>CM064340.1:21702500-22952500 GCA_032595735.1 Pelochelys cantorii
ATGCTCACAGCAAGTAATGCTGGTACTCCAATGACAAATGCTAACTGACAATAATATTATGCAGGGGAATCAAAGTGTTGCTCTAGGGCGGCACTAGGGGATAAAAAGAGGACTCAGTCTTCACATCAGTCAGGCTAACATCTTTGCATCAGCACCAAACACATAATATTAAAACACATTTTAAAAATCATGAGCTACCTTTTAGCACTTACTGTTCAGCTAGCAGGCTGACATTTCCTCAACAGGGAAAACGGGGAAACATATAATGCCTATATAAAAATATAAATCCTAATAATGCATAAGGTAACAAATATTTTGTAAGATTATATAAAGCCTGCATGAAAAAGTTTAGAACTAACTTAACATTTGCCACCATTACATTGTTCACTCTGCTTGTATTGGTCTTGTTGTACTTAGATTGTAAGCTTTTTGGGGCAAGGACTGTCTACTATTCTGTTTGTACAGCACCTAGCACAATCGAGCACCAATCTTGATTCATCCTTACTCTCTGCTGTAATAAACAAGCCTAATAATGAGGTCCTCATATGACATCCCTCTCCCCCACACTTTCACTGGTTATTTCTAGACTCGCACTGTGCAACATGACTCATAATTTGATTCTAGATTTCAAGAACTAGTTAAACACTGTGCATCTGCACTGGCCTTTCCCATTCCTTGCAGAGCTGAGTGACTGCAGCTGGTCAAAGAAAACAAACCCTTTCAATCACAGGACTTACAGCTCCTTCAAAATGTTTCCTCTACAGAAATCCAGCACACCATATGAGGAACAAAAATCCGCAGGAACAAACACTTCAGATGGGGGTATTGACCCTAATGGGCTTATTATGTCTTTATTAGGGAAGATGAAATTAATTCTGAATGGATGAAACAATCCAAACGAAACCCAAAAATCTTATGCATTTCTCCAGCTCTTGGGATTCTGTTAGTAACTTCGAATTAGGGATGTTAGATAGCGTGTGACTGAATAGTCATGAAACTACATCAAAATTTAGCAGTTACATGACTATTCGATAGTCCCTGGGGACGGGTTGGCAGCCTGTGCACTCCTGGCCCCACTCCCAGGGAGCCCCTGCTATCCCGCACTGCTGCCTCTGTATTAGACCAGTTCCCGCCTGCCACCTCACACTGCTGCCTCTGACACAGAGACAGCAGTGTGGGGTGGCTGCAGCCCCTGTCCACGGGGGGTCCAAGCTCCTCGCAGACAGAGACTGTTCCAAGACAGAAAAGATGATGTGAGGGATATAAATGCATGTGACTTCTGGGTTTTAATGATATCTGTTTCCTTTGATTTTCTACAGCTTTCATGTAAGTGTCATTTAACTACTGTGTCATGCCAGGAGTGGTACAAAGCTTCTTGGAGGCACAGAGGAAACAGTCCTTTGGCTATCGCCCAATCCCATGGACTGTAGCTGTCCTAGTCCTTGCACAGGTTATGCAAGGGGAAAGAATCTAACCCTACGCCCTTCCTCTGCACAAGGGGAAGATGAGTACAGTAGATGCTCCATCATCATGATCAAAATGGCTCTCTGAGATAGAACACATTGTGGCCTGATTCACATGATTAACTCCCCCAACCACGTCAGTAATCCACAGCTTATAGTATCCCCAAGTAGGTCCATTCTGTCATTAATCCACAGACTAAAGTATCCCTCCCCAGGCCAGCTTTGAGACAATATACCACAAATGGCTGATTTCAAAGGGTCTCATTTCAGTGATCCCTAGATTAGACAGAGTCCAGAATGAGATTCCCTGAGACCCCAGAAGAGTGGAGAGAGTCAGGGGAGCAAGAAAAGAAAAGAAAAAAAAAAAAAAAGAAAGAGACCACAATAGGAAAGGATTTAGTTTCATATTCAAAAATATCTATAGGTTATAACAACTTCAGTGAGGTTCCCAGGTTAATTACCCGCCCCATCGAGCAATAATACGGACCATTCCATGGGAAGATATTGGACAGTATTCATCTTTAATACAGGGCAGGAGAAAAAGGAGGAGGAGGAGATGCTTTTTCATGCTTCTAAGAAGGTGACTATAGATAGGGTTTTTTTTTTAAGTTGCTGTCATAACTTGATAAGAGTGCTCTCTGGCTGACACTGAAAGTAAAAAGCTTTTAGGTTCCCAGCACAGCAAAAACCAGCCCTGGTAAGTAGACTAATCTTTTTAAAAATTCTGTCAGTGTAGGGAAAATGCATTAATTTGCACTCTGCAGAATGTCCTGGAATGCCTGCCAGCAGCATTAGATACAACACAACACAAATGAATCAAAGACCAATGTGGTTGCTGGGCAATTGGAAGGAGGCAGGAGGTGGGGGGAGAAAGATGAAGCATATGAACCAATGATCTTGGATCCTGTTATATGAGGAAATTAGCAACAGAAATGTTCTGTCTTTAATTGCAATGAAAGCCTATGGATCCCTCCCCCCCGCATCCGAGTGCAGAAGGAAATAAAAGAAACTAAACCTGCCCTTTGCAATACATGACAGACAATTTATGCATATGACAGCTCCAAGATATCTTATAGCTTTGCTGAAGTACTGGTGAGATGGCATCTAGTTATATGTTCTTTGGTCGGATTAATCTTCATTTTTTTGGGAAGGGGAGGGAGAATGACATGTTCTAAAAGTTACTTCAGAACTAGAACGTAGCGCAGATATGACTGGCCCACAATAATAGTATAGACAGAAAAGAGGGCAAGGATGATCTAGAGCAGGGCTAAACGCACGGCCCATGGGCCGCATGCCTCCTGCGGCCCATTTATTTGCAGCTCGTGATGCGGTTTGGGTTTACATTGGGCTCAATACGTGGCCCAGGATCCTCTGAACATGGCCTCCACTGGGAACACTCTCCACAACGGCGAGGCGTCTCCCAGGTACGGTGAGCACTGAAAGACGCAAGCGGACAGGCTGGCTAGAACAGACCGGTACAGGGGGTCGGTGTTTCTAGCCCCCAGAAAGGAGGTGCTGGGAGCACCAGGGCATTGTGGGAAGTGCTGGCTACTTAGCCAGCCCTGTCTGCAGAGCCTGAGAGGTGCTGACTGTCTCACACTGACCACATTTCGGTCCAGCACCACGGCTTAAGGCTTACTCTTTGTATTCATGCCCGTCACTGTGAAAGAAGCTATTTGCATATATATTCATATGTATATACAACCACAGTTAAGCTGCAGCCCTTGGCATGTGCTGTGAGTATCATTGTGGCCCCCGGGGGCTTCCAAAGTTGAGTAGCCCTGATTTTGAGTGAGAAAAGGGGGCTATGACTACATGAAATAGAATTAAATTAAGAAAAAGGAAAAATATCGACTGATTTCTTAACAGCAAAATCTATTCAATTGTGGAACAATTTTGCAAAGGGAGTTCCAGCACTGGGGCATACAGCAAAGCACTAAAAAGTGGATGTCAGTAACAACCCTCCACTAGCTATGGGGATGGACTAAACAGCTCAGGGACTATTTTCCTCCTTAGAATTTCCCCCTGGAATCCTAGATGCCCCGAGGCCTCAGTTTCTTTTCACACCGATGTACTTCCACTGAAGTCAAATGGTGTTACTCCTGATTTGCCCCAGAATAAATGCAAGGGGAATCATTACATGATTCCAATTCCATCCACCAAAAAAATGTTCTGTACATCACACAGTCAGTCTGCCAAGTAGTAGTAATAGTAAAAGGAGTAAGAGAGAGAAAGCGATGGGAAAATTCCAAGTGGCTTTTCATATTCTGATCAGTTTCTGTGCATGAAGGCTACAAATGAACCACACTTGTGTTTCTGCTTGATGCCTAGGGCAGACAGAATTAATGCCTGGGAACCTACACTTAGTGTGTCCTGAGCTTTTCAAAAATATGCAGACTAGCTTTCTGTCAGGGAGCCACCTAGTGCTTGTTTCAGTAAAGTCCTTATTTGCTTATTGATAGACTCACTGTGATTCCCTTCCCAGGAAAAGAGCTAGTCTCTAAGGCAGCACTGGGCACCCTAGCCTGGTGAGTGGGCCTTCATCTTAGTGGACCACAAGATTGTCATATCCAAGACAGTCTCCCAGCAAAAGTACCCTATCCTAACTCCACTTGCGTACCTATAATTTGTAGGGTCTGCTGATTGAACCATAGAAGCACTTTGATTAGATGCAGAGGGAGTGCACAGCTCTCACAGTCAATGTTGTGTGCAGTCAGCACACACTCCACTTCACGTGGCCTTGCTTTACGTGCGTGTCATTTTAGTGCACGACAATAGAAAAAAAAAAAGCTATGCGGACAGAAACCAGCAGAATCTAGCAACCCTGTGCATGGGAAACAGTAAACAAAATGTTTTGAGAGCCACACATAGAACCATCATGAACCACATGTGGCCCGTGGGCCGCAGGTTGCCAATCACTGCTCTAAGGCCTCATTTCCACAGACTGCAATGGAATTTGGAAGCTTAAGTGTCTTTGAGGATCTGAGCCTAATTACTTCAGTGGTATTACAACTCCTCACAGGAGTTACCCTTTGACCCACTCAAGACCAGGTAACTACTGCAGGAGCAATCATGTTGGTAAGAACTGCAAGAAACTGATTTGAGATGCAAAATCTGGGGAGCAACTAAAGTGGGGGCTGTTTCCAGGTGTTTAGAAAAATAGAAGAGATGGGATTTCCTGGCATTTATAAGCACATAGAATCAAGGTCTTCCAGACATAGATGTGCAACTGTCTTCCTGGTTGCTTGCATAATAGGTCTAATATCCAGTCCACATGGGTTTGGAACCAAAAAGTCATAGCCTTAGGTCCTTGTTCATTTCACCTTAACTCAGTTGGATCTCTCATGGAAGTCAGAGGGAGAAGAATTTTAGAACTGTATCCCCAAATTGTAAAGACACTCTTGCATCCAATGTCCCTTGCCCACTAGCTGTCCTTCCCAAGTCTTTCATACAAGTAACGAACAGAAGTAATCCAAGCAAGACTGCCCATGGGATGTCATTTAACCCTTCTGTCATGGATCTGAAATCTCACAACTTGCTCTTACAAAGAATCATTACATGCTCAATCAAAGCAGTGGATCATTAAGCCCTCTGTTGCTCTGCAGACATCCTCATCCAGCCCACCTGTTCCTCCCTCCCCCCCCCCCAATGATTCTCTCCTCATTGCAGGCTTCTCTAACAACCTGGCTGACTCCTGACCCCAAATCGCAATAGCTACATTACATGCTCAATCCCAGCAGCCTCAGGGGAGGATTCAGTAACTGCAAAGTGACTAAGGTGACTCTTTCCCCTGCGCAGGTCCATCAAAGTACATGTCTCATGGCCCAGATGGGGTGAGGAAATGGGAGCTTGTGGGCAAGAAAGTGTAGCAGTCAGCCTGCACATGGCTGACAAGTTTCAGTCTTACTACTGGGACCTCTTTTCTGACCTCTGGCCAAATGAGGAAGGAACCTTATTCAGTAAATGTAGGAGTAGCACATGGGGCTGAGGAGGAAAAGATGGGGCTCAGAGAAGTAAGTTTGCACAGAGAGGAAGGGGCCGGGAATGACTAAGAAGGTTCTGTAAGAGGAGGAAATTGGATTGGGGAGTCTGAGAGGTTTGAACAGGTGAATTCTTTGTGGATCCAGGTTTCAGTTAGCCTTAACCCACACCCATAAGTTTCTTGACAGGAACAGTACGCACTGGGGGCTCTGGGGCAATCCCCGGGTGTCTCTCTACACAGCTCTGCACTATTACACAAGTGCAAGATCATTGGAAATCAGGGTGAAGCACTGCTGAGTGATTATTTGGCACATAGTTTTTCTAGACTCAAGTGGTAATAGCTGCAGTTCCCTTTGCACTAGAAATTGCAGAATACAAGCAGTCCATCATGAACCCAGCGCTTCTCATTCGTCATTGGAAGCTTAATATTATTCACATGCACCCTCGCCTTCCATCAGTACTTTTCTGTCCTACGAGCCACCTACAGGGTTTCAAATAAGTGCTGGGTAAATACCAGGGCTATGCAAAATAGTCACATTGAAATCTGAAGACAAACATATAATGGATTTGCCTTTTGGTTCAAGCTAAGGAACCTCTCTGGAGCAAAAACAGGCTCCATTTCACTCAGAATAAAGGTTCTTAAGCTTTCCAATTTTCAAGCAATTATTCTGCATTTTTAAAATTGCTGTTCACAAAAAAGTTGATTTATGCATAAAAAAAGAAAAAAAAAGTATTTCTGGGGCATTATATGGAATACTTCCCATTCTGTGAAAATTTTATATCATTTCTGGGTCATAAAGTGACCCATAATAGAATGGCAATTCCTCTGCAATGAAATTTAATACACATTTTTCATCATTGCCTTGTTCTGGTGAATTTCATCACAACACTTGCCAGTAATTTATACAGATTCTGTTTATTATATTCAATAGCTTAATAATTCTTGACAACTGTAATGCAGAGTTTTAATAGCACTGATTTTTCCCTCCATTGCTGGTAGGTCTGAGCACTGCTCAAGGATAAGGCATTCAAGTGAATGCATTTGAAATACCATATTTATCCTGCATTTGCATAAAAATCTCAAACCAATTTAAGTAGCAACAACACTTCACTAACTCAAATTATATAATGCCATTTACTTCTTCCCTTAAACACACTGTGGGCAACCTCATTTCAAAAGCAAGTATTCATATACTGCAGAGGCCTTGTAAGGATTTTTAACAGAAGAAATGTTATCAATTAAATATTTTTAGACAGCTGCTACTTTTCTATGATTTTTTTCTACTCACATCATGCACTGACCAGTTACAGCATTTCACAGCAAACTGAGCCTTTTTCTAATAGAAATATTTCAAGAGGAATCAAAAGTCCATCAAAACATGCTATGTGCAAAAGAAATGCCTAGCTTATATTCCGCTATGAAATATTTTCATGCACTTCTTAAAGTCCAGCAATGGAGATATTTTATTCTGAGCTGGTAAGTTATTTATTAGATGAACAGGGGTATAATTAAGGAAGGTTCCTCAATTTCATTTTTAAGGAAAGAAGCACTATAGTTCTGTAGTTTGTTGCATTGAGCTGTTCTTGCTAGAATTCTTCAGGGGAATTTGCCATGCAACAACTGGAAAAAAGATTTAAGGTAGCAGTCCACAAACTTTAGCAACCCAAGGACTCATGTTCTGATTTAAACTTTTTCACAGACTCTCAAGCCCAAATTATGTTTATTTACATTTGTCGCACTATTATTTATTTCATTGTTACTATTATTAAGCAGAGATATATAAATATGTCTGGGTAAGGAACTATTCTTTATTTTTATTACCATTAAATCTAAACAGTTAATAAACTCTCCACCCCTTCCCACAAGACTCCACCCCTGCCTCTCCTCTTACCAGTTGTGCAGGAGGCACTGGGAGGGAAGCAGAGGAGTTGATTAGCAGGGTCGGCAGGGCCAGAGGTGATTCACCGACCTCCCTGGAGCCAGACATGACTCTCAGACTCCCTGAGGTACCCTTGCGACCCCCATTTGAGAAATGCTGCTTTAGACTTTAAAGCATCACGTTTGAAATACACAGACTTCTGAGCATTAGGAAGTTTAAATCACGGCAGGTTCAATTCAGCCAGTCATCCTTCACAGCAGAGAAACTGAGTTTTGAGCAGGTTACAATGGGAGTCAAATGGCACTAATAGGTCAGCTGTAACAGCTGCCCCCTACAGGGAGACATTTGCAGCACTGCTCTCCCCTTACACCTCCCAAAATCCTCACTGCATTACTTTTTGGATGTTTTAACCTGTGCCATCCATGTCCAGACTACACTGGGGGCTGCCCCCTTTTGGCCCTCACCTGAGCAAAAACTTTCCAACGCTAAGGTTCAGAGTCCTGGGTTTGCTGGCAGATATTCAGAAATAAATGTAGTCCATAGTGTGTACAGTTCTTTGGATCCAATTAGAAGTGTTGCATATAAACATGAGTGAAAGGAATGGTGTTCAGCATGACTGAAAGATTAATTGAACAGAGGTGTCTTCTTTTTTCCTAATTTTATTTTATAGTTATGGAAAATGACCTGTCCACAATAGCACTAACTTGCACATAATCAGTGTTTTAATTCATGGATCACTAGGTGTCCCAGGTTTTTGAACAATTTATTTTCCCATCTAATGGCACACGAACACATCCAAATCAAAAGTCCCATTCGCTATGCATACATTTGATTTTCTCTGTGTATGGCCAATTGCACCTCAGAAGAATGAAACAGGAAAGAATCTAATCTGGACTCCTGGTTGAAGGGATTTTTTGTTTTAGGGGTTCCTGGTAAGGTTTCAGATTAACAAGAGGATTCATTTTTTTTCCTTTTTGAACAATGGCTGCAGTTTGAACGGGGAAGCACAAGACTTTTGAGATTACTAATATTTCTGATGTCTGAAAACCTGCAATGGCAAGTAGGTGCTTCTCCTAGCCATCCTTTTGGGAATTACCCATTGGTGGAGGCTGCCTCTTTGTGGCACAATGCTGTGTGAAATGTGCATTACATCTTGCATTCTGTTTCTTTAACTTTACAGGGTCATGTGATATCCCCCTCCCCCACCATACTAGACTAGGAAAGCCACATTCAAATGCACCAGGGGCCAAACCTGCAATGTTTAGCTGGGGATGAGGTACTGTATGCATTGTTTTTGGCAGAATTCCATGCAGCCAATCCACCTTTTTTGCAAAATGCTAATCAGACTATACTTAATGTGGAAATTCTACAGGAAATAAGTATCAAGAGGAACATAATTATTGTGGAAATAATTATAACTCTAAAAAAATTTCATTCATATTATATATTGAACTTCCCAAAATTTAAAATTAAAAAATGTAATGTTCAAATTCTTTCAAGATGCCAACAATATTGTCAGAATATAATGCACGATGGCCTCAAATTGTAATTTAATGTCTACTTGATATTCCACAAACTTTCCAATTATTACAATAGTAATTAAATATAATTCATATTTAAATAACACTGTTAACAGATAAAATGTTAATTAGCTTTCTGAACACCCCAGCAAAACAGAGAGTTATGCATTATCCCCATTTGACAGAAGGGGAAACTGAGGCATGAGGCTGCAGTGATTTGCCGAAGTCACCCAATGGTCAGGATCGGTGCCCTGAATCATCTGACTTCCAATTCCACATTCACTCCTTCAGGCCATGTTGCCTCCCAAAAGACAGAAAGGAATAAAGTGAAAGGGCAAAGTAATACAATTTTCATTTTCAAATTAAAAACCAAACAGATACATTTTTTTCCAGTGACAGGGTTGGTGTGGGGATCTGTGTTACATATTAGAGAACAGGAAGTTGAGATCTAATTCAGCTGTGGCTTTTACAACAGAGGGCAAATCAATGTACATCTTTGCCTCAGTTTCCCTGTTTGTAAAATAAGGATGGCCAGTGTACTTATTTGCCTTGCATGCAAGGGCATTGAGACTCCTGATATTTTCCAAATGCTCTCACGGTGAAAAAGGCCAAAAACTATTAATAAGACAGCATGATATTAACAGGACAGTTTGCTACAAATACATAATTCATTCTCACCAACTGGAGGAGCAGTGGGTAGGATTTTAAAGCCTGGAAAAATACCCCTGATTTCAGCTAGCTTCCTCTCAATATTGTAGTGATGGTTCTTCCATTATTCATCTGCAAGGCTGGGGTCCAATCCTGCATTCCTTGCACAATCAAACCTCCCATTGGTTTCAGTGGGAGGTAGAACTGCACCCTTAATAGTGAAAATCTACCAAACACATTGTTGCCTAATCTCTTTAATGGGTTAACTGAAGGACAGAGAATAAAGAAAGCACTTCTCCCTTCTGTTTCCCTTCTAGACAAATCCCAGATGTTTGAACACTTTAAACCCACTCCACTTCCGCTCACTGTTGATTCAGCAGAATCCACTGCTGCAGAATTAATAACTAAATGGGCACCCATTGCATTCTGAATGCGAGCGTTGGAACCTGACTGGCTGCTGTCAGCCCCTGCCGTTTGACACCAGATTTATTCATCACACATCAGCAGTATTTTGGGGCTTCGCATGCTTGGTGCTTTTTCCTGTCCTCTGGATGTGTAATATAACACTGAAGAGGAATGAATGAGCAGGAACTGATGCCCTGCCCTGAGGCAACCATGAGTTAAATTTCATTTTGTAATATGGCACCATAAAGGCAAAAAAAAAAATGGTCTGAGGAAGGCTGGTGACATCTGGGAGTGGGTAGGCGAGGCTGACACAGAAAGATGTGAGCGGAGCCGAATCCCAGTGAGGATCACCACCCCTCTATGTGACTCAGAGGATAAAGCACAGCTTCAGCCCTCCCCCCACACCCACAGGCCCCTCTGGCCTTTCCCTAAGGGATGCGCTGCCCTGCTCCACCTGCTGCTCAGTGCCCAAGCCCTCCTCTCTCCCACAGTGGTAATCCGCTGCCACCCCGGCAACACCTTCTCGCCCTTTCCGAGCCATGGCGACAGGCTCTGCTACACCCACGCCTGTTATTTTTAGATGCAGGAGCCGTTCTGCAGCCGGGTATGCCCTTGATCCAAGTTGAGCCCCGCAGAGGCAAGCAACCCCCCAGCGGCTCTCCGCACGGTGAGCCCCTCGGCAGGCACTTACCTTCTGTTGCATAGCTGTGATCGCGCAGGAAACTGTTGTTTATCTTGCGGGTATCAATGTCCTCCTCCATTTACAGCAGCCTTACTTTTGTGAGAAGTGAGAACAGGCAGGCAAGTATCCATCATCTCCCCGACGCGGCCAGGCTCAGCGGAGAGGAGGGAAGGGGAGTTGCCTTGAGCCCAGCATGGTCCGACCCTCCGAGGGCAGAAACCCGCCCCAGCAAGCTTTCGCCTCAGTCCCGCTGCCGCAAAGGTCCAGCTCTCCTCCGCCCAGGGATGGCGATGCACACGGTGCAAAAACCGGGCTGCTGCAGCACCCCCCGGGGGCTGGTGCAGTTCGCAGCACTAGGTCCAAATTACCGCCTCCTCTCAGGGCTGCTGCTGCTGCAGCTGGGCCAATTCCAGCGAGGCTGCCGCAAGCCCCCGCTTCAGTGCGAAGTGCCGCAGCTGGGCTGGGCGGCGAGCGCTGCTGTGGCGGTGCCCAACAGGTTCCCCTGGCGCCGGGCGAGCTGCCTTCCGCATGCAGCCCCCGGCTCGCCCAGCCAGGCGGCCACTAGCCACAAAATGGTGTCCGCGCCCGCAAAGCTCGCGGCTCCGGGAGGGCTTTTTTCTTTTCTTTTCTTTTTTTTTTTTTTTTGAGGGGAGGGGGGAGGCAGGGACCGCGCAGAGCTGCGACCCTGGTGGGTGTCTGCCTAGCGGGGGCAGAGCTGGCGGCGGGCTGAGCGGACACCGCGGGGGTGGCCCCGCTGGCGACAGCCGCAGGCTCAAGAGGCGGCGGCGCTGCAGGAAGCGGCTGGAGGGGAGCTCGCGCGGCGGCTGCTCGCTGCTAGAGCCTTATGGTGCATTAAAGCCCAAGCTCCTCCCATACAGCGCGGCTCCGTCCAACCGCGTCGGCAGCCTGGGGACTCTCCCCCGGCCGCAGCGGCGGCGGCCGCGCACCTTTCTGCTGCAGTGGAGCGGAGGCACCGAGGCGCCCGGGGAGTGGCTGACCCGGAGCCTTCCAGGGGTCGCCGCCCTCTAGCCCAGGCAGGGCTCGCTGTCGCGGGCAGGGGGGCGCTGTGCTCAGCCCTCTGGGAAAGGTCGAGGAGGAAGGCTGCGGAATGGATCCCGTTGCGCACACACAGCTCAGCCGCTAAAGCACAGGGGGTGGGTTTGGTTGGAAGACACGTTTGCACCGGCCTGGGCTGGTTGCACTGTGAGGGCGCCACTTCTCGATGCATGGCGTTTCCTGCTTTAGGCCAGGGCTGATGGGACAGAGGCTGGGAGATCTGTCCCAGGCATTGCCTCTTAGAGATGTCACCTTGGTGCATCAGTTGGGGTTATGGTAGGAAAAACACACCAGTCCTAACACTTAGAGTACCTCTGCCCTGCAACACTATTTTGAAATAACTAGCACTAGTCTGAAATAACTTAATCCGCATCTACACAGCAGGCAGTTATTTCGAAATAGTGTCAAAATACTGTCAAGCAGGAGGACTTCTTACTCTGACTCCTGTAACTCTCATTGTACAAGGAGTAAGGGAAGTCAGAGGAAGAGTGCTCTATTTCAAAATAAGCACTGTGTAGATGCTTCCTATTTTGAAATAAGCTATGTAATTGATGTAGTTCATAGAATCATAGAACCATAGAGCTAGAAGAGACCTCAGGAGGTCATCAAATCCAGCCCCCTGCTCCAGGCAGGACTAATCCCAACTAAATCAACCCAGCCAGGGCTTAGTCAAGCCGAGACTTAACACCTCTAGGGATGGAGACTCCACTACTTCCCTAGGTAACCCATTCCAGTGTTTTACTACCCTCCTAGTGAAATAGTTTTTCCTAATAGCCAACCTGGACCTCTCCCACCACAACTTGAGACCATTGCTCCTTGTTCTGCCATCTGTCACTACTGAGAACAGCCTCTCTCCATCCTCTTTGGAACCTCCCTTCAGGAAGTTGAAGGCTGCTATCAAATCCCCCCTCACTCTTCGCTTCTGCAGACTAAACAGACCCAACTCCCTCAGCCTCTCCTCATAGATCATATGCTCCAGCCCCCTAATCATTTTGGTTGCCATCCGCTGGACCCTCTCCAATGTGTCCACATCCTTTTTTGTAGTGGAGGGCCCAGAACTGGACACAATACTCCAGATGTGGCCTCACCAGAGCCAAATAAAGGGGAATAATGACATCTCTGGGTCTGCTGGCAATGCTCCTCTTAATGCAACCTAATATGCCATTAGCCTTCTTGGCTACAAAGGCACACTGTTGACTCATATCCAGCTTCTCATCCACTGTAACCCCAGGTCCTTTTCTGCAGAACTACTACTTAACTGGTTGGTCCCCAGCTTGTAACTATGCTTGGGATTCTTCCGTCCCAAGTGCAGGACTTTGCACTTGTCCTTGTTGAACTTCATCAGATTTCTTGTGGCCCAATCCTCCAATTTGTCTAAGTCACTCTGGACCCTATCTACCTCTCCCCCTAGCTTAGTGTCATCCGCAAACTTGCCAAGGGTGCAATCCATCCCCTCATCCAGGTCATTAATAAAGATATTGAACAAAACCGGTCCTAGAACCGAACCTTGGGGCACTCCGCTAGAAACCGACCGCCATCCTGACATCGAGCCGTTGATCGCTACCCACTGGGCCCGGCGTTCTAGCCATCTTTCTATCCATCTTACTGTCCATTTATCCAATCCACATTCCCTTAACTTGCTGGCAAGAATATTGTGGGAGACCGTATCAAAAGCCTTGCTAAAGTCAAGGTAGATCACATCCACGGACTTTCCCACGTCCACAAGCCAGTTACCTCATCATAGAAGCTAATCAGATTGGTCAGGCACAACTTGCCCTTTGTGAATCCATGCTGACTATTCCTAATCACTTTTCCTCTCCTCCAAGTGCCTCAAAATGAATTCCTTAAGGATCCCTTCCATGATTTTTCCAGGAACCGAGGTAAGACTGACCGGCCTATAGTTCCCTGGATCGTCCTTCTTCCCTTTTTTGAAGATGGGCACTACATTTGCCTTTTTCCAATCATCCAGGATTGCTCCCGATCTCCACGACTTTTCAAAGATAATGGCCAAAGGCTCCTCAATGACATTTGCCAACTCCCTCAGTACCCTCGGATGCATTAAGTCCAGACCCATGGATTTGTGTACGTTTAGCTTTTCTAAATAGTTCCTAACCTGTTCTTTACCCACCCCGGGCTGTTCATCTTCATCCCATCTTGCGTCACTTGGCTCCTGGACTTCTGCGCTGACCTTGTCCGTGAATACAGAGGCAATTTGCCTAGCTTATTACAAGTTAAGCCCTGCAATGTAGACCCACCCTTACTGACTTCAGTGGTAGTAAGTTTGGCGGGATCAGACTATTGAGTCCAGGTCGATAGATTTCAATGGCGGTTAGGTGCATAAATACCTTTGAGGATCTGGGCTCT
This sequence comes from Pelochelys cantorii, assembly GCA_032595735.1. Classification (NCBI taxonomy): domain Eukaryota; kingdom Metazoa; phylum Chordata; order Testudines; family Trionychidae; genus Pelochelys; species Pelochelys cantorii. The sequence goes on from CM064340.1 coordinate 21,716,500, forward strand.
GCCCCGAGTCTCAGTCATATGTAAAATGGTCAGGTATGATAATGCTTACCACCAGGGTAGCATAAGGCTTGCCTCTAGCAGGGGCAGGTAAGAGCCAGAGTGGAAGAGCGCAACCACGGAAGCAGGAGGCAGAATTAAAAAGATGCTGCAATTTAGGCTCAAATGTTACATTTCATTAGCAAAGAATGTGCTTGTTTGAACACACAGATTCCTCTGCAGTTTTGCAGCCTACAGGTCTGATCCTGCAGAATGTATGTAGGTAAAACTGTTCATGTCTCTGCCTGAAGTTTTGCCGGTGACAGGAATGTCAGATTATCAAAATGTTTTAGTATGGGGAAATATTTTAGTACGACAGCAGTTCTCAAACTGTGAGTTGAACCCTCTCTCCCCCAAACAGGTTATGACTATTTTAAAGGGGTCACAAAGGCTGCCGTTAGACTGAAGCCTGTGGCCCAAGCTGAAACCCCAGGTGGATGGGGGAGGAGGGCTCAGGTTAAAGGTCCCTGGCTTGGGGCTGCAGCTCTTGAGCATCAGCTTTTGCCCCCTGCCCAGGGTGACAGGGTTTGGGCTTTAGTCCCCTGTACAGGGCAGCAGGGCTCAGGCTTCAGTAGCCTTCCTGGTATCATTTTGTAATTTTTGTTGTTAGGAAGGGACTATGGTACAATGAAGACTGAGAGCGCCTAAGCTACTGCAGGAGAACCAGAGAGCAAAAATGATTGTTCTACTGTCCTTGTCCAAGATGAGCAAAGTGCAAGGACATAAGGGGTGTGTCTAGACTACATGGCTCCGTCGACGGAGCCATGTAAAGTAGTTTACCCGACATAGTCAATGAAGCGGGGATTTAAATAATCCCCGCTTCATTAAAATAAAAATGGCCACCGCGCTGTGCCCACAATCAGCTGATCCGGCATAGCGCGGCAGTCTAGACGCGGATCGGTCGACAAGGAAAGCCTTTGTCGACCGCTCCTGTAAGCCTCGAGGAGGCTTCATTGACTATGCTGATTATTTTCAGGCATAACGGCTTTGAGCAAGAGGGTTTTTCTTGCGCAAGACGGGGCAGTGTAGACAGCTCCGTCTTGCGCAAGAGGCTCTTCCGCAAAAATGGCGGCTCATTAGTTATGCAAATGAGGCTTGGCGATATTCCACGCTGAGCCTCATTTGCATAGCTCTGGCGCAAGATTGCGCCAGTCTAGACACAGCCTGGGAGTCTACACCTTTATTTAAATCATTGGCAATTTTGCCATTTACATCAAGAATACAAGATCGGATGCAAGCTTCTTAAATTAATGTGTCTCCAAATAGACAAATCAAGTTAACAATATATTTAAAAAAAAAACAGAATTCCTTCTTTGTTACCAATGGGAACAAAGGGAATAACATGGGAATTCTAACCTACTTTGTAGCATTTAGATATTTGGGTGAAATTCACTCATTGCAGAGGAACTGCTTGAGAGATCCTGTATGCTGCTTAAAGCTATTCATTACCATTCCAGAAATGATCTTTCACATAATGGACAGCATTGTGCTAAACCCAGTAACAACATGGCACCCACCTCTCATGAGCACCCCGTTGTGGTCAGGATGTATCTGTGGTCTTCAAACAGTTCTGGTTCTGATGTCAGGACATAGCCCCAGTCGAGCCAATGGTTTTATCCTGTTAGTCCTTTCTGGTACCACTTCTCCAGCTGGCCCTCTTGATCAGATTCTCTTCTAGTGGGTTATTGCTGTCCAATTGTAGGCCCACTTCCAAGGGCATATGAGGGGACCCAACCCCACCGACAACTCCAAGTTCCAGCCCAGGGACCCTAAGAATAGCAGCCAAATGTTGCTGAGTCCCTCCAGGACAAGGGCCTTTAATTTCCTGAGTTGCTTCCTCACATCCCCAGCCTTCACAGCAACCTTACCCTTAGCTCAGAGCCTAAGTGCAGACCCAGCAGCCAGTCAGGAGCTCTTCCTCACTTCCCCAGTCCCTGCTACCACTGAGCTATCCATTGTGCTACAATTCCCTTTGCCAGCCAGGAGCACCACCCGCACTCCCCTTATTCCAACAAGAAGCTGATTTTGTCTGGTGCTGCAGCTCTTTTGCTGCAGCTCTCCACTGCTCCTTTCCCAGAACTAGTATGGCAAGACCTTGAGGCCTCCATCAAGGGGCCTTTGGGCCTAGCTCACCCCCTCACAATGCCATAAAATTACAGACGCTATCTAAAAGAGCTCACAGTCTACTTTAAGACAAAATGGAACAGAGGTAAAAGAAACAGGATGCTGTGGGAGAGGGACACTGAGGAAAAGAGCAATAAGAACCTGTGTTAATATTTACATACATAGGAAAGCTCCTGTCCTGCAATCACATCCATGTGGGAAGACCCTTGAGCCTGTTCAGAGCTCCAGTGATTTCAGTTACAGGGCATGGGAGTGTTGTTGTGGTATAATGTAAGAGTTGTAAGTACAATGAATTATAAAAGGCAGTGGCGAAAAATGTGTATACCTAGAGTTCCCAACGGAGCTAGTCAGAAAAACTTTGACCAAACCATCTACTGTCTAAAAATGCAGTTCTATCAAAATCCATATGCTTTGCAAAAATCATTATTTAACCAACATTTTATTTGGAAGAAAAAAGGGGGGAAGGGGAGAAAATATTTCAAGAGTGTCAAAACATCCCATTTCACATTCTTGGAATGAAAAAAAATGATTTTTCATTTTGAAATTACTTTGTTTCAATATTTTTATTTTGTAATATAAAATAAGAGTCAACTTGAAATAAAACATCTCAATATGACTTTGTCAAAACAAAACACTTTTAGAATTTTCCTTCAGAGAATCTGAAATTTTTTGTTTTATTCCAATTCAAAAAACTGATTTTTCAAAACCTCAAAATACTTCACAAAATGGAATTTCTGTTCTCAACACAGATCTAGCTGCCTATTCTCAAGATTTTATCACAAGTGCCATGATTGTTGGTGTATTTCATAAAGTCTTCAGTTTCCACAGTCATGTAAATATATGCAAATCTCAGCTTTCATTAAAAAAGAAAGCTTCTATTCTAGCCCTCCTAGCTGCAGAGAAGAGCCCGAGAATCTGACCCAATTACATCGTAAAGTTTCATAACCCAGAAAGTAAATAAAAACATTCTCTAGTATTATTGTTTTATTTAAATGTCATCATCTGTATGCAAGTCTCATGATGTTGGGGGGCTGACTCATGAATTTTGATTGGTGTTGCCAACACTGAATTCAGTTTGACAATCAAAGAGGCCCAGAATTTTTATATGTTTAATACCTACTTGTGGGGTTTTATATTAAGGTTCATGTCCAGCCATTATCCTCTAATCAGATGAGACTTTACAAGGACATTCTTGTTAAAATCACTATGGTAGCTATAATCCCTGGAAAACTTGAAAATGGAACCTCTCACCTTATTATAAAGTCCTTGCCTATTTTGTTCTGAATTTGCAGAGTGCTTAGGCACTTCCATAGTACAAATACTGAATAGTGATGATCAGAATGTTTTTTCTCTGTCCTATATATATATAAAACGTGGTTTGTTGTCATAGCGTTTCTCGTGAATGATGGACTATGCACATTATGCTAGATTTTGGCAAGCCCTGAGAGGGCATTTCGAAAGAAGGGAGAGAGAGCGCAGAAAGTCCATTTGTGCATCCACAAGTTGGGTCCCGGTGTTCCTGCAATGAGGTATTTTGCACAGGCACCAATGCTAGACACAACAAAGAGGTCATGGGGAAAGAGCAGGGCCCTTCCTGCCTTCTGCAGTGACAAATGGAGCAGCACGGGTAGGGGTTAGCACATACTAAAACCTTTAAAAGGGGTGCTGCTCTTATCCCAGCATCTGCTCCCTGCACAGACATTTTTGCTGAATGAGCCAAAATGAGCCTGGAGGCTCTTTTTGCTGCCTGACCCCACCCCTATACACGCACAGAAACAATCTGGGCCCTACCAAAGGTTTTGCTTAAAAATCATAATATATCCCAGCGTAAATAACAGATATAACTATAACAAAAATGCAACATGAATTTCCTTTAGTGGTTACTAAACAGGTGACTGGTCAGTTAGGTGCTTCTGTGCAAGTCAAAGGAGAGTACCAATGAGACAGGTGCCAGTGGAAAAATAATTTCCATAGCTAGGCATCCATACCTTATTACTGCCATCAAAAGAGGAGAATATCGATATATATTTTCATATCCCTGAAGTTGGAAAAGAGTGTATAAAATGTAAACTGACACCAATGTAATATTCAGAACAGAGATTTGGCTAGTTCCAAGAAAAGAAATGTGTGCTCTCCATTATGGAACCAATAATCAGTCTGATATCCAATAACCAGTATTAGTAGTAAATTAGAGTCTGGGTTTTATCTTTAACACTGAGCCCTAAGGGAACTGGAGTCTCTGGAGGCTGTAAATTAATTGTAATCTGCACTCAAGTAACTGGAGTTTGGCCAGTGTAAAAATGGTGAAAGTGAAGAATCAGGCTCATTCCAGCACAATGCTATATGAGCCTGGAAGTTTTTAGATTCTTATGGTTAGATTGTAAACTGTTTGGCACAGGGACTTTTATTTATATTTTAAATTTTCATACAGTGTACAGCATAATAGATTGTTGATTATAATTATAAAAATATTATTTAATGCATCGTATTATTATTAGTCCAACACCTACTACAATGGGGTTGTGGTCAATGATTAGGACTCCTATTCACTACAATACAAATAAATAATAAATAATTAAATATACAGGTGATGAATTATAGGTGATCTAGGGGCTAGAGTAGGAGACCACAGACTATTGGATTATATTCCCAGCTCTGCCTTGAGAATGTATTCAAATAAGCAAGTCACCTAACTTTTTGGTGCCTCAGTTTCCTTTCATGTAAAATTGGGATATTAATACTTCCATCACTCACGGATTTCTTGCTATGAGCATTAATGTGTGTAAAGTGCTCTGAGATCTTCTGTGGAATGCCACCAGAGTTGAAAATGAGTTATTTACTGCGTCCTATCAGGGAACTTTGGACTATTCTCTTCTGAATGTAGGTTTGGAAATATGTGCCATGTATGCCATCTGGAGCAGTCCAAAGGCAAACCAATTCTTCAGAATCTTTATGATCCAGGGAAAAAGTAAACCCTGGCAATGATTTGGTAGTAGCTAAAGACAGGAAAGAAACCCATCAGGAGCCAAAAAAATTCTCCCTACTCCTTCCACCCTCACATAAATCATATAACTGAAAACATTAAAAGTGAAATTGTGATTATTACTTTGATATACAAGACATATGCATCATGCAAGGGATCTATCTTGGGAGTTTGGAGGAATGGGCATCAAGATGGAAGTCAGGAGGGCCCCAAATTTCCAATCCCGTCTTTGCTGGTGGGTCACTATGTACTCTGAGGCAGAACACTTAGTCTTTGTCTTTAAAATGGGGACAATATATTTTACCTCTTACCAGTCTCAGAAGTTGTGAGGATTAATTAATTGTTAAAAAGGGTTTTGAGCTTATAAAGCCAGATTCTCTGTTGAGATACTGCTCCCTTTGCACCACTCAAGTGGCATAAAGGGGATATAATCTGGCCATAAATTCCCAGTAGCAAATTGCTCTATCAAAGGGGCACGCTCTGCTAGGCATAAGTGTCAGATCTGGGTCTGTGCCTCTGATCCCACCTTTTGCCCAGACATTAAGGTGTATCAGGAATTGAAAGGGGACACAGCAGAGGTCTGCTCCACTATGCCAATTCTCCACTGGAGTGCACTTTACACCACTGGTACAATTTACAGGTGCCCACAGCAATATTAACCCTCAAGATCAGAGATGCTCGATGCTCACCCCTCATGCCAATTCTAAGTAGCGTTTTGATGCAGGAGAAGTCTATTTGTCTAATGAAGTGCTTCCAAATTGTGAGCACTATTATTACTGTGATTGAAGATAGCACCATGGATGTTCAGTGAATGGAGAAAGACATTGGATACCATTATAACACACAGGAATTTGCTGCAGTGATTGCCTTTCTTGATTATAATATCATAATTAAAATCTCATTGGGGCAAGATTCTATATTCTTCATTATTCAACTGAGATTGCACTGGTTTCTTTGAAGCTGCTTATTTCAGTGGAAATGCAGGAGATAGTATCTGTTAATGAGGGCTTACGGACTCCTGTATTCAGGGTGCATTGACAGGATAGTCGTTCTAAGCTATTGTATTGTGCCCTTTGAATGGGTGCATAGATCCTTTTAAGATGAACACTATTGGCAAGCTAGCACGATAGCTTCCTCAGTGTAATGTCATGACCTTGTTAGGTAAAAGGTGAATTCTCAGATTCTTCATTCCATGGTTCCTTCTGGATTTTTGTCATAGTGCAGGAAAATGGTTGATGCAAAACAGTGTAATGTTATGTCCAGGCCAACTTAGGAACTCATTTATGTATCTATCATTTAAGAGATTGATTATCTTATCACCAATCCCCATGTGATAGGCATTCACTTACAGTTATGGTGTGTCTAGACTTCATCCCTTTTCTCGAAAAAGGGATGTAAATTAGACACTTCGAAATTGCAAATGAAGCCGGGATTTAAATTTCCTGTGCTTCATTTGCATAATGGCAGCCACTTTTTTTCCAACATGGGGCTTTTCGACAGAAAAAGGGCAGTTTAGACGGGGATCTTTCGAAAATAAAACCCTTTTTTGAAAGATCCTGTAAACCTCATTTTTTGAAGAGTACAGGATCTTTTGAAAAAGGTTTTTATTTTCGAAAGATCCCCGTCTAAACTGCCATTTTTCTATCGGAAAGCCGTGTGTCAAAAAGAACCGCGGTTGCCATTATGCAAATGAAACGTGGGAAATTTAAATTCCAGCTTCATTTGCAATTTCAAAGTGTCTAATTTACATCCGTTTTTTGAGAAAGGGATGTAGTCTAGACACAGCCTTAGAGGTGTAATGCCTCACAGAACCATATGCAGAAAGTTTATCTATCAAAAATCTGTGTAAAACTGTTGTTGGCTGCTGCTTATGCTCAACAGCCAGTTTTAAATTAGGCAACTTGAGCATATTTCAGGGTAGGTTCTGCTCACACTTACACTAGATTAAATTCATAATTACTCCAGATTTATTTAATACCAAGGTCCACAAATGTATGACTGGAATACTGCTGTAGAATTCTGGCCTACAAAACTATGAAGGGCTATAACATAAATCACATATTGAAAAGAAAAATCTCTTTACTTGTGTCACTTATAACTTACTAACAGGTGAGGTCCGTCATTGATCAGGCAAAGTCATTTTGCGTAGATTACACTTATAGGAAAGTTCAAGAAATTAAATATATGTAAAAGAATTTTTAATCAATGTGCTTGCAAAAGGGAAGTAAAAGAACAGTTTTAAATTTGTTGGATTTCAACTTCAGACATTATTCACTGTATTGAATAATTACCATACATAGTAATTTTGAATGAGAAATTCGTAAAGCTTCCATTATTCTCTCCGTAACTAATTTGAATTATTTTGTGATTTGTAACAGTAAAAATTTTCTTTGCACTAAAATGACAGTTGAATAGGCAACTCAATTTTAATTTTGTTAGCAAATATTTTTATGAACTCTAATCATAATAGTCATGATTTTTTTCCAATGAAAAACAAAAATAATTATTTAAACCTTTCACCCAGCATATTCTGGTGTAAAACATAAACTCTTCAAAATACATATAATTTATTAGCTTATATGGGAAGTTATTGTGGAGTAAAGGATACAGCAGTAGATTAGGACTTGGGTAGACCTTAGTTTAGATCTAGGGTTACCAGGTAGACCCTGCCAAAAAACCGGACACACTTAATCATGGGCGGGGGGGAGGGACCAGCCGGGAGGGAGGCGGGGCTGGCCGGGAGAGGCGCAGGGCAGGAAGCAGAGCTGGCGGGAGGGAGGTCCAGGGGCCGTGGGGCTAGCCAGGAGGAAGGGGGGATGGGAAGCAGAGCTGGGGGGGGGGGGGCCGCAGGGCTGGCTGGGAGGAACGGGGGGGAGGTTGGGAGGAAGGGGGGCTGGGAAGCAGAGCTGGGGAGGGTCGGGAGCCGCGGGGCTGGATGGGAGGGGGGGGGCCCGGAGGAAGGGGGGTGGGAAGTGGAGCTGGCGGCGGGGTGCAGCCACTGACCGCAGCTGGAGTCCAAAGGGCCGCGCCCCGGGCAGGCACTCCCTCGAGTTGCTAGTAGAAGCCGGGTGGGGGGAGTGGCTGGGAGTCCCAGCCCCCACCCCCCGGCTTTTGCACGCGACCAGAGGCTCCTAGCGCCAATCGTGGCCCTGCCTCCCAGTCACTCTCCCGCCCCCGCCAGGCTTCCGTCTGGCGCCCAGCCGGGAATTCAGAAAATACCGGACATTGCACATGTCCAGTATTTTCTGAATTTTTCTACCAGACAGACAGTGCAAATACCGGACTGTCCGGTAGAAAACCGGACACCTGGCAACCCTATATAGATCCTGGATCTGGTCTTCTGATAACTTTGGGAAATCATGTCACCTTTTCTGTACTTCAGTTTTCCCATCTGTAAAATATGGAGACTAAACTGCGCACCCCCATGCTTAAAAAAAAATCCAACCAAATTGTTTCCCCCTTCATATTTTATGATATACAATTTCTTCTCTCACATTTGGACCTAAAATCACAAGTCTGAAACAAAAGCAAATGTTTAGCCAAGTAACAAATCCCTGGAATTGTTCAGATTATTGCTGAACAAACACAAATCAGCAACAACCCATTACTTTCGGGCTACGTCTACACTATAGGGTTTTTGCACAAAAACGGCCATTTTTGTGCATAAACCCGTGGACTGTCCACACCTCAAGTGCATTTTTGTGCAAGAAAATTTATAGTGAATCGACAGAACAGAGGGGTTTTTGCAGTATAGGTATTCCTCTTTCTATGAGGAATAACTCCTTTTTGCGCAAGAGCTCTTGCACAAAAAGGTGTGTGGGGATGGGAAACAGGTGTTTTTTGCACAAAAGCAGCCTATCAGAAGAAGCACAGGTGCCCTGGTGGCCATTCTGTTAAAGGCAATCAGAGCTTTCTTGCGAGAGAGCGTCCATGCAGTTTAGACACTCTCTTGCGCAAAAGTGCATCGCTTTTCCAATGTGTTTTTGCAGTGTGGACGCGCTCTTGCACAAGAAGTTTTTGTGGAAGATCTCTTTCACAAAAAGCTTCTTGTGCAAGAAGACTGCAGTCTAGACATAGCCTTTCTTCAGCAGCCTTTTCTCTGTCTCTGAATTATTACAGTTTCAATGAGTGTTAACACCTTTTTCCTTCATTGAATGGGCATATTGTTCTCCCCATTGTGTGTTACTTATATTTGCACATTCATAAGTCCTGCAAATTTTCTCACTGGACCATATAATTTAAGTATTTCCACAATCCACTTGTTTTTTATGCAAGGTTCATAGTGCTGCTCTGCTGAATTCATTTATTCTCAGCTCTCTAAAATCCAGGAGCAAGCCTTTATAATAACTAAAAGCATTAGCTGTCCTAAGCAGGAACCCATTTGCAGATTGAATTCACTAAGGGTCAGCTTGTAGTTGTCAGTGTTCTCCAACCCCCCAGGTGTCTACCATGTTACATATTTGGACATACCTTGAAGAATCAGGGCACTTTCTAGACCACTGATTTTTTGCTTTAATCAGAATACGTCTAAGAGTCTCTGTGCACTGGTTTCTGGGGATCTTAAAAAGTATATTAATAATAATAATTCAATCAAACCACCAGTTTTATTCTTACCATAAAAACTGAGATGAAGAACTTCTTCCAGCTAATTTATTTTTACCTCAACATCTCTGAGCACTACATCCATTTTTGTAACTACTGGTATAGGTTAAATTGCTGGCTTCATTTTTTAAACTTTAAATGCATCATTAGGTGAGAAAAATTATTTTAAACTTGGTTTTTATTGATTAATTTTCCTCTTGCTGCCTATATACAATTTTCATTTAACACTATACTAGTACTCTATTCTGTATGTTAATTTCCTCCATTTAACTAAAGCAATCTCTGAAATGTGATAGCTCTTTAAAACCTGGATAAGTCATTTGCAGTTGGAAGTTCAATATCTATTATTAAATTATTTCAGTTCTTTTAAGCAAGTCTCTTTGCTCCCAACTTACACTATGTATTCTGAGAGGGGCTATCATTTACACAGCATCACCTCCTACTCAAGGTGGAAAAATCAACTTCTTAAGATATGATGATGATTTAGGCAACAAGCTTTGGAGTTTTATTAATTATTAGTAGAACTGCATTAATTGAAGAAATGCTGCAGAAATGCCTCAGAGCCACAGCCAAGGATCTGAGCCCATCAGTGTGAGATGCTGTATGAACATAAAAGGAGGTTCCTGCTTGAAGAGCTTACAATCCAAATAGCAGATAAGAGACAACAGGTGGGGCCAGTAAACAGACCAGGGAAGCACAAGGCAGCCATTAGATCAGTGGTCCCCAAACTTTTTAGCCTGTGGCCCCCTTAACCCTTCCTGCATCCCCCCTCTCCTGGAGCTGAATCTGGGAGTGGGACCATGGGTCCAGGAATGGGAAACACAGACAGCAGTAAAGGGGCCAAGGCTAGAGCCATGGTGGGGGGCGGGGTGAAGTAGAGGTTGGGGGCCAAGGCTAGCAGTCAGGACACCAGAAGCAGAGCCCTGGGCATGGGACCAGCATTGGGGTCCCAGGAGTGGAGCTAGGAGCAGAGCTGAGTGGCACTGCTTTTCCCGTGACTCCCCTTGGCTACAAATGGCGAACTGCAGCCAATAGGAGCCGCGAGGCTCCGTGGCTGCGGAGCCGGTAAGTTAACAAACCAAAGCTGCCTGGTAGCAGCTTTCTCAGAGTGCATTCCCACTTTGAGAAACAGTGCATTAGGATAAATGATAGCTGGATAGATCGATCTTTGAAGACTGAACTGCTGGGCAGTTTCCTGGCACAGCTGTGAGCTGTAGTTTACCGAAACACACATATGAGATCACAGCAAGTTCACCTATTTCTCTGTACCACTGGACTTGGTACCACTATGGCGAATTACCATGATCTGTAATGAACATGATGTATGGTGCTGAGCAGGTTGTATTGGGGAGAGGTATTAATTATATATGTATGAAATTGCCACATGAAAACATATTTAATTTCATATACTTGAAAGAGAATTAAGATCTTTTGTGATAGACTTTAATGCACATGGACATAAATTAGAATTCATGACATTCATTGCACCAGTCGTTATGTCACAAAATGGTTCAGTCATTTCAAACCAATATTGATGTTTCCAATTTTACTGTAGTTCTGAAGATTTAGCTGTATGTATGCATGGTTTTATAACAGGGAACGTATTCTCTCAGAGCATGCGGACTTCACCAGTGAAAGGCCCAATGCCAGTGCTAACCACCCTAGTTTATTTTAACCAGGTTTGAATAACTTAAGCTCATAAGAGCATGCCTTGATTGAGAGACCACTGCCATTTGTCTGGGAAAGATAAGCACTAATATGGCGTGCAGTTTAGTCAGCTGTCCCACTGGAATCAAGGTTGGGACCCAATTTTCATGGGTGAAGGTCATGTCATACTTTGAGGAAAAGCATTTGAAGCTCTCATACTATTTCTAGTATTGTGTCAATTTCCAAAATGCATTTGTAACTGCACAGACTCTCCCTGCTTGCAGATTCCAAGAGAGTGAGCACTTCAAATCTGAGAATCTAATTAAGCAGCACAAAATAGAGTAATTATACTCCTATTATCCCACATATAATTGTTGTCAGCCAATCCAGCTGCGGGATGGCTGGCGTTATTTAAGGGTTGATTCCAAATGTAGTAGGATGATGTCATGGGATAAAGACCCCAATGCTAAATAAGTGCTAACTAGAGAACAAAAAGTAGAATGCTTATTTTGACAGTAATAGGCATTACCAACACATCAGATCTCATGATCTAAGCATCTCTGGACCAGGCCAATGTTCTGGGAAACTAGGGATGTTAAATTTTGATTAATTGACTAATCAAATAGTTGATGCAATTTGCATTGACTATTTGATTAGTCAATAAGGAAACCTTTGCCTTTGAAGCACAGAAACAACCCCAGAGCTGTTGCTACATTTCAAAGGCAAAAGTACTGCTGGGAGCACAGGGCCAGCAGGGAGCATGGGGCCAGCGGGGCAGTCCCCCACTGGCTCCATGCTCCCCACGGTGTTTCAAAGTGGCAACACTGCATGGAGCCCAGGATCAGTTGGGGACTCCCCCGCTGACCCTAGGCTCTGTGTGGCGCTGCTGCTTTGAAATGCCACAGGAAACCCAGCGTCAGGCTCCTCGTGGCATTTCAAAGTGGCAGTGCCCTGTGAAGCCCGGGATCAGCTGGGGACTCCCACACTGACCCCGGGCTCTGTGTAGCGCTGCTGCTTTGAAACGCCGCGGGGAGCCCAGCATCAGGCTCCATGTGGCCTTTCAAAGCGGCAGCGACACATGGAGCCCAGGGTCAACAGGGGAGTGGCCCACGCCTCTTCCCGCAGCTCCCCTTGGCTGCAAAGGATGACGGAGCCAATGGGAGCTGCGAGGCTCCGTGGCCACAGCGCCAGTAAATAAACAAACCGGGGAAGCCAGTTAATGTGTTTCTGAAAGTGATTTCACGGAACACTTTCAGAAACACTGAGCTAGAGCACACTGCAATAGCTTAGTCTGGGAAAGCCAAAGGCATGGCATCCAGATCCAAGACAAATGGTTACATTAATACCTTTTATTTTCCACAGGATCAAAAGATCGCAAAGCTCTTTATGGAAGATTACAGACCCCCAGTGAATCAAATAATTATTAACCTCACTATGCAGATGGATAAACAAAGGAATACAGAGAATAAATGACTTGTGCACAGCTACGTGGAGTGAGTAAAAGATTGGAAATAGAACCCACTTTCAGTCTCTTGCCTTAGCCAATAATAAGCATTCCCTTCTGATTCAGCAGAGGATAGTGCAATGTAGGTAAAATGAGTTCAGGTAGAGTGGTTTGTGCGTCTACAAATCCTATTATTTATTAACAGGATTTCTGAGCATACCATGACTCCCCTATATGCTGCTGTGGAGCTATGCCCTTGTATGTCTGATGCTCCTACAGCGCATTAGAAACCCAGATCATGACTTTGTTAATATCACTGATTGAAACTATGCTTTTCTCTCTAGCAGGATGGACCATAGGAAACATAAATGAGGAAAAATGGGAAGCCAAAACCCTTAAGTATAAGGACCCCAATCATGAGAACCACCTTTAGTGGAAATTCAAGAAGTGTTCAGTACGTTACAGGATTAAGCCAAGGTGAGAAAAATTAGCAAGTCAAGTCATATAATAAAGGTAAGTAACAACACTCTCCCTTCACAGAAAGAGAAGAATAAGGGTCAGGACCCTGAAACAGAAAGGGAAAGAATCAGTTCATTGAATGCAAAATAGGTACAGGCTTCTGCCTCCCAAAGGTCACATGATAAACAGATCTCCTTCATGTTCACACTTGCTGCATGTTATTACTGTTACCAGTTCAAGCTGTGTATGATTAACACCACACCAATAACAAGCATCACTATGAACTCACCACTATTCTCACCCAGTGGGTCCTTATTCTTGGAGAGTTTATTTTCAATTAGACTGACCAGTGTTCTGTGACATTTCTGCATGCCTCTCTTAGTTTCTGTTCATCCACTACTGTACATTCTCTAATACAGTCTGAGAGCAAATAGCTTCTTTCATTTAAATCATTATTCATGCTAGCTGTCCCCTCCTGTACTAATTTTCCCCACATTTTTTCTTCTTGCCTGGAACTTTGCTTTGTTACCTGCATTCTGTGACACAATAGCCACCACCTTAAAAACTATAACAAACAAACAAAGCAATCACATGTATAAACTTTTAATTATTTTTCCACTTTCATATTTCTTTATCTATTTTTAAGATTATGTTTATCCATAACCTCATGTAGTACATTCATGTTCTGAATCTTATCTTTACATGGCAAATGAGTGTTCATCTCACTTATGTAGCACTGTAGATGAAACCCATTAGTATATGAGCTAAGTGCTACTACTGTTAATTATTATTGTTCTTAATATTTCCATAGTATCCTAGTAACTATTATAAAAATAGTTTAATCTTCAGTAGGACCCCCTACCAGCCTCCATTTGTGTGCATGCAACTTTGAACACATGACAGATGAGTACACTCTTCTAGCATCAAGAGTATAAACTCTGTACACATGTTAATGCAGGAGTAGTGTGTGCACATGCACACACAAAGTTCCATGTGCGCAAGTTCAGGTCAGGTTCTAAAGTCAGGCCCTTAGATTTAAATTCATAGAGTGTCGAACCCTGCTTGCTAACCAAAGACATGGTCTCTGCTCCCAGCAGGATTACTTGTGAGATTAAGTATGCAGCATGTGGCCCAGTACAGGTAATATTTTGCTATTTATTTTCATTCCACCTTAAGCTGACCTGGACATTACTAATTGAGGCTATTGAGTTCAAAAGCTCACTGAAGTCAAGAATGACTCCCATTGACTTCAGCTGACTTTGCATCAGGCTTTTGGACCCAGATCCTCACATGCATTTAGGCACCTATCTCCCATTAATTTCAATTGGAATTAGATGCCTAAATGCTTTTGAGCATCTAAGTCTTAGTCACCTGCATATGTCATTGTACCAAAAAGAGGTGTGTGTGGGGCCAATATTCATTGAAAATAATCAGATTTTAGATTGAGTAAATCCAGCCTTTAAACATAAGAATGGCCATACTGGTTCATCTAGCCCAATGGTCCATCTAGCCCAATATTCTGTCTTCTGAAAGTGGCCAATGTCAGGTGATTCAGAGGAAATGAACAGAACAGGCATTCATGGAGCAAGCCATCCCATCACTCACCCCCACCCATATTACTTCTGACATTCAGAAGCTAGGAACACTCAGAAAGTGGTGTTGCATCCTGGCTAATAGCTGTTTTCAGAATAAAAGAGTAAATTCTTTTCACATAATCTCACTCTGTACTTCAGAAATATGGTTTATAAAATGTGTTTAAAACTACAGGTTGGACCTCCCTGGTCCAGCATCCTTGAGATACGACCGGTACTGAATGAGAAAGTTTGCCAGACCAGGGGAGGTCAGTTCCAGCTCGTCTGCTGCTGGCCTCCGGCCTCTGCTGAGGGGCTGCCCACCTCCTGGCCAGGCTCCCCTCCTGACCACCAACCCCACTGTTGGCACCGGCTCCCGGTCTCTGCTGCCAGCCCTGGACAGACTTCCTGCCTCCAGACTGCTGGACCAGCTCTGCTCCCAGCCCTGGCTAGGCTCCCAGCTGCCAGCTCCCTGGGCACGGGTCACCCGGCTGCCAGATTGGCTCCACTCCTGGTTCCATCTGGGCTCTAGCCACTGGCTCCCTTGCTGCTAGCCCCCTAACCCAGCTCCACTCCCTGCTACCAGCACCCCATCCACTGGACCAACTGCTGAACCATCTCTGCTTCCGGGCACTGGATTCTCTGCCACTGGATTCCTAGACAGCCCCCTGCTCCCAGCCACTGGAGCTCTCTGGTCCAGCTATATCCATTTTGAAAAAATGTCTACCATTCACATATCTCAGGATAGACTCTGCCTGTTTTACTTGGAAATAACCCTTTTGATTTTAGTAAAAGAGGATTTGGCACTAATTCAGATATACATTTTCCTAAGATTTTTCTGTCATAGTTTAGTTGTATTTTGCTGTGTCATTCTAACTATCATAGTCAGGTTTTCTTTCGGGAATGACTCTTTTTGGGACAAAAGAAGAGACTCATAGATCTAGTTCAGTATCTTAAACCTTATGGAAACTTAATCTTTATAATATTTATCTGTGATTGCGGATGCTATGGTTTTATCTTAAATTAATGGGATTTAAGGATTGGACATAAAAACAGTTACTCACTTCTCATAACTGTTGTTCAAGATATGTTGCTTATGTCCATTCCAAGCTAGGTGTCTGTGCGCCAAATGCACAGTCATCTGGAAGTTTTTCCCCTAAGAGCATCCATCAGATTGGTTGCGGAGCCTCCTGGAGTGGCGCCTCCATGGCGGTGAATATATGACCTTGCTATCCCAGAGCCTCCTAACTCCTTCTTGTCAGCTACTCCAACAGAAGAAAAGGCAAGTGGGTCTGGAATGAACATGAGCAACTCATCTCAATCCATCATAGGGTTGGCGAAAACAGAACTCCTAGCTGTGCCTAGGTAGAAGCAGAGATAGTTGCCAAGTGCACCTTGGTGGATGATGCCACCAGATCATGCTGTTTCAAGGGCAGTAGGTATTCCAGGATGAGCAGTATGGATGCCTGCATCCAAAGTGTGTGGCTCTGAGTGCACCAGATTGCAAATTTTTTCCATTTGGCCAGGTAGGTGGCCTTGATGGAAGGTTTTCAGCTACCAATCATGATCTCCCTATACCACTTGGAGCACACAAGCTCCAAGCAGGTTAGCCGTGCAGCTTTCAAGTTGCGAGGTGAAGAGACTGGAAGTCCTGGTAGTAACTGCAACTGTGGTCCTGAGTAATCAGGTCCAGGACCACACACAATGTGATCAGGATCACTGACAGCTCCAATAGTATTGTGTACCAGTTTTGGCGAAGCCATGCCAGCACCAGAAGTATGACTGCAGCTTTGTCTCTACCGATCTTGCGCAGAAACTTGTGCACAAGTGGGAATGGTGGGAAAGCACACAACAAGTGTTTCATCTCGGGGAGGAGACATGCATCTGTGAGAGAGTTCTCACTGTGATTCGCGAAGGAGCAGAATTGCAGGCACTTCCTGTAGCCTTGTGTGGCAAAAAGAACAATCTGGCAACATCCATAGTGTGGCATGATTTTAGTTAGCAGGATGTCCACTTATCATGGGTGTGACCATGTTTCCTGAGGTCCCAAAAGTTTGTTTACAGCCACCGGTCCTAGCTCTCAGTGTTTTATGCTGATCTTTAGCTTTAATTTATCACTAAATATCTTCTAAGAACCCAGTAAGCAATGGAAGTGTTGGTAATGCTGCTAGACAATACTGACCTCCCGTGTTTTGACAGATACTCTGGTTTGGCACTGTTCAGGTCCCAAGGGTGCCAGAATAGAGAGGTTCAACCTTTACTAGATAATAAAGGATTGGCAACAGTGTGATTATTGGGTAAGATTTGAGTTGTATATTGACTTGTATATGCTAGTTCTTTCAGATCAGAAGAACCTTTTTGTTTGATGAAATTGGTTTTAAATAACAACTCATCATTAAATTCAATGTTTTTGGTGCTGATGCAAGGACTGGAATGCCTAAGGAGATTGCTTTTCTGACTTCTTGTTAGCAGGTGTGGTGACATGGAAGTTTACTTTTGTTGCTGGCTTTTTATATATTATAGGAGAATAACCACCAGTTTTGAGGTATGTCTGCCCTATTTCTCAGCAGTTTGTCCTGATTTTGGTACTCTCAGTTTTGAGCTATTGAGGCACAGTGACACAGAGTCAACTTGTTCTCACTGAAGATGAGATTTAGCCTGTCAAAGGTGTATCTCATGAAGCAGACTTGTGCTTCCATTTGGACCATGGACTGTGCCCTGAGCAGCCAGACAGCAAGGTAAGAATATACCTGCACCTGCCTTCAATGTAACAAGGTGAACATGTACTTGGTGAACATTTGAGGGGCCGCAGATAGACCAAAGCGTAGTACCATAAACTGGTAATGCTTGTGACCTAGCACAAACATGAGGAAGCATCTGTGGGCAGACCATATCAAGATGTGGAAGTAAGCATCCCTGAGTTCAAGGTTAAATATGGCAGCATGGTAGCTTCTTAGAGTTTGGTGCATTCATTAGCATCTGAGTTATTTTTGTGTTCACATGGCAGTAGCCTGGAACACATGGAACCTAGGACTTTACGGTCATGAAGAGATTTACTGTGAAACAGAATTCCACCCTCTATTGTCCTTCATGGTCTGGACTTAAGAAGTAGGGCATTAAAGACTAAAGACCAATTAGGGTTTCCTGTGATCTCACTTAATAAGATGCCAGTCAAGCAAAACTGCTTGGACCACTTACTTTCATGCCATTTCCCATCATTCCACACATCCTCATACCCTTTGGCATTGTAGTTGTGACCAAAATAATGATGATACCAGGCTTGATTCTGATCTTACATACAGTGGCATAAATCAGAAAATAACTCAGCTGAAGTCAGCAGAAACTTGATGTGACATCAAAATCAGAACTCAGTATCCTCTCATATCTTAGACAGCAGTTGCCACTGATGCAACTAACTTCAGTATTAGCTGAAGAGTCTTGAGCCTAATTTTATTCTTGCTTATGTTTGTGCAAATCAGGAGTGACTCTACTGAGAGCAGTATTTGGCCCACCAATCTCTTGTTCTGCTCTCCTGAAATTCTCACTATTCTACATACCAATAGATCCCATTACTGTGATGTCATGGTTAGTGTTGTGACTGCAGGAGAACAAATCCCCTAAAAATCTGAGTCCTGACTCTTTAATTTCATTAGCAGGTGTCGCAACAGAAGTATAATCCTGTATATGACCCTTTTATATCTAGAAACAATAAAGTTCTTGTGTAACTAGGAGATAAAGTAGTTTGAATATAGATTCAACTTTTAAAGTCTAAATTAGGTTTTTTTGTACAACAAACCATTTATTGTAATATAACAGATAACATATGTCAGTGCAAGTAAAATAAAACCTCTGCAGCAAAAGCCTATTATGAGTTATATTTTACATTAGAGAAATTATTGCATGGAAGATACAACCACTAGGTTCCAGTTTTCTATATATTACATCTATGTGTTGCAGAAAACAGAGTCCCCACAAATCATTAGAATGAAGTGTAGAATGTTTCTTGTAGATAAATACTTTAATGCCCTTTAAAAAGTAGAGTGTCAACTCCTTGTCACACGTCCCCTTACATCAGAGCAGTAATTAGCTTAAATACTTATACAGTAAATAGGATTTGCCATTTCTAAACAGCCAGATGCTATTACGTCAATGCATTTGAGCTACTTGAGCATAGCTTATACTAAGGGACCTGTTTTTGACTTGAACACCATCATTGTAAATACAACCACTAATTAGGCATTTTGGCTTTTTAATTTTTTTGCTCAACTCTTCAGTACAAACTGGTGGAATGTCAAAAATTAATTACTGCTGTTTGTGACTCCAGGTCTTGCTATTAGTCTACAGTTATGAAACACAAACATGTAAGGTCTTCTGGAGATTAGTAATACTATTTATATAGCACAGCAAATGTACATGGCACTTTGTAACACATAAATACTGGCTCCTTGCCCCAAAGCACTTACATGTTTCTATTGAAGAGAAACATGATATGTGGGACAGATAGGGTGAAAGATGATACAGGGACAGCATCCATGAAACAACCAATTTAGGAAGACTAAGACTGAACAGCTAAATCAACTGGGCACAGGATAAAAAGAAGCAACATTTTTGTTTCTTAGATTTCCCAGTTGATTTATTTTTAGTTGTTGAAGAATATAACCATGACATTTCTGAAATCTAATGTCTAAGCCAACTTCCATTCACTTCCATGTAAATTGGATTAGGCCCTAATGGAAGACAAAAAGTTGGTATTTAGACATGCATTAGAGTTGATCAAGCACTCTAAAAATTATCTTTATGAACATCCCTTTATATTCCAAATAGTTACTTATTTCAGCCATATCTGTGTCCTTTTGTCTTCAATTCATAAACATTTGTGCAGTGTTTGTTTATATGCAAGTTTTGGGAATAGTTGTTCAGTTTACATGCAGATGCATAAAAAAGAGTATTTGTGCATGCACAAGGGTATGTTCTAGAGCTCCAGGAGGCACTGGGGAATAATTAATTTGAATGGCCCTGGGGAGGAGCTATTTCGAAATAGCAGCAGTGGAATGTCCACACTACTGTTATTCCAAAATAGGCATTATTCCTTGTGGAATGAGGTTTACAGAAGTCAGAATAAGCCATCTGTTATTTCAAATTTATTTCAAAATAACAGCTGTGTAGACACTTGCATTGTTATTTCAGAAGGACGGACGTTATTCTGAAATAACGCTGCTGTGTAGACGCACCCTTACTGAGTAACATAAGTGTTACTCCATTAGTATATACAATAAATATATATTATTATAAATCATTGGAACTTTTTCTTACTGTATTCTTTCCATTTTTTTTAATTTAGTTTATATGCATTTTAGGTCATTAATGATCCTAACCACACAGTAATGTTTCACTGGGGGAAAACTCATCTTTAAACTAATGTCCCAACATTTACACTGGGTCCACTCATTAAAATAAGAGTGATTCAGAAAATTGGGGAATCTGTGGTACTGCTTAGTGAGCAATGCAGCTGTTCCTGATGTGTCTGTGCTGATAGGGACCAAATCCAGTTCTCTCTAACTACTACAAACAACAAGCATGAGCGCAATATTGGAATACACTGAGGATCTTTTTATTGTATTTAGCAGCCTATAAGAGCATAGAGAACAATAAAAAAACCCCCAAAAACCTGAAATACCAATGGAAGCTTTAATGTTTCACAGCAATTCATTAGCGGTTCCTGCAAAGATGGAGTAAAAATGGCTCGCATGGGTACTCCCATAAAAGAAGGTAAAAACACAGCAGCAATGATAGAGCAACCATTGAAAGGATGGCCTGTTATCTGTCATGAGGAACCCTAGATATATTGAACCCAGTCCTTTTGCTGCTGTTAACCACCTGACAGAAAAGTCACACTGTATTAAGCAAAAGTTTCACTTACTCTTCATCTAAAGTTAAGATGGAACACAATCCTCTGTGAAACATTATAATAGAAATAAAGGTCCTGATCACATACTTGCAATGCTAAGTGGTGTAAATCGACACAAATAAATTGGATTATAGTGACATAGGTCAGATGTGAGATCACCAATGCTTGTTGATTAGTTTTACATATTTTTTCTGATACACTCTTATCAGACATAGGCTATTACCATGTTAGCCTTACCAAATTAAAGATGTCCATTTTGATCATTTAGGAATGTGAAAGTTTCAGTAGTACACAAACCCACCAGTTAGAATGGCATACATTTTCAGAGTAATATACTTCTAGGATAATATAAGACCTATTGCATTATCAGACACAATTGAACTGTTGGATACTCTTGAAAGCGTGGCAGCCCTTTACACTGATCACACTCTTGTTGACTTCAGTACTCTACCAGCATGAGGTGCATTTTTAAACAGTTATTAGCGATATAATTATTTCAAAATTCAAAGGAAACTGTACATTTTCAGTGATGGGTTACTAAATGGCAATTGTTCACTATAGTTCCACTTGTTACTAGCAAGGATTTTCCACAGCTCTTTTGCTAGAGACATACAACGTGGTTTGGCACTGTAATAATATAAAGATGGACATTGACAATTAAACACTGAAAAGTCAGCATAGCCTTGCATTTCCTTATCTTAACGCTTGTGTTATTTATTCAACTATTTTTGTATGGAAAATAAATAATCGTAGCACATTCTGTTCTGCCTGCCTTTTTGGTACAGAAAGGCTAGAGTGTTCTAAATGTTACTAGAATGACTGAACTGTCGTGAAGAATTATGACCATATTGTTTAACATGTGAGTGAATTAACTGTCAAATAAGGTAGATGAGTAAACAAACAAGAAAAGGAATGTACTTGAAAGGAAAGTAGTCTTAGACCTCCGTTTCCTGTATTGCAAAGGAATCTCAGAGTTACAAACACCTGAGGAAAAGTCACTGTAATGCTGAACAAAACATTCAGAAGTTTGCAACTGAAAATAAAATACTTAATACAGCTTTGAAGCTCTACTATGCAGAAGAAAAATGCTGTTTTAACATTCTTAATTTAAATGAAACAAGCCCAGAAATTTACTTACATTATTAATTTTTTTTTTCAGAAAAACCTTTATTTTTTGGTAGTTTATGTTTAACACTGTACCGAATTTGTTTTTTAAATTATTTTTTGCTCTCTGCTTCTGCCTGACTGCATACTTCCCATTCCAAATGAGGTATATGGTTCACTGGTCAGTTCGTAACTTTGGTGTTCATAATTGTGAGATTCTACAATATATGTAGTTATGGGTCAAATTCACATCACATCAACTTTTATATATTCTCATCAACACTTACAATTAAATTCTATCATAAAAAAAATGTTAGGCTATTTTTGTGTTGGCTTTCTAAGCTTTCAATCATTAAGATAAGGATATATTAAGTTTTTGGGCCGGGTGAACTATTTAATAAATAAAGGAATATTCATTACTAGCTGGAGTTACCCGGCGTTGCTTGGGAAACCATAGGAACAAAATGTAGCAAAACAGTAGTCCATTATCTTTTCTTGAATGGTAGAAAAGTTGCACTGATTTCTATAGGGATTAAAATACAGGTCTGCGTCATCCCTGGGAGGAGGGCAGGTGTGCGGCCCCGCGTGGAGGGGAGGTTACACACGGGAGGGGTGCCCCAGCTCACGCCCGGGGCTGCAGGTGCTGCGGGGGGCAGGGCGGGTGACCGAGCCGCTGTGCACGTGGGGGTCGGGGCACTGCATGCCGGCGTGAGGGGGAGGAAGAGGGTCACTTAGGTAACCTCACGGGCAGGAGGGGGTGAGTCCCAGACGGCACTGGGGGCCGCAGGTGGAGGGCACGGGGCCTAGGGTGGGCAGGGCAGCGGGCACGGGACCTAGGGTGGGCGGGATGGCCCCTGCAGTGCAGCGCGGCGGGTTACTTTTTGATTTTTACAGCTTGAGCTCGGGCCCGGTCAGGTCCAAAAGTACTATAAAACCTTCTCCTGGATGAAAGGTTATCCCATGCAAAGTTTGGTTGCGGTAGCTCTTACAGTGTCCAAGTTATTAGCGCACAAACTTATAAACATTCTCCTTTATATATTAGATATAATCCCTTCTTGACTCATGAACAGTGTACTTTCCACTGCAGATTTTCAAATAAATAACCATTGGTGCTAAACATTTATATGATTTTTTCCCCCTCTGATATTTGAGTTTTATACTGATGTAGCTACACTGGTGAACTAATCAGATAAAAATGCCCTAATGAAGTGCAGAATCTGGATTTGTATTTCCATTACTCTTGGCTCTAATACAGCTATGGAGTCATAATCTGCTTAAACTGTCTCCACAACTGAGCACACTATTTTTTTTTAATTTAAAAAAGTATGGTTTGAGCTAAGTAAATAGTTCACAATAACATATTCAGCAAATTTCACTTCTTGTTGCCTTCATGAAATGTCAGCAAGCTGATAGCTATTTTATCAGATTTATTTGTTGAATTCACTTTCCTATAATTTTCTTTTGATGGATTAATCACAGAGATCTTTGTGATCACATCAAACTCAAAATTCAATTTTGTGATCACATCAAACTCAAAATTCAATTGGGGGTGTACTGCACAATTGTGAAACACATACGGTATTCTGTTTCTGTTCCCTGATTGGATGCGCTTGCAATCACCTCTAGTGGAATACTCAGCTGGGAAAATGAGACAAGTGGTTTCCACCCCACTCCTGCATATGACTTTGTAATTTACTCTCTGTGAAGTCTGGTACCAGGGACGCTTGCTTTTCAGGTGTTTACAGCGTGAAATTCACCACCGTACAGAGGACCAGCAGAACATCTATGAACTAAATTAAGTCCCACTTCTAAGGTGGGATAGAGAATGAAGCCCCTAGTATTTCCTCTCACTGGCATTCCAAGCTTCAGAAACTCAACACCCTTTTCCCAGCAGATTGCACTTGAAACACTTTACTGTAAATTCTCATCCTTAACAGCACAGACGGTGAGTTTACAGTTACCAGGAGATTGGCGCTGCGGCAATCGATCCTCCCCTCCCACTCCCGGATCTCGTTAAGACCCGCTAAATGGACTTCTGATCACACTCTTGTTGACTTCAGTACTCTATCAGCATGAGAAGCATAAGGGGAGTTGACAGGAGAGTTTCTCCTGTCAACCTCCCACAGTGGAGACCCGGCGGTGGCTTGATCTAAGGTACATCCACTCCAGTGACACTACACTATTCACTTAGCTGGAGTTGTGTACCTTAGATTGACATTGCCCCCTAGTGTAGGCCTGACCTGATAATTCCCACTAGTGGCCTTATTTCAGCAGCAGATGAAGTAATTCCTGTGTACAGTATACAGCTTTCTTATCTATTTATGGCTGCAAAATATTTTTGGAATCCTCTGGACTGCAAGATGCAATATAAATATCTTATGAGGGCGTAAGTGGGATGTAAGTGGTACAAAGGGCTTGTGCTGGATCTTTGCACATGGGTGAATTTCACCCAGAAAGTGGGAGTCAAAGAGCTATAATGATTGTTAACGAACATTACTTAGAGAAGAGGAATTTGCAAAATAAAGTTCTTATGACATTGACCCACCTTAAGATGTCACTAAACTGGACATAACTTTGGCCCTTGTTTACAGTACAAAAAATAAACACAAATTGTATCATTACAGTTCTGGACTATAATTTCTAGAGAGAGTTTGAGGACAAGGAAGCTACTCCTAGGAGCCCAAAAGTTTACATGATCTCTCAAAATTTTAGTTCTATAAACCAATGTCTGTATGTCACTAATATTTACATATAATCTAGCTCATGTCATTTGGAAAAAAACAAACCTTGAAAAGTATTAATCAATAAAAGATATCGAGTCTTATTAACGTTCATACAGTAATTACCAAAATCACAAATCCATCTGTTAAGCAGTCAGCAAACAAGACAAATGGCTACATTCTGTTAAACAAATTATGAAATGCCTCAGGGAAGAAAATCTAATAGCCCAGTTAAATCATGAACCAAACAACAGCCCATTTTACCACATGAGATGCACACGCACATGCCACACACATGCCCACATCTATCATTCTCAATCTCTTTTCCAAGACTGAATGTACTGCAAGAAGAACAGTGCGGGGAAATCGACTCTCAAGCCTCAGGAGGCTAGACTTAAATATAGTGATGTGACCATTAACATTTTATCTTTCTTTTTATCATTTATGGCCAAAGCATACGATTTTATTTTCTTGTCACCACTGCAACAAAAAGATGCTAATATAGCAGATACTGTGTAAAAAAAACATTAAATCCAATTCCCCTTGTCCATATGGGAATCCAGTTAGTTTAATCCAATTTGATAACAAAATTGATTTTTTTTCTTGTCATGTTGTGAGTGATTACTTGAACACTTAAAAGAGGAAACATGCTTGCATTTAGAATAATTAGTCCATGAATATGTTTCTGGCCAAGCAGTGTTTGAGCTAGGGATGTGAAAGTTTAATTGTTTAACCAGCAAGCATCACCCTCAGTTGGTGGGGGCTGAAGCAGCTCCCCTCCTGCCACGGACTGGGGGCTGCTCCAGCCCTGTAGGACCCGCCGCAGACGGGGGTGCTCCAGCCTGGTCAGAGCAGCCCCTGTCTGTGGCGGGCTCTAGCACACCACAGAGGGAGCTCCAGCTGGGCTGGAGCAGCTCTTGCTTGCGGCAGGGGGACCGCTCCAGCCTGGCCACAGTGGGCGGGGGGGGGGGGGTGCCCTCTGTCCACTCTCCCTTTAATTAATCAGTTACCCCCATGGCTGGGCAAGATGCGGCCTGGGGGCCGGATCCGGCCCACAGACTGCATCAGGCCATTTTCTATTTATATCCTGCTGCCCATGCCACCAAATTTCCAGGCAATGGCTCAAGCAACAGGATCCTATTTAAATGGGTCACAGCTCCTGGTTACGGCACTACTCCAGCAGGGGCTGGAGTTGTGAGATCTTTAGACAGCCGCAGCAACCCCAGGTGGCTGCCTGGAAACATGTTACCAGCAGGGCCGGGAGCTGCAAGCCCTTTGCTGTGTTCTTAATTCAAAGCCTCAGGCAACTCGGGGGAGGCTAGTCCCCAGCCCTGCCTCTTCTGCCTCAGGCCCCATCCCTTCTGGATGTGGAGCTGGCCCATGACCACGTATCAAAATTCATTAAGTGCCCCCCTCCCGTGAAAATGATTGCCCACCCGAGTTAGTTGGTTAAACAATACATTTAACCGATCAACCAATTAAACCAAATTTTGCATCCCTAGTTCGAGCTGTTTTCAACTATAGAACACTATTGTGCATGCAAAATGTGTGTACAACTGCACGTCTCACTGCAATGCACAATTACCATGATTTATTCAGTTCAAGTGAGCAACTATGCATGTCAATAAAAATTCACTTTTATAGTACCTTAAATCAGATGATTTTAAGATTTTAAAATCATTCACAAATACCTGTATTAATCAATGAAGCTACCCAACTCCCTTGTAAGGCACATTGATTGTATTACAGATGAATATATAGAGAGGGGTTAAGTAACTTACCCAAGAACACACAGACTCAGAACATAGGCACCTATGAGTCGTGATCCCCTTGATCCAACCACTAGCCACACTTCCTCCCTCTTGGCCTTTCTAGTCAACCTTACCATTCCTGACAAGAAAAAGGGACTCAATCATAATTCAGCTAAATAAAGATCTACTCTAGATCTATGCACCATAGTATGTAATGATTCCTGGTTGAATATGGTAAGGGGCCTGCAATGGTTTATTTTTCCCTCCCCCACCCAAGCTTAAGAGGTCAAAATTAGAAGAGTAAAAAAGGAATGTTTTGCTCCCACCCTTAAATATTAGTGCTACACACATACACCCAGCACAGTCTACCAAAAACATCTTTCTTAATTTCAAATACATACAATTTGATGTTGTGTGAGGTTTATGGCTCCTACGTTCAGACAATATGGAGACTGATGTGCACTGAAACCCTCTGCATCACCTCTGCTCTCAAGGACAACTGCCCTTGCAAAATTGCAGAATCAGCATCAGAGGGAAAAGGTGTAGATTTGATTTGCAGACTAAACAATAAAGACTGTAATCTGCCACATCTATGTCTGTATCATAAAAAAGTGCTTATTTTCTTTCTATAAATATATACAAACTAGAAAATTTACCAGGCATTTCTCGGGTCCCTCACTCAAATAAGTTTTATTTTTCTTCATTTAAATCATTGTTCTGGGGTGGAGCCGGGGATGAGGGATTCAGTGTGCAGGCTGCCCCAGGGAGAGAGGACAACCTCTCTCAGCGCAGCAGCTTGGGGCCAGGTGAGACACTTCTGTCCATGGCTATTGCTGCTGCAGAGGAGGGGCGCATGTCCCCCTGCTGGGGGACAAACAGACACACAGACAAACAGATGCATAAACAGAGAAACTCTGAAATATATAGTAGATAGCCTGCCACTTTCTCCATCCCTTCCCATACCGGCCCAATGGGATTATAGATGTCCCAGTCTACCTGCTGCTCCCCTGTTGTCATTCTGCAGTATAACTTCCTCCTACCAGACCCCTCCCTTTCTGTTTTATGAGAAACAATCAAATGTCATGTACATCCCATTATCCTGGCACAACCAAACCTGACCTTGCTTTAAATTATGATCAGAGGAATCTGCATAGCAAATTTGGTGGTCCTAGCTCTTACCGTTTAGGAGGAGTTTTTGAGCAAACCGACTCGCGGATGGACAGACAAATGTACGTTTCTAAAATATATAGCGAGGAGAAGATAAGAGATGGGAGTTTGTAGTGTTTGGATCAGAACCAAACTTCTCTAAGCCTGAGGGTACTCAGACATCAAATTCAGTAGCCCACTATAGCCCATCAGAGTACGACTACCTATCCACGGCTCACTCATGGGGCTTGGTCTGCAGGGCTATAAAACAGCTGCCAATTTTAGGTGCACCCAGTGCCAAGTGTCCTCAAAGTTTGGGGTTTGCTCACATCTAGGATTTTTGTTTTGTTTCTGCATATATCTCTTACAAAAATATATTTAAAGAACTATTCCACTTCCCCACAAACACTTTGACTACCCCCTCCAATGCACAAAGCATTCTGGGAAAATATTCCCATTACAACAGTGGTGGGAAATAGGGTTGCCAGATGGTTTAACCAAAAATACCGATCACCACCCCGCCGCCCCTGGCCAAAAAAAAAACACCAGGGAAAAAATTATGTTGAGGAAAAAAAAAGGGGGGGGGGAGACCAAAGGACCCTGAGAGTTATTAAGCAAAAAAAAAATATATATATAAAATAAAAAAAACAAACCACAGCATGGCCCCTTTAAGAAATGCTTTTGAGGCTTTTTGGTAGGTTGCTGGCAGCTGTCTGCCATCTTGTCTTCCTGCTCCAGGCCAGACAGCTTTCCTACAGAACCAGGTAAGCACCCAGTATTTTCACCTCCTGGCTGGGAAAAAAATCAGAAAATACCGGATATTTTAGGTATTCCGTATTTTCTGATTTTTTTTACTGGACAGGAGGTGAAAATACTGGACTGTCCGGGTCAATACTGGACACCTGGCAACTCTAGTGGGAAATCGTTTTTGGGCAGGGGCCACTGACCACAGAAAAATTAGTTGGCAAGAAGCAAAAAAAAAACCCCAAAACACCACCACCATCACCACCACCAACAAAAACCCAACAAAACAAAACAAAAATCCTCCAAAGACCCTCCCCACATTTTCCTCACACATCAGATGCTACCATATTTTGTGGCTCCCCCTAAGCTCTGGTGTGGGGCCAAAAATGAGGAGTTCAGTGTTTGGGAGGAGCCTGCCAGAAAGCAGGCTTGGGGTGTGGGGTCTGGGCAGGAGGCTGCAGGAGTGGGTTGGGGATTGGTGAGGGTGGTAGGGTGCAGGAGTGGGCTGGGGGTGGGAGGGATGGGTATGAGGTCGGGTGCAGGAGCAGAGCGGGGTGTGGGGTCTGGGCAGGAGGAGGCCACAGAGCTGGAGAATGAGCATGGGCACCCTGATGCTAGGGGGGAGCCCCGGGGGCCAGATCTGGTCCTTGGGCCATAGGTTCCCCACCCCTGCATTACAGCAAATCTCTCTGGAGTCTATGTGACTTTGATGGGCAGGTTTCAGAAGTCACTCTTATTTAGTTGAATGGAATGAAGGTCAAGGCTGATTACCATTCAATGCTTCTAGGCCACTGATGATAAACATTATACAGGGATGAGACTTTGTATTGTTATTTTTATACTAAGTAACATTCTACCAAGCAACAAAACTTTGTGTGCCTCTTGGTCTTAGCTCTCTCTGACTAGAAGCATTTCTGTATTTCAGGGAAAGGGATTCACTAATGAATGCTGAATATGAATGATCCTCTTTTATATTTTACCAATTGGATTAATTATTTTCTCTTCCAATTATTCCATGACTTAAGTCTCCTGATTAACATGTTAGACCCTGGATGGAAGCCTAAGCTGCTATTAAGTTAAATAGTCAAGTCAATTAGTCTGTTTCAATGGAATAAAAATCTTTTTAATATGAGGCAGCAGGTCAAAAGCACACCTTGATGTTTTTTAATCAGAGGTTAGTGCATTATTATTGTGGCCATCTGCTTCTGAATTTCTCTCATTCTTTCTTTCAGTTGAGAAACGTACAATCTAGAGGCTGAATTTGGGTGAACATAAAAGGAAAACCTTTTTATCAATTCTGCTTTTGAAGCTGTTAATGGCCACTTTGTTTTGTTCTGAAATTTCCACTTCAGGCAAGTTACTAAGAAACCAGATTAAAGAGAAATAAAACCACCCTGTGTGTGTGTGTGCAGGAATGCGCATGCGCATGTCACAGTAAGGACAAGAAAGCACTGACAAAGAGAAACTGCAAAGCTGCTAAGGCTATCACAAAAATATATAAAATAAAAAAGTATATATCTGTGGCCTCTATGTATCTTGTCTCACTCCTCTCCAGTCCATCTAGGAAAAGCATTTCTTCCCAGCTGTCAGACCATTTCATATCCCCTTACCTAAACCCTTTCACTGGCTAACACTCTCCACATGATATTCAAACTTCTAACCCTCTTTTATAGGGTTCTGCTTCAAACCTGTCTTCATTCCTTTTCCTCTCTGCCACTCCTTCCTTTTGCTCTGCTCAAGATTCTTGCCAAGTCTTCTCCCATGCCCAACTTCATGCCTTCTGCCATGTTTCCCCGGAGGTGGATGTCACTACAGTGAGACTGGACCACATGTACAATGTGCCCACCTGCTCATTATTCAATTTTTCTGAAAACTAGGCTGGTTGGAAAACAGGAGGAGAAGAAAAAATTGTGGAAATTTTAGAATAAATTGAAATGTTGCTTTTGTTGATATTTTCTGAACAGAGTTATTTATAACAGTGCTTCTGTGAAGGCTCTTGGTGATCATCTGCCAGAAAAAGGCAAAAGCTGAACTATTTTCAGTATACCTTTCTCTACTTGCCAAGGGGAACATATTCAAAGCACCCCTGTGACTCAGAAGCCTAAGTCCTATTTTGAAAAGCGGCAAAAATGGCATAGGCCCTAAGGAGCCTGGCCTCCATTGAATTTCAAAGAGACTTAGGATGCTGACAAAACACGTCTGCTTTTCCGACTTTTTTTTCGGAAAAATGGACGAGTTCCTTTGACGCAGTTTTTCTGTAGTCTAGACATAGCCTTAGGCTGCTAAGTGCCAAAGGGACAGATTTTTAAAGGTGCCCAAAAATATAGGCAGGTGCCTAAATTCCTCTTGAAAATGGGATCCTAAGTCACATAAGCACTTTTGAAACTTTATCCGAGTGCTCAAAAATTAATACATTAATAATAAGAATTAGACTATTTAAGAAGTTGTTTTTATCTGATAGCAGAAACAGAATATGTTCCTTTTCCTGCACTCCTTATTCACTTCTTCACTCCATTGAGCATATAACCTGAAGTAAGGGGTTTGACAAGAAGAATCAGGCCTCAGATGTGTCAGTGTAAATGCTGCAACTAGCCCATATTTAAAAATAAAATGTGAGCACAAGCTTTAATTTCTGTGCAGATGGGATGGGTGTGTGAGCTAGGAATCAAACATTTCTGAACATTTTCCAGATCAGGGCGTCATCCTGCATAAAGAACAGTAATAGTCCTCTTGGATATTTAAAAGCAAATTCTGTAAGACAAGATATCTGATGCATGGAGTCAATATCAGATCACATGCAAAAAGCTAAATAAATGTTAGAGTTGGCCTCCAAACACAGTTATGAGACACACTTCAAGGTTCTGAGGTGTTGGGATTCAGAGTTTTGCCTTGGTCCCATCTCCAAAAAATGCTATAAAACAAGGTATTTTAAAAAACCCTATTTTAAGCGTTCAAAGACCTGATTAAAAGCACTTGTTTCTCTGAAAATAGATAACTTCACCAATATATAAATCTTAGTAGATAACGAAGGAAGAACATAACACAATACAGATTTAAATTCCAGGAAACCAAGGGAAGGGTCACTCCCATAACATAACACTGTAAAAACAGAGGTGTGATGTCTAGAAGCCACAGAACAGGATTGGTAGCGGGAAACTTTTACATTTTAATTCCATAAGAATGGCTACACTGGGTCAGACCAATGGTGCATCTAGCCCCATATTCTGTCTTCCAATAGTAGCCAATGCCAGATGCTTCAGAGGAATGAACAGAACAGGTCAAGTGATCTATCCTTTTGTACTCTCTCAGCTTCTGGCAGTTAGAAACTTAAGACACTCTGAGCATCAGATGGCATCCCCAATCATCTTGGCTAGTAGCCATTGATAGATCTATCCTTCATGAACGTACATAATTCTTTTTTGTATTCAGTTATAGTTTTGGCCTCCCCAGCATCCCCTGGGAATGAATTCTATGGGTTGACTCTGCCTTGTATAAAGTAATACTTCCTTTTATTTATTTTAAATCAGCTGCCTACTAATTTAATCGGGTGGTCCTCTGGGTTCGTGTGTTTTGTGAGGGATAATTCACATATCCTCTTTTATTAGTCCCTGTCTCCAAACTGTTATGTTTGTCTTTTCCAGCTCTCCTCTGTTCCATAACTGAACCATTTTTGTTGCCCTTTTCCAATTCTAACATATCTATTTTAAGATGGGATGAACAGAACTTTACACTTTAGACATCATTTCAGTGGACTGCAGTTAGGATTATATTTTACAATGTGCATTACTCTGTATTTATCAGCATTGAACTTCATTTGCCATTTTGTTGCCCATCTTCTCCCAATGTAACCTTTGGGAAGTTTTTTCACCTTTCCGTGTGTTTCAATTTCCTGCCTGTAAAATAGAGGTGATAATACTTACCCACCTTTCAGGGCTATCAGGAGGGTAAGTTAATGTTTACACAAGGCTTTGAAGAGGACAGTTAAATATTATCACAAAGATGTTTATATTCCTCATCCATATGAATGGGAATACATACAGCCTACTGTCTGGCAGCTGTAGCTCAGGATATGTCTAACTTGCAATCTTTGTGTTTGCAGCTTTAATCTAGCTATCATGAATAAAAATAGTAGTGAAGATGTAGCAGCACAGACCCCACTGTGGGCTTGAACCCACTGTCCAATGCAGGCATTTACAGCAGCCTGTGCCACAGCACTAGTTAGATTACAGCTATGTGGATACGTCTTCCTGAGCTGCAATCACATCATCGAATACAATGTAGACAAACCATTATGCATTAGAGGCGCAGTTCTGTGCAATGGTCAAATGACAATGACACATTCCCGAAGGAAATCTTAACTTGACTCCCGTGGCTCTGATGGGGGAAAGAAAAAACTATAGTAAATGGGAGAAACCTTTGATGTCTGTCTGCTTCCCAGAAACCCCAAAGAAATGTATCTAAAATAAAGATAGATTTATTTTAACTGCACAGTTGTTAAAATAAACCCAGGCCCATAATGTACAACTTTGTTGTTTCCTCCTCAGTCTTTTAGAATTTCTCACACATCTGAAAGGCACATAGCTGTAAAAAATGCTTAGTGGAATTATGTTTATTCCATGGTTGTAATAATTATGATTTTAACTTTAACAATTAAGGCAGCAACTTTTGTAGGAAGAATTTGCTGGCTTCACAGAGACATAAATGTGGATACTACCACATCCACTGAGAATGGGAAATGGAGAAATACAATCCCTTCCTCCCATACACCTTCCCAAAAATGAATGAAGAAAAAGGGGAAAGCATATGTTTGATCACACCGCCCTCTGGCTAACTGGAATGTAGTTGACCTTCTGTACTAAGAAGATGCCAGAACACTTGGGACCTAATTTTCCCTTTAGCAATTTCCAGAATTATATTTAATAAGAGGTCTAAGGAAGAAAGCAAACTATAATAACCAGCCTAGAAATTCTTCAAAGTCCTTCTGAAACAATGCAGAACCTCTGAACTTTGTGTAGTACTTTTGATATTCAAAAGCTGGCAAGAAGATAAGCCTGTGATTGGAAAGATGAGAAGGTAGGTCTTTATTTTGCTAAAAAAAAACCCACATTTGGATTTGAAGTCCTTAGTATCATTTTCAATGCATATGTCAGCACTGGAACTAGAGTTGAAGGAATTTCTAAACACTTCATATAGACACCAGGGAGAACGTAACTTTTTTCTACGGAAAGCTCTCTGAAGTGTAAGGTAGGGGATAGAGCAGGGGATTGAGAGTCAGGACTCCTGGGTTCTTTTCCTCACTTTACTGCTGATTTGTGGTGTTACTTTAATTCTCCTATGATTCATTTTGCCCATCTGAAAAATGGGGATAACAGTCTTATCTGCTTCACAGGAGAGATGTAAAACTTGATTAAAAACTGGGAAACAAGCAATATGGGATGTATTCCTGACTCTGCCACTGGCTTGGCTGCCTGATCATGGAAAAGATATCTGATCTCTCTGTGTCTCAATGACCTCATTTTTAAAATAAGGATAATAAATAATAATTGGGCACTCATCCACCTTTGTAAAATGTTTTGAGATTCTCAGATGCAAGATGAAAGTAAATGCAAAGTATCAGTATTCATTACACTTTAAGAAATTTGGGGTAAAAGGTGCCATGTAATAGTGTTATTTTATGTAGTTTCTGAGTCATTCTGAGAAGAGAACAAAAATGCTTTACAAAAAAGTACTATAAGTTTAATTAAATTGAAAGTTTTCATTTCCTCCTATCCCTGATTTGATTTAGCAAAATGGAAAATATTTGATCCTTATATATGTAATGCTGAATTCTTATATTAAGCTTTTCTGTAAAAGTTACATTGCATAACATATCAAGTTTACATTGTGGAGCACAAAGCACAGTGATGAATAGTGAATCTGGAAGATTACCAGCTACCCATGCAGGTCCTTAATATGGTACATAGTGCCACTGGCACTATCCATAAAATTTAGTACATCCATACCTTGTCTCTGGAAGCTACATTTTTTATCATAATGCCATGGTATACAGTAGTTAATCAATAGACAATGATTTCCCAAACTCATTTCTGTTGTCATAGCTCTTGATAATAGTAAATTACTGTTTTGATCTTATAGTGTAAACAGTAATTAGACAGCCAGTAGTTTAGTGATATTGTGGTATTGACTGATTTGTACTTATAGACAACAAAATGAGACATTTCAATAGCTAAATTGGTGGTACAGGGCAGTCCAGAAAACAGGTATCCAAGTAACCATGGTGATGTCGTCCCCAGGCAGACTAGGAGAAGAAAATAGACCTCTCCCATTAACTGGTTGGAAAAAAGAATTCATGAGAGAATTTGCTGCCAGTCAAAAGTACAGAACAAGAAATTATTTAAAATCAAGAAACTATGCAGAAACTTTCTAAATATTTGAATTAATCAATCACGTTGATTAAGGTAAATAATATCCATAACATGATCTTTCTATTCTGCCTTTTATTCAAAGGTTTCACAGCTCAGAATTTGCTTTGTTACTGCTTCATTTCAGTTTGATTCCAACTGGCTACTGAAAATATTCTTAGAAAGTTGAAATTTCATCCTCATCTTCAAAAGGAATAGAAACTAATTTGTATTGAAGAGCAAACAATAAATACCATGAGCAGTGGGAATGCTCAGTGTATTGTTAATGGGCCTTTTACCTCTAGGGGTACATATACACAGCAAGGCTCAACTCGAAATAAACTATGCAAATTGAGCTATGTCAATTGTGTAGCTTATTTCAAAATAGCTTATTTCAAAATTGGGAGTGTCTACACAGCACTTATTTCGAAATAGAGCACTCTTCCTCTGACTTCCCTTAGCCCTCATATAACAAGTGTTACAGGAGTCAGAGTAAGAAGTCCTCCAGCTTGACAGCATTTCTACATTATTTTGAAATAACTGCCTGCTATGTAGACATGGACTAAGTTATTTTGAAATAATGCTAGTTATTTCGAAATAATGTTGCCGTGTAGACGTACTCTAGGTGACCAACTCAAAATCCAACACAGGTAGAGACTGAAAGCCTGGGTCTACACTAGGACCTTATTTAGAAATAACCCCCCTCCCCAAGGTTGAATTTATAAGCAGAGTGTCCCCTCTGCCAAGCCTGTTATTTCAAAATAACAGAATTCAAAATCTGTACTTCCGCTTTTCATCAGAAGTAACACTAATTCCGTTATTTCAAAATAGTGGTAGTGTGGATGCTCTGGTGCCGCTATTTCAAAATAATTACTCTCCAGAGTAATTCGAACTAATAACTCCCCAGTGCTTCCTGGGGCTCTAAGTCCAAGGTAGCACATCCACATTAATGCAGCCTGCTTCGGACTAATTTTGAGGGTTCCCCATTGTGTGGACACACTAGTTCTAATTTGTTAAATCAGGAGTTAAGTCAAATTTACTGATTTTGAAATAGTTTCCTAATGTATAC
The DNA here is from genome assembly GCA_032595735.1 of Pelochelys cantorii. Taxonomy (NCBI): domain Eukaryota; kingdom Metazoa; phylum Chordata; order Testudines; family Trionychidae; genus Pelochelys; species Pelochelys cantorii. Next base: position 21,752,209 of record CM064340.1, read on the forward strand.
ATGGCAAAAGTTATTACAATGTAATGGCTGTTTAGTAGTCCATGTGAATTGAGCTTTGTGGGTCCCTTTCCGCTGGGAACTCAACTGGTATTCACAACACACAAAAGCTCCACCTGCAATGTTAAGAGTCAGACTGAGTAGGAATAGGTCATATAAACTGAACTTCAGACCCTGAAGACTGTTCCTCCAGCTCATGGTATGAGGCATGAAACTAAGGGAATGTGAAGTCAGATTGCCCTGCAACTTCCTGTTCTGTGCATAAAGAGAGAATTTTGATTTCCAAAGCTATCAACCAATATACTGTACATTGGCCAGCATACATATAAATTTCCTCCCTTAGCTGTACACTAAAGTTACACAATATTTTCTGTTTAAAGGGAAAGAAGTTATTTTAAGGAAAGTTAATTAGAGTAGCTGAAATGTGTGTGATGTGGTAGTTCTGAACTGAATCACTACAGGGACAAATTTTGGCCACAGTCACACTAGTGTAAATCTGGAATAATTCTCTAAAAGTCAATGGAATTATACACCAAACTAACAGAAAACAGAATTTGTTCTTGTGCTACTACTGCCAAATGAATGTACCAAAGTGACAGTGAACTCCACCACTGTGATTTCACTGACTGCGCCTCTGTGTGATTCTCAGCTTCTACCACATGGAAACCCAAATGGAAAAAAAAATACCTCGTGCCCACTGTAGGATTTTTTTAACTGGGTTACCCAAATACCCAACTATAATATTTAGCAGCCAAATATACTACTTTACAGACTAGATATAGGCAACTATGGTTTGCCTCTATGCAGTCCTGTCTTGCATTTCAGCTGCCAGACAGAATCTCTCATAGTACCCAGGAGAGTGCTAGTAGAGATGTCTGGCTAAAACTCTGACTCACATATTATGTACCCCAAGGGAGCAGGGTCTTCACAACAAAGGCCATATTTAGTCCCCCACCCCCATCTTGCTAGCACATATGATGCCATTACAGAAGCAAGCATTAAACAGCAGATGCACTTCTCTCTAGCTCAGAGGAATAGTAAAGCACATTATTCAGTAGATTGTCCTGGCTACTTTGGCAGGATTCCCTTTGCAGAGGATGCACCTTCTACCATCTCTGCCTACCTTTCCTGGGCTAACTGGCCAGTGCTGTGGCAAGATTCGGTTGTTAAGCTTTTAGGATTACAATACACGCACAGTTGACACGATTGCCTGAGCAACTGCAGAACTAGCAAGCACACCATCAGCTACCAGGGGTTCTCAAACTTCATTGCATCGTGACCCCCATTTGACAATAAAAATTGCTAGACCTCAGGAGGAGGAGGGAGGGGTGGGGGCTCGGAGTAAGGACCAATCTCTCTTCCAACCCCCACCCGAAGAAAGACCTTTGCCCTACTGGTGCTGCTGCCACTGGTGCTGCTGCCCTAGCTCCTAGGTAAGAGACCTGCTCCTTTAGGACTAAGAACATTAAGCTGCAGTTGTTGCCTGCAGCCATTACCAGGGGCAGGCTTAAACCCAGGAGGCTGCAGCTGGTGGCAGGTTGCAACTGGCGGGTTGCGCCAAAGGGGCAAGCCAAAGGGGGTTGTCCTCTGGAGCAGCCCTTTGGGGCAGCCCAAGGATAAGGGTGTATGTTGTGTTGTGGGGGTGGTTGCTGTGGGGTGGTATAGTTTAATTGTGTGTGTGTGGTATAGTTTAATTGTGTGTGTGTGAGTGCGTGCGTGCACATGCATGCTGGTGAGAGCAGCACATTTGCTATTTGTGTGGTGGCCTATTCACTGCCTGGTGAGAGCAGGGAGGGCAGGAGAATGTTCTTGGTGACAGAAGGTTCCCCGTACCTGCCCACACTGAAAGTCAAGGAAGGGGTGGTGGTGTTGTGGCTTTTTTTTGTTATGTGTCGTGTCACGGGCAGGGGACCAAGGGGGAGTGTTCAGAGGGCAGTGTGGGAGCTGTGATGGGCAGGGGGAGATATGGTGGTAGGATCAGGACGGGCCAGCTCAGGGTAACGAGGTTTAGGCAGTTATGGGCTATTCCTCATTCCATTCCTGCTCTCAGCCTCAATGACCCTGGGAACCTTAGTAGTTGGCCGTCAGGCCTCAGGGTGCTGTTGCTGAATGCTAGGTCCGTATCCCACAAGACAGCTTGGTGTTGAGCACCCCAAGGCTTTTGGTCTTGGGGGACTTTAATGTTCATTCCGAGGCTGTCCTGTCTGGTCCAGCTCGAGACTTTATGGCCACCATGACGACCTTAGGACTATCCCAAGAAATAACTGCCCCTCACATGTTGCAGATCATACGCTCAATCTGGTCTTTTGGACTAAGGATGATAGAGATCTCGGATAAGGGATGTGTTATGCTCCCTTTGTCATGGACCAATCACTAACTGGTCAAGTTTAGACTATCTGCTGACCTTCCCTTCCACAGAGATGGGGGGACCAATTAAGATGGTCTGCCCTGGGAGGCTGATGTATCTGGAGGGTTTCCTGAGGTTCCGTTCTTTGGCCATTATAGCTAGTAGTCCTGTTGATACCCTGATCGATATATGGAATACCGAGGTAGCCCAGGTAGCTGACATGATTGCTCCTAAGCGCCCTTTTTGGGCTAATTGAGCCAAGTGTGCTGCCTGGTTTTCTGGGGAGTTGCAGGTAGCGAAATGGTCTGTGCAACAGCTAAAGCGCCTCTGGAGTAGAACTCAAGCTAAGTCCAATCAATTGTGGGTTAGAACCGAATTGCGAGCCTATTCTGTGGTGGTGCTGACCACAAAGAAAAGCTACTTCTCCACCTGCATCGTGTCTGCACAGTGCTGTCTGGTGGAATTGTTTCAAGTGGTTTGGGGCCTCTTATAGTCTGGCTCTCATGATGAAATGGAGAACCCGTGGCAATCCACTGGGACTTGTTTGTGAAACATTTTGCAGATAAGATTGCTCACATCCGGTCTGATTTGGTTTCTGGCTGTCATATAAATGAAGAATGGAATGTGTTGAGTGCACCACCTAATTATTTTTCTTTGGACCAGGATCCAAGGATGCGGACAAGATGCTTGGAGGCGTGCGACCAATCATGTGCTCACTCAACCCCTGTCCTTTGTGGCTTATTAAATCAAACCAGGAAGGGATGACTGCTTGAGTGCAGGAAATTATTAATGTTTCATTTTAATCTGGGATGGTTCCTGCTGCCTTCAAAGAGGCATTGATAAAACCAATCCTTAAGAAGCCTTCTTTGAACCCACAAAATTTGAATTACTATTGACCAATCATTAGTATTCCCTTTCTGGGCAAGATTCTCGAGCAGGCGGTGGTGTTGCAACTCCACGCTTTCTTGAAAGAAACAGATTATCTAGATTCATTTCAGTCTGGCTTCAGGCCTGGTTTTAGAACAGAAACCACCCTGGTTGCCCTGGTAGATGACCTATGTCAGGAGATAGATGGGGGAATGCATCCTTGTTGATTCTCTTGGACGTCTCAGAAGCTTTCAATACTATCGACCATGGTATCCTTCTGGAGCACCTGGAGGAGCTGGGTATTGGAAGCACTCTTTTGTGGTGATTCTGGTCTTACCTGTTCAGACATTTTCAGAAGGTCGAGTTTGGGGACTGCTGCTCAACCCCATGGCAATTGTGCTACAGGGTCCTGCAAGGATCAATCTTCTCCCCTCTGCTATTTAACATAAACATGAAACCACTGGGAGAGGTCGTGAGGAGATCTGGATGATGGTGCCATCAATATGCAGATGACACCCAACTCTATTTCTCTGTGACATTGGATCTAGGTGTGGCAGCAACTGATCTGAACAAGTCTTTGAAGGCAGTGATGGACTGGATGAAGCCAAATAAGCTGAATCTGAATCCAGATAAGACAGAGGTCCAATGGATCAGGAAGCCATCAGTCCAGGAATGTGGTGTGTTGCCTGTTCTGGACCGGGTTACATTCCCCTTGAAAGAACAGGTACATTTAAGAACCAGATTTCCTCGGTGGCCAGGAGTGCTTTGGGGCAGCTTCAGATGATCTGCCAGCTACAACCCTTCTTGAATAAGAATGACCTGGCTATGGTGATTCATGCTCTTGTCACATCCTGTTTGGATTACTGCAAAGTGCTCCACATGGGGCTGCCTTTGAAGAAACTTTGAAGACATGGGGCTCCCTTCTTTGGAAACTTCAACTGGTCCAGAATGCATCTGCTCAAGTTTTAACTAACATTCGTTATATGGAGCACATTAGGCCGGTGCTCCGGCAGCTGCACTGGCTTCCAATAAGTTCCCGAGCATAATTCAAGCTCCTGGTTATGATCTATAAAGACCTAAATGGGTTGGACCTAGGGTATTTGAAGGAGCGTTTCCTCCCATATGAACCTGCCTGGGGATTGAGGTCAGCTGGGGATGTTGGAAAGAAATTTGAGTTATATGGTTGCCATTTTGATTTAATCTCCTTGAACTGGCAAAAGGACAACCTGGCCTCCATCTTGGTGCCCCTTCTTCTCCAGGCTTTTGTTGCCAAAACAGAAGAAAGGGCAGGAACATGGAGAACCATGTAACAGTACATCTGCCCAGCAACTGGAAAGTATATAGGGGAGTGTCTGTCATTCTGACAGGGCTCTGTGTCTCTGGGTGCTGTGCAAGCAGGTCATCCCAGTGGGGCACAGAGAACTCCCACAGTGAGCCAGCCTTGCTGAGCACTAGAGCAGGAGAGATAACATCTAGAAAGGACCCTTTAACTTACATCAATGCACAAAACCAGACAGGGAGTATCTGCATACCACATGCAGGACAGCGTGTCAAGAACGGAAGAAAGAAGACAGAAAATCGAGGGAAGTTCACTTACCTGCTCCAGAGGTTCCTGGAATCCAGTTCCTGGCATTCCTGTGTCCTCCCCAGTGTCATCCCAGTGTCTACAGGACATGGTATAGTCCTTCCCTATTGTCTTGCTTCCCTATTGTAAGGATCGGGGCTCTGGGGTTCATCCCTTATGGTAACAACTATGCTAACATCTGAGCCATTATTGTTATGTTGTAGGGAGTCTTAATTTGTTTATTTGTGTTATCTAATAAGGATCTTTTTGCTTTATTTAACCTACCTGCATCTCAATTACACTAAACACTGATGATAGATGTGGAGGGGGTAGGATACAGCAGACAGCCCATTTTCTAACCAATAAATCTAACTGTTTCGGGCTAACCTGGAGGCTCTGCTCCATGTTCCTCTACTTATTGAGATAAGGCTGACATCTACACAGAGACTTCGCTCCCGGGCTCTGGAACTCTCCTCCCTGCCCCCGGGATCTTCACCTGGCATCAACGTTGGCATTGTTTTGGTTCCAGGCTAAAGCCTCCCTTTTTTACCCATGCATTTATGGGTCTTTGAGTTTGCATGTATGTGTGTGTGTCCCTCCTCTCGAGGTGTTTTAGCAAGTTTTCTGCCCCCCTTGAGATCTTCTATTTTACTTTTTTATATATATTTATATTGTGTTTTAAAATTTTTGTAATCTGCCTCGAATACTTTAAATAGAGAGATGGGGTAAAAATATAAATAAATAACCAACCCCCAGGAGATGGTTCAAAGCCTGAGTATGCCTGGCCCCGAGGAGGAGGGGGGTAACCTGAGCCCTGTCGCTGAGGTCTGAAGACCTTGGGCTTCAGCTGGGGCAGTGGGCATGGGATTCAGCCCCCGGTGATAGGGCTCGGGCTTTGGCTTCAGTCCTCAGCCCCAGCAAGTCTAACGCCATCCCTGGAGACCCCATTAAAATGGGGTTCCGACTTCCAACCCATAGTTAGACAACTACTGAGATATAACTGGGCCACTGCTTAATTATGCTTGCATGAGCAATCATGAAAAAAGGTTTAAAGAACAGGCGATGGAGGGGACAGTTTGACAGAGGTCTATAAAATCATGAATGGCATTTAGTGAGTCAGCATGGCCTCTCGCTGACTCAGAGGAGGAAACTCCCACAGAAACCCCTTGGTGGGCGGGGCCAGAGTCATCCAGCCCCGCTCACAGGAAACAGGAAGTGAGGGCTAGGGGTATAAGAAGGGATATAGGGTTGCCAGATGGTTTCAACAAAAATACCGAACACACTTGACATTACATCACAATCTGCATTACATCTGATTTAGAAAATACCAGACATTTATATTTTCTCATTTATGTTTTCTCAATTTGTTTCCCAAACAGAAAGCTCAAATACTGGACTGTCCAGTTCAAAACCGGACACCTGGCAACCCCAGAAGGGAAACTCCCAGCTCAGTCAGAGCCCAGCTGCTAAGCAGGGCAGAGGCTCTTCCCCAGCCTCAGCGTAGGAAGGCCTCACCGCGCTGCACTCCAGTGAATGACTGTATCGGGCTGCCTGGACCGCTACCAGGCCTTGAGCCCAGGCCTTAACCACCCCAGCCGCTGCTGGGACCTAGATCCTGGGACACACTGCCGGAGGCCACCACCTGGGCCCACCGATCTGCCGGGACCCTCAGGACTTGCGCGAGACCGCGCCAAGTGGGCCAGACCGCCTGGACCCTTGCCCACCCCAGATGCTGAGCCGATGGACACCCTGCCAGCACCCTTGTTCCCAGCTGACAAGGACTGGCAACCAATCCAGGTAGGCCCCCAGGGGGAGCAGGGAAGTGGCCCAGGCACAGTCAACCCTGGTACGGCTGAAGAAATGGAATTCGGGTGGGCAGTGCACTGTGGCTTGGACCCCCGCTGACCCGCCAACCCGGACGGAACATTACAGCCTGGAGCCCTGCTGGTCTAGTGCCTGCCACCTTGCCACTGTTAGGGCCCTGGGCCGGGACGTGGTGGAGTAGAGAGGGCCCGCGTCCCCCCTGCCAACTCTTCCCCTGAGTGGCAGGTTTCCCTCTGTGAGGCAAAAACTCCTGTGCTTGTCGGCTCTCCTCCAGCAGGGAGTACCAACCCCTGGCTCAGCCTGCAAACAGGCCTGCACGAAGGAACCACCCTCCTGTTTTTCCCTGTGTGGTTGCTCCCTTGCCCTGACTCTGGACCTGGGCTCATGAACTGTTGTGCAGCCCCTTAAGACTACTAGCTAAGCAATTATTTGTTGTTTTTCCCTGACTTAGGGCCTGGGCTCCCGAACTGTGGGGTAGCTCGCCGGAATCTTGTTGTTGATTTAATTGTTGATGTACTGCGTGGCCCTGAACCAGCAGGCCATTAAAACTGCTAATTAGCAGCCGCCCGGCCATTGAGGCTCTGGACTCGGATCTTGCCGTAAGTCAGCATGGCCTCTCGCTGCCTCAAACGGTTACAGGCATGAAGAAAGTGTTATTTGCCCCTTCATGTAACACAAGAATCAGGGGGTCACTCAGTGAAATTAACAGACTGCAAGTTTAAAACAAACACAAGGAAGCGCTGCTTCACACAACGCACAGTCATCTTGTGGAACTCATCCTGGGATACTATAGAGGCCAAAATACAACTGGATTCAAAACCTAATTAGATAAGTTCCTGGAGGGCACCAATCAAGATGGTCAGGGAAACAATCACATGCTAGAGGCATCCCTAAACCTCTGACTGCCAGAATTCAGGAGAGGCCGACAGGAGAATGATCACTTGATAATTTCCCTGTTCTGTTCATTCTTTTGAAGCAGCTGGTACTGGCCACTGTCAGAAGACAGTATACTAGAATAGATGGACCATTGACTGGACCCGGGATAGTCATTCTTATTACCCTAAATTATGTATGCATTTCAGGTACATCACATAGATGTCCAATTTTCTGAAAATATAGGGCCAAGTCTCAAACATCGTACCGAGAAGGCACCCAATTACATGTGTAATGTGCACAGTTACTACAGTTGTACAGGCAAATTGATAATCATGATGACTTTTATGTGCTATTAACAGATTCCCATTCAGTCACAATAATTGCATGGGCAAATAAGGCAAGCAGTCACCATATACATTTCCTGCTCTAAATTATTCTACAATCTGTTCCTCTAAGGTTTTTAGATATGTTTTCATGATGGTCACACAATACATTATATATTCTACATTAGACAACTTATCAGCTAGACTAGCATGTGGAATACTTGCAGAATACCCTAAGGTCATAAGTGCTTTTAGGAACTGGGGTATGTAGGGCTAAATCCTGTGTGGTGACATGCACTAACTCTCATTGACTTTGATGGAAGTTGCAGGTACTTTCAGTGCACCTTACCAGAAGGCTTTTAATGTAAAGGAAATTTCCAGGAAGGAGTACTGCAGAAAGGGATCTAGGGGTCATACTGGACCACAAGATAAATATCAGTCAACAGCGTGATGCTGTTGCAAAAAAAGCAAATATGATTCTGGGATGCATTAACAGGATTGTTGTGAGCAAGACACAAGAATTTATTCTTCCGCTCTACTCTGCACTGATTAGGCCTCAGTTGGGAGCACTGTCTCTAGTTCTGGACTCCACATTTCAAGAAAGATGTGGAGAAATTGGAGAAGGTCCAGAGAAGAGCAACAAAATGATTAAAGGTCTAAAAACATGACCTATGAGGAAATGCTGAAGGAATTGGGCTTGTTTTGTTTGGAAAAGAGAAGACTGAGAGGGGACATAATAGCGGTTTTCAGGTCACAAGGAGGAGGGAGAAAAATCGTTCTCTTTGACCTTTGACGATAGGACAACAAGCAATTGGCTTAAACAGCAGCAAGGAAGGTTTAGGCTGGACATTAGGAAAAACTTCCTAACTGTCAGCATGGTTAAATGCTGGAATAAGTTGCCTAGGGAGGTTGTGGAGTCTCCATTTCTGGAGATATTTAAGAGCAGGTTAGATAGACATCTATCAGGGATGGTCAAGACCAGTGTTTCTTAAATTTTTTAAGACCGAGGAACACCAAACAATAATTTTTTTTTTTTATGGGGAACAACAAGGATTTTTTGTTGAGCGCAAAAAAAAAAAAAAAAGGGGGTTGGGGGGAAAAAAGGGTCAGGGGAAAGTTATTGAGCGAAAGTAAATAAATAAAGGTCGCCTGCCCTTTATAGGCAGCCATTTTGAATTCTGTTGTTCTCTGCGGCACACCTCCAACTGCCTCGTGGCACACCAGTGTGCTACGGAACACAGTTTAAGAAACACTGGTCTAGACAGTACTGGGTCCTGCCATGAGGGCAAGGGACTGGACTCGATGACCTCTTGAGGTCCCTTCTAGTTCTAGTGTTCTATGATTCTATGAAATCTAAAAGATTTTTTGGCATATTTTAAGAAAGGTAACTTTTTGGAGTCATGCTGAGAAATAATGACTGAAGAAGATCTGCTGCAGATAAAAAAGTTCTGAGAGGAATATATATGGCTTATTTTATCAAATGCAGGCGATGGTAATTGTTTCATCAAATAACTTTAACTTTAAAATGACTATTAATTTTTACCAGACAGTTTTTTATTTTGGAACAAATCTCATTAATCTTTCATGATAGAAACAGCAACAACTCCTTCTTGACTTAACTCCACATCCAACATATTGATTGTTCCTATTTGTAGGACACCTCTGTACAATTTCAATAGGAAGCAATTTTCTATAACAGAGGGCACAGAACTTTTAAAAATGTGTATGTTTTATCGAGGCATAGTCAGGTGACTGCCTCAGCTTGCCCTTAAGGCCAGACATTCAAAGGTATTTAGATGCAGATAGACACCTCGTAGAATTTTCATTACCATTGAAGCTGGTTAGACACCTAATTCTCTGGCCTGAGTGAACATCCCAGTAGGCATTAAGCTCCATTTTGAGGTTTCTAAACATCTTTGATCATCTGGTCTCTAGTATTATTTGTACCCTTTCCACAGCTTGCAACGTACCTGGCTATCTCTGGATTGCTGAAATGCAGTTATTGACCACTGCCTTGGCACACAGAACACAAGTTACCACAGAATCTAGACTGTGTACTTGCTTATTTGCAATGCCAAAATACTACAAATAACCAGGCACACAGACTACAGAAAATGAATCATGAAAAAAAATCTCATTTCCATGAGTTTTCTAGTCGTAAAGCAAATCACTGCTGTCATTTATCAGGCATGGTGATTCCAATTACATTATAGTCAGCCCACAAGAGCACCTCACCCACAAAACCTGACTCCTCTTTGTACAGCAGTTTCCCTTATGTCACCACATTTCATGGGCCTCTTGCTGAATCTGATATTGATGCAGTTATAGGAAGTGATCAGTGGAGTTGTGCAATCAGTCAGAGGCAGCTGCTCACCTGGCAATCCAAGATAAATGCTGAGAACCCCCATTTCCCAGCAAAATCAATAGGCATTGAAGACATTCATTAATGCTCAGGACATGCTCTGCATCTCTTTGGATAGACCTCGAGAGTCCCAAGTGCCCACTGACTTCAAGAGGTATTGGTACTACTGTCCCCAAGAGAGCAGCATGTCTAAGAATTTTGTTTCTATTAGTAAGCAAGGAGTTAGAGCTATAGAGTCATTCTCAAACCCACCTTTCAGTAATCTTAGGGCCGGGTCCTGTGAGCAGTGTTCCCTCGAAGCTGCACAGCCAGAACTGCCCCTACATACTGTATTCTCTGAACTGGGAACAGAGTGGATTTCCCTTCATTCCTGATGAAACCTAGATCGTCAGAGGTTGCCCTAAGGAAAGTGAACTGATCTTTCAGCTGAGCGCTGGAACAAGCCTTGATCAGCCCATTGTCGAGGTACATGAACACTTGTACCTGATGTTTGCAGAGAAACACTGCTACTACCGCCATGCATTTGGTGAAAACACAGGGAGCTGTTCACTGGTTGAATGGTAGGACTGTGATACCATTCACCACAAACATGAGGTACTTTCTGTGATGCTGAACGGTCGAAATGAGTGTCCTTTAAGTCCTTTAAGGAATATATAACTACTTAACGCTAAACTAACAGCTAACTAACTACTAAGTAAGAACATGGCTAACTATATACAAGAGTTGAAAAAAAAAACCCCCATGCTTATCCACTTGCGAAGGCAAGAGTTGAGCATGGGGAAGTTTCAGTTACCACCACTGGCGGTAAGAAGGAACTGAGGAGAAGGAGGAAGGTCAGCAGAGCACTATATTGGGTGCCATGACAGTACTGCTCCAGGGGGCACCCAGACTGACCTTATGGTTAGCTGCTAGGGGGGAAATCTTCCACCTACAGTGCACATGTGCGCACGCTCGCGCACGCATGCACACACACACCTGATTGAAATGCACATGAACAAGCACTTGAAGAACTGGCTACTACAAAAGGACACAAAAGAAAATTCTGCCAAACAGGTGTGTTAGTGCCTTGAGAATTAGATCTGGAATACTAGCTCCAGATTTGAGTCCCAGGAGGATCTCACTGAGCTTTTGGGGTTTTTTCAGTCCTGGGGGAATACTGAAATTTCACTATGGCTCTAAATGCAACAATTGCAGAATTCCCTCAGGATTATACTATGACGGTCTTTTAGCTGATATTCTGTCTGCTCTGCATGGATGTCAGACTTCCCATGGCACTGATGGTATGGTAAGGTTTGCCCCAGAATCCTAATTCCCCAATACAACCCCAATACATCCATGTCACTTTGCTTCATTGCTGACTTTCACAGCCAGGAGAGTTATGTTCCAGTAGGACTCCCAGTGCCATATGGATTTTACAAAGCACTTTGGAGTGAAATATGCTAATGAGCAAATGCTGTTCTTATTTACATCCCATGCAAGCCCATTGGTTTCAGTGGTGTCAAATCATTGTAAACCCATATGTTTCAGTGGTATAAAGCCTCTGTAACCTATATGGGAGCCATTATCTTCTGTGGTGTAAAACTACTGGTTTCAGTAGGTGTAAACCAGGGTGAATTTGGTTCTAATAGGTGTCTCTGATTCAGTGAAGATCCTTCAGTTACAAGCTCCAGGCAGCACTGAGGATAAAGAGAGGAAAGCGTTCAGCCTCTCATGCTCTTTTTATATTGGTTACTATTTATTGCTTTAGTTTAACAACAACAAACTCCTCCTTATTTTTATCACAAAAATATCTCACAATACAAACTTAATTAGATAAGAGAGTACATTCGATTTACAGATATGTTTGTACTCCGCACTGAGCCAAGAAGTCTTGATTTCCAACTCCAGCTCATTAAATGGCCTTATGCAAGTTACTTAATTTCTCTGTGCCTCAATTTCTCTCTCTCTTAAACAAATGACATACAGCTACTCCACAGGGCTGCTGTGAGTATTTATTAGTTACTGTTTATAGAACCTTAAGATGCTGTTCAGTGCTAAGTGTTCTTATACTAGTATGTGGAGCAGCTGGAGTGTATGCAAGAAAAACAGATTGTCATTGATTTCAGCTACAATGCATCTAATCAAGGGTAAAAAGGGGGCTGAGTTCTTACTGCCTTCATGTATGCGTGCACAGATCCTATTGTGAAAGCATGATATGATACAGTTACAGGGCTCACGCCTACATGGCGGCCTTGAACACTTCCAGGAAGAGCAAGGCATCCTCAACTCCCTTTAAAGTCAGTGGTAGCTGAGGCGGTTCACTGGCCCTCACGAGCACTCAGCACTCTGCAGGATCAAATCCATAAACATCAGAGAATATCCTGTACTTAAAGGTCAGCTGTGGTGGTTAAATAGGTTAAGTTGTTTACACTGAGAGAGTTCTGGATTCAGATCCACATGTCCTGGCTCAGGCCCACCTTTTCACTGTATATGAACTATATGACATCTTATCTATTAATTACTTGCATATATACAGGTAAATCTGGTTTCAAATTGGACTTCAGATGTGGATCACCCCATTCACCTAAACTCTAAAGAAGTTTAGATCCAAATCTGGATGCAAACTCTGTAGCTCAGGCATAGCTCTAATAACACATTGCTATACACACACTAGATAACAAAAAATGTAAATGCCACTGAAGATAAATCTCCACAGCATCGAAGATTGAAGAAACAGCATGCAGGAGTCAGTAGGGAATCACTAATGTAAGTGATAAATAATATTTTTGAATATGCGCTATACAAACAATAGGCAATATACAAATACACCCAGCTGACCGCTGTCAAATCACATGCTAGTAAAAAGAAGAAAGAAATGCTGAGCCGCATACCAGAAAATTTATTACCAAATGCCAAGAACTTGCATTTGAATGGAACTGTGCATTCTGAATAAACCTGCCATATGGCTTTTACAATCCTGATAAAGCATTTACTCCCCAAACATAGCAAGATTAGCCTATGGCATTTTTTTTTTATTCATATTACAAAATCATTCCAAGTGCAGCATGGAAAGCAATTTGCTAGATGGTTATCAAATAGTAAGTGGTATATATTAGAGTTTCATAGTAAGCACATGCTTTTCAGCATGGTAAGTAAACCTGGCCTGTGTTACCCTCAAAATGAAACATTTAAATAATGTTCATTACTTTTATTTTGTAGTGACCTCATTTGAACTGAGGAGGCTTAAAGACAGATCAGATTAGGCAGAGGAAGTGAAAGATGAAGCTTTATCAAACTTTTGTGTGAGTATCTTCCAGAGCAAATGTATTTACACTTATTACTACTACAGCATTCTGTGTTGCCACAATGATTTATTTGTGAAAATCCTACATGGCTTCAGTGGGGAAAGCACATAAAGGACTGAAGCCACAGGTCACAATAGAGAGTGCATTGTTGTACATTTACCAGTTGGTATAGCTAACCACAGGAAAATGTAAGCATACATTCAGCAAAACATCCCTATTCAGCACAAGAGCTAGGCATGTGCTTAGATATAAGCACTTGCTTGAGTCAAAAGGTCTCAGGTAATTGCTCGTGTGCTGCATCATGTCTGAGAGAGGAATGGGGAAAAATGCATACCCTGGCTCTAGAACTTCTAGAGGGGCACTGAACAATTGGTGCTAATTTTCCTGGTTCCACTCTTACAAATAAATCAAGTTAGTAAGATTGACCAAACTTCTAAGACATGTAAGTCAGGATCCCAAGGATGTCCTCAAGACCTACTTAAAATACCTCAATTTCATTTAAACCAGACAAAGAGGAAATCAGGCTGTTGTCTGGGACCTTGGATGACCCACATAACTGCTATTCTCTCTTGTTCAACTGTATCATTTATTGTGCAACCTTGTAATCTAACTTGGGCATTTTTCATTGTGGTGAGAGTGACAAAAAAGGGTAACTTTTTTCTGGTTTCAGCAGCAACTAAATATAGTAAGGCAAGAACACTAGGCTGCTACATCTGAACTCATTTATAGTCCAAGGTAATAACTCTTTTTCCTTTGAAACACTGTGTTCATTTAGCTCATTCTTGTCACCAGCACCAAATCCACATACAAGTCACAGGAAAACTGAATACTGGGTAGCATCTGGAGATCATGGAGCATCTCTGAATTACTGGTCCTAACTACAGATGAATGGGAAACAAAACTTCACTGTGAACATTTAAGAACAAACAGAAGGAATGGTGGAAGCCAGTTCTAGTGATGATCAGGACAAAATATTTTTGAAAAAATAGGGAGGAAAAAGTGGACTAAAATTTCAAGTTGTTTTTTCCCCATCCACCTGTAATCATAACTTACAGGAATTTGAGGGGTTGCTTTTTGACCCTGGTAGACAACTCTTTACATAATAAATCACGGCAGCCTGTGACATTATCTGGTTAAAATCTGACCATATAGATCACTGTTGCAACCCTGTGCCAGGGACTATTCAAGTAAAATGATAATATATCACAAGGATTTTGGGAAGCTAAATGAAGTAATTAGTATTTACAAATGGGCCCAGAGATCCTCTTGTGCTGTGCATATGTAAAGTATTTTAATGGCCTGGCTAGTGTGTATATGTAGCAGTGCCATCTGTTGGCTGGAATCAGACCTGATCCCCTGTGTGTCCTACGTGCTATACTGCCAGCAGCTGAAGTAAGTAGATTAACATTCTGTTCAAGCAATAAGGACACAGGCTAATGTAGAAAAAGCTTCTGATCTGTGTCTTCTCAGACATCATGTGCAGTGTGAAAAGGTGGGCATGAAGGTGGCTACCAGTCTGTTAATAAAAGATGACTGTAATAAAAAATGAGAGGAAGAGGAAAGAATGGAGACTCACAATAAAAGTTGTTTGAAATCTTGGGAACTTAATCATCAAGCCAGACATTTCACCTGAGATCCTTACTAAGGACTCAATCCAATACTCATTAAAATAACTGGAAAAATTCCCACTTATTTTAATGAGAGCTGGATAGAGCCTGTAGAGAGGTCTTGTTGGTATAGCATATGCCCCAATCACAAGTGTGGGCAAACAAGCCTGTTTTTGAGTGCCTGTGCTTCTGACGCTAAAACAACACAGGAGGAGAGCTTATACATAATACAATGACTTTGATCATCTGTTTGATCTGTCTCCCTTATATAAAATGCATGAATGCTGTTATTTTCCCTGAAAGAGCAATATTGACAAGTCATCATAATGTTTCTGTTCCAAATGTTTTCTGAAAACATTTTCACAGCAGGGTGTGTTGCTTAGTACAGCAGCCTTTCCAGGCCAGCTCACATGGTTAAGGTAACCTAATTTGTTTGCATTATTAAATGAGCTGCCACATATTGTGTGCTTGATAATCCTCTCTCCACACTTTCTGCTCCCTCAGTGGCACCAGGCATTTTAACAGTATGCAGTCATTAAACAGAATTCAACAGTGCACAAGTTCCTGCAACAGCCAAGACATTTATCACCACAGCCACGCCAGTCAAGGTATTGATGCCAATGTCAAGTGAGGAAGGAGAAATGCTAATCATTTGCTCCAAAGGCTAATGTTTTAAAGATGAAAATGCATGAAGTGCATTGTTTTTAGTGTGGTTAACTGGTTTGAAACATGGCAAATTATTCCTAAACACTCCAGATTTCTAGAAATCTACTACTCTAGATTTCCACATGCACCGGTAGAAACACAGCAAGGTGGATATTGATCCACTCTGTAACACAAACATTCTGAAATGTATCATGATTTTGAGAGAATTATTATAATTACAAAGTTCCTAACAAAGAACAACTAGACCAATTGTAGTAGTGCAGATAGACTTCAGAAACTATTTAATTAGAATGGTCACTGAATATAATTGGACACCACCACCTTGTGGGTGTTCTAGAAAATGCAGCCAACGAAATGCCAAGATATTAAATGTTCCTTGAAAGAGAATCACAAGGGGGATAAGTAAATATCCTTCAATGGTCCAGCTTCTGTTGGTGAAAGATTCAAGCTTTCAAGTTCATAAATTGCTTGCCGGTCTGGGCAAGTTAGTCAGTGACCAATAAAAGATATTACCTTGTTCCCTTCTCCCACCCCCTTAACCTCTCTAATTTCCTGAACAAACACAGCTCCAACAATGCTGCAAACAACCTTGAAATAGATTAATTTCACCAAGCTAAAAGCATGAAATATTCCTTTTTGTTTACCATATTGGTTTTCTGCAGGAACAAATAAACAAAGTCAGTACATAGTTCTACCATAGACAGAATTTTTTGAAAGTTTATTTTAGAAATGCCAAAGTGTGTGTGATGCATTAGTGGTCAAACTGAAAATTTAATAAAAAAGTGGGTTGTACCCAAGAAAGCTCACAATATCATCTACGTGTCAGAAGCAACAATATAGCCATCTTTTGTGTGTCCAAGAGGGATAACTTCCTTCAGATCCCAGAGCTTCTCTTTTCCCTTTAAGATTTTGCCTCACTGCAAACTTCCTTAACAAAGGAGAGATTCCCTCTGAGCCATTACTGCTACTTCTTTGTTCCTTCACAGATCTCACGTTTCAAGGCAAGGTTCTCAGGGCCTAAGCATATGGCCTAGGAATAGGTGATAAGATCTAGAAATTGAACCTAGGTTTCTTACATGGCAGTGTGAAGTAAAATCCACAGGGATTTCATGAAAAGGGTGAAATCCTAACCTTCTTGAAGTCCTATTGGGTATAATGGAGTCAGAATTACACCCTGTGCATTTATCTATCAAACACACAGAGCTCTGTTAAGTAGCAATGGTTAAGAATACAACTTGATGTATACCTTGTCTACCTACTGACATCATTCACCTGTATAATCTTAGGTTTGCTGTATCTATACAAATATATAACCACTTACTCTGTTGTGTACCTTCCTGAATTATCCCTTTGGAACACAAATAGATGGGTGTATTAAACAAACAAACAAAAAAAGCTGATGACTGAGGAGACTGGATGGCTCAAGAGTTGATAACTGGACATCGTCCTTTTCACTTTAGAAACCTGGCTCCAAGTTTCCCCAGGTGAGCCAAGAACCAAGGACCTTCATTACTATCTGTGGGATGATCAATGGCATATGTCAAATGAGCTGGTGGTCTTCAGTCATTTCCTAGAGATCAGATGTCCACATCCTGCCAATCAACACAGTATTTGCATTCTCAGCAGGAAGTTTAAGGATTGAATGGATCTGGAAAACAAATCTCTTCTTGCTAGAAGTGGGATGAAACAATACTGACGGGGCAGCATGAGGAAAACTTGCCATCCCACTGTCCCTGATGAATTTGCTTTGTGCGTAAAGAAGTGACATCTCCATCTCCCTTTTCTCCAACACTAAAATTCACACTGAAAATCAAAAACCTTGTATTAAAAATATAATCAGATTTGAATTACAGCTGTTCAATATTGTAAGCATTTCTTTCACATGCAACATTTCTTACATATGGAACATTATGGACTGTGTCTAAATACCTAAGAAATTCTGGCCTCAAATTGTCAGCTACTGTGAACTGAATTAGCTCCACTGACATCAACAGAGCTAGGCCTCTTTACACTAGCTGAAAACTTGGACCTAATATTCTTCTTCCAGCTATCAGTTGTGTAAGTCAGGGTTTCTCAAAGTGGTTCGCTCTGGTGTGTTTATTAACCAGTGTTTATTATAAATGGCGAACCGAAGCCAGTGGGAGTCGCAAGGCTCTGTGGCTGAGGAGCCGGTTAATAACACTCCAGAATGGCCAGTGAGCAGGTTTCTCAGAGTGGTTTTGCGTACCACTTTGAGAAACATTGGTGTAAATAAATCAGGATGGAAACTGTCTCTGATAATACAGCAATTAAAAGTGCATCAGTTTTAGACATTCAAATCAGGATCCTTTCTGAGTCTGAGTCTCAATCCAAATCTTTATTTTTAAAGGCAGCTTTTCCCATTGTGTGAACTTTCAGAGCCTTCTCTAAGCAAAAGCTTAAAAACTATGCTGAACTATTGAGCTGAAATTCAAACCTGGCTCTTTTCCAGTTTTATTTCTGTAGCAAAATATTACACTGTTCCTTAATTTACTGCCAATAAAATCTCCATGTGTTTTTCCCTTTACTGTAATAGAATGAGAGAACTTCCCAAAACATCAATGCTTTAATGATTTCACAGAAGAGTTGTGCATTATTTTGGAATTCTTTATCAGGCCACATAGACCCGTATGTGGGGGAAACACATGTGTTGTCCAAGAACAGCCTCCTGTGTAGACTGTTTCCTCCCAGCTCACTAATCCCCAAACCTGTTGTCATGTTATAATTGTGACCAGTGCCAGATGAGAAAGAGAAAGAGATTCAATCCAGAAAAAATAAGTTTGTCTCTGGCAAATAGATGGTACCTATGTAAAAAAAGAAAAAAAGGAGGAAGACAGTTGCAAATACAAGGCTCAGAGAAAGTGCATGCAATAGCCTGAATGAGTAGTTTTTGTAAGCAGCATACAATGCTGAGAACTGCTTAACTTAGCAGCTATAATCTAGAAGAACATTTTAATTATATTTTAAGTAAGGAACTAACTCTTCCCTCGCACTTCAGCAATTCAGCCCCAGAAGTAACTGCTTAGAGAACTCCACAACTAAACATCTGTTCAGCTGCCGCCCTGTTTCCTGAACACTTGGTCACCAATAAGTCAAACTGATGGCAGATGGAGTTGTGCCAGTTTACACCAGCAGAGAACTGGGCCCAAAAGTTGTAAACAGTTCCAGGATGGTAGTCCATGGAACACAGTTATTTATGTCCTGTGCTTAGGGTCAAGTTCTGATCTACACTGATTTAAATCCACTGTAGCTCCACTGACATCAGTAGAGTTGTTCTCCATTTGCCCAAGAGGAACTGAAAGCAAGATCTGAAGAAATGAAATAACTCTGGCTGCTCAGATATCACTGTTAATAAGAGTGCCCCATGTGCTGATTTTGCCACTGATGCCTGCCTTCCTGATCTCTGGGGCTCCCTATCACCTTGTCCTGTTGGACCAGAAGTTCTGGTCTCCCCCAGCAAATGCACAGAGTTAGGATTATTTTTATTAAGCATAAAAAGTAGAATTTACGTGTTTACAAGTGAAAAGAGTCAGATTAAATAAATTACTCAATTAAAATGAACAAAAACACTACTTAGTTCTAATCCACTAAGAAACTTGTTACATGCAAATTCTCATCCTAAACCGGGTGTAGGCAATAATTTTTAATGGAGGTGGGGCCACTCCAAGAATTTGGAAAAAACTCAAGGGCTGCACTCTTCCATGATATTAATGGAGCAGGTGCAGGGTCTGGGATAGAGGTTGGCTGCAGAAGGGAGCTTGCGGTAAGGAACTGGAGTACAGGAGAGGGTGTGGGGTCTGGGGGGGAGTTTGGGTGAAAGAAGCAGTTTTGACCTGGGGCAGGGGATTAGGGTGCAGGGATTTGGGTTATGACCCAGGGTAGGGGATTGGGGTGCAGGATCTAAGAGGGGATATGGGTGCAGGAGGGGGAGCAGAGGGTTTGGGTTATGTGGGGTGGGGTGGGGGAGCAGAGGGTTTGGGTTATGTGGGGTGGGGTGGGGGGCAGAGGATTTGGGATGTGACCTAGGACAGGAGGGAGTTGTGACCCAGGGTAGGGGATTGGGATGCAGAATCTGGGAGGGGATTGGGATGCAGGAGGGGGCAGAGGGTTTGGGTTTGTGCAGGGGGAGGCAGAGAGGTGGGGGACCAGAGACAGGCTCTGTCCAGGTAACTTACCTTCACAAGCAGACTCCCCCCTGCTCCCTCCCCACTGGCTGCAGGGGCCATGTGGTCTATGAATAGTTGGGAGCCTAAGGGCAGGAGGGAGGGAGCTTCACAAGCTGCCTGTTGACAACAGGCAACTCCCATTGGCCATAAACTGGTCAATGGGATTATGCTGAAGACAGGGGCAGGGCATGATGCCTCTCTCCCTTCTCCTGGGGCTCTAAGTTGTTCAAACACAGCCCTGCAGCATACAGGAGAATATGGGGGGGGGGAGGCAGGGATCCTGCTTGAGGCTCCCCACTGCATCCGTGGGTCAGTTCCAGTGGCTTGGCAGGCTGGATCTGCCCCATGGGCTGTATTTTGCCCAGGCCTGTCCTAAACAGTTGTTCTTATCTCAGGTAAAAAAGCTTCAAGTCAGAGTTTATCTTTACTTTGGCCTGGATCTACAGCTTTTCAGGGTTCTTCATTGTCAGGTATCCTCTTGGGGAGGGCCAGGCAGTTTCTAAGGCCAACTGAAGACAAAGAACTGATGGCTTCCCATTGCTTAAATAGACTTATCCCCAGGGTGGGAACCCTTTGTTCAGCACCCCATCCCCATGGGAAAATACCAGGTTCAAGATGAATTCCAGTACCAGGCAGCATGGTCACTCACATGTGTTTCTAGGACCAATCATAGTTTGGGCTTACAGGCAAACACAACCTTCACAGATCCTTGGTTTGAGTACTGAGATATTAGCTAGCAGAAGCACATTCAGAACTAGGAATGTTAAGAAGCGGGTAGTCAACAAGGGAAGGCTCTCAGTCCTGGTTCGTACCGGGCCCAGGAGCTACCCCTGCTGCGACTCTGCATTATCAATGTAGTAAGAGGCAGGTGGGCAGGCAGCCCAGCTCTTACTACATTTAAACTGCAGAGCCACAACGAGGGTAAGTCCCGGACCTGGCACAAATTGGAACTGAGCAAACCTGGCTTCATGGCAGCAGCCCCTCTCTGTGGGTGCAGAGGGTGCTTTGCAGCAGTCTCCCCTTGCACTTCCCCCACTCTGCTGCCTCTATGGAGGCAGTAGCACAGGGGAGCACAGGCGACACTGTGGAGACAGTGCTAGGGGGAACAGGCTTTTAAGCCAGTTCCCCCAAGCACTGGTTCCTGCTTTCCCAAATGTGCCTTGTATTACAGGCAGCAAGGGCAGGGGGCAATGTGAGTAGTCAGGTAGTCGACTCGACTAACCAATAAACCTAGGCTTATCAGTTAGTCAACTACTCACTTATATTCCTATTTAGAACGATAAACAGACTTGCACTTCATATTTCTAACTTCACATGCAAAAATAATAGATGCACAAGAATAGCATATGCACAATCAGAAGATTATAACGTTAAAATTGATATGTTACTTGAGGTATTTTGTCTAAAGCAATGTTTCTCAACCAGTGGTATGAGTACCCTTAGGGGTACTCAAGAGAAGTCTGGAGGGTACGTCAACACAACTGAAATTTGGAGAAAACTTAATTTTTGTTTTAAGTTTTACAGTGCTTTATTATTTTTGTACTTTTTACACCCAAAAATTTCATCATCCCCCCCCCGGCTACGATTAAGTTGTTTAAACAAATGTGTTGCAATGGTAGAAAAAAAATTGTGTATGTCTGAAAAATGTAGGTACTGGCATACTTTATATATATATATATATATATATATATATATATATATATATATAAAGTATTTTTTTAAAGGGACACTTTATAAAAAAAAGGTTGAGAAACACTGGTCTAAAGTGCTTCTAAAGTGTTTCAAGTTATTCATATTCACATTCATAAACCCATTTTCAAAGCATGAGGGGCCATGACAATTTTTAAATGGCATGTGTAAATGTAGCAATGAGGTTATAGGGCCAAAATCAGCCCTCACTCACAAGGGGCTGCAAAAGTATAAATGAGGGCAGAATTTAGCTGAGAAGGTCAGTGCAATAATTAGCAATTATGCTTGTATAATTAAAGTAATACAATCCCATGTGTATCATTTTAAGAGTACTTATATCAGTATAGCTCATTCCCAGAAGGAAAGAGGGATAAGCTATAATGGCACAAGACACCTTTCTACTGGTATAACTTCATCCATACAAGAAGCTGAACTAGTGTATCTAACTTGGTAAAAATCATACCCCTAACCAAAATAGTTACACCAGCAAAAAAACAAAACAAAACAAAACAAAACAAAAAAACACCCACCTGTATAGACCAGTCCTTATTAAGTTACCCCCAAAATAGTACTAGTACACTATTGCCTTTGTTTTTACAGGCTTCAGATAAGACTTCTGTGGTTTTTAGAATGCATGGGCACAGCTGAGACTATATACTAGGGACGTCAATACCCATTTTAAAAGCCAGTTAAATGATACAGTTTTAGTCATTCAACGAGTTAACTGTGGAGAGTGGTGAGGGTGCCCTGCAGCCAGAGCCCGGCCAGCCCACAATGGACGAGGGGCTCCTCCTGGCCCTCCACAGGCGGGGGGCTGCTTTAGCCAGCCAGGGCAAGGACTGCTCCAGTCAGCCAGGGGTTTGGCCTTCTGATTAACCAGTTGCCAGGTAAGCATGCTGGTAAGCCTAATGCTTATCAGGTAACCCAGGGGTTCTCAAACTTTGTGATACTGTAATCCCCCTCTAAGTTGCTCCCGAATAAGTTGCTACAACCCCCGAGGGTCGGGACCCCCAGTTTGAGAAATGCGGGGTTAACCAATTAACCTTTTACATCCCTTGTAGGTATCAATGAGACTTCAGTTTGCCAAATGCACTGACTTTGAATATTAAAAAACCTGAGAATGGTCCCTGGATTTTCACCCTGCTCTTCAATATTGGCTGTTATTTTTCCCCACTCTACCTGCCCATTCTGTGCTAAATTCTGCCTTCATTTACCTTTAGTCCACTTCTCCCGCTATAATTTACTGTATATCATCCTCCATGGCACATTCACTTAGTAGTAAACCCGCAGTTGTCTGGGATGGCTGTATCTCATGTAATGTATGAGGAATCTCCATTGCTCACTGGCTGTGATACTGGAGGAAAACAGTGTGTACTGATTGAGTGAGGGGCTCTATTATACAGCTCAACTCTGGAATACTCAGTCTGCATTACACAATACTAGATGGGAAAGATTTGAGCTCTTGGAGGAAAAAATGTACAGTCTCTTTCCTGGTGAAAGACACTAACAGCCTGAATGAATAACATGTTTAAATAATAAAACAGGGGAACCACAAAGTATGTTCTGTCATCTCTTACTCTCTGCTCCTTAAAGTGCAAAATCTAGCATACTAATGACACAGACTCCATGCTTTCCTCTTAAAGATACAGGGTAAAATTTTCAAAAGCACCTAAGTGACTTAGGCACCTTAGTTCTAATGAAAGGCACGCATCACACAGGTGACTTTTCAAAATTTCTCCCATATGCACTGGGAGCCCAGTCTTGTGGATGATGAGAATTTCCTGCAACATGCTGAGTGTCACCAAATCTTTCTAAAGTCACAGGAAGGTGAGTGTTCACCATCTCTTAAAGAACAAATTCATCACATATTTGGCTGCCTGGCTATTCAGACAATTACTTCCAGACACGATAAGTCACTTGAGACCGTCCATTCTCAGGCCACTTTGAGGACTAAATATTTGAAATTGCTTCTGACTGTGTCTCTTTTGGTGCTGGTATAATATGCTACATCTGATTCATGATGCTTAATCTAGGTAGGTTATTTTACTGAACATTGTCTCTGAATCAAAAGCAAGTGACATAATTTATACCCAATGGCTGCAAAAAAAATGGTACTGATTCAGCAGGAGCTACTCATCCTTTATAGAAACTATACTGAACCAAAATCCCAGCAACTGTGATTTTCAGGATTCTGTTTTCTGGATCAGATGTCAAACTGAAATACTTACCAGAGATAGATATTATAAAGATTAATTATTTGCCTGAGAAGCTCTTTAAGATCCTTGCACAGCTAGTACTATCTGAGACTACATCTACACTGCTAAGTTTTTGCACAAAAACAGCTGTTTTTGTGCAAAAACTCACAGAACATCCACACCTCAAGCGCGTTTTTGTGCAAGAAAATGTACAGTAAATAGACAGAACAGAGGGATTTTTGCGGTATAGATATTCCTCTTTCTACGAGGAAATACTCCTTTTTGCACAAGAGTTATTGCGCAAAAAGGTGTGTGTGGATGGGCAGCAGGGGGGTTTTGTGCAAAAACAGCCTATCGAAACAAGTACAGGTGCCCTGGTGGCCATTCTGTTAATGGCAATCAGAGCTTTCTTGCAAGAGAGCATCCATGCAGTCTGGACACTCTCTTGCACAAAAGCTCATCGCTTTTCCAATGCGCTTTTGCAATGGGGACATGCTCTTGCACAAGAAGTTTTTGCGGAAGATCTCTTGCGCAAGAAGCCTGCACTGTGGACGTAGCCTGAGTGTGATGTAATATTTTATCTTCCTGAAACACAAGATTTAACATTCACAGAAGAACTATGGGGGGGTCCCATACGTGTCCAATACCTATGCACTGGGATGAAAATACTCCCACAGACCGACATCTGAAACTGATTTATTTATCTGTTAGGGTACGTCTACACTTGCTCCCTAGTTCGAACTAGGGATGCAAATGTAGGCGACCGAAATTGCTAATGAAGCGGGGATTTAAATACCCCGTGCTTCATTAGCATGATCTCACCGGCGCGTTACTCCGCTCAACAGCTGATTCGAACCAGGAAGTGCGCGCCCGGACGCGTTAGTTCGAATCAAACCCCTGGGTTTGAATTAACATTAATCCTCAAAAAAGGAGGAGTAACGTTAATTCGAACCAAGGGTTTTGGTTCAGACTAACACATCCCGGAGCACACTTCCTGGTTCGAATCAGCTGTTGAGCGGAGTAACGCACCGGCGAGATCATGCTAATGAAGCCCAGGATATTTAAATCCCCGCTTCATTAGCAATTTCGGTCACCTACATTTGCATCCCTAGTTCGAACTAGGGAGCAAGTGTAGATGTACCCTTACTGTGCATCCTAAATTACTGAGGGTTTAAAATGGATTATATTGTTTGGCATTATAAAACTTCATCATAGTGAAGAAAGTTTAATTACACTGAGAACGTTTTGCATCTTTCTTTCTTAGGTGGGAAACACAAAGAACAAAATCAATCCCTCTAAGAAGAAAATGAATATGAAAAAATACTAGTTTACACAGAAAATTGGAAAAAAATCCCCCACAAAAGTGGGAAAGGGTAGCCAAGGAGAGAGATTTCTAGCATCTGAGTTATCACAACAAAAATGCAGGTGCACAAATCATCTTTAATGGGGAAGACTGAACCATCTGCACTACCGATATGCCTAAATACCAATAATTGAATCTGGCAGCCAGAGAACAGGGCATAGTGCCAGTTCATGAACAGTGTGACTGCTCATCATGCCTTCTCCACATCACCATCAGTTTGGATGATCTTTATACTTCTTTAGATTAAACCAGTCCAGACATGTGCCTGTGGCTTTACACATTAGTATCTACTGTTTTTCTATCTTCACAAGAGATATCTAGCAACACTATGGATGAGGGGAAGATTCTTACAAGATTCAACCTAAGCATAATAATAAAAATAATATTTAATAGAAACAGGGTCTAAATTCAGTGTGAAAGAGCTGGGGTTTTATATACTTTTTTTTTAAATCTCACCTCAATTATATATAGTATTCTGAATGAGAAATCTACTACTTTTCAGCTAGCAACCACCTAAGGGGCTGTTCCATTAATGTTATAGGAAGAATATACACTCAAATTAGGTACCTGTATTTTGTGCTAATTCTGATTAATGGAAGAATTTAGATCAGAGGAATTCTAATACGTTCCATGGAAAAACTAGAATAATGCAACATTCAGTGCAAAATATAAAACAGTTGGAAGTTAGGAAATTCAGTTAATATTGAGAGCTCAGTCTAAACAATGTGCTCTATTCCATCTCCTTTTAAATAATGATCCCTCTTTATAGAATTATACATTACTAAGAGACCCATTTCTCAGGTCCTTAAGTTGATTAATTTTTGGTTTTTGGAAACAACAATGAAAATATACATGCTTAATTTGAATCACTGCTCTGGGGTGGGGCTAGGGATGAGGGATTCAATATGCAGGATGCTCCAGGGAGAGAGGACTACCTCAGCCCTCTCTCACCGCAGCAGCTTGGGGCCAAGTGAGGAGCACTTCTCCATGGCCGCTGCAGGTTCAGCAGGCACAGCTGGGGAGGAGTGCAGGTCCCCCAACTGGGGAAGTCTATGTTTGTCTGCAACCCTGTGCTCCCCAGCCAGAGAGAGGAATGCAGCAAACTGCAATTTCCCTTCACTCCCTGATGAAGGGGAACAGTCAGCAATATTTCCATATGTATCAGAGGGAGGGGGAGCTTCAGCCCCTCCTGCCCTCCCTAAAGGGTACGTGGGGGGTGAGAGGCTCGGGGCTAGGGCAGTCCTGAACAGGGAGGCAGGGGGAAGTACACCACCAGCCAGCCCCTTTCACCTGCCTGGTGATTCTCTCTCTTTTCTGTATGGTTTTATGAGAAGCACTCCCATTCCAGGCACATCCCATTTTCCTAGCACAACCAAACCCTACCTTACTTTAAGTTATAAGAGGAAACTCTATACGGAATTTTGTGGTCCTAGCTCTTAGGCTATGTCTACACAGCAGCATTATTTCAGAATAACTAATGTTATTCCAAAATAACATAGTCTGCATCTACACAGCAAGCAGTTAGTTCACCACAATGTCAAAATGATGTCGAGCTGGAGGACTTCTTACTCTGACTCCTGTAATCCTCATTTTACGAGGAGTAAGGGAAGTCGGAGGAAGAGTGCTCTACCTTGGACTTCCTGCTGTATAGACAGCGTCAAAAGCCAAAATAAGCTATTTCGACTTAAGCTAAGCAATTGACGTAGCTCAAGTTGGTAGCTTATTTTGGCCTTAGCCCTGCTGTGTAGACTCGCCCTTACTGTTTAGGAGGAGTTCTTGAACAGACAGACAAACACATACACACAGACAAACTCTCTTAAAATATAGAGATTTTTCAACTCAAACAATATATAATACTTGCCCATTTATGCAGCCTTTCATGCCCTACACATATTGTATACACCAGGCCTGGGCAAAATATGGCCCATGGGCCAGACCCAGCCTGCCAAGCCACCGGATCCAGGCAGCGGGGGTCCCCAGGCAGGCTCCTCTGCTTGCCCTGCATGCCGTGCAGAAACGCTGCTGCTGGGCTTCCTTTCTGTTTCAAAATTGGAGGGGAGGGGGGAAGTTTCAAGAGCCGCCCCGTCCCCTACACAATCCCATTGGCCAATTTCTGGCCAGAAACCAGCCAATGGGAGCTGCTTGTTTGAATAACAAACAAGGCAGCCAAGAAGAACCACAACCCCCTGTCCTCCACTCAGTTATTCAATGAAGCACATGGCCAGGCAAGCAGGCAGGCTGGCTGGCTGGGAAATGTTTTAAGCTCTGCAAGCCTTAGCTCTGCAGGCAGGCAGGCTGATTTGGCTGCTGCTGGCAAGTCTCCTGGCCAGAGCCTGCCTCCAGCACCCCAGCCCTTCCCTGCCCCAACCCTCTGTCCCCCCCCCGCCACTCAATATACCCAAACCATCTGTCCCCCTCTTGCACCCATACCCCCTCCCAGATCTGGCACCCCAATCTCCTGTCCCAGATCACAATCCCCTTCTACTCTAGGTCACATCTCAAACCCCTGAACTCCAGTCCCCTGCCCTAGGTCACAACCACCTCCTTCACCCAGTCTCCCTCCTGCACCCCAATCCCTTACCCCAAGCTCTCTTCTGCACCCAGTCTCCATCCTAGACTGCACATCTCCTCCATTAATATCATGGAAGAGTGCAGCCCTCAACCACTTTCCAAAATCTTGGCGTGGCCCCCCGTCAAAAATTATTGCCCACCCCTAGTGTATACCATGCTACAGTACTAATACAGACTGATTTCATTTACATCGGTTTCCCACTAGTGTAACTTTACTAATTTCACAGTGGAGTTTATGATTCTTATTGCTGCCCTCAAGATCAGACTCAGGCTGTAAACCATTGGAATGACCGACCAGAAAAATATCAGCAAGGTGTTAGGATAAGAGTTTATCATATTTTTGCCAAATTTAAGACCCTTTTGCCCTGGCAGAGTGATGGCAATAAGAACTAGGTCCATGGGTTATAACAATAATGGATTAAGTTAACTTAATTAAAAAAGAATGAACAGAAAACTCCCCGAGCTTAGAGTTGAATCCAGTCCAATGATCTTGGCTGTGGACTCTGCATTCCCAAAAGCATTCCATGCAGACATTCTTATAGTCTGTCCCCCAAGCAGCTGTGAAATGAACTGGGGAAGCTTAACTAGAGTAAATGCTCATTTCTCAAGGCTCAGATATTCTATCACTTAAGTGCTTTACATTTACCTGAAAAATGACAGATTCTGCCAAAAATTATAAATTAAACATTAACAATTACTCATCTGGTCGTCTTCTTCCTTGGTTTATTTATTCCTAAAGTTTCAACTTTCTGATAACAAGCCCACACATAAGCTTTCTTCCTACAGTCACATCTGAGTTATCCATATGAAAACATGCTGATTGGAACATAAGGGAAAGTGTCTTTTTTATGTTTTACATTCATCAATTAAAAACAAACAAACAATCTAAAAGCGAAATGCTTAACCTAGAGGTGCCCTTAAGGTGAAAAACTTTGATTTGAGGTACTTCTAGCTTAGCTTTCATCTCAAAGACCCTTAAAACTAAAATGTATATGTGGCGGCACATCGGGGTCCCCCGACTCCTGCACCCCCGTAATGGCATGGACAGACTCCACCAGCCAGTAGAACAGAGGGAGTTTATTGCTTCTCCAGGATACAGCACAGCACAGATGTCATCTGGTTACAGGAACCGGGCCTAGGATGCCTCAGCCCCCCTTGAGATGGGGGATGCTGGGCCCCTAAATTCCAGCCCCTCTGGGCCCTAGTCTCCTCCATGATCCCAGCCAGAAAACTAACTCACTCACTTCCAGCCCTGCCCCCAGCCAGGTCTGGCCTCGCCCCCTTCCTTTCCATTGTTCCGCTCCATGGGAGATACCTGTCTGACGAGTTTCGAAGCCCCCTTGCATAATGACTCATCCCCTGCCCTGCTGGGCCATGCTGCAGACAGCAGCCAGTGGAGGTCACTGACAACCCGCTGCCCAGCATAGCAACCAGCAAGGTACCCCCACTACGTCACAGTATAGCTTAAGGCAGGGGTGGCCAACCTGTGGCTCTTCTGACTCTGGGGCTACAGCTACAAGTGCCAACTTTCGAGTGCTCAACTCCTGACTCCATCTGCTCTTCCAAGTGTATTGAGACCTTGCTCCTTCCCTCCCCCACAGAGCCTCCTGAGTGCCATGAAACAGCTGATTACAGTGGGCAGGAGGTATGGGGAAGGAAGTGGGGGGCTGCTGATGGGCAAAAGATGCTGGGGAAGGGAGAAGAAGCACCTGATGGGGACTGCTCATAAATTACTGTAGCTCTTTGGCAATGTACATTGATAAACGGTGGCTTTCTCTCAGGCTCAGGTTGGCCACACCTGGCTTAAGGGAACTACTGAGCTAAGCTTTAAATCACCTCAAAAAGGAAGTGTTTAAGCAATCCCCAGTATACACCACTCTAGCTTTTTAGCTGGTGCTTTTAAAAATCCCAGTGCTGGAGTTGTGCATGATTCTAGACATTCAGCAAGTCACAGGAATACTAAAAGACACAAGAAGAACTAGCAAGCTATAAATATTTTAAACCCCTACACTCCCACTGGGAAGTTGTTAGTCACAAGCAAGGCTGTCAAATGATTAAAAAAATTAATTGCCATTAACCGCATGATTTAAAAATGGATGGTGATTAATTGCACTTTTAAACAATAATAGAATACCATTTATTTAAACATTTTGAATGTTTTCTACTTTCAAATATATTGATTTCAATTACAACACAGAATACGGAGTACAGTGTTCACTTTATTTTATTACAAATATTTGCACTGTGAAAAACAAAAGAAACAGTACTGTAATGCCATCTCTTTATCATGAAAGTTGAATGTATAAATATATAAATGTGTAAATAAATGTATAAATGTAGAATTATGTACAAAAATTAATTGCATTCAAAAATACGATGGAAAACTTTAGAGCTTACAAGTCCACTTAGTACTACTTCTTGTTCAGCCAATCACTCAGGCAAATACATTTGCTTACATTTGCAGGAGAAAATCCTGCATGCTTCTTATTTACAATGTCATCTGTCACATGAGAACAGGCATTTACATGGCACTATTGTAGCCAGCGTTGCAAGATATTTATATGCCAGATGCACTAACAATTTATATGTCCCTTCATACTTCAACTATCATTCGAGAGGACCTACTTCAGATGCTAATGACAGGTTTTGCTCGATAACAATCTCCAAAGCAGTGCAGATGGACACATGTTCATTTTCATCATCTGAATTAGATACCGCCTGCAAAAAGTTGATTTTCTTTTTTAGTGGTTTGGGTTCTGTAGTCTCCACATTGGAGTGTTGCTCTTTTAAGACTGAAAGTATGCTCCACATGTCATCCCTCTGTGTGGAAGGCACTCCAGAGTCTTAAACCTTGGTTCAAGTGCTGTAGCTATCTTTAGAAATCTCACATTGGTACTGTAACGGGATGCAGTCACAGATGACACCTTGGGGGTACCTCCCTAGGTGCTGAGATGGCCACTGCCACTCGCCTTCCCACTCTCTGGGGCTCCTCACCACCCCGTCCTGCTGGGCCAGCTCTGCTGGTCTCCTCCAGCCAACGCCCCGAGCTGAGGTCCTTGCCCCCACCGAGAAGCAGTACAGACACTGAACCTCTTCAGATCCAAGAAGAGTACAGTTTAGGGCCCAGCTTCCCGAGATACCAATCCCCAAATGGGATCAAACCTAGAGTTGTCAGATACTTTCACAAAAAATACCGACACGGCAGGAAAAAAATTGGTTGAGCCAAAAAAAAAAGGGGGGGGGACCAAACTGGACACCTGGCAACCCTAATCAAACCCCAAAGAATTAAATAAGGGTAAGCCACCTTTAACAATGAAACGGGGAATGTACACATGGTTGCCCCCTCTCCCCCAGGTAACAATTATTTACACTTGGTTTGACAGAAAATAAAAAAGATTTTATTAAGTAGAAACAGTAGGATTTAAGTGATAATAAGTGAGAACAGGCAGAACAAAGTAGGTTACAAATCAAAAGAAACAAAAACGGTTGGCTAATTCTATACTGAAACCTCAGTAAAAACTCTTCACACTCACCCTAAAACCTCTTTGCCAGCTGCCCCTCCAAACCAGGGCTGTCTCCCCGTCCTGGGGTCTTCGGCTCCTTTCCTTCAGGTACAGCCCAGCCAAAAGACCAAGGCCTCTGCTTTCCTATTCTTTTTGTTAAAGAATTGAGGCCACTCCCTACCAACCACTGTTCAGACTTAAGGAGAAAAGAGATTATTTAACAGTTGCTTATCAAGACATTGATGGTAACATCCTCCATATCTCTCATTCACACATTTGAAACCCACAAAGTATACCCCACTCCATATGTCTAATTTTACATACACAAATGATACATAGATCAAAGTAAGATAAACAGAACCAGCGGATTGTGACATGAAGATTGATGGGTTACACTAAATAATTCGCTCAAAGTACCTTTGAATTATGTATAGTCATGTCCATAAGTTCATTTCATAAAGCATGGGGGGGGGGGTTTCTGTCACAAGTACCTTCTATGTGTTTTGTCACATGTGCTGGGTCATCTTCCAATACTACTATAATATGAAATATATGGCAGAATGCAGGTTATACAGCAGGAGACATACAACTGTTCCCCAAGGCGTTCAATCACAAATTTAATTAACATGTTATTTTTTTTAAATGAACGTCATCAGCATGGAAGCATGTCTTTTGGAATGGTGGCCACAGCATGAAGGGGTATACAAATGTTTAGCATAGCTGGCATTTAAATACCTTGCAATGCCATCTATATTTGTAAATTGCACTTTCACAATAAAGAAGATTGCACTACAGTACTGGTATGAGGTAAACTAAAAATACCATTCTTTTGTTTATCATTTATACAGTGCAAATATTTATAATAAAAATAATAATTTAAAGTGAGCACTGTACACTTTGTATTCTATGTTTTAATTGAAAACAATATATTTGAAAATGTAAAAAAACCCCAAACCTCCATCCAAAAATATTTAATACATTTCAGTTGGTATTCTGATGTTTAAGAGTGCAAATAAAACAGCAGTTAATTGTGATTACTTTTTTTTAATTGCAATACATTTTTGCGTTAACTGAGATTAATGGACAGCCCTAGTCAGCCAATGGACTCTCAGTGCAAATAGCTATTCATCTGTGGTAATAACAATTCCACAATTTGGCCCTTAATTTGTAAGTTATGTTAAATTTTGGTCTTTGAGTGAATTTTTAGTTTCTGACTGTATCTACCATCTGGGTTATAAAGACTTAATTATTTTATCTCCGGAAGGGGTTTATTCGTGTCTCTTTATATTTAAGTTATATTTAGTTCTGTACTAAAAATCCATCCAATTGGGTGCGGTATTTACTTTACAGTATCATTGCTTAATTTACCATAGGGCATTTTATAGACTGAGCAGAAAACAAAAGGGGCTATTCAACATCAATAAAACAAAAGTGAACTAAAGGCTAAAGTAATGAACTTCATTAAGAAAGCAATAGTGCGAAATGAATCCATACTCCACTCTCTCTGTGTACTGAAACATGATTTGCATGACCTCCTTCAGATCAACTATTGTCAAAACACCAATAATAAGGATAACTTGGGTGGGTAGGTAGAGACTGACCTATGGTTAAACTCACACTTTCAAGAGGTGTGCCCACGCCTTTGCGTAAGCTTGAATTATGTACACATCCCCCCATGCAGGCATACAAACATGAAAGCATAAGTATTTCAGAATGTTGAGCCTAAAACATATGCAAGACAGATGATGTATTTGCCCTCTGAGCAATACTGCTATAATATTTTTGGTTGACCCCCACTGCACGTAGAGTTAATGGGCCCAATTCTGACCTCTATTACATCAGAGTAAATCAAAGGCTACTCCACTGAAGGAAGTGAAGCTGCTAGTGAATTACCCTAGTGCAGCATAGATTCTCCCTTTTCCCCCCTTGCTATCTAATTGTATTGTGTATAATTTGGACACAGACATTTAATTCTTAAGTGTGAGCACAGAAACAATTCCATTTTAATTCACTGCAGCACAAAATCAAACTGCAGGTAGAAATAAACGTTTGTTAACTTTAACGCAGAGCTCTTAATGGATACAATATTGGTAACTAAGGGCAGCAGGCACACACACTGATTGGACTCATCTGCCAACACTACAGGGTGTATCTGTTTCATTTATGCAGACCTCTCTTTGGAAGCAATACCATGGCTCTTTCCTGAACTCCATCACGTGCAGCCATGGCATAACTACAAGCCTGCCCACACTTAGAAGAGACTATGATGATGATATGATACAAGTGTTCTCTCTCCCTATTGGCCAGACTGATGAGGGCATCAGAAAAGCGAAAGGCTGTGGCACTAAGGTACCGTTTTGTACACTCTGGTTCTCAAACGGGGGTACAAAAACCAATACATTCCTTGTTTGTACTCAAGACTACCGTTCACAGAAAGAAGTCTTAGGATACCAGTGCCTATGAGTGTGTAAGGGGCTTAAAATAAATGTTTGTTTTCTAACAGATACATTTATCCAATTGATTTTTTAATTCATTTATTAAATGGTCTTTTAGGTTTTTTTCTCTTCAGTTCTGCAGCAATATGGCCATAAATATTTAAATAGCGGCCACTCCACAATCAAAGCAATTCACTGGAGTAATTGTTTAGAAAGACAAATGGTTATCGGCTGAGGTCAGGCTGGCAAGTTAAGATGGAAAATGTTCAAGCTGTCTGTATTACTAAAGCAACTAATGCTTGATACCAGCAGCAGGGGGAAAATTAACAAAGGAGCCATGCTATGGTTTCTCTGCAGAACTTCTCAAAACGAATCCACAGGATTGTGCGCCAATTACTGTTTTTTTTAAATAAATATGTTATTGTTTTTCCATGTAAAACAAATATGCCAAAATAACATAAAATACAAAGTAAATACAGAGTTAGGATAAAGAAAGGGGAAGGCAGCTATTATGTTTTTGATGTGCATGCATCTCTCTCAATAGTGTTAATGAGGCGTTCTGTGCACATATTTACAGGAGTCCCAGAGTCAGAGTCCTATCTCAGTAACTACACTGTAAGTCTGGAGTAACTCTTTGATTCTAATGGTGTTACAGCGCATTTATACTGGTGTAGCCCATAATGTACCTCCAAAGGGAATGTTTCTTTTACCTTAGTACCCTTTCAAATTAACGTTAAAATATAAATTAAAAGACAGTTCCTTGATGAGTAGATTTGATTGGGAAATTATTATTGCCTCTGGAAAACAACTGATACACGAGAAAACATTTCCATTTATTCAAAAAGCCATTTGCTGTCACAAAACTGTTCCAATGGAATTTTTTCTATCAGCTCTACTATTATGTCAGATGGTCCATTTTGCCAATTCTAGATTAATGTTTATTATTCATTTTCTAGTGTGTTGTGGGTTTTTTTTTTTTTAACAGTCTAGCTGCAAATGTGTCAACTGATGGGGTTCCACACTTCCCTTGAGAGATTTTCCCACTGATTTTAAATAATGTACCTCCCTCCTTGGTGTTTAGAGCCCTTAAATATTTGTGGTCTGTTCTCCATTTACCCCTCCCTACTTGGGTCATTATTTGGCCAAACTGAGATAAAGCCTTTTGCTGATTACCAATTCATCTGATTAGTGTTGTCTTTCTGTTTACATTGTAAGATTTGAGGCAAAGATCATAGACCTGATTCACCAATATGTTACTCCATTTTTATGATAGTGTTATTCCACTGATTCCAGTGGAGTTACACAAGGATCTTGTTACATGTCGTGTCCACTGCCAAGAACAATATTGGCATTTACTACATATATTTCATATGCTTATGTAGTTCCAATAATGTTTCCTTGTAACTTTTATCTACTCACAATTTCTTTCTTATGGGCTGTTGGCTTCCTTTCAATACTGAAATGCAATAAATATCCCTAACATTTGTCGTTTAAATTTTGACAGATACATTAATTAATAATTTTCAGCTGTATAGCTCCTTTCATAAGATCTCAATGATATTTATATAAGGATTAAATTAAGCCTCATAATACACTTGTTCACACACATGGGTAAACTGAGGCATTCCTGAGGGTGCCCGAATGGAAAAAGATGATATGGATCATATAAAATTATGGAGTCTAAATTAGATGTTACCACTCAAGAAAGAGATCTTGGAGCTTTTGTATATAGTTCTCTGAAAACATCTACTCAAGATGCAGTGACAGTCAAAAAATCTAACAGAATGTGCGAATCATTAAGAAATGAATAGATAAGAAGACAGACAATATCAAGGGTGGGCAATAAGTGGCCCATGGACCAGACATGGTTTGCAAGGGCAACCTCCATCTGGCTCATAGTCCGCTTATTGCCAACTCCTGGACAATATTATATTGCCTCTATAAAAACTGATGGTAACCCACATTTTGAATACTGTGTGCAGATGTGGTTGCCCTATCTCAAAAAAGATATATTAGAGTTGGAAAAGGATCAGAAAGAACAACAAAATTATTAGGGGTATGGAATGGCTACCATATTAGGAGAGATTAATAAGACTAGGACTTTTCAGCTTGGAAAAGAGATGACTAAAGGGGTGGAATATGATAGAGATCTATAAAATCATGACTGGTGTAGAGAAAGCAAATAAGGAAGTGTTATTTACTCCTAATAACACAAGAACTAGGGGTCACCAAGTGAAATTAATAAACAGCAGATTTAAAATAAACAAAAGGAAGTATTTTTTCACACAATGCAGAGTCAATCTGTAACTTCCTTGCCTGATGATGTGAAGGGCAAGATTAATACAGTGTTTTAAAAAAAAAAGTCCGAAACAAATTCCTGGAGGATAGATCCAACAGTAGCTATTGGCAAGGATGGTGGCCCTAGCCTCTGTTTGCCAGAAGCTGAGAATGGGCAACAGGGCATGGATCACTTGTGGAGTGTCCATACTACCAAGCCCATTATTTAGAAATAACAGGCTGGTTATTTCCGAACAATAACTCCTGCTTTCCACGAGGAATAATGCTAATTTCAAAATTAGTGCGGATGCGCCAGTGCCGCTATTTCAAAACAACTAATCCCCAGAGTAATTCAAACTAATTATTTGCCAGTGCTTCCTTGGGCTCTAAATAGAGATAGAGCGTCCACATTAACGGAGCCTGCCTTAGATTAATTTCGAGGCTTCCCATAGCGTGTTCACACTATTTCGAAATTATTATTTCGGGAGTTATTATTTTGAAATAAGTTATTTCAAAATACTTTCCTATTTTAGACATGCCCTTGATGATTAACTGTTCTGTTCACTCCTTCAGGGGCACCTGATATTGTCCACTGTTGAAAGAAAGGATGCTGGGCTAAATGGACCTTTAGTCTGAGCCAGTATAGCCATTCTTATGTTCTAGTATAGAAAAGGAATTAGACAATGCTGTCTTTCATTTCACTGTAACAGAGTAGCAAAATATAAATCTACATTTCGTTCTGCTCTATTCATGTTCTAATGCTGTGCCCATTAGCATGGTGCCTGAGCAACTTTAGAGGAATCCAGACCTTTGCACGTTAAGTTTCTTTCCAGTTACAATATTTACGAAGCCCTGCTCCCAGAAAACAATGTATTCCTGATAAAAGTGTTGACAGACATACAAGACTGAGGCTAGCAGATGCAGCCGCAATAATGGCATAATATAGAAACCAGAGATGTTATCTAATGAGATTTAGCTTCAGATAATACACTATGGTGATCGTATAGTGAATCCTTTGTTTTTCTTTCTGCAGCTGTGATTCAGGACTTTACTTTGCATCCCCCCGGCACTTATTGTTCTCTTATACATGAATCACGTTTGAAACATTGTTTCTCCCTTAACATCTGCATGTGAAAGCATCTAACTTTAAGTATGGCAGGGTTCCATAGTCTGCATCATCACTGGCCACTTTTTCTTACCGCTTGTGCCACAAAGAAAAAGCCTATTACGTGCTTATTATATTTCTAGATGATTGTCTTGTTTTT
Organism: Pelochelys cantorii; assembly: GCA_032595735.1. Classification (NCBI taxonomy): domain Eukaryota; kingdom Metazoa; phylum Chordata; order Testudines; family Trionychidae; genus Pelochelys; species Pelochelys cantorii. The sequence continues at coordinate 21,789,408 of CM064340.1, forward strand.
GGGTACACCAGATGTGTAAGCCTTCCTGCGAGTGGATACATCTGCTACTGCCAGATGCGCTGTCAGCCAGTTTTGCTGGGCATGTAGCAATTTACCCACAAGACATTAAGATGTAGTTCCACCACATCTTCATAATTTTGTTCAAATGACTACACAAGTCCTGATCCTGCAAATGCTCACTGGTATGTTTCCTCTATAGCTTACTACAAGGCAGTCCAGTGCAGTCACTCTGTTGAAATTTTGTGTGAGTGAAGCTCATCCATTCAGATAAGCAGGAGCTTCCAAGATCAAACCAGACTACTGGGGTGTTATTTAAAGCAAGAGACACTCAGATCTGTTAGTGAGGCACAAAAGCAGAGAACTTTATTGATTATGTTCACTCTGCCATATTAGGTTGTGTCCTCGTATGAACCAAGCTCCATGTGAAATCTGGAGGAATTCTCAAAAGTGGGCAATTTTTTCCTTTTGTTTTTATGAAGTACTGATCCTACAAAGTTCAGAGCTGGATCTAACCATTCAAGAGTTTTGGGTCAGGCCTATTTCTAATACCTGCCATTCCTAAATGTTCATGCTGTTTCTGTGGTCTCTCTAACTCCAAGCAACCCTGCACCAGCCACATGCGACATGCCTTCTCATGTGTACAGAAGCTGAAACAACTTCTAATTAATTTCAAAATTCAGTCTGGGATTGACCACTCGGTGGTCATAGCCCACTCCCTGAGTAAGCCCTCCTCGTGTAAAGACTCTTAAGTGCTGGTGTGAAACCTTTCCCCTCCGCTGGCTGGAACATCCTTCTAAACGGTATCACTCTCCCATATAGTTATCCATCTGCAAACATGTCTTTTCTCCCTTGACTGTTTCTCTTAACCTCTCTCTCCGCTGCCCTTATTAAATATTTAACTCTGAAAAGCAGTTTAGATGCAATTTATGTGAAACATTCTGCACCAAACAGTACTGTATTATGTGCTTTCTATCTCATTGACCGACTTAATTTGACAAAGAGCTGCTAAAAGACTTCAGAGAACATGTCCAGCATGTATATGGCTAAGTCACCTTGCTAACACTTGCCCCTTAGCACAAGCTAGAGCAGTGGTCTCCAACCTTTTTACACCCAAGATCACTTTTAAATGTCAGGACAAGCCAAGATCTACCCCATCCCTTCCCCAAGACCCCACCCTTTCTGTTCCCCTCCTCTCCATCACTTGCTATCCCCAGCCCTTATACAATCTCTGGGTATGGCTACACTGCCGATTTTTTTCGATCCTTCTGTTGGAAGAGGTTTTTCCAACATTTGGCCCGTCTAGACTGGGCCAAATGTCAGAAAAACCCCTTATTTCGGAAGGCCCCTTATTCCTGGTGGAACGAGGAACTCAGGGGCTGCTGAAAGAGTGTGTTTGCTCTTCCACTAAAAAAAGCGGAAGAACAAACGCGTCTCTGGATGAGGAAAAACTCTTGTAGTCTAGCTGTAACCTCACTGAGTTGAGACGAGGTGCAGGCTCTGGGGTGGGAATGAGGGATTTGGGTGTGGGAAGGAGTGAGAAGTGCAAGCTCGGAGAGGGAATTTGGATGCAGAAGGATGTGAAGAAGGGGATGCTGGCTCAGAAGGACGTGGAGGGGGCTCCAGGCTGGGGAGTGTTGGGGTCAGGTGGAGGGTTGGGGTGCTGAGCAAGCCGCAGGCTGTGAGGGTGCAGGAGTTTGGGTTGGGGTGTATGAGGGGCTCAGGGCAGGGAGGATGAGGACACAGATTTGCAGTGTGTGGATGGTGCAGGAGGGTGGTGGCAGAAGACTGGGATGTGGGGGTGCAGGAGTTTAGGGATGTGAGAGGCTCAGGACAGGGGGGTTCCAGTGTATGATAAACTCAGATTTGGAGTCTGGGGTGGGGTGCAGGAGTGTTATGATGCTGCGGCCAGATGGGGGCTTAGCCAGGCTCGGGGCTTGTTGGCCAGGCTTCATTTTTAAATAAAATATTATATCAAACACAAAAAGTTTCAGCATTGTCTTTATTTACGAGAGGGGCGGGGAACCTGTTTTGAGTCGGGGTCACTGACCCACAGAATAGTCAGTCGGGGCCACACAAGTGAGATGCAAAAAAACCAACCCCTCCAAATCACCCCCAACCCTCACTAATGTGGCCCCGATTGTGCTGGTGGGGGCAGGGGGCAGAGTGCTGGTGGGGGCAGGGTGCTGGTGGGTACTAAGACAGGGTGCTGGGGCAGGGGACAGGATGCTGGTGTGTGCTCGGGCAGGGTGCTGGGGTAGGGGACAGGGTGCTGGGGCAGGGGACAGGGTGTCCCCGGCGTGCGTTCTTCCTCCCAGGACTCCTCCCCCACCCCTGCGCAGGAAGGCAGCAGGGGAAGTCCCAAGCGCACACTTCCTCCTGGGACTTCTATTCCCTCTCCCCCCTCCCATGCAGGAAGGCAGCAGGTGGAAGGAAGTCCCCGCCATGCCACAGACCTGGCCTTTCAGGTACCGTGCTGGGTGTTTGGAGGAGGGGGGGAGCAGCCTGCACACTTCCTGAAACCCCAGAAGTGGGGCGCAGCTGCGGGACTGCCCCACCTCCACCCTGCAGGAAGCCAGTGCCAGTGGGGGCTTCTTGAGGGTGGGGGGAAATGAAAGAGGGGGCCAAACGCCTTGCGATTGACTGGTTGAGCCCTCCTGATCGACAGGTTGGTGACCATGGAGCTAGAGCACGAATCAGATGAGAAATTCTAGAGAAGTTATTTAACTACACAGGCCTGCTCCTGCTATAGTGAATGGCAAAACTCTCAACTTGAATGGGAAGAGAAGAGAACCTATCTTACAAGAGAGACATAGTTTAGTGATCTGAGTGCTCACTGACATTTTAATCCTAATTCTGACATGCTTTCTTGTTTTACTTAAACTATATCAGCATATTTATATTATCCATCCTCCGAATATAGAGGAAGTCATATTAGACTAAACGCGCTTAAGAACATTAGAACATGACAACGGCCTTACTGGGTCAGACTAAAAGTTCATCTAGCGCATTATCCGACGGTGATTAATGCCAGATGCCCCAGAGGGAATGAACAGAACAGGTAATACTGGTTCATCAAGCGATCCATCCCCTGTCCCCCATTCCCATCTTGTGACAAACAGAGGAGAGGGTCACCATTCCTGCCCATCCTGGTTAATAGCCATTAATGTACCGATCCTCCCTGAATTTATCTAGTTCTTTCTTGAACCCTGTTAAAGTCCTAATCTTCATAACAGCCTCTGGCAAGGAGTTTCACAGATTGACTGTGCGCTGTGTGAAGAATTACCTCCGTTTGTTCTTTTTAAACCAGCTTCCTATTAATTTCATTTAGTGACCCCTTAGTTCTTGTGATATGAAAACAAGTAAATAACTTTTTATTCACTTTTTCCACACCAGTCATAATTTTATAGACCTCTATCATATAAGAAAGGTCATATTAGGTCAGACCAAAGGTCCATCTAGCTCAGTATCCCGTCTGCCGACAGTGGCCAAAGCCAGATGCCCTAGAGGGAGTGAACACAACAGGTAATCATCATGTGATCCCTCTCCTGTCATTCATTTCCAGCCTCTGACAAAGGCTAGGGACACCTTTCCTACCCATCCTGGCTAATAGCCATTGATGGACCTAACCTCCATGAATTTATCTAGTTCTTTTTCAAACCCTATTAAAGTCCTCGTCTTCACAACATCCTCTGGCAAGGAGTTTCACAGATTGACCGTACGCTGCATGAAGAAAAACTTCCTTTTGTTTGTTTTAAACCTGCTACTTATTAATTTCATTTGATGACCCCTTGTTTTTATGTTATGGGAACAAGTAAATAACTTTTCCTTATTCACTTTTTCCACACCAGTCCTGATTTTATAGATCTCTATAATATTCTCCCTTAGTCTCCTCTTTTCTAAGGTGAAAAGTCTCAGTCCTATTAATCTCTCCTCATATGGCAGCCATTCCATACCCCTAATCATTTTTGTTGCCCTTTTCTGAACCTTCTCCAGTGCCAATATATCTTGAGATGAGGTGACCACACCTGTACGCAGTATTCAAGATGTGGATGTACCATGGTTTTATATAGAGGCAATAAAATTTTCTCTGTCTTATTCTCTATCCCATTTTAAATTATTCCTAACATTCTGATGGCTTTTATGACTTCTGCTGCACACTGAGTGGTGTTTTCAGAGAACTATCCACAATGACTCCAAGATCTCTCTCTTGAGTAGTTGTAGCTAAATTTGTCCCCATCATTTTATACATATAACTGGGATTATTTTTTTCAATGTGCATTACTTTACATTTATCAACATTTAATTTCATTTGCCATTTTGTTGCCTAACCACTTAGTTTGGTGAGATATTTTTGAAGCTCTTCACAGTCTGCTTTGGTCTTAGCAATCTTGAGCAGTTTGATATCATCTGCAAATTTTGCCACCTCACCATTTACCCCTTCACTTCTCTCCAGATCATTTATAAATAAATTGAATAGGATTGGTCCCAGGAGAGACCCTTGCGGGACACCACTAGTTACTTCTCTCCATCTTATCTCATCACTAGGGATGTTAATGTATAGTCATTTAAATGAACAATCGATAAGCCTAGGTTAACCCAAACAATTACATGCACCCCCCCACCTTGCTGCCTCTATATCAGAGGCAGCAAAGTCGGCGGAGAAGGGAGCTGGTGTCCGTGGAGAGCCAGCTTAAAAGTTGGCTCCCCACGAGTGTTGGTTGCCACAGAGGCAGCAGCACGAGGGACAGAAAGAAGCTGGATCCCGCAGAGCTGCCTGCCTGCCCTGTGGGCCCCGCCCCCGCAGCTGCTTCTCTATTAGACATGGGGTATAACTGCATTTTCACTCTGACTTCTAACAGCATAACTATATCAGTAAAAAAATCAGCCCTCTAACCAACATATGTATGATTGTGAATTTTTTAAAGTTGTAAACTTTGTCTTACCCTCTCTGTTTCAGGTTTCCCATCTGTAAACTAAGGATAATATTTCATCCTAGTTGTGTGTTAAGGACTGAATAACTGAAGTTTGCAAAGCACCCTAAAACTATAAAGCGTTACACAAGTGCAAAGATTTATTATTATACTTATTATGGTAATTAGAGCATACTTACAGATGTTTGATTCATTATTGAATAGACCTTCGATTCAACCATTTTCATGTTCCATTTTATTTGTAAACATTCATAAGAATGGGATTTTGTTCACACAAATGTTTGCCGATTGGCTGTTTTTCATACAAATATCCGTATTCTCATATAAACAAGAGTATTTGTGCATAAACAAAAGTGTTATTTGTTGGCAAGAACAGTCATGTTCTGTTTTTTGCACAGCACCTACTATAATATTCTGTGGCCCCTACCACAATACCACTACCACAATATAAATAATAAACAGTGATATTTGACATTGATTAATTATTATTTGCCTGTTTAAGAAGTTTTAGTCACCTAGGCTACAGCTACACTGTAGCCTTCTTCTGGAAAAGCCTACGCACATGAAGCGTGGCGTGGAATATCACTGTGCTTCATTTGCATAATTAATTAGCAACCGCTTTTGCACAAGAGGCTTTTGCGCCAAAAAGAACTGTGTAGACGGCTCCTTTTTGCGCAAAACCCCCCTTGTGCGCAAGAGCTGTTCTTCCTTATTTTTTCAGGAAGAACAGCTCTTGCGCAAGAGGGGGGTTTTGCACAGAAAAGAGCCATCTACACAGCCCTTTTCTGCGCAAAAGCCTCTTGCGCAAAAGCGGCTGCTAATTAATTATGCAAATGAAGTGCGGTGATATTCCACTCTGCACTTCATTTGCATAAGCTTTTCCAGAAAAAGGCTACAGTGTAACCGTAGCCCTACTGAGGACAATCTATGTGACTTTGGTGACTAAAAATATGTATCCAGTAATGAATAACAAACAGTGGGAGTAAGCAAAAGTTCCATAGCAGAACAAATCATAGCAGAACAAATCTGTACAAAATACTGAGCAAATAACAAACATCTACAGATATCAAGCCTGTTCAAAACCAGTTGACAAAAAAGAGTAAAAAGGAGTACATTAATCAGAAAACTTTCCTGTAACTACAAATTCTACCATTTCTAACTGTAATCAGCAGTGATAAGAAAATACAGAAAAACAGATGACAGCTTAATGAAAAAACATCTTTTAAAACTTTGTTTGAATGTCAAAATGAGTTTTTAATTTAAACTTTAAAAATAATCAGTCCTAAGTGTGCTCTTTTATCAAAGAGGCTACTAGAATCTATTGGTTTTGTTATATCATATGTAAATAGTATTATTACATAATGCTCCAGTACAGCAGAGAATAGAATATTATATCTAAGACTGGACAGCAAATTCAGATACAGATTGAACCTCCCTGGTCTGGCACCCTCAGGATCTGACCAGTCCCAAATGAGAGAATTTGCTGGACCAGGAGAGGTCCCTGCCACCAGCCTCCCGCCCCTCCCTCCTGCCAGCTCTGCTGCTGGCAGCAGCCAGCTCCCATGCCAAGCTGCCACATCCCATTCTCTCCTGCCGGGGCTGCCCCAGCTCCGCTACCAGGGCTGCTGTGCAGTCCCAGCTCCAGCCCTGCTACTGGCCCTGCCACATTGCTCCGGCCCCAGCTCTGCCGGGCTGCCAGCCCTCCTACCTCTGGGCTCCCAGCCAGGACTCCTTAATCCTGGAACATCCATGGTCCTGCCAGACCACGGATGTTGCCTGATCAGAGAGTTACAGTTTTTGGGAGGTCCAACCTGTACTATATATGGCTATGTCTAGACTGCAGGCTTCTTTCAGACGAAGCTTTTCCAGAAGAGATCTTCCAGAAAAACTTCTTCCGAAAGAGAACGTCCACACTGCAAAAGTACACTGAAAAGAGCGATCTGCTTTTTCGAAAGATAGCATCTACACTGAACGGACGCTAGCTCACATTTCAGCTGTGATTACTATGGACGGAGTGGCCACCACGGCACCTGTGCCTTTTCCTCTTCTTTCGAAAGAACTCCGCCTTCCCCGCTGTAGGGGAGCCTGGATGGCCCTCCCATGACCAGAACAACAATGCCTGCATTGCTAGGCCTCGTCCCCGCCTTGTCCAAAGTATAGATCTCTAACAAAGCCACCCTAGGCCTGATTCAAGTCTGGGCACACAAATCAGGCCAAAAAGGATGGGGGAAAGTCAGGAGTGCTTCCCCAACTATGCATAACTTGTACAGGACAGCAAGACCAGGCCAAGAAGACCTGAAATAACCTGGTACTAGTACATCCCATTTTTTATAAGAGAAAAATTCCAGAGACAGCCAAAAAAACTATTAATTAAGCACTTTTGCAATATTTTGGCACAGCAAAATGTATCCTAGATATTAGCATAATAGGTATCTTGCGCAAAATATAGTTGATTGTTTGATATTACTAGAATGACCAAGTCTCGCTTTGCTATAAATATAGGGGTAGAAAAGTTAATCAGTGGGAAGGAATAAGCAGGATTGACCCACAGGTCCTGTTTTCGATGTGATAAGAAGGAATGGATCCCTTCACACAGGCGAGCCCAGTGCCTGGCATTCCAATGTGTGGGAAACAAAGGAACCATGACCTCCTGTCTGGCATTGTAGGTAGTATATGGGTGAAGTGTAAGTGAACTAGGCTTAATTATTGTATTATAATAATCTTCTATTACTTGCTTTTGCATTGCTTTGCATTATATTGATTGCTTTAGATTTTAAACCTTAAATATTTTAAATTGTATACTAATTGTTTGTAAGGCTTGCAAAATGTAAACAACTATGTTAACTGCTTAAAGCTTGTAATTCATAAGTAAGTGGTTAAGTCTCTCTGGAGTGTTCTGATTTCTCTTGGATCTAAAAATTGAACCACACGATACCTGTCCATACATGTCTTTTTCAAAAGAGCTCTTTCAGAAAAAGGCTTCTTCCTTGTAGAATGAGGGTTACCAATGTCAGAAAAATCCTCTGTTCTTTTGATTTTCTTTTGGAAGAACGTGATTGTAGTGTGGACGTAACTGAAGTTTTTTCGGAAAAAAGACCGTTTTTCTGAAAAATCTCTGTAGTGTAGACATACCCTATGGTCTTTCACTTTTAGCATCACAGTTCAAGTATATCTCAGGCTAAGTGGAACAAATACATCTCAACAAAAAACTGAACATGCCTGCGAATGAAGTGAAAGGAGACATACTTATGTGGCTGAATATTCATATCCACCCAAACTTGGCATACCGATAGCCCAAAGATCCCACATTATAAACATGTTTGGATAAAAGAAATTCAACCAAAACTCAAACTGAATTCCGACCCTTAATTTGCCCATACCTGCACTGTAACCTTGAAGAAGTCACTTTGCCTCTGTCAAGATGAACAGGGTGTGTGTGTGTGTGTGTGTGTGTGTGTGTGTGGGTGTGTGTGTGTGTGTGTGTGTGTGTGTCCAGCCTCCTTGTAGTGGTGGTGTGTGTGTGTGTGTGTGTGTGTGTGTGTCCAGCCTCCTTGTAGTGGTGGCTTGTGGTGGTGGCTTGTGGTGGGAGGGTGTCCCACCCCGGTGTCAAGAGTATGGCCAGCTATTCCAGACACCCTGTGGCCAATAACACAACAGTCATCTGTTGTAGCTTCCTGGGGCTGTGTGCCCCAGACTGGCATTCCACGTGCTCCCACATGCACAGGCTACTGCACGATCCCCAGGCCACAAAGACCAAACGAGGAGTGTGCAGCTGCCCCTCGCCACATGCCACTTCCACCCTGTGTGTGTGTAGGTAACGTGATGGGGCTCACCAGATATGGCTTCCCCAAACTCAGATGATGCCTGGGACACATCCAGAATGTGGGGTTCCAGCTCCAGGATCAGGAGGGTTATTGAGCTGTCCTCGTCTGGCTCTTCCTCTTTCTCCTCCTCCTCTGTGTATCTGCCCTCCGTGAGGACGACAACAGGCATCTTGAGCCCTGAGTCCACTACCAGGGAGGTGGAGGGCAAGGACTACCCTGCCCCTTACTGTATAGTGCAGGTCCTCATACTACAGGCAGGTCTGGGGTTCTGCCCTGGAGTGGGAGCTGTGCTCCCAGGCCTTGGCATACACTTGGCGGCGCTCCTTTACTTTCATCCGCACCTGCTCCTGGGTGTGGATGTGCCTCATAATGGCCAGGCTGTCGGCCATGCGGCCATAGATGTCAGCATTTCGGCATCTGGTACAGAGATCCTGGAGGTTGGTCTCGTCACCACAAACCTCAGTAAGGTCCAGGATCTCCGCATCAGACCAGTAAGGTGCGTGTCTCCTCCGTCCCTGGGCAAGCTCCTGGGAACTGAGAGACTGCTCCCTGGGAGCAGCGGAGGGCTGGGTTGGAGCAGCAGAGTCGCTCATTTTGAGCTAACTCAAGGCAGAGGCAGCTGCTGGATGGCTCAGGGCTATCAGGGCTTACTGTGTGACACAAACCCTTTCCCCTGAGGCTGCAGCTTTAAGGGGTCCAGGGGAAGGGGGGGACTACAGTTCTGATGAGTGTAGACAGAGCGGCCAGCACGGAACCATGGGAAGTGCTGGAGACCAATTATTTCAATATAACTCCAGCCACCCTGTCTACACAGGCACTATTTTGAAATACCTATTTTGGAAGAGGCGTTATTTCTTGTGGAATGAGGTTTACAAACACTGAAATAAGCTGCCCATTATTTCAAAGTAACAGGCTATCTGTGTAGACACTCACATAGTTATTTTGGAATAACAGCTTCCAATTACTCACTGTCCGTCTAAACAAGCTCTATGTTTGCTCCCATCTCTGGAGAAAAGGATATAACACTTTTCTAATTCAAAGGTTTGTGACTGAACTTAATTTATTAAGTCTGTAATGCCTCTGATACCCTTTTGTAAAAGGTGCTGTAGAAGTGCCAATTACTTTTATTACTAATGTTAAAATCATGCTCAGTCATTTTAGAACACTAAAAATGGTTTGTTTATTCTACAACTGAATTTAATTCAGTTTCTATAAACATGAAAAAGGAGCAGCTGTTTGTCTACACCTCTAGACAAATATGATGCTATTTTAAAATAGTTATTGTAATGCACCCTCCCTTCAGTATCATCTAAACCTCCCACAACAAAAAAAGAATGGAGAAGAAAATGGGACTTTTTATGTGCCTTGCTGAAGACAGTTGGACTTAAGTATCACTTAAGCACATATTTAAGTGCTTTGGTGACCTAGGATCTTAAGGATTAACTAGTTAACTAGCTTCTTAAAAATTGAAAAGTGCAAAGTTTTGGACAGCATGTGAAGATGAATGTGAACTGATATTCCTGGGCAACAATAAACATCTCATCTTACATTTAAAGACAGGGCCAAATATGCATTTTAAATGTGGGTTTTTTTAGCATTTACTCTTTATATCATGTTTCAGAGGTGAACTCACTTCCTCTTGTTAGAATACAAGAAACAAATTTTAGCATATGTACAAATATATATTCTTGCGACAAAAAGCAAAAGCAAATGTGTTTGATATAAAATTGCTTTAGAATTGGACATTTGTTCACAGAAATAACTATCTTTCAAATCTGTAAGACTTTTGAAGGTTTTCAACGAGTTTTACAAACCGCACTCAATTTAACCTTTATTATTATTTTATGCACACATTTCTAATTATGGTTCTCATATCATGCTAGGTAGGACTCATAATTGTAAGTGATTTTTATGCACCACATTTTGCTGGCAGATAAGAAACAGGAAACCAAGAATCCTGACTCTGAATCTACGGACCATAACTCTACACGCAGTACTAGTCTATAAACGATTCACTATGAATATACTCATTGTTATCCTGATACTGAGAAGTACTAATTCAAGGAGTGTCTTGTAAAAGGGGCATTCTGTACCACATAAATAATTGTATAAAAGAAACATCTTAAAGAGAAACTTTCAAACCCATTTCCATCCATTGCTCCCAGGTGAATTGGAGGATTCCTCACACTTTCCCCATTTGCTCTCAGTCATGCCAACTAAAGTACAAAGGAATTATAAAACTGTTGTTTGTGGACAAGTGGTCCACAGATCCCTTCCCTGTGCTCTGCAGAACGCAGTGTTCAGAACACCAGACAACGACCAAATTGGAGACCAGATAAGGTGGCGTCAGAGGTGGGGCTTGCTCTCTCACAAAGAGGTCCATAGCATGGAAAAGCTGGAGAACCAAATATGGTTAGATGAGTGTCCAAATGTTGACTACAAAGTATTTCTATAAAGTTGGAGTTTCGACTGAGCACTCTGGCAGGTCATTGATAAAGACCTCTGTGCAGTATCTGACAGCTGAATACCTGAGAACAAACCTTGTGTGTTTCAGTATCTATGCCAACTCTCCCCACATCACTTGGAAGGTCATGGTCCAACTTGATCTATAGCATTATTTTATGTTACAATTTATATCCCAGTTATGACCTACCTACTAATACTAAATAGTTCTTCTCATTTGCATATCTCCCATGGTTTTACAAAGGAAGGTAACAGATCGTTATTCCTATTTTATGGATAGGGAAACTGAGATACAGAGCTGTTAATGTGACTTAGCCGGGTCACACAGTTAGCCATCAGCAGAGTCAGGAATAGAACACAAATCCCCCTTACTCCTATTTCTGCTCTGTACTACAAACAGCAGAGAGACATTTAAGGACAGAGTGCGATAGAGCTGATACCATTTCCAGAACAACATAGAAAGTGACTAGTTTGGAATTCATTATCTTTTTGTATCAGATGATTTTTGTGCACCCAAACGGACCAGCGACAAGAAGTCCTGTAGCACCTTATAGACTAACAGATGTATTGGAGCATAAGCTTTCGTGGGCAAAGACCCACTTCGTCAGTCTTTGATCTTCCGTCTTCGTGCATCTGACGAAGTGGGTCTTTGCCCACGAAAGCTTATGCTCCAATACATCTGTTAGTCTATAAGGTGCTACAGGACTCCTTGTCGCTTTTGCAGATCCAGACTAACACTGCTACCCCTCTGATACCAAACGGACCAGGATAGTCTTGGTTACGAGTCAAGCTGTGAGCAGGGTGGGTATCTAAATGCCCACAATTTGACTGACCTATTTGTCAGTATCACTTTTAAGAAGTAATATTTGTTAAATTATGCAGCACAGAACTTGTGGCTTAGGGAGGAAGGGTTGAGGGGTTTTAAGCAACTTCTGTGCCCCTCATGCTCAGCTCAGCTGCTCTGGGGACTGGAGAGGCCTTATCTTAATTTAGATTAGGTATATGAAATTTTAACCAGTTAACCCATGAGGGCTGGAACAGCTCCCCACTTGCCTTGGGCAGGGGGCTGTTTCAGCCCCCCTCGGGACCGGCTGTGGACAGGGGCTGCTCCGGCAGTCTGAAACAGCCTCTCTGTCTACAGCTGGCCCGGGCATCCGCGTTGCAAGCAATGTTCCCGCTAAGGTGCACACTGCACAGCCACACACTAAAAATTCTTCCCCCACCCACCACCTCCAGAGAGCCGCGTGGCAGGCAGCTGCTCCGGTGGGCGGGGCCGGCTGAGACAGCATGGTGAGGGAACCTCTGGGGCTGCCACATGGCAGGGGGGGCTGGGGCCAGTTCTGGTGGCTGAGGCCAAGAATGGGACCTGCCACATTCGGGGGGAGTGTGCCTGCTTTAGTGGCCGGGAACGGGACATGCCACATGGCGGGAGGAGGTGCGGTCTGCTCCAGTGGCTGGATATGGGACCTACAGCATGGTGGGGGGGGGGAGGTGTCTGCTCCAGCGGCCGGAATGTGTGTGTTAATAAATTGGGTTCCACGGTGGCACACATCCAAACCAGTACACGTGACCTCAATATTGGCGCACAAGCCAAAATTAACTCTGCTCATGGTTGGAAAATCTTAGAGGGAACACTGGTTGCAGGCAGGGGCTGCTCTGGCCAGGCTGAAGGAGCCCCTGCTTGTAGTGGGGGCCACTGCAGCCTGGCCTCCCTGACCGCTTTCCCCTGTAATTGGTTAACTGGTTAATCAATTAAACAGGATTTTACATGCCTAATTTAGACTGCCCTGGGATTTATGTAAATCACAACAACCTCCTGGGGAGGCCCTCTGGGTGGCAGTGCTGCCTGGAAATTCTGCAGCACATTCAAGCCTGTTACTCAGTTTCCTCTTATGTAAAAATGTAGTTAATGGACACATCTTTGTAAGCAGTTTAAGAAACAGCACGGTACGTGTGCTTATTATTTTTATTTTGATTGAATAATAAAAGAGAATGTACCAGTATGGTCAAGCTGTGGTGAAATTAGTCATTCCCAGAAAGCTCACATGGCCTGCCTTAGACAACCAAGCCTAGCTCTTTCATTTAAACATCTTACAGTAGTAGAACAATGCAGGAGCATGTTGGCCTTCAAAAACCCAGAGACTAAATGTTTCTTTTGGGGAATGCCAAGTCTAGAAGTGGAAGAAATCTTTGGAGGGCACTTTTTCCATGGGAAGAGCTTCAGTGTTGTTTAGAGATGCTTTAAACAGATTAAATAATAGGGGGAAATATTCCTGCTGTTGTCTGAAGTAAAGAAAAATTCTCCATGGCCCTCTCCATACACTGAAGTCCAATGAAATAAGTAGCAGTGGATTATTATATCCTTTTGCCTGTATTAATGTGCGTGTTGTTTTTAGTTCTGACCCTTCAATTCTGTGGGCTGGCAAGCTGGTATTTTCATCTCTAGTCCTACTTTCACTGGATGAATCATGCTATAGCATGGAGTACAGGGAGGGGGGAGGTGTCACTGTGATGTTCCTTTAATTAGGTCCACAGAGAAGGAAGTGAGAAGTGCATTGTCTCCATCAAAGCCACAAGCATACATTGCTTATTTCTTTGTTTGGATTTTCATGCTGCTAAAGGGTTTGGTAACTTGACACTGGCTTAAATTAATTGAGTAACACAGATGAACGGGCACCAAGAAGGTTGTTTTGATTAAGAAATCATTCCATAATTTCCCGTAAGTTCTTGACAACATTGCTTAATACAGGGGTGGGCAGTAATTTCTGATGGGGGGCCACTCCAAGAATTTTGGAAAGTGGTTGAGGGCCGCATGATATTAATGGAGGAGATGCAGGATCTGGGATGGAGGCTCAATGCAGAAGAGAGCTTGGGGTTAGGAAGGGAGTTGTGACCTGGGGCACTGGACTGTGGTTCAGGGGTTGGATTGTGACCTAAGGCAGGGAATTGGGGTACAGGAGGGCATGCAGGGGTTTGGGTTGTGATCTAGGGCAGGAGGGGACTGTGATCTGGGGCATAGGACTGGGGTGCCGGATCTGAGAGGGGATATGGGTACAGGAGGAGGTCAGAGGATTTGGGTGTGTGGAGTCAGGGGGAGAGGGTTGGGAGGGATTGGGGTGCCGGAGGCAGGCTCTGGCCAGGAGACTTACCAGCCAGCAGCCATTCCTGAATCAGTCTTGCTGTCTTCCCCTCCCCAGCACAGGCTGCAGCCATGTGCTTTGGAGCTCCTTGTGCTTTGTGGCTGCCTGTTATAGAAACAGGCATCTCCCATTGGCCAATTTCTGGCCAACGGGACTTCTAAAGCTTTCCTCCCCTCCCCTCTGGACTCACAGTTTTTAAAGAAAAACCGCCCCACAGTCATGTTTCTGAGCGGCGTGCAGGTGGGGTGAGTCAAGTGAGGAGCCTGCCTGGAACTCCCCGCAGCATCCGCAGGCCAGATCCAGTGGCTTGGAGGGCTGGATACAGCCCGTGGGCCATATTTTGCCCAGGACTGGCTGGCTTAATATATCAACTTTTTTTTTTTTGCTTTTACCTTTGGTGTGCACACACGGATTTATCCTATGCCTACAGTAATTAAATAAGATGTAAACTTGCCGGCTGTAACTTGACCTTAGTGCTCAAGGGGAATCTTTCCAAAACAAAATTGAGTTCTCCTGAAGTCTCAGATCCTTTTTGATGTCATTTGCCCCCAATGGTTTGCTTAAGTGAAATAATAACAGGAGACTCAAACAGATGTTTTCCAATAGCATGGCACATACATGAATAATTTGCTGACCCTCCAAGTATGTCTTCACTGAAGACTTAAATCACGTGCTTACTTGAGTGCCACCCATCACCCACCTCCATCTGCACATAACCCTCTCACATGAGTTTAGTGGTTCTAGTAGGCCCAGCTTGGGCAAAGGCTGGAGCTTGCATGCCACTTTCACTTAGGCTTGTAACTCACCCACTGTTCAGTAAGGGTACGTCTACACAGCAGGGCTAAAGTCAAATTAAGCTACACAACTTCAGCTACGTCAATTGCGTAGCTTAGGTCGAAATAGCTTAATTCAGCTTTTGGTGCTGTCTACACAGCAGGAAGTCAAAGGAAGAACACTCTTCCTTTGACTTCTCTTACTCCTCGTGAAATAAGGGTCATCATAAGTCAGAGTAAAAAGTCTTCCAGCTTGACATTATTTCGAAATAAGGACTGTAGTGTAGATGCGCACTATGTTATTTCGAAATAATGTCAATTATTCCGAAATAACACTGCTGTGTAGACGTATCCTAAGGGTGCAGGTTAAATCACTGAAATGCTTGACAGTCCTCCAGTGCCTTCATAAATTTCCACACCACCACCTCAGGAACACCAAAGAACAAGTTATCCCAAAATTCCCTGGAAAGAATCATAGAATGGCTAAGCTTATTGCAGCACAAAAAACTTTGGGACATGACCTCATGTCCTAGTGACAAATATGTGCAAGTGCATCAGCAGTAAAGGACACAGTCACACAAGTATGGCTTTGCACTGTGGTTCCTCAGAGGGATATGTTAATCCAGGCACCAATCATCCAAGTTAATTCTTCAGTGAAGACATACACTCAATTTCATGTTTGGAAAACTTGAATTGTGTGCAAGAAAATACATCACACTTAAATTTAGCTTGGTTTTAGAAGCTTGCCCTTGCTTCTACTGATTTTTTTTTTTAAATATCCTTCATGTCATCAATTTTCAAAATGTACAAAAGTTAGTGATCCCATATACGTCAGGATAGGCAAAAACTGTACATACATTACTCAACCCTACAAATGTTTTACACATGTAATAATGTTTATGCAAGCAACCACTGTGGCTTCAATGGGACCACTTGCACAGGATCAAGGTCCTTATTAAACAAAATTCACATTCCTTACAAATTGCTATTATTTTTACATTGAATGGTAGCAGGCAGACTTATGACCACGTTTGGACTGTGCTAGCAGCACACATAGCATGCAGAGGCCCCTTCTCATGGGGTGTGTGGTGCAGAAATGCACGTCATCCCAATAATTGGCTGCTTCAGACTGGTGTGCTCACTGGGTTGCTGGTTGGGAGACACCTAGGGTAAGAACCTCCCAGCCAGAGCCTGCATCACACTCTCTCCTGCACCCCAGCCTTCTGCCCTGCTCCTGCACCCCTTCCCCAGGTTACAATCCCTCCTGCATGCAAATCCTCTGCACCCTTGCCCCAAGTCACAACTCCCTTCCAGACTCTGCACCCCACTTACACCCCTCCCCCAGGTCAGAATCCTCTCCTGCACTGCTCCCTACTCCTGCACCCCTATCCCCCGATCCAGGTCACAATCCGCTTCTTCATCCAAACTGCCTCCCAAACCCCACATTCCCTCCTGTATCCCAATCCTCTACCACAAGTTCTCTTCTGCACCCAATCTGCATCCCAGATCACACACATACTCATCGAAAAGTATGGCTTTTGACCACTTAACGAATTCTTGGAGTGCCCCCATCATCAGAACTTATTGCCCACCCTTCTCCTAGATGCATCTCAGCATCTCGTGTCAACAGGTGAGCAAAAACATTTTCAAACTATTTAACTGTTGTAGCTCACCATTCAATTGGCAAATATAAAGGAAAACTGAAATCATTCAATGTAAAAATAACTAATAAAAAAACCCTCAGCAAATAAATCATCACTGAAACCTTCCACTTTAAATAATTTCACTTGAAAATTATTTACGCAAAGTATCTCTAGATACTCTTATTAAAGTCAAATCACTTCTATCTCCTATAATTTTGGCTCCCAATATGGAAAAAAAAATCAGAAATTTATAGAATGAAAATAGGTGATCTGATTTCTAAAACAAACTATGCAAGCCAACACATCCCGTAACATTTCATTTAAGCACTTATTTGAAACTTTCATGGGGCCAAAGTGTTCTCTGTTATCCTTGTGTGACTTAATATATATTAAGAATAGCTCCACTGAAATGAAGACTTTTTCTAGTGTTAAGGCCTCACTCTGTAAACACGTGATACTCAGTGTGATGCTTCTACCTTGAGCAATGTCATGGTAATGATTGCATTATTGGGCCCTTACACTAGCGTAAGGAAGAGCATGATTTGGACCTTCTCACTCACACCAACTTTCCACTACTTGCAAAGCAATACTCGGTCTGATTAGACATTCATTGATAAACATGTTTAGATTTTTTCCTACAAATCTTTAATTTTTATAAGATGTGTGAAAAAATGTTTCAATTACAAATAGGGAATTAATATCAGTACAAATTTTTAATTTTTCATGGCTGTCAGAAATTATTGTAGGTGATTGACAAAATTGCCTGCTAGTTCACACATGATAGACATACATACATGATTATAAACTAGCAGGAGAGAAAGCTCCTTTTGGAAGGGGGAAGTAGCTGTCCCACTAAAATCAAGGGTATTAAGTTCAAACCTTAGATTTCATAGAAGGTGCTGCACAGCTTTACTGCTAAGACCTGAAAAGGGCTCAAGTGAAGGAGTAAAACAATGACTAATACACAAACCAGTAAAATGCTAAAATGTACTTAATTGCCTTCTTGGAAATGCACAGCTGAGTTAAACGGTCAATGAGAAAAGTGTATAAGCCTGTAAAAATTTCTGGTAAATATCTAGTGACAGTTTTTCTTAAAATCAGTTCTGATTACTAGTTTGCATAGTAAGTGTAAGCTTAGTAGAAAAATCATGAATATTTGCAGAAATAATCTGCTAAACGTTCAAAACAGTCTTCCTCTCGACAATGGCTAGCTAATGACAACAGTTTCCCCTTGCTTTCCACAAGGCTGAACTAATTTCTACGTCTGGCACACATAAGCTTTCGCCAGCAATCACTGTCATGTATTAGCAGCAAAAGGCAATGTCATCAGAGCTTTTGGGGCAGTCATGCTCCTCTCCCACTTTTTCCACAAACCCCACATTTCCCCTCCTCCTCCCACCAGTCGTCCACTACTGAGCTGTACCTTCTGTGTGGCAGCTGCAGGCGAGGACGGTGTTCGGAGGTCTGAAGATGTAAGGCAGGTAACGAGAAAAGCATTTCATCTTCCAAAAATAAATTTAAAAATTAAAATAAACCAAGTCTCCTCAATCCATGAGAAGTCCGTCTGCTTTCAAAGCAGACCGCATGGTAGGTGCATTACAGGACCACTCCTGGGTCTGCAGAGCTGGGAAACCCAAGTAATCGCTGTCGCCGGACCCCATTTTGCTATCAGCAGCAAGCACCAGGAAGAGAGCCGCCTCACATTTCTGCATGCATGCTGCTCGAACTCTGAAGCCCCCAAGCAAGCTAGGATAGGCTCTTCATTGGCTGGAGCTCATCAGAGCAGGATTTGCTGACTAAGTCAGTCCTGCCTGTAAACACACACCCTGAACAACACTGCCTGCAATATCCTGCTCTCCTTTAGGTCTCTGTTTGTCTTCTTAGAAAGAAGGGAAAACAGCAGAGTCTGGGAACAAGGAGACTCTGTGACCTTATCACATTCTGGGAAAAGGTCTTAATGTAACCAAAGCTTTATAACTTTGTCATCTGAGGGAAGGCAGCTGTTAAAATAAATAACCCAGCGAAGATGTGGATTTCAAGAAAAATAAGAGAGGATGCACTGAAATGGTTTCTGCCCTTGTTTTATTAAAGAACTGGGGGAGTGTTGAAAAACAAAAAAGGCATTTCGTTTTTAACCATAGCTGCAGCATAAAAACATCCTACATTTATAGGGAGCCTTTCATTTCAAAGGATCTCAACATGCTTTGCAAACTATGTACATACAACTGACAGACAGCCCAAAAAGGATGCGAGGATGATGTGGGAAGGGGAATGTAACTAGGTTTGCTGGTAACTGGTGGCTTGTGAGGAGCACACTAACTAATTTTAGCTTCTACAGCTGTATGGTTCTGCAAAACACAAAGATGAAACAGTAATTTCAGCACCCAGCAATTTCCAGTGCAAATGTAAAGTCACAAATGTCTCAGTAAGAATGACAGCAATCTCTATCTGAGCAAATTACCTTCTCCACACATGAGAGTACCATTACCTGTTTCCACAGCAGTCAGGTATTTGGTTAATATTTTTACAGCAATTTAGGGCATGGGAGTAATCAAGGGATATTAAAAACCATATTATGAAAATTAAACCACACTATGAAAATACCTTTTACTGTGCCCTTGACTCTCTTCAGTCAGTGCCGTAAATCAAACACTTCAGCATCCAGATCATCCTGGAGGCCTCTTGCATTCAAGAAAATGTGTCTAGATCAGTCCTTCTCACACTTGTTCACCGTGTGTTCCACTTCTTAAGACAGAAATATGCACACAGATATGTGCATTCCCTGTTCCACACCTTCACGGCAGCAGCTTGCTTGGTTACATGAAAAAAGTAATATAAGAATTGTGTTGAGAGGACAAACTGAAAAAAAAATGTTTTCATGTGCTATTAACTTTATATGATCAGTCACTCTATCTATTTTGAATCTCTATTTATTTCTTCTCCTTGGATATAGGGCTGTGCATTTATTAGGGCCAAATCTGCCCCTGTTACCTGCAGTCCTCCTTTTCACTTTCTCTAATCACTCCAGGTCACTTTTGTAGTTTGGGACTTTCCACCTGTGTGGAGGGATCTCCAGTTCTCTTGTCATCAGCAGATTTAATCACAGTTGCCTTGTATACAAAAGACAACCAATAGACATGAAGCAGTTGTGCAGGTGCATGGAAAAACCTGGAGGGTTTTTTTTTCCTTTTCATTGCCGTTTGTCAAAATAAACCCCTGAAAATGCAAAAAAAAAAAATCTAGGACTGGACTACAAATAATGAAAATATTTCTATATTACTGTTTATTATTACAGTTTATTTTAGGAAGTGATTAATGCCATAGCTAATGGAAAAGACATGAGAAAATTAGATTCATTATTATACATAGTTCCATGGTATCATGTGAATAATCACTAAGTTCTCTCTTGAGCCCAGCCTCCCAAACAGAGCACAGCAAAGTATAGAGGTAGTTGTGAATTGACAATGAGTCATTTGTAGTCCCTAGATTTGGGGATACTTTTATTTCAGCCCAGTCATATGTGCAGATTAGAGCAGCCTAGGGCCTCAGCTAAACTATATCAACTGGTAACGGTCCTTAAGTAGTTTCCCTCCTGAGGAGAATCAGAGCACTATTGTGTCCTATTCTGACTGTGACCCTGCCCACTCATGGAATTCTCCCACATTGCATATATGAATGTGCACATATGACATTGCAAAAAGGTGAGTAAAGGCAAGTGAATGTGTCCCAAGTGCCCTGAAGGGCTTTTGTCACCAAAAAGATGACACTTCTAGCAACACAGCACCATCTTACACCAATGGACATTGCATTTAGTACTGACTCAGTTGAAAGCATGCCACTTACTAATTCATCAACACTGCTTCCCAAAGCAACTACTGTAGCATCTCAGTTCATAAGATCATAATCTCACTGTACTATGTTAAGTGTCAATGTTTATATGTTAATATACATATAATATACTGTATATTAATTCCTCTTTGATACAGTATGATACCATAACAGTTACATAGGTTGCTGAGGCTCTAATATATAAATATACCGAGAAAAGTTGAGTAATGAGCTTTATGTACTTATAACAAGTCATCTATTATTTTTGTAAATAAATCTAAATTCTCATGTAAAATGCCAGATAAGCAATACTGGAAATTGAAGGCCTCAACCCACAGATGAGATCTTGCACATGATGCATTGTATGATCCATGTAGGCTTCCTCACATTCACTCACAAAACTGCCAGGGTATGTCTACTGTGCAATGAAAGACCAGTGGCAAGGCCATAGTTGGCTTGAGTCAACTGATTGGCTTCTGGAGCTCAAGCTGCACAGCTAGAAATTGTAGACTTTCAGGCTTGGGTTGGAGCCTATGTTCTGAAACCCCACAAAGAGAATGTGTCTCAGAGCCCAGACTCCAACCTGAGTCAAAACATGAACACTACAATTTTTGGACTCACAGCCTGAGCCTCAAAAGCCTGAATCAATTGACTCAGACTCTGAGACTCCGTGCTATGTTGTTGTTCTTTAATTGCAGAGCAGGCATGCCCACTGACATCCTGGTTAGTCATTATGCTCATGGTTAATATGATGTGGTACTTTATCCACTGGTACCTGCCCTAATTATTTCAACAGGCCACCAGTTTTGTTCACTACATGCAATGGACAGATCCACTTCCCAGGAAAATCAATGGAAGTTTTTCCATTAATTTAAACAGATGCTGGAGGGCAAGATTTGAACAACATAAAGATGAAAGGTTTTATATCCCATTATTAATACCCATATCCCTCCAGACCCCTAGGAGGCAGGCCTATAAGATATTATATGGGATTTTTTTAAAATAACAAGTTAACGAAGGCCTTACAAGCTATTGATAAGGTGAAACATTCCATATAACCTTCAAAATTTAAAGACAGTGGATCTCATCTTAACATATCCTGTTTTAACAATTCTCATATTATTAAAAAGAGCCCAAGAGCTGTACTAGTAAATATGCTTATTATCTATGTCCAAACTTGTAAACTTGACTCCACCCAAAACAGATAAAAAGCATGATCCCTGCTCTGAGGAGTTTACAAATGAATATTAGATATGACATAGGCTACGTCTAGACTGCAGGCTTCTTTTGGAAGAAGCTTTTCCGGAAGAGATCTCCCAGAAAAACTTCTTTCGAAAGAGAGTGTCCACCCAGCAAAAGTGCATCGAAAAAGTGATCTGCTTTTTTGCAAGATAGCATCTACACTGAACGGACGCTATCTCGCATTTAAGTTGTGATTACTATGGATGGAGTAGCCATTAGGGCACCTGTGTTTTTTCCTAGAGGCCTCTTCTTTCCAAAAAAACCCCTCTTCCCCATCCACACACGCCTTTACAAAGATACCCATTACAAAGATAGCTTCCCCAATTATCACCTCTAATATCATTATCTCATAGGCATTAACCTCCCCCCCATAGTTCTAAAATCTGATTTGTCTATTTTATATGTGTTCACTTTTTTTTATTGTATCCCTTTGGTATATATGGTCATGCCAATTTTCTTCCACAATTTGATCTGAGGAAGTGGGTCTAGCCCACGAAAGCTCATCACCTAGTAAACCATCTTGTTATTCTTTAAAGTGCTGCATAGTCCTGTCTTTTGTTTTAGTATGATGGAGTAAGGAAAGCTTTTTTGTTTTTATTAATTATATTGGTCGTATGTTTATTTCTTTCATGTGGCAGATTTCTTAAATCCAATAGCATCCCATGATAAAGTATTCCTAACAAGCACTATAAAGATCAACTGAATGTACTACAAGTCATTTTAATCTCTCTTTTGCTCTCTTCTACTCTGTCTACAGACAGAGCGAGCATCCTATCAGCTCCTCTCTATTTATATATTATTTTCCATTTTAAAACTCCTTATTATCTGTATTGTTTAAACTTGAATAATGATATAAGACATGATTTACCTGCTAATAGCCACTATTCTGTTATACACAGGTCACAGAAGTTGCACTACACCCCCAAATCTCATTATGTTGCCTTTTAAACAGAACAGAATCTACCACCTATAGATCTCCTCAGTGGCATCACTCACTCACAGTCTGGTCTGGGGAAATCCACTAATCTTGCTGATGTTTTAAGTCAGGAGGACTTTAGGTTGTAAATTCTGAAGGCACAAGAGAACTGCAGGAAATCCTGCCTCTTTTTTTCTCCACCAACTTGCTAATTCCCATTATTTTTTATTTTTACAGGTTGAGATTGGGCCCGATCGGGTCCAAAAGTACCTTAAAACCTTCTCCTGGAGGAAAGGTTATCCCATTGAAAGTTTGGTTGCGGTAGGTCTTATAGGGTATGTCTAGATTGCATCCCTCTGTCGGCAGAGGGATGCAGATTAGGCAGGTCGACATTGCAAATGAGGCAGGGATTTAAATATCCCTTGCCTAATTTACATAAAAATGGCCGCCGCGTGTTGCCGACTCAGCACTTTGTTGGCAAAAAGTGGCAGTCTGGGGGGGATCTGTCGAGAAAGAAAGCCTTTTTCAACAGATCCCTTATGCCTCCTGCAAGGAGGTTTACAGGATCTGTCGAAAAAGGCTTTCTTTCTCGACAGATCCCCCTCTAGACTGCCGCTTTTTGCCGACAAAGTGCTGAGTCGGCAAAACGCGGCGGCCATTTTTTATGCAAATTAGGCACGGGATATTTAAATCCCTGCCTCATTTGCAATGTTGACCTGCCTAATCTGCATCCCTCTGTTGACAGAGAGATGCAGTCTAGACATACCCATAGTGTCCAAGTTATTAGAGCACAAACATACAAACATTCTCCTTTATATATTAGACTAGCTGGAGTTACCCGGCATTGCTCAGTCCCGCTCCCCACCGGCCAATTCGCTTCCTCCCCCTCCTGCCAGCCCTGTTTCCTGCTGGCCGGTTCTCCTCCTCCTGCTCTTCCCTGGCCAGCCCCGCTCCCGCCAGCCACCACCCCCGCCCAATCTCCCCCAGCCAGCCCCACTGTCCCCGACCCCCACCCCTGACCAGCTCTGCTTCCCACCGGCTGCCCCTCTCCCGATCTCCCCCAGCCAATCCTGCTGCCCCAACCCCCCTCCTGCCCCCCAACCAGCTCTGCTTCCCGCTGGCCACCCTTCCCCCAATTTCCCCCAGCCAGCCCCGCTGCCCCCGATGCCCCCCCCGACCACCTCTGCTTCCCGGCCCCTCCCTTCTTCCCGGCCAGCCCACTCCCCTCCCGGCCGGTTCCTCCCCCCTCCATCAAGCGTAGCCAGTTTTTTTTTTAGACTACCTGGTAACCATAGCCACGGGGGGCAGGGCAGATGCCCAAGCCGTTGTGCGCATGGGGGTGGGGCGAGTCCCGGACAGTTCTTTGGGGCCGCAGGCGGCGGGCACGTGACCTAGAGTGGGCAGGGCTGCCCCTGCAGCGCAGCACGGTGGTTATTTTTTATTTTTACAGGTTGAGATTGGTCCTGATCGGGTCCAAAAATACCTTAAAACCTTCTCCTGGAGGAAAGGTTATCCCATGGAAAGTTTGGTTGCGGTAGGTCTTATAGTGTCGAAGTTATTAGAGCACAAACATACAAACATTCTCCTTTACATATTAGATTAAGGAAAACAACAGATAAAAGAAAGAACAATTATTAAATTGGAAAGAGAGAGAAAGAGCACATAAATTCTGTCTCCACAACATTCTGTGTATTGTCTGAAACCCAAGAGGGCAGTACATCCAGGTGTCCCTGCAGAAGTTACAATCCTCTACATTTAAAAGTGTGGTAACCAGTAAACATAACCAACACTTTTCAGTTAACAGCACATAACTGCATACATTACAAAAGTCAATGAGATTATATGTAATGATATTAAGACACAAAAGATTTCTCCCTTGACATTAACAAGAACTAGGAGGATAAGAATTTAGAATATACTCATAAGACTGCAGTATATGACAGAATAAAGCATTTAAAACTAAAAGGATGGAGCTCTGCTGAAATTAAAGCATTTAAACAGTTTTGGGATACAAATTTGTATTATCTCATTAAAGTACTGGATACCATAGAATCACTGTAAATATATAACCAAAATTAAACAGCACCTCCCATGACTTCCTAACTAGTCATGCTTGACCCTTTGTTTAAGGCTACCTTTACTTGTTGATGAATTTTTTGGTGATCTGTATAATCACTTGTTTCATTGTGCATTGAATTGCTTACATGTTCTAAATTAGTGGCTATCAACTTTTTCCACGTTGTGGCCCCAAGTTACATCAGGAGTCATTTCCTGCCACCCTGGACCTATTTGGGATGGAGTGTAGGTGTGTGTATGGATATATGTCAAAACCCAAAGGATGAAAACCATCAATGTCTTAAACCATTCATTGGCTCACAAGCTGAAAAATGCCAACATTCATATTTATCTTGAACTGGAAGGCAGATAGATATTACAAAGTAAAATGATTTTTCTATATTTAGGTTTGTATGAGAGAGGCTCAAACCATATGCAAACAGTTTTGCCACCACATTGCAGAAGGTGAATTCAGTGACCTTGATTATAGTTTGTTAATTCTAAATATATTTTTAATTTTTTGTGTGTTTCATGCACCATTCGGCTCCCAGGAACACGGAGATTATACCCTCATGTTCCCAAGTCTCACGTTCTCAAGTAATCACTCAAGGGATAATGTGCAATGGTACATAGATAAGAACACTTTTCCTGGGGCCCAGGATAAGAAGTAGGAACACTGTTAGCAGAAACTATCCACACAGTTGTCTTTACAACTAGAACCAGGATTCTCACAATACACGAGAGATCCACTTCCTTGTCACTACAGTACAATTATATGATGGACACATTTCCATCACCTTATACCAGAAACCTACCAATCATTACACTTACCTTCATGCCTCTAGCTTCCATCCAAGACACATTTCTCAATCGATGGTTTACAGCCAAGCCCTAAAATACAACTGGATTTGCTCCAATCCCACAGACAGAGACATACACCTACAGGATCTATGTAGAGCATTCTTAAAACTGAAATACCCACCAGCAGAAGTAAACAAACAGATCGACAGAGCCAAAACAGTACCCAGACATGAACTACTTCAGAACAGGCCAAGAAAAGAAATCAACAGAACACCACTTGTCATCACCTACAGCCCACAACTTAGACCCCCTCCAACACATTATCAACAATCTACAACCTATCCTGGAAAATGACCTCTCACTCTCACAGGCCTTGGGGGACAGGCCAATCCTCACCTACAAACAACCCCCAAACCTCAAACAAATTCTTTCCAGTAACTACGCAGCACACCTCCATCATAATCATCCAGGAATCCACCCCTGCAATCAACCTCAGTGCCAACTCTGTCCACACATCTATACAAGCAACATCATCACAGGACCTAACCACATCAGCCACCACATGAGAGGTTCATTTAACTGCACATCCACTAATGTGATTTATGCCATCAAATGCCAGTAGTGCCCCTCTGCCATGTATATTGGCCAAAGTGGACAGTCTCTATGGGAAAGAATTAATGGACACCAATCAGATATCGGAAAATGTAACACACAGAAACCTGTTGGGGAACATTTTAACTTGCCTGGGCACTCATTAATGGATCTCAAAGTCACCATACTGTTTCAGGCCAATTCCACACGCCAAATACACAGGGAAGTCTTGGAACTTAACTTCATTTACAGGTTTGATTCCTATCACAAAGGTACGAATAAAGACATTGGTTGGATGGCCCACTACATTCCATAGCCTAATGACATAAAAAAATAAACATTGGGTACTTAAGAACAATTTGCAACTTCTTTATCAGCTTCATGTAGCATGGAGACTATAGGGGTATGTCTAGACTACATGGCTCTGTCACCAGAGCCATGTAGATTAGTTTACTAGACATACCCAAATGAAGCCGCGATTTAAATAATCGCAGCTTCATTTACATGAAAATGGCTGCCGCGCTGTGCCGGGGATCAGCTGTCCCGGCACAGCGGGGCAGTCTAGACGTGCCACGGTCAACAGGGAAGCCTCTGTCGACCGCTCTGGTAAACCTCGTTCCATGAGGCATAACGGAGCGGTCAACAGAGGCTTCCCTGTCGACTGCGGCACATCTAGACTGCCCCGCTGTGCCGGGACAGCTGATCCCCGGCACAGCGCGGCAGCCATTTTCATGTAAATGAAGCCGTGATTATTTAAATCGCGGCTTCATTTGGGTATGTCCAGTAAACTAATCTACATGGCTCTGGCGACAGAGCCATGTAGTCTAGACATACCCTAACTGACTATTCCCCCTCTTTTTTCCCCCACCCCATCCCATATTTATTTTGAAACTAGACCTTTGATAACTCCATTAATCTGAAGAGGTGGGTTGTGCCAACGAAAGCTCATGATACTATCTACATGTTTTGTTAGTCTTTAAGGTGCTGCAAGACTATTTGTTGTTTTTTAAGTTTTTCTGCTTGTAAAGAAACCCTCACTTTCCAGAAATAGATAAACAAATGAATAAAAATATCACAGCAAAATAACTCACTTCGTGCATTTGGTACATTGGTGTTCATAGAAAAGAACTTTCAACAGTGATATCACTTTCAGCAAATTCTTCCCCATGCATCATTCTAGCGTCTAAAGTGCTTTCACTTGAGGAAATCCACTCAAGTCAGCCTCACTAAAGTTATATGCAGTACTAGTTTCAGGAAGACCACACATTTCTGCCAGTTCATCTGAGTCCTGATCTGCAACATTTTTATTAATTCTTCTAAATTCCAGTCTAAAATGTCAGTCATGTAGTGGTTTTATGATGTGATCACAGGGACAATGATGAACTCATGTTCACTGATAATTTAAATGTAAAGAAAATTTAGGTTTCTATACATTAAAGATCAGTGTAGTAACCCAGATCAGAAACTCAAATCTCCTCCATAGAAGTTTCATGGAGATAGAGTGATGGGCATTCTCATCATCTGATATCTGGCCTTCCTATGTCACAAAAAATGCACTAGAATTTCTGGGCAAATAATTTTTGAGAACTGAGCAATAAAAATGTGGGGAAGGGTATTGGCGACTTGGGAGTAATATGAGGAAATGGGATGGGATGGTGATCTCAGTTGTCTACAAATTGAATGTAAGAGAAAATGTGTGAAGTCAAGAAGAAAAGAAAATAATGAATGGACAGAAAAGCAGCAATAAAAACAAAATAAGAAATAAAACAGAAAACGAGAGAAAATGGAGAGAACATGTGAATTAAAAGAAAAATGGAGTAAACAAAGGGAAAAAAACAGGATAAATTTAACACATTGAACTTTAACATTGGTAAAATTATATGTATTTGTTCTTGTGTTCTATTCAGCTATGGTAGAATATAATTTCCAGATGTCCAGTATTTGACCAAATATGAAATATTGTGTGTGCTTTTGGGGGGAGAATTTCAAAAGTGCTTAAATAGCATAATTCCCACTGAACATAATTGGATGGAAAGACAATGTGACTTATGCTCCTAAAACCCCTAGATGCCTTTGAAAATCCCTCCTGCACTAATGCATATCTGTAAAAATGTATGCACTCTAATTTATGTTATCCCCAGATATATGGGGTAAATAGAATGTTAGTGTGGTATCATCCAGAAATCAAATATTTTTGTGGGGAGGTCACATCATAATTCCCTGAGATGCTATTGTGAATAAGAACTAAGATCAACTATAAATTTATTTTACAAATGGCTGTTAAATTATCAATCAATTTAAACAATAATTACAAAATATGAACATGTTTGATTGGTAACTAATTTTGGTAACTTACCCTTTAAAACAAATAAATATTTGAAGAAAAGAGAAGAGAAAGGAAGCATTGCTCATTTCCTCTCTTGCAATTTCACTTAACATGTGATCAAATAAACCCAACATTGATCAAGCAAGCTGTATGTGAAAAACAAGTTTTCTTTGATCAAAGCAACAAAAGGAAAAATAAACCTACCTTCTGTGACTCCTATGTCAATAGTTCCCTTTACTTGACTAAAACACCACAGCACATCCTGCATGAGGTTTCCAAATCCTGCCAGTGAAAAACATGCAGAAAGAAGATAAGATGTAACTATGTATGTCCATATTTTGTCTTTCTTTAAACAAACAAACATGCACTAATATCTACAACCACTGCATGAAGATAAATATGTGTTTACCTGGTATCATTCTTGTGTGCAAAATGATAACCTAAGGCTGAGAAACTAAAAACATTATGCCTGTGTTTCTGAATTGACTCTCTGTCTATTCTCTCTGTACCATCTTAGGGCTATTTCGAAAACGGTGCAATTGGAGCCAGTCTCCTCTACATCATTGGCAGCATCATAGAAGAGTCAGGAGGCCCTGCAGTCATGCTCTTTGTCACAGCCTCTCTTCGTCAGAATACTAATGCTCCCAATCATTTCCATCTTTGTGAAAGAGAGACTGAAAAGAGAGAGAGAGAGAGAGAGAGAGAGAGAAACAAAACAACACTATTTCTTCTAATTTGTGGCCTATGTAGTTCTGAATTGCTTGGCAATTATCTCAACAGAATTAATCCATTTTAGTTTAAGATCGTTACAAGATTGTTAGATTAATGTCTGCCTGGAAGCCTGAAGTACATTATAGTTGCTGTAAAAGAGTACCGCAAGCATTCATATTGTAAGCATCTCCATGTAAACAGTAGCAGTTTACACTGATCCCACCATGGTAATATGTTTCATCTGCTTCTGCTCTTGATCTCCTTGAGGGCTCAGTAAAAAGTTCCCCTTTGCAATATACCATTTATTCTGTCACATAAAATCTTTATCTCCAAAGTCAACTTGCTATATTTTATATTAATATACCATTTTTTATCTGAGGCTGTCAAAGCATTTTAAAGTATGAAATTAAAGAAGCACATAACAATCCTGTGAGGAAAGAAAATATTATTATTTCAGTTTTGCAGATGGGTACATTATGACACAAAAGTGTTCTGCCCTCAAAGAAACAGCTCAAAACCCAGAGGTCCTGATTCCCAATGCTCTTTCTTTAACCATGAGAATCATACTCCTTTCCTTCCCTTTGTAGACAAGGGTAGATAGAGATATACATATGTTAAGAGGTAAATTTAGGTTAGTGATATAAACTAGTGAAATAGACTCAACATGTTTTGCAAACTCAAGCCCCCAAAATATCTTCAAAATAAATGTATGAACATCACAACTTGTAAGAGGAAAGCTATACACATCTTTAAAATTATCACATTTTCAGTTTTTAATTAAATCTTGTATTTTGGGGGGTGCACTGGTAGAAAATCTTGGCAATTGTTAAATAGTGACACTGAATTACCCCAAGTAAAACTAAGTAGTGTCATATATATGTTCATGTCACTGTAGGAAAACAAAATTTAGATTAGTTTTTGTTTCCTACATTATCTTAGGTTTGATTTTTCCTTAACTTTTGTCTCCATCTTTTCTTCCTTTGTTAAATGTTATCTTACTACAATTATTCCTACCTCTACATATATATGCAGATTCAAAGAGTCCCATGACCTATAAGGAAGATAAGAAGCAACCAGTACTGATTTGTTTCCTCATCCTTGATTTCTATGGTCTCCACAATCATTATGATGTGAAATTTACCAGTGCTGAACAGCTGAGAATTACAGTTGTTAAGGCTGGAAATATATTCCCTAGGCCTAAATGATTAATCTTAAAATAACTAGTTTGGGCAATTTAAAGAAATAAAGGACATTAAGAAAAGTAGAAATTAAGCAATGGAGCACAATTTTAATAGTTGAAACAAATCCATCTCTTGTTAGATTTTCAATTTGATAGACATTCTTGATACCTTAAATGACTGCTTCTTGGAGCAGCTGGTACAGGAACCGACAAGGAGAGAGGCAATTCTCGAATTAGTCCTGAGTGGAGTGCAGGATCTGGTCCAAGAGGTAACTATAACAGGACCGCTTGGAAATAGTGACCATACTATAATAACATTTAACATTCCTGTGGTGGGAAGAAAACCTCAGCAGCCCAACACTGTGGCATTTAATTTCAGAAAGGGGAACTATGCAAAAATGAGGAGGTTAGTTAAAGAGAAATTAAAAGGTACAGTGACTAAAGTAAAATCCCTGCAAGCTGCATGGACACTTTTCAAAGACACCATAATAGAGGTCCAACTTAAATCTATACCCCAATTAAAAACACAGTAAAAGAACTAAAAAAGAGCCACCATGGCATAACAACCATGTAAAAGAAGCAGTGAGAAATTAAAATGCATCTTTTAAAAAGTGGAAGTCAAATCCTAGTGAGGAAAATAGAAAGGAGCATAAACACTGCCAAATTAAATGTAAAAATGGAATAAGAAAAGCCAAAAAGGAGTTTGAAGAACAGCTAGCCAAAAATTCAAAAGGTAATAACAAAATGTTTATTAAGTACATCAGAAGCAGGAAGCCTGCTAAACAACCAGTGGGGCGCCTGGACGATCAAGATACAAAAGGAGTACTTAAAGATGATAAAGTCATTGCAGAGAAATGAAATGAATTCTTTGCTTCAGTCTTCATGGCTGAGGATGTTAGGGAGATTCCCAAACCTGAGCCGTCCTTTGTAGGTGACAAATCTGAGGAATTGTTACAGATTGAAGTGTCATTAGAGGAGGTTTTGGAATTAATTGATAAACTTAATAGTAACAAGTCAACAGGACCAGAAGGCATTCACCCAAGAGTTCTGAAAGAACTCAAACATGAAATTGAGGAACTATTAACTATGGTTTGTAACCTATCCTTTAAATCAGTATCTGTACCCAATGAATGGAAGATAGCAAATGTAACGCCAATATTTAAAAAGGGCTCTAGAGGCAATCCTGGCAATTACAGACCAGTAAGTCTAATGTCAGTACCGGGCAAATTAGTTGAAACAACAGTGAAGAATAAAATTGTCAGACACATAGAAGAACATAATTTGTTGGGCAAAAGTCAACATGGTTTCTGTAAAGGGAAATCATGGCTTACTAATCTATTAGAGTTTTTTGAAGGGGTCAACAAACATGTGGACAAGGGGGATCCAGTAGATATAGTGTACTTAGATTTCCAGAAAGCCTTTGACAAGGTCCCTCACCAAAGGCTCTTACATAAATTAAGTTGTCATGGGATAAGAGGGAAGATCCTTTCATGGATTGAGAACTGGTTAAAAGACAGGAAACAAAGGGTAGGCGTAAATGGTAAATTTTCAGAATGAAGAGGGGTAACTAGTGGTGTTCCCCAAGGGTCAGTCCTACGACCAATCCTATTCAACTTATTCATAAATGATCTGGAGAAAAGGGAAAACAGTGAGGTGGCAAAGTTTGCAGACGATACTAAACTACTCATGATAGTTAAGACCAAAGCAGACTATGGAGAACTTCAAAAAGATCTCACCAAACTAAGTGATTGGGCAACAAAATGGCAAATGAAATGTAATATGGATAAATGTAAAGTAATGCACACTGGAAAAAATAACCTCAACTATACATAAATATGATGGAGTCTAATTTAGCTACAACTAATCAGGAAAGATCTTGGAGTCATCATGGATAGTTCTCTGAAGATGTCCGCAGCGTGCAGTGGCAGTCAAAAAAGCAAACAGGGTGTTAGGAATAATTAAAAAAGGGATAGCGAATAAGACAGAGAATACCTTATTGCCCTTATATAAAACCATGATACGCCCACATCTTGTATACTGCGTATAGATGTAGTCTCCTCGTCTCAAAAAAGATATACTGGCATTAGAAAAGGTTCAGAGAAGGGCAACTAAAATGATTAGGGGTTTGGAACGGGTCACATATGAGGAGAGATTAAAGAGTCTGGGACTTTTCAGCTTGGAAAAGAGGAGACTAAGGGGGGATATGATAGAGGTATATAAAATCATGAGTGGTGTGGAGAAAGTGAATAAGGAAAAGTTATTTACTTGTTCCCATAATATAAGAACTAGGGGCCACCAAATGAAATTAATGGGCAGCAGGTTTAAAACAAATAAAAGGAAGTTCTTCTTCACACAGCACACAGTCAACCTTTGAAACTCCTTTCCTGAGGAGGTTGTGAAAGCTAGGACTATAACAGGGTATAAAAAAGAAGTAGATAAATTCATGGAGGTTGGATGGACCTTTGGTCTGACCCAGTATGGCCATTCTTATGTTCTTATGTTCTTTTCTATATTGAAACTCTGCATCAACATAACTGGATATTATTTTATATACTGGGTATAAATCTAATCTGTTTGCTCATCTCTTTGCCAGCTAGTACCCAGGCACTAAATAAGATTTATCAAAATAGTGAGCCTCACTTCTAGAGACTGAACTTTTTTCTTGTCCTACTATGTGTGCATAATTGTTTGCCTAATTTGAATGTTCTATTATCATGATTGCAAGTGCAAACTAGGTAAGTGATCATGAAAATAGCCAGTTGTGGGTATTTATACATGCAATGTCAATTAGTCTTTGACTGCATTGGAATGGACCATGGTTACAAATATGAACTTCCATAGGAAAGCCTCTTCTATCTGAATTAAAGGAGTAACTGTCAATCACTACATGATCACATAAATTAGACCTGTGTGTTGCATAGTTAACCTATTTACATATGCATCTGCAATAACTGAGTGCACAAAGACATAAAATTACAAGTGTATTTTAAGGGTAAATGTTAACCAAAAATATTAGAAAATTTCATCTTTAGAGTCCTGTGTATTATTATTTCTCAGATTCAATTCAGGGGAAGAGGTTTTACTAGATAAGCAAAGAGGGATGCCTTTTCTTACCAAATCAGAAGCAGTTAAACTTACCTCTGCTGAAAGTTGCTCTTTGCATATCTCAAAGTTGTCTTATCCTTCTTTCTCTTACAGGTGTTAAAAATGGTAGTGTTACTCTCATGATCAGTATAGAAGTGTTTACTAGTATGAAACTGAGTGACAAATTATCTGGAGCCCTAAATCATTTTATAAACAAACTATTATATACAGAGCTGGTCAGATGTTTTTTCTATGGACTTATTCAACTTTTGGGTGAAAAATTCAAAACCCACAAATTTTCAACTGGAAAACTTGCACTGAACATTTCTGATTTGGAAATGCCACCATGTTGCTTCAAATGAATTGTAGCTGGGACCTCATATTCTCCTCAGTGGGCTTGACTCCTGCCTAGACTCCATTTAGAGATGCAGTGTGGCCAGAGAGTTGGCTCATTGAGGATAATGATGTCCTGAAGTAGCTAAGCTACAGCTCCCAAGAGGCATCATGGTGACATGGCCCAATGGGATGTTTTCATTGTAATATATTTGGTTACCCCGCCCACCCCCATGAAACATCCACCTAGAAAGTGGACAGTTCTTGCAGTCTTTGTGTCAAAAGTTTAAATTTCTGTCACAAACCAGTTTGAATGGAAGATTCTCCCACATCTCTATTCACTACATCCATTGTGAATCTAGCTGCCTTTCCCTGGAGTTGGATAAATGCCTAGTGCGTCTTGGGTGTATCAGCTATTTAGTGAATTGGAGGGAAGGGAACATCTAAACTGACTGACAAACTGACAATATGCCTTGCATTACAAAGGATTCCTGAATTGCAGACAGTGAAGAGCTTCAGGACGAGGGACTTTGCTCTTTGTTAATCCTTTTTTTGATTGTAGCCAGCCAGCTATATAAACGGTCTGCGTATGGTGGGAGAGGGGCTGCACCTTTACTCTTGCTTACACTATAATACGCTGACTAGTAATAGGGAGGTGATTTATAAGGCTCTACATTTTGCTGCAGACTTCAATACAGCGAGTGGCTGCGCACCTTGGAATGTGGCACGTGCACACTCCACTTTGCCATGTGGCCCCCAGAGTGATTATTTGCACTCTGAGGCATTGCAGGCGTTAAACTCGTGTAACGGCGGGGGACGAGCGAGAGGCACGGAGTTACACCCTTCACACTCAAAATGGCCGTCTGGGGAGAACCAGGCGCCCTAAGGCAACCGGAAAATCCCAAAGGCGTGAAGAACGCGCATGCGCAACTTCTCCCATTCTAAGAGGCGCCTCTAGAGGCCAGAGCGTTTGCGCAGACTCAGTCCTGACCCGCTTGGAGGTGTGCCGTTGGAAGCTGGAGCTTGCGGTTGGGCGCGTGAGGCATGGCTGGACGGCTGTCGGGAATGCTATTGCTCTCGCAGCTGCAAGTGCAGCTGAGCGTGCCATGGGCTGCAGGTAAAGAGCGACGGGCAACGAGCGCGTTACAAGTACTTACAATAACTCATGCTGGCAGTGCACGAGAGTAGTGATTAATCATAGTATGTGCACCAATAAAACATACATGGCAGGAATAACGGCTGTAAATAACAAAGGCAAAACAGTAACATATCTTCAAAGTAATGATGCTTCATAATATAAGAGATAACAATTATAATGTAAGAAACAATGCAAATTTATAATATTTTAATATCAATATAATAGTACTAAAATAATTGAACAAACAACAAAGCTAATAATATCTAGCTCATAAACAACTAGTTTTATGATTAATGTTAAGCAAGTAATAAATATCTAAGAGAGTTAGTATGTGTGTAGGGGGAAGGGATAGAAATATTTTATATGAAACAAAATTTGAATGGAGAGAAGAGCGGATGTTAAAAAAAGGCGATTTTAGCCAATAAACAAATTAAATCACAATTACATGCTCGCTAGCTTTATATCTATCTCAGAGAAAGAGAATCTGTATTTATTTTGTATATTATATTCAAAGATACTAAGATTGACCCTGTAACTGCTCCAGAGCCTAAATGATTTTTGAGGGGTGACTGAAAAATCTCTTCCCATTACTAAACCATAGCCTCTCTAGTTACAAATATCACTCCCTTATTTATATATTTATTTGCCTTCTTTTGATAATACCACACAACATTTGCTTTTGCTTACACTTTGTTAGGCTTCCCCTCAATCTAGGAATTGTACAGTCTTTGCCCACTGTGTTTGCACAAGGCCCTTAAAAAGTAAACAATTTTTTTTCTTTATTATTGAAAACAGTGACTGTCTCTCTGTACTGGACTGAACCGCATTTTTGTGTTTATGGATGCAGCTACAAATTTTGTATTTAGAACCTTGCAAATTTGTGGATATTTTCTTTATATCCCTGGGTATCCACATCCGCAGATGTCAATGCAGATATCCACAGCTCATTTTTGTGGAGACAGACGTGGATATAGATTTTGTGTCTGTGCAGGGGTCTACTTAAAGGGGCCTTGATCCTGACTGGTACCTCTGAGCACTGCTGCAGAATAATCATTAAATAATAGTACGTATGATCAATTTTTGAGTAAGGACCACTTTTCTAGTTTAGTTATGTCATTATGATAATGAAAATTTAAAATAAGTGACTTTGATTTTTGGATGGTTAATATTGACTGTTGCCTAATTTAACTGAATTCACTTGAAGAGTGTTGGTTATAGTCTTAGGCACTGTCCTACTGACTACAGTACTGAAGTGCTAGTTCACCTCTGAAAACAAAACTTAACTCCCAGAGTCTGGCTAGAGTGTACATTGTATGTGCTCCCAAAGAGATGTGTCTTTTCTAAATTATAAATAAACCAAATGGCATAGTTGATAAAGGATGTGAATAGTTACCTGGTTAACCAATAAGCATCACCCTTGACTGGTGATGCTTACTGATTATGGTTAACCAGCTGGGGCTAGAACAGCTCCTCTGCCTGCCATTGGCAGGCAGCTGCTCCAGCATGTCAGGGCTCGCCACAGGTAGGGGTTGCTCCAGCCTAGCTGGAGCAGCCCCCGTCGACAGTGTGCCACTCTGCATCCTACGGGCAGGGGCGCTCCAGCTTGGCCAGAGCAGCCCCTGCCCATGGTGGCGGGGTGCTCCAGTCTAACCGCAGTGGGTAGAGAAGTGTGCTTGTCCACTTAATAGTAACATAGGATATGTCTAGACTACATGGCTCCGTCGACGGAGCCATGTAGATGAGTTTACTAGACATAGGAAAATGAAGCCGCAATTTAAATAATCGCTGCTTCATTTACATCAAAATGGCCACTGCGCTGTGCCGACGATCAGCTGATCCCGCACAGCGGGCAGTCTGGACGCTCCGCGGTCGACAAGGGAAGCCTTTGTCGACCGCGAAGCATCCGGACTGCCCACTGTGCCGGATCAGCTGATCGTCGGCACAGCACGGCGGCCATTTTGATGTAAATGAAGCGGCGATTATTTAAATTGACACTTCATTTTGCTATGTTTAGTAAACTCATCTACATGGCTCCGTGGACGGAGCCATGTAGTCTCGACATACCCATAATGTTTAACCGGTTAACTGATTAAAAAATGGATTTTACATCCCTATAACTTACACACTGCAGGCAGATTTCTTCTCTATACTATCATGCCAGAACTTAATGCAAAAATTTTCAAGCCCGATCCTGCTGCCCTTGAAACAGGAGTTAGTTCCATTTAAATCCTATTGAAAAAGGGCTGCAGTATGAAACTACTTGTGTTCTGAATAAAGAGTTTTCCTATTGGTTTTCCTGTTTTACATTAATAGTTCTGTTTATAGCCATAGTGACAATAAGGATGCTAAATTTCGATTAATTAGCTAATCGAGTAGTTGATGGAATTTTCATCAACTACTTGATAGTCGATAAGGGGGGTACTCACTATCCCACTGCGCTTCTCCCTTTGAAATGTATAGGAGCCACCTACGGCTCTTGTATATTTCAAAGGGAGAGAGGCAGGGGTTTGCCTCTGCGCCTCTTCCTTTGAAATGTACAAGAGCTGCTTCAGCTCCTGTACATTTCAAAGGGAGAGAGGCAGCGGGAACCAACACTGGCAGGGAGCAAAGCAGTCCCCACTGGCATGGGTTCCCCTCTGTGCCTCTTCCTTTGAAATGTACAAGAGCTGCAGATGGCTCTTGTACGTTCCAAAGGGAGAGGAGCAGCAGTGGGACCAGCGCAAAAGGGACTGTTTCAATCCCCACTCGTGCCCTTTACCCGCTGCCCCCGCCTCTCCTGCTCCCCCCTCCCTGGAGACATTCCTGGGGGGGACTGGCTTTTAAGCCAGCTCCCCCCAGCACCGGCTCGTGCTCCCCCCCCCCTTGCTATAGCAGTAGCCACTTATAGCCCTGGTCTACACTAGGGAATTATTTTGAAATAACAAGTGAAGCGTCCACACTACTAAGCCCTTTATTTTGAAATAGGGGGCTTGTTATTTTGAAATAATAACTCCTGCTTTCCATAAGGAATACGCTTATTTCAAAATCGTTATTTCAAAATAGCAGTTGTGTGGACATTCCACTGCTGCTATTTCGAAATAACTACTCCCCAGCGCTTCCTGGGGCTTTTAAGTCACGGTAGTGTGCCCACACTAAGCGACCCAGCATCGGACTAATTTAGAGGCTTTCTTGTAGTGTGGACACACTATTTTGAAATAACTCATTTTGAAATAATAACTCCTGAAATAACTATTTCAAAATAATTTCTTAGTATAGACATGCCCATAGTGGCTACTGCTTCAGAATTGATTGTACACCATGGGCTAATATTTAAGATCAATTCAGACATCTGCACATAATATTTTTGTAGTTCATGTAGCAGTAATTTGGCTTTACACTACTAATTTGTTGTTATGACATTTGGAGGAATGGATCGAGGTCTGATATAAAATAGATTTAAATCAACCTTACTTTGCAAGTAGGGGGTTTGATGAAGACTTAGGGAACTGTTTTCTCCAAAAGTGTCATTACTGTAAATTTTATGCATATGTATTCAGGGACAACTGCTCCATAGTTTCTGCTAATTGTAACTAAGCCCTTCTGTTGTACACCTCCTGTGAGATTCATTAAGGAACCAATCCTACAAAGGTGCTGAATACCCTCAATTCCCTTTGACTCCAGGGAGAGTAGAGCATTGAACAGTTGCAGAATCGATTTTATTATAGAGTTAAACCTCATCTCAGCCTGTTGAGGTAAGGAAGTATTGTCATCCCCATGCATCAATTAATGGATCACAGATCAGACATAACATCTAAAATATCTTATACAGTGTCTTCGCTGATATCAGGTCCCATTGGACTAAGCACTGTTTTACAAACATATTGTAAGAGAAAGTCCTGGCCTCAAAACGTTTACAGTCTAAATAGATGAAGTTTTAAACCTGTTGTGTTTTATAGGTGGGGTATTGAAACTGAGGCTAAATGACTTTAAACAAGGTGGCAAAGAAAGTTTATAGAGAAATTGAGAATTGAATGTGGCTCTGGTGCGTCCCAGGCCAGTATCTTAAGTATAGGACTGGTCTTCCCCTTGCATTTAAATAAATAGGCACTTGAAAAATCTTGCTTTATCAACTGTAGTGTAGAACTTCTATCAAGTTAAGTGAAGACAGGTTTTACATTGGAGCAATATATAGTTAGATCTAGCCTAAGGATGTTAAGTTACGGTTAATTTACTAGTTGAGTAGTCGATGGAATTTCCATCAACTAGTCGATAGGCACTTCTGCATTCCTCCTTTGAAATGTACAAGAGCCCCTGCTGGGGCTCTTGTCCGTTTCTAAGGAGGAATGAAGAACTCCGCATGCAGCCTGGGGCCAGTGGGAAGTCCCGCTGACTCAGGGCTGCATGCGGCATGCCAGCCTTAAAATGTATAAGAGTCCTCAGCGGGACTTGAAATGCATGCTGTGCTGCTGATTTGAAATGCCTTGCGGAGCCGGGGTCAGCTGGAGATTCCCCACCTGATCCTGGGTTCTGCGGGAATGCCGTGCTGGAGCCCGGGATCAGCTGGGGAGTCCCCAGCTGACCCTGGGCTCCATGCATGGCAGTGCCACACGGCTGAGCCAGGGACCAGCTGTGTGGCACTGCCCCTTTGAACGGCACCTCGTCGTTTGGAAGGGACAGCTCCACACAGCTGAGCTGGATATCAGCTGTGCGGCTGCCCCTTTGAAATGCCAAGGCGGCAG
Source organism: Pelochelys cantorii (assembly GCA_032595735.1). Classification (NCBI taxonomy): domain Eukaryota; kingdom Metazoa; phylum Chordata; order Testudines; family Trionychidae; genus Pelochelys; species Pelochelys cantorii. The sequence goes on from CM064340.1 coordinate 21,829,105, forward strand.
CACTGCACAGCTGAGCCGGGGATCAGTTATGTGGCGCTGCTCCTTTGAACGCTGCCTTGGCGCTCCAAAGTGGCAGTGCCGCACAGTTGATCCTGGGCTCAGCTGTGCGGGGCTTCCGCTTTGAAGAATCCCTGTTCCCCACTTTGCTCCTCTATCTGATAGAGGCAGCGGGGGGCGGGGAGGGGGGAGAAATTACTAGTCGACTGACTAGCATTTGCTTATATATACTGAGATCATTACAGAAATGATGCTCTGTGCAGCGCTTGATATTTAAAAAATAGTGTGATTTTAATTATTAACCAGAATTATTAACAAATCAAGATGAATTGTCCCAGATTAAGGGGTCATTAGAAGAGGTTTTGAAACAAATTGACAGACTTAACAGTAACAAGTCACTGGAGCCAGATGGCATTCACTCGTGTTCTGAAAGAACTCAAATGTGAAATTGCAGAACTATTAACTGTGGTTTGTAACCTATCCTTTAAATCAGCTTCTACACCTAATGACTGGAAGATAGCATATGTGACACCAATATTTAAAAAGGGCTCTGTAGGTGATTGTGACGGGCCTGTTGGGACCCGCACTGCCCTGAGGGGAACTTCACCCATGGCCCCGGCAGAAGGTTGGGGCAGCACGGCGACGGCCAACGGCGCTCGCCGCTCCCAGCCCGCTGCGGCCAGGATCGAGCGAGGTGAGACACCATGCACCCCACCTGGGAGGAGGTGAGGTGGAACAAAGCCAGATGGCCGCTGCGTAAGCCGCGGGCCCGGGAAAGCCCTCAGGGCAGGGCTCCGAGCGCATGGCCCGGCGTTCTAGGGCATGAGGACACCCAGGGGGCGGGGCACTGTACTGCCACAGCCTCACCCTGGCCGCTTGAAAAGCAGCCGGGACGGAGGCAGCAGGGCGGCTTGGGGAAGGAGCCACCGATCACACCCTAAGCGGGAGGATGTTCCCCCGCGCTGGAGGACTCAGCAGGAGAACACCAGGATGCCACAGAGCGTGGACGGGTGCAAGGACGGCAGCGGATGGGTAAGCCCCCGAGAGCCACTGGCAGGACCGGACGACAGGGAGGGGGATAGGAAGCAGCCTGGAGCAGAGCGCTTCTGGAGCCCATGGACAGATGTGTTTTGGGCTCAAACCCCGTCTGTCGTGCAGGGAGTGTATTAAACCCTGCACTTAGGGCCCCGGGCTGGGACCCGGTGGAGAGGGCGGGCCCGGGTCCCCCTTCCGCCCCCCCCTTCCACTGCCGCCACCGCAGTTGTACGGCAGAGAGCGCGGTGCCAGCTGGTACCGGAACCTCCGGAGATTAAAACACTGCCCCTCTGAGGGCTAACCCCAAGGGGCAAGAACTCCAAAGCCCTAACTTAGACCCGGCGGTGGGTTCGCTGAGCCCCCCTGCTTGGTTGAGAGGGGGCGCTCACACCCTTAAAACCTGCCCCTAGTGCTCAGGACCCTATAACCCTAACTTAGACCCAGCGGTGGGTTTGCTGAGCCCCCCTGCTTGGTTGAGAGGGGGCACTCACACCCTTAAAACCTGTCACAAGTGGTGGAGAATGTGGGCATCATTTTAGACCCACAGGAGCAGAGCGACGCGAGAAGGGGAACCAAGGACCCCTGCAAGTACTCGACCACAGGAAAGAAGGACTCCCCATTCAGCTAGATGGAGCCTAGACAATTTTTGGAGTGGCTAGGGGAGAGCCAGTGCCAACAACAACAGGCACAACAGCAGCAACAGACCCAGCTGGTCCAACAACTGGCCGCCCAATTCCAAGCACAACAGAGACAGCTGGTGAGGGAATTGGCCGCCCAGCAGGATCAATGGAGACAGACTGTAGAGAAAAATATGGAAGCCCCGGTCGGTACCGCCACGGGCCTGGGGAACAGGCCAACCTTGCCCTTATGCCTTACCAAATTGGGGCCCCAGCATGACCCTGAGGCCTTCCTCACGACGTTTGAACGAGTAGCCACTGCAGCGTGCTGGCCGCCCGAACAGTGGGCCACCCTGTTCGCCCCACACCTGAGCGGACCGGCCCAGTTGGCGTACCACAGCCTTTCGGCCGGCGACGTCTTGCATTATCATAAAGTGAAAGAGGCCGTGCTCGATCAGCTGGGGTATACACCTGAGACCTGTTGCCAGAAGTTCTGGCAGGAGCGGTTTAAACCGGGTGAGAGGCCCCGTGCAGTTGCCCAATGGCTCCGAGAGTGGGCGGCGAGATGGGTGGAGCCCGAACAAAAGTCTGGCCTCCAAGTGATGGAGATGATGGTGATGGAGCAATTCATCCACATCCTTCCCCGAGAGGGGCAGAGGTAGGTGAGGAGGAACCAACCCACGACTCTTAACGAGGTGGTGAGTCTGATGGAGGCCCACCTAATGGCAGAGGTGGAGGAAGGATACAGCTGGAGAGGGACGTTATCTGGCCCAAAGGTAGGAGGATTACAAACCCCGAGAAGACCCGAAGGGAGGGAGCAACCCCAGGGTCCCCGTCGGGGGCGGGAGAGCACCCGTAGGCTAGCGCCCGCGTGGCCTGTCAAAAACCCGGAAGGGGTAGAGCGGGAAGTGGTGCCGGTGGAGGAACAGAAAGAGAAGAGGCTGGTTGTCTGAGGGGCCTGCTTCCAATGCAGCCAGGAAGGGTGCTTTAAGCAGGACTGCCCACTTACGGACTGTACCCTGGGCCAAGCAGCAACGCCGGACCAACCCCCGGCAGGCGGGCAGAGCGGGACTCGAGTGGTAACGAACCTGAAAGTGGAAGAGAAGTGGACGGAGGCCCTGGTAGATTCCAGGTGGGCCGTGACCCTGGTACGCGCAGACCTAGTCCCCAGGGGGCGAGCGGAGGGCGAACCGGTATGGATGCGCTGCGTACATGGGGATGTGAAGGCCTACCCCACCACCTGGGTGCGGATGTCAGACGGAGATAAGGAACAGTTATGGAGAGTGGTGAAAGCCACCTCCTTGCTGTACCCGGTGCTGGTGGGGAGGGACTGGCTGGGATTTCCCTGGATGCTACGAAACCAAGGCCAGCCATGTCCTGAGGACCAGTCCTGCTGGGTTACGGAGGAGGAGGACGGATATACCCGGAGGGACGCTGACCGTCCACAGGACCCCACCACCCCGATCCAGGGAATCCCACCGAGTAGAGAACCCCACCTGGAAGTCGAGTCATACCCGGACTTCTTGACGGAACAGAGGCGAGACCCGACGCTCCAAAACACCTGGGACCAGGCTTCTGCGGAAGAAGAGCCAGAAGGGACCCCGCACTCCTGGGCCCAAGGACCCCTATTCAAGGTACTGCATGACCGACTGTATCGGGTTACGGGGGAGCCGGGACAGGGCGGGGAGCTAAGGCAATTGGTGGTCCCCACCCGGTTTCGCTGGGAAGTACTCGAGGTGGGCCACTCGAATCCTTGGTCGGGACACTTAGGCCAAGAAAAGACATTAGCACAGGTATTGCGGAGGTTTTATTGGCCAGGGGTGTTCCGGGCAGTATGGGACTTTTGTGAGTCATGCCTGGAATGCCAAAAGACCGCACCTGCCTGGGTACCGAGGGCACCCCGGTACCCCTACCAATAATTGCAACACCCTTTGAGCGTATAGCCCTGGACCTAGTGGGCCCCCTAGACCCCTCGGGGAGGGGAAATCGGTATATAAAGGTGGTTCTCGATTGTGCTACCCAATACCCCGAGGCGGTCCCCCTCCGGAACACTAAAACCCCCACGGTAGCCAGGGAGTTGGTAAGAATCTTTTCGAGGGTGAGCTTGCCTAAAGAAATTATAACCGATCAGGGGACGAACATCACATCCAAGGTGATGAGAGTTATGCAGAATGTTGAAAATCAAACAGTTGCGAACCTCCATCTAGCACCCGCAAACAGACGGGCTTGTTGAAAGGTTCAACCAAACACTGAAAGCGATGTTACGAAGGTTTGTGCAGGACGACCCCCGTGGATGGGACCAAATGCTCCCGGCCCTTCTGTTTGCTGTCCGAGAGGTCCCACAGTCTTCAACTGGCTTCCTGCCATTCGAGTTATTATACGGGCGACAGCCCCATGGAGTTTTGGACCTCCTGAAGGAAGACTGGGAAGCCCAACCCACAGCGGGACGGCCCAGTACATCATCCAGCTACGCGAAAAATTGAGCCGCCTGGGGGAGTATGCCTGCATGAATCTGGAAGACAGCCAAAAGAGACAAGCCCGATATTACGACTGCAATACATGGCGGCGAAAATTCCAGCCCGAAGACCGGGTATTACTCCTGCTACTGTCGCAGAAATCCAAACTACTAGCACAGAGGCAAGGACCCTTAGAGATAATCCGGAAGGTAGGAGAAGTGGATTATGAGGTACGCCTGTCCGGATGGAGGCAAGGCACTCAAATCTTCCACATTAATCTGCTAAAGAGGTGGGTTCCTCGAGAGGCTCTGATGATCGCCCTCCCCCCCCATCAACAGGAGATGAGCTGGGGCTGTGGGGGAACGACTGCCTGGAAGCGCCTGCGGTCAACCTTGGGACGGAATTGACAACCCTACAACTCGGACAGCTGAGAAAACTCCTGCAACGTTACCAACGGATCCTCACAGCCAGACCAGGACGGACAACCCTAGGCTGTCACTGAATAATCACTGAGGCAGGTAAAGTGGTGCGAGAACCCCTTAGACCTTTACCGCGGAAAGTGTGGGACACCATTAGGAAGGAGATTCAACTGATGCGCTAGTGGGATGTCATTGAAGAGTCTGACAGCGAATGGCGAAGCCCAATCATCCTGGTGCCAAAGCCCGACGGATCAACTTGCTTTTGCATTGATTTTCGGAGGGTCAACGCCATATCACGCTTTGACACGTACCCGATGCCCAGGGTAGATGAACTTCTGGAGCGATTAGGACAAGCTACGTATATATCAACCCTTGACCTCTCGAAAGGATACTGGCAAATACTGCTAGAATCTGAAGCCAAAGAGAAGACTGCGTTCTCCACACCGTTCGGTCTATTTCAATTTGTAACCTTGCCCTTCGGTCTCCACGGAGCCACGACCACCTTTCAGCGGATGATGGACCGGCTACTGTCACCACACCGAAAATACTCAGCCGCGTACATAGACGACAGCGTCATCTATAACCGGACCTGGGAAGACCACCTTGAACACCTGGAGAACATATTCATCGCACTTGGTAAGGCCGGTTAACCACAAACCCAAAAAAATGTTTCTTGCCACAAAGGGAGGTCTCATACCTGGGATATACTGTCGGGGGGGGGGGCAAGCTGAAACCCCTCTGTAGCAAAGTGCAAGCGTTACGGGATTACCCGGCCCCGACAACAAAATGACAAATAAGGCAATTCCTGGGACTAGCGGGGTATTATAGAAGGTTCGTGCCACAGTTTGCTACCTTGGCCGCACCTCTAACAGAACTAACTAAGAACGCGGAGCCAACAAAGGTGCGGTGGGCCCCGCAGGCTGAACAGGCCTTCTGGGCCTTAAAGCAGAAACTGTCGGAGGCCCCGGTACTAACCCAACCCGATTTCAGTAGTCCTTTTCTCTTATACACAGACGCCTCTGATGTCGGACTAGGAGCCGTCCTAGTGCAGGAGCGCCAGGGGGAAGAACACCCCATCCTTTGTGCAAGCCATAAACTGCTCCCTCGAGAATGGAACTATGCCACCGTGGAAAAAGAGGCTTTCGTGGTAAAATGGGCGATGGACGCGTTGAGATATTATTTGTGGGGCAATAAATTTAAGTTAATAATGGATCATGCCCCGCTTATCTGGTTAAATTCTATGAAGGACACTAACGCCTGCATCATGCGGTGGTACCTCACCCTCCAGCCCTACTGTTTTAAGGTGGTCCACCGTCCTGGGGCCTTACATCAAAACGCGGACTTTTTTTCGTGGCTAGGGGAAAGAGACCCGGCCACGAGCAGAGAACCTCGAAGGGGGGAGGTGTGTGACGGGCCCGTCGGGAGCCGCAGTGCCCCGGGGGGAATCTTACCCACGGCCCTGGCAGAAGGTTGGGGCGGCGCAGCGAGGGCCAACGGCGCTCACCGCGCCTAGCCTGCTGCGGCTGGGATCGAGCGCAGTGAGACGCCGTGTGCCCTACCTGGGAGGAGGCGAGGCGGAACAACGCTGGCTGGCCGCCGTGTAAGCCGCAGGCCCGGGAAAACCCTCAGGGCAGGGCCTGAGGACGCCCAGGGAGTGGGGCGCCGTACTGCCATGGCCTCACCTGGGCCGCTTGAAAAGCGGCCGGTATGGAGGCAGCAGGGTGGCTCGGGGAAGGAGTCTCCGATCACGCCCTAAGTGGGAGGATGTTCCCCCGCGCTGGAGGACTCGGCAGGAGAACACCAGGATGCCACAGAGCCTGGATGGGTGCAATGACGGCAGTGGACAGATAAGCCCCTCGAGAGCTACCGGCAGGACCGGAAGACAGGGAAGGGGATAGGAAGCAGCCTGGAGCAGAGCACTTCTGGAGCCTGTGGGCAGACGCATTTCAGGCTCAAACCCCGTCTGTCGTGCAGGGAGTGTATTAAACCCTGCACTTAGGGCCCCGGGCTGGGACCCGGTGGAGAGGGCAGGCCTCGGTCCCCCTTCTCCCCTTTTCCACTGCCGTGACCGCAGTTGTACAGCAGAGAGCGCAGGTGCCAGCTGGCACCGGAACCTCCAGAGATTAAAACACTGCCCCTCTGAGGGCTAACCCCAAGGGGCAAGGACCCCAAAACCCTAACTTAGACCTGGCGGTGGGTTCGCTGAGCTCCCCTGCTCTGTTGAGAGGGGGCGCTCGTACCCTTAAAACCCGTCCCTAGTGCTCAGGGCCCTATAACCCTAACTTAGACCCAGCGGTGGGTTCGCTGAGCCCCCCTGCTCGGTTGAGAGGGGGCACTCGCACCCTTAAAACCCATCACAGTGATCCTGGCAATTACAGACCAGTAAGTCTAACATCCGTACTGGACAAATTAGTTGAAACTATACCAAGGAATAAAATTGTCAGACATATAGATGAACATAAATTGTTAGGGAAAAGTCAGCATAGTTTCTGTAAAGGGAAATCATGCTTTAATCTACTTGAGTTCTTTGAGGGGATCAACAAATATGAGAACAAGGGGGATCCAGTGGATTTAGTGTACTTAGATTTCCAGAAAGCCTTTGACAGGGTCACTCACCAAAGGCTCTTAAGTAAAGTTGGTTGTCATGGGATAAGAAGGAAGATCCTCTCATAGATTGGTAACTGGTTAAAAGACAGGAAACAAAGGGTAGGAATAAATGGTAAATTTTCAGAATGGAGAGAGGTAACTAGTGGTGTCCCCCGAGGGTCTGTACTGGGTCCAATCCTATTCAATCCATTTATAAATGATCTAGAGAAAGAGGTTAACAGGTGGCAAAGTTTGCAGCTGATACCAAACTGCTCAACATAGTTAAGACCAAAACAGACTGTGAAGGGCTTCGAAAAGATCTCACCAAACTAAGTGATTGGGCAACAAAATGGCAAATTAAATTTAATGTTGATAAATGTAAAGTAATGCATATTGGAAAAAATAATCCCAACTATTTGTATAAAATGATGGGGATTAATTTATCTGTAACTACTCAAAAGAGAGCTCTTGGAGTAATTGTGGATAGTTCCCTGAAAACATCCATTCAACGTGCAGCAGCAGTAAAAAAAAGCAAACGGAATAATTAAAAAAGGGATAGAGAATAAGTCAGAGAATGTCTTATTGCATCTATATAAATCCATAGTGCGCCTACATCTTGAATACTGCGTACAGTGTGGTCGCCTCATCTCAAAAAAGATATATTGGTATTGGAAAAGATTCAGAAAAGGGAAACAAAAATGATTAGGGGTTTGGAAAGGGTCCCATAAGAAGAGAGATGAAAGAGATTAGGACTTTTCAGCTTTGAAAAGAGCAGACACATCATGACTGATGTGGAAAAAGTGAATAAGGAAGTTATTTACTTGTTCCCATAACATAAGAATAGAGGTCATCAAATGAAATTAATAAGTAGCAGGTTTAAAACAAACAAAAGAGCGTTTTTCATCACACAGCGCATGGTCAACTTGTGGAACTCCTTGCCAGATGATGTTGTGAAGACCAGGACTTTAATAGGGTTTAAAAAGAACTAGATAAATTCATGGAGGTTAGTTCCATCAATGGCTATTAGCCAGGATGGATAGGAAACGTGTCTCTAGTCTCTGTCAGAGGCTGCAAATGGATGACAGAAGAGGGATCACTTGACGATTATCTGTTCTGTTCACTCCCTCTCAGGCATTTGGAATACAGGATACTGGACTCTTTCCAAACCCTGATCATTTTTGTTGCCCGTTTCTAAATCTTTTCCAATGCCAATATGTCTTTTTTGAGATGAAGCACCTACATCTGTAGGCAGTATTCAAGATGTGGGTGCACTAGATTTATTTGGTTTGACACAGTATGTTCGTTCTTATGTTCTTATGCTTTTACTATGTTGTTAACCAGCTGTAGTTGATAAAATAATATTTGGTGAATGACTTTGCTGTGAGAATTTTCATTGTTTCATTTACTATTTAATATATAAATTTCATCCTACTGTGGCTCTTTTGGATAACTTGAATCACACAGGAATCACTGAGGTCTGTCTCTGAACTACACTCTTAACCCTTGTGGTAGTCCTTTAAGTTGTACTATAGGCAAGGTGGAGATGTGGTGTGAGGAAGATAAAGGGGGAGTCTTTAAGGGTGTTAGTCCATATTTCACCACAACTGAAATAACTAATAATGAAAAAATGGTAAAATAACTCACATTTGCAAATGAGATTAATAGTTTAATAATATCAGTTGTCAGATTAACACTACAGGATGAACGGTAAAATAGACAAAATTGATCATTCACAATGCTGAGAAGCTATTTGCAGGCGGAAATAGGTTCATGTTTTACTGAGACATCTGCCTCAGGGTTGGGAGGAAGTGTATTTCTTTTCTGTTTATTACACAGTAGAATAAATCAGCATTTGTTAAATTAATTTTGTATGTTTTTACAGGAATAATGTTAAGTATAAATAATTGAATAGGGTAGCCATATCAGTTGAGATTAGAGAAGTTATTTCAGTATGTAAAATCTGTTCCATATTCGCAATGAGGACAATATTTAAGAATGTAAAAAGTATTCTTAGTTCTCCAGCCTTATCAAACAAGTGAACAAATGCCAGTGTTGAATAATCATGACAAAGGTTTCTTCAAGTGAGTGTTTTTTCCTTATTCAATAAAAGAATAAGAAAATTGTGTGGTAATTATAGGAACACTGTCAGAGTTAGGTTTTAAACACAGTCCGATAATTGTCATATTTGATAGCATTTGCTTTAAGGATTTAGCCTATGGTGCTTATTTATTCATTAATTTATTTTCTGCATTCTGACTTGCTGTGTGCTTGGGTAAGGAAGTGGAATGTACAACATGTACTTGAGTGTGCGTATGCACATGTGCCCTTTGATTTGTCAAGTGCTCAGTAAGTGTGCTGCGTCATTAAGTTTTGTGTTTAAATTGAGCATCTCAGTAATTATTGGTTTCAACAAGAACAGTATGAGCATTCAGACAGGAAAAATGCCAGTGACAGGCTACTAATTTTAGGAGGAAAAAAAAAACCCTTCAAAATGTCCTTTTTAAAATGAGGACATTGAAATGTTCCTGAGTTCCTGCCATTGGTGGCATATCAGAAAGGCATGGTGCATGCCATGGGTTTGAATAAGCATTAACTTTTTTAACTAGTGGAAAATAAGACTGCACCCAAGTTAATAGTTGATGTACAAATACAAAAATGAGTGGGACATAGGAAGTCTACATCATTTGAAGGAGTTTGCGCATGGTTTGGTGGCATTTGGTTTTAACAGTGGTATTGCAAGTTTCAGAGTGTTTATACATTTATAAATCATTAAACTGTCAGACCTTTAGGACACTGTAAGTTTATAAAGTCTCATTAACAGGCCTTAAATTTGCAGTTGTCCCAGATATACAATACAGAGGAGGCACTTTACAGCTAATTAGGAAAAACCCAGGAGCAGTTTTGAAATTAATAATTTACCAGGAACTAAACAGCATCTTTGTGTTTTCTCTACATACAGACATTTTTTTTCCAAAAGCTTCTGATAGGAAGTATAGCAAAAAAAAAAAAAATTGTTTAGCTGAACATTGTGTCTGAATAAACATGTTTCTGTCTGGATAAGCTTTACACATAGCAAGACCATGGTTTTTTTTTTTTTAATTCCCTAAAAGTCAAGTTGAGATTGAATTGTCCTCCAGCACCCTGCTGGCACTATTGGCAGGGGAATTGTTATTGCATGGAGAGGAGTCGCACTGGGACTTGGACTCAGGCGTTGAGATACTGCAAACAATATCGAGATACAGAACTGTTAAAAATCAATAATGCATCAGAAAAGGTAAATCTTGTGAATTGGGTATCACTTTATTGCAAAGACCACTCATGCTGCTATTATTTCTAGTCAGTATTATAATCAGTATTTCTTATATAATTGTTAATTAATTTTATTTTATTTTTTTACCAACCTCAGAGTTACTATTGCATGTGTTGCCAGATGCTCTTATAAGCTATATACAGGCTTTTCTCTACACGCGTTTGGCAATTACAGCCCCTGCAGTGTCCATTTTGTGCTTTTTGTAACTAAACTGTGAGACACAATCTGAACTATGACATGAGAGAACTATTGTAGTGCGGAACAACTGTTTTTCACATGTTAAGCTGTTGGGATCTGACTAGCTCAGACCTTTGGGATATATCTGTCTCCTAGCTGCTGTGCAGAAATGTGCTAGCTCTGTTCAAACTACCATGCCACAAGTAGTAGTGGGCCACAGGAAGTCTTAACTTTTGACATTTCCTAATTTTTGTGTGCTAGACTTGGTAATGATATTTTTTCTCATTTTTTATTGTTATAACATTGAACAATATTCAGTATTTCACAAGTATTTTATGCCTATAAATACTATACATGACAAATTGATGCACATTTTCATATTACTTAACGCATTTTCAGAATAATCATAATAATTAGCAGCTTCACGACACCTTCTTTCCAAAAGTCTCAAAGCATTTTATAAGTATTTATGAAGACTACCCAAATGAGGTCCACGTCAAAGAGTGTAATTGCATGTACCTAAATTTAGACACCTGAATAAATCACCTCATGTTCAAAAGTGCTTAACATCCACGGTCCACAGAAAGAAGTTATTTATCGAGATGTCTAAATATGGATTTAAGTATCTAAGCTTTGACGTTGTAGTTGAAACTTCGGAATAAATGACTTGCAGAACGTCTTGTGGTGAATTTGATACCCTTCATGGATAGAATACAGAACTCCTGGCTTCCGTATCTGATCTCTAGCTTCAAGGCAGTTCTCCTTCCCTTCAATTATAACAGCTGTATCCAGAGAATTGTCTTCAGAATAGCACATAGGACTTCATAAAAGTAGAAGCAGTGTGCACTAATTAATGGCTTTCCGACAACAGGTCAGTTAGCACTATGGTTGTGTGTAAGCTTGGTGGGCACTTGTATGACAGCCAGCAAATAATATGAATGCTGTTTAAAGAAGCACTTAGAAAATCATTGCCACAGACTCTTTCAACCTACTGCTTCATTTCAGCACAATCATAGTTCAACATATAAAACAGTACCACTGAAACCTAGTCATGCTTGGCTAGCACAAGTTGGTGAGGGCGTGACCCTTATCATTAGATGTCTCCTTCCATCCACCCTCTACATAATGATTGAACCAGCCTCGGCATTTTTGGCCTCATGAGTGGAGCTGTTCTTTAAGTATGGTGAATTGCAGTGACTGCTCCCATCCCTATGTATTGTGAGGTACGTTAGGCTGGTGCGATTGGCCTGAGTGGTTGGTCATTGAAGTGACAGATTCGTCACTTCTGCCCCAAACCCCACATTCTCTTAGGGACTGCCCTGCCCAAGAGTGTTACTCCTACAAATTGTTTTGTCGGCCTACTGCCAATGATTCTAAGATTGTGTCTGACTTTGAGTCACAGAGCTGGAATGCACAGGAGTTGGAAATACATTCAAGGGAATGCCATGTTTGCTGCAGAAGAGAGAAAAAAATTAAACTAAGGGAACATTTCCTCTAAAGTCAGAAATAGGAAGTTTCTGGTGACACCCAGATTGCTTCAATTAATTGAGTTCCACAAGTATATTGTATAATCTTCCATTATCTCCCATGATCTTCATGCTTTCACATTGCATTGTTTATCAGATCTTAGCCTGACCAAATTGGACAATGTCTATATGAAATATGCACGATTCTCCTTTCATTTACACTGCTTCAAAAATAGTGCAACTCCTTTGACTTCATGGGGTTTATTCCAGATTCTCACGGGTGAAAGTGATGGAGGAGAACGAGGTTCCTTTGCATGTTGTATAACCTGACTCCTAGACAAAAACAATATGAGTGAGAAAAAAGTGCCACACAGTGATTTTAAAATCACTTTTAAAAGGAACACTAAATTTGCCATTGTTTTCCCAGATGTGGGCTTGTTAATTAGTGATTTTAAAAAACACGGTCAAATTCTTCATGCCCCAGTTTACACTCAACTGCAAGGAGTCTAGGGAATGGTGTAGCATCTGTAAGAACTCCAGTCACTTTTGGACATTCTTCTTTTAAAACATGGATCCTTGCATGGACAAAAATTAATTAAACAACAAGGAATTCATTTTCTGAACTTGATACAAAACCAAGTCTGTTTATGCCTTATGTCTTCTATGCTTTTTTGTTGTTCAGGTACATGTCTTTGCCTCTTCATACAAATGTAATCCTTTTTTTTATTGTGATGTTCAAGAAGTCTAAAAATAAAATATGACTAGGTTGATATAGATTGCACACACACATTGATCAGTTTGCTGGTTTATGATGTTTACTGTCAGATGCATCGTATTCACTTCCAGTATTGAGTGAGCCTAATGAATATTGCGTGTCAGTGGGCCAGAGTCTACTCTGTGCTTCTGAGCAACCCTGTTAACATTAATGAGGTTGCAGGGCTATAACTAGGAGTGGAATTTGCCCAAATATAAGACTATGCCATCTAGTGGTTAAAAGTATTGTGAATCAGAACTTCTTGTTTTTCTTCACAACACAACCACTGATGCATTGTGTAACCTCAGGCAAATGGTTTAAATTCTTGGTGCCTCGGTTTCCATATAAAATACAGTTTCCCTGTAAAATAAGGGATAATGCCTTTTTCTCAAGGTGGCTGTGAGAATTAGTGTCTGAAATGCATGAATGAAAAGCTGTTATACATGTGCTAATTATTACAAGACATAATTTTTTTAAATGAATCATTTCTGTAGAAATGGATTTTAGGTTTGCCTCTGAATAATTTCTGGATTGGATTAAATAATTTGGAAGATCTAACTAATTTTGTCTGGTCAGAAGGGACACCAGCAGACATTACAGCACCCTGGTAAGAAGCTGATTTGAGAAGTATTCATGTTGCCATATAAACTCATTTGAGTATCATAGAAATGACTGTGCAGAGCCAGTGATAATAGTATTTATTACCCAATTGCTGTTATATCTCATTTAAATAAATTGGCGACAGCACTGTTTGCTAGTTTATTTTTATAGCACGTTAAGTGTACTTTTTCTCACTTTTTAAAAACTGCTTTTAATATTCAAATTTAGACATTTTAAAAATATGAGCAGAAAATAAAAATCAAATTACATATTAGATAACTCCAGTGAGGCGGAGTACAAAAGAAAATTCATTTGGATATGTCTTAAATTCTGTTTTCAACGGAAAATAAGGACTTGTATCTGTTAGTCCAAATGCATAGACTAAAGTTGCACGGAGTCTAACTTAATAAAAAAAGAGGAATATAAAGTAAAGGGGTCAGATACTCAATCTCATTCCAGTTTCTTTATGCCAGGTAAAAAGGTCAAAGCAGTTTAAAGAGTCTATAATCGCCAGATCTGGCCAGGAGATTATTCATCTGGTACCAGAACTGATAAAATAGCCATCAGGCTGCTTTTGAAGATTCTAGTGTAGGGGATGTGGTGGAGGCAAGAAGGGTGAGACAAACAGGGAGGCTGCTGTTTCTTAGTAGGATCTTATGCTAGGAGGTGCCTCATCATCTGGAGCAGCTGAGAATTGGGAGTGTGCACATTTGGGTTAAGAACACTATAGACCCCCATCTCCTAGTCTGGCACTCTTTAGAGGCCCAGCACAGATTTGAGTCCTAGGAGTCTACCTCACAGCTACTCTGCAGTAGGGATGTTAAATATTGGTTAATTGAATAGTAAGTTAACCTCATGAATGCTTATCTGTTACTCACCTATTCTGTAGTCCCCAGGGGTGGGACCAGCAGCCAGTGTGCTCTGGCCCCGCTCCCCAGGAGCCGCCTACCTTTCTGTGCTGCTGCCTCTGTCTCAGAAGTAGCAGCGTGGGTTGCCAGAGGGGAGCTGGTCCACAAGGGGAGCCAGTTTAAAAACCAGCTCCCATCACAGACTGGCTGCTTGCTGCCCTGTGCTGCTGCCTCTGATACAGCACGAGGTGGCAGCAGCCCCTGTCCAGGAGTGGGTCTGAGCTCCTTGACCCTGCATGAGCTGGAACTGAGCCAGGCTGCCTGCCTGCCTCCTAATACACTTCGCATGCAGAGCTGCGGCAGGGGTAGGTACCAGACCTGGTACAAGCCAGGACTGAACTAGGGATGTTAAAGACTAGTCGACTATCTGATAAGCAAATGCTTATCGGATAGTCAGTCGACTAGTTGATCTCCCCCCTTGCTGTTTCTATAAGATAGAGGCAGCAAAGGGGGGCAAGAAGGGATACTTGAAAGTGGCAGCGCCACACAGCTGAGCCCGGGATCAGCTGTGTGGTGCTGCCGCTTTGAAATGCTGAAGTGGAAATGCTGCACTGGAGCCCGGGATCAGCTGGGGAATCCCCAGCTGACCCCGGCTCTGCATGGCATTTCACAGCGGCAGCGCAGCATGGAGCCCGGTGTCAGCAAGGGACTCCCCAGCTGATCTTGGGTTCCAGGCAAATGCCACGCTGGAGCCCGGGATCAGCTGTGTGGTGCTGCCGCTTTGAAACGCTGAGGCGGAAATGCTGCACTGGAGCCTGGGATCAGCTGGGGAGTCCCCAGCTGGCCCTGGCTTTGCGTGGCATTTCATGGCAGCAGTGCAGCATGGAGCTTGGGGTCAGCGGGGAACTCTGGGCTCCATGCTCTGCTGCCGCTTTGAAATGCACAAGAGCCCCCATTGGGGATTCTTGTGCATTTCAAAGCTGGCACCCATGTGCAGCCTCGAGTCAGCAGGACTTCCCACTGGCCCCAGGCTGCACGCGGAATTCTGCATTCCTCTTTTCTACCGTGGGCTCTTGTACATTTCAAAAGAGGAATGCGGAAGTGCCTATCGACTAGTCGAGTAGTCAATGGAAATTTCATCAACTACTCGACTAGTCAGTTAACTGGTAGTTAATATCCTTAGACTGAACCGGGCTACTGGCCAGTCTGCTAAAAAGTTTCCTGGCAGGGGTGGGCGGGCAAAAATGTGTGTTGTCTATAGCATTAACTGATAAGCTTTTGCTTATTGGTTAATCAACTACACTGTTATATCCCTACTCTGCAGTAGATCTTATTTCATTTCTAAGACATTCTTTTGTAAATTGGTCCCCATTTTTCCCCAGATATGAAATAGGATACAATGGGATCTGCTGTTTAAGGGAGAGAAGCCTATTTTAAAACTGGAATGCTGTACAGCAGAACACAAACTTGAATGCCCAGATACAAAGAATGGAACCAAAACCTCCATCAAATACAGCTGATCAAAACTTTTTTCAAATTTTGAAATTAAAAAAGGGAAATTTTGCTGAAATGTTTAGTTTCTCACCCCTCTGCCCACATTTTCACACCCGCTATAGCAAAGATTTAAAAAACAAATAAACAAACAAAAAGATCGAGGACTTTCTGTGCCATTGTAATGTAATTATTTCTCTAGGTATTTTCTTTAACAGTGACTTTTTTATATTCTGTTAATATTGAATGGGAAGGCTTTGGATGTCACGCCCTGCCCAGCCGAACACCGCATATTGTGTAAAGATTTCCAGTGGCATCTTGATTGCTTTGGCCTGTAGTTCAAAGGCCCATTGGATCTGCAAGCGAAGTGCAGGTTAGAATTTATGCATTCTTGTTTAATCCATTGATGTCTAAATCAGGATTTCCATTTGCAAACTCTTTAGCCCTCAGTCCTGCAAACTCTAACTCATACGAGCAGTCCTTATTTTTTTACAAGTAGTCCCTCTGAACTCAGTGGAACTGCTTTCTCATGAGTGAAGGTTTGTAAGAGTAGTCACTTAGTACTAAGGGCTTGCCTATACTAGGAGGATTTCCTGCTTTAACTAAAGCCTGATCTAGGCTAGAAATTTGGGTAGTTAAACTGATGTAAGTTTCTTTGTAGACCGCACAAGATCCAGGGAATATCAACCTAGCTCCCCCCTTTTTGGGAGATAGGAGAATCTCTCCTGTTGGCATAGGTGGTGTCTACAACAGTAGTTCTCGAACTGTGGTCCATGGACCACTAGTTGTCTGCGGCCACTTTTCACTAGTGGTCCTCGGACCACAGTTTCCTTCCACTTTCCACAGCTCAAGCTCAGGCCTCCTCATTCCTCCTTCCCTCCCTCCCTCTCCCTGCAGCAGGGAACCTGTGCTGGCGCTCCAGCTTCGCGTCCTCCTGCCCCGCTCTGCAAGGCTGGAGTGCCAGCCCTGGCTTCCTTCGGGGAGAGGGTGGGGAAGAACCCTGAGCCTCCTCACCAGATTCGGCTTCTGGGGAAGAAGCGGAGCCAGAAATGGCTCCACACGCTACTGCTCCCCTTTCCCTGGCTAGGTGAACAGCAGTCCACAGACATGCTGCCTGGAGGCTTTCCCTGTGGAATCTGGCCAATGGGAGCAGCAGGAGGCCATGCCTGGGACACAGTGCCTGGAAGTGGCACAGGCCATGAAGGCAAGTAAGTGACCCCCTGCACCTCCAGCCACTCACGCACCCCCGTCCCCACCGAGACCCCACACTCCCAGCCTGCTCCTGCACCCTTCCCCCAGCCAGACACCCTACCCCCACCCTGCTCCTCCACCCTACCTTGCTCCTGCACCCTCCCTCCTGAACACACACTGCACCTGTCTTTGTTCTTGGCCTCTCTCCTCTGACCAGACACCCTACTCCCAGTCTGCTCCTGCTACCTACCTCCCATCCAGATTTTGCACCCTCACCCTCTCCTGCACCCTACCTCCCGCCCAGCTCCTGCACCCCATCCCTATCCCATTCGCTGGCAACCCTGTCCTGCACACTGAACCCCTCATTTTTGTTCCCACCACTGAGGGGTCCACAAAATCCACTAACCCCGGAACCTCAGAAGAGTAAATCTGGCCTATGGGAAGCCCTGAACCTCACTTCTCACTTGTGTGGTCCCCAACTGATTTTTCTGTGGGTCAGCGGCTCCCGACCCTAAAAAGGTTCTCTATCCCTGCCATAAATAAAGAAAACACTGAAACCTTCTGTGTTGGACATAAATTAATATAATTTAAAATTAAGTTTGATAAACTAACATGAGGAAGTTAAGGTGCTTAATCTGTTTAATAATTTAAATTAATATTTCCTTCCGTTCTTCCTAGCTGCAGCACTAGCAAAATGGCTCAGGCGTAATTATGTAACACTGCTCTACAGCCAAAATGCTTCTGAAATAAATGTAGTCAAACTTTACTAATTCTGGGTCACTGAGAACGAAAATGATGCTTAAAATTGTTGATTGGCTCTAGTTTTCAAGATATGCTATTGGGTCAGTATATACGACCCTTGACTTGGGAATGGCGGAGGATAAGTGAGTTATAAAGGGAAGGGATCTCAATTTAAACCAGAAATGACTAAAATACATCTTTGACTGGATCTATGAATAAATCTATGACTGGGTTTGGACAGTACTTGCTTTTTAGGCAAAACAATGAATGATGCAATCTGAAGCTGGTATTGCGTTATACATGATATGAATTGCATCATGTTATTCCTAGAAGTCATGGATGATGCAATCATAACGAAGCTTACATCACTCTGCGGAACAAATTGTCCTATATCAGCTCTAGAAATCATACAGCGTCGTGCTCTCTTATTTGTCAGTGTGTGATTTTGCAAAGGGACACATTTCTGTTTAGCCAAAGTGAGCAGAGATGCCTCGTACTTGTGTGAACAGTGCAGATAACTTCTGCTATGTTTGTGGTGAAGTGACTTTTGCATCACAAAAGCGCAGTATAACCACTATGTTTAAGAAAGCCTATCACCTTTATTTTGGCTGCAAAATTGGAGATCGGGACAAGAGGTGGGCCCCACATGTATGCTGCAACACTTGTGCAACAAATCTTCGCCAGTGGTTGAACAGGAAAAGGAAATCTATGCCTTTTGCAGTGCCAATGATTTGGAGAGAGCCAACAGATCATACCAGCAATTGTTACTTCTTCATGGTGCCTCCAGTTGGGAAAGGTGTGTCAAAGAAGAAAAAGTGGACTGTGCATTATCCAAACATTCCATCAGCTATACGCCCAGTACCCCACGGAGAAGGACTGCCGGTTCCTGATGCACCAGAATCATTCTCACTTGAGTCAGATGAGGAAGAGGATGAAACTTCTGGTCCTGAGCCATCAATGTCACAGGACCCACATTTTCTCCCATCCTCCTCCTCTGAACCACACCTCATAACACAAGGTGAACTGAATGACCTTGTCAGGGATTTGGAACTACCCAAGAGTAAGGCAGAGCTGTTGGGCTCCAGACTACAGCAGTGGAATCTCCTGGCAGGTGATGTTAGGGTTTCCATGTTCCGTGACCGTCAAAAGGCTCATCCCATTCTTCTTCATGGAAGGTGATCTTGTAGCCTGCAACAACATCGATGGTGTGATGGCAGCCCTCAACATCGTTCACGATCCAGATGAGTGGAGACTGTTCATTGATTCATTGAAGACGAGTCTTAAAGCTGTTTTGCTGCATAATGGCAATGTTTTGCCATCAATTCCATATGAAGGAAACCTATGACAACGTGAAACAACTTTTGAGGTGCATAAACTATGACCAACATCAGTGGCAGCTTTGTGGCGATTTGAAGGTTGTTGCTCTCTTGCTTGGTCTGCAGACTGGATACACAAAGTACTGCTGTTTTCTCTGCGAATGGGATAGTCGTGCAAGAGATTCCCACTACATCAAGATAGATTGGCCACTCCGACAGTCATTGGCGCCTGGGAGGAAAAGTGTTCAGCATCCACCACTTGTTGAATCAAGGAAGATTTTGTTACCACCCTTACACATCAAGCTGGGTCAGATGAAGAACTTTGTCAAGGCCATGGACAAAACACAAGCAGCTTTCAAGTACCTCTGTGGAAAATTTCAAAGGTTAAGTGAAGCTAAGATAAAGGAAGGTGTCTTTGTTGGTCCTCAGATTCGTGCACTTCTTCGAGATGATGCATTTGACCATGCACTGCGTGGCAAGGAAAAGACGGCATGGAAAGCCTTCCAGTTAGTGGCAATAAATTTTCTCGGAAACAAGAAGGCAGACAGCTACAGGTTGTTGGTGGAAAACCTCCTCAAGGCATACAAAAGCCTTGGTTGCAACATGTCACTAAAGATACATTTTTTGCACTCTCATCTAGATTTTTTTTCCACCGAACTGCGGAGCAGTGAGTGACAAGCACGGCGAGCAATTTCACCAGGACATTGCAACAATGGAGAAACGCTATCAGGGCAAATGGAGCCATCAATGCTTGCAGACTATTGCTGGACAGTGACAAGAGATGCTCCATTTAATGAATACAAGAGACAAGCCAAGAAGCGCCGAGTAGACACTGAATAGGACTAAACTATGTACATAATAGTTTTTTGCCTTTTTGTTTCATAATAAATTTTATTTATATAACCCTTTTGCTGATTTTTAAAGTGTTACATAAACAGGACAGGTGAAATATTATCATGTAAAGCAACCATAAACACATGAAAAGACCTAGGTTTACAATTTATGATTAAAACTCTACTATCTACACAATATACATAGACGTAAAATGTAAAAACTTAAATATCTTGGAAACAGTAGCCAATCAGTTGTTTTAATTGTCATATTTGAATTCAGCACATCAAAATACATAATAAATAGCACATTTTATCTCTGAAGCAGACGACTTCTAAAAAATTGTAGACCAGTGTAATTAACAACAAGTTTCCGTTAGCAGCTGGTGATCCATGGAAAGGTTTGCATTGAGCCAGATGGGCCCCGGGCCAAAAAGTTTGAGAACCGTTGGTCTACACTGAAGTGCTATAATGGCACAGCTGTTGCATCGTAGCGGTGCTGCTCTAGCATTTTAAGTGTAGACAAGCCCTAAATCAGTATAGCGTCCTATACCCACACTAGTGAGGATGTAGTTATACCTGTGTACTTGAACTTGAATATGTTCAGTGCTTATTTCAGATTCTGTCAGGTCAGATCTACAATTATAGGTATATAGGATAGGTATATTGGTAAACTGTTGCTCAGAGATGTGAAAAATCCACACTCCTATGTAGACAGCAATGTGTAGATCAGATAGCTTCCACCACCTTTCAGGGAGGTGGATTAACTGTGCTCATGGGAGAAGCTCTTTCATTTGGTGGAGTAGTGTCTTCACTAAAACACTGCAGAGGTGGAGCTGCATCAGTGCAGCTGTGCTGCTATAGCATTGTACATGAAGACAAGCTCTCAGTAAAAGGCATCTTTCATATCAATATAACTGTGGCTATGTATAGACTACAGCAGTGGTCTCCAACCTTTTTACACCGAAGATCACTTTTTAAATCTCAGAACAGGCGAAGATCTACTGCCCCGCCCCTTTCTTGAAGCCCCGCCCCTTTCTTGAAGCCCCACCCCCTCTATTCTCCTCCTGTCCATCACTTGCTATCCCCAGCCCTTACTTACACACTCTGATAAACACTTTATTTTTAAATTATGCGATATATAAAATTAAAATCACGTGTTTATAGTTATGAAATAAATGGTCTGTTTTTTATTCATGCTATTTAAATCTAAAATGAAGCATTTATAATTATACATTTTGTGGGGACAGAGTTCTGTGGCTGGGGGCAGGGATCAGGGTGCTGGGAGGGCAGAGGACAGGGTTCTGTAGCTGGGGACAGGGTGCCAGTGGGGACAGAGTTCGGGGAGTGGGGACGGGAATGGGGACAGAGTTCTGTAGCTGGGGACAGGGGAGTGGAGTCTGGGGAGCGGGGACAGGGTGCCAGTGGCAGCAGAGTCACCTGCATCTGCCTCCCAGGATTCTCTCCCCCCGTGGGAAGCCAGCACATGCCTCCTCCAGGCCCCCCGCGGCGCAGGGAAACCCCGAGCGTGCCTGCCCCAGGGCTAACCCCCGCGGGAGCCTGCCTCGGGGGCAACCCCCCCCCCCATTCCGCAGCGGGGCCAAACCCCCGCGGGAGCCTGCACCAGGGGCAACCCCCGCCCCTCCCGCGGCGGGGCCAAACCCCCCCTTCCGCAGCACGGCGCGGCCCTGCCCCTCCCCTCCCCTCCCGCAGCGCAGCCAACCCCCGCGGGCACCTGCCCCGGGGCCAAACCCCCCTCCCGTGGCGCAGCGCGGCCAACCCCCTCCTGCAGCATGGCCAACCCCCGCGGGCGCCTGCCCCGGGGTCAAACCCCCCTCTCACGGCCCGGCCCGGCCCGGCCCAGCCCAGCCCGGCCAGCTCCCTCCCTTCCCGCAGCGCAGCCAAACCCTGGGGTCGACTCCTGCGCCCAACTCACCCCTCCGGCGGCGCAGGGAAGCCTCCGCACTCCTCCTCTAGGGCCAATGCCCCCTCCCCCAGCACGCAACAGAGCTGTGGGAGGGGGAGCAGCCCGCGCACTTCCGGAACCCCCGGAAGTGACGCGGGCTTCCGAGAGGACTTCCGTCCACCCTGCGGGAAGCTGGCACTACACTAGAGGTAGGTAGTGGGTCTTCTCGGGGGCGGGGTTGCCCAAACACCTTGCGATCGACTGGTCGAGGCCTCACGATCGACCGGTCGGTGACCACGGGACTACAGAGTTTTTCAGGGATATATCCCTGAAAAACTGTGCCACATCCAGGGAACGTGTCCGCTTTTTCAGAACAGTTTCCGAAAAAGTGGGCGCATTCTTTCAGCAGCTCTGTATTCTTCTCGGTGAAGATGGGCCAAATTTTGGAAGCCTCTTTCAAAAAAAAAAAAAAAAAAAAAAAGGCGGAAACAGATACACAAATTGTGGCTCGCAATTTGCGTATCTTTTTCCAAAAAAACCCTGCAGCCTAGATGTAGCTTGTGTCAGCACTTGGTCCTTAGCCATAGTTGTCCTGTGATCAAGATCTTAAAACAGACAAGTTTTCAAATGGAATTAATTTGATAATCTTAATATATTGAACAGCAACCACACATTGCTGTTGCGTCTAGGACTTATCTGCACCAGAGAAGTGTAAATTTTAGCCTACTTCACTAGTATATCATGGACTTACTAGACCATGTAGGATTTGCTGGTTCTCACTAAAAGTTTCCTAGTGCACATTAATATAAATCCTGTTTCAAATTATACTCTATTAATATGCACTCAGGAACCTTCACTGCACACCAGCAAGGTCTACAATGCTCTGCTATATCAGTGCTCTATAAACTATTGATATGACAGAGTATTCAATAATAATATCTAACTCTCACATAGTACCTTTTCATCAGTGATCTCAGTGCATTTTACAACTGAGGCCCGTGTGATCCTCTTTTTAGAGAAGGGGAAAATGAAGTGCACAGATGTGAGTGACTCCCCTATGGTCACCTAACAGATCAAGATCAGAGCTGAGAATATAGTCTAGGTCTTCTGAGGAATATAATGAAGAAGGTAACAAAAAGCACTATAAGTTGACTAAGGGATTGTTTGCAAAGTGCTTTAGTCCATACCACAGGGGCTTATTTGTTAGCTTATGAATGCTGATCCCACATAGAGCAAACCTGGCACTTTTACACAGCCACTTACAATATAGTCCAACACAAATGATCCAATATCATTTCCCATTTCTACTGGGTCTCAAACATGGAAAATTGTTTCCGTGTTAAGAGGGTAAGGAAAGTTTGCTTTGTCTTAAATTGCTCAATTTAATTTTCCAGACACCTTTATAGTTGCCTGCCTTTAATCCTTTCAGTCAAACATAAAAAGTTTTGTTACATGCCACCTTACTATTCATTCCTTCACTGCAATGTGCATGACTGTACACTGTGTCACGTAAAATCAAGCTCTGGTTATGCTCACATTGAAAAAAGAATCACTCCCAAAGGACCAGCACGTGGCCTATGTGCTACTTACGTCCCTATTTTGAGGACTAAAGTGGTGCATTCATCTTGCATTAGCACTGGAGTGAATTTCAACCAGTG
This sequence comes from Pelochelys cantorii, assembly GCA_032595735.1. Lineage (NCBI taxonomy): Eukaryota > Metazoa > Chordata > Testudines > Trionychidae > Pelochelys > Pelochelys cantorii. The sequence goes on from CM064340.1 coordinate 21,852,503, forward strand.
TGGAAAAGGAAGTGGGAGAATTCCAGTAATACTGTAGCCTAGGTTTGAAGTGGTGACCACAACAGAGGCAGAGTGCATGGTTAACCTGTAAAGAGCACAGCAGTATAGATCTGATCAGAACCTGAGTTCATTACTGCCTGTCGCTCGTTTCATCATGTTTCTCTGTTTAGATGGAATAGTAAGAACTTTTTTGTTAATTCAGTAGTTCACATGCCAGCTACCTACTGCCAGGGAAAAAATGGCATACAGGGGTGTATGCAAGAGCACATCTCCTCTGAGCTGTGTATTTGGGAGCATTGACACCAGGGCAGGTGTATACATTCCATTTCAGGTGGCTAACTGTATTTTATTTTTCTTTCTTTCTTTCTTTCTTTCTTCTCCCTCACAAGATACTGAGCGATATCAAGAGCATAAAGGAAAGGTACTTCTCTCACCACCAAATGTTCCATCACAAGTACATGCAGATTTGAAATCTGCTAAAGAAGCTTGCCTGGAGCTTCGGGAGAGGTGCACAGGAATTTCTACATGGAATAATGGATATGCCCTTGCCAAGGGAACAGTATTGTTGAAGAGTGAGGAGAGCAGTTCATATGCCTATGTAAAATCAGGTGAGTTTGAATTATTAGGACAGCCTATAATAGATCAATATCCTCTGCATTGCATGGCCACTTATGTATTTTGAGGGAAATTCTTATCCATGTATGTTAATGGAATAACTCGCATTGACTTCAGTAGAGTCAGGATTTCACTTTCTGTGTCTCCTATATCATGTAGAAGGGCAGAGAGAGGCTGCTGCTGCTATCACTGTGATCTTAATGCTGACTGTTAGGATAACAGCAGTGCCATGGTTATTGCTACTTCATGGTATCTTGTCTTTTTTTCTCCTGCAAGTATGGCACATTCTTCAGTGTTCTATGCTCATAGTTGAAGACTTCGTGGGAATGACCATCCAAACGTGTATTAGTTTCCTTTGGGCCAGTTCAGTGAAACTCTGTTGGCCTGACAAGCTACACAAGTGCTACTTAAGTGTAAGAAAAAGTCTCTGCAAGTTTGTCAGAGGCAACAACACCAAGTGGCTGTTTCCAGGAAGATTCTATTGGGGCTTTTTTAGCATGACCCTGAATTGTTTCATACAGCTGCCTTATGTGAAGGGAGTATTTACATGTCTATTTGAGATTTTAACTAAAGGCATTACAAGATTTCACCAAGCTCATAACAGTATTTTTCTGTCATGTTGTTGTTGGTATAAGGCAAAATTGCAACATTGTCCAAAGCTGCATATTGGGATATTGCCCTATGGTGAGCATCATAAGGCATTTTTAAGGGGTGAAGCATAGCTTTATCCCTGGCTGACCCTAGGCAGGCAGAGCCCCAGCTCTTTATGTTTCTCACCCCTAGGTCCTTTTCTGCACGTAGCTTCCTAAAGGGAGCAAGCTGATGGTAGCCCTCGTGCTGTCTGGGTCTGTCAGTCTGGGGAACCCTTACATAGGTTATCCTGGGGTGATGTCTCTAATACCTTCCTGACTGTAAGAGCTAGCCACAGTCTAGCTGTAAATTTGTATCCTGACAGCATTTGTTTCCTTGAGTGAATGACAGTGGTGTTTTCTATCTTGTTCTTAGATTGCTCCATGGGTTACTTTGGAAGAGATTGTTCCTCTGTGTGTGGTTTGTGTCACAATGATGATTTGTGCAATCCCTACACGGGAGCTTGTGATGATTTCCATTTGTGCAGTGCTCAGAGCACACCTACATCCTGTGAGAGAGGTACCTAAACATAAGTGCCTTATGTGGGGTGGGTTTTTCTAATGCAGTACAAAATTTGCAGGTGAGTGATTGCTTATGCCATTAACAAGGGCAGTGTTACATATGTTCACTGCTAGCAGTTATTTCAATTTTCCCTGATTTTGTCAGTGCTTAACTAGTTCTCCTTTTGTCAGATATCAGTAATCAGGACCCTTAGGTGTTGTTATTCCTTGTATTTGACTAGATATGAAAAGTTTGTGGTGCCCTCGTTTTTCTGGTTGGTCATATTGGACTGGCAACTGTTACTACTTCAGCACAGAGGTCCCTGCCAGCTGGCTTCAAGCAAGGGAGAAGTGTAGAAGATACAGAAGTGCAGATCTGCTGTGGATAGAGAGCCCAGAAGAAATGGTATTAGAGTTGGTGGGGAAATATGATTGAAAAAGAAACATGTTTTGCACAAATATTGTTTGACATGCTGGAGTATTTATAAAATGTGGTCTTAAAATATCAAAACTAGAAGTTCAAGCTTTGGGTTGGAAAATACCACTGTAAATAACTTTCATACTTTCTTGCGTCAACAGGATTGGTTGTTCTCAGTGATTCCATCTGGAACCTTTTGGATTGGATTGAATAGCAGGCAGCAAGAATCTATATGGATTTGGTCAAATGAGAAGTCAGCTGCTAAAGAACTTGATTGGTAAAGTAGTGGATGCTCCTAACAGGCATTTTGTAGGCCTGAATTTTAACTGGTATAAATTGGTGTAGCTCCACTGAAGTGAAAAAACTATGCTGATTTACAAAAGCTGAGAATCTGGCCTATAATATCAGTTAAACACAATACAGAATTTGTCTCACTGAGAGATTTCTGCACTATTTCTGCAGTAAGGAATATATAGTATGAAATGATGGCAGGTTGCAACAGCCATACAGGCCTAGACAAAATGTACAAGAGCTAGGGCATGTCTACAGTAGGAAACTATTTTGAAATAGCTTATTTCAAAATAATAACTTGGAAATAACTATTCTGAAATAGTGTATCAAGCAAGGGAGCCTCGAAATTAGTCTGAAATTAGCCTCCGAAATTAGCTCAGTGTGGACATGCTACCTCAACTTAGAACCCCAGGAAGCGTTGGGGCGTAATTACTTTGAATGACTCTGGGGGTAGTTATTTTGAAATAGCAGCAGTGGAAGATCCACACTATCGCTATTTCGAAATAACTATTTCAAAATAAGTATTGTTTCTTGAGAAAAGCCGGAGTTGTTATTTTGAAATAACCAGCCCCACATTTCGAAATAACAGGCATGGTAGTGTGGACACTGTGCTTATTATTTCAAAATAACTCCCTAGTGTAGACCATGGCCTAGTGAATATTTTTATATTACCCATTTTATAAGGGAAAATTGATCTGAAAAAGTCTGGGTTTTTTTTTTTTTAATGAATCTTCCCTCATTTTGGACCAGCTCTAAAATTCATCAGTGTGGAATCATGTTATCATTGAACTGAAAAGCTATAACAGATCTAGAAACTGTCATGAGACACTGCTGAGTTTGTGATCTCTCTGACTCAGGTAAGTAATATGTGCCATGGATTTAACTAAAACATGCTGTGAAAGCCAGAGAATGCAATTTACTTAAGTCCATTTGTGTCAACTCAGTCCCTTCAGATGTCTGGCAAAGAGCAAGAATAGGGGATGCCATCGAAAGCACAAATAGAAGAAACTTGAAAAGATGTGTGGCTCATTCTGTTGTCCCTACAGAGATGAGACCAATCTCATCTGGCTTTTGCCTGAGTAGGAATCTGATGGGTAGTATATAGTGTGTCTTGGAAGGAACACAGATGTTCTTTCCAGGGTATGTCTAGACTACAGAGTTTTGTTGGAAAAACGGGAAAACCTGAGTTACGTCCACACAGCAAGCGCGTTCTTTCGACAGTAAATTGGTATTCCTCATTCTACAAGGAAAAAACCTTTTTGCAAAAAGGCCTGTGTGGAGGGGGAGGAGGGTTTTTTGCGTAAGAAGAGGCCTCCAGGAAAAAGCACAGGTGCCCTGGTGGCCACTCCATACCAGCTAATCAAAACTCTATAGTTCCTGTCTCCTGGCCCCTCTTAAAGCTGCAAGCGACCTGGACAAGACTTGTGGCAGGAAGTTGGACAGAGAGCAGCAACCACATGACTCTCCCTGCCACAGCCATGTCCGCCCCTGAAATCCCCCGTGACCTCCCTGGCCCTCGTTGAGAGCAGCCCCAGGGATCTGAGGACCCACTCAGGAGGGCCAAGAGGCGCACCCCATCCCGGACAGGCCCAGAGATACAGTTCCTCCTCAAGCTGTGGGGCAAGGAGGAGACGCTCCAGGATCCCTGGGCCAAGCAGTGCAATGCTGAAATTTATGGCCAGATGGCCACCTCCCTGGCGGAGTGCATACACGTACTCTTGACCATGGAACAGGTCTGGAGTAAAGTTACAGAGCTCCACCAGGGATATGTCTGGGCTACAGAGTGCAGCTCCCACTCAGGGGCAGGATCCCACACCTGCCCCTACTACAGGGAGCTGCACCAGGTCCTGCGGGGTGGGGAAATGTCTTCCCTACCCATCTTGGTGGACTCCAGGATCGAGACCCCTATCATCCTCCGGCCTGAGGTTGCCCTGGAGGAGGAGCAGGAGGGCCAGGGCTAGCTGGACACAGCGGAGGAGGAGGAGCAGGAAGAGGAGATGGGCACCGTGACCCTCTCCCTTGAGCCGGTGCAAGGGAGCCAGGACATCTCCCAGACCTCTTCCACTGCTGGTCGTCCCACTGCTCCATGACCAGCCATTCCACCAACCTCCAAAAACGCCTCTCCACTGTGGGGTGCGGCTGCCAGAGTGGAACAGCCGCAGCCACGGCGAGGGACCCCAGAATGAGCTTAGGGTCCAGGTCCTGCAGGACCAGGAAGGCGGCAGACGTGAACTGCTGCAAAACCTGCTGCGTGGCTATGTGGGGCCATCGCATGCCGAGGGGCAGCTCCAGCTCCATGGCACAAAGGAAGAAGCTGTGGCATCTAAAAAAGAAGAGGGCAACCACAGCAGGCACTGCTAAAGCTTTGCTGTCCCTTGAAGAGGTAGGCAAGCACACAGCAGCAGCAGAGAAATGGCTGTCCATAGGGGTTTCTTCAAGCACGTGTCTCTGCAAGGCTCTGGCACCAACACTCAGATGCAACTGGTGACCTAAAGCCCTGCCTGAACTGGTTCCTGGTGGCCTTTTATGCAAGAGAGCATCCAGTGAGTCTAGATGCTCTCTTTCACAAAAGCTCATCACTTTTTTTATGCGCTTTTGTGTGTGGATGCGCTCTTGTGCAAGAAGTTTTTTCAAAAGATCTCTTCTGATAAAAGGTTCTTGTGCAAGAAGCCTGTAGTCTAGACGTAGCCCCAGAATCATGGAAGCTGGTTTATTTCATTCACATGTTCTTTTTGAATCCTGAACTGCCAGTGTGATCTGTTGTATTGAATTTGGGGCTGGGAATCAGGTGACTTGGACTCTGTTTGTGATGCCATTACTGACTATGAATTGGGGCAAGTTACTGAATTGTTTTCCTTAATGTCCCCATATAAAATATTATATTTGCCTACCTCTTTAAAGGGATCTGAGATAAATATGACAGAGCATGGGGCTCTTAAGCAGTGCGGGGGGCAGTGTCAGGGAACAGGGCTTCAGCCCTGCGGCAAGAGGGAAAGCACTGGCATCAGGGTTCCCACAGGTTTGAAAATATTTACCAGAGCTCTGCTCCAGATAGTTCTGGTTGAATATAAGCCCTGCTCATGGATCATTTCAGTCTCACATCTTGCGGTATTTAGATAGATAGTACATAGGACTTGTGTTCACTCTCTGCACAGGGCTTACTTTTACTCTTAGGACTTGATCCAGCACCCTTGAAAGTCAATGGAAAGACTCACGATTGTGTTTTGAGTAATACTTAATCCTCAGAAACTACTTGGAAATTGAGCAATATTGCTATGTATGCTGTATGTTTAAATGATTGTCCTCTTACAGCTATAAACCTTGACAAGTACAAGTATTTCCAGTCTGGGATTCTGTGCTCATGTATTTTGTATTTCAGGTTATCCATGATTGGAAACCCATCTGGAAGATGTGCAGGTATCCAGTCAAAACCGAGAAGTATTTTAAAGTTGAACTGTGAAAATAAGTACAGGTGGCTTTGTAAGAAAGCTGAATGTAAGTTGCAGTTAGGGAGCTGAAGCAAATTTTTTTCTAAATTTTTGGGGCAAAAAATTCTAAGTGTGAGACTAGAATAGAATACAAATTAATTATAGAAAGCCTCTTTCCTGCAAACCATGCCCCAAAGTTATTCAGTGTTTAAAATGACCACAGAGATTATTAGTAAATAGTATAAATTATGGAAAATGGGGTTTAAAGACCGCAGAGTGGGAAAAAATAAAGCATTTAGCCACAAGACTAAAACTAAGGTGCTGAGGAACCCGGAAACAGACAATGGGGGAAAGATTTGAGGTGGAAATGCAGTGAAGGGTTACATCAGGGTTTTAGAAGGCAAAAGCTGTAGTGAAGAAGGTTCTTGTACCAACACTAGCAAGACATGGAGAAGTGGCAGAGAGGAACCAATGGAATGGTGTAGGGAGATGAGAGCAAAAGGCTTGTTAAACAGGGTAGCCTACGTTCATGGAGAACAATATTTGTCTGGATCCTCAACTGATATACATGGGCATAGCTCCACTGAAGTACTTGAAGCTGTGCCCAGATGCAGTTTGGCAAGCTGGACTGTTCCTGTGGCATCAGTAGTAGCTTTCCATAGGATTTTTTGAAGGATATTTTCATGACTCATAATGACTCAATTCTTCCCCTCCCCAGTTTTCCGCCCTAAGTATAAATCCGTGATGATCTAAGGTATCCTTAGGGGGCTCCCTTCTTGCCTTAGGGGTCGCACTCCAGATCACATACCTTTTGTGACATGTTATCTAACTTTAGTGATATACTGTCCTGGATCAGTGAATTAAACACTCATTGGTTTCAGCGTCAGCTGCCTGTACATATTGAGGGTAGTGTGAGTTCCTTATTTTTGTGCATTGTTTTGACATGCTACTAAGTGCAGCTATCTTTATGCCAAAAAAGTATTCCTGAGATGATGTGCACGTGGGACCCCTGCTGGTTGCAAGCAGTCCATGATGCTGTAGTGCAAGGGGTTCCTAAACTTTTTGACACGGGGACCAGTAAATCCATTCACGAGCTTTTGGAGGGCCGGTAACATTCATTTGCATATTTGCATATTCATTAAGCAAATGATGACTATTCAAATAAGTTGTTTCTGGAACTCTCAAAGCCCCCAGTGCCAGCTTTAGCAAAGTTTTTGATACGGTCACCCACAATATTCTTGCCAGCAAGTTAAGGGAATATGGATTGGATAAATGGACTGTAAGATGGATAGAAAGCTGGCTAGACCAGGGTTTCCCAACTTTTTACTTTAGTTGGAACCCATTTTTTTTCAGTACTGTTTTTTGCAGTCCAAAAATATAAATGCATATAAAAAAAAGAATTAAAAATGAATAAATTTTCAGTGTTTCACCCGGCTGCATCCTCCGCCCAGCCTGGGCCAGGGCTTGAGGGACCCAGTGCCACATGGGCACTCCAGGAGGCAGGAGCAGGAGCAGACTGGGGGTAGGGTATTTGGCTAGGAGGGAGGGTGCAAGGAGGGGTACGGTTGCCAGGTGTCCAGCTTTGTACCGGACAGTCTGGTATTTGAGGGTTCTGTCCAGGAAACAAATTGAGAAAATACCGGACATATAAAATGTCTGGTATTTTCTAATTAGGTAAGTTTTATTATTATTATTAGGTGTATCAGTCTGTAGCTGCGAACTGACTGGCTGGTAGATGTGCTCCTGCTGCATGAGTGTGTCTACCAGCCAGGCAGTTCGCAACTACTCGAGGGAGGGTATGGAGGGGAGGGGGGCTAAATAGAATCCCCGGGGCTGGACTCACTCATGTGCCTGGGTCTGCATGTGCCCCGGTCAGTCCCGCTTCCCGCTGGCCAATTCGCCTCCCCCCCGCTTCTCCTCCCGATTTCCCCCGTCCAGCCCTGCTGCCCCCGTCCAGCCCTGCTTCCGGCGGCTGGGTCTCCCGTCCTCCTCCTCACGATCTTCCCCCGTCCAGTCCTCCCCCGCCCCCCATCCCCTGGCCAGCCCACTGCCCCCGTCCAACCCTGCTTCCAGAGGCTGGCTCTCCAGTCCTCCTCCCCTGGCCAGCCCCTCCACCCCCCGTCCAACCCTGCTTCCGCTGCCTGCCCGCCCCGATCTCTGCCGGACAGCCCCACTGCCCCCAACCCTGCTTCCGCCGGCTGCCTGCGCTCCCGCCCGCCCCGATCTCCACCGGACAGCCCCGCTGCCCCTAATCCTGCTTCTGCCAGCTGGCCGCCGCCTCCCTCCCCATCTCCGCCAGACAGCCCCACTGCCCCCAACCCTACTTCCGCCAGCCACCCACCCCACCCCCCCATCTCAGCCGGACAGCCCCGCTGCCCTCAACCCTGCTTCCCGGCGGCCGGTTTCCCACACACACACCTCCTTCCAGCCCACCCTGCTCCGCTCCCCTCCCGGCAGCCACGCTGAGGCCCGGTATTTTTTTCCTGTGGCCCGGTATTGGGCCACGGCCCATAGTTTGGGAAATACTGTTGTAGTGCATTAGTAATGGCAGTGCTATCTCAGCTGATGGAACGAGAAAAATGACATAATTTGGAACAAATTGACATGGTTGTATAAAATGTTTAAGATTTTGAAAACCTTCATCTGAAGTTCTCATTTCATTCCAATTAGATAAAATGTAATATAATTTTTCAAAATTTCTTTGGCATCTCATGTCCTCTTGAAAATGGTTTTCTTGAGAAGCAAAACTCCCTACATTTTTGATATATCAAATTTCCAAATTCATAATTTAGTTGAGGTGAATATCAGTTTTCACATTTCATTTCAGTTGGAGACACAATTTTGCTGTATATTTGTCCAGATCTGTGCATGCTTTTTTGTGCAGATGTTAGTGACAAACTACAGATTTCAGTGATAGTGTTTGAAAGTGATAATGTATTGCAAAAACAAACAATTCAGTAATTCCACACATCCAAAAGTAGATGATGTTTTGAAAATTTACTCTGTATGACTTCCCGAAAACATAGTTACTTTCATTTCATGGATTTATTTTTCTTTTGTATTTTATAGCTCCACATATTTTTGATGTGTTTCTTAGTCGGTACCTGTCACAACCATTTTCATCACAGAAGATGTACAACTCCCTCCATAGTGCTAAGATAGACTGCTTATATGATAAAAACTGCACAGGAGTAGTAAAACTCTCACACTACTTCAGAAGAGTGGCAGGAATTGATGAAATCCACTTTGTTCCTTTCACTGCTCCCTCGAATGCTATTTCATATGTAAAACGTGGTATGTATTACACTCCAACTACAAATTTGCTGCAGGTACAGAAAAATAATAGGTAGTAAATTGCACTAAATTTTCACCTATAATTGTCTTATCAGTCTGTGCTGGTTAAAGCAAGTTGAAATGCTTCATCAAAATTTGGCCAGTTTTGGAAAATTGATTTTTTTTGGTCAAAAATACTTGTGATTTTTTTTTAATTATCCATTTTTAACAACATCTTTTAAATGTAGGCTATTTCTTGTTCTTTTGATTTTTTTACATTGCCAGTTTAGAGTGATCAATTGCTCATATAGCAGGTTTTTTCAAAACAGAAATCATTTTTGGAATTTTCAATTTTGAAAATGAAGTTTAAAAATTTTGAATACCCAGGGAGCTGAGAAAACTTGCAAATGTGCAGAAATTATTGTGAATTCTTAAAAATATTTTGACCGAGTCCATAAAAATACATATCTCTAAAAAAACTTAAAAAACAACAAGTAGTCTGGTAGCACTTTAAAGATTAACTAAACATGTAGATGGTATCATGAGCTTTTGTGGGCACAGCCCACTTCTACAGATGACTGGAGTGTTGGATGTCCAGAACCAAGAATAAAACTCTTATCTCTGTGTTTATCTCTGGAAAACACTCACTAAATCTCAACTAATTATATTGTAAATATCTGTTCCTCTGGTTGTTAATCAGGAAGACCTCTCACTGAAGTTAGAATCTGAATGTAGTTTGCTCACATTTAGACAGTTGCTTAAATGTCATTTTATAATGTACATTTAGATAAAAGCAAAATACAAAGTATTTGCCCTTTTCTCTCTCAGCTATCAAATATAGATGTATGCTAACAGAATTTTAGTTTAGATAACTCTTGGATGCTGTGGTCCCTGTCATTAGTACAGAAGACTGTGTAGGTCTGTGGCGTTGAATTGATTTGTTATAGTAAGCAACTGAAAACTGCCTTCAAAGTCATTGGCCCTGATTCTTAGCACTAGTAGAAGAGTTTTGACTGCAACTAATGATGCTGAAAGGGGTGCAAAGCTGTTGGTAAGCTCCCTGAATTCAGGGGTTGCTCTGTGCTGGACTGGTCTCTTGGTGTATGTTAAAGCAACCTGAAATCTGTTTTAATGTGCATTTGCTTCAGTGGCCAGTGGGAGCTGCTGTGTTGCATGTGTGATGCGGTAGCCACATCCTCTTTTCCAGTTAGAGGAAAAGGGAGTGATATAGGAGTTGTTTAATTATATAAAATCTGAGCTGTGCTGGGAGAATGGCACTATTATCATTGCCTGTTCCCCAATACATAAAGGCCCCAATTCATTGCTGACATGCACCTTGTGCAGCCATTTAAAGTAGTGCAAAGTGGATAAAAAGCTTTCTGATTTGGTATAGGTTGAACCTCTGTGGTTCAGAACTCTCTGGTCTGGCAACATCTGTGGTCTAACAGGACCACAGATGTTGCTGGACCAGGGAACCCCAGTGTCAGAGGTTGCTGGTGGCTGGCGGGGCAGCAGAGCCCACAGGGCAGCAGAACCCGCAGCTGACAGGGCTGACAGAGTCTGCGGTGGCGGCAGGCCAGTGAAGACAGTGGAGCTGCCAGAGTCCAGTGGGGCTGACAGGGCTGCTGGAGCCCAGCAGGGCAGTGAAGCCTTCAGGGCTGCCGGAGCCTACGGGGCCAGCGGGACAGCGAAGTCAGTGGAGCCCGGTGGGGCCATCAGAGCCGCAGGGCTGGCAGGACATTGAAGCTGGCAGGGCAGCAAAGCTGGTGGAGACCAGTGAGACAGCAGAGCCCCAGGAGCTGTTGGAGCTCGTGGGGCAGCAAAGGCAGCAGAGCCTGACAGGAAGGCGAGGCCTGTGGGATTGCTGGAGCCTGTGGGGTTGCCGGAGCCCAGCAGGGCAGCAAAGCCAGGGGGGCTGCTGGAGCCCAGTAGCAGAGAGAGGAGTCTAGCAGGGAGTATATCCCCCTCCTCCTCCCTCCCCCCCGCCCCCCCGCTCCAGCAAACTCCCTTGTGTGGGATCAGTCAGTTCCCAATGGTGCTGGACCTGGTCGGTCCAACCTGTAGCATTTTGAATCCCACTTGCACAACAATGAATTGAGCTGATAGTCTTTCAGTTGATAGTTTGCTGTATATTTAGCTATGTATGTGAGTAGATGAACCTGCTAGTTGATTCTTGAAATCATAGGCAATGCTGTGTGACTCTAGAAAAAACATATAACAAGAACACTAGATAAAAAGAACTACCATTGCAGCTCAGTAAACAATCCTACTTAAGATAGCTGCTTAACTATATCACTTCTCCTCTACGTTTAACTCTGGTATATTGGTTGTTCTTCATGCAGAATGTTCTTTGGGTTACTATGGAGAAAACTGTGCAAGAGTCTGTCTGATGTGTCCTGGAAAGTTCAGATGCAATTCCGTAACTGGCAAATGCCCACAAAAGTTAATATGTGTGGACAGATTTAAAGGAGAAATTTGTGAATCAGGTATAGTAATACTAGGGGTTTTTTTTAATGCATCTTTTCAGTCTAATGTACATAGTGTAGCTATTAAAACATTTTATGTGATTACCTGTCGAAGGACATCCTGGATTTTACATGTAGTGTGATCTGCAAATGTAACCAAAATTAATGATTTGTTGAATATAGCGAGTAGGCTAGGTTCACAAAAGGAATTAAGCATCTAACTGTCACTTTAGGCACCTTTATCTCAGAATCAAGCCCCATTGGGGTTTACAGAGCCCCTGCTCAGTTCTGTGCCTACATTTTTGCACTTAAAGTTGCCTAGGTGCCAATGTTTCTGCCTCTCAGCATGTGCGTGGTAGCCCCACTATAGGCATCTAGATGCTTTCCCCTCAGAATAATGCGCAAACTAGAGGAAGATGTTTCTCTACCTAATTTGCCTTCAGGGCCTTATTCTGTAAGTATATTCAGAGCTCACCTATAGATTGGGCCCCTACAGACAAATTTACACACAGCAGCTTAATGAGGGAGTAGGGAGTGGGGTCTTTCTAGGTGATTTTACATGGAGCAGCTGAGAAGAGGGCAGGATGTTCCTCATAAGTTTTTAGTGTAGGTTATGGTATTCACCTGGGATGTGGGAAGGCCCTTTTTTATAATCTGGAATTAATCCCCTATCTCTGAAAGAAGTAGGTGTGTTAACACAAAGGTCTCTGCTTGACATCTGTTGGCAAGCTTGGGTAAGGAGCCATCAATGTGCTTATTTTAATAAGTCCAATTCTGAGGTGCCTGTCTCTCTCCATTCATTGTAAATGCAGCATAAACCCATAGTTTAGACTTTTGAATTCCAATGATATTTTAGGTACCTAAAATTAGGCATGGCAATGCTAAAATCCTACGTGTATACATCTGTTTCAAGTACTGAACTCATTGGCAGTTACTGAACTGTATGGGGCATCTAAGCCAAGGCTAAGAGTGAAATCTGACCTGTGGCCTTAGAGCTTGCCTACACTAGCTGGATCGACGCTGCAGCGATTGAGCCACTGGTGGTTGATTTATCGTGTCTACTTAGATGCGACAAATCAACCTCCAAGCATTCTCTTGTTGACTCCGATAATCTACCAGGATGAGAAAAGTAGCAGGAGTTCATCATAGAGCAGGCCCTGCCACTGTATGGAAAGCACTGGTAAGTATGTCGACTTCAGCTAACTGAAGTTTCATAGGTTAGATTGACGGGGGGCGGGGGTGGGAAGGGAAGGGAAGGAGGTGTGTAGTGTAGACTAGACCTAAATTTCATTGTGAGGGATGCTAAACAGCAGCTGCACTCAATGAACTCTGTTGTGTAGCTCCTTTCCTCAATTCTGTCTGGGACATACCCCTCTTGGGAAGAGCCAGTAGATGAGTTAAGTAAAGCAGCAGGCTGGGCTAGCAAACCATCCATTTCTTTTGCCCCTTTGTGGCATTTATAGGAAAAATGAAATATGAGAGACATTGGTTTTCATTGTCAGTCTCTTGTAAAATGTGCCCAGGCTAGTAAAGCATGCCTCAGCAGCTTGTTTGAGCAGCGAGTAATTGTGCTTCATTTGTCCAGAGAGTATTTTCTGTTGTCTTAGGCTGTTTGATGCTACATTTTAGTTGCCTGGTTTTGTATTTTTTAATCTGATACTGAAGCTGCTTTGTTCATAGAACTCAACTGGGCCAAACTCCTCCTGGGCAATCTCATTGAAGGCACAGGGGTTGCACATTATCAGTCAGCATTGAAGCTATGTGTAACGTGTATGTGGTTCCTGTTCCTGGAATATCTGAGTGGCTGACACACTTTTATGTATCTTTTCTCACAATGGTGCTATGAGATAGGGAAGTGCTATTGTCCCCATTTTATACCTGCAGAACTGAAGTTGCACAGGAAGTGTGTTTCAGAACAAGGAATCATATGCCTACATTTCCCAACTCCCAGGCCAGCAATCCAAGCAGCGTATCATCTTTTCTCTCTAGCCAGATTTGTCTCATTGTAATTTCTGAACATAAATCAGCTACAGAATCTTAATAAGGGCCTCATCCTTGTCTTATAAAGTCAAATGGATTTTCTTTACCCTTACAGTTTGTCCCTCTCCTGTTGCTTATCTGTGGTAGTGACTTGAGATATTTGTCTGCTTTGAGTGATGTGGGTGTTTTCTCTTTCTCATTCAGTATTACTTGTATTGTCTCTCATTTCCTCCCCTTTGTGTATCAGCAGTTACATTATAAAGCAGATTCTGACTCTGGAAAGGAAAAGCTCTAAAAAGAAACCTAGCGAACACTTCTGCGGCATTCAGACTTAGAGGACAATGATGGACTTTGTCTTGGTCATGTTGAAGTCAATGGCAAACTATCCAGGAAACTGTTTTTAATGTCATGACTTCGATGTCATCCACTTTTATGGCAGAAATACAGCACTCTGCACTTAGGCATTGGTAGAAGGGCTGAGGAGATATTTTGTTTCTGGAAAAAAAATTTTCAATGAACATCCGTAATGACACATGAGAGCTTGCATGTCTATCTGCTAATTTCAGTATGCAAAATTAATGCACTTATGGTTTATGTAGACACAGTAAAGAGGTTCACTGAAACTGTGACTCATACAGTTTCAGATAGTTAGCAAATTTATTTGTGGAGGTGTAAAGTATTTTAATGTCTTTTGCAAAATATGAGTTATTCTTTCTTTTATCATAGTGCCTAGGATTCCTGATCAAGGGCCAGGGATTGTCCCAGACGCTCTACGGACAAAGCTTTGCTATTTGCTTTTTTAAAAAATTTATTTGCCTTTCTTCAAAAAACTTCATATTCCTCTTTGGAACCTTAGAGCATTTTTTTCAATTATTCGTCTATCTGTATCTCTACTCTTGGTTGTCTATTCATCCTGGATGATAGATTGTCCACTTGATGTAACAGGTTTATACATCTTTCTAATTCCTTTTGTACTAAAACCTTTTTCTTTGCAGGACTCACCAGTTTAAAGTGTCCGCAAGACCCCACGTGGTGGTATTGGAATGGAAACTGTTATTACATAGAAAGGAAAGAGACTATGCAGTGGGATCAGGCTCTGGCCCAGTGTGCATTTTATAAACATGCTAGTCTTCTCCAAATAGAGAGTGCTGAAGAAAAGGTATTTTTGAAAAGGTGTTACTTTCATTCCAAAGAATATCTAGTTTGAAAAACTTAAGTATATCTTGTATTATGCTTTCAAGCTTGAAAGTTAAATTCTTCGTCAAGTAGTGTCCCTGAGGGTGCTCCACTTGAGGTGCTGGGCTTGTCCTGGCACCGCAAACGGAGAATCTTCCTTAGCAGTAGCCCTGCCAGCCCGTGCATGTGCTCCTGCTATCTCGCGCCGTTACAGCTGAGCGCGGGCCAGCTTGTCAGTTTCCTTCAACTGTCCGCAGCCGCAGACAGACTTTAGATACGCTCCCCCTCCTGTCAGAGGAGAAAGGGAGATTAGTGTTAGAAAGTTACTTGTTTCTTCTTAGGTTGTTAGTGTTAGAGTAGTTGTTCTTAGTAGTATAGTTCCTCTTGTTTAAAAAAACCCCCCCAAAAACCCACTCTTTTTCCTTGAGTTGTTCAGCAAGTCTAAACAAGGAATTATGCCGGGATCACCCGGTTTTAAGAGGTGTACCCAGTGCCAGGATGCCATGCCAGCATCAGACAGGCACTCGCGGTGCATTAAATGTCTCGGGGACGGACATGTCCCTCTCAAGTGCGTTCATTGCACGAAATTGACTGCACGCGCCAGGTGCGACTGAGAACTGAGGCTGAGGGTCCTATTGTTTATTAAAGCCCTCCAGACCTCCAACATGCCTGAGCCACTCTCCGCTGCTTCGGGGGCGCATGAGACTCGTCCATCTCCTACAGAGACTCCTCACAGAGCTTTCAAACCCTCTGCGAGGGTTAGTGTGGGTGACAGACCGGGAACCTCTGGCGTTCTGCCAAGGCATCCCACGGAGAAAACGGGCAAGAGGCGTAGCTCTTCTGCCCCTACCGTAGCCTGCACCAAGGACCCAATACTGGCATCTGCAAAAGGGTCCAGGGCTGAGTCGGCACCAGCAACGCCTCCAACAGCCGGTTTGAAGCTGGCAATGGCGGCACCGGCTTTCTCAGCTCACGCGCAAACGAGCGCAGCTGTGCCGGCACCCACAGCAGCGGTGCTGGCGGCTTTATCTCCGCTCTCTTCGATGCCGGACGCACCGGCACTGGTGCCGCAGGAGGGCACCGTCAATATGCAGCCCTTGGCACCGGCATTGCCTCCCTTGGTCCCGCAACCCGCTGATCCAGCGGCACCGGGTCTTCAGTCAAACTGTGGTCAGGCTATGCAGACTGCTTCACTGCCTGCTAGCCCATTGCAGACGGCACTGTCCTCTTCTCTGAACTGCTCGGTGCCGTCCAAGGCACAACGCAAGTCGGGAAGGGTTTGGATGCCATCTCTCACCCCAGACCGCGCTGTGTTTTCTCCTGCACCTTTGTCACCCGCTTCGTCCTACTCGGACAGCCATCACTGCGCTCATCGTTATGCCTCGACCAGGGAACGCCAGTACAGGTCGCCTCGTCACTCACCACGACAATGTTATCGAGCGCATTACTCTAGATCTCCCTCCCGCTACTCCACAAGATCTATTTCACCATGGTCTTCAAGACCCTCACGATATTCACGTCGGTATGGAACACCAACGCGCTAATCTACGAGATATTCACTGGGGTCATACCGTCACAGTAGGTACTACGACCATTACTATGATGACCGTCATTCCTCTCTCCACGGAAGGTACCCGCGTTCATGATCTCCGTGCTCCAGCAGACCGGTGTCTCCATGTCTTGCACTGTTAGAACCCCACCCCCCCGGCGGCATCACCAACCCCTGTGAAAGACACGGCTTCAATCCAGACCCATGAAGGACAGCAAGACAACCACACTCCAAGTCGGGAACTTCAG
The DNA here is from genome assembly GCA_032595735.1 of Pelochelys cantorii. Taxonomy (NCBI): domain Eukaryota; kingdom Metazoa; phylum Chordata; order Testudines; family Trionychidae; genus Pelochelys; species Pelochelys cantorii. The sequence goes on from CM064340.1 coordinate 21,869,076, forward strand.
AGTCCTGATTCTCCTGCCAACCATTCGTCTTCGTCGCCAGATGACACAGTCTTCCCCGGGGATTTATCTCCAACAGAAGACCATAAACAGTTTCAAGAACTTTTTAAGAGGGTTGCTCAATCTCAGAGCATTCAGACTACGGATGTTCAACAAAAACACCATCCGTTACTTAAGAACTTGCAACATTCTCAAAAATCAAAATTGGCACTCCCCTTTGACTATGCCATTTTGGAAATTGCCAACGACATCTGGCAGACTCCAGCTACTTCCTTGCCGACCAATAAGCTATCTGATAAGAAATACTTTATAAACCAGAAGGTCATGGAGTTCTTGTTTATTCACCCTCTGCCCAATTCCCTTGTCATGGACGCCGCACAACAAAGGTCCAAGACAGTACAGACTAAAAACACCGTAAATGACAAGGAGGCCAAATGCCTAGACATTTTAGGCAGAAAAGTATACTCTTCCGCCACTTCAGCTTTGAGAGTGTGCAATTACGTGGCTCCCCTGGCAAATCATGATTTCGACAATTATTCAAAATTAATTCCTCTTTTAGAACATCTACTGGACTCGAAACGTCAAATTCTAAAGGCGGTAATACAGGAGGGCTACACAACAGCCCAAACAGCATTGCAGATCACTTTGGACACTGCCGATGCAGCGGCTCGAGCCACAACGACTGCTGTAGTCATGCATCGTGCGTCCTGGTTGCCTCAAGCTGCTGCCCAGAAAGATTTACTGAATAAGGTAGAGGACTTACCCTTCGACCGCCAGTCACTCTTCACTCAATCCACCGATCAGGTGTTCCATTCAGGCAAAGACTCCCGTACGACGTTGAGAACGCTGGGGATGTATACACCTCCGTATAAGTGCAAGAGATATATGCCCTATAACAAGCAAAGACCTTTCTCTTATGCGTCATTCTGTGCCAAACCATACGAGCAGCAGAGGCCAAGACAGTGCCAACAGAAACGAAGACTGCAGTCTAACAAGGCACCTGGCCACCAGCAGGGGCGGCAGCAATTTTGACGTGTCGGTCGAGGGACTGTGCATCACCCCTTTGACGGAGGCTCTACACAATCTGCAAGCTTTATTCCATCATCGGTTGAGACCTTATCAACACTGTCGGTCTCTGATTTCCACCGACCATTGGGTCAACAACATAATCGCTTCAGGATATGCCATTCCTTTCAACTCAATCCCTCCCTCTTCCCCACCCCTTTTCAGGGACCCCTCTCACAAGACTCTTCTACAGCAAGAGGTTTCTCGTCTACTTACAATAGGGGCAGTGGAGAGGGTACCTGTTCAGTTCCGGGGGAGAGGTTTTTACTCTTGGTACTTCCTCACCCAGAAGAAGTCAGGGGGTTGGAGACCTATCCTGGACCCGTGTCGACTCAACCGTCACTTGCGGAAACAGAAATTCACAATGGTTACGTTGGCCTCTATCATCCCGGCTCTCGACAAAGGGGATTGGTTCGCGTCCCTCGACTTGCAGGACGCCTATTTTCATATAATGATCCATCCGGCCCACAGGCGATTCCTTCATTTTGTAGTGGGAACAGAACATTACCAATATCGGGTGTTACCCTTCGGCCTCTCAGCAGCTCCATGAGTGTTCTCCAAGACCCCAGCAGTGGTGGCTGCTTACCTTCGACGTCTTGATATCACGATCTTCCCGTATCTCAACAACTGCCTATTAAAGGCCCCTACCCTCGATGAGGCTACCCGGGCAGTTGCTACTACCACGACGGTATTCAAGGCTTTGGGTCTCATAATCAACTTCGACAAGTTGTCCCTGACGCCGAGTCATGACCTGGAATTTATCGGCGCGAGGCTTGATGCACTGAGCACAAGAGTATACTTACCCACAGCGAGATTCAAGTTGATTCAGGATTTGGTTCAGACTGTGTCAACTGCTCCCAAATCCCGCATACTTACCTGCCTACAGCTGCTCGGGCATATGGCTGCCACCACATATGTGGTGTCACACGCAAGACTCCACCTGTGCAGCCTCCAGCACTGGCTTTTCACTGTTTACACACTGGATGTACACAGCACGAACAGAACAGTGTCTATTCCCAAGCACGTCAGGACTTTTCTAACATGGTGGGACAGTCCCAAAAATCTGCTAGCAGGGGTCCCCTTTCACGGGCAGAAGCCCTCAATGCAGATCACAACGGATGCTTCCTTGATTGGTTGGGGTGCCCATCTGCAAGAGCATCGAGTTCAGGGGCTCTGGACTCCCCAGGAATCCCTACAGCACATAAATTTCCTTGAGTTGCGAGCTGTATTCAACGCCTGCGAGCACTTCCTCCACATGATCCGAGGTCTTACGGTTTGCATTCTCACCGACAATATATGCACGGTGTACTATATCAACAGGCAAGGCGGTGCGCGCTCACGCCCCCTTTGCGCAGAGGCTATACGATTGTGGAACTGGGCAATTTGGCATGGTATAACCCTTACCGCATCATACCTTCCCGGCAAGGACAATGTCATCGCCGATGCCCTCAGCAGACACTTCATTCCCCAACACGAGTGGGAGTTACACAACGAAGTTGTTCGCGATCTTTTCCATCTCTAGGGGTTCCCGAGTATAGACCTCTTTGCCACCCGTCACAACAGAAAGTGCCCTCATTACTGTTTGCGGGCGGGCATCAGGATGAGTTCCTTGGGAGATGCTTTCTTACTCGACTGGGTCATCACCAATTACTCTACACTTTTCCTCGTCTTCCTCTCATTCCGAGGGCGCTGGAGAAGATAGCACCAGAGGGCGCGACAGTGATTTCCATAGCACCCTTTTGGCCCCGACAGACTTGGCTGGCGCAGTTGTTGAGAATGTCGGTTGCTTAGCCACAACAACTACCGAGGCTGTCCAACTTGCTGTCTCAACATCACGATACAATGGTGCATCTGGACATCGATCGCATGCACCTCACGGCATGGCTCCTAACTGGCTCCAACCACCAGAAATGACCTGCTCTCAGGCAGTGAGACATGTGCTAATAACAGCAGGCGCCAGACCACTCGCAAGACCTACCTCTACAAATGGTATCAGTTCCAATCTTGGTGTGTGGTGAGGAATCTTGACCCTCTCTCCTTACTGCTGCAGCAGGTCCTGGATTACGTGCTCCACCTAAAGACGGGGGGGTTGGCAATTGCTTTGCTGAAAGTTCACCTGGCAGCAATCTCGGCCTTCCATCTTCCCATCGACGGTTATTTGCTGTTCGCCCATCTGCTCACTAAAAGGTTCCTAAAGGGGCTTGGGAATTTGTACCCGGCCTACAGGATTCCACCAGAGCCGTGGGACTTAGCTTTAGTATTGGACACACTAACTCTTCCCCCCCTTTGAGCCGTTAGCAGCTTGCGCATGCTCATGATGAAGGTGTCATTCCTGCTGGCAATTGCTTCAGCACGCCGGGTTAGTGAATTGGCAACTCTATCAGTCAGCCCACCATACACACTATTTTCCGAGCATGGGGTAGTGCTCTGTGTCCATCCTCCCTTCCTCCCAAAGGTGAACTCTCCTTTTCATATAAACGAGCCCATAAGCCTGTCATCATTCTATCCAAAACCGCATTCTTCACCAGAAGACTCAAGTCTACATACGCTCAACGTCAGGCGAGCGCTGGTCTTCTGCCTGGACAGAACACGTGCTTTCAGGAAGACTTGGCGTCTGTTTATAGCCACTGCTGAGCATTCAACAGGCCAACAGCTCTTCGCACAGCGTATTTCCAACTTAATCGTCTCTTGCATCACACGTTGTTACGCCCTACGGCATGAACCTTTACTGAGATGGCCTCGCGCCCACTCCACCAGAGGCATGGCCGCATCCACTGTTTACCTTAGAGGTGTGCCCTTGCAGGACATATGCTGTGCAGCAACTTGGTCATCTGCTCTTACCTTCACCAGACACTATGCCCTCGCAAAAATTTTGAAGAACGATTCAGTGGTGGCGCAAGCCGTTCTCGCCACAGCGCAGAGGCCATAAGTCCGAAGCACACCGATAGCATTGGACTACTGCTGTGTACTCACCTCGAGTGGAGCAGCCTCGGGGACACTACTCGACGAAGAAGAGAGAGTTACTCACCTTGTGCAGTAACGTCTGTTCTTCGAGATGTGTGTCCCCATGGGTGCTCCACAACCCACCCTCCTCCCTGCTTCAGAGCTTCTGTTTTTTTTTTCTTTCAGACACTTCCGGTTGGAAGGAAACTGAGAAGCTGGCCCGCACTCAGCTGTAACGGTGCGAATGGCGCGAGACAGCAGGAACGCATGTGTGGGCCGGCAGGGCTACTGCTAAGGAAGATTCTCTGTTTGCGGCGCTGGGACGAGCCCAGCACCTCGAGTGGAGCACCCATGGGGACGCACATCTCGAAGAACAGACGTTACTGCACAAGATGAGTAACTCTCTCGTCCTCTCTGGTGATTCTGGCCTGTCTTTGGGGAATACTTTATTACAGTGAAGTTCTAAGGCAGCAGAGCCAACTCGCTCTCTCGTTGTTTGCCAAATGGGGATTTTTGCTTTCCATCAGGATTTGAGAAACAGTTGCATTGGAAGAGCTTTGTGGGAGTTTGTGACAGCAGGAAATTGTTACTGTTTCAGATGTGGGTGGCTTCTGTGCTGCAGGGCGGTACCTGGATTGGTTTGTCAAAGCAACAGTCTGGTTCCTGGCAATGGACTAGTGGACACAGTGCTAATCTTGCAGTCAGTTGGTAAGGAGTTAAGTTTTCATAATTAAGAAAAGGAGTCAAGGAGCTGGGGAGTGGGTTGACTTTGTATGCTTGGCTGTTTCATGTACTCAACTGATCTTCCATAGAATGGGGTTGCTTCTCCCGCTAACTCTCCCCAATCACTGTTATAACCTGGCGGAACAAAATATTTGTCTTGTTTCATTTTAACTATATTAGCTATCATGTTCTCCGTACAACAGCATCAGCTGCAGATCCTAGAACTGACAGTTGTCTAGTGGATTTAGTGGGCATAGAAATTTCTATTAAGCAGGAAAATGGAAGACATTGAGATGTGTTTTTATAATTATTAGTGTAACAATAATCTTCACAAACAAAGGTGTAGATAACATCTGGTTGGAACAACTTTATTAAGCAGTACAACTAAAGTGGCGATTAGACTTCTGAGTCCTTTTGTGAATCTTGCCCATAGTCCTTTACATATATTGGAGATTTGCCCTAGCTCCTGCCATTGGTGCCCACCCTGTAGCATAGCTGCATCACTGCAGATTCCTAGCATAATCACAGTAAAGAGCTATGAAGTCATGATTTACACTATAGCAACCTACCTTGATTTCAAGCAGAGATAAGCTTCACAAGCGTAGATAGCAGCTTTGCGGATCTATGACAGGGGTTGGTGTGTGTTCAGGTACCTTGGTTGTTGGCCATTGGGGCAAATCCACTGTGGAGCTATGGTCTTGTATTGCTAAACAGATTTTTGAGTGATCACTGATAGACTGCTGTTGGGAATGAGTCTGGACACTCTAAATGCGGTGAAACAAGCAAGAGGATTTATTACACACAGCGCTGGCGGAGTGCTACCAGTGGTTAGGCTGGTGAACACTGCTTAAGCAAAACATTACAATAGATTATATAGGGGGCTGATGGGCAGAGGGGAAACAATTCATTAGGTTCTAGCAGCAAGACAAAATGAGCACGTAAGCCAATAAGCTAAGAAAGATTACATAGCATCTGTGCCCATCATCAGACAAACACCTTATCTCTAATACAAATAGTTTTCCTTAACAAGGTAAATAAGCCAACATCAACAGACAATTAAATGGCAACTTTTGTCTAGTTAAATCATGATGCATCTGTGATGGTGCCTTGCGCTGATGTGATCCATGAGTTTATGGGCCCATTATCTAGGATTAAAGCAAAGTATGTTAGCAAGGTTGTTTTGGTATCAGTCTGTGTCTTGTCTGGTGTGGCCTCTTGGAATGTGGTTGCCAGGATGACCGTGCCGTTCCCAGGGTCATGCTAACTCATGCTAACTGCCTGTCCTGTGAGGTTTACAAGGCCTGTCTCAGATTTTAGGGTTGAATAGGGGTTCTTAGCGAAATACCATGGATTGCCTCAGTTTACCCTACAACTGCCCATGAAATTCAGGCCTCTTTTAAAATCTCAGAGGATGTTAGTTACACTATGTAAATACCTTTATTGAGGGAGCATGAAAAGGCATCAGAAAGTAGGATTAGTCCTAAAGCAAGCTGAAATATTAAAGCTGCAAACATATTCTTGGTAGCTTTGTTGAGTATCTTTCTTATCTGCATTTTCTCTGTCTTCCAAATCCATTAGAGATAAGTTTTCAGGTCACTTTAGGTCTACAAAGTTTTGGCTTCCCAAACCATGCATTTTCAGATTCTGTAGGTATTCTGAGGGTTAACTCTTTTAAAATTCCATTCATTATTGTGAAGAATCTCTCATATTATTTTCACCTTTCTGTTTTATTTGTCAAGGATTAATGAACTTTCAATCTACTAATGCAATGTATTAAGTGCTGGCATTTTTAAATCAAGTTTTCTAAACAATATTTTCTAGGAATTATTTTGTGGACATTCTGTGTCCTGTGTAAATACAGGTGGTCTGAGAAGATGATGATAATGGTCATGGGAGGCAGGTATAAGAGGCAAGGGGAGGCAATAACTTCCCTTGGTCTTAGTGCTAAATCTTTCTTTCTTGCAAACCCTATTCTGACCCTTTGAAGGCTGCAAGCTGTGGCAGACTGGTGATTCTTTCCTCCCCGCCACATTGGATCTGTTAACTTAAAATGACGTCCAAGGACTTGAGGGCGCATCAGGAACTCCTCTATAGGTTAGTCCACAGTTTGAGGGTGCAGTCGAAGAAGGTGTTGGATGACTCGGATCCCACAGTTCCCACATCCTTCAAGCTGACACCCCTACCAGAGTGGCTCTGCTTCTCAATAAAACTGTGGCTAAGATCACGAAAACACTTTGGCAGACCCTGGCCTCCATTCTGCCAACAGATAAGAAGGTGGAGAGGCAGTATTTTGTGCCCCGGGAGGGTAATGAACATCTATTCTCCTACCCACCCCTAGGGTTGTTGGTGGTCCGGGAGGTCAACCAGCATGAGAGGCAGGGGCAACCGGGACCTACCCCTAAGAGCAGGGACACCAAGAAGATGGACCTTCTGGATAGGAAGGCCTATACTTTGTGGGGGCTTCAACTACGCATAGCAAACCAGCAGGTTCTGCTGAGCCATTATGCTTATAACACTTAGTCTTGCTATGGACAAGTTCACTGAACTTCTCCCCCAGGACTCTCAGGCTGAGTTCAAGTCCCTCTCTGAGGAGGGCCAGGTGGTCTCCTATGCGGTCAGATGCAGCTGCATGTGCTATGGCAACTGGCCTAGTGCTTTGCCACAGCTCATGGATTCAGTAGTCCAGAGTGCCCCTAGAGCTCCAGGCCCCCATTGAAGACCTACCATTCGAAGGGCTAAGCTTGTTTTCAGAGCAGACCGACCATTGTTTGCATGGCCTAAAGGACACGCGGGTCACACACTTAAATCCCTGGGAATCCATACCCTCGCACCCTGGGGGCTTCCCTTTCAGGAAGGAATGCCACCCAGCCTTCCCAACCGGGTAACCACCTGGACTTCTCTCCGCACAGGGGCAGGAACAGGAATGGCAGGAACAACAGATGCTGTTTCCGCCCTTGTCCGACCAAGGGTCGGGCTCGGCCAACAAGACCCAGGGCCCTCATCGAGGGTGTTGAGGGTGCGCCCGGGGACAGATTACCATTCTCGCCACTGCCTTTCCTGGACCACCTATTCCCTTTCTACTGCGCTTGGGCTTCCATCACCTCAGACCAGTGGGTCCTCAACACGATAGGAAGGGGGTATGATATTCACATGCCCTTCTCCATCCTTCTTCAGGGACCCCTCTCACGAGCATCTTCTGTGGGAGGAGGTGCTTCAACTTCTAAGCGTAGGGGCAGCCGAGGTGGTCCCTTCAGAGTTCATCACCAGGGGTTTCTACTCCGGGTACTTCCTGGTCCCCAAGGTCAATCATTCCCTCCCTCAGTCTTGGAGACGGGTATGCTGCCCTCTATTTAAAGGATACTTATTTTCATATTTCCATTGCTGCTCCCCATAGGAGGTTCCTGCGTTTCACCGTAAGTCAAGACCATTTCCAGTATACAGCCCTGTGTCTGGAATAAATTGCCTAGGGAGGGTGGGGAATCTCCATCACTGGAGATATTTAAGAGCAGGTTATACAGATTTCTATCAGGGATGATCTAGACGGTGCTTGGTCCTGCCATGAGGGCAAGTGACTGGATTTGATGATCTCTCGAGGTCCCTTCCAGTTCTAGTATTCTATGATTCTGTGATTCTGTCCGACAACATGTTGGCAGTGTCCTATATAAACAGACAGGGTGAGGCACGTTCCCCTCCCCTCTGGGAGTTGTGTATCAGGGCAGGAATTCACCTGATGGCCTCCTACGTCTCTGGGGGCCACAATACTGTGGTGGACCAACTAAGCAGGTCCTTTGTCAGTCACAAGTGGTCCCTTGGGGGGATGTAGCCTTACAGATCTTCCACAACTGGGGTTTCCCCTCCTGGACTGGTTCACAACCCATTAGAACAGGAAGTGCCCCAGGTTCTGCTCCCTCATGGGTCCGGGATGTGGGTCTATGGGAGACGCTCTCACCACCCCCTGGCTGGAGGGACTGCTCTGCATGTTTCCCCCATTCCTACTTGTGAACAAAGGTGCTCCTCAAGGTGAGGGAATTCAGGGGCTCCCTCATACTCATTGCACCAGCCTGGCCCAGGCAGCATTGCTTCACATCCCTACTGAGCCTCTCTTCCAAGAGGCCGTTCGCCCTCCCGTTGTATCCAGATCTCATAATGCAAGACTTCAGCAGGCCTCACCACCCGAACCTGCAGTCCCTGTACTTAATGGCCTGGAAGCTCCATGGCTGACAGCGGCAGAGCTGCGATGCTTGGAACGGGTGCAGGAGGTCCTGCTGCGGAGTAGGAAGCCTTCCACTAGAGCCACGTACTTGGCTAAATGGAAATGTTTTCCTGTCTGGGTTGCTTAGAAGGGGATTTCCCCTATGGACGCCCAGATTCTGCTGGTTCTGGACTATCTCAGGGTTCCGGGGTTGTCCTCTTTGATCAGGGTTCGCTTGGCAGCTATTTCCGCCTTCCACCTGGGATCCCGGGGCACGACACTTTTGGCACACCCTGTGGCTCATAGGTTTCTGAAGGGGTTGGACAGGTTCTACCTGCATGTTTGCCAACCTCTCCCTCAGTGGGGCCTTAATCTGATCCTGACCAGACTTATGGGGCCCTCCTTTGATCCTTTAGCCACCTGTTCATTGCTGCACCTCTCCTAGAAAGTGTTGTTTCTTGTAGCTATCACGTAAGCCAGACATTTTTCAGAGTTAAGGGCCCTTACCTCGGACCCCCCTTACACAGTCTTTTTCAAGGATGAGGTCAGGCTATGCCCAAACCCCACCGCCTTGTCCAAGATGGTGTCTCAGTTTCATGTCTCCCAACAGAGCCGGCCCAATGTATGGACTGACTGGGCTACTGCCTGGGGCACCCCATTGTGGGGGGCGCCGCGCGGGGCTGCCGGGTCGGGCTGACACCGCACATGCGCTGGGTGCCCGGGATGGGGCCACGCATGCGCCGGGGGCATGGGGCGCCGTGTGCCCGTGGGTGGGGCCGCGCATGCGTCGCACTCCCAGGGGCGGCGCCGCACTCCCAGAGCCCAACGCGCACAAATGGCTCGGGCTGGCCCTGTCTCCCAGGACATTTTTCTCAGTTTTTTTTATCCCAAGCTTTACATCTCTGACAAAGAACAGGCTTTACGCACTCTAGATGTTAGGAGAGCATTGACCTTTTACTTACGAAAGGGCTTTGTTCTGTCTAAGTCCCCTAAATTGTTTGTAGCAATAATGGAAAGACTCAAGAGGCAGCCTGTCTCTGCTCAGAGAATCTCTGCATAAATAACCTCCCTGCATTAAGGAGTGCTATAGGTTGGCTGGCATACTAGCTCCTACTCTCACGGCCCTACTCCACTAGAGCGCAGGCCTCCTCCACAGCATTCGTAGCCCAGGTTTCTATCTTGGACATCTGTAGGGCTGCAACGTGGTCTTTAATCCACACTTTTGCTAATCATTATGCACTGGCCTATCAGGCTAGAGAGGATGCAGCTCTTGATAGGGCTGTCCTCCGCTCAGTTGAAGGTTAGAACTCTGACCCCGCCTCCTGGATTTCTGCCTTGGAGTCACCTACATAGAATGGACATGAGCAATCACTTGAAGAAAAACGGTTACTTACCTTGTAACTGTTGTTCTTCGAGATGTGTTGCTCATGTCCATTCCAAATCCCGCCCACCTCCCTTTTTCCCCAGAGGTGGAGCTGGCTCCCACATTTGTGAAGGCAGGATAAAGTACCTGCTAAAGGAAGGGAGTTGGAGTGGGATCTTCAGGGAACAGGGCATCAGCCTCTGGAGGGCTCCATCTCACCCTCCTAATGCTGGCTCCTGCTTAGGAAAGCAGGATAAGGGACCATCTGAAGGTGAAGGAACCGAGGGGGTGGAGGGCCAGCAGGGGTATATATTAGCCGATATAGCAGCACCATTCCAGGGGACTCCCCTGCTGGCCCAACAGAAACTGCTGAGGGAAAAACTTAATGACGCGTGCATGCAGCGTTCGCACTCCTACGTCAATGGACATGAGCAACACATCTCGAAGAACAACAGTTCTGGAGGTAAGTAATTGTTTTTTCCCCACCTCTGCCATAAATAAAGAAAACACTGAAACCTTTTTTCTTGGACATAAATTAATATTTTATTTTATTTAAAATGAATTTTGATTAAGCATTTTAACTTTCTCATGTTAGTTTATCTATTGAATAATTTAAATTAAATCGTTCTCCCTAGCTGCAGCACTAGCAAAATGGCTTGGGTGTAATTATGTAATTTATGGTGAGTTTCCATTAGCAACTAGTGGTCTGCAGAAAGGTTTATATTGAGCCAGGTGGTCCACAGGCCAAAAAATTTGAGAACTACTTCCTTAAAGGGACAACATTCCTTTTCTTCAAGATAGCTGGACAAATGTGTTTCCCTTTTACTTCTGACTATTTGATGAACTAGTTTTAAGAGAACCCTCCACCAAAATCAGTATCTTGCTAAGATATAAAATCCTTTTTATGACTAAAATCTTTGGAAACATATTTTAACATAAACATGTAGTAAACTTTCATAAACATATCTTATGAAAATCACACACAATGAATTAGTGTTCCCTTTTTTCTAAAATCAACTAACTTTGTTATGAACACACTAAACCTCTGATTAATTTAAAATAATGTCTTTGTTTCAGTGAGTTTAAATATGTAGTAATCTGTAATTATTAATTTGAAAGTATTAAGAGTATATTTAAAATATAAAATCAGCTTAGAAATACTGCTGAAGAAAATGTTAAACAGAGAAGGGCTGCATTATGTATTCCATAATATATAATGTTGTATTCAGCAGGACGACTGACTTACCCTTACTACAGAGTTTTTGCAAATAAATCTCTGACAAACATTAGAGTATATAAAAAAAAAAACCTGTGACTTACATTTCTGTTTCCAAATTTAGTGCTTTTAATTAGATACCTTTTACATGTCCAGTCTTCACAATGTGGCATGTATTGGAAAACATGCTCCATTTTCTCTAGAGAGAAATTTTAGAAGAGTGTTTCTCTTCCCTCCCCCCCAAAGTCATTTACTGCATTTGGGTTCAGGGATTTGGCTGGAATGGATGAGCAGAGAGAAGAGGGAGACAGTAGGAAGTGGGGTGGAGTATAGGTGGTCCACAGGCTAGGGAGTTTGCCTCCCCAAGTAGCAGCTTCACCCACTGCCCATGATAATGTTTCCTTCTGGCCTTCAAATCAATGAATCTGTATGTGTGCGTTTGGCAGTTTCAGTATGAAACCTTTTGGTAAATTAAATAAAAAAAAATAGTAGAAAATGATTTGGTACTCAATAGATACGAAGAATTTTAATCACAATCATGAAAAAAGCACCTAAAATCAACATGGGATTTATTGAAATGAATAGCATTTTGCATATGAATGTACATAGACATGATTTCAGCATGAGTGTTTTTTCCTTTAGGATAGATTGTATGTAGCAAATGAGTACTGATGGATTTATTGGGAATTTTTTGGAATAGTTACATTTTCAGTAGTTTTAAAAAGAGCCAGTATAACTAAAAGGAAAGATGGTATTTATATTCTGATTCTAATAGCTTCTTGTTTCATAATAAAAGAATAATTTACTGGGAGGCATGAGTGTGTTTCTGATTGTACAGCAGGACTTGATTGCTTTAGTAATATTCATGTATGTATCTTATTTTTTAAACAGGCTTTCAGACATCAAAAGAGGTCAAAGTGGATGTGCTCAGATGAAGAAAGGAGGAGAACTTATGGCTACTAATTGTTCCACATGCCTGTACTGGGTCTGTGAAAAACAAGCAGGTGGTGATCAAAAGAACCAGTAATTCTGTATACAGCTAGTTGTGTAGGATCTTCTAAGATGCTTTTCACCATAGCATTTGGTTGCATGTTGCTGCATATGTACTATTCCCAGGGAATGCAGATTCCAGAGCTAGCTAACTCCATGTGCCAAGTTTTCAAACAGTGTAAATGGTTTTACCTCATTGATTTCAATGGATCTGTGCTGATTTTACAGCAGCTGAGAATCTTGACTCTAATCTCCACAGTGTAATTTGAATTAGGAATTGTTATGCAAGAACAATTTAGGAAAATGTATGAAGATGATACTTTCAAAACTAATTAATGATATACAAAATGATGGTCATGAGATGTGCCTTATTGGCAAACCTCGAGCAAAATTTTATTACTGTATTAAATACCATGTGATTTATCACAAGATACCATGTCATGTGTTTGATCTCATACGTGGTACCTACTGAATAAAATGAAGCTATTGTATGAAATTCCTCCTGTGTCTCCAGAAGTCTTCAGGTGGACTGCATAAAATACTGTTTTTTAAACTTTTGCTGCTAGAGAAGTTCAGAAAAAAAATTGTCTAAATGAAAGGTAGATTTTTCCCTGCAGATCAAGTTTTCTAGGTTCAGATAACAAAAACAGTTCATAAATAGTAAGGGTCTAAAATAATTCTAAACAACATCGTATGCATCAGAAATTAGTTCCAGGGAAAAACCAGGACTGAATAGAGCCTTCATTTCAGCCTATACTTTCTTATAAAATACGTAATGAGTAACCATTAAGGACGCAATTCAGGAAATCACTTTAATCATGTACCTAATTCCATCACTATGCAGGACAACACTTCTGTGTGTGCTTTAGTTCTGCAAGTGAATAAGTACTGTCTTGAATAGGGATGCATTTGTGAAAAAGGGCCTAGTTGCTCTAGAAACTTTTGTCCTTCAGCTAGTGTAATTGCCATAGCTAAGGCAGCTGCAGGCCAAGCTAGTCTGACTTTACAGTTTCTGTGATTCATGCTGTGTGTTCTTGTCAATCTCCTTGCAACTTCTTTTCACTTGCAGACCTTGATATTTTCCTTGAGTATCCTGGAAGAATACTGCTTTCTCTGGTGGCAATGGCTCAATACAGTACCCTAATAGAAGCAAAATTCTTCTGTGTGATAAAAGCTCATTGTACAGGAATAAGTAGCTGGTCATCCAGATTTTATCTTGTCTCAGGAAATGAAATGGTGTCAGCTCCCCGAACATGTATAGTTTACTTGAAAACAAGTAAGGTGTCATCTTTTCTCTTTAGTAATTAATTTTTTAAAATATAGATAAGATTTTAAAAAATAAAATTTTGTTTTTACCCTTGTTTGTATGTATGAGTAAAGACACAGCGAAAGTTTGGATTCAGAATCTTGATAATTAGAACATTGTCATAGAGTAGGGAGCCAGGAGATTGGTTATTTTCCCAGTTTGCAATTATTTTATCACCATGGACAAGTCTATTTTCCTATGTAGAAAAATGGCGGGAATCTTTGAGTTCGAGGAATGGAAAGCTCTGCGTGTGGGAAATCCTGGCTCAGTCCCACCCCTCCATTCCAGCAGCTCCTTTGGCAGAGGAACCAGTTTGATTTTTTTCCTGAGTCAATGGGAGAACAAGACTTCTGGGGGCCAGCCAGGACCTGTGCGATCACTGTGTCTGCTAAATAGCAAATATCCTCAATGGCTGGTGGTGGGACACAAATGGGGAGGGCTCTGAGTTACTACAGAGAATTTCTTCTCAGGGGTGTGTCTGGGTCTTGACAAAGTGTTCAAGGTCTAATTGACCATCACGTTTGGAGTTGGGAAGGAATTCTCCCATAGATCAGATTGGCAGAGACCCTGGGGTGTTTTTGCCTTCCTTTGCAGCAAGGAGCCAGGGTTAAACTAGAGTAAATGGTGGATTCTCTGTAACTGGAAATCTTTAAATCATGATTTGAGGACTTCAGTAACTCAACCAGAGGTTAGGGGTCTATTACAGCAGTGGGTGGGTAATGTTCTGTGGCCCGTGATGTGTAAGGGGTCAAATGAGATGCTCATGATTTGTGTTCTCTCTAATTTTTTATGCCCATGTGTGGAATGAATTTTGGCATGTGCACTATTATGGAGGTGATGTGCAACACATCACCTCCACATTGGTGCATATAACACTTTAATAGAAGTGCATTGTGGGTATGAAAACTAATCCCAAGAGGTTGAATCTTAAAGTGCACCACTCTTTAAGAAAGAAGGACCATGCTATTTTGGTAGGCTATTTTGTTTATAAATAGGAAGAGTGAGCCAGGAGGGAGACAGGAAGGGCTCGTCTAGACTACATTCCTCTTTCAAAAGGGGAATGTAAATGAGCCCAATCGAAAGTGCAAATGAAGCAAGGATTTAAATATCTCATGCTTCATTTGCATATTCACGTCCGATTGTTTTGAAAAAGGGTATTTCGAAAGTGAAACTGCAGTCTAGACAGAGTTCTTTTGAGGTGGAAAAACCCCTTTTTTTAAAGACCCAGTACTCATTTTTTCTGCAAAAGAGATGAGTCATGGAGGACACAGTCATAATCTGTAAATGCTTTTGAAGAAAGGGAATTACCCACAGTATCCGAAGAAGGCCTGAACTTAAAGAAGGAAAAGTTTAGGGTAGACCTCATAGAAAAGTTCTTGGCAGTACCAGCTATTAGGTAATGGAATGAACATTCAAGTGAGAGATTCAAGGCGATATCACTTCAGTTATTCAAAAATGAAGGTCATGAAAGTGCTGTAGGAGACAGGATTCTCTGCATTTTCAGAGACTATCTGATGACCCAAGTGGTCTCTTCCTGGGCCTTCTATTTATGATACTTTGATTCATTTACTAGGCAATATTTAAGAATTGTGGTTCTCTAACTTGGGTTAAATCCATATTGGGATTCATAATATAACTGGATTTATCCTCATTGGTGATGCTCACTCTTGGTTTAAGCGTAGCTTACCAATATGCAAATCTAGATCACTTACAACAGAAGCATACAACCATATTTGGACATTTTAGTTTATAAAAGTTATAACTATACTTTTGGCCTTTGTGTAAGGCTCTTGTGTTTTTTTTCTTACATGTTATGCAGCTGACTGCTTTTCTTACCTTAAGAGATGACACAAACTATGGGAATGACACAACAGCTTGCATTGAGTACACATGACATTAGAATATGTATCTGTGATGAGAATCCAAATGCTAATAACTGTTTCTTCTTCGAGTGGTTGCTCATGTCCATTCGAATCAGGTGTGCGCACTGCGTGCACCACGTCTTCCAGAGCGTTTTCCCTAGCGGTATCCGTAGCGCCGGCAGGGCACCCCCTGGAGTGGCGCCACCATGGCGGGGCATAAGTACCCCTGCCGGCGCTCCCCCACCTCAGTTCCTTCTTACCGCCCGTGACGGTCGTTGGAGCGTGTGTCTCTCTTAGTTTAGTTAATGGTTCCTGTTTCTGTTAGCCTTGTAAATAGTTCAATTAGTTAGGTAGTTAGTGTCTACTTCGTTCTTTGTTCTTCTTCCCCCCCTTTGGGGGTGAGGAATGCCAGGGCCGCAAGGCTTTAAGGCGTGCGCTGTCTGCGCAAAGTTCATGCCCAAAGGAGACCCACACGACAGCTGTCTGAATTGTCTGGGCGAGACCCATCTTACGGATGCCTGTAAGATCTGTAGGTCTTTCAAGCCGCGCACAAAAAGGGAGAGAGTCTCTCGCCTGAAACTCCTCCTCATGGAGATGCGTTACAACCGGCACCGGCTGGGCACCCTGCGGTGCACAGTGCACCGGCATTGACGCGCGATGCTCCGTCTCGGGCCCGGGCCCGGGCCCCGGTGTCCAGGACCCGGCACCGGTCTCACTCTCCGGCACCGAAGAGGTCCAGAAAGTCTCGCGGCAGGTCCCCGTCTCGGAAAACCACGCCAGACCTGCACCGTGGTGCCGACTCACCGGTGCACACATCCTCCACGGTGCGGCGTAAGCGGGCGGAACGCCCCTCTAGTCCAGGGCAATTGCCCCCGCACCGTCCATCCATGCCGGACACCTTTGAGGTGGCGCAGGACCTCATCAACCTCACCACCTCCCTTCTGTCGTCGGTTGAGACGGAAGGGTCGAGGTCGCCTATGTCAGAGGCCGTGTCGGCTCTGGCTTCGCCTCAGCACCGGCAAGACCGGCAGACTCAGGCTGTTTTTGTGACGGGAACGTCCCCGGTGGGACCGGTACCACTTGCCTCGGCATCGACGGCGATTTCGACGCCGACTCCTAAGTCTCACTCAGCACCCAACTGGGTTCGGCCTACCTCAGTATTGGGTTTTCTCCCGGGCCCCCTGTTGGCTGCACCGGTGCCGTACCACCCCAGTCTGGTGGCAACGTCTGCGGCACCGACGCCCATCTTTGCACCGTCGCAAGCACCGGCACCAACCATGTGGACCTTGCCGGTGCCCCAGCCGACACTGATGTCAACATCTTCGGGACTCGTCTCGATACTGTCATTCTCGGTGCAGGGGATGCAACCGGCACCGGCACCTCTTACAGCACCGACAACGGCACCGGCACCTCCTTCGGCACCGACAGCAGCACCGGCACCTCTTTCGGCACCGACAACGGTTTTGGCGCCGGGACTGGGTCCCTTGGTACCACAACAGCTTTCGGCCCCTCCGGTACCGCAGCATGCCCCCGCTCCCTCGGTGTCGCAACAGCCTCCTTCCTCGGTGCCTCAACCGGCACCGGCACCACCAGCACCGGCACCGGCACCACCAGCACGTCCCCACCGGGCCCATGCTGGCAAGCCCAAGTCCATGGCCAGGTTCGCACCTCCGTCGGCTACAGGTCACTCCTCCACGGCGCCTCCATGGCCAGAGTCCGATTATTCCTCGGATTCTGATGCGTCATCCCTCAGGTCTGGGTCCTCGAGAGCCTCCTCGGCCCATAGGTCCCATTCCCGGCATCGACGTGACCGTGCTCAGATGCAACAGACTTGGCCACCTCATCCCCAGTGGCCTTTCCACCAATGGCAAGGGCCTGTGCCCCCCTCGGTGGCGTCAGTAGCCTCGGATCATCGGGCGCAACCATCGGCGTCGTTGTCGCGACCTCCTCCTTCCCCCCAGAGGCCACCTACGTTGGACCTTGCAGCACAGGCGCAGCCCTCGGTGCCTGAACCATGCCCGCAGCCGGTACCGTATGTCCAACCGGTACCGCAAACGGCTCCTGTGCTAGATCCGGCACCGATACAGGAATCCTCCTCATCGTCTCCGGATGAAGCCCTGGCGGACCCTGCTCCGGCGCTGCCTACGATGGATACCCGAGTGCATCAGGAGCTCCTCAGACGTCTGGCTTCCAACTTGGGTGTCCCGGTGGAGCCAGTCGTGGATGACACGGACCCTATGATTGATATCCTTTCAGATGATGCGCTCGCCCGCTTGGCTTTACCACTTAACAAGACGGTGGCAAAAATTACCAATGCCCTGTGGCAGACACCAGCGACCCTGACCCCTACCCTAAAGGGTGTGGAGAGGCGTTTTGTTCCCCAGTTGGGGCATGAACACTTGTACTCCCAGCCTGTCCCTGGGTCCTTGGTCGTCCAGGCAGCGGCCCAAAGGGAAAAACTCGCCCAACCGGGGCCATCCCCGAAAGCTAGGGAGCCCAAGCGCCTTGACTTAATGGGACAAAAAGTGTACGCCACTGGGGGGGTGCAACTCCGCATCGCGAATCAGCAAGCGATGCTAAGTCGTTATGCTTTTAACACATGGCAGGCCATGGACAAGTTCAAGGATAAGCTCCCTGCCGAGGCCCGTCAGGAGTTTCTGGCCATGACCTCCGAAGGTAAGACCATTGCCTGCACTGCCCTCCAGGCTTCTCTGGATGCGGTCGACTCTGCAGCCCGCACCATGGCGTCGGGTGTGGTTACGCGCCGTGGTGCGTGGCTACAAGTATCTGGAATACCTCCTGATGTCCAGTCTACTATCCAAGACCTGCCTTTCGACGGCAAGGCGTTATTCTCGGAGCATACGGACTCCAGGCTCCATACCCTCAAGGACACGAGGTCTACCCTTCGATCCTTGGGGATCCACACACCGGCTCCTCAGCGTCGGCAGCTGCCCTACAGACAGCAAGGGAGACTGCAGTCCCAGGTCCCCCGTGGGGATTACTGGAGACGCCGTCCTCGTACTTCCGGTGGGGGTACAGGGGCGGCTGCAGGTCCATCGTCCTCAAGGGGGCGTAGGCGATGCCCGAGAGGAGACAACCCCCGTGGGATTGGTCAAGGTCCCTCCCAACAACAAATACCGCAGTTTTGACAGGCTCCCAGAGAGTGGCGCACCAGCCTCCCACCCTGGCCCCCCGTTTGGGGCCAGGTTATCCCGGGTTGCTCAAGCCTGGGCAGATATCACAAGCGACGCCTGGGTTCTAAACATAGTCAGGAGTGGCTACACCATCCCTTTTCTGGGCTCGCCCCCTTCCAACCCTCCTTCCCCGTCCCTTTTCAGGGACACCCCTCACGAAGGCACCCTCCGCCAGAAGGTACTGGCGCTCCTCCAAAAGGGAGCGGTAGAGAGGGTTCCATCGCACCTGGAGGGCAAGGGTTTTTACTCCCGATATTTCGTAGTTCCCAAACCCAAGGGCGGGTTCCGTCCCATCTTGGACCTAAGGGATCTCAACAGGGCGGTCGCAAAGTCCAAATTCAGAATGGTCACCCTGGCTTCTGTCATTCCGGTTCTACAGTTAGGAGACTGCTACGCTACTCTCGATCTCAGGGATGCTTACTTCCATGTGGCGATAAGACCCTGCCACAGGAGGTTCCTCCATTTCATTGTCTCCCAGTGCCACTTCCAGTTTACTGTGCTCCCGTTTGGTCTTTCTACAGCACCCAGGGTTTTTACAAAATGCATGGCAGTCGTGGCGGCGTTCCTCCGCAGACAAGGGGTACACGTATTCCCGTACCTGGACGACTGGCTAATCCATGGTCACTCTCACGAACAAGTAGAGGCCCACGTGTTCCTCACAAGGGCCCTCTTCGTGAGGCTGGGTCTCATGCTGAACAAGGAAAAGTCATCTTTGGTCCCCTCTCAACACCTCAAATTTGTGGGTGCCCTCCTGGACGCCAGGTTGGCGAGGGCTCTTCTCCCCAGAACCAGGTTCCGGGCCATAGTGGAGCTGGTTTCCGAATTAACTCGGTCCCCTATCACAACCGCCCGGGTCTGCTCAAGGTTGCTGGGACACATGGCGGCGTGCACACACGTGGTTCGCCATGCTCGAATGAGCCTCATACCTCTGCAGGCTTGGTTGGCGAGGGCATTCAACCGATCCAGGGGCCTCTGGGACATGGTTCTTACGGTGCCCCTGGAGATAATAGTTTCATTACAATGGTGGACCCAGGAGTCTGTGGTCTGCAGCGGGACCCCCTTTTTCATCCTGCCCCCCTCGCTTACTCTGGTCACAGGTGCCTTGGACCTGGGTTGGGGAGCACATCTGGGGTGCCACAGGACCCAGGGTCATTGGTCCCCTACAGAGCGAACCCTACACATAAATGTACGGGAGCTCAGGGCAGTCAGGAGAGCGTGCGAGACCTTCCTGTCAAAGCTCTCTCGCCGCTCCGTTCTAGTCCGCCTGGACAACACGGCGGCCGTATTTTACATCAACAGGCAGGGGGGTGCTCGGTCGCCTCCCCTCTGTCTCGAGGCCCTGCGCCTCTGGGACCTGTGTGTGCAACACAACATAGCTTTGCAGGCAGAGTACCTACCAGGGTGCAAAAATCTGCTGGCCGATGCTCTGAGCAGGTCCTTCGGAGCCCATGAATGGTCTCTCAAGGACTTGGTCCTTCTCCAGGTCTTCTGCAGGTGGGGCTATCCCCTACTAGACCTGTTTGCCTCGGCACGCAATACCAAGTGCCCAAATTATTGCTCCCTGCTGGGGCTAGGGGAACACTCATGGGGGGATGCCATGACGGTGACCTGGCCGGCGGGCATACTTTATGCTTTCCCTCCATTTCCCCTAATTCCCAGGGTCTTGACCAGAATCAGGACTTTCGGGTCCACACTCGTCCTGATAGCCCCCCGTTGGCCCAGACAATTCTGGTTCCCGATACTGGTGGACATGCTCACAAAGGAGCCTATAACGCTCCCGCCAGTCCGGGATCTCTTGACCCAACCGTGGGATGGGGGAACTATGGTTCACCCGAATCTCCAGTCCCTACACCTAACGGCCTGGTTTATCCATGGTTGACTCAACCGGAGAGGGAATGCTCCCAGGAGGTACAGATGGTGCTACTAAGCAGTAGAAAACCATCTACCAGACGGTCGTACGCTGCCAAGTGGCGACGCTTCTTGTCTTGGGCGTCCTGAACCGGAGTGCACCCGTCCTGTGCACCTGTCCCGTTCGTTCTAGACTACCTCTTTGATCTTAGGTCCAGTGGTCTTTCCACATCCTCTATCAAAGTCCACGTGGCATCTCTCTCTGCCTTCCATGTGGGTTCAGCAGGAGTTTCTTTATTCTCTGACCCTGTGGTCAAAAGGTTCCTCAAAGGTTTGGATAAGTTGTATCCCTCGGTTAGACCCCCTCTCCCCGCTTGGGACCTCAACCTCGTGTTATCTTGACTAGTGTCGCCCCCTTTTGAACCGCTGGCCACGTGTTCCTTGAAGTACCTCTCCATGAAGGTTGCATTCATTGTGGCTATTACATCGGCTCGCAGGGTCTCTGAGCTGAGGGCCTTAACGATAAATCCGCCCTACCTGGTGTTCTCCGATCATAATGTGAGGCTCCGCCCTCACCCAGCTTTTCTCCCTAAGGTGGTGTCACCTTTTCATTTGTCCCAACAAATCTACCTCCCGGTATTCTTCCCAAAGCCCTATGCCTCCCATAAGGAGCAAGTGCTCCATTCCCTGGATGCTAGGCGTGCACTAGCTTTTTATATCGATAGGACTAAACCCTTTTGTAAATCCACACAATTATTTGTTGCTGTTGTGGACAGAATGAAAGGGCTCCCCATATCGACCCAGAGGTTGTCCAGTTGGGTCGCCGGGTGTATCAGGGAGTGTTATGCCTTAGCCGGGAAGGCCCCGCCCTGGGTTACAGCACACTCCACCAGGGCACAGGCGTCCTCTGTAGCTTTTGGGGCGCAGGTCCCAATCACTGAAATCTGTAGGGCGGCCACGTGGTCATCGGTGCATACCTTTACGGCACATTATGCGCTAACACAGCAGGCTAGAGAGGATGCAAGCATGGGCGCTGCAGTCCTCAGCTCTGTTTTGTAAATATGCCATTTCCTGTACTGTTGCATTTTTCTACGTTTATGCTGTTCGATTAGTTGAATAAATTTGTTGGATTGTTCAACCCTTGTGGACATCTCTTTTTCAGTGCTCCGACCCCTCCTCCTTAAAGTGGGGTTGGCTTGGAAGTCACCTGATTCGAATGGACATGAGCAACCACTCGAAGAAGAAAAGAACAGTTACTTACCTGTAACTGTTGTTCTTCGAGATGTGTTGCTCATGTCCATTCGATTCCCCCCCTACTTCCCCTTCGTCGGAGTGTCCGGCAAGAAGGAACTGAAGTGGGGGAGTGCCAGCAGGGGTACTTATGCCCCGCCATGGTGGCGCCACTCCAGGGAGCGCCCTGCCGGCGCTACGGATACCGCTAGGGAAAACGCTCCGGAAGACGCGGTGCACGCGGTGCGCACACCTGATTTGAATGGACATGAGCAACACATCTCAAAGAACAACAGTTACAGGTAAGTAACCGTTCTTTTCTCTCGCATCTGGTTCTTACATGTGGCAATGGAGATTACAAAAAAAATGAATATGAGAGAAAAATTCCAGGGTGCATAGATATAATCTGACTGTTAATCTTGGAATTGTGCTGTGTGTTTCTCTTCTCTAGGCTGTGCTTCTGGGCGGTATGGATTTGGATGCAGGAAAACCTGCCCTCACTGTACTAGTGCCCTGCCTTGTAACAGTTTGACTGGGTTCTGTGATGAGAAAACCTCATGTCTGTTGCCATTCACGCTAGCAAGCTGTGCAGCAAGTAAGTTCTGAAAGGAGACACCTCAGAACAACTAGCATTCTATTATGTTGCCTGGGTTTTAAGCCACATTATTTTAGATGACTAGATTCAGGAGGGATGTTGACAAGAGCCCTTAAATGATGCCCCAGCTCTTTCATTTTACATAAGTCTATCATTGAAACTAGATAGATGGGGTGTTCATTCCATCTTGTATGAACTGGTGACTAGGACTGTGGCCCACGAAAGCCCTGGAGTACAAATCTTTTTCTTCGGTTCTTGTATCCTCTCCCTGCCCTTAAGGTCTTGCAGTCCACTATGAGTTTGAAATTTGTCAGGTTCATGGAAGAGGCCAGACTGATGGTATTGGATCTTTACATCTTTTGATAAGCCACAGAAAAGGTAGAGCAGTAGTGCAAGCCTCTCTCTCTAAGACTGTATTGTCATCTTCGTGCCAATTCAGTTCACAGCTTCTCTGACACTGCCAAAAAGGGTTCAATATGAGGCCACGTGTGGATGGCTTTATTTGTTTGCCCAGATTCTCTCCCTACATCATCTCTTCTGTTCTCTTTTATTGTTCCAGAATGGTACGATGAGGATAGAATATGGCCCTGTTTCCCCCCAACATGGGGAGAGTGTTCGCACAGTAAACTTTTATGCCACCCTTCCTTACAATTTCAATAGCAAGGGAGAAGGAGGATGTCTGCCTGGAATACAATGCAGTCCAACTGGCAGACAATCCATCGGGGACTCTTGCTAACTAGTATAAATTTGAGTCACCCTTATGTTACTGTGTGTTTAATCAGAGAATCATAGAAATGTATGGCTGGAAGTCCTCAGATCCACCTCTCTGCACTTAGGCAGGACCAAGTAAACCTAGACCATCTCTGACAGGTGTTTATCCAACGTGTTTTTAAAACCTCTGATGATGGGGAATTCTACAGCCTCCCTTAGAAGGCTATTCCAGAGCTTAACTACCCTTATAATTAGAAAGATTTTTTCTTTATTTCCTGGGCCTTTTTAAAAAATTGTCATACAATTACATATCCGTATAATGATGTACAGAGCTTGTGTTTTCACTCAAAAGCTCACCAGCCTGTATAATAAGATTTATTATTATTATTATTTATTATTATTATTATTATTATTGTTGTTATTTAGCTTGCAGTAGCATGAAAATCATATAAAACTGTGGTCACCAACCAGTCGACTGGTCAATCGCAGCACCCTTTAGGAGTTGATTGCTGCAGCCAGCTGGCTGGGTGGCTGCCTCTCTTTGCTCCAGCCTAGTTGGAGTGTGGCGCAACCTCGGCGGGCTGAATGCCGTGGTCAGCTGGGCTGGATCAAAGAGGGGCAGCCACCTGGCCAGCTGGCCATGGCATTCAGCCTTCTGAGGCTGCACCATGCTCTAGCTGGGCTGGATCAAAGAGGGGCAGCCACCTGGCCAATTGGACATGGGTTTAACCAGCTGAGGCTGCGCCTGTGCCATGCTTCAGCTGGGCTGGAGTAAAGAGTGGATCCCCTTCTTTGTTAACTTGCCGTGGGGGGAAAGAGGGAGGGAAAGAGGTGCGCATATGCACACATGTGTGTTTCTGGCTCTTGTCTCCTGTTCTGGGAGGGGATGAGGTTGGGCCTGCTCCTCAGTGCCAGTGCTGGGCAGCCGGCACACATGGTGTGCCAGGGACCAGGCTATGCTGTGCTGTTCCCCATGGCCTGTGTGTGGGGTCAGGGAACCCCTTCCCCAGCACCCTGCTGTGCCTGGCTGGACTGAAGGCAGCCCTGGGCTCTGCCTGCCCCAATCCCAGCCCCAGCCTCAGCCTCAGCCTCAGAGCTGCTGTATGCAGGAAAAGGGCTGGGCCGGGCAGGGAAGAGACTTTGCCCCCCCCCCTTCTTGCCCCAGTGCTACTTCTGGGACACTGCAAGTCTCAGCACTGCTGCCTTGCTGGTGAGTGCGCTGGGGGCATAGAGATGTGGGGGAAGGAGGATGCAGGGGCAGGATGGGAGGGAACAGGGGTTGCAGTGAGGGGCATGGGGTGATGCAGGGGATCAGGCTGGAAGGGATCATGGGCATGAGGGGAGCGAGGCTGGAGCAGAGGCAAGATGTGAGGGGGGATACGAGTTTACTTTGCAGAAGCTGCACTTGCTTTTACTCTCCACTTCATTGCCTTCCTCCCCAACTAGCTATTTGGCTGCATTCTCACCCTTTCCCTTTTTTGCATTAGTCTTCCTCTCCCAAACTCCGTCTCATACCCCCACCCCACACCCTCTCCTGCTGCCAAACTCTTTTCCAGACCCTGCCCTGCTTGCCCGTCCTGTACCCCACCTCCCACCCAGATCCTGCATCCCTATCTCACTCAATGGCTGTCCTTCCCCGCACATTGAGCCCCTCATTTTTGTTCCCACCCCAGAACCTAAAGGGGTCCACAAAATCCACTAACTCTGAAACCCCAAAACAGTAAATCTGGCCTATGGGAAGCCCTCAACCTCAGTCTTCCCTGTCCCTTCCACTTACCCTGTGGGGGCTGGAGTGCCAGAAGGGTGAAGTATCTCAGTTGGGGGCCACATCAGTGATGGTTGGGGGTTTTGGGAGGAGTTTTTTGCTTCTCACTTATGTGGTTTCCAACTGATTTCTCTGTGGGTCAATGGCCCCCGACCCAAAAGAGGTTCCCCACACCTGCCATAAATAAAGAAAACATTGAAACCTTTTGTGCTGGACATATTTTACTTTATTTTAAATGAAGTTTGAAAAACTAACATAAGAAAGTTAAAATGCTTAATCTGTTTAATAATTTAAATTAAATCATTCTCCCTAGCTGCAGCTCTAGCAAAATGGCTTGGGTGTAATTATGTAATTAACAGTTAGGGTGAATTTTCATTAGCAATGGGTAGTCCATGGAAAGGTTTGGACAGGCCGGGGCCTCTGGGGGAAGGGATGGGGTAGATCCTGACTTGCCCTGACATTCAAAAAGTGATTTTTGCGTGTAAAAAGGTTGGAGATATCCCTGATATAAGAGAGTCTTATGGAAGAATATTTTCACTTTGGGTCAGCACTTCTTAAAAATGCACTGCTTAGACATATTTTGCTATATGTGGATATTAAAAAAAGAAATAGCCATAGATTAATGCACCTGCATTACGAATTACGAAGCACATAGAAGCCCAACAATAAATGGGTACATAATGTAGGTTATTTAAAACATGATCTTGTAGATCAAAGTCATGGGAGGAACTGCCTGATTTTCCTTTAAGAAATAAGTTAATAATCATAATTTACATCCCTCTATCACCGCTTCATTCCAGAGAATTAAATACTAATGAATTTGTTTAAAAAAATCATGCAAGCTTGGGAGGCTGAGGAATATACTTTCCCCCCCTCATTCCTTAACTTATACATTTTCAAGATGGTGCCCAGGAATCTTATAACGCAGCCCCTGTTCAATTCAAAGGGAGTAATGCAGAGGATGAATTATTCACACACAAACACCCTCCCACCATGCAAAATGCCAGTTCAAGGCCTATACATTGCTTAACTTCCATTCACATCTCTGTAACAAGGGATAAACAGGACTGAATGGTGTATAGGGCTTGTGCCAGCCTTCTTTGCAGAGGAATTTACCTCCAGAATGAATTTCTGGCAGTTTTGTGAACACAAAGTATGGGAATATTTTAACAGCAAATGCTTGTCATGTTTTTGACATAACAGATATCAATGGCCTGGCTCTGTCTTTGTTTTTGTTTGTTTGTTTTTTTAAAGCCACAGTCAGTATACAATGTCCAGAGGTTGGGTGGCGCTACTGGAACAGATACTGTTACTATATCTCACAAGCTAAAGCAAAACCTTGGAAGGATGCCAATTCCACCTGTAGTCGATACAGAGCTGCTGAACTTGTTTGGTTTGAAAGTCGGGAAGAACTGGTACAGTTATTAATGTTACCTCTTTTCTTCTCTAACTGGGCTTTTGGCCAAGGCTGACAGCACTTCACTACTAACTACATGTTATTGCATGTGCAGAACATCTCAAAGTTCCCTTGATGTTTATATGGAGCTGTAGGTACCACAAGAAAGTTTGGCTCAGAAATGTTTGCTGTATCAAGCATCCAAGAATTGAATTGATGTCAGTGGACTTTCTGGCATGAAACACTATCAAATGATATGGTTTCCTTCTCTTTTAATAATAATTGTCCTGTTTCATTTTGATAAAAACAGTAAAACCACAAACACTTTTCCCTTTTTTGTTTCTGAAAACGTTTGCATACAGAGTTGGATAAAATCATCTCTGAATGAACCCACATGGACAGGGTTGCAAGATATAAACCAAGATGGCATCTGGGCCTGGGCTCATGAAGATAATGCATCTAGTGTATTGGAATGGTCTGTATATGAAGTAATCTGTATGTATCTAGTGTAGTGTGGTTGTGATCTGAAACCACATCAAAACAACAATGAAATTAAAAAATCATGATTTTATTAGCTTAGACATATTGTTAATGTCCAGATATTCAGGTAAGATCCATCTAGTCCATTCCACTCTGGGGGGGAAAATATTCCTAGGCTATTTCATATAATATTTAGATAAACATATTCTTTATATATTTTATGTGTGCAATGTATAGAATATAACATTTGTGGAATATTTTACAATCCCCTTAGGAAACCAAATTCAGCTCTCTCTCACTTCAGCATAAACTGATGTGAATGATCTCAGAGGGTAGCTGTGTTAGTCTGTATCTGCAAAAACAATGATGAGTCCTGTGGCTCCTTAGCCCTGGTCTACACTAGGACCTTAGTCCGAAATAAGCCTCCCAAGTTCAAATTAGTACACACTACCAAACCCGTTATTTTGGAATAATGGGCTGCGGAATTTGAACTCCGTACTCCTGTTTTTCATCAGGAGTAACGCTAATTCCAAACTTTTAAGTTTGAAATAACATTAGTGTGGATGCTCCAATGCTGCTAATTAGAAATAATTGGCCTCTGGGAGGTTTCCTGAAGCTCCCCAGAGTGCTTCCTGGGGCTCTGAATCCAAAGTAGCACATCCACATTAACAGAGCCTGTCTTGGACTAATTTTGAGGCTTTCCCATAGTGAGGACATGCAAGTTCAAATTAGTTAAATTGGGAGTTCTTAAGTCAAATTTAGTAATTTTGAAATAATTTCCTAGTGTAGACATGGAGTTAGAGACTAAGGGTATGTCTACACTACATTCCTCTTTTGAGAGAGGAATGCAAATGCAGCCGAGTGAAATTGCAAATGAAGCGTGGATTTGAATTTCCAGCGCTTCATTTGCATAATTGCGTCCGGGCGCTATTTTGAAATACCCTATTTTGAAAAAAGAAACGCTGTCTAGACGTGGTTATTTTGAAAGAAAACCCTTCTATCGAAATTACCCTTAAACCTCATTTTATAAGGAGTAAGAGTAATTTCAAAAAAAGAGTTTTCTTTTGAAATAACCGCATATAGAGAGAGTTTTTCTTTTTTCGAAATAAGGTATTGCGAAATAGTGCCCGGATGCGATTATGCAAATGAAGCGCAGGAAATTCAAATCTGCGCTTCATTTGCAATTTCATTCATCTGCATTTGCATTCCTCTCTCGAAAGAAGAATTCAGTGTAGACATACCCTAACAGATTTATTAGGACATAAGCTTTCGTAGGTAAAACACGCTTCATCAGATGAATTGGAATGGAAGTTACAACTGGGCAGTCTCTACGCCTAAGGATAAATGGACACAAATCGGACATCAGGAAAAGTAACACACACAAACCTGTAGGGAAACACTTTAACCTCCCTAGACATTCAGTAATGGATTTGAAAGTAGCCATCCTTCTACAAAAGAATTTCAAAACCTAATTAAAAAGGGAAACAGCTGAACTGGAGTACATTTGCAAATTCAGTAGAATCATAGAATACTAAGACTGGAAGGGACCTCGAGAGGTCATCGAGTCCAGTCCCCTGCCTTCATGGCAGGGCCAAATACTGTCTAGACCATCCCTGATAGACATTTATCTAACCTACTCTTAAATATCTCTAGACATGGGAATTCTACAACCTCCCTGGGCAATTTATTCCAGTGTTTGACTACTCTGACAGTTAGGAACTTTTTCCTAATGTCCAACCTAAACCTCCCTTGATGGAGTTTAAGCCCATTGCTTCTTGTTCTGTCCTCAGAGGCCAAGATGAACAAGTTTTCTCCCTTCTCCTTATGACACCCGTTTAGATACCTGAAAACTGCTATCATGTCCCCCCTCAGTCTTCTCTTTTCTAAACTAAACAAACCCAATTCTTTCAGCCTTCCTTCATAGGTCATATTCTCTAGACCTTTAATCATTCTTGTTGCTCTTCTCTGGACCCTCTCCAATTTCTCCACATCTTTCTTGAAATGCGGTGCCCAGAATGGGACACAATACTCCAACTGAGGCCTACCCAGCGCAGAGTAGAGCGAAAGAATGACTTCTCGTGTCTTGCTCACAACACACCTGTTAATGCATCCCAGAATCATGTTTGCTTTTTTTGCAACAGCATCACACTGCTGACTCATATTCAGCTTGTGGTCCGCTATAACCCCTAGGTCCCTTTCTGCCATACTCCTTCCTAAACAGTCACTTCCCATTCTGTATGTGTGAAACTGTTTGTTCCTTCCTAAGTGGAGCACTTTGCATTTGTCTTTATTAAACTTCATCCTGTTTACCTCAGACCATTTCTCCAATTTGTCCAGATCATTTTGAATTATGACCCTATCCTCCAGAGCAGTCACAACCCCTCCCAGCTTGGTATCATCTGCAAACTTAATAAGCATACTTTCTATGCCAATATCTAAATCGTTGATGAAGATATTGAATATAGCCGGTCCCAAAACAGACCCTTGCGGAACCCCACTTTTTATATGTTTCCAGCAGGATTGTGAACCATTAATAACTGCTCTCTGAGTATGGTTATCCAGCCAGTTATGCACCCACCTTATAGTAGCCCCATCTAAGTTGTATTTGCCTAGTTTATTGATAAGAATATAATGCGAGACCGTATCAAACGCCTTACTAAAGTCTAGGTATATCACATCCACCACTTCTCCCTTATCCACAAGACTCCTTATCCTATCAAAGAAAGCTATCAGATTGGTTTGACATGATTTGTTCTTTACAAATCCATGCAGGCTGTTCCCTATCACCTTATTGTCTTCCAAGTGTTTGCAGATGATTTCCTTAATTACTTGCTCCATTATCTTCCCTGGCACAGAAGTTAAACTAACTGGTCTGTAGTTTCCTGGGTTGTTCTTATTTTCCTTTTTATAAATGGGCACTGTATTTGCCCTTTTCCAGTCTTTTGGAATCTCTCCTGTCTCCCTTTGATTTTCCAAAGATGATAGCTAGAGGCTCAGATACCTCCTCTATCAGCTCCTTGAGTATTCTGGGATGCATTTCATCAGGCCCTGGTGACTTGCAGGCATCTAACTTTTCTAGGTGATTTTTAACTTTGTTCTTTTTTTATTTTATCTTCTAAACCTACCCCCTTCCCACTAGCATTCACTATGTTAGGCATTCCTTCAGACTTCTTGGTGAAGACCGAAACAAAGAAGTCATTAAGCATCTCTGCCATTTCCAAGTTTCCTGTTACTGTTTCTCCCTCCTCACTGACCAGTGGGCCTACCCTGTCCTTGGTCTTCCTCTTGCTTCTAATGTATTTATTAAAAGTCTTTATAAATGTCTCTATAATGTATTTATAAAAGTCTATAGTACAATCAGTTTAGGTCTGAATAAGGATCTTAACTCGTTAATGCAGTACAAAGGCAATTTTCCCTATCTTGACATTCACATCTCCACACCAAATGCTGTGAATGAGCCACTTCCACCCTGACTTGATTAGCCTCTTTAACACAATATATATACACCCCTGCCACTTCCACTCCAGTTCATCTGATGAAGTGGGTTTTACCCACAAAAGCTTATGCCCTAATAAATCTGTTAGTCCCTAAGATGCCACAGGACTCCTCGTTGTTTTTGACATGAATATAGTATTTCCAGATTTACATTGATGAAGACCAGACAGTGACTCAGGTCTTTTAGCTAGTTTTTCTCTGATTATAGCCATTGATAATTCTTTAACTTTTCTTTATGGCTATTCCATTGTCTTACATTATAAAATGCTTCTTACTCTTTCATGTTTTTTTAACCCTCTTAGCTTATTGGGTTTTCAGCATGTTGACACTTACATGAATATTGTGCTCTGTAGTAAAGTTGAATTAATTTTCTGAAATCCAGTCTATTTTAAATTGTAGTGACTCCCTTGACTGCTAATAAGAATTTCCCTATCTCTTATTGCCTTTCTTTTCATTAATCCTGGCAGGCACTTGTAGACAACTATCACATTGACTTAATCTTGTTTCCTCCTGCTCCTGCATCTGTTTAACCAAATCATGTTTTCTATACCTTTTATCATTGGCATTATCCTTCCTCAGGGTTTTCCATTTACTGACTTAATTTGTAAGTTAGATGCTCATGACCTACAAAACTAACAGTCCACCTGAGTTGTTTTTATTTTCCACAACAGGCTAACTTTCAAAAAGAGAAGCAGTTGGCTGAGATGTGTTGAAATAACAACTGGTGAGCTAGTCGCTGCAGTAGGCTGTAGAAGAGCCAAGAAATGGGTATGCAAGAAGCCAGCAGAACCAGGTTTGGAATCTGATTTGTATTCACAGAACCCTGGTTTACACCATGCTACCAACCCTGTTACTTCGAAATAAGGGAATGGTTATTTCAAAATAATAACTGTTTATTTCAAAACAATAACATGAGGAATAATGCTAATTCCGAAATAGTTATTTTGAAATAGCAGTAGTGTGGATGCTCTGCTGCCGCTATGTTGAAATAACTACTCCCCAGAGACATTCAAACTAATTACTTCCTGGGGCTCTAAGTTGAGGTAGCATGTCCACATTAATGAAGCCTGCCTCAGACTAATTTTGCGGTTTCCCCATAGTGTGGACGCGCTATTTCAAAATAATTATTTCAGGAGTTATTTAGAAATAAGTTATTTTGAAATAATTTCCTAGTGTAGACATGCCCTCAGTGATGGATTCACCCAAGTACATGGGGGGCCAGTATGGATAATTTCCTTAGAATTTAAATGGTGCCTAGATCTTGTGCTGGCTCTTGTCATACTGTCAGTGTTCAGTGTCATCTGGTCAGGGTTCTCGGGGTTGTCCCGGTGCGCTCCTGACAGGACCTGTACTCTGTTGGGGATGATAAACTTTCAGCTGCATGCGTCAATATCAGTGCTCCCTTTATCCAGAGTGTTAGATCCCGTGCACTTGGGTAAACACAGGAGATCTCTGAGAGCCCCTGGAAACAACAGATTCAGGCAAAGTTTGAAATCAGTCGAGCAGGTTTATTGTCAAATGCGATTCTCTAACAGTTGTTAGCAGAAATTCTCAACGCTAAACCACTGCATTTGGCATGCATTGACAATGTACCAACACGTAGCAGATATTAACAAATATTAACAGCAGTTAGCCAGAGTTAAGCCACTCTGTAAGTCTAGGCAATGACAGCTGCCATTTCAGGTGCCTAGTGCATCTCTTCCCCCCGCCCCCCTCCAGGTTGGTCGAAGCATACCCTTTGTGATATCCTTTTATAGATAGGTACAAACAACTTACATCACTTCTTTACGTACCAGGTTGCCACCCTCTGTTGCCTAGTTACCACCCCTCACCTTATAAAAGGGGGGCTTACCTTCTATCCTTCATCCTGTGAATTTCGATCCGGTCCTGAACCCAGATCGGTATGTACATAGTTTCTAGGGAGTCTTTGTACGGAGACATTCCTTATTAAGATGTTCTGCTACTCCCTTTTGGCTTACAGTCTGTACCTGGTGTCTCCCCATTTCCTAACTTACCCAAACACAGTTATCACTAGGGCCTCTTTCTTGGCTCCTGTGTTGCTGTGTTCCTGAACCAAAGTTTTGCTCGCTAGATTCCAGGCCTGTTGCTGTTTTCATGTTACAAGCCTCTATTCAGGCCTGCTGACTCCATGTTACTGACCCTCAACTTACTACAGCTCTCTGCACAGGGTAAATTTCACCTTTGCTGGGATAAAATTTTGAACCAACAAAGGTTGGTTTCCCCTGTGAGATTGAAGGCATTTTATTTCCCAAAGGGCTTTAGTAGCAGCATTGTGCATTGATAAAAGCATTAATTACAATAAAGCATTTCAAAGAATTCTCACTAGCACTCATTCAAGAGTATCCAATAATGAACTTTCATTTTGGCATTAAAGGCCATCAAGAGTTTCAGGACACGGTGTAGGCTCAGAGGGAGAAATGACATGTTACATGAAAATACGTGCGAATACATACAGATCATGCTCTGATATTTCAGAATACCTGAAGTTATATAAAAATGTTGTAATCATTCAAACTACTATGGGGCGCTTCAGACAAAGGACTCCCATTAATTATAGGTGCCTTCTGTGAAGAAATGCAAAGAAGTACAGGTGAGATCTCCCTAGTCTGGCACTCTCAGGACCTGCGTGGTCCCAAACCACAGAGTTTATCAGACCAGGGCAGGTCAAGGCTCCCCTGCCTGCTGTTGGCCCTGCTCCTGGGTGCCAGCTGTGGCCACTGGGCTTTGCTCCCAAGTCTGACCAGGGCTGCATTCCCCGCTGCCAACCCCACTACCCCTAGCCCTGCTGGGACTGCGCTTCTGGCCTGGGACTTTGCTCACTACTGCACTGGCCCAGCTGCCAACCCCACTGCCTTTGGCCCAGTTGGGACTGCACTTTCCGATGTGCCGGTCCCAGCTGGGGCTGTGTTCCCAGGCATCAGTATGGGTTGTGCTCCTGCGTGCCGGCCCCGCTGCCGGCAACCCAGGTGGAGCTGTGCTCCCCATTGTGTTGGCACTGCTGCCGCCAGGCTGCACTCTCCACTGCCAGCCCCGCCCCCTGGACCTGACCAGCTAGGGCTCACTGGTCTTTTTGCCAGACCATGGATGCTGCCAGACCAGAGAGTCCCAGAATTTAGAGATACCTTTTCTTTCATTGTCAGCAGACTATTTGTAGTAACCAGTTTTGTTTTATGCCTGTCCAAATGGTCAATTTTGCATCACTTCTGTTGAATTAATTAAACACGCTGAGATACTTCTGCTTGGACATGTCATTAAAAAGGTGACTGGGTAAATATAAAAGTAAACAAACTAATGCATTCACATATATGGAGATATTCAGCATAATTTCCATCAATAAGTATCCATGTAACCATTATGGAAGATATTTCATAGTTGGTGTTGAATTTCTTTTAAAGCTTGTGATTTTGGATGCTATACGATTCTATGTAAATATGTATAGGTTAATTACTAAGGATGAGTTAGTGCGATGTATTATAGCACAGTTTTGCTAAATCTGCAAAATTTTCTTTTCCCTCTTCCAGATCTTGATTTATTCGTAAGCATCTGGGATACAGCGATGATCTTGCCAACTCCAACAGTATCAGCTAAATACACTAACCATACATTGGCCAGAGAAATCTGTATAATGCAGAGGTCCAGATGCATTGGCTACGTGTTATGGCAAGACAGTTATTTCCTAATACATGACTCTAAATTAGTTATCAGTGGATTTCCACAAAGTGCAACATATCTAAAATCAGGTAGTATCCATTATTTAGAGGTACCTTTTCAGGAGCTGTTTGAATGGATATGAATATCAATACATTTTGTCTCCAGTTAAATATTATGGCTTCCAATAGAGATTTCACTATGAAGCTTACACGGATATTGTGCTCTGTAATAAGTGGATTTACTTTTCTGAAATCCTATTTTGACTTTAATTCCAGTGATACCTAGCTAGAACTACTATGCATTTCTCATGTGTTACATCTGAAAAGCAGTTATTTATCGTGGTTTCAGCAGTTTGTGTTTAATTTCTTTCTAAGCTTGTGATTTTGGATTCTATGGACCATCTTGCGAAAAGGAATGCCCAGGCTGCTATTGGGACAAACCATGCAATAGCATATCTGGAAAGTGTGAGGACACTACAGTTTGTACTGAGCCAGAGGATGTTGGTGTCTGTAACTTAGGTAAAGTCCTTTTTTTCTTTTTCTTTTTTTTTTAAAGATGTCAGCTCTATCTAAAAGTGGGAATTGAAAGTTGAGAATTCCTTCAGGTAAGGAGAAAGTATTTTAAAATAACAAAAGTAGTCATCTCCCCTGCTAAAAACTATGTTGGAATCCAACAAACGTTCCCTGATTTGTTTTATTTTTATGGCATATGATTCTTATGTGCAGTTGAATAATGTTACCCTGTCCTGTAGCTCTTTCAAATTCTGCAGCAAAACTCCATCAGTACACAAAAGGCCAGAATCTGTTCTTGCCTTCTCCAGTGTGAATTTCTAGTAACTCATTCAAAGTCAGTGTAATTAGTTCAGATTGACACTAGTAAAACAGTGAATGGGGTTTGGATTATTTCCTCTCTTTACAAACCTATTCACCTTACTGAAATTATGCAGGGCTGCAATCTTTTGGATTTTATTCATTTTGTTTTGCAGATGGAGATTTTCAAAACTCAGAACAGAGATGGGACTTCCCACTTGTGCTATACTGTGTTATATATGTACTGCAAGAATGTGTCACTAACTTCTCAGGGGGAAACATTAAAAGTTAAATATGCAAAACCAAAGGGATGCTGTTAAGACTAAGGATGTTAAGGACTAGTCGACTATTTGATAAGCAAATGCTTATTGGATAGTCAGTTGACTAGTTTATTTCCCCTCCCCCCTTGCTCCCTCTATCAGATAGAGGCAGCAAAGGGGTGGGGCAGGGCAGGTACTTCAAAGGGGCAATGCCGCACAGCTGAGCCCCGGATCAGCTGTGTGGTGCTACCCTTTGAACTCTGCCCCAGCGTTTCAAAGTGGCCACGCTGCATGGAGCCCAGGGTCCCTAGCTGATCCCAGGCTCCACGCAACATTTCCACGGAATCCAGGATCAGCTGGGGAGTCTCCAGCTGACCCCAGGCTCTGGGGAAATGTTGTGCGGAACCCACAGTCAGCTGGCGAGTCCCCATCTGACCCTGGGCTTCGCGTGGCATTTCAAATCGGCAGCACAGCATGGAGCCCGGGGTCAGCAGGGGATTCTAAGTGCCCCCTGATCCCAAGCTCCCTGAGGGTGCTTCCTCTTTAAAATGCACAAGAACCCCCACTGGGGACTCTTGTACATTTCAAAGCTGGCACGCCCGTGTGCAGCCCGGAGTCAGCGGGATTTCCCGCTGGCCCCGGGCTGCACGCGGAGTTCCGCATTCCTCCTTTGAAATGTACAAGAGCCCCAGCAGGAGCTCTTGTACATTTCAAAGGAGGAATGAGGAAGTGCCTATCGACTAGTTGAGTAGTTGACGGAAATTCCATTGACTTCTCAACTCATAAGTTAACCACTAGTTAACATCCTTAGTTAATACTGGTAAACCTGACATGAGTATGTGAATTCCTAGGCATGGGAATTTTGCTCTTCCAAATCTTTGTGATTTTTTTTTATACTTATGGTGTTCATATTCACATACTATGTCTGCTCATAAGAATGTTGCACATTTCAATTTGTATAGATCCCAGGTGTATTTCCTGTA
Source organism: Pelochelys cantorii (assembly GCA_032595735.1). Classification (NCBI taxonomy): domain Eukaryota; kingdom Metazoa; phylum Chordata; order Testudines; family Trionychidae; genus Pelochelys; species Pelochelys cantorii. The sequence continues at coordinate 21,905,171 of CM064340.1, forward strand.
CACCTCAGTACAGTATATAGAATGGAGAAAAGAATGTGATATGAAGCTATGGGACCTTGTTGATGGTTTTACTTTTGTTTTATAAAATGTGCCTAAATTATTGCCCTTCTCTGGGGGGTGAAATTAATCGGCTATGTAGAGAGCCAGCCCGAGTCTCCTCACCTCTGTTCTCAAACTCTGGCCTACGTGACACGTATACAATAGCTCAGGCTTTATCTACATTGCCAAATAAGCGACAGCTTTTATTGTTCACAGGTGCTTTAAAGCCCCCTTTCAACTGGCAACATTTTGCTGCTGCATGTTGCAGTGTAAACAGCTTATCAGCAGACTAGCTCTCCTGTTGAAAACACAAACCATGCTTGTAGAAGGGGGAAATATTTTGTCGACAAAAGTGCTGATAAACATGTTTACACTGCCTTTTAGTGACATGGCGTTATCAACATGGCTGTGATGCTGAAAGCTGTGTAGCGTAGGCAAAGCCTTTGCATTGGCTCTGCACAGGAGTGAATTTTTGCCCTTGGGCAGCAGAAAAACACCACATTTTCAGCAGGCTTTCAATAAGGGGAAAATGTTTTGCAGAGTCACTAAAGTGGCATTTGCATGTTCAGCTCTCCATTTTGCATAAGCAAATGGATATTTTTGTGCATATATATGGATATAACTGCCATCTGTAGGAAACTAACTGATGAAAATGTTCCCTGAAGAAGTAAAACATTTATCAGTCCCTCTTTTCATTCTAAAAATGCTCCCACCACAAAATATAAAAAAGCTGGTAGAACAGAAACAGTTGTGTAGTGAAGAGGGCCATAAGAAGCTAAATTTCACAGGAAGCAACTTTTAATTTGAAAAGAAAGCTGTTCTATAGTACTTTTGTCTTCTCTTTTAATGATGTCAGGCAAGTACAGCTTGAAATGCCCACTTGGGCTTCACTGGTGGTACTGGAATGGACAGTGTTACTTTATAGAAAGAAGTAGAACTCTAAATTGGATAGACGCCAGGTTCTTTTGCAGCCACTTTAAAAGAACAAGTCTATTGCGACTGGAATCATCGGCAGAAAAGGTTTGAGGTTATAAAGACTACAAACGGTTTGTCTCCTTCTCCCTGACTTATTCACTTGTGTTTGGTAAATACAATGGGGATCTAACCAAATTTAATCATTGAAATGTAGGGAGGAAGGGACAGAGAGAGGTCATAGCACAGGATCTGCTGGACACTGAGAAAGGATCAAGTATATCATCCCTGACAGGTGTTTGTCTTAAAAATCTCCTGTCATGGGCTTCCACAACTATTCTTGGAAACCTATTACAGAATTTAACTAATCTTATACAGGCTGAACCTCTCTTAACTGGGACTCTCTGGTCTGGCAACATCCAGGACCAGAGAGTCCTGTAGAAGGCTGGTGTTTTGGAGCCCTGCAGCGGGGCTGGAGCCCAGTAGTGGAACTGCCCTGTGGCAGCAAAACTGGAAGCCCAGTACCAAGGTGGCCTCCTGATTGCAACACTGGGTGGGGCCAGGGGGCGGGAGGCAGCGGGTCTGCCTGGCGGGCTGGAGCCCAGCAATGGGGCTGCCGCCCGGTGGTGAAACTGCCCAGCAACACTGGGTGGCAGTGGGATTGCCCAGTGGTAGGACTGGGAACCCAGGAGTACAACCAGGAGCCTGGCAGCCCTGCTGCCGCCCAACAGCATAGCTGCACGGTGGGAGTAGGAGGCAGTGGGGCTGCTCTGCAGGGCCAGTAGCACGACAGTGGGGCTGCCTGGTGGTGGGGCCAGGAACCCAGGAGTGGGTCTACCTGGCAGCACAGCAAAGAGCTTGGCAGCCCTGCTGCTGCCCAGTGGAGCTGCCTAGTGGGATTGGGAGGCAGCAGGACTGCCCAGTGAGGCTGAAGTCCAAGTGAGACTGCCTCTCAACGTGCAGCTGAACCCTAGTAGGGGGGGCTGCCCTGCAGGGCCAGGAGCCCAGTAGCAGGGCTATGCTTGCAGCAGTGGGGCTGCCATGGTAGGGTTTGGAGCCCTGTGCTGAGGGGCTGGTGGCAGGGGGAAGCCGGCGGGGAACCTGGAAGTGAGGCCATGGCTGGAGGGGGGGCCAAAAATGACCTTCCCAGGTCCAGTAAAATCCCTCACCCAGAACCAGTCAACCTGTACTTAGAAAGATTTTTCCTAACATCTAACCTAAATCTGTCTTGCTGCAGATTAAGCCCATTACTAGAGCCCTACAAATCTGGAGATATCTGTTTTATAACCATGGCTCATTTTTGTTGATATGGATTTGGATACAAATTTTTTTATCTAGAATCCTGCAGATTTGTGTATATCCGCTTTATATTTGCGTTATCCATATCCATGGATGTGGATTTCTGTGGATCATTTTTGCAGATATGGATACCAATTTTGTACCTGCCTGGGTCTCTACCCATTATTTCTTGTCCTACATTCGGTAAAAATGGAGAATAACTAATCACTGTCCTCTTTATAACATCCCTTAACATACTTGAAGTCTGTTACCAAGTCCCGCCTCAATCTTCTTTTTGAAGACTAAATATGTCTAGATTCTTTAACCATTACTAATATGTCAGGTTTTCTAAATTTTTTTATAATTTTTGTTGCTTTCTCATTTGTCCACATCTTTCTTAGCATGGCACCCAAAACTGTCTACAACAGAAAGTGATATTATGACAGGGTTAATAGCTTAAGACCTGTGATTTGCACAATATCAAGTTAGAGGAAGGACATAAAAATTAGTAAAACAAAACTTTGTCATTTTCTAGTATTCTGTGTATTTTTATTTTGCAGGGCTGGCTACAGAAAATGATAAAACAGCCAGTGTGGATAGGAATGAAATGGGAAACATCAGCATCTGAGTGGCAGTGGGCTGATGGATCAAGAGTAAACATAGCTCTGAACTGGTAGAATTTCCTAACTTGATTTTATAACTTGCTAAGTTAAAGTGTTTATATGTCTCAGCCTTAAATTTAAAGAATTTATTTGTCAAGGCCTTAGAAAAACAAACACTTCTTTCCAAAAGTTCATGTATTTATTGTAATGTTTTTCTTTTGAATATTTAGATTAGTACATTTATTTTAGGAACTTAAATACTTCAGTGATCACATCCTGTGTATGAATAATCAAAAGTATTCTAGTGCAAGCATTTTCAGACTCTGAGTTGCAGCTTGTAAGGGCGAGCTGCTACCTGGCTGCAAGATGCTTTGTGTACCTGCGCCTCTGCAGGTATGGGTGATCTCAGCTCCTGTTGGCTGCTGACCAGGACACTACTTCCTGTAGCTCCCATTGCCGGGAACAGTGATCTGCAACCAATGGGAGCTGCAATTGCCTGTAGCTGCAGAGGTGCAGGTACACAAAGTGTCTCTCAATCAGCTAGCAGCTTGAGCTTATAAGCCGCGACCCAGAGTTTGAAAACCCATGTTCTAGTGCAGACAGAATAAATGCATTCAGATAAGTCCCTTAAGTTGTCTTGTCCACAATATAGTATAAAGGTTTTTATATATCACAGCTATGGGCTTCCATCTTTGGATGTTCTCTGTGTGAAAATAGCAGCACAGGTGATCATAGGTCTCAATTATAGCTCAGTATATGGGTTTGGGCTCTGACATTTGGCTGATAGAGGAATCCAGGGTTTGGAGCACAAGCCTATAACTCTTGTGAATCTAAGGAGGACACAAAATCAGCTGTTCAGGGACTTCATGGCTCTGTCTGCCCTGGTTCCCATGAGAGCAGGACTGTCTGTTTGGTACTTATCTCCTGTACTTGGGACATTATTTTGACTTTGGGCAAGACTTGTAAAGGTGTTTAGGTGCTCAACTTTGAATGATTTCTAGGAGCTAGATGCTTAAATGTCTTTAGAAACTTGGACTTTGCAAAGAATAGGATTTAATGGTGTCGTGTCAGAAGGTGTTAACCAACACATTTTAACTAACATATTATAGATACCTGGTGTGGACTTTAACACATGATGCTCCTTGTCCTGACCAGTTTAGTGTGAATTACAGTCTACACTGTTTTTAATGAACTGGGCATTTAGAATTCATTAGATAAGACCTTCTGCCACTACATCTTTCAGTTCTAGTGTGGGCAAAGTGAAAATGGATTTTGTGAGATAGGGGCTCCCCAGGAAAGTTAATATTGCCCTATGTCTCTATTAATTTTCCTCTTCTGTTTCTGTTGGTTGCAAGGGTTGATATGTTCTTCCTATCCCCTTTCCTAATTTTTGTCATGTTGCATGTGTGGTACTTTCTATTCCTCTTTTTCTGACACATGTTGTAGTACTCGCACATACTTTTTTGTGCTACAAATTGTACTGTACAGCATCAAATGTACACATTTTGCTTATCTACTACATGGTAAACCTTATCCTTTGGTCTTGAAGCCTTAACCTTTTGGGTTTTGTTCTGACTCAGCTAACCAGTGATGTTATTGCAGTAATATTGGAGGTTTTCTTTTACTTTTATTATTAAATCTAATTTGGATTTTGCTTTTACTTTAGGTTAAACATACATAGGGATGCAACCGCAAAATGTGTGTTTCTTCAGCATAATAAAGTAGCTTTAGAAGCAGCTAGCTGCCTTTTAAAATACCATTTTGTATGTAAAAGAAATGAAGGTAAGTAACAGGATACATTTTCTCTGTTCTTTCATTTCTTCTTTTGTTTCTTCCATTGTTTTTATTACAATGGTTCAGGAGTTTTTTCAATGAACTTATTCCACATATAAATGCAGATTTTACTTTCTCTGTGGGACCTGCCTCTCCCGTTCGGACCATCCATTATGCCAGATACCAGGATCTTAACTTTTTGCTCGTTGTTCATTCTGCAGATATGCCCAAATAGCTGTAACTTTCATTGTATAACCTTCTGCAGTAGGTTCTCTTTCGGCTGTATCTTCCTTTATAATTCCTCGTTGGTGACCTTCTGCATCGATCCTATTCTCAGGATCTTTCTATAACAACTCCTCTTGAATGCCAATATCCTTCTCTTCGAATCTTTCATTATCACTGATGTCTCATATCCGTACAATATGCTGCTAAATACACACGTTTTCGAGACGCTCAGCTTCGTTCCTAAGCTAATTGCTTTACTTTCCCAGATCTTATCCATTGCCTTCAAACTCACTCTTGCTTTCGCTAGTCTAGTCGCTATTTCCTTCTTACAGTCTAGATCATATGTCATGTTGCTCCCCAAATACGTGAACTTCTCTATGTTCTCTAGTTCGATCCCATCTACACTGATCTTCCTTCCTATTTCCTTATCTCCAAATACCATTGTCTTCGTTTTATCGATATTCATAATCAGTCCATACCGCTTCCTTTCCTCATTTAGAACCTGCACCGTTCTTGCTAGCTTCTCTTCATCTTCCTCAATGATAACTATATCATCCGTGAACCTCAAGTTGTTAATTCTCATCCTGTGCACCGATATCCCTTCTACCTTTTCCTTGATCTTGTCTATCGCTCTCTCTAAGTGTGTGATGAAGATAACTGGTGATATCGGATCTCCTTGTCTTGTACCTCTACTCGTTCTAAACCACCTTCCCAACTCTCCGCACGTTCTCACCACTGCCTTCGAATTATCGTTAATATCCTTCAACAACCGTATCAGTCTGCTATCCACTCCATATGACTCCAACACCGCCCAAGTCACTTTCTGATCTATACTGTCTAATGCCTTCTGAACATCGACAAAGCAATTGTAGATATTCTTGTTCTTTTGCTGAGCTTTCTCTGCTATCAATCTTAGTGCCAATATCTGCCGTATGGTACTTCTATCTTTCCTGAATCCCACTTGCTCATCTACTAGATGTTCTTCCATCTGCGATTTCAATCTCTCCGTCAGTATCATCATCAGCACTTGCCTAGATGACTCGTTAAGGCAGTCATTCTGTAGTTCTTGCACTCCAATGCATTTCCTTTCTTGTGTATTGTCACTAGCACAGATCTGCCTTTGGTTAAGTCACTTACTCTGTGCCTCATTTCCCCTTCTACAAAGTGGATAATAGGTATTACTGTTTTTCAAGGATATTGTGAGGATAAATTCTGGATAAGCAGTCAGATATTGTCTATGAAAATGGAAACAAGTGATAAGTACCTATCTTGTATAACTCTGGAGACAACTGGGAGCATTGGGAAATGGCTCAAGGTGTCTATTTATGAAAGTGCTTCCTATTTTGTGGTGGGAGTAATTGTATCTGCTGTTTCATTATGAGATATCTTTTACTTTTCTTATAGGTGAAGACCTGTTTCAGTTTTATGCAGAACACGTAATAACACAAAGACAAAATTTGGTGCCAAAAGTATACCCTTCTCTTGAATCTGCTGAAAATGCATGCCTATATGAGAAAACACACTGTACTGGAGTAGTCCGTTCACAGAAACGGTATTATTTGGTTAGTGGAACAGAGGTATTTAGAAGCTCTAATAAAGCTGAAGCATTATACCTTAAAACTGGTAAGTATTTACTCTGTGTGTGTGTGTGTGTGTGTGTGTGTGTGTGTGTATATATATATATATATATATCTATATATATCTAGCTGCACCCCAGGCTTTGAGAGCACCCTTTATTTTATTAAATCCTCACACTACCTAACAACAATCAGTTAACAAAATACACGTTAGTGTGCCCCCTCTTTAAAATAATACTGCTTGTCTTTGGTCTCCCATTACTGTTGTCTGCCAAAAATTTCCTATTTATAAAATGCCCTTCAGAATGAAAACTACTTTCTTCCAGAAAGGAAAAGCTTAGCTTACTTTTTAAAGATACTTTCTTACTTTGAGTCAGATCTTCAGGTACACTTGAGCTTTGCCAGCCATGTGAAGGGAGGAGGCTATACATGTCTCTTGCTATATTTTTCCCCTGCAGCACAGGGACATTTGGGGTTCTTTTTGGCTTCCTGCACAAGTTAGATTAACTTCAGAACATTTCAGTTGGTGCCAGAAGTCTTGGCCCATGATACAGAATGCAGCATTTTTTGACACATCTCTGGATCACTCACTATGCTGAGGGGCAAGAGTAGGTGCATAAAGTTCTGCTTGCTGCATGAACCAACCAAGTATTCCCCTACCCACTGCTGTCAAAGCAGGTACTGTCCGTGTTGTGCTGCTGCAGTGATACGTGGGAGGGAGATCTGAGCTCAGAACTAAGAAGAAAGGGTGCTTATAGAAACATTGGAGATAGAGAAAGAAGGGTCAGTTTTTCCTCTAATACACTGGTGTAAACCTGGAGATATTCCATAACTTTACAGGAGTTACTCCTGGCTTCTACCTGTGTAAATGGGAATCCAGTCGTATATGTCTGTAGAAACATAGACTGAATGGTAAAAATAAACATAGCCCAGTGAATAGAGAGTATGGTGTAAATAGACACTGATGCCACATTTTACATAAAAGCTAAAATTACTCTTTACAAAGATTATCTTTTTTCTTTTAGTGAGGCTGTTGCACCAATAGGCTGAGGTGGATGTATTTTGGGGAGCAGTCCTTTATTGATGTATGTGTGATTTTAATTTATGGGGTAGGTGCTCAGACCACTCAATATGAGCCTGTATTGTATTTTTAAAAACTGAATACATTTTAAAGCAATATTTTGTTTTCTCTGAAATGGAGGAGATAAATGAGGGATTGAATATTCTTTGCACTCTATCATTTAACTCTGGAACTTCCTTTGAGGCTGCCAGCCAGGTTATTATGGCTCAGATTGTCAGTCTGTTTGCCATCCATGCACCAACGGTCTTCCTTGCAGTGGTGTTACTGGACATTGTGTAGGCACTGCCGGCATTACATGTAGCTTACAGTCTCGGGATCCGCAATGCTCTTCTAGTGAAGGTACAGAAAGCAACAATTTGAAAAATCGTATCCTTACATTTATTGAGATCCCATTGACTTTTTTATTTCCAAAGTTGGGCATCATAACGATTTGTGCTGTTCAGTTTCCAGGCAGTTATGCCCCCAGAGACCTCAGTGGCATTATTTTCTGAAAGCGTGTTACTATGTAGAAGATACTAAAACTAAAACATGGACTGAGGCCAGAAGCGTGTGTCACAATTTTAAGGAGACAGACCTTGCTAAAATTACAAACAGTGCAGAAAAGGTACTCTGTCTAGATTTTCCTTTGACAAATTTCAAATTGGGGGATTTTGTAATTGTGAGGGGATTTTTGTTTTACTTTATATCAGAGGTGGGCAAAATACGACCCAAAGGCTGGTGAGAGACTTAGACAGGCTCCCTGCCTGTCCTGCCCATTTATGCTGCTCAGGGAGGCCAGCTGTGTAGCCCAGGTGCCTCTCTGCATGCTTCCCCACCCCAGCATAATTCTGCAGCTCTTATTGGCCAGAAACTGGCCAATGGGGGTTGCCTGTTTGCAGGGCAGGCAGCACGTAAAGTACCCTCTTCCCCCCCTCCTCCCCTGGGCTTGGGGTGCTCAGAGCAGCACATGGGCCCTGCAGCTGGCCGTTCTGAGCAGAGTGTAGGGGAGGGACAAGTGGGGAGCCTGCCTGAGGAACCTCCTAGTTAAGTGCCCTAGCCCCTCTCTTCCCCCGACCCTCTGCCCCGCCTGCACTCATACCCTACATACCCAAACCCTCTGCACCCCCACTCCTGTACCCATACCCCCTCCCAGGCCCAGCAGCCCAATCCTCTGCCTCTTGCATTCTTTCCTATACCCCTCCTACAGTCAGAATCCTCTCTTACAGCCATATTCCCTTCCAGATTCTGTTCCCGAATCCTTTGTCCCAGGTCATAATGCAAACCCCTGCACCCCCTCCTGCACCCATGCACCAAGTGAGAACCAATGTTCCCTGTAAGCTGTACACTTGGGCAGCCACCCAGGATAATTTCAAATGCCTCCAGCTCAATAGCAGAGTACTCACAGCTTGTAGCATGTATTTCTATTGGTGGTGCACATCTGCACATACCTTGGTGCTCATAACAGAATTTATTCTGCTCGTGGATTAAAAAAATTAGAGGGAACATTGATCTGAACCCTGCACATAATTCCCTACCCCAAACTCCCTTTTGCTCCAAACCTCCATCCAAGATCCCACAACTCCTCCATTAATACCATGGAAGCGTGCAGCCCTTGACTATTTACCAAATTCTTGGCCCCTCCGATCAAAAATTATTGCCCACCCGTGGTTTAGATAGGAGGTCTAATAGAGCAGTGTTTCTCAAACTGTGCTCTGTAGCGCCCCAGGGCTCCGCGAGACATCTCCAGGGGCTCCGCAAGGTTGACAAACTGGAAACATTGATAGGTACAACACATACAATCAGTGGAGCGCTGGGGCTCCACATAAGTACAACACATACACTCAGTGGACCGCTGGGGCGCTGCATAAATTTTTATGCATGTAAAGGGCTCCGGAGCCCAAAAAGTTTGAGAACCACTGTAATAGGGAATGCATTGTGTTCTATGTTTCTGTTTATATAGTTATAAGCTGCTGAATGATTATGCTTTCTGATTCAGTAGGTTTAGTCATTCTGCATTTGAGGAAAAATGGCCTTAGGTAACTCTCAATGTGGCTCTGAGTTGTGCTGACTGCATTGATCCCAGAAGCAACTGTATTGACAAGCTCAAGAGGGTGTCACATTGCCAGTGCTTTGTAGACTGGGGAGTATGGGACCTGCAGCACTGGGAGAGCTCAGTGGGCTCACCCACGCAAAAGAAAAAAGCTAGACATTTAATTGAGCCATGTACCATAAAAATAAGGAGGAAACAAATGCTGTGAGTCACTCTACCCTGGGTGCTAACTGGACCAAGGATCCTACATGTTTATGAATGAAGAGCGAAATGGATAAGAGGCCTAAGAACAAGTGTAAATGGATTGTTTTTGCCTTCTAGGCTTGGATACAATTTAAAGGGGAGAACAGCTGGATAGGTTTGACATATAAGAAAGAAGACTTCAGATACGTGTGGGTCGATGGCACTTCTACTGCGGCTGAAGGTGCATGGTGAGACTAACTTTGACAAATGCCATTCTTTTAAATGCAACAATAGCCATTAGAGAGAATCTGCTAAAGAAAATCATTGAGCCCATCCTAGTCAGGATAGAATACAGATCCTCAATAGAGGGCATCTTGGGTACTAAACCAGTACCATGATTATAGCTACAATTTCCTTAAATAAAAATGCCACATCCACAAATCTGTAGATGCTGTAGGTGGCCTCATTCAGTTTTGCTGCTTGGTTTTTCTCTGTCTCCTGGCAGGGTCATGAAACGTAACAGGAGGCACACGCTCACTAAAGAAGACTGTGTGGTCGCCTTCAAGCATTATCTTGCCCCAGTGGATTGTTCCTCTCTGAGGAAGTGGATATGCAAAAGAGAGGGAGGTAAATTTTATTGCATCTGTGACTTAGAGCCCTCATTTAGGGCTCGGTTGTCTGTGTGTAAGAACAGGAGAAAAGCTCTGCTGCCCCAAGGGGGAGATGCAGGAAAAATGGAAATTGTTTCTGGGCCTTGAGGAGGATGTGGGGTGGAGTGCTCGCCTTTAAGGTTATATGAAGTAAACCTCTCTGATTGCTCAGTAAGTCGCTCCAGTTCTACACCAGTGTAACTCCATCGATTTCATTGTAAGTAAAATGATGACCCTGATTCACCATTTCACTGCACTGCATTTCAACACCAGAGTAACTCCATTGAAATCATTCAAACTGGTCTCTTCACTCCATGCACATTCTGACCCTGTCTTGCAACAGTGTGTGAAGTAAACCTTAGTGGAGTTAAAATGGGGTGATATTTTATTAAGATACTGGGTTCTGCAAGCTTATTTCATACAATTTAAAAATTATTGGCAAGGCTGTTCACATGTTGAGGAGCCAGTTTTGATTCTCAGTGGAGTGATCTGGTTTAAAGTGGAGTAGTGAAATGGTAAATCAGGGTCATCATTTCACTTAGTCTTTGTCATTTTAGCCCTTTAAGAACTGGATTTTTCAGAAGTGAGGAAGATTTGCATCATCTGTTGACTTGAATGAAAATAATACTTTGAAAATCCAGAGCTAGGGAACTTGCTTGCCAAGATTCATCTCCAACTTTTCAGCTCCTAGTAGAGATCTTTAATAATATGACTTAGGCCAAGTCTAACTTGCAAATTTTTGTTATATTAGTGTTGGTTAAGGATGTGATTTGTTTTAAACAACATTTCTGTAATTGCAAAAGCCCTATTGTTATATTGGGATGTAAGCACTGTTGCTGGTATGGCTTATTTTGCTCAGTGTGCCAGTAACAGCTATAGCAGGGATGGGCAATAGCTTTGGATGGAAGACCACACCAAGATTTTGGTGAGTGGTCAAGGGACACACTTTTCTGTGGAGGAGGTGCAGTGTCTAGAATGAAGGTTGGGTGCAGAAGGGATCTCATGCAGGAGAGGGTGTGGGATCTGAGAGGAAGTTTGGGTAAAGGAGGAGATTATGATTGGGACAGGGGTTTGCGGTTCAGGGTCCAGGAGGGGTTTGGGTGCAGGAAAGGATTCTGGCCTGAGGGAGGGGTGTAAAAGGGGGGTCAGGGTCTGGCCTCCCAGAAGGTTGCAAAAGGTTTGGGTGATGATCTGGGAAAAGAGGGGATGGTGGCCTGGGATAGGCAGTTGGGGGGAAGGAAGGTCTGGGGTGCCAGAGGCACGCTGCAGCTGGGAGGCGCATACCTAGGTGGCTTTCAGCCAGCAGCCCTGCAGGACCCCAAGGCAGGTTCCCTGCCTGCCACAGTCCCAGGCTGCTCAAAATGACCAACTACTTCCTGTGGCTCTTTGCTCCAGGTGCAAGGAAAAAGGGGAGGCTTTCTGTGTTGCCTCCACCTCCCAGCAAAATCTCTCAGCTCCCATTGGCTGTTTTAATAAAAAATAATAATGCTTTATTTGGTGACTTCTGCTGCTTTGCAAGGAGCCTTAGCATGTGATCCTACATGCATGGGGAAGAGCTATTCTGAGAAGATTTGCAGCTTACGTTTTCCTGCCATGGCCAACCCCATCCTGTATATTCATATGTTCTAAATTTCGTTTAGTATCATCATGCATTTTATTTCTTTTCTGTTGATTTTTACAGCTGTCAACCTCTTTACAATCCACGAGGGGAGAGCTTTGTACTCTCCTTATGTACCAATGTCAAATATATATAACACTTTAAAGAAAGCTAGAGATACCTGCTCAGTCCTCCAAACCTGCACTGGGGTAGTGGCAATGGGGGAGCACTATATCCTACAAAGTGGAATGGAATTGTATAACATCAGGAACAGTAGCGTGAAATCCTATATCAAATCAGGTATTTCAAGCGTTTTTAGAGCTTAACTCCCCTCCCCCCAAAATCCTACAGGGTAGGAGGATGGAGTGGGTTTTTGTTCATGGTTTTTTTTTTGTTTATGTGAACTGAAAACAGAAGACAAATGTAAAATAGCTTCAGAATTTTAGGGAGAGGAGGATGTGAATCATGCCTAGCAGAAAAATTGAAGGCTTACTTCATCTTTAACTAAAATGAAAAACATAGAAGGATGCTGCTTGTGTAGATGAGTAATCAGGTTGCCAGCTCCCAAAAGCATAAAATAAAATGAGCTAGCATAAACCCATACAGGAAGATCCAGAAAGCAAGGTTCTGAATGCTGTGTCTGCTTTAAAACAGAGTAATCATTTCCTTTCCCTTGGCATGTGAAACTGCTAACCATGTGCCATGCTCTGGAACCTTTCTTTTGATGAGCATTTCCATCCATCCATATGTAATGTTATCGACCTCCCTCCACCCCCTTACCCCACACATACACACAGTAACAAGAAGCAGCCTTGTCATTGCTCTGACAAGTCCTGGGTCAAGACTTTTGTACACTGGGCTGCCTTTTCACTTCAAGGCAGATATTTTGGAAAGCTCTTCCTGGAAACTAATATGTACATGATATTTTATCATAGGGATGGCTTTCTTTCCCCTCATTACCTGACATCTTGCTTGTGTTGACTTGCATTAGAAGCTGTAAACATCAGCCAAGGTCTCAGAAGGCATACTCTTAATTTCTACTAATGGTTAATGTGTTTGGGGTATACCTGCTCATCTGTGGGGACTCCAAAATTTTTATCTTTAATTACAACTATGCAAATAACACCACATTACTAAAGCAAATTCTTATATTGACAGCTGTTCATCTCTATTATAGTTGACTTGTTCACTTTTCACAGATTGCATCTCTGGAAGATTTGGGCTTCAGTGTGAATTTAAGTGTCCACCATGCCAACAGGGTATGGCCTGCAATCCATACACAGGGTTGTGTGGTGACACTGTGTTTTGCAGCAAGGAGAATAGTCCTATCCCCTGTGAAAAAGGTGAGCCTATCTAACATCCATAGGAGAGAGAAGGAAAACTGTGGCTATTCACAGGCCTACTTGTGCAGAGTCTTGTCTCTTTATTCATGTATTTTATCGTCACCATTCACAGCAACTATAAACACAACAGTGATGCTCTATATTTACACCAGTGTAAATGTGGGGAGGAGCTCCATTAAAGTCATTAGATTGACACAGTATATTACACCTAGGTCTCAGCTCCATTCCATTTTAAAAGAAGCTTTACAGTTTTAAATAAATAAGAAAATCCCCATGTTGATTTGTATTCACTGAGAGCTGTAATGAAAAGTGAGTTGCCACTTTCTGAGGCAATTTTGAGAAATTTTGTTTAGACTGAAACCAAAACCTCAAATCTAAACATCCCTTAACTTCAGAGGTGTGTAGATATCGGAATTCCTCTCTAAATCCAAATTTTTGTTAGAGATCTGATATCCAGAATCTATGGGATGTTTGAACTCAGATTTTGTGGCTTGAGCCCTTGTCTGATGTGATCTTCCTAGTATTTTACAAGTATTAAAAGTTCTAAAAGAACCTTATACTGAAGAGATCCTATAACAGTCTTAAACATGCTACACCATAGTGATCCTTCCATTAAGGCAGTAGCATCATATAGCGATGAAACCAGGCCCACACATGTGTATGCTGATTTTTAGGGTCCATATTTGGTGGCAGGTGCCCAGTTGAAGATGGGTGGCAGTACTGGCAAGGCAGCTGTTACTATATCTACACAGCAAAGAAACAAACCTGGCTGCATGCAAGAGACCTATGCCGGCGTTACAGGGACACAGATCTTCTGTGGCTGTCAAGTCCTGAGGAAAAGGTATACTGGAATGTGACATGAAGGCCACATGTAGTATGTGTACTTACCTTTGCAAATCTCAGTTCCCAAAATCTTTGGGGACTATATCTACAGTGTGAGAAATGTCCATGAGTGCCTACAGCTGCAATTTAGAGAGATTTTGCATGTTTTTGTGTGACTCTATGCCTGTCTCTCATAATTCTGGAGTAATATTCTGCAGAATCTCTGGTCTTAGAGACTGGGTTACTTTTTTTAAAAGCAAGTATAACTTAAAATTCAGGGGGAGTGGAGTTTAAATGTAATTAAATCTTACTATATGTTAGCTATCCTAGTTACTTATTTGGCCCCATTGTCACTGAAGCTGAGCACCTTACAATCTGTAATCTATTTATTCACTGTGGCAGGGTAGTGGTGATTATTCCCATTATACAGACAGGGAACTGAGGCACAGAATGGTTAAGTAACTTGCCCAGGGTCATACAGGAAGCTTGTGGAGAAACATGGACTTAATCCAGGTTCCCTAACTCACATGTGTGTGCCCTAACCAGCAGACCATCCTTCCCAGCATGGGTGGGGAGGTATAAGAAACAGGAGAAGGCAATGCCTTCCCAAACTGGCAGCCTGGGCCATGTTGAAGTTCACAGAACTTTTGCCACCAGACTTCTGGCAAGAGTTTACCTCCTTGATGGAGGATATTGCAAGGGGATGGAGCAGATGCAGCAGCTCATACTTTAGCCATGGGAATGGAGTGGCTATAAGAGAGAGCTCCTGGCTGCAAGTGTCAAGGCTGCCTCATGAGGTTCAACAGACCTTATAGGGCTTACCATTTGAAGGGCCAACACTGTTTTCAGAGAAAATGAACAGGAGACTCTAGTCTGAAAGACTCCAGGGACACCTTAAAGTCTCTGGGAATTCATACCTCGCCACTCCAGCATAGGCACTTCAGACCTTAGTCCTCATCCCACACATACCAGTCCTTGAGCTGCTGGGAGTGTTTCTGCAGAAGGAACTGCAGTAGCAGAAAGAGGCAACACCTGTCCTCTTGCCAGAGCTCTGGCCAGCCCAAGCCTTCCTTAGGCTCAAGACAAACCTTTTAAAGGCATGGTTGAGGATGGCATACCAGATCCTTCACTGGATCCAAACTATCTTTCACCTCCTGACTGTTGGGAGCAAAACCATGGTTATTTGGTTGTTGAAGGGCCTGGGCAGATTATATCCACAGGGACTCAACCTGGTCCTCTCAAGGTTGACAGGTCTACCAACTGAACCTCTAGCCAAATGCTCCCTGCTTTACCTCTCTTACAAAGTGGCTTTCCTAGTGGCCAGAATCTCGGCCAGGAGGGTTCCAGAAATCAAGATCCTAATATCAGAGCCCCCTTCCCTCCCAATACCATATTCTTTAAAGACAAAGTGCAGCTAAGACTTCACCCTTTCTCAGTTACACATCAGTCAAGACCTAGTTGTCCTGGTGTTTTATCCTAAGCCACATTCCAGGACTTAGGAACAGAGACTCCACACTCTGTGCAGGATGTTAGCGTTTTACATTGAGAGAACAAGGGCTTTTAAAAAGTCAGTCCAGTTACTTGTAGCTGTTGCAGGTAGGTTGAAGGGCCAGCCTGTATCCTCTCAGTGGATTTCCTCCTGGATAGTCTCCTGTATTTGTGAATGTTACAGTCTTGCACGAATCCTTGCACCTGCTTTTACAACACATTCTTCCAGGGTGCAAGCCTCATCCACAGCATTCCAAGCACAGGTCCCAACTCAGAAGATATGCAGGGCAGCGACATGGCCGTCTATCCACACATTTGCTGCACATTATGCAATCACCAGTGACAACACAGTCTTTGGCAGGGCAGTGCTCCAATCAACCCATGACTCTGACCCCACCTCCTAAACCTTAGGCTTGTGAGTCACCTGATTGCAATGCACATGTACAAACACTCAAGAAAAAAAGGTTGTTTTTTCTGTTATTCTGTGAGATGTGTTGTTCACATCCATTCCAATACCTACTCTCCTTCCCCTTTGTCAGAGTGACAGCGAGAAGGAACTGGGGGGGGAGGGTTTGGCAGGTCAGCAGAGCTATATATTAAGTGCCATATCTGAGCCACTCCAGGGGGCATCTAGGCTGACCTGACAGATACTGCTAGGCAAAAATCTTCCTGCTTCCATGTGCACATGCATACGCATGCCTGATTTGAATGGACATGAGCAAACGTTCGAAGAAAAACAGTCATGAAAAGTGAGTAACTGTTTTTTCTTTCCTTAGAGGTTGCTGAATTAAAATTCATGTAGATTGTAAAACACTTAGCTACTTTCATCCCAAAGGATTCCTGTTTAAATGCAAGGCTGAAACACTTTCTGTTTTTATACATAGAAAATCTTCATTGTCAAAATAAAGTCATCAAATGAAAACTAAATTTATTTGTACTACCCATACCTTCTTGATATTAAACATGGACCAGAGTAAAGTACATGTGTATTAAAGGTGTCTTTGCTTCTCAGGTCCGCCCAAACAGTAAACTGCTGTGTGAACTATATTGTTTGAACATCAAAATGACTCTTTAGGCAAGGAGTAGGCGGTGGGGTGGGGAAGAATGTAATCTTGCAGCACATTGTCGTTTCGATTCAGGGTTTTCCAAAAGAAAACTTCCTTCTTTTATAGCATTGAATCACATTTTGGTTATTTATAGGAATGGCTGGTATCTCAACTCCCCAAGGTGTCATTCTGGACGGGCCTACATGGGTTTAGATTCTGTAGAGTTTTGCAGTGGTCGAACAGTCAATTCCCGTTTGCAGCCTCAAGATGGTGAGTTGAGTAAGCAAGTGCAGCCTAGAATTTGAGTGTTACAGGTGTGTAGGGGTGTGTGTGTGTAATATATATATATATATATGTATGTATGTATGTATATGTACATAGTAGAGATTTGTATGTCTGTCTGCATGTCTATTCAAGATCTCCTCCTAAATGTTAAGAGCCAGGACCACCAAATTTGGTAAGCAGCTTCCTCTTATCCTAACTTAAACCAAGGTCAGGATTTGGTTGTGCCAGAAAAACAAGATGTGCCTGGAATTTGATTGTTTTCTATAATCAGGGAAAGGGAGGGAGGAGGGAGAGGAGGAATGTGATCCTCACAGTCACCACTAGGGGCAGCAAGTGCAGGAAAGACCTATCCTGCAGAGTCACCATTGGGGGCAGCTGCACCATCAACAGAGTGGTGGGCTCACCATCTTGCCCGCCACTGGCCTAGGTAAGTAGCCTCTCCACCTCAAACCCCTCCCTGGGGTCAGGCAGTGTAGCCCTGGCTGCTTCCCTCAGGACTCACCGGTGCCCCTCTCTCCCCCACCTGCACCTGTGGCATGCCCAGCGTGCCCACGGCAGGCCAGCCTGCATGGCTCCCCCTCTTCTCCCTCTCCTAGTCAGCTTGGGGAGCACCAGCTGGGGAGGCCTGCACAAAACACCCTCCCCTATAGCCTGCGCAGCCCTCCGTTTCTCTCCTGCCGCAGGTTGGATGCAGGGAGTGCCAGCAGGGGAGGCCTGTGTGGGTCCAACCCCTGGGATAGGCCCACTCCCCCAACAGGCTGCCCCCTCCTCAAACCCTTGCACCTGGCCAATACTAACCCCAACCCTTGGCCCCAGGCTGCCCCCCTCCCCAAGAGCAGGGCTGCCACCGTAGTCCCAGACCTAGGTAAGTCTGCTAGTTTAATTATATTTCAAATGCAAAATATATTTGGCTAGACTTTCTGCTGAGGAGTGGTTCTACACGTTCTGCTGTCTTAAATAAACTGGCAGTTTCCATCTCCTACCAGTTTGCAGCCTTCCCGACAAATAGTTACTGGATTTGTTCCTGCCCTTATTTTTGGTGTCCGAAAATGATTCCTGTTGTTAGCTTTCTGGTAGAATCATTCCTGATTTCAATGGCTCTGTCAGCCATAGCATTAATTTCATATTTTGCACTGCTTCTCTGCTGATTCATTTTAAAATGTATGGCAGTGGAGGAAAGAAAAAAATCAGCCTAGAAGAGCAGATTCATATCTGTGAAATGTTAGAATCTTTTAAGCCCAGCTCTGCTCTCAGACATATGCACAGACCTAACAGCAGGACTGGATTGCACATATGTCATATAGAGAAATGTGTTAAACAACATTAGGGGCCAAATTGGACTTTTCCTTCCTTACTAAGAGCTCACAAGAGTAGCCCATTTGGGTGGGGTTTTTTTTTTAAACACTGGTGGGAACCAGGTGATACCCCAAACATGGGAGTTTGGTGCCTAGTTCTCACAGGTGTATTTGAAAACCCAACCAGCCAACTGACGTCTTCCAGATTACTCGTATGAGTAACTACTCAACAGTGTGACCAATAGAGTTACAAACCAGTCCTCTGTGAAACAAATCAAAGGTGAATCAGTTTCTAGCATAGCAGGTTTCTTCTGTCACTATTGTTTCAGAGCATTCATTTTAGAACTCTGCAATGTGCAAGCATAATAAGGCAAGAGAAAAGATGGAGCAAGGCAGTGTTTTAAGGGCACATTGATTACTAAGAACACTTGGCTAAACTTTATTTAAAGAGACTAAATAAACTTCCCAACTAACTGGAGTGGAAATGCAATGTCATGACTTTAGCAATAACAGCACAAAGGAAACAGTAAGACTAAATCTGGCTTTGGTGCTTTCAAGGGTTAAGTGTAGATTAATGGGAAAACCATGTAACCACCTATACTTTTGTTTCCTTGAGGTTGTCTGTAAGCAAATGGGGTACAGGTGCTAAGTGTTACGTCCAACTTAATGCTCCCAAAGGCTCTTTGACAGCAGTTAGCTGCTTTTGGAAAGCTATGTGGATTTGCAAGAGAAAAGAAGAAGGTAATCTGAATATATTCACAGCTATCTTACATTAGGAATTAACAAGGTTTCTTGGTGCTTGCATTACAAGATTTAATCGTGTTTGAACATGTTTGTGAGCTGTCAAGTTGCATGGTGCTAGGATGGGACAACTATTGTATGTTGAGCACAGGGTCTACACTTAATTGTGATTCTTGCATTGGGCATGTAAGTGGGAAAGAAGGTATCTCTCTTCTGCTTGTGCACCCACCTGTGGGTCAGTAGCACTCTGACCTGAACTGCTGTCACTATCAGTGATCTCACTATTCCTGATAACCACAGTTGCAAGGAAAATCATATGAACACATAAGGGAATCTTTTCACTTATTCTAGACTGGGGTCACATTTTGTTCTCAGTTACATTGTTAAAAATCAACTGAAATAAATGGAGTAACTCAGGATTTATATCATTGTAACCAAGAGCAGAGATTGTGTTTAATGCCATTGTTGATGGGAGTCATTCCCTGATTTAGAGTTTAAATGATCTTTGCTTTGAATGGCATGTCAGTCTATCTTTCTTGTGGTTTTGATTTTAGGCTTCTAGCTCACGTATATGGACTTTTTTTTCTTTTAAATAATTAAATAAGAAAGATTGTTTAAAAAAAAAACCAGTCCCTGCTCCAAACACATAATGTTTATGTTCTAGGAACTGTGGATTTCCAGGCGTTCCAACAGTATTACTTGGCTGGCACTTACACATCAAATTCCACACAGCAGTCATTATGGGAAGCCTTCCAGCTCTGTAGATTTCAACGAAGCATTTGTAATGGAGTTGGGATGATCAAAGGAGAGTACAGAACTATATTTGCAACGCAACTTCTACTCATCAGTGGATTTCCAGGAGATAAAAGCACTGCATATTTGAAATCACGTATGCCAAACTATTGAAACTTGTTCCTTGAGGATGATGTACCTTAGCTCCTTCTTGGATCTCAGGAGAGCTTCTTTTTGCAAGAATCCTCTTGGGACCACAGTACTGGAAGCGAGCATTGCATTGACAATTTTTACCAGTGTTTAGCTTGCCCTGAGAAGAGTTATGCAGCCCATGTCTCTAGAGAGCTAAAGCAGCATTAATACATGTCAATGCTGTAAATTTAAAAATGATTAGGAATGCCCTGGAATGTAAAGTTCTCCTTATGTCTAAATAATTCTGTGATAGTGATAGTTTACAGTGATCGTGATACAGCCATTTGAAAAGCCAAATCAATTGAATGAGTTTTGCTGTTCTTATGAGCACAGCATCATTGTGTGTGTTAGCAGAGAGCAAACTCCCTGGACCTTTCCCTGCCCACTAAAATGAAACAGGCACATGGAGCAGAGGGTTTGTTGGGGTGGCATACACATGCAAGCTATGAGAGTGTTCCTTTAATCTCTGGCTGTAACCATGTTTTATTAGCCAGAAACAGGGTTTAGTGTTATCCCATTACATAGCAAATTGTTACTCTTGAGATGTGAAATAAGCCTGGAAAGAAATATTCTAGATACACGTTAACTATGCCTGTGTCTTCTATTAATTACTTCTCTTAGTTGTAGGAGTTCTACACTGGATCCCCTTGAGTATTATGCTGTGGTTCTGATGATAAATTGTACCCTTCCTGTGTAAATGAAGTCTGTGCACATTTTGGGTACGTCTAGACTACATGGCTCCGTCGACAGAGCCATGTAAAATAGTTTATTCGGCATAGTTTATTCATGAGGCATACCGGAGCGGTCGACAAAGGCTTCCCTTGTTGACCGCGCCGCGTCTAGACTGCCGCGCTGTGCCAGATCAGCTGATCGTCGGCACAGCACGGTGGCCATTTGTATTTTAATGAAGCGGGGATTATTTAAATCCCCGCTTCTTTGACTATGCCGAATAAACTATTTTACATGGCTCCATCAACGGAGCCATGTAGTCTAGACGTAGCCTTTCATGTTTGAGGCGCTAATTGGTTTGATTTAGATGCTTGCCTCCATTTTAATTTCTTTGGCTATGTCTACACTGGTAATTGAACAACAAAAGTTTTGTCATTCAGAGGTGCTATCTTCTTCCTTCTGAAAGAACAGTTTTGCTGTGGCAAGTCCAAGTGTGAACAGCATGGTGTTGACAGAAGTGCTCCTGTCAACCACTTGAATGCCACTTGTTGGAGGTGAAAGTATTTCATTTGCAAAAGAGCTGACAAAGAGCAGCTATGCTGCCTGACTTTTAGTGACACAGCTGTGTCGACATGGCCATCTTGCTAAAACTGTGTAATGTGGACAAAGCCGATAATCTCTTTTCACTGTCTGTTTTTGCAGCTTGTGCGCCAGGATACTATGGTCCTGAATGCCAGGGTAGTTGCACCTGCAATAGAATTGAAAACTGCAGCCCCTTCACTGGAGAATGTGCAGAGAATTTACAGTGTTCTCAGGAATACGTGGCACAGCAATGCCAAAAAGGTATGTGATACACAACAACTGGGAGAAACACTTTTGACTTATATCACACTGGAGAAAGGAGAGCTGCTGGCAAAGAGAGTAACAGAGACTGACTTTACTCACGATCCCACAAATGTGATGTAAAATGCAAAAAGGCAACATTGTGCAGAAGACATAGCAGAAAATTCCTTGGTTTCACTGTTGTTTTGGTTCTCAGCATGTTCGCTGTGTGAATGCTAAAAAATGTAGTCTGTTTAGAATCATAGAATCATTGAACTGGAAGGGATCTTGCGAGGTCATCGAGTCCAGTCCCTTGCCCTCATGGCAGGACTAGGCACTATCTCCAAAGCATTTTTGATTCCCTAAGACGATTGATCATTGGGTCAGCCATTGAGTAATTGTGCTGATTCTGTTAGAGGAAGCAAACCCAGGGGAAATGTGTTTAAAACCTTCTTTCATTGCTGGGTTTTGTGCCTCACTATGCACCAAGACTTGCTCTGATTCGCAGCATTCGAACCCATGTGAATTGTATATAAACAACATAGCAATTTAATGTCATGTGACATTGCCACTTGTGTTATTGGCTTCAGTGTGCGCTGAATAATCCTTCGTACTTTTGTGCAGCCACTCATTGGAGGGTCTGAAAATATTTTATGCTCATCAGTTAGCCCTTATGACATGCATAAGTATTAATATCCCTTATATAATTATAGAATGAGAAACAAGCATGCAGTGGTTAAGAGAGAGACAAGTTTGGTGTCCCACTAAAAAGCAGTGGTAAACCCAGGAATAGTATCCAGACTATGGCTCTAAACATTAGATGGTACCAATTCCTTCTCTTTTTGTACTGTACTTTTGCAGTGCATCGCAATATAATGTGAAAATAGTTTCACTGAAAGTTGGACAGGTTTCAGTGAACTGAGGTTTGTCAAAGGGTTATTCACTTTATAGACAACTTCCAGTCTTGAGAGACCACCATGTAGCATTCCAAATACAGGGCCTGATCCAAAGTCCATATGAAACCAATGGAAAGACTTGCACTAATCTCTGAGGGTCCGTCTACTCTGCACTGTTTTTCTGGAATAACGGCCATTATTCTGGAAAAACAGTACTAACGTCCACACTGCAGTTGTGTTATTTCAAAAGAAAATCAAAATAACAGAGGGCTTTTTTCAACATTGGTAGATCTCATTCCACAAAGAATAACGCATCTTCCGAAAAAGCTCTTTTGGAAGAGGGGGTGTGTGGATGTTCCACTGCTGCTATGTTGAAATAGCTCCTCACCAGGGCCATTCTAAGTTATTCCTCCCCAGTGCCTCCTGCCTTGGACTAATTTTGAGACTTCCCTGTAGTGTGGATGCTCTATTTGAAGTAGCGCATCCACATTAGGGGCGCCTGCCTTGGACTAATTTTGAGACTTCCCTGTAGTGTGGATGCTCTATTTCAAACTAAGCTATTCTGGAAGATATCTTTTGAGTTTTGGGAATAGGCACGTAGTGAGAACAATTAAGCTTTTATACAAAGAAGCAGTTAATTTTGTTGGAATCAGCAATGGCTACTAAAGTTACTCACTGTGTTGAGTAATGGCATTCTTTAACAAAGGTCTGGGGCTACTGTTTCCAAAAGCAAGACTTTACAAGTGTTTTGGTTGTTTAAAATGAAGCTGTTTGTTCCTCAGGAGTGATCAGTATGAAATGCCCAGAGGACTCTGGGTGGTGGTATTGGAATGGCAGCTGTTATTATATAGAAGAGACTAATAATTTGACCTGGCTGGAAGCTAAGAATTACTGCATTGCCTATAATGGCACTGACCTACTATTGCTGGATAGTGCAGAAGAAAAGGTAAAGTGTTTCAGTTTATGCTGTATTATAAACGTGATTATTGATTGACAAATGTCACCTTGCAACTCCAGAGAGCAGCTCCCTATTTGTCTTCAGAGTCATAGATGCATGGTTTACAGAGAAAACCAGGCTTTCATAGCTGTTAGAGCAGCAGATCTAATTTACTCTAGCTCCATTAGAGCAAGAATTGCCAAGTGAGCTGTATTCTACTAGCTGAGCTTCAGTGAATGATTATTGATGATCCTGGGTGTGCAAACTTCTGAAAACATTTTCACAGTTTTGTGCTGGATGAGTCTGCAGGAGTAAAATATTGCTGTTCAGTGAATTTCAGAAATGGGCTTTGTGCATTGAAACATAAGAAAAAAATCCAGTTTTGCTAATTGTGATCCAGACATTCATGAACTTTTGAATATGTGAGGTTTCCCAGTTTTAACACTCAAACAATTCTACTAAACACAACCACAATGCTTTTTCATGCCTGAAAGGGTGATTTCCCCCCTATTACGCCTTGTGTGCTGCCTAGTGCCTAGCTGGAGTATGATTACTGGCTTTTAGAGTTTGGCCTGAAATACCATTCTGTTATGGTGCAGGATACAGCAACAAATGGCTTTTTAAAACGGCATGTGGAAAGACACGAAGCTGGATCTTACTTAAATAGTTATACACAATGCTCATCATTACAGTTATTCCTGATTTACAATGACTGTGTTTCCAGTTTGCCCAATGCAAGGACTTGCTTGTACAGCATGCCGGTGGCACCCTGAGATGGAGGAGATTTCACCTCATCCTCTTTCTGGTGTGCTGTGCTTATGCTCTTGAAATACTGCACCATTAGGTGCGCCAAGGTAGATATCAACATCACAACTGTTTGATGCAAAATGAAATCCACGAGGGGAGGCATGCTCATGCTGCTATGGCATCTGCATGGGTAACCAGGACCGAAAAGTCTGTTGACCATTGATCTCAAGCAAGGGGGGAGGGAGTAGACGGAGTGCTTTATGGGATGCTGATGACGTGAACCCATAACCGTCTGCTGTACAGTGTTGGTTGAGGTATACACTGGGATCTTAAAACCAGAATGCAAAGTGGTGCAGGCTATCCCGCAGTGCATTACTCTCAAAGTTGATGGCAGTCTTCCTAATAGGGACGTGCTACTTCTAACTAAATTGAATCCTGGCACACAGTGGAGACATGGACCTTCGACTTTGCAAAATCTGGTGAGAAGAAATCAAACTTAATAGATTCGAGCTTATCACATAGTGTAGACATGGCCTGAGAGAGAAACCAGTCAATACACACACTCAGTTTGAGACTCACATGCTATAGGTAAAAATATTGGGTCAGATGTGCATATCAAGCCCAGTTACATAGTCTTATGGGGCAAGCTAATGAAAAATCTGACTGTTACCATCCCAGCGTCCTGCACTCTCCTGTCTCTGATGGTCACAGCTAGGCATGAGCACATCATTTGATAGCTGTATAGAAGATAGGGCTGCACTGTGCCAGTGGTGGCTGTTTTTATGGAGCTGCTGCAGCACAGTACTGTAATACACCTAGAAAAATGTTTCTGTTGTATGTTGTAAACAGAGTTAAATCTCCTCCCAAGTATCACTCATTCTCCCACCCTTGGATTTTTGCAGTGCTTTTATTCAGGCTCTTTGTGGTTCAGATAGAAATCCCCGAATCATCAGTTCCCACTGTTCTCCATACTTAGTCTAATTGCCAGGGTCATGCTTTTCAGCTGTAAAGCACATTATTGTGCAGCCCATGCAAAAAGCTCTTAAACCAAGGATAGTGTGAAAAGGCTTTGATACAAAAAGATTAGTAACTGCAGTTAATGACTTGTCTACAGCCTTCTCGGTTTGCCTAAAAAATCTTTTAACCAGCTGCAAAATAGGTAGCTATAAACTATTTTGAATCTGAATTTGGAGCATAAATGTTTCTTGGCTTTGTGTCAGTGAAGTCTGTGGCCACATTTGTGAGTTTAGACATATTCTGATAATGTTTTATTTTGTGCTATTATAAGTTCAAAATGATCTGCACAAACTGGAGAAATGGGCTGAGGTAAAGTTCAATAAGGACAAATGCAGAGTATTCCAGTTAGGGAGGAACAGTCAGTTTCACACATACAAAATGGGATGTGACTGTCTAGGAAAGAATACTGCAGAAAGGGATTTGGAGGTTATAGTGGACGACAAGCTAAATATGAGTCAACAGTGTGACACTGTTCTAAAAAAAAAGCAAACATGATTCTTGGGTACATTAACAGGAGTGTTGTGAGCAAGATACAAGAAGTAATTATTTCCCTCTACAATGCAGTGATTAAGCCTCAACTGGAGTATTGTCCAGTTCTGGGGACCACATTTCAGGAAATATGTGAAGAAACTGGGGGTTCAGAAAAGAGCAATAAAAATGATTCAGGGTCTAGAAAACATGATGTATGAGGGAAGACTGAAAGAATTGAGTTTAGTTTTGAAAAGAGAAGACTGAGAGAAGGGTCGTGATAGCAGCTTTCAAGTATCTAAAAGGAGGAAGGAGAAAATTATACTCCTTAACTGTTGATAATAGGACAAAAAGCAATGATCTTAAAATGCAGCAAGGGAAGTTTAGGTTGGACATTAGGAAAAACTTCCTAAGTGTGAGGGTGGTTAAGCACTGGAGTAAATTGTCTATGGAGGTTGTGAAATCTCTGTCACTGGAGATATTTAAGAGCATGTTAGACAGACATCCATCAGGGGTGATCTAAATGGAGATTAGTCCTGCTGTGAGGGGAGGGGACTGGACTTGATGACCTCTCAAGGTCCTTTCCAGTTCTTGTATCTTATGCAGTTGTAATTTTTACTAAAGTAGTAATGTCACTGCTGTTATATCAGCTGTTTGCTGTACCCACCCCTTTTATGCAAAGTCTTTCACTACAGGAGTGTTCTGTGTATTGCAAAGAGCTATTAGTCAAATTCAGATCTCGATTTCACTTCTGATTTTGAATCCCTCTCAAAATTCAGGAGCTGTTTGGGTGGTTTGGATAGATGGATACCAATACTAGTACCAGGACAAATGTTTGACTGGAAATCCTGCCCTAGGATCCATTAAATAGACGTCTGCCATTTACCTTATATACCTTTCTTATATACCTTAGTTCTCTAACCTATGTGTGTTTCTACCTTGCAGGCCTGGGTGACCTCTATGTTGCAAAAACCTGTTTGGATTTTATCGTTGGGTGCTTTGCAAAGTGAGGTGGAGAAATCAAGCAGGAAAAATCGACGTATTTTGTAAGGCAACCTCACTGATTTTGTAAACATGCGGGTTAAACAGAATACACATTCAATGGGATTATTAAAACACTTTTCACTCAAAGGCCAGATCCTCAGCTGACATAAATTGTCATAACTCCATTGACTTAAATGAAACTATGCCAGTTTACACCACTTGGGGATTTGCAGGAAGGTTTGCAAAGTCCTATCGGTTGCTGACCCCCACTGACTTTCAGTGGGGCTATGTCTAGACTACGGGGAATTTGCATATCTTCTTCCGATCTCACTTTTGAAAGTGAAAGTAGTCTAGATGCATTTTTTTCAGCAACCCCCCCTCCCCCTTTTTGAAAAGCCGCGTAAATCTCATTTTTTGAGGAAAAGCAGCTTTTCGAAAAAGGGGGGGTTGCCGAAAAAAACCGCGTCTAGACTACTTTCACTTTCGAAAGCGAGATTGGAAGAAGATATGCAAATTCCCCATAAGAATTCAAAAGATTCCTCTTTTGAATCTTCCCTGTAGTCTAGACGAGCTCTGGGAGTTGGTTGCCTAAAAGCCATTTGTGCCTTTGGAAATCACCCTCCAGCCTGAAATTTTTACTGACTCTCTTTTGAAGTGGTTTTCTACACATGTTCTGTGTGAGTTGTGTTCCTCCCTTCATCCACAGAGTAGGCTTAGCAGTGGCAGCTGCAGGAACCACATCTAGGTGTGAGAGATAATGTAGTTCCCAGGATAATTCAGGGCCGGGCACCTTCCTTTTACACAGAGGCCAATTACAATTGCTGTCCCTGTGCTAAAGGACCACGGCTTTATTGGAGACCATACTTCTGCCCTGCTTTCCTCTCCTTGTACTGCTCTCTGTCTGAAATGTGGGGCATTCTTTCTGGGGCAACACAACTCTAGACAGCTTGGTGCATACTCTTTTTAATCTCTGCTGAAGCTACCAGGAATGGCTGTTTGCAAGGAGGTATTCTTGTGATGTGGATCAGTGTGCACTGCTGATTGCCATCTCCACTGGAAATAAGCTTCACAATGTGGAAAATGTTTCTAGTCTTGATCTTGGGTCTTTGCCTACTCATTAGTGTGAAGAGTACTTAGCCATCACAACTTTCATATTGATCTTGTGTCTTGGTTAAGGTCTGCTTACTGGATCACAAAATGTATATGGAGTTTTGTACCTACAGAGTGGTTTGGAGGCTAAGGGCTAAGCTAGAAGAAGCTGCAAATCTGTGTCTAGGCTGACAGAATTAAAAAGAGAAAGGGTAAAGGAACATTCTTCTTCGAGTGGTCCCCGTGGGTGCTCCACTGTAGGTGTCGGGCCCTGTCCCGGCACCTCAGTCCAGAGATTTTGAACAGCCATAGTCAGCTGGATCGCTCATGCGCGTTGTGATCTCATGGCATTCACGCCTTTTGTCTCGTGCGCGATCCAGCTCCCACCAGTTCCTCTTCAACCGCCTCGGGTAGCAGACAGAGCTTCCCTCAT
The DNA here is from genome assembly GCA_032595735.1 of Pelochelys cantorii. Classification (NCBI taxonomy): domain Eukaryota; kingdom Metazoa; phylum Chordata; order Testudines; family Trionychidae; genus Pelochelys; species Pelochelys cantorii. The sequence goes on from CM064340.1 coordinate 21,933,123, forward strand.
CTCCGCTTCTCGCTTCCTCAGAGAACTAAAATAGTTGTTAGGTAGTGTTAGGATTGTTGTTGTGTTAAATTAGTAGTGATAGTTGTAGTCTATCCACGTGGTCTTCCAATGCCACTTTCATGAGACACTATGCAATTTTACACGAATTAACAAAGGACTCCTCGGTGGCCACAGCAGTACTGTCAGCTCCACATCAGCTCTGATTATGGAATGCGTACTTGAATCTATATGACTACTGCTCTGCAGTCACCTCAGTAGAGCACCCACGGGGACCACTTGAAGAAGAAGTAGTTACTCACTTGGGTGCAGTAACGATGGTTCTTCAAGATGTATCCCTGTGGGTGTTCCGCTACCCGCCCATCTCTCCACTCTGTAATCTGTTCTTTCTAGTCTTTTTCAGATGGAGTGGTCGAGAGGAACTGGCAGGAGCCAGATCACACACAAGACAAAAGGCGCGAACGCTGTGAGATCGCAATGCACATGTGCGATCCGGCTGACTACGGCTGTTCAAAATCTCCAGACTGTGATGCCGGGACGGGGCCTGACACCTACAGTGGAGCACCCACGGGGATACATCTCAAAGAACCATCGTTCTTCTTTGAGTGGTTGCTCATGTCCATTCAAATTAGGTGTGCACACCGCATCTTCCAGAGCGTTTTCCCTAGTGGTACCCGTAGCGCCGGCAGGCCGCCCCCTGGAGTGGCGCCGCCATGGCGGGGCATAAGTACCCCTGCCGGCGCTCCCCCACTTCAGTTCCTTCTTACCGCCCGTGACGGTCGTTGGAGCGTGTCTCTCTCTTAGAGCAGTTAATGGTTCCCGTTTCTCTTAGTTCTAAATAGGTCAATTAGTTAGATAGTTAGTGTTTCTTTGTTTTTCTTCTCCCCCTTCAGGGGTGAGGAATGCCAGGGCTGCAAGGCTTTAAGGTGTGCACTGTCTGCACAAAGTTTATGCCCAAAGGAGACCCTCACGACAGTTGTCTGAAGTGTCTGGGTGAGGGCCACCTTACAGGTGCCTGTAAGATCTGTAAGTCGTTTAAGCCCCGCACTAAGAGGGAGAGAGTCTCTCATTTAAAACGTCTCCTCATGGAGGCGGCTTTACAGCCGGCACCGGCTGGACACTCTGTGGTGCGCAGTGCACCGGCATCCTTGAGAGATGCCCCATCTCGAGAGCGGGCCTTGGTGTCAAGGGCTTGGCACCATTCTCATTCTCCGGCACTGAAGAGATCAAGAACGTCCCGTGGTAGGTCTCCGAGCCGGAAGTCCAAGTCACGCCTACACCGCAGTGCCGAGTCTCCGGTGCGCACCTCCTCATCAACCACTGTGCGGCGTAAGCGAGCAGGACAGCCATCCAGCCCAGGGCAGTTGCCTTCGCGCCGCCCCTCCACGCCGGACACTTTTGAGGCGGCGCATGACCTTATTAGCCTCACTACCTCCCCTCCGTCGTCGGTTGAGGCGGAGAGGTCGAGGTCGCGGTTGCCTCTGCCGGAGTCCGTGTTGGCACCGGCTTCGCCTCCGTACCGTCGTGACCGGACGGCACCGGTCGCTTATGCAGTGGGACCGTCCCCTGTGGGACCAGTACCGCTTGCCTCCACATCAGTGCCGGCCTCGACGCAGGCCACCAGGCTTCAATCGGCGCTCGACTGGGCTCAACCTCCCTCGGTGCTGGGACCTCTTCCAGACCCCGTCTTGGCTGCACCGGTGCCCTATCACCCAGGCCTTGTGGCACTGTCTACGGCACCATCATCAGTACCAGCGCTGAGCAGCTTTCCCGGGGTGCGGCTCCAGTCTTCGGCACCAGACCCTTCAGCATCAGCCTCTTCGGCTCCGATGCAAGTTTCAGCACCATTACAGGCACCGACATCGACCCTGTGGGCCATGCCGGTGCCACTATCGCCGGTAACATCGGTCTCTTCGAGGTTTGTCTCGCAACTGATACCGACTCCGACAGCACAGCCATGCACCATGTCGACACCGCAACCGGCACCTGCCCTCCCGGCACCGACTCCACTCCTGGCACCGGGGCCTGTCCTCCCAATGCTGCAACTGGCTCCACCCCCAGTACCGGGGGCTGTTCTCCCGGCACCGACTCCACTCTCGGCACCAGGGCCTGTCCTCCCGGCATGGACTTCACTCTCGGCACCGGGGCCTGTCCTCCTGGCACCGCAACCAGCACCGGGACCTGTCTTCCTGGCGCCAGCACACCCTCATCGCACGCACATGGGCAAACCCAAGTCTATGGCCAGGTTTGCCCCCCCCCCCCCCCCTTGGTGGCAGGGCATTCGTCGTCTGCGCCTCCTTGGCCTGAGTCTGACTACTGGTCGGATTCTGATGCGGCCTTGTTCAGGTCGGAGTCCTCGGGAGCTTCCTTGAGTCATAGATCCCATTCCCAGCACCGGCGTGATCGTTCGCGTCTGAAGCAGACTTGGCTGCCTCAACTGCAATGGCCTTTCTGGACGCCATGGGCTTACCACCAGTGGCAGGGGCCTGTGCCCTCCTCTGTAGTGTCCGGTGTCTTAGGGCACCGAGCGCAACCGTCGGCATCACTGTCACGACCCCCTCCTTCCCCCCAGAGGTCGGTTACTGCAGATGCCGCTACTGAGCCACAAGCCCCGGTGCCGGAGCCGCTTCCGCAAATGGTGCTGCCTGCCCAGCCGGCTCCTCAACCAGGCCCTGTGCTGGATCCGGTACCGATCCAGGAGTCGTCCTCATCTTCGTCTCCTGATGAAGCCTTGGTGGATCCCGCACCGGCGTTGCCTACTATGGATGCTCGAGCGCATCAGGATCTGCTTAGGCATCCAGCCTCCAATCTGAGCGTCCCAGTGGAGCCAGTAGTGGAGGACACGGACCTCATGATTGATATCCTCTCTGACAATGTCCCCACCCGCTTGGCTTTGCCACTTAATAAAACCGTGGCCAAGATTACTAATGCCCTGTGGCAGACCCCGGCGTCCCTGACCCCTAGCTTAAAGGCAGTTGAGAGACGCTATTACGTTCCCCAGTCGGGGCACGAACACTTGTACTCCCAACCTGTTCCGGGGTCCTGGTCGTTCAGGCTGCAGCTCAAAAGGAGAGGCTTCCCCAGCCGGGGCCGTCCCCGAAGACTAGGGAGCCCAAACGCTTTGACCTGATGGGCCGTAAGGTGTATGCCACGGGTGGGGTGCAACTCCGCCTTGCTAACCAGCAAGTGATGCTGTGTCGTTATGCTTATTATACATGGCAGGTGGTGGATAAGTTTAAGGATAAGCTCCCTGCCGAGGCCCGTCAGGAGTTTGCGGCCATGACTTCGGAGGGCAGAACCATCGCCCGCACGGCCCTCCCACCCTGCCTCCCCGTTTGGGGCCAGGTTATCCCGGTTTGCCCACGCCTGGGCAGAAATCACCACCGACACCTGGGTTCTAAAAATAGTCAGAAATGGCTATACCATCCCCTTCCTGGGCTCACCCCCTTCCAACCCGCCCACCCCGTCCCTTTTCAGGGACACCTCTTATGAAGGCATCCTCCGTCAGGAGGTGTTAGCACTCCTCGAAAAGGGAGCCGTGGAGAGGGTCCCCTCACATCTGAACGGCAAGGGGTTTTATTCCCGGTATTTCATTGTCCCAAAACCCAAGGGCGGGGTTCGTCCCATCTTAGATCTCAGGGACCTCAACAAGACGGTGGTGAAATCCAAGTTCAGAATGGTAACCCTGGCTTCCGTCGTCCTGGTTTTACAGTTAGGAGACTGGTACGCGACTCTCGATCTCAAGGACGCTTACTTCCATGTGGCAATAAGACCCAGCCACAGGAGGTTTCTCTGCTTTATTGTTTCCAAATGCCACTTCCAATTTACGGTGCTCCCATTTGGCCTTTCAACAGCACCCAGGGTCTTTACAAAATGCATGGCGGTCATAGCGGTGTTCCTCCGCAAAAAAGGGGTACACGTCTTTCTGTACCTAGACGACTGGCTGATTCGTGGTCGTTCCTACGAACAAGTGGAGGCCCATGTTTCCCTCACAAGGGTCCTCTTCGTAAGGCTGGGACTCATGCTAAATGAGGAAAAGTCATCGCTGACTCCCTCCCAGCACCTCGAATTCGTAGGTGCCCTCCTGGACACCAGGGTGGCGAGAGCACTCCTCCCCAGATCCAGGTTTCTGTCCATAGTGGAGCTGGTCTCCGAGTTGACCCAGTTCCCCAGTACGACTTGCTTGAGGCTGCTGGGACACATGGCGGCATGTACGTATGTGGTACGCCATGCTCGAATGAGGCTCAGGCCTCTGCAGGCCTGGTTGGCAAGGGCATTCAACCAGTCCAGGGGTCTCTGGGACACGGTTCTCACAGTGCCTCCGGAAGTGATAGCTTTCTTACAATGGTGGACCCAGGAGGCAGTGGTGTGCAGCGGGGTTCCGTTCACTGTACCTCCCCCCTCGCTTACACTGGTCACAGATGCTTCCGACCTGGGTTGGGGAGCACACCTGGGGTGTCACAGAACCCAGGGTTTATGGTCCCCTGCAGAGCGGGCTCTGCACATAAATGTCTGGGAGCTCAGGGCAGTCAGGAGAGCCTGCGAGACCTTCCTCTCGAAGCTCTCTCGCCACTCTGTCCTGGTCCGCCTGGACAACATGGCGGCTGTGTTTTACCTCAACAGGGGGGGGAGCCTGGTTGCCTCCCCTCTGCCGCGAGGCTCTGGGTCCTGTGCGTAGAGTACGACATTGTTTTGCAGGCAGAGTACCTGCCGGGGTGCAAAAACTTGCTGGCCAATGCTCTGAGCAGGTCCTTCGGAGCCCACGAATGGTCTCCCAAGGATTCGGCCCTTCGTCAGGTCTTCCACAGGTGGGGTTGTCCCCTAGTAGACCTGTTTGCCTCGGCACACAACACCAAGTGCCGGAGTTACTGCTCCCTGTTGGGGCTGGGGGAACACTCCGGGGGGGATGCCATGACCGTGCCGTGGCTGGCGGGCATCCTCTATGCTTTCCCTCCGTTTCCCCTAATTCCCAGGGTTCTGACCAGGGTCAAGACCTTCAGGTCCACGGTCATCCTGATAGCCCCTCAGTGGCCCAGGCAATTCTGGTTCCCTATCCTGGTGGACATGCTCAGCAAGGAGCTTGTTACGCTCCCGCTGGTTCGGGATCTCCTGACCCAACCTTGGGACGGGGGGACCATGGTTCACCCGAATCTCAGCTCTCTCCACCTGACGGCCTGGTTTATCCATGGCTGACCCAACCGGAAAGGGAATGTTCCCAGGAGGTACAGATGGTGCTCCTAAGTAGCAGGAAACCGTCTACCAGGCGGTCGTACGCAGCCAAGTGGCAGCGGTTCTCGTCTTGGGCGTCCAGGAGTGGAGTGCACCTGTCCTGTGCACCTGTCCCGTCCATTCTTGACTACCTCTTTGAACTTAGGTCCAGTGGCCTCTCTACCTCCTCCATCAAAGTCCATGTGGCATCTCTCTCCACCTTCCATGTTGGTTCGGCAGGAGTCTCTCTGTTTTCTGGCCCTGTGGTCAAAAGGTCCCTTAAGGGTTTGGATAAGTTGTATCCCTCGGTTAGACCTCCTCTCCCCACTTGGGACCTTAACCTCGTGTTGTCTAGACTTGTGTCGCCCCCCTTTGAGCTGCTGGCCATGTGTTCTTTGAAGCACCTCTCTATGAAGGTTGCGTTCATTGTGGCCATTACGTCGGCTCGCAGGGTCTCCGAGCTGAGGGCGTTAACTGTAAACCCGCCCTATCTAGTGTTTTCTGACAATAACGTGAGGCTCCGCCCTCACCCGGCCTTTCTCCCCAAGGTGGTGTCACCGTTCCACTTGTCCCAAGAAATTTACCTCCCAGTTTTCTTTCCAAAGCCCCACACCTCCCCTAAGGAGCAAGTGCTCCATTCCCTGGATGCTAGACATGCGCTAGCTTTTTATATTGATAGGACTAAACCCTTTCGCAAATCCACACAATTGTTTATTGCTGTTGCTGACAGAATGAAAGGGCTTGCCATATTGACCCAGAGGTTGTCCAATTGGGTCGCAGGGTGTATCAGGGAGTATTATGCCTTGGCTGGGAAGGTCCCGCCCCGGGTTACAGCACATTCCACCAGGGCACAGGCGTCCTCTGTAGCTTTTGGGGTGCAGGTTCCAATCACTGAAATCTGCAGGGCGGCCACGTGGTCATTGCTCCATACCTTTACGGCGCACTACGTGCTGGCACAGCAGGCTAGGGAGGACGCAGGGTTAGGCTCTGCGGTCCTCAGCTCTGTATTGTAAATATGTATGTTTTATCTGTACCACATTGCACTTTTGTACAGTTTTTTCTGTGTTTGGTTAGTTGAATAAATATGTTTGGATTGTTCAACTTCCATGGACTTCTCTTTCTGAGTGCTCCGACCCCTCCTCCTTGAAGTGGGGGTGGCTTGGAAGTCACCTAATTCGAATGGACATGAGCAACCACTCGAAGAAGAAAAGAACGGTTACTTACCTGTAACTGTTGTTCTTCAAGATGTGTTGCTCATGTCCATTCGATTCCCCTCCCTACCTCCCCTTCGTCAGAGCGTCCGGCAAGAAGGAACTGAAGTGGGGGAGCGCCGGCAGGGGTATTTATGCCCTGGTATGGCGGCGCCACTCCAGGGGGCACCCCGACGGCGCTACGGGTACCGCTAGGGAAAACACTCTGGAAGACGCGGTGCATGCGGTGCGCACACCTAATTCGAGTGGACATGAGCAACACATCTCGAAGAACAACAGTTACAGGTAAGTAACCGTTCTTTTACTGCACCAAGGTGAGTAACTTCTTTTTCTGGGGAAAATGTGCTTGGAAAGTCATTGGGGAATAAGTAAAATAGCCTGGACACTGAAATAAGAAGAAAGAAGATTGAGTGAATATCACCCAGGAGAGAAAAATGGAAGGATAAAAAGGCCTATAGAGGACACCCAGGTCTGAGACAGGACTCTAAATTCTGCGTGTGAGTGCATAAAAATAGACATTTGGGTCTTGCTTCCTGTTTGGAACACTCAAATGCCAGACTGAAAATTTAGCTTGCATTGATTTGTTATGAGGCATTTCATGAGGTTTTGTATAACTGTAGTATTTCTGAAACCATTTACTTTTCATAGAGTCTCTTTATCTGATGTGATGTCGTAACATCCAGCACTGTGTGCTTTTGATTGTTCAGGGTAAGCCCTCCCAAGAATACTGCTCTAGACAGTTGTGATCAGCTGAATGCAAATGGGAGCTTGAACCTCATTAACTGTTCTTCTCTGGCTTTTTGGGTTTGTGAAAGAAAAGAAGGTAAGAGAGAATTCAGTGGGATAACCATTTGGGAGGTGTTCATCTTTTCCTTCCAAGACAAAAGGCCCTGGCTGAACTCTGATTGTTGCCATACCATATATATTGTAGGTTCACTTTTGTATATGGCAAATGTACAGGGCCTCATTCTGCCATTTACGAAGATTGAACTGCTCACAGAGTAAGCACTTGGCACTATCAGTAAAGGTGACAGAATAGGGCTAAGAGTGAAATTGTCTGATCAGTTTAGCTGTAGGGTATAAGACACGCCTGTAGCCGTAGCCAGCTAGAGCTATGAAGTGCAAAAGCCCTTACAAACTAAGCAGTGTTAGTCTGGGTTAGTTCTGAGGATGGGAAGTCTCATTATAACAACAAAACCAAAAGTTGAGGACATGGAGTTTGTGACTCAGTATATACAGCCTTCTCTTAAACAGCCAGAATGCATGTTTTTTGCTGTGCCCTGATGCATAGATTGCACTGCCACCAGAGGCTCCCTAGGAAGCAGTGTTTTGCAGCAAAGCAGTTCTTTCTAGGGCTCCCTCTCAGTGCTGGTAGAGAAGGAGAATTGTACTATTGTCTTTTTCTGGGTGCAGGCAGCTAACTCCTTCCTCCTTCGTGCAATGAGACAACTTTCCAGAGCACTCAAAGCTAAGTCCTGGGAAGCCCTAACTGAAACCACTAAACAATGCTTGTGAATATCCTTGCTCCCACATGTGACTGTGTGAGTCTTGTCACAATTAGAATTGAGCAAATAATTGATAACATTGGTTTGGCAACTGAACTGAAAAATCATATTCAGATAATTTTGAACTGAAACTAAGTTTGGTTTATTTTGCTTGTTGAAAGGAAAAATTAAAAACAATTCTGTGGGTCAACCACAACATATCAAACGTCAGTTTGAATCAACCTTTTCCAAGCAGTGTCAAAACGGTTTTGAAAATATTGAAATTCTTTACACGTGTGATTTTGTTTTGCCATTTTTCAGCTGAAATGATTCACCAAATTCAACTTAAATTTGGAAATGTATTTCAGTGCTCTAAAAAATGTGTTTTCTGTAGTTAGTTTCTTATTTGCCAAAAAAAAAAGAAGTCTCCCAGTTCTAATCACAATCCAACACTCAGTTGGTACCAAAGCTAGTACTAAGTGATATTAGATTTCTGAAGGTGCCTTGAACTCCATCTGGGTCAGACTCTTAGACAACTCTTCTTATTCAGAATTGTCAAGCAGTGTCTGATTTGCAGCTGTTATCATCCACCACACAAAAACAGAAAAGTAAAGATTATGTTGTGATAATTTTATATTTTAGGGCTGTTTCTTACAGAAAAGCCTCTCAACTTGAAGTGTTGGATTCAAGGAAATGTCAGACTTGCTTAAGTCAGTGCCCTGACTCCCTTGATTTTTCAGATTGTGCCACGTTTAAATGAGAATGCTGAGCCTGGAGCAAACAAGAAGTTAATACCATCCATTTATATTAAATTTAATAGTCTCACATGTGATTTATTCACCAAAAGGAGAAACATGACAGCAGTCTAGGAAAATTTAATGCATCTAGTCCTATGAACAGAATGCGAACTAGACAGATAAGGTCTTTCTTTCTGCCTTGCTATGTCTAAACTGTAGGCTTCTTTTGGAAGAAGCTTTTCCAGAAGAGATCTTCTGAAAAAACGTCTTCCGAAAGATCGTGTCCACACTGCCAAAGCGCATCGAAAAAGCGACCTGCTTTTTCGAAAGATAGCATCCATTCAGTGTGGATGCTATCTCACATTTAAGCTGTGATTACTATGGATGGAGTGGCCACCAGGGCACCTGTGCTTTTTTTCTCTTTCATCTTCTTCTGAAAGTGCTCCCTCTTCCCCATCCACACATGCCTTTTTCCGAAAGAGCTCTTTCAGAAAAAGGCTTCTTCCTCGTAGAAAGAGGGTTACTAATGCTGGGAAAACCCTTTTGTTCTTTCTATTTTCTTTCAAAAAAATGCGATTGCAGTGTTTTTTAATTGAAGTTTTTTCAGAAAAATGGCTGTTTTTTCAAAAAAAACCTTTGCAGTGTAGACATACTCTCTCTTTTAGGGAATCACAAAAGTCAGCTGGTGTTGCTGATTTTGAAAACGATTTGCAGTGATTGCTTGGCATCTAGCAAATGAGCTGCATCTAATTATAAAATATCATTTCAAAGAGTTTTGCTTTGCATTGCTCAGGAAAATTATTCATTAACTACTTTTATTTCAGAAGGTGGATAAAGCTACTAGGAGAGGCTGTTCTAGATTTGATTTTGGCAACTAGGGAGGAACTGATTGAGAAGAAAGGCAGCTTAGGTGAAAGTGATAATGAAATGATGTAGTTCATGAATCTAAGAATAGCAAAATAAAGACAATATACTTTAAGAAGGCAGACTTTAGCATACTCAGGGAGTTGGTAAGTAAAATCACATGGAAAGCAAGTCTAAGAGGAAAAACAACTGAAGACAGTGGGGAGTTTTTCAAAGATACATTATTAAGGTGACAAGAACAAACTGTCCCAACTGTGTCGGAAAGATAGGAAGTATGGCAAGAGGCTACTCTGGCTTCCCCAGCAGATCTTGAAGGATGTAAACTCAAAACAGAGTCCTACAAAACGTGGAAACTAGGTCAAATTACCAAGGATGAATATAAACACATAACACAAGTATGTAGGGGCAAAATTAGAAAGGGCAAGGCACAAAACAAGTTCAAACCAGCTAGAAACATAAAGGGTAACAAGAAAACATTCCACAAATACATTAGAAGCAAGAGGAAGACCAAGGACAGGGTAGGCTGTTACTCAATGAAGAGAGGAATAACCGTAATGTGGAAATGTCAGATGCTTAATGATTTCTTTGTTTCAATTTTGACTAAAAGGTTTGGTGGTGATTGGATGCCTAACAGTGAATGCCAAAAATAGGGAAAGAATAAGTTTAAAAATTACTTAGACAAGTTAGAATGTCTTCACGTCACCAGGGCCTGATGAAATGCATCCTGGAATACTCAAGGAGCTGATTGAGGAGATATTTGAGCCATTAGTGATTATCCTTAAAAAGTCATGGAAAAAGGCAGAGATTCCAGAAGACTAGAAAAGGGCAAATATAGTGCCCATCTATAAAAAGGAAAATAAGGACAACCCAGGAAACTACAGACCAGTAGGGATGTCAATGAGTAATCGACTAGACAATTAACTTATCGGTTAATCTGTTGACTGCTTGACAGATTAAGGAAGCAGGAGCCAGTGCTGCGGGGAGTCGGCTTAAAAGCCAGTTCCCCCCAGCACTGGTTCTGCGATGCTGCCTGCTCCTCCCCCCCCCCCATCAGAGGCAGTTGGGGGTGGGAGCAGGGAAGGCTGCCGCAAAGCAGTCCCTGTCCACAGGGGTCCAAGCTCTGGGAGACGTGGAGCAGCCTCTGTCCGCGGGGAGCAGCGTAGAGTGGCAAGTGGGAGCTGGTCTGCACGTGGAGCTGGTTCTGCGGAAAGAGATGTAGGGGGCATAGTGAACCATAAGCTAAATATGAGCGAGCAGTATAACACTGTTGCAAAAAAAAAGCAAACATTATTCTGGAATGTATTGTCAGGTGTGTTGTAAGTGTAAACCTGAGGTGTTGAGAGCATTGAGAAAGGGAGAGTGAAGTCTGTTCTACAGCCTTAGCTTTCATTCTTTTTCATATGTTTATATTATCATTAAGATATTTGTTACAAAAGAACAGAGAAACGAGCACAGGAATTGGTGTCAAACAGTACTCTATGCCTCAGGTTTGAATCTCCTAGACTCTTAGTAACCAAAAGTTTGAATCCCAGCAAATTTGACTCCGCTCTTTATCCTTTCCAGGTAAGTAAATGGAGATTTTTGGGTTTACTTTGGTCAAGGGTCAGACTCCAGAAAAAAAAAACACAATAATTTAATATATAAAGGAGAATGTTTGTGCTCTAATAACTTGGACGCTATAAGACCTACTGCAACCAAAATTTCCATGGGATAACCTTTCCTCCAGGAGAAGGTTTTAAGGTACTGTGGGAGGGAAGAGATGAGAGACCAACGCCTCTCCCCGGGGCTGCACAGAGCTTGGCAGTGCGGAGAGAAGCAGCTTCCCCGCTATTGCTGGAAGCATATGGAGGCTCCTCTTCAATACTGTGATTGGCTCGGGGCCCGGCGGCCGACCAATGAGTGGGCGGGTTGCTGCCGGGGCTCGCTCTAGGTGGAGGGGGCGGGGCTGGTGTTACCGCTCAGCTGCCACTTTGAAAAAATGTCCGGAAGGAGGCACATCGGGGATTCGGAGGTGAGAGTGGGGTGGGGGGGAGTAAATGAATGGGGGAGGCTGGTCCGGGGGGGCTGGACTGTTGGAGGTGAGTGGGGGGCGGGGCAGGGCAGGATTGGGGGGGCTGGATCGTTGGGGCTGGACCATTGGGAGTGAGTGGGGGGAGGGCACGATGGGGGGGGCCAGATTGTTGCGGGGCGGGCTAGTCTGGGGGGGGGGGGCTGGACTGTTGGGAGCTAGTGGGGGGAGGGCAGGATTGTAGGGGGGCACTGGCGCAAGGGGCAGCACTGGATGATGCTGTGTGGGTGAGAAATGAATTCAAGGCGGGAGGGGGGGATCCCTCAAATCTGGGCACTGGTCCTGGGTTTGATACTGGATGATCCTGGGGGGGGAGGGAGAGATGCAGTCCATGGGAAGTGCAGCTGGTCAAGGGGATGGTGCTGGAGGAAGGACTATCGAGGTGCGAGCAGGCTCAGGTAGTTGACTCATAGTTTCATCAAAAAAGATGGGAGAAGAGTTTGAGGTGTCACCTTGAAATCTCTCAGATTCAGTAGGGCCAGCCCCATTGATTGAGGCATCCCTATACTCAGCTCTTGGGTGAGAATTTGCAGACCCAGCATGCCTATCCCCTACTTCCCTACCAAAAAACATTAGTTTCTACAAGGATAATTAGCAAAAATACCATCTGATAGGAAGCAAAACATTGCATTATTGAAGAGGGGCCTCCATATGCTTCCAGCAATGGTGGGGAAACAAGCCAGGGTGATTTGGGGGCTCTCCCTTCCACTGTGCTTTTAATGGTTCCAAGACTCAAGACATGGGAAGAAAACAGACATAGTTTATATTGCGACTTTTGTATCTAAGTTTGCCAAGTCAAATAGCTCTGATTCTCAACATTGCAATGCCTCTTTTTTGAATCAGAGATTTTGCTTTATGCGGCAGTAGAAAAGCATGGGGGTCTGCCATAATGGCCAGATGTCAGGCACTGGCAGCTGTGGTGTGGCTGGAGGCTGTCAGGACCAGCTTCTGTTTTTCTAAATTTTGTTCCTCCAGTTTCCCGGGCAACGCCGGGTAAGTCCAGCTAGTGATGATAAAAAGATTTGGGGGTCTGTTCAAAAGTATCTGGTCATTCTTATTTAGCTTGCGGTCTTCCTGTTGACTACATCTTGTTTACTGTGTGTCATTTTTTAGATAAAATCTTTAAAGCAAAGGTCCAGTATGCTATGCATACTGCTATGCGTTGACTGAAATGCTACACTTTCTGTTTGGAGAAAATGTGAGTGTTATTGGCTGCTGTTCCTCAGCACCCCCATTTTGCCCTGTAGAAGAAAGAGTAGTATAGGGATTGAATCTGTAAAATTCAAAGATAAAGTTGTGGATACTTTTCTAAAAATCTTCCAGGTGACAGCATGTTTTGGAAATACTCCAGAAGACTGCTCACTAAGCCATTAGAGAGAGATACATATACCTCCCTGAAGTTTGCTCTGTCAGCTTGTATTTTAAAAGCAGATTGCTCTGGAGTCACTTACTGGGGAAAGCATTACATACCAGTCACTGGTAAAGAACTGATCTTCAGCAAAAACAGACATGATGCTGTGTACCTGCGAAGTGGTAACTAACTTCTTGTTAGTACTATATATTAAGAAAAGGATAATGCAATAGCATTATAAGTTTGTGCATGGAAAAGGAAATGAAGGCATTGCTGGTTTCCTATTCAGTTATTGTTTGTTGTTTATTTTTCTGTATTCCTTGGAAGTTTGAAACTGAAATGAAAAAAATAAAATAATCCCCATAAAGCATGCGTTAGTATGAAGTTTAATATACTAAGAAGGGTATATTTTAAGATAATTTGGCATTTTGTCTTTAATTTTCTTTTTTTTTTTTGAAGTGATTTAAATTTCAAGATATGCCTAAGTGTGGTGTTTTCTTTTTAATTACTTTCAGCTTGCAGCAAAGGACATTATGGTGCCTATTGTCAAAAGAAATGCCCCAACTGTTTCAATTATGCTGTGTGTAATAAACTCACAGGGCTCTGTGATGGTGCAGTAACCTGTCAAGAAAGGAACAAAATAGAACTCTGTGAATACCGTAAGTACTGCAGCTGGGGAAAAATATGTCTTTTTTTCCTACTGAAGTTGTATGTTTAGATGTATACATTCTATGAATGGCTCCTTTTGACATTGGGAGAGTCTGTTTGATAAGAGTTCATTTAGCAGTATCTAGGTATTTATGAATGATCCGTGTGTGGATGGGAAGGGGGAATGGTGCTCAGGTTTCTATTGATTTGAATTAGCTGCGGATCAGTCTCTTATTGCCTCTGACTCAAGAAAGCAATATCTACTTGGGAAACCATGTAAGTATGTAAGTAAGACTTAAAACGTGCTTAAAGTTAATGTTATGCATTTGTTTAGGAGCTTTTCTGAATAGTGGTGGACTTAAGCATGTGCCTAAGTGCTTTCTTCAGTCAGTATTTTTCAGTAAATATTAACTGCCTAATTTTTGTAAAGCACCAAGAGACAGCAGCTCTGGGAACAAAATAAGTTATCAAAGGTGTACTGTGTGGTTTTTTTTAAATCATATTTGGCTTGATTGGACTGCATTTTTGATATAATCCCAGTGTATGAAATCACACTGCTCTGAAATAATATATGAATGATTGTTAGGAGTAATGCCTAAGTTTATTATAGAGAAGGTAGCAAAACAATTGTATGTAATTTTTCTCTGTGTTTTGTTAAAGTTTTATCCATTTGACAGCACTTTATTTACATTCAGTACCCCTCTTTCCTTAGCTCTTGGAGACTCCACGATTGTTAATGGGGGTTTCACACAATAACAAGGAAGAGAAAAAAATTAGACATAGAAATATGTTATTGTAAAGCCACAAAATTTATCAGGGGTATTTAAAAGCAAGTGGAGCACCTGAAACAACTCAATTGATCTGTTAAGTTGACACTGTCTCTTCAAGGTCTGTGGATCTGGCTCTATCACAGGATTGGTAAAGGAGGAAAAATAATGGGGGGGGGAGTAATTTTTTCCTTGCCTGTTCCTTTTTACCTTTCAGCTTTGCATGATTTCTCAGAGTGGAAAAATGTCTCCATAAATGAACATCAGCAATTGTTATACATATTTTTAAAGAGTCATCTACCAGCTAACAAGATGCAAAAGGGCAACTTTTAGTGGCCTGCTAATAAAGCACAACTAATGAGCTACTAAAATACACTTTGTCCTTTATTATTGTATGCTGCATACAGCATAACATATTATAGTTCTATAGGAAATCCTGTGCAATATTATCATTAAGTTGCAAACAACTATATAGTATCTTTGCCTGGGTAATAGTGCATTGTGTGTGTTGCACCTTTAATTTGTGTGTCTACATGTTTCAAAAAGATCTTACAAGCAAATTCTGTTTTGCCTCTTGGAAATACTGGAGTGGAAATTGTTACTATATCCCTCCATATGGGCTTCTGAATAAGAGTGAAGCAGAGTTCATGTGCAGTCGGTTTCAAGGGGCACAACTGATAAAATTAAAGAACGTGGAAGAACAGGTCAGTCATACATGTATTGGATTTTTAATACTTAATGAAGAGATTCTGTTGAGGTTTTCACTAGTCTTTAAATGTGTATTGCTTTGCATTCCATTGCATCTGAACTGGTGAAATATTTTTATCTCAGCATATTGGATTCCTTTTTTTTCTTAAAAACACTGATTTGTTTTTCTCTTTTTATCATGGACAACATGCCAACATGATTCTCGCCCTTTCAGTAATTTATTTGTTTGCCAACATTGTCTTCCAGTTCTTTTTCACTTAAGGGAGTGCCCCAAACCATCATTCACTGATGCCAAGATTTCTGGGGATAGATTTGTTAGTTGTTTTGTAAACTGTCTTCCAGCTGGTTGGATACAGTGAAACAGAACAAAACCTGTACTTAAATTACAACAAATGGTCTGGTAGCACTTCATAGACTAACAAAATCTACATGTTTTGTTAGTCTGTTACAGAAAAAAAACAACAAATGGTCTGGTAGCACTTTATAGACTAACTCAACTACCCCCTGAAGCTTCTGTTCTTAAATTGCAAGCTTTTGGGGCAGGGACCATCTTCTTGTTTTGTTTGGACAGTGCTATGATTGGGGCTTCTACATGAACATAAGAACGGAAGAATGGCCATATTGGGTCAAACCAAAGGTCCATCTAGCCCAGCAGTTTCCAACTGCCGGGCCCCAGTGGCTTGGGGGCCTGGGCTGTGGTACACTTCTTTTGCTGTACATGTTGGGAGAAGCATGTCCTGCCCCGCCTCTCAACCAGTCAGTGCCGGTCAGCTATGGGGTCTCCTCCCAGCCATGGAAGAGCACTTCCCTATGTGCTGGGAGGGTCGCGTGGAGCCGCACCCCACGGCCCTTCTGCAATGCAAGGAAGCGCTCTTCCGTGGCCAAGAGGAGACCCTGCACCGTGCAGCCCTCCTACCACATAGCAAACCACTCTTCTGTGGCCAGTAGGAGACCCTGCCTCTGCCCGGTGCTGGTTGGCTGAGAGGCAGGGCAGGACACACCTCTCCCAACAGCCGCAGCAGGAGGGGAGGCACTGGGCAGTGTTCCCCAGCCCTGGCCTCCAGAGCCACAGCCATGTGGGCAGCAGCCCAGGGCTAGGTGGGGGGGGCCTCTGGAGGCTGAGCTAGTAGTGGGGGGGATTGTGGGGATAAGGCTGGCCCTGGGGGGGCCTCTAGGGATGGGACTAATATTGGGGGCCTGTACTGGGGGGGCTGGTGGTATGGGAGGCTCTAACGGATGGGGGACTGGCACTGAGACATTTGGGATGGGGGGCTGCCACTGGGGGGTTGGGTGCAGGTGACTCTGGGGTCAGTGACTGGTGCTGGGGGGGTAGTGGAGGGGTGGGGGGCTTTAGGGGTTAGGGCTGGCACTGGGGGTTGGGCTTTTGGCGGACCGGCAATATTTAATTTGCATGTTTGCATATTCATTGTTTGCATAATGAATATGCAAATAAAATATTACTGATCTACCAAAAGTTTGTGAATGGGTTTGCTAGCTCCTGGTATCAAAAAGGTTGGGAACCACTTATGTAGCCCACTATCCTGTCTTCCAGTAGTGGCCAATGCCACCTGTCCCAGTGGGAATGAACAGAATAGGTAATCATCAAGTGATCCTTACCCTGTGACAAACCAAAGCTAGGGACACTGTTCATACCCATCCTGGCTAATAAGCATTAATGGACCTATCCTCCATGAATGTATCTGGTTCTTTTTTTAACCTTGTTCAAGTCCTGGTCTTCATGCTTTCATCATATAAACATCATAATATTGAACTAGAGCTAGAAGTCCTTATTCAGGTAAAGTCCCACTTAATGTCAGGATATCAAGATTTAGCTATGTAGGTCCTATGCCAGGAGTGGTTATTTTTTAATATGTTTACAATTTCTTAACAACTGTGTGATGAATATTTGCAAAAGTTTGTTCCTGGAGAGAGAACCAAGTCAAAGAGAGCAGAAGAATCTGTGAAGTCCACTAGAAACCTCACCATGCATTTATTTTGCTATGGTTAAAAGATACTCGGGCTAGACACAGTAGGCAGAGAAGTTAGATGTTCTCTCTAGGATCTGGAGAACATTCACCCAACTAGAGCCATTGTAAAGAAAATCAAAATTGGCTCTCAGCTACTTAACAGTACCCTTAAAAATGGAGATTAGGTACTTCATTTATGTACTGGCAGAGATGACTGGTCAGGGGAGGTTTTGGGGGGGCGCTGGCCATGTGATTGCTCCCCAGCTCAGGGAAGGGCTGGACAAGCTCTCTGCCCAGGCCTTGCGTAACCCTGCCCCTGCTCTGCCCCCTCCCTGCCCGCAATCCACCCCCTCCCCAACCTTGCTCTGCCTGCATCCCACCTCTTCCCCCAACCAAATGTTCCGGGACTAGTGGGGCCAGCACCAGGAGCAGGGGTCCACTGCCCCCACTCCATACTCACTAGCAGATGAAACTGAGACTTTGTCACAACAGCTACACATACTTCAAACTGCTTATTACTAGTTAAAAAAGAAAATCCAAGAGTAACTGACCAAATCCTCAGCTGCAGATGTGTCCACATAAATACCTTTCACTCAAAGAAATGAGGTTGCATTTCATGTTTAACTATTCAGGGCTTGCATTTATGTATGTATTTCAACCATGGTGTGTGTTCCAACACTGCTTCTCCTAATTCTTTGCAGAGATGGATAGCTAATGTCATCACTAGAAAAAGCTGGGTTGGAAGCCTGGGCTATAAACTCCAGTCAAATTCCTGGATCATGCCTGATGGAGCTGGAGCAATACCTCATTGGTAAAATAAGTAGTTTCCATTTCTCATTCAGTTCACCTTTCCTTTATTTAGGGGTGATGAGATCATGGGGAAGTTTTCTTGGCCATATTTCAGTTACTTACAATATATTTGAGAGAGTTTGTCTGTGAGCGAGTCTGCCTGCCTGCCTGCCTACCCTGTTTGTTCAAGAACTCCTTCTAAACTTTAAGAGCTAGGAACACCAAATTCTTCGTTGAGTGATGTCCCTGTGGGTGCTCCACAGTTGGTGTCAGGCTCATCCTGGCACCACAGATCAGAGACTTTGATAGCAATGATCGGGCAGGTTGTGCATGCACAAGTGGAGAGCAGTGCTCCCGCCTTTGAAGTAGCACGCACAGCCTGCTTCTCAGTTCCTTCTCCGCCGCCCTCGGCCACAGATGGAGCTCAGTTCTGTCCTCCTCAGCATGCTCTGCAGGACAAAGCAGAACCACCTTATCAGATTAGATAGTCCTGAGACACTCAGGACTACCTACCTTTTATACAGAAAACAAAAACAAACAAACAAAAAAGGAAAAGGAAAAAAAGCTGCCGCTGCCAGCTTTTACCGCCGCGCAGGAGCAAGCCGCAGCAAGCAAACAAAAGAAAAAAGGAAACAGAAACCAGCGACCCACAAACAGTCTGAGCTGCTTGTACAGCTGTAGATAGCTTCTGGAAGACATGCCAGACTCTCCTAAGGAGAAAAGATGCAGCAAATGCCTAGAAATTATGCCAGCTTCTGATGCCCACAGCAATTGTATATGCTGTTTGGGGGACATACATGTACCTCAGAATTGTGTTCATTGCTGTAGCCTCACAACCAGAGCTCTCAAAGAAAGGGAGCTCATAGTGCGCACGCAGTCTATGGATAGAGCCCTGGACCCCCATAATTATCAAGGGAGGAATAAGGGCTCGAGCGCAACTTCTCAGGGCAAATATCCAAGCCCTTCTCCTCCAAGAACACGCTCAGAACCTACACCTTCACCAGCCTGCTCTCTCCCCTCAAGAAGTAGCAAAGGAGATGAGCCAAGCACTTTAGGCACAGCAAAGTCTCGAGCTTCCTCAATAACGGGCTCAAAGACGTATTTGAAACAGCCCTCAAAATCAGCTACCACAAAAAGGGCATTTAGCAAGGGCCCTATGGTGACAGAGGCACCACTAGCACTAAGAGCACCTGCCTCAACGTGGGCACATTCAAGATCCCTGGCACATTGTCAACCTATGACACAACATTCACCTGTGGCACAGGAAACCGATAGGGCTACCTCCAGCCGCCCCCTAGTAGTCCACACTAAGGCTATGTCTAGACTACATCCCTCTTGCTAAAGAGGGATATAAATTAGACATATCGAAATTGCAAATGAAGCCAGGTTTTGAATTTCCTGTGCTTTATTTGCATAATGGTGACATACGTTCTTTCAAAAATGGGTATTTCGAAAATAAAACTGCCATCTATACGCGGTTCTTTTGGAAAAAAATCCCTTTTTCGAAAGATCCTGTAAACCTCATTATTTGAGGAGTACAGGACCTTTTGAAAAAGAGGGTTTTTTCAAAAGAACTGCATCTAGATGGTGGTTTCACTTTGGAAATACCCGTTTTCGAAAGAACATATGGCCGCCATTATGCAAATGAAGTGTGGGAAATTCAAATCCCGGCTTCATTTGCAATTTTGATATGTCTAATTTACATCTCTCTTTCGCAAGAGGGATGTAGTCTAGACATGCCCTAACTCTAGATCCCATGCCACCACCCATGCCCCCACCACAAGTGCCAACCAGCGCTACACCCATGCCACCACCACAAGTTCCAACCAGCGCAGCAATGGGTCACAAGCCTGCATTCCATCACTGTTCCTCAGGTCGCAAAACACAAGCACCACCAGGACATGACAGGGAGTCTAGGACCGTGTCCCCTCCTGAGCCTTCACCACGACACTGTTCACGATCTCCACTATGAACAAGGGGCTTGCCACGGTCACAGTCCTTATCACAATTCAGTGCCTACCACGAGGATACAGGAAGCATGTTCTCCTCACAACACTCCTCCCCAGATAGGGTGCGCACGCGTTATGGGACATACAGACCACCACATTACCAACATCCCCCATGACACACTGATTGGTATTACTATGACATGCATCGCAGATGATGGTCCCCTTATTGTTACTGGACACCACAACACACCTCCACTGGACTGCCTTCACCTGCACAAAGGTCACTTCATGCACTCAGATGTCACATTCCCTATCTGAAGGCTCAGATCTAGAGGAATGACAGGTCCACAGGTCTGATATAGCACCAAATGATAATTCATCCTCCGCTCCTGATGAAGTGGTTATTCCAAATGACCCAACACCCACTGATGATATTAAGCAATTCCAGGACCTATTTAAAAGGGTGGCTACCAATCAGGAAATAAAAACTTAAAAAACAACAAATAGTATGGTAGCACTTTAAAGACTAACAAAACATGTAGATGGTGTCATGAGCTTTCGTGGGCACAGCCCACTTCAGATGACGGGAGTGTTGGATGTCTAGAACCAAAATTAAATAGGAGAGAAGGGAAGGAGAGGTCCAGGAGAAACAACACAAACTCCTAAAGAATCTACAGCCCTCTGCAAAGTCCAAAATTGCACTGCCTCTAGATGAAGCAATCCTCAACGCAGCCAATAAAGTCTGGCAAACACCTGCCAAAAGGACCGATAGGACGTATTTTGTGCTATCTAAAGGCATGGATTTTCTATACCTGCACCCTCAACCAAACTCCTTAGTGGTTGACTCTGCCAATCAAAGGTCCAAGAACCCACAATACAAAACACATACACAGGACAAGGACCACAAATGCCTGGATGTGTTTGGGAGAAAAGTGTATTCTTCATCAGCCCTCTAGCTACGCATAGCTAACTATACAGCACTGCTTACAAATCATGATTTTGAAAATTACATGAAATTAACAGAACTTATGCACAATCTTGCAGAGGATAAAAGACCTGTCCTCAAGGCAATAATTAAGGAAGGTCACACTATATCCCATACGGTGCTGTAAATGGCCCTAGAGGCTGTAGACACTGCAGCTAGGTCCATTGTGACATCCGTGGTAATGAGACGTTCATCTTGGCTGCAAGCAGTGGTAGTCCCTAAGAACCTCCAGGCCAAAGTAGAGGACCTGCCATTTAACAAAGCAAAATTGTTCGCTGCAGGTACCAATGAAGCACTACATTCCAGCAAAGATTCACACACTACCCTTTGCACATTGGGGATGTATATTCCCCTTTACCGAAGAAAGTGCTACACACCCTATCAAAGACACAGGGACACAACCTTCACTAGACAACACCAATACTAACCCTTTGAGCAAAACCACTTCAAACCTTGAAACCAATGAAAGAGCGCCCCAAACAACCGCTCTTCTGCGACCCAGGCCTCGAGGCAACAAGTTTGAAAATTTGGTCAAGGGTCTGCCCAACTTCCCCCCAATTATAGTACCAGGTGAGCACAATATATTTCACCACCACTTGCACCCCTTCTACGATCAGTGGGCAGCAATCATTACAGACCGGTGGGTCCTAGAAGTTGTCAGCTGTGGTTATTCTATCTCTCTCATGGCAATTCCTCCAACCTCCCCACCTTCTCCCTCTCATGAGACTCTGCTCTGCCAGGAGGTTTTACACCTTCTCAAAATAGGAACCGTAGAGTGGGTTGCTGAAAAATACAAAGGGAGGGGGGTTTTATTCAAACTACTTTCTCACCAAAAAGAAAACGAGGTTGGAGACCTATCTTGGACCTGTGCCAATTAAACAAATACCTTCGCAGGCAATGCTTCAAAATGGTCGCACTCACCACAATAATTCCAGCACTGGACAGGGGGACTGGTTTGCAGCCCTCGACCTTCAAGTTGCGTATTTTCACATCACAATATACCCTGCACACAGGCACTTCCTACAATTCACGGTAGCCTCAGACCACTTTCAATACAGAGTCTTCCTGTTCGGACTTTCCTCTTCCCCCAGAGTCTTTTCCAAGACCCTTGCGGTGGCCGCAGCATATCTAAGATGCAATGGGATCACAATATTCCCCTATCTAGACAACTGTCTTATCCGAGGTCTCTCACAACGGACCATCAAAGACATGATCACATTCGTGAAGACCATGCTTCAGTCAATGGGCTTTCATCATCAACAAACAGAAATCCATACTATGCCCCACACAATCTTCGGACTTCATAGGGACTCGTATAGACTGCATAACAGCTCGAGCCTATCTCCCTAATCACCAGTTCGACAGCAAAAGAAATCTTGTTACGACCATTACCAGCAGCGTAACGGTACCCATCATAATGAGCCTCAAACTTATGGAGCACAGGGCGGCTACCACATATGTGGTCCCACATGCCAGGCTGTGCTTCTGTTGTTTCCAACACTGGATCTCTTCAGTGTACACACCAGCCAGCTGTCAGATCCATTGGCGCATTTCCCCTCCCCCAAAAGTCCTCACCTCCCTACTATGGTGGACACAGGCACACAGCCTCTGCAATGGGGTGCCTTTCCACCGGGACCAGCTGTCCAAACAAATTACAATGGATGGCTCACTGATGGGATGGGGGTACGCTTCCAACAACTGTTTGCGCAAGGGAAATGGTCTAAAGATGAGTCAAGACTGCACATAAACCTGCTCGAGCTTCGAGTAGTCCACAACATGTGCAGGCACTTCCTCCCCTACATCCAAGGCTCTTCCGTGCAGATCCTCATCAAAAATATGACAGCTATGTTTTACATCAACCGCTAAGGGGGTGTGAGATCCCAGTCGCTGTGCGCAAAGGCGATCAGGCTTTGGAATTGGTGCATCTGCCACAACATTACCATTTTGGCAGAATACCTGCCTGGAGACAAGAACATTATGGCAATCCCACTTGTGTTCTGTGAGGAAGTTGTGGCTGAGGGTAACTACACCATCAGATCACCCACAAGCTGTTCCACCGATGGGGACGACGACAGATAGATCTCTGCCACCATGCAGAACTCCAAATGCCCCCAGTACTGCTCTCAAGAGGGCATAGGGTGCGTCTCCTTGGGCGATGCCGTGCTTCTCACTTGGGGGGCGGGGCACCTATATTATACACCTTCCCACCCATTCCTTCCCAGAGTCCTCTGGAAGATAGACGGATGGAGCCCAAATGATCTTGATAGCCCCAATCTGGCCCCAACAGACATGGTTCACATGTCTTTATCACCTGTCTCTACAACCTCCCTACCCGCTTCTGAACTGCCCAGACCTGTTCTCCCAGAACCAGGGGTCAGTACTTCACCCCCAACCACAAACACTGTACCTGACGGCATGGTACCTATCTGGTTCTTAGGAGCAGAGCAACAGTGCTCCCAACAAGTGAAAAATGCTCTGCTGCATAGCAGGAGACAAACGACATGCAAGACTTACCTATACAAGTGGCACCAGTTTACACAGTGGTGCGCGCACAGGGCCCTCGAACCATCCAGGGCGCCGCTCCACCAAGTACTGGAGTACATCATGCACCTGAAACAACAAAATTTGTCAGTTTCATCGCTCCGGGTGCACATGGCCAACATTATGGCCTTCCACCCTCCCATTGATGGGTTCTCACACCATCTCAAAAAGATTCTGAAAAGACCTGCAGAACCTTCACCCATCTCAAAAACCCATTCCCCCCACGTGGGACTTAGAATTGGTCCTACACTCACTCACAAGACCACCCTTTGAACCAATGGCAACCACTTACCTTTCTTACCATGAAAACATTGTTTCTTCTGGCAATCACTTCTGCGAGGCAGGTCAACGAATTCACAGCTCTCACATCCTTGCCTCCATATATGATCTTTCACGAGCACAAGGTCATCCTGCGGCCACACCCATCCTTCTTCCCCAAAGTGAACTCAAAATTCCATATCAATAAACCGATAATCCTTCCCACTTTCTATCCAAAACCACATCATTCCAGGGAAGAAGCCATATTGCACACCCTGGATGTCAGAAAGACAATTGCTTTCTATCTCGATAGGACTCAGTACTTTCGATCATTCCAGAGATTGAAGGTTTCCCTGGCCGAGAGGTCCAAGGGAAAACCACTGTCTTCCCAGCGCATATCAAAGCTCATTACATCATGCATTACTACATGCTACTCGCTCCAGAATTGGGCATTACCAACAAATCCAAAGACCCACTCTACCAGAGCTATGGTGACATCCACTGCCTTTCTAAAGGGAGTCTCACTCCAGGAAATACGCAGAGCAGCCAACATGGTCATCTAATCACACCTTCATAAAGCATTACGCTATTCCACTATGCTCCACCACAGGTACCGCAGTAGCCAACATGGTTATCTCCACAATCTGTAGCAATTGATCGAAGCCCACCGTCCATCTCAATGGGCACTGTACAGTCACCAACTGTGGAGCACCCATGGGGACATCACTCGAAGAAAGAGAAGTTACTCACTTCATTCAGTAATGATTGTTCTTCGAGATGTATGTCCCCGTGGGTGCTCCACTACTCGCCCTCCTCCCCACTTCTTCGGGCAATAATAAATAGCAGCCCACGAGGGCATCGAAGAAGAAACAGAGCAGAAGTGGGCTGCATGTGCTACTTCAAAGGCGGGAGCGCCACTCTCCGTTCGTGCATGTGCAGCCTGCCCGATCACTGCTATCAAAGTCTCCGATTTGTGGTGCCAGGACGAGCATGACACTAACTGTGGAGCACCCACGGGACACACATCTCGAAGACCAATCATTACTGCATGAAGTGAGTAACTACTCTTTTGGAATGCAGCTTCCTCTTAACATAACTGAAAAGCATGGTAAGGATTTGGCTGTGCAGGGAGTGAGGACTAAAGCTTCACCCTCTCCCCCGGTTCACATGGGGACACATAAAACTGTATAGAAAGGAGACAATCACCATGCAGGTGAAAGAGGTCAAATGGGGATGTGCCACCTCCCGTCCAGGACTTGCCCTGCCCTGAGCTTCCCACCCCCCAGGCATCCTTTGGGGGAGGGGGGCTGCAGCTCCCTCCCTCAGTTTGTAGGGAAGCATTTGCTAGCTGTTCCCTTTTGTCAAGGAGTGAGAGGAAAGTGCCCATTTTGCTCCATTTTTTAAAATCTAGCTGTGGAACATAAGGGGCAGATGAACCTGGTCATGCCCCAGCCGGGGAGCATGCACCCTTCCACTGGTGTGCCCCCTGGAACTGCAGTGGCCATGGACAGGTGCTTTTCACGTAGCCCAGAGCTGTTGCGGTGAGAGAGGGCTGGGGTAGTTCTCTTCCCGGAGCAGTCTGCATATGGAACCCCTCATCCCCAGCTCCACCCCAGAGCAATGATTTAAATGAAGCATGTACATAAGAACTGCCATACTAGGTCAGATCGAAGGTCCATCTAGCCCACTATCTTATCTAGCCCACTAGTGACCAATACTAGGTGCCCCCAAGGGAATGAACAGATAATGGCTAATAGCCATTGATGGACCTAACTTCCATGAATGCATCTAGTTCTATTGTAACCTTGTTAAAGTCCTGGTCTTCACATCCTCTGGCAAGGAATTCAACAGATTGACTGTGTTGCATGAAGAACTACTTCCTTTTGTTTATTTTAAACCTGCTGCCTATTAATTTCATTTGGTGTCCCCTAGTTTTTATGTTATATGAACAAATAAATAACTATTCCTTATTCACTTTCTCCACACCAGTCATGATTGTATAGACCTCAGTCTCCTTTTTTAAACTGAAAAATTCCAGTCTTTTTAATCTCTTTTCTGCTCTCTTCTACTCTTGTCTACAGAGAGAGTGAGCATCCTAGCAGCTCCACTCTGAAGTGTCCACTGAGGCTCAGCAGGACCTCCCCTGTGACAGCAAGGCCCCATTTGTGGAGCATAGGTTGAAAGACTTCTGTACCACCCTTAAAACATTGAGCCTCTATTTTCCAGGCCTGGAGCATAAGCAATTTAAACCGCAATTAGCTTGGGGTCAAAGGAGTTGGCCTTGGCCTGATCCACCCCTTAAGCCTAAAAGCTACAAGCAGCGCTTGAGCCACTAAGCATGCCCCGCAAGAGGGGGTGTTGATGAGTGCAGTGAGCAGGGGGCACAGTCACCTAGTTACTTTTAAAAACTGTTTTGTTCTTGTTATTATAGTTAGTAATAGTTTACCAAAAAACCCGATATTTTTCTTCCCATTGTTGTAAACAGTGTGCAGCTCCTGAGGGACAGTGCGCTGCCAGCTTTGCCAAGCGGCTACCCCTCGGGCCCTTACTTTGTTTGGGGGTGGGGGAGAGAGAAACAATAACAAATGCACGATAGATAGATTGTCATCAAAAGGTAATCAGAAAACAAGAATCTCCAGTCACATCAAACTGTAAGCCAGAGACTGGGGGAAAAAAAAAGCCACCTCAGCTAGAGCGGAGTGGTAAAAAAAGGGTGGGGGGGACAAGAGAAAAAGAAGGGAGATGAACAACAAAATGCCGGTCTCCCTCAGATTTACAAAAAGTGAGAAATTCTGTGACCCTGTGCCTGCCTCAGATGGCCACGGGTCTCGTATATGTTGCCTGGGAAAGGTATATGTCCCCCAGAAATGTGTGCCTTGGCATAGCCTCACAGCCAGAGCCCGCAAGGACAGAGAGCTGAGGCTATGTGTGCTACTATTTGACAAAGTACTCGAGCTTCAGATGAACAGGGATGACAGTAATCAGCCTGAAGCTGCTACCAAACAGAAGAAAACCTCCTTCGCCTAAGCCTTCGGCTAAAAGCACAGTCTCTCCAGCTTGCTCCCTGCCGCCAAGAGTTAGCATGGGAGATAAGCTAGGCACCTCCGGCATTGAGCACCCCCATGCCACATCAGTGACAGACCTGAAGTGACATCTGCACAGAGCGTGGCTCTGACTACCCCAGCACTGAAGAGGTCTGATGCCCAGGAACCGGACAAGGCTTTGCCACCACCAGCACTGACTAAGACCTCAGTGCCAATGAAGGCTAGGTCTAAATCCACCAAGCCCTTGCCTTGCATGCTGAGTCTGGAGTCAGTACCATTACAACTGGCACCGTTGCCCCTTCAGCAGTACCGCGTTCCATGGCACTGCAGGAAACTTCCTCGACTGCCACCATTCTTCCACGCACACACAAGATTATAATGCACTGGTGCCGGATCTGGAACCGAGACCTAGATCTCTGCATGATTCCTTCTTGACACAGTGTTCTCACTCTCCTTTATCTGTCTAGGCTCCTCCCATCCACCGTGGTTGCCAGTACTGTCTCATTATAGCGACTACAACGAGGATCGTAGGAGTGTATTCTCATCCAGCACTCCTTTCCAGCCAGAGCTCACACATCCTGTGAGAGACATCGGCCATGGTACTGTCACCATCCTCCATGGAATCCTGACTGTTCCTACTACCCCCATTATCCACCTCACTGGTCCCCAGTCCGTCACTGGGTGTCAACACCGGCCCAGAGGTCAATACCCCCCTCTCATCCTTATTCTTCCCCTTCCCCAACAGAAGACCTAGACACAGAAGAGGGACAGATTATTGATGACCCTCATGCTGAGCAACCTGACATCTGCCCAACTGATCAGTTGTCTTCCTCACCAGATGAGGCAGTTATTCTGGACGACTCATCACTACCAGACGACCTGAAGTAATTTAAGGTCTTACTCAAAAGGGTTGCTACCAGCCTGGAGGTGATATTATCAGAGGTGCAAGAAAAACCGCAGAAACTTTTAAAGAATCTTCAACCGTCCACAAAATCGAGGATTGTGCGTCTGATAGTTGAAGCAATTATGGAAGTAGCGGATGAGGTTTGGCAAACACCAGCACCTCCTACCAACAAGAGGGCCGACAGAAAATATTTTGTCCCCTCTAAGGGCATGGATTGTTTATTTCTTCACCCACAACCAAACTGTTTAGTGGTAGATGCTGCAAAGCACAGATCCAAGACCCCCACAATATAAATCCGCTACTCATGACAAGGACTATAAGTGGTTGGATCTGTTTGGCAGTATTCTTCCTCAATGCTGCAGCTTCGTATAGCCAATTACACTGCACTATTAGCCAACCATGATTTTGATAATTATGCAAAATTAATAGAATTAATGCAACATCTTCCAGATGATAAAAGACTATAGTGCAGAAAGGCTAAACTACATCCCTCACACTATTGCAAATGGCGCTCAACTCTACTGACACGGCTGCGAGAGCAACGGCAACATCTATAGGAATGAGATGCTCATCATGGTTGCAAACAGCTGGTGTCCCCAAAGTTGAAGATCTACCATTTAATTAAAAAAAAATACTTTTTGCTGCAAAGATGGATGTATATTTCCCCCCCCCCCCATCCCATACCGTAGGCGACGTTACACTCCATACTGGAGACAGACACACTTTTCATTTGGCAGACAACAACAGAGACCATTTGACCAATATCATTCCAGACCAAGGAACCAGTGCCTACGTGCTCCTAACACGTGCTCGTCCAAACAGCAGGCCTTCAAGCAGCAAGTTTGAGGCTTTGGTGGAGGGCTGCACAACCTGTCCTCTTCACCATTGCCTTCCGAACATGCCATATTCCACCATCATCTGCACCCTTTTTACAACCAGTGGACAGTAATTACCATGGACTGCTGGGTCCTAGAGATCATCAAATGCAGATATTCCATTCCCCCTTATTTCTATTTCTCCAACCTCCCCATCCCTCTTCAAGGCACGTTCTAAAGTGCCAGCTGCTTTTGGAAAATATTGTTCGTACAGACGCGTCTTTATCTTTTATCTTGAGATGGTTACAATATTTGGCTGGGAAAGGACAGTCCAGTAACACATGCACATAGGATTTAATAGAACTGTCTTTTTTTTTCTCACATGACCTTTGTACCCTGAAATCTTGGGGGATTCTGATTGTCAGAAGATTTTGAAAAAATCATTTTATGCATCTTCTGGTGCAAGCACAGAAAGTAAAATTTTCAAAGGCATATGAAGCTGATATGGGCATGAACCTGAGGGCATGATCAAGACCTTGAGAAATAATATATTTAATTAACTAAGGGTGTAGGTTTATTTAGATTCCTTTCTAATTGTACCTATTAAAAGTGCTCTAGGCTTAGTTCAAGGGTTAAAAAGTGGAAACATATTCTACCTTCTTCCTCCTAAACCTCTTCCCAACACCCCAACCAACCCCAACTCTACCTCCTTCATCTCTTACCCTTCTCCTCTTCTCTCCCCCAGGAGAAGAGATGTGTATTTGCAGTGACAGATTCGGAAATGCAGACTCATGTAAAAGTGCTTTGTTTTACTTTGCAGGGGTTTCAGAGCAGTTCAAGATTTATGTGTGCAAATTGAGCCTGCATCTGGAACCTTCATTTCCTTTGCCTGCTCTGAACGGGCTTCTTGGATCTGCAAGGGAGCCCCAGGTGAGAGTGCACCTTGAATACAGTTGTGCCTTGTACAGCAAAATGCCAGAAAGATGCCTCAGGTGCAGCTTTCCAAAGCTCATCTGCTGCTTCACACCCTGAGCAGGATTCCTCTCCCTTTGCAGGAACTGCCTACACCCAGCCAGAGTCTTGCGTTGGTATAGAGAGGAGTTCCAATGTGTTTACAAGATACACCAGACTCGATGCATTCCTAATCCTGGACCATGGGCATATCACTGTGTAGGCAGTGGTGTAATCATAGCTTGTGTACATGTACCAACACTAGCTTTAACCTAGCTAGCATGGCTCAAAAGAAGTAGTAGTACAGGCTAGACAAACCCACTGGAAACCAGCATGGGTATGGTCTAATGTTGCTAGTCTGTACCCCCACAACTTCCCTGCTATTTGAGCCATTCTGGCTAGATTAAAGCTTGGGCAGGTATAGCTTTTCAAGCTGCATTCATAAAGCCCTGTGCATCCGCATCTTTATCCGCAAAAATGAGCCATGGATATCTGCATCTACATCTGCAGATGTGGATACTCGTGGATATAAAGCAGATTTCTTCTTTGAAGAGTGTTCCCATGGCTTCTCCACCTTAAGATGTGGCAGTGCTGCTGTAGCACTATTGGTCAGAGACTTTTGATAGCAGTGCCTCCCCTTGGTCAGCTGTGCATGCGGAATGCCGATGTGCAAGGCTTGAAATAGCCATCCCGCCTGCACAATCAACCACCGCCTCAGTTCCTTTCTGACTGCCGTAGGCTTCAGTCGCAGCAGAGCAGTTGTGCCCCCATTACAGACTTTAGTAGTTTAGAGTAAAATTAGACATTAAGTGTTAGTTTTAGCATTAGCCAGTTAGAGATTGTTGTTTCTTTCAAAAAAAAAAAAAAAGAATAATAAAGCAGAGAATTTCTTTCCTCCACTCTCTCACAAGCCGTAATCTACACTGCGTTTAAAGACTGCCAGTCTCAACCGTCTGAGACTGTTTAAACTTTAACATTTCCTGGGACGTGCCTGGCTTCCCGGGATTTAAAAAGTGTGTATTTTGCAAATTGTCAATCTCAGTTTCGGACCCGGACATGCTGAGTGTGTCCATTGCTTAGGTCAGGACCACAACACAGAACAGTGCTCGCGTTGCCTGAAATTGACCAGCTTGAGAACTCACGAAGGACGTCCTCGGACCCAGATGAGACTTCGCCCCTTGGACTTATGTCCAGTGGGGAGGCTTCTGATAAGGGGGCTCCCGCTTGCCTAAGCCCCAAGGATAAGGACAGGGTTAAAATTCCCCAAAAAGAGGTCCCAGTGTTCCTTGGGCTCTGACTCTCCTCCCAGAAAGCACCAGGCAAATAGAAATCCCGCCTCTGTGCCTACTGCTGCTAAGTTGCAGGAGAAACACATGGGGAATGGGGTTGGCACCCACAAAAGCCAAGACTCCAAAGAGAAGGTCCAACCTTCCTCACGCCAGCTGAGCTTGGAGCCAACACTGACAAGCTCCATGTTGGCACCAGTGAAAGTGTCTTTAGTGCATAAAGAGACAAGACTTCAATCAGCGCTGGCACCGAGCTCTGCTGAGCAAGCTCATGCGGCACCGGCACCAGGGAAATGCATGAAAGCACTTTACAAGCAGCCAGCACTGGCTCAACCTACAGTGCTGGTATCGATGATCCAGATCCTGCCAGTGCCCATTCCCCTCCCCCTACCTATGCTGCCTCGGTTTACCATCGCAGCAGAACTAATGGTGGCATCAATGCCAGGAATGCCATTCTTTGGGATTGATGGCACCCCTAATACAAAATACAGTTTCTCCTCAACACCTGCCTCAGTACTGTCCATAAGGAGTGATGATGACAACGACATCAAACCTATGCAGATACTTGCTCCCAGAACTTTGTCACCCAAACCAATGCAGCAAGTGCAACAGTGGCAACAACCACAATGGTTCCCTGCAACCATGCCAGCCAACTGGCCATATTGGGACCTGTGGGCAGCACATAGAGGGCAGCAACCCCAGCATCTGCAGCTGCCACAGATACCCAAGCCTTAGGTCCCCAGTACTTGTTCCCCTGATCGAGCCTATTTTTCAGAGAACAAAGAGGAAGTCAACTTCACAGGAACAGAGTGAATATCAGACTCGCCCTCACCTTCACACCTTTCTTCCTCATTGCCTGACAACACAATCATGCCCTCACCACCAAACGCAGGGGAAGATTTCAGATCATTTCAGGAACTTTCAAAATGTGTGGCAAATACACTAGAAATATCTCTGACAGCTATGCTCGAGACTCAACATAAGCTGACGAGTATTCTACATGCTCTGCAGCAGGCCAGACTCATGATTCCCATGAATTAAGTGCTCATGGACCCTGCAAAAACCATATGGCAGATGCTGGCCACAATCCCACCAACTTGCAAAAGATCTGACCGCAAGTATTACGTGGCCCCCAAAGGTGCAGTCTTTCTAGTCACACATCCCATGCCAAACTCCCTAGTGGTAGAAACAGTTAATCAGGGGCAAACAGCAGGCCATGTGCACAGTCCCTTTTGATAAGGACTGAAAATGCCTGGATCTAATGGGCAGGAAGTTTACTCATCAGCCAGCCTTCAGCTCCAAATTGCAGATTATGTAGCCCTCCTCTCAAAGTATAGACATCACGTATTCGAACAACTTGCAAATTTTATTGAAGATCTTCCAGACAATTAGAAGAGAGCAATTCAAAGCAAACATCAGTGAAGGAGCATTAATCTCCACAACAGCCCTATAGGCCACATTAGATTCAGCAGACACAGCCTCAAGATCCTTGGTGTCAGCAGTTGTCATGAGATATGCTTCATGGCTCCAATTCTGTGGCTTCCCAAGGGAGGTCCAGTCCATGGTTGAAGATCTATCATTCAAAGGCACGAAGCTGTTTGCTGAATCCAATGCCTCGCTACATATGCTGAAAGACTCATGAGCCACACTAAAGATACTAGGCATCCACACACCTCTGAATAAAAAAAAAGAGGGAAGATCTTTTACACAGAGATATAAACCAACCCCATTTAAGCTACAGCCAAGACACTACAACAACAGATGCTGACCAAGACAGAACAGGTGCAGACAAGCCTCTGACCAAGCAGCTACTGAACAACCCACAACCTTAGGCGTTATGAAGGTCTGGTCGAGGGTCAGACAGCACCGACATTTCCAAGGCAGCAATACAAACCCTGTACAATATTTGGCAGTGGATTAGCTGCATTTTATCAAGCATGGTGAACCATCATCACAGACAAGTGGGTGCTGAAGATCATCAAAATGGGTTACTGCATACCATTCGTTACCACCTCCACTCCCAACCCCTCTCCCCGTTCCTTTTCAGGGACCCCTCTCACAAGCATGTGGTCGCATAAGAGGCACAACACCTCTTACCATTAGGGGCCATAGAAGAGGTTCCACCACACAAGGGGCAGGGATTCTAGTCCCACAATTTTCTCACCACCAAAAACCAATATTGGAGACCAATATTGGATCTCCGAAGACTCACTTGGTTTGTTTGCTAGCAACGGTTCAAGATGGAAACCCTAGCCACCATCATTCCTACCTTGGAAAAGGAAATTTGGCTGCCCACCCTCAACCTTCAGGACGTATATTTTCATATCTTGATACATCTGGCCCACAGAAGGTTCCTTCGCTTCATTATAGGGGACTTACATTTTCAGTATAAAGTGTTGCCTTGCAGGCTCTCAACCACCCCAAGAGTCTTCTCGAAGGTAGTGGTGGTGGTGGCCCACCTACGGAAAGGCGGCATCACCATATTCCCATAC
Source organism: Pelochelys cantorii (assembly GCA_032595735.1). Classification (NCBI taxonomy): domain Eukaryota; kingdom Metazoa; phylum Chordata; order Testudines; family Trionychidae; genus Pelochelys; species Pelochelys cantorii. The sequence continues at coordinate 21,966,147 of CM064340.1, forward strand.
CTAGATGATTGCCTGCTAAAAGGCCCCACAGTGCGTGACACAGAGCAGGCAGTCACAACCACCAGAACGTTGTTCGATACTCTGGGCCTACAGATAAATCTGGAAAAGTGTGTGCTCACCCCCACACAGAACATAGAATTCATAGGAGCACACTTGGATTCCAAAATAGTAATAGTGTCACTCCCAGCACACAGGTTCGCAACAGTCGAAGACCTGATATCCCTAGCACGCACCAGCCCATCGACAACAGCACAGCAGTGCCTACAACTACTGGGACACATGGCAGCAGTCACATTATGGTACGACATGCCCGACTGCACATGAGACCGCTACAGGCCTGGTTAAGGACAGTATACAAGCCTTATGTGCACCACATAAACAAAAACTTTTCCATGCCAAGTAAATAAAGTCCACGTTCATGTAGGGGACACTTCATCAAAACGTGTGCAAATTGGTCCCATTCCAGCAACCACCTGCAACACTAACAATCACAACAGAAGCCTCACTAACAGGGTGGGAAGCCCATTTGGGCAAGCAGGTTGTGGAGGCCCTATGGGACAAGGAGGAGGCTAAGCACATAAATGTACTCTAATTCGGGACAGTATGCAATGTGTGCATCCATTTTCTACCAATGATCCAGAACAAAACTGTTCAGATATTTATGGACAATGTCACAACAATGTACTACATCAGCCAACAAGGGGGAGCGTGATCTTACCAGCTATGTTGCGAAGCAGTGAAACTGTGGTAATTGTGCATCCCGAGGAACATAACGCTGATTGCAACCTACCTCTCAGGCAAGGACAACATCCACATGGACTGCCTCAGCAGAAATTTTGCACAGAAACATGAGTGGGAGATCAACCCCACCATACTGAACCATCTGTTTCAGAAGTGGGGTTTTCCCATAGTGGACCTCTTTGCCACCCACAGAAACAAGAGGTGCTCGTATTACTGCTCCACAGCGAGCTTGGGGCCCCAATCTTTGGGGGATATGTTCAGCATAAAATGGGAAGCACCCCTCCTGTATGCTTTTTCCACTGATTCCACTGATCCAACACACCATCTTGAAAATCAAGTAGCACAGAGCCAAGGTTATACTCATAGCCCCGTGCTGCCTCCCACCAGTCCGATCTCTGCTCACACAGCAAGACGGGCAGATACACCACCCAGAGGTCCACACACTCCATCTTCACGCGTGGATGCTAATTGGCTGACGTCTGCAGAAGTGAAGTACCCTCAGGAAGTACGACAAATTCTTGTGAACTGTCACAGACCTGCAATCAGAAAAACATAAAAGTGGCATAGGTTCTCAACCTGGTGCTCAAAACAGAACTTCACCCTATCAGAGGCGGGGGTTCTAAAAGTACTCACCTACTGGAACTACGCAACTCAGGATTACCAATTGTAAGCTCAGTTAAAGTATATCTTGCTGCCATGGTGGCACTACACCCACCAATACAAGGCTATTTAGCCCTCACTCACCCATCCATCAAGAGATTCCTCAGGGCCCTACACAATTTGCTTCCACCACAAAAAAAAAACCAATTCCAGCAAGGCATCTCATCCTCAGGACACTTGTGGACAAGTCCTCTGAGCCACTGGCTACATGCTCCCTTCTATACCTATCAATGAAGGTCACTTTTCTAGTTGCAGTTACCTCTGCAAGAAGAATTGGGGAGCTAGGAGCATTAATGGCGGACCCTCCATACACAACATTTCATAAGGACAAGGTGGTCCTCCAAACCCACCCTAAATTCCTCCCAAAAGTACTTACCGCTTTTCACTGCAATGAACCCATATACTTACCCATCTTCTTTCCTAAACCTCTTAAGGACAACAGAGAAAGGGCACTACACACCCTAGAAATCTGCAGGGCAATAGCCTTTTATGTAAAATCTACAGAGTCCTTTCTGAAATCTCCACAACCCTTTGTGTCATCTACAGAGGGATCAAAGGGGTTACCCATATGCAAACAAAGACTATCTAAACGGGTCTCAGGTTGCATACATCTAGCCTACAACATATCCTAGAAGGAGCCTCCAGCAACCATATGTGCTCATTCCACAAGAGTAATGGCAGTAATACCAGCCTTCCTTAGGGGCGTACCAACAGAAGACATTTGCAAAGCTGCCTCATAGACTTTAAGGTCAGAAGGGACCATTTTGATCATCTAGTCTGACCCCCTGCACAATGCAGGCCACAGAATCTCACCCACCCACTGCTAGAATAATCCTCTCACCTATATCTCAGATATTGAAGTCCTTGAAACGATGGTTCAAAGACCCCAAGATGCAGAGAATTCTCCCGCTAGTGACCCGTGCCCCATGCTACAGAGGAAGGCGAAAAACCTCCAGGGCCTCTGCCAATCTACCCTGGAGGAAAATTCCTTCCCGACCCCAACTATGGCGATCAGCTGAACCCTGAGCATGTGGGCAAGACTCACGAGCCAGACACCCAGAAAAAAGTTCTCTATAGCAACTCCTATCTTCCCACCATTGGCCTATATACCACTGATAGTGAAAGGTCAATTAATTGCCAAGATCATGTTACCTCATCAAACCATCCCCTTCATAAACCCATCTAGCTTTATCTTGAATCCAGATAGGTCTTTTGCCCCCACTACTTCCCTTGGAAGACTGTTCCAGAACTTCACTCCTCTGATGGTTAGAAACCTTCACCTAATTTCGAGTCTAAACTTCCTAATAGCCAGCTTATATCCATTTGTTCTTGTGTCCACATTGGTATTGAGCTTAAATAATTCTTTTCCCTCCTTGGCATTTATCCCTCTAATATATTTAAAGAAAGCAATCATATCTCCCCTCAGCCTTCTTTTGGTTAAGGTAAACAAGCCAAGTTCCTTGAGTCTCCCTTCATAAGACAGGTTTTCCATTCCTCGGATCATCCTAGTGGCCCTTCTTTGTACCTGTTCCAGTTTGAATTCATCCTTCTTAAACATGGGAGACCAGAACTGCACACAGTATTCCAAATGAGGTCTCACCAATGCCTTGTATAACGGCACTAACACCTCCTTATCCCTACTGGAAATACCTCGCCTAATGCATCCCAAGACCGTATTAGCCTTTTTCACAGCCATGTCACAATGGTGGCTCATAGTCATCCTGTGATCAACCAGGACTCCGAGGTCCTTCTACTCTTCCATTACTTCCAACTGATGTGTCCCCAGCTTATAACTAAAATTCTTGTTGTTAATCCCTAAATGCATAACCTTACACTTCTCACTATTAAATTTCATCCTATTACTATTACTCCAATTTACAAGATCATCCAGATCTTCCTGTATGATATCCCGATCTTTTTCTGAATTGGCAATACCTCCCAACTTTGTGTCATCCGCAAACTTTATTAGCACACTCCCGCTTTTAGTGCCGAGGTCAGTAATAAAAAGATTAAAAAATAATGGTCCCAGAACTGATCCCTGAGGAACTCCGCTAGTAACCTCTCTCCAGCCTGACAGTTCACCTTTCAGTATGACTCGCTGTAGTCTCCCCTTTAACCAGTTCCTTATCTACCTCTCAATTTTCATATTGATCCCCATCTTTTCCAATTTAACCAATAATTCCCCACGTGGTACTGTATCAAATGCCTTACTGAAATTGAGGTAGATTAGATCCACTGCATTTCCTTTATATAAAAAAATCTGTTACTTTCTCAAAGAAGGAGATCAGGTTGGTTTGGCACGATCTACCTTTTGTAAAACCATGTTGTAATTTGTCCCAATTGCCATTAACCTCAATGTTCCTAACTACTTTCTCCTTCAAAATTTTTTCCAAGACCTTGCATACTACAGATGTCAAACTAACAGGCCTGTAGTTACCCGGGTCACTTTTTTTCCCTTTCTTAAAAATAGGAACTATATTAGCAATTCTCCAGTCAAATGGTACAACCCCTGAGTTTAGAGATTCATTACAAATTTTTGCTAATGGACTTGCAATTTCATGTGCCAGTTCCTTTACTATTTTTGGATGAAGATTATCTGGGCCCCCTGTTTTACTTCCCTTAAGATGTTCGAGTTTGGTTTCTACCTCGGATTTGGTAATATCTACCTCCATGTCCTTATTCCCATTTGTTATGTTGCCATTATCCCTAAGCTCTTCATTGGCCTCATTAAATACTGAAGCAAAGTATTTGTTTAGATATTGGGCCATGCCTAGATTATCCTTAACCTCCACTCCATCCTCAGTGATTAGCGGTCCCACTTCCTCTTTTTTTGTTTTCTTCCTATTTATATGGCTATAAAACCTTTTACTATTGGTTTTAATTCCCTTTGCAAGGTCCAACTCAACATGACTTTTAGCCTTTCTCACTTTGTCCCTACATGCTCGAACCTCAATAGGGTAGCTTTCTTTACTGATCCCTCCCATCTTCCACTCCTTATATGCTTTCTGCTTTTTCTTAATGAGCTCCCTGAGATTCTTGCTCATCCAACTTGGTCTAAAACACCTACCTATACATTTTTTCCTCTTTCTTGGGATACAGGCTTCTGATAGCTTCTGCAACTTTAACTTAAAATAATCCCAGGCCTCCTCCACTTTTAGATCCATAAATTCTTTAGTCCAATCCATTTCCCTAACTAATTTCCCTAATTTATTAAAATTAGGCCTTTTGAAATCAAAAACCCTAGTCTCGGATTTATTTTTGTTTATCCTTCCATTTAGTTTGAACTGAATTAGCTCATGATCGCTCGAGCCAAGGTTGTCCCCTACAGCCATTTCTTCTATGAGGTCCTCGCTACTCACCAGAACCAAATCTAAAATGGCTTCCCCCCTTGTTGATTCAACAACTACTTGATGAAGGAATTCATCAGCTATCACATGGGGCTCAGCCCACACATTCATGCAGCATTTCGCCATCCAGTCATTTGCAGACACAGACATGCATTTCAGCCGGACTATATTCGCAGTTACTGAGTCAACACTACCGAAGCATCCACCACCAAGCATGAATACTGCTTTGTAGTCACCTTAAGGTGGAGCACCCATGGGGACACTCCTAAGAAGAAGGGACGGTTACTCACTTTGTGCAGTAACTGGAGTTCTTCAAGATGGTTGTCCCCGTGGGTGCTCCACCACCCACCCTCCTCCCCTCTGGTTCGGACTCTACTACATCCAGGTCAGAGAAGGAACTCAGGAGGCAGTTGACTGTGCGCTCGGGATGGTCATTTCAAGTGCCGCGCACCGGTATTCTGCGTGCACAGCCAACAGGGGGCGAGGGGGGGACGACACTGCTATCAAAAGTCTCCGACCCATAGTGCAGCAGTGCTGGCACACCTGAAGGTGGAGCACCCACAGGGACAACAATCTTGAAGAACTCCAGTTACTGTACAAGGTTAGTAACCTTCCCATCTGTGGATTTGCAGGGCTCTGTGCATTCACCCCTGTGAGTGCACTGTAGATGGCCCAGCATTGTAGCTTAAATTATACTGGCTGCCAATATTCTCAAGAAGTTGGGATCAGTGAGGTGTAGGGAAACCTTGGTCACACTTTGTATAAGGGAGATGAGCAGTCCAGGACTAGTTACGCTGCTCTTATGGCATTAGAAGTTCCACATATGTTGGAGTGATCTTTTTTTGGATGGCCTGCCATGTCAACTTTAGGTACAGACCAAGTGCATCAGCAAAGGAACCTGACATCATCCTACAATCTGAGCCAGTAACTTACAAATTCAGACCCAATCAAGGTTAAATATATGAGGGCTGCATTCTGTGCTGACTTAGAACCTGGGTAATGACATTATATCCAGTGGGTTTAGAGGGGAGTAGGGGGAAACTAGTGCAGAATTGGTTGAGAACTGTATCTAGGTTTAGCATCTTTGATTTTTTTTCCTCTGTTTGTTTTTCCAGTTCTTGGAGCTCAGGATTCCATATATAAGTGGTGGACAACGTGGATCTCGTCCCTTTTAGTGTCAGTTTTTGTAGTTGTTGTGAGTGTGTTTGTTACATTTAAAGCTGCCCGGTGGAGAACACATGTGCCAGTAGAAGGGACTGATGGGAAAGAGCAGAGTAGTAAAGTGGAGATGGAGAGCTTGGCTTCCTGGGACGACAAGATCTTCAAGTCTCAAAGGAACACCCCCTTGAATTAGAGTGTTGTGTTTATGGGCTCAGAAGGCAATCTTATTCCATCCTTTGCAGATCGAAGGTTTGGCTTTGAGGAAGAGGTTTAAAGTAGGGGGGACAGAGGTTAGAGCACTGTAACAGATACAGAAACTTTAACTTGAAATGTGTTGAATGTCTTAATTGGTTTTTTTTAATGTTTTATTCTTTTTGAGAGTTCCCAACCATCTCTAGTGACTCAGTCCATCAAGTTGTATATGTCTGACCCAGCACTATTTTCAGCAAAGCAGAAAAACCCTAGAATATGACTCATCATATATATTTCCTTAAATCATCTTGTATTTCACTCAAGATAAGTTTTCATCTGTGTGTTTTCTTTAAGCAGTTCAATAAACTCTGAACTAGAAAACATGGCTTTGTTTGCTAGATGATTTTGCAGCTGTTTAGGGAGTTTAAAGCTGCAGGAACAGGTTAATATACTCAGTCTTGTATCATGCTGACAAATACTGTAAGGGCAGATTCAGAGTAGGTGATGTAGCTCCACTGAGTTCTTCTCTGTGTGTCTTGTATCTCTTCACCAGTTTACATAGCTAAGGACCTGGTCTTCAATATTAAGCTCTTGCATAATGGTACAGTACTTAGCAGAAATTGATTCATAAATCAGTTACAGATATTTAACTCAGTGATTAACATGGTTCTGAGCAGAATTTGAGCCCTGGTGTTATTTATGCAGTATGGTTCGAAAGCTGAAGTCCCTTAATCAGAAGAACTCATTGATATAATTTTAAGTTTTGCCTAACTAATGGCTTCAAAACTTTGCTTTAAATACACTGGTGCCAATTCCCTTCCCACACTAGTTTTGTGTAGCTGTAACTCTGGTCATATTAATGGAGTTATTTCTAATTACTAACAGTATGAGATGAGAAATATTCCTGCTCTGTGTAAGTATCAGAAAGATGGACAAAATTATCAAGAGTAAAGTAATGGAGAGGTTGAAATTTGTTAATTAGTAATAACAGTAGGAAAGTGAATGCAAACTGTCAGTTTCAAGGATATGCTGAGCATTATCACAGAAACAGGGTGATACCGAGGACAAAACCTCATGCTTACCTAAGGATATTTTCCAAAGCGATCTCTGTGTTCTGTTGTATAATTACCTATTTAATATTTTGCTGATCTGAACCACGGAGCGTAACCAAGTTAACACGAATGTGCATATTGTAAAATAAAGTTGCTGGACATCTGCAGTTTCCACTTCTCAAACATTAATTAGCTGAAGAGTCCAAATCCATATTATCATCAGTTCATTGCTATCCATAGTGCTGACCAAATGTCACTCAGCCCATTAGTGCTTCTTTGATAGGACCTATAAATATACTTCTGAGAACACTTGCATGCATAATGCATAAAGAGTCAAGTTTGGAGGAAGAAGAATAGGTGGGCATCTACCATTGCTTCTTTCTGCCGAGGCTTCCAAAAACAAGTGAAGAGTTTTCTGGTTAAAATTCGTAATGGTAGAGATGTTATATTTGCATGCATTGAGGACACTGAACAATAGACTATCCTGAGTGAAATGAAAAGGAAAAATCCTAAACTGTAATGAAAGTGAGATGCACAAAACTTTATGGAAAAAAGGTAAAAAATAAACCCAATCAGAAATACAGGCCAGCATGGGAGTCTGCCCCATGCTGTTCCAAGGAAGAGTATTCAGATGATTATTCACTTTGAAAGTGCAGCTTTCTCATCTAAAAAGGGTACATTAATGTGCAGAGTAGAGTACTGTCTAACTAGAGGCCCAAGATCCATGCTGCAATCGGCAGGATTTGGATCCGCACTAAAGCATTGTCTTTTTCATGTCAGTGGGAATGCTTAAGTGCCTCTTTTCTAGTCTTTCATTCTCTATTTAAAGTCTGAGAAAAGAAATCTGCATAGTTTTTCAAAGAGTATAGATTGAACTGTATAAATGTTGAAAGGAAATTAGGAAAATGCTAGATTTCCTAGAGGCTGGAAATGTAAAAGTCATCGTGTTCTCTAAGCCTCTCATTTCCTCATAAATGTTAATACAAGACTTGATTTGTGCAGAGCTTTATTTGCATGAGTAGGGTCTACAAAACTGGGCCCTGGATCAAGTCTGGGAAGCTTAATTGGACATTTTTTGGGTGAAAGCCTAGCTCTTTATATGTCAGAGGCAAGCAAAACTCCCTCTGAGTTCACTGGAGCCAGGGTAACAAATGCTTAATCATACCAGATGGCATCAGCTTCCAAGGCCTATTGGCTTCAGTAGGAATAAGTCACAGAATTGGGCCCTTTTACTGATTTGATATACCTGTATTGTAATAATCACAACCAAAATAAACTGCCTTTTAAATTGTGTTCAAAACAGCCATGGTCCGTGAAGCTCACTGCCTAAAGCTTTGAAAGGCCTTTATTCAGACCAAAGATTAGTGTTTGTTTTTGACATTGACAGCATTTCACATGATCTACTGAAGACAGCAGTTCCCTTATGTCTTTTTAGATTCAGCCCTGTAACCTCAGGAGGAAAATTCCTTCATGATTCAGTTTTTAAACAAATCTCATGTCTTGTGACTTTGAGGGCTCTTCAGAGAGAGATAATAGATCATCCCTTTTGGGTTTTTTTCCTGTATTTATTAACAAATGGACCTCTAATGGCCCAGATCTCTCAGCAGATAAACATTTTTATTTCAAAATAGAAAACTAGTGTCAGATGCTTGGCTGGTGTAAATGGACATGCCTTCAGTGGAGTCACTGAGGATTTGGCCCATTGAGGGGCCTTGTCCCTGCTCCCAGCTGTGGAATAACATTCCCATAAGGATCAGTCAGGGGGCCTGTGCAAGCAGATCAGCTTCTGTTGCTGCCTGAAGCTAACCAAAGTAAAGGTCTGGGGGACATGCAAAGGGAATGAATTTCAGAGGCGGCCTATGTTCCTGGTAGGTTTAAACTTTTAGCAGCAAACATTAGGAGTGATCAGTCACAATGTTATGTAACCATATTACTACAGTATTTGCTTGAGATGCTGAGTGTGTGTCAAGGAAGGGGTGTAGTTGGGAGTCCGAGAGCACTGAAATCAACTCATGGATCCATTCCTGTTTGGTTCTTTGGACAGCACAGGTTTAACTAGTGACAAGTATAGCTTTGGTCAACATTGACCCCTTGTGGCCCTTGAGAGAATAACATTGTTAATTCTTCCACTCCTGGAGATCTCAACCAGTCAGAACAACAAAAGCAACATAGGATAGGACCTTTGTTGCTCAGGGAGGAGCATTAAGAGAGGTTAAATGAAGGACATATCTAAACACAGATCAACATTCTTAAACTCAGGTAAATCTTCATGTCAGAGGTGGGGAGCATTCAATCTCCATTCAGCTTCACTAGAAGTGGAAAATGCTGTGTCCATCTGAAAAATGAGGCCTTTGAGGTAGCAGGAAGAGTTGGCAGGTTTTCGGCAATATAATTAACCCAAACATTTGGAAGAAACAACTGATTAAACATCCATGGTCCAGCAACTGTGTTCAGTGGGTTCTGTCCTGCAGGGCATGGAATTCCAGTACAGGAGACCCCCGACTTGCAACACGATTGGTTCCAGGGGAAGCATCACAAGTCAGGGGCGTTGTAACTCAAACCCGCATTTAAGGTGTGTGTGTGAGTGACAGATGCCGCTTGCCGGGGAGGGTGCTATTAGGGTCCCCTCTACTTCCTTCCCTTCCCAGCAGGCTCCCCTAGCAGGGGCTGTGTTCTCTGCCTCACTGTGCTTGCCTAGGAGCAGATGCTGCTCGAGTGTGTGGGCCTTACCACATGCTGTGTGCAGCACTGCTGTGTGTGTGTCCAGGACCCCAGCCTCCTTAGTGGTGGCTTTAGGTGGGAGAGGGTCCCACCATGGGGTTGGAACTAAGGAAGGCCTGTGCAGGAACCCTCTAATCACAAGGGTCCTGGGGCTGTGTGCTTCAGACTGGTGCTCCATGTGCACCCACGTGCACAGGCTGCGGCATAATGGCCTGGCCAAGAAGGCTGAGTGAGGAGGGCACAGCCGGCCACGTCCCCTGGGTGTTTCTAGGGTCAGTCATGGAGCTCACCTGATGGGCCTTCTGCTGCATCGTCCAATCCCTGGGTGACATCCTGGGAGGGTGGTAACAGCTCCAAGGACAGGGTGAGATCCTGGCTGGTCGACATTGTGGACCCTATGGCCTGCTCCTTCTCCTCAGCTGTAGGCCTTCCCTCCCAGAGGGTGACAATGGGCATCTCCCTCCCAGAGTCCACAAGTGAGGGTGGAGGGAAAGGACTGACCCCCCCCCCCCCCGCTCCCAGAATGCAGCAGAGTGGGTTGTAACATTGGCAGCTCTGGGATGCCCCTGAGTGGGAGCTGTGTTCCCTGGCCTTAGTATAGGCCTGTCTGAGCTCTTTCACCTTCATCCGCACCTGCTCCTGGGTGTAGATGTGTCCCCTCAGCCCCAGGCTGTTGGCCATCTGGCCATAAATGTCCTCATTTCTGCATGTGGTATGGAGATCCTGGAAGTTCGCCTTATCTTCCCAGATCTCAATGAGAACCAGGATCTCTGCACCAGACCAGGATAGGGTCCTCCTTTTCCGCCCCCAGGCAGGGGTTGGGGAGCTGCCGGCAACCGTGGGGGCTCAGGTGCAGTGCTCTGGCCTGCCATAGCAGCAGGGTTGGCAGATCTTGGTGCTGCTGTGTGCCACACACTGTTTCCCCGGAGGCTGCACCTTTAAAGCCTGCAGGGGAAGGGGAACTAGAGAGTCCTGATGAGTGTGGACAAAGTGGCCAGCAGTGCACCCATGGGAAGCCCTGGAGGCCACTAACTTTGAAATAACCACAACTGCACTGTGTACACACCCCTATTTCAAAATAACTATTTCAGTGTAGGCATTATTCCTTGTAAAATGAGTTACAGAATTTATTTCAAAATAACGGGCTTGCTGTGTAGACAGTCACTTTATTTCAAAATAACGCTAGTTATTTCAAAATAATACTGCTGTGTTGATGTACCCCCTCCCTCCCATGCACACTCTAGGGAGCTGCACCCTCTGCTCGCTACACTTGCCTATCCCCCTCTCTTTGGCCGCTTTTGCTTCTCTGAGAGAGCCTGATGATGTGATGACGACATTCTGTCGTCCAGCAGGAAAAACTTTTTTAGAGAGAGAGGTGCCTGAGGTGCCACAGAACTACTTGTTTTGAAAGTTAGACAACTACCCCACAGACTGCTTGAGTAATGGTTGCTCCGTGCTGATGTCCAAATAAATTTGTTAGTCTTTAAGGTGTCTCAGGACTCCTTGTTTTTCCTGAAGCAGATAAACACACCTACCCTTCTGAAACTTACAGCAACGAAGCTGCAGATAATGCCAACAAAAGGCATTTTCCATTGATGTAGATAACCCTCCCTATGAGAGGCTAGCTAAGTTGATGGAATTTTTTTTTCCACTGATCTAGCTGTGTCTACCCTGGGGTTTAGGTCAGGTTAATATCCATTGCAAAAGGAGTCATGGGATCTTTAATGACCAGTGGGGTCAAGAGTTTGTTTTTGCCCTCTCTTCTCTCTGGACCCTACTCCTTGGCTATGTCTATATTGCAGGCTTCTTGCGCAAGAACTGTTTTGCGCAAGAGTTCTTGTGCAAAAGGTCTTCCACAAGAGCGTGTCCACACTGCCATGTGCTTTTGCACAAGAGCGTCCATGGCAGTGTGGACGCTCTCTTGTGCAAGAAAGCTCTGATGGCCATTTTAGCCATAGGGGTTTCTTGCTCAAGAAATTCATGTTCCCTGTCTACACTGCCTTCTTGTGGAAGAGCTTTTGCGCAAGAGGGCTTATTCCTCGTGGGGAGAGGAATAACTCTTCCGGAAGAAACCCTGTTTTCCGACGCTGTACTGTAAATTTACTTGTGGAAGAACACACGTGCAGTGTAGACATAGTCCCTTGTGTCCAGCTTTTCCTTCATGAGAAGGAGAGGGAGCATCATGTGGCATGCACAGTTAATCTGGTTTTTAAATAACTGATCAAATAGGAGTAAGATTAGAGAATATTTTTAAAATAAAGTTTTCTGAAGCGGATTTCATTGGCGCCACTGCCTTGTCTCCACTAGGAGGCAGCAGAGCTCTCCAGAAAGGCTTCAGTTCGCTCCCTCTTCCTTAAAATACTTAGAAAGTAAGGTAAGAACCTGAAAGCAAATGCTCTCTTTTCGGTTTAGTGATAGGTGTTCTCATTAGCACTATTCCCTTCCTTACAGTATTGTTTCCTCTTTGTAGGGATTTTGTACACAGAAGCAAAGTGGCCCAAAAGCTATGAGGCAGTGCAACAGGGTATCTGGGTTCTTTTCTGAGCTCTGCCACTAACCTGCTGCAGGACCTTGAGCAAGTCACATCACCTCTTGCTGCCTTTTCTTTCTCTGTAGAGGCTGTAGACTGTTGTTGACACAGAGCCAAGCATCTTAGGCCTGGAGGTGCTACTGTAGGTCAGATATTCTTTTACCCTGGATTTTTTTAACCTATTTTTGGGGACGTTTTCCAAGTAGTTTGGTTTGTATTTTGAAGTCAGTGGGAGTTTGGGCAGGGCCGTGTCTGTGGTTCAGACACCAGGGGCGGCAGTGCCATTATGAAACACCTACCAAGAGGCTCCTTACATCAGCAGCTCATTTACTAGAGCCCAGGCTGTGACAGGACTAGGGTCCAGTTGTGAGTGTTATCTGCTACACATGAAAGAACAAAGCCTGTCTCCACTGCCTGACCCAAATAGCCAAGCTGGGCAAATGTGTGGTAGAAGGGAATGGGCTAGGCTAGGATCATTACCGATGGTAATGGAGGATGCTTTGGTTTATCTGTACCCCAAACCCAACCCACCACAGTCCCAACATGGTTATCATGAAGCACGGTCTACTGACAGTCTGAGTAAAGTAACTGTACCAAAAGACTAGTTCAAAAGCTGGTCCAGAAAGTCCTGGGTTCTATTCCCACTGATTGAGGTTCTGCAGACAGGATCTGTCTAGTACTTTGAGTTAACTACTCTGGTATAGAACTGGTCAAAAAGATTTGAATTTGAGAAATAATTATTTCCCCACCCCCCCATGAACATTTTTCTGCAGTAGGAGACCCTGTTTTAAGTCAAGTGGAAAATTTTTCAAAAGTGCCTAATGCTTCAGGTCTCAAATTTCAAAAGTGACTTGGAGGTTTTGGCTCCTAAGTCCTTCAGGGTATGTCTGCAGCAGAAACATGCCTCCCAGCCCAGGTCAACAAACTTGGGCTGTCAGGCCACACACTAGTGCGCTGAAAATAACTGTTGAGATATGGCAGCTCAGGCAGCAGCTCTTGGCTCTATGAACCCCATCTGGGCTCCTAGGCCTGACAGCCTGGGCTACACCATCTACATAGCTACTTTTAACATGATAACTAAGCCTAACTAGCATGTCTGCCTCAGCTAGGCAGCTCACTCCCAAGCGCAGTGTAGGGTTGCCACATACTTTCACAAAAAATACTGAACATGGCAGGAAAAAAATTGGTTGAGGAAAAAAAAATAGACCAAAGTTGAGGGGAAAAAAAAAAAAAAAAAGTCATTGCACCTTTAAATCCCCATGCTCCCCCTGCCCCCGCCAGACATGGCAGGGGAAGAATGTTCTGAGTGGCCTTCCATCTGAGAAAAACAGAAAATACCAGACATTTTACATGTCCGGTATTTTCTAGGGTTTTTTTTTTTAAACCAGACAGAGGCCGCAACTACCAGACACCTGGCAACCTTAGTGCAGTGTAGACATACCCTTAGGCAGTTCTCAAAATGTTACTCTACTTTGATACCTTTGAACACAGTGGGATGAGCAGGCCCACCAATGGAGGGCGAGGAAGGGGGGCAAAGGGGCAACTAGGGTTGCCAAGTGTCTGGTATTTTCACCTCCTGTCTGGTAAAAAAAATTCAGAAGATACCAGATACCTGGCAACCCTATGACACACTCAGCAACTGAGCCCAGCCCCTAGTGTCTCCCCAGACCCCCTGCTTACCTGGTTCTGCAGGGAAGCTGTGTTCTGGCTTCATTAAGAACACAAAATGGCCACCGCCAAAAAGCCTAAAGACCAAGGGGAAGCAATGCCTTCCCTGGGTCTTAGTGCTCAACTGCTCCCCTGTTCCTATCCCTATTCTGACTCTGCACGCCATCCTGTTTTAATGTGGTTTTTTTTTTTTTTTGCTCACCAACTTTGGTCTCCCCCCCAACAGAATTTTTTCCCCTTTTGGGGGAGGGGGGGTTCAGTATTTTTGGTTAAACCATCTAGCAACCCTAGGGGCAACTGCTGCAGGGCCTAGCGTTACAAAAGGGCCCAGAGCTCCCTGTTGTTGCTACTGCTGCTGGAGTGGCTGGAGCCCTAGGCCCTTTAAATTGCTGCTGAAGGCACACTCTGGGCAACACTGAGTGCTGCCTGACCCAGCCTCACTCCTTCTGCAAGAGGCTCTACCTCTTCCAGGGGTACAGAGCAATCCCCCCAACCCCAATCTGCCCAGGGGCCTAGCTAGGGATGAGGCTTGTGTATCCCTGAAGAACATCCTTCTCTTTGGTGCAACCCTTTGTGCCCAGACAGAGCATTGCTGAGACTTTGCCTCTAATATTTTCTCTGACAGTCACTTGCTCTGCTGGTCCCTCTCTAGACTCCCTTCCCGCTCTGCTGTCACTCAGCCCTTTGGCCAACTTATGCACTGTTCAGTCCCCTTCCCGGGTTAGCTAAAAGTCCAGCTCCACATCCAAAATCAAATACTCTAAACTAGTAGTTCTTCTGTCCCTGTCAGGCTCCAATATCCTCTGTTCCTCCTATAGCTGGATTCCTCTGCAGCCTCCCTTCCCCAGGGATTTTGACAGCTTTGCTGATCCATAGGCTGGTGCAGTGCTTCTCTCATATAACTCCCAGCTCTTCTCCTCATAGGCCCTAGCTCATCATACAGGAACCTTCTCTGCCCCCTAGGGGTCTTTCAGCCTGTCTCTTCTCACAGGGGCACTCTCCTTCTTTCCCCTCCTGCAGGGCCTCTTTTTCTCAGCTTGCTTCACAGCTCTATTCAAAGTCTAGCTCCACCTCTTTGGGCTAGGAGGCAGTTAATCAATCACACCCTGCATGGGAAGCATGACTAATTGGGGGCAGTTTCTAATTAAGCCCCATTACACACAGCTGGGGTCACTAATTAGCTCTTAGTTACCAGCTCATAAGAGAGGCTGAAGGTTAGTTGCTAGGTCATGGGCAAGGCTGAACCCAGCTTGCCTCCAAGCTGGACCGCTCATGATAATTCTAGTGAATAGAGCTATACCTATTATATGTGCTTGCTAATTATGTAGGTTGAATGGGGAGAGGTGGCATGGGATTGCAGATATAAGGAGCACTCACTACCTGTTTGGGTGTCCTGGTTTCTGGCTACAGACCTGCTCTGAGGCCTTGTTTTAATAGTTTGTTAATGTTGTTTTACAGGACTATGAGAACTGCAGTGAACAAACCTGGATCAATATTTATTTATTTTTGATTTATAAGAACAAAGAATCCTCCATCCTGGGCTTTGGGGCCTTACCACAATCATAAACATTCACAACATTCAACCAAGTGTAAAATAGCACTTCAGTGATTAACAACTCTTTTACAGCTAATGAAAGTAGAACCCATATTTTCATTGAGATTGTTGTCAGCGTGCATGCCAGAATTTGAGCTTTCATTTTAAATAAAAGATTTTGAAATGAGCACAAGTCATTTAGGCACATTTGAAACTTTTTGCCCTCAGCCTATAATACTAATGGTTATAAAGGAAACATCCATAGGGTGAAGCAAATGGGAACCAAACCAACTCCTGCGATATCTTTCTGAGTCTTCAAATGGCCCGAAATGATTGTTCTGATGGATAAAATCTTCCCCCCCTTCATGTGTATGGCGTGTTCACTCTGGAACTTAATGATTTAATTTCCTCAATGTTAAGGCTATGTCTACACTCGCGGCTTCTTGCGCAAGAACGGCCGTACTTGCGCAAGAATCTGCAGAGCGTCCACGCTGCCTGTCTGCTCTTGTGCAAGGAAATTTACAGTACGGCATGGTAAGAGAGGGCTCCTTGCGCAAGAGCTACGCTCTTTTTTAACAGGTGCGCAAGAGGGCAGTGTGGACGCTCGGCAGGGATTTCTTGTGCAAGAAAGCCCTATGGCTAAAATGGCCATCAGAGCTTTCTTGCGCAAGAGAGCATCCACACTGCCATGGGTGCTCTTGCGCAAAAGCACAGCTCGCACATGGCAGCGTGGACGTTTTCTTGCGTGAGACTTCTTGCAAGAGAAGCCGCCAGTGTAGACAAAGCCTAACTGTTTTGTTGTTAATGGAAGCATGCCACAAAGAACATAAGCATATAGTCCTGAGTTTTTATTAAGGAAAAGGAAAGAGCCACATCACCCCAGTGGGGAAACTAGGAAGTTTTTGCCCCAAGATGCAGAATTCTGCTTTCCATTTGCACTGTGAAGACAGCACCTGCTGATACCTCTTTATCAGCTATGTCACCCTTCTCTTCCACTCCCCTTTCCCAACACAGCTGTCCAGCTCAGCTGTATGTCTGCTGTATATTGGGTGAGGGCAGAAAAAACAGTGGAGTGGAGCCACAGTTCCACCTGCTGCTCTATTGATGGCAAACTGACCCTAGTGAGTGGAGAGGGGACAAAGTGGTAGCAGGCATGTGGGGCTTTCCAAGTGCAGTCTTTTACTCTCTCTTCCCCCCACTGCACAGTTGTGTAAAAGTGGGGGGAGGGGGAGGATCCTTTCTGTAGTGAAAACACCTGTGCAATGTGACACAAGTGGGGTCTCATTTTGGTTTCAGAAGTGGGCAGAGCTTGCTTGGATTGGGTTGGATTTGAAACTATCAGCACATGCGGTCTGACCCCTGAGAGGAAAGATAGTCCAGTGGTTAGAGCATTAGCTAGAAACCTGGATTCAGTTCCCTGCTCTGTCAGAGATGTCTGTGTGACCTTGGGCAAGCAATGTTACCTCTCTCTGTGTCTCCTCCCATCTGTAAGATGGGGATAATGGCACTGGCTTACCTCATGGGGGTGAGTGAGGAAACATACACTAAAAGGTTGCAAGGTGCACAGATAAGAGGAGGATGAGGGCCATATATAAGTGCCTAGGAGAGATTACAACAACAGCCATAGTGGAGGCAGGCATTCTGGGCTCATTCCAAAGACACACGGATAGGAAGGTAACCAAACACTTCTTCTGTGAGATGGAAGCATTATATTATTAGTGCAACAATTTGTTATTTGCATGCACAAGTGTTGGAAACACCATGATGTCTGCTTTTTGACAGAAATCATTAAAATGGGGATTTAGCTGGACAGTTACGCTATGTCTACACTGTAGCCTTCTTCCACAAAAGCTTATGCAAATGAAGTGCAGAGTACGGCTCTTGCAGGAAGAATGGCTCTTGCACAAGAGGGTTTTTTGCGCAAAAAGGAGCCATCTACACAGCTCCTTTTTGCACAAAAGCCTCGTGTGCAAATACAGCTGCTAATTAATTATGCATATGAAGTGTGGTGATATTCTGCCCCATGCTTCATTTGCATAAGCTTTTGCGAAAGAAGGCTGCAATAAATAGTGGTTGATCCTACAAGGTGCCGAACACTTTGACCTTGAGTCAGCAAAGCTTCTGCTTACTTCTATATTTATAAATCATCGCAGTGAAGTCAGTGGGGATTACCCACTTTGCTTATATTTAAGTGTGTATTTAAGAGCTTTGCTGGATTGAAGCAATGCTGCTCAGCACCTTGCAGGATCGAGCCCTTTCTGCAGAGAGGAAGGAGGGAGCAATTGGCTGTTTTGCAATGAGAGAGAGCATATGGGGCATGAAAATTCAATCTAGGTCAGTGACCCTGACCTCCCCTCCACCGTGTAATTTTAAATCAGTAGCAGAATGTATAATCTCACTTATATTTCTAAAAAAACAATTTTCTAAAACCCTGTTCCAAACAGAGCAAGTCCCTTTTCAGTCTCAAGTAGGGGGTGGGAGAACCCTGCCTAGAAGTAGCAGAGTGTTTGGAAAAGAATGTCTTTGCCCTTGACATGTGAAATGTCTTATTACGGGATCTCTGAAAAGTGCTGAGCTGTTAAGTGTTTAAGCGACACAACATGCCTTCAATGCTTCTGCAGTTGGAGAACCCGTGCCAATCTGATCAGCATTAACTACACTTGCAGAGGTTTGCCACGTCCCAGAGCTATCACTTTGCCTTACCTCACTATTAACACTCCCCATTTATTCCACTCTCCCCCCTTGTGTCAGTGTGGGCATGCACTTGCATGTCTTTCTCTCCTGCTCTCTGGTGTATTTCACCTCTTGTGACAGCTGCAGGCTCCTCCTGCAATCTGCAAAGGGAAACTTCCCTGCAATGGGCTTGGCTCTTCCTCTCTGATCCCAAGTGCACTTGCCTCAAACCAAGACTCCACAGAAAAGAAACTTGTCTCCCTCCCTTCCCCCATCCATCAAACTGCATAGCAGTGCAGTGCCCACAGCTGCTATTTTTCCTAAGCTGCAGCTTCAGGTTGTTGCTGCCCTACTCCTGGCTATTAATTCCAGTTTCTTCGCTGCTTTCTCCTCTCAGCACAAGGTAGGTGGTTTCTTTTGTTTGATTCCCTTTGATCTCCCACTGTTAACTGTATTATCCCCATACTGACTTGCTTTTAGCATGATTTTGAGTCCTCTGCCTGAGGTACAACACTGTAGTACTTGGCTAGTGCTTTGAATGTTTACATTTTGCGGGCAATAACTTAGTCACTTTCTCCAACAGAGCAGATATCTCAAAGTGTGGAAACTGCAAAGGAAGAATGCTAAAGGAACAGTGCTAAAGGATCAGAAGCAAAGATGATTCAGAGTAAGTTTACTCTCTCTTGAACTTTCTTCTAAGTGTTTGCAGGGGGGGGCTCAGGATACTGTAGGATTTGTCTGGGGCTGGAACGTAAGGTTGTCAAGGGTCCATGTAGTTCTCTAACCATATTGAGGTGGCATCCAGTATAAGATGCTTCAGAGAAATATGTAAAAAAAATAAAATAAAACCCTAATTAGTAATTAGAAAATGTACTGCTGAAGAAGTTTTCTTATATCCATTCCCCCCCCCCATACACACACACACACACACACACACACACACACACACAGAGTGTTTAGCTTGTGTTCTGGTGGATGTGTGTTTATAAACTTTTATGAATGACTGTTCTAGCAAGTGAAACTGGGGCTATTCTTATTATTCATATACATCTCCCAACCTGTTCTTAATCTTACGGGGTTTCTGCTCCATTGTAGAGAATGTGCTACTTGACCTGAGAGATTAAACCCCTTGAGACAATTGTTTAATAGCTGTTTGTGCTTTTTTCTTGTAATGGCTGCAGATAAAATAGCTGATCTTGAAGAAAACAAAGGGGACTCTACACTGAGTCTGCAGGTGCCTGCATGTCAAACCCTCCCCTATCGAAGTGAGGGCTTCCCATCCTTATAAACATGCTGCTGGCCAATACTACTATAGAGCTTTTGCCATTCTGTTAATGGAATGGGGAATGATTCCATCATGAAGGTTAAAGCTAATATAAAGCGTTAACATAGCTTCAGCTCTAGGGGAAGACCAGTGGCTGATTTTCACAGTTAAGCAATGCCTAGTGAAGTTAAAAAGGGAAGCAGCAAAAGTGCAGAAAGATTATTGCTCATAAGATGACTTTATTTAAAAAAAAAATTACACCCAACTCTCCCATTTTACCCCAGACATCCTCTCTGAAGCCAGCTGAACTGAAAGCAAAACCTGTGTCCTTCTAGACAGCTTGGGTATCAAGGTACTGCCAAGATGTAAATGAAAAAGCTGTGAACTCCAATACAAGAAGGGCTCAAAGGTTACAGCAAATTTAATGGGTGCTGCTGATGGTTTTACTATATTGTGAAGTCACCATTATGGGATTCTATTTTGTCGCCATCATCACAACATACTGTTGTATAGGTTTGTTTTTCAGTTCATTGATAGATATTAAGTACCTATCCTCATTGCAGCCTTTTATTGTAGCAAGAGAAAAGCATCTTTCAGAAATGTTCTTGTTTGCTCAGAAGAGTAAACTCTGTAGCTGGAAAAGAATTGCTCTTGGGATTATGTTAATAGTCTGGACCAAGCCTGGGCAAAATATGGCCTGTGGGCCGAATCCAGCCTGCCAAGCCACTGGATCCAGCCCGCGGATGCAACAGGGAGCCTCAGGCAGGCTCCCCTGCTTGCCCCACAGCCCCACATGACAGTCAGAAAACCAGCTGCGGGGCCATTTCTCTTTAAAAACTATGAGCCCAAAGGCTTCAGGTGTAACTCCCACCCCCAGCATAATCCTGTTGGGCAGCTACTGGCCAGAAACTGGCCAATGGGAGCTGCCTGTTTGAATAATAGGCAGCACATGAAGCACCATGCCCCCCTCCACTCCTGCTGAGTTATTCACACAAGCACGTGGTTGTGCAGCCTGTTAAGGCGTAGGTAGGCAGGCAGGCTGGCTGAGAAACTTTTTAAACTCTGCAAACATTTGGCTCTGCAGCCAGGCAGGCTGGTTGGGCTGCTGCCTGGTAAGTCTCCTGGCCAGAGCCTGTCTTCGTCACCCCAGCTCCTCTCTTTCCCCAATCCTCTGCCCCCCTACTCAACATACTCAACCCTCTGCCACGCTCCTGCACCTAGGGTTGCCAGGTGTCCAGTATTGACCCAGACAGTCCGGTATTTTCGTCTCCTGTCTGGTAAAAAAAATTCAGAAAATACCGGACACCTAAAATGTCCAATATTTTCTGATTTTTTTTTCCCAGCCAGGAGGCGAAAATCCCGGGTGCTTACCGGGTTCTGCAGGGGAGCTGTCCGGCTCAGTACAGGGAGACAAGATGGCAGACAGTTGCCTATTAGGGCCAAAAAGCCTCAAAAGCATTTCTTAAAGGGGCCACGCTGTTGTGGGTTTTTTTATATTTTTAAATTTTTTAATTTATTTTTTGCTCAACAACTTTGGTCTCCCCCCCCTTTTTTTTTCTCAACAGAATTTTTTCCCCAGTGGGTTTTTTTGGGGGGGTAGGTGAAGGGTGTTCGGTATTTTTGGTTAAATCATCTGGCAACCCTACCTGCATGCATATCCCCTTCCAGATCTGGCACCCCAATCCCCTGCCCCAGATCACAGTCCCCTCCCACCCAAAATCCTGAACCCCAGTCCCCTCCCCTCAGTCACAAACCAAACCCTAGTACCCCAGTTCCCTCCCCTAAGTCATAACCCCCTCCTGCTCTACCTCACATTCCAAAACTCTGCATCCCATTTCCCTGCCCTGGGTCACAACTGCCTCTTTTACCTAAGCTTCCTGCCAGACCCCACTCTCTCTCCTGCACCCCAGTCCCTTACCCCAATCTCCCTTCTGCACCCAACCTCCATCCCAGACCCCACACCTCCTCCATTAATATAATGGAAAAGTGCCGCCCTCGACCACTTTCCAGAATCTTGGAGTGGCGCCCTGTCAAAAATTGTTGCCCACCCATGATCGGGACTGATTCCTCAGCCTGTTCAATTTAAAGGTAGCAGCAGAAATCATGGGTCTTTGTTGCTCTCCTTTGTTTCATGTTTGGAGATGTTTTCAGCCCTGTGAAATGAGAACTTGGGATTCAAGGGTTTTAACAGTTCACGTCATTTTTAGGGGTTTTTTTTGTAAAAAAGTGAATTTCCTCACTCTTTGCTTTGCATTCTGAATGAGACCTCAACTGCAGCAATTCAGATGAATTGCAATTAGCTTGAATTTATAAAGTGCTTTGGAGATGGGATGCATTGTGGAACTGATTCTGCATGCTACGGGCATCCCCGTGAGGTATGGAGTGCAGGGAAGTAAAGATGCTGAATGACTCTTACTGGTACCCGGCACATTGCAAGATCAGCCTCTATTTAATTATATTGATGATAGTTATTAGTTAGTAGTATTGCAGGATCAATGATGAATGTATGGTTTAAAACAAGCAGAAGGAAGTATTTTTCACACAACGCACATTCAACCTCTGGGTCTCCCTGGCAGAGGATGTTTTGAAGACTGTAACAGGGTTCAAAACAGAACTAGATAAGTTCAAGTGGTATAGGTCTATCAATGGCTATTAGCTGGGATGGGGTGGGATGATGTTTCTAAGCCTCTGTTTGCCGGCAGCTGAGAATGGGTGACGGGATGAATTGGTTGATGATTCACTAGTCCATTCATTCCCTGTGGGGCATCTGGCATTGGCCACTATCGGGAGGCAGGATACTGGGCTAGATGGACCTTTGGTCTGACTCAGTATGGCCGTTTCTGTGTTCCTGGGCTATAATAATTTTACTCCAGAAAGGGAAATAAAATGTATTTTAGAAAAAGTACCATTTAGAGCAAGAATTTGGTCCCTTTATTTACATTAAATATTACCTGTGACGGAGTGTGGTCTCAGAAGACCCCTTAGGGCTGTTCCTCGGTGTGCCAGTTATGCCACTGACACTTGCCTTTTTGCTCTCTGGGGCTTCTCACCACCCTGTCCTGCTGGGTCAGGTCTCCCAGTCTTCCCCAGCCAAGAGCTGAGATCACTGCCCCCTACCTCCACCTCCTCCCCCCTGAAGAGCAATACAGACAATGAACCTCTTCAGGTCTGAGGAAAACACAGTTTTGGACACAGCTTCCAGGAAGCCCACTCCCCAAATGGGATCTGAACCCCAAATAAACCATTCAGGTAAGTCCCCTTTAACTATGAAAGGGGGAGTGTACACACTGATTGCTCCCCCAGGTAACAATTATTTACCCTGGGCTTGACAGTAAATGAAAGTAATTTTATTAAGTACAAACAGTAGGATTTAAGCTCTTTGAGGCTCCCCACGACCCTGTCCTGCTGGGACAGATTCTCTGGTCTCCACCAGACAAAGCATTGAGCTGGGTAGAGCAATGCAGTGCTGGTTCACAGCACCTAGGAAACCCCCCAAATGGGATCAAAACCCCAAATAAATTTGTAGTTCTTTGTGTAAGAGTTTTACACAATGAAAGGTCATTCAAGTAAGCCCCCTTTATCAATGAAAGGAGGATGTGTACACAGACTGTCCCCCTCCCAGGTAACAGTTATTTACACTGTGCTTGATAGTAAACAAGTGTTTTATTAAGTACAAATAGTAGGATTTAAGTGGCTGCTAGTAAAAACAGACAGATCGAAGTAAGTTACAGAATTAAAATGAAAATTAAATGCATAGCTAGTTCTAATGCACTAAAACGTATTGCAAACTTACTCTAAAAGCTGTTCTTATTTCAGGCAAGCCTTCAAGTCAAAGATGATCTTTTTCTCTGACTTGGGGCCCCAGCTCTTCTTTTGGGTGCATCATGCCAGCCAAAATCAAAAGGTCTGATAGCTTCCCATTGCTTAAATAGACTTTTCCTGGGCAGGAATCTTTTGTGGAAAATTACCTGGTCAAACTGGTATTCCAGTACAAAATGGTATAGTCACATGTCTCCCTAGGACCAACCACTGATTAGTTTTAAAGGGTAAACAAGGCTGTGTACAAGTCGTAAAATTGAGCATCCAGTCATTAAGGCTTCCCGCACACCATTAATGGCTCTCATTTGCACATTTAAAACTGTGAACAAGCCCATACTTCATATTTCTAACTTCATGTACAAGAATAATACATGCACCAAAATAAGATCCAGATCCAGCAGACTGTAACATTAAAATTGATAGGTTACATGAGGTATTTTGTCCAAAGCATCTTTGAGTAATGTATATTCATATTCATAAGCCAATTGCGCAAAGCATGGGGGGTCCATCACAGTCCCTTTCTCAGCAAGTGATTCTGCTGAAGCCAGTGAGATCACTCATGGAGTAAAGCACTGTTCACCATAAGTATGGTTGTCAGAAATTGGCTCCAAGGTCAAATATGTCCCCAAACCAAATCTCCTGCCCCAAGGGGGAGCGGGTTGGAGTCCAACTGCAGACCCAGGTCTGAATTGCACAAATCATCTATTTATTTAGAATGGACTGACTCCTCCCACCCCACGAAAGCTCATGATACCATTTACAAGTATTGTTGGTCTATAAAGTGCTACCAGACCATTTGTTGTTTTTTAAGTTTATTCAGAATTTAGAAATCCCAAATCAAAGGGTAGCGTTAGCTTTTCCTGACTCAGGGTCTGAGCCTGGCTGTGAGTCTGTGCTACTGCATCTCAAAACTGTAGAAACAAAAACAAAAGTTAGCTGGTGAGAAGAAGCTGGAGTGTGACGTTCCAGGAAAAATGGAAGTGGGCAAGAAGGAGGATGGAATGGTGAGCTACTGCGCTTGTGTGTAAGAGAAATAACTCACAACTAGGAGGGATGCAAAAGCACATTGGTCAATGGAGTAGGAGCTGGTTGCTCTTCTGTTTACCTTTCAAATATCTTTATTGTATGGAGATAAATAAAACAATCATGCAATCAACCTCCTCTTGTGAAGCCATTTTTGGAAGACAACCTCTTCTGTATTTCTCCTTCCCTGTTTGTTTTAGCAGTCATCTTACTCTGTTCTATAGTCTCCTTTCCAGGTTTTATATGATCAGGACTCTTTTCCCTTCAAATTGGGCCTGCTCAGTAATGCTGCCTAGAAGTGTTCAGTAAATGTGTTCTGCCACGGTCCCTGGCCTCATGTATGTCTCATTATACGACAGACATTTTTGGCTACTAAATCTTTTTTATTTTAAGTGGTATAATGGGGTTGAGACTCACCATCATGGTGCCTCCTGCAGGTCACTCTGGGAATTAGCTCAGTCCTCAGCAGGGTGACCCCTTCTGGTGCACGGAGGAAGAGGAGGACCCAGGACCACCCACTACTCTGGGTCCTGGCCCAGGAGCCCTCTGGCAGCAGTCTTGTCCTGCCCTCCTCCACTCCCTCTACAGACTCCTGCTCCCTGGGCCACTTCCCCTTTGACTCCCTGCACTGCCTTGGCCCTTGTGTCAAGGACTGCAGCCTGGCAGAGAGAGGTTCAGCCTGATCCCTCTAGCTCTCCTGAGCCTACCCAGCACTCCTCTCCTGAAGGTGCTTCCTTGTAGGAACCAGTCCTGCATCCTCTCTGGTCAGGACCCAACTGCCTACTGCTCTGCTAAGCAGCTCCTTATAACCAGGCCACCTTCAAGCCTCTCCCTGATTGTCTGGGGCGCTGTGCAGGCTCCCTCCAGCCTGCATTAACCCCGTCTGGCCAGAGTGGGGCAGCTGCCCCACTACAAGCAGCTACTGCAATCAATCTGTTTCGCTGCCCTGCCTGATTTATTCTGTCCCCACTTGTCTTTCATTTAGGGCTTCTCCTTACACGTCTTCCTTTCTGACTTCATTGTGATTTTCATCTGTCCAGAGACAACCACATGAATCAAGTGTCATTTTACAATCTGATCCAGCAGTTCTTCCTCAGACACAAGTCCCACTGATTTACCCTGACAGTTTTGACTGAGTAAGGACTTTAGACTCATCCCCACAATCCTCTTTCCTTTGACCACTGTGGATTGTGTTTAATGAGCCTTCCTTTTTTGTTTTAATACAGAGTTTTGCCACTTTTAATTAAATCATTCTGCCTGCTGAATCAACCTGTTAGTTCTGCTTATGGAGGGTAGTTCCTGGTGTTTTGTTTTGTTTTTTAAAATTAGCTTCCATACTAACCTTAGCTGGTCACAGAAACATTTGAATTTCCTGTAAAGCCTTCCTTATATTGTACAAACCTCCCCACCCATGAATGACATGTACACTGTTAGTTTCTTATTTTAAACTCTGTATAGTATCTACTTTATCACAGGAAATAAGCACTCTGTGTGTGTGTGTGTGTGTGAGAGAGAGAGAGAAAGAGAGAGAGAGAGAGAGAGAGAGAGCTCAAGGTGCTGATGTAAAAATAAGCCTATCTTAATGGTATCTGTATAAATACATAAAGGATGAGTGTCCAGTCATCTGCAGCCCATTCCGTCACACCTGGAGCTCTTCTTTCTGAAGTGGGAGTTCTGGCTACCGAAAGAATAATGAATTGAGTTCCTAATGATTACAGCAGAAGGTCTGAGATTCAGGACTCCTGGCTTCTATTCCTGGCCCTTCATCTAGTTTGCTGTGACATTGGGCTAATTACCCAAATGTTCAGTGCAACAGTTTCTGCAACTGTACAAGTTTTACCAGCAATACCTCATAGGGAGATTTGTGATGAATAGTTTGCAAAGAATGTTGAAGTCAGGCTATGGGGATCTATGAAGATCTAACGTACTACTTACTAACATAGCATCTCCAATAACTCTCTCACACACACACTCTCACAAGCCTGATCTAAGATTATGAATAAGAATTTCCAGTTATCACTTTGAGGGCTCATAGATTCTTGTCCCAAGATCAGGCTCAATCAAATTATTATTAAAATGAATATATAGTTGGTAACCCCAATGTGCACGGATGCAACCTTCCCTTACCAATGTTATTGTCCTTCTTCTATGGTTAGTGTATTTATGAATTCACCCCATTATCATATATGTCAATTTGTTGCCATGAGACTTTTACCATTGAATGTTCCATCCAAAACCTTCCAGAAGCTAGTCTTAGTTCATGTTTCTATGGTTGGTTGATATCATTATGGACAAAATTCCTCCCTACACTCCATTTCTAGTTTCCCAAATCTTAAATTTTCTTAATTTTAATCTCTGCTATAATTTGTAGGCTTCAAGCCTCGTGCTAACTGCTGAAGCCAATGTCTTACAGAATGGAAGCCTATATGTTCCTTGTATTACTGCTGAATATAATTTATGTTGAATGTTGTGCAAAACAGCGAATATAATAGAGATAAGATGGCCCACTGGGCTACAACCCTTAGTTATCAGACATAATGGAATTGGAGCTAAAACATAAATACATGTAAGTTAAAATATTTCTATGAAGGAAATTGAAAGATGTTTTTTATATTTGTAAATAGTCAGTAATGGATAACCATGCCCACAGTAAATTTATTTGACATTCATAATTAGTTAGTAATGGATGACCATGCACACTGTAATTGAAAATCAAATTTTACAGTGGATTTATTAAAGGTAAAGAAAATCTGTAACCTTATGTAATTCCTAAACTGAGTATATCATTTGCCAGGTGCTAATTTGCAATTTCCTCTAATTTATTCATTAATGTAAGGTATTTGATTATTTTTAGAAGTTTCTTTTAACTCTCTGGCTTGATCACAGGCAGCCAAAGGAGAAAATAAGCTGGTACATCCAGGTGTGATGTACCAGTAACAAAATGGTTGGCTGGAACTGGGTCTCTGTCATACACCCACCCCCCGGGACCCCTAGTTCTCTTTCCATTTGTCTGGGAACAGGAGCAACGTGGGGCAAGGTCACCAACTAGGACTGCCTAGTCCCCCCGCCCCCCACAAACGCACCCACACCTACCCCAACCCTCTGCCCTGATTCGTGCACCACTGCACATTCCAGACCCCTGCCCTGAGCCCCTCACATCTCCAGCCCCCTGCCCTGACCCCCCACCCCAACCACCTGCCTTGAGTGTCTGGGGTGGCAATATGACAGTTCCTATAAGAAATGTAAATCACTTTCGTCC
This sequence comes from Pelochelys cantorii, assembly GCA_032595735.1. Taxonomy (NCBI): domain Eukaryota; kingdom Metazoa; phylum Chordata; order Testudines; family Trionychidae; genus Pelochelys; species Pelochelys cantorii. The sequence goes on from CM064340.1 coordinate 21,993,791, forward strand.
CTGCAGATGTCTGTGCATCTGATCTGTATTGGTCAGTTGGGTATGATCTGTATTGGTCAGTTGGATATGATTTCTCTTTCTGTGGCTGAACTGAGAGTATCAGTCCTTCCAGTTTGTCTTCTCACTTCTGGTAACTTAAAATGCATGACTTTGAAAGTCAGTTCCCATGAACTTTCAGCTAGTTAAACTTGATTGCATAAAAGTATGTGGGAAGCAAATACCTGAGGCATAGCTAGAGCAAAATCGTTGAGGGCCAGATTCTGATTCACTACTTACCTTACCCACAGCCCTAAAAATGCAAAATGACGATTTATGGAATTGTTTTTAGTGTTCACCCAGACCCACCCAATCTTTCTAGCCTCTATACAGTTCTTTATTGCATTCTCTTTCAAACATTCAATTATGTTGCATTTTCAGTAAACGCTACAGTTGTTATATGTAAGATCCTACTGTTATAATTTACCTCCCTGGCATCGTAACACAGACAGCCAGCAGACTTAGACTAATAACATAGTAAAGAGTCTGTGGGCCTGATTCTGCATTCCCAGTGCACTGTCAAATCCTACTGTGGTCAGTGGAAATGTGAGGTACAGCACAGAGCCTACGTAACATGCGTATTAAGGTTTATAGGCAATACTCATTTTGGCTTGGGGCCCAGTTGTGCAAACTTTATTCAGAGTGATGAGCATCTCCCCTTGCAGGGAGACCAATTAAAGTAAGTCAAACTTTTCATGGGAGTGAGGATGCAGCCGTATAAGTGATGTAGAGTTGGCTCTTTGATGTCTGCAGTGTCTAGCACAATGGGGTCCTGATTTCAGTTGTGAGGTGCTGCTGATTAAGAAGAATAATCAGGTTTTCCTTTCTGACACTCACTTGGTTGTGACCCCGTATGTTAATGGCTTTGAAAACGTGTGGTGAGAGACAATGGTGGTGAATTGCTTCTTTTCTCTTTCCCCAGGTTATACACGGAAAGGTCTCCTGAGAGCGAGCTAGATGGCCATGCTAACCTCAGCGCAGTGTGTTCCAGGATGGTAATGTAACTGCATAAGAGAATTTGTGGCAAACTTCACCATGGGCGCAAATACCTCTTCTAGCAAGCCACCAGTCTTTGATGAAAATGAGGAGGGTAAGAACACTCTATTGCTATTCTGTCTCAAAGAACCCTTTTTCTTTGACTAATGGTCTCTATGTGTATTCCACACATGGGACAGGCATGTGCTCCATGCACCACACTTCCTTGCAAGCAGTGTCCATTGTTATGCACATGTGGCATAGGTGCCCTTGTCGTGCCTCCATCCCTGGACATAAATGGCAGTGGAGTGGCTTTCTAGTTGCTCCTTACAACTGCATGGTCTGGGTCGGAATCCTGAGTGTCCTCAGCTCCGTTTTGCTTCATCATTCCTGCAAAAATTGTATTCAGTTGTTTTTTAGTAATTTTTGTAGTGTAGCCCTACCAAATTCACAGTCCATTTTGCTCAATTTCATGGCCATGGGATTTTTAAAAGAGTAAATTTCATGATTTCAGCTATTTAAATCTGAAATTTCACAGTACTGTAATTGTGATTGACACACAAAGGAGTTGGGGTGGGGAAGGTTGTAAGGCTATTGTATGTTGTTGCGGTACTGCTGCCCTTACTTCTGCACTGCTGCTGGTGTTGGAGGTGCTGCCTTGAGAGCTGAGTAGCTGGAGAGTAGTGGCTGATGGCTGGGAGCCTAGCTCTGGAGGAAGAGTCATCTCCAGCAGACGCGCAGAGGTAAGCGTGGCATGGTAGGGTATTGCCACCTTACATCTGTGTTGCTGCTAACAGGGCACTGTCTTCAGAGTTGAGACCTTGGCCAGCAGAGGTCGCTTTCTGGCTGCCCAACTTTGAAAGCAGAAGTGCAGAAGTAAGGGGGGCAATACAGCCGCTCCCCAAGTTACAAACAAGTTACGGACCAACACTTGGTCCGTAACTCGAAGTGTTTGTAACTCGGATCGCATAGAGTTACATGGCGACTGCGCTGTTCGTAAGCGCGGATCGCCATTTGTAACTCGGATCCGCATTTACGACCGCCTTGGTCGTAAGTGTGGATGGTCATAAGTGGAGGTGGTCGTAACTCGGGGAGCGGCTGTACTGCGACCCATCACCCTAAAATAACCTTGTGATACCCGTAACTCCATTTTGGATCTGGACCCCCAATTTGAGAAATCCTGGTCTTCCCCATTAAATCTGTATAGCATAGGTAAAAGTATACAAAAGATCAGATTTCACAAGGGGAGACCAGATTTCATGGTCCATGATGTGTTTTTCATGGCTGTGAATTTGGTAGGGTCCTAAGCATAAGATGTTTAGACAGTCTTTTTTCCCTGTCCAGGGAATTTTCCTCGAAGAAGTGTGGGATTGGGCCCATCGTCCTGGAGTTCAGAAACTATTTCTTGCCCTCATGTCTTTTCTATGAGTGACTAACGTTAACGCTGGCTTTTCTGCCTAGGTGATGCTCACATTTCTGCCAAATGCAGCATCTGTCTCTCTCTTTCTCCCCCTCTCCTCCTCCCCCCGAACTCATGAGGGTTGGGAGCTGAGATTCAGCAAACACCTCATGGAGAAGACACAAACTACTATTTGAACACCAAAATAACGCAAAGCAGGTCTGGGCCTTGGCTACTTCAGGACCTTGGTGTCTCTCTTCATCCTACCCTGCTAAATCACATGATAGACAAGCAGCCCTTTTCTCTTTCCACCTGTTTCCCCCTGCCACAGTGTGAAAGCAGGAAGCAGGGGAATGCTGGCCTGCTTTGCTGCGTAACAGTAGGGCCGAATTCCTGCCTGGCACTCAGAAGACCACTAGGACAGGAACCACAGGAACACCAACTAAGACGTCCTGGACCCAAGGGTACACAGCTGCTAGGGGCTTGGCCATCTCCTATTTGCAATGCACAGTGCACCCAGGCGGTGACACAAGCTTTTCCCTTTGAAAGCAAGAGCAATTACACACAGCAGTGTATTCCCCTTCACTGTTCTGAGACATCATTTTCTGACTCTGCAGCCCCAATTCATGGCTGCTGCCATTCCATCCTAAGGCAGGATTTCTGATCCTAAAGCAGGATTTCACTCAGGGAATGGATTTGGGGTGTTCTCCAAATGTTATGAAATCTGATGCATGACTTGCATGACTCATTGGATTGCTGGTCTCATAACAAAATGCTGAGTAAGTGTATGGAGCAAGAGTGACCTCTGCTTGTGCTAACGTGTCTGCTGGTCTCACGCCCTGATATTAGACTACTAATAGTTATTTTGCATTAAAGTAATTGGAAAATATGCTGGAAAACAAACTCCATTGTGAGACTCTCCTAGAGGGCGCACATCTTATTGCTGTGCATTCGAACACTCCGTACTGGCCTCTGTCATAAATAACTGCCAGTGCTGACTCAGCGGCATAGGGGGCTGATTTTCACTTTTCCCCTTGCCTTCCTTAGAGTGGTGTGGTATGGTGGGACGTTATTGGCAGCAGAGTCTTCTCATCACATTAGCTGGGTCTCTCTCTTTCAGTTCCCGTGGATTAGACCCATTTGCATAACATCAGAGTCATGTGGCTTTGCTGATGGGCACTTTTAATTTTCAGTTCATAAGTACATTGGTAAGAGACACAGTAGCATCTGCAAAAGGACTGTCCTAGCCGCCATTAATCTTTCAGGACAGGTGCTTTCCTGTGAGAGGAGCTTCAATGTTTGTCAGGAATGTGGCTGGTTGTAATGAATGAAAGGTGACAGGACATTCAGCCTAGATGTATAGACCCATTATATGGCAAATGAAGCTGGATTTTTCCAAACCTGAAGCACTGTTACCATATGCTATGTAGGGATCAAAAAGCTGAATGAGTTTGATATATGCTTCAGGGGGTAGGCGAGTTAGTCTGTTACAGAAAAAAACCAAATGGTCTGGTAGCACTTTATAGATTAACAAAACATGTAGATGGTATCATGAGCTTTCATGGGCACAGCCCACTTCTTCAGATGACTGAAGAAGTGGGCTGTGCCCATGAAAGCTCATGATACCATCTACATGTTTTGTTAATCTATAAAGTGCTACCAGACCATTTGTTGTAGTTTTTTATATATGCATTAGTAATGACTTTCTTCTCATCTGTAGATAAGAGAAAAGCATATCCAGTCACGTATCCAATCTTGAAAGGTTAAATCCACTAGAACTATTCATAAACACTGTGAAGGGTGGGAGACGTGGCAGAAAACCAAGGATTTCCCTGCTTAGGAGAGGATTGTCCAGGCATAGACCCCAGTTCAGGAAAACACTTAAAACGTGTGTTAAAATCTACCCCTTTTCAGGACAGCATTTAAAGTATGTGTTTAAATCCCATTGAACTCAATGGGATTGAAGCACCTGCTTAAAGTTAAGTTTGTGAGTAAATGCTTTGCTGAACAGGGAAGCTTTGCATACCTTTAATCCACACTGCAATGGCAAATCAAAAGTATTAATGCTATGGTGTAAGTTGAAGAGCATAATAAAAATGACTTTATACGGTTTGGAACCAGATTCTGATCACACTACAACCTCTGCAGCAGCAGCAGCATATATACACACAGACATAACTATTTTTCCAAAGCTCTCAAAGCACTTTACAAGTAATATTATTTCCATTAAAAAGCCAGTAAAAATGAAGCACAAAGGAGATAAATGATTTGTCCAAGTTTACATAATACCCGAGCCTATGCCCATTGGAGTTCATGACAAAGATTCCATAGACTTCACGTCCATAGTGAGCCAAAGGCAGATTCAGAAATAGAGTCCATGTGTCCTTCCTGTCTACTAGCCCACCATCATGTCCGAGTACCTCTCTCAAAGTAACTTAAATTCTTCCTCTGGGTATGGACTCTAATAGAGACCGTGGCACGGACATTTTAAAAATCATTATTCCTGTGGGGGTGGGTTTTTTTTCTAAATAGCTGAGTGTAAAAAACTATTCTTTATTTTTCCCCGCCTAAAATAGTTTGGATATTTTGAGCTGGGCAGTGTCTTTTATAACCATTTCCAATGAGATTTGTTCTTTTACTCTCTTTGGACATGGGGACAATTTCTTCCATTGATTTGTGCAGTACCTAGGACAATGGCGTCCTGATACTGGTTAGGGTCTGTGGGCATTGCCACAATGCACATAGATTATAATGATAATACTCAATGCCGGGTGCAGATAGTTTTTGACAATCTTACAGGCATCTTGCATGTATCCTGTAAGTCTAATGTTTATATAAAGTAAGCATTCAAAACAATCTTTATGTGAACAGAATATCAGAGCTACTAGTTGACAGGTCAATTCATGCTTAATATTGTTATTTAAAAGAAATAATTTAATTAATATTTTCAAAGGGTCTTGTTTTAACTGACTTTCACTGGGGACCTGATCTTCAGCCTACTAAAGACAATGGTAGACTTACAAGGGGCTTTGGAATGCCTTATTGCTATAACCTTTGTTCTAATTCCTCCCAGCCTCTCTGTGCTGTTTTGTTACCTTATACATTACCATTTCAGTGTTGTAAGCCCTTGTTGGCAGGCACTGTGTGTTTCTGTTTGTGCTGTCAAGAGCCCAGCAACTTCTGGGCACTATTAAAAAAAAAAAAAAATCCCTTGAAGTCAAAAGGAACAGAAGGTGCTGAGCAACTGCCAGGAGGAACTCAGCATCTCACAGTATTGGGTCCTAATTGCATCTGTACATGAGGTAATTGCCTGCTCCGATATATTCTCCCACAAATGTTGTTGGCCTCAGTTAACAGGAGAGCAATTGAAATACCCTGAATGTCAATTGCATGATAAATTACTCTTGGCAAGTAATTAGATCCCATGATTTGCCTATAAATTGTATTTATCTACTTATTCAGGGACAGATTCAGTCCGCCTTACACACCAGAGTAGTACTCTGACGCCAGGGTGGGGGAAAAGGGGCCATTGTCCTCAGGCCAGGTGATTTAAAAGGGCCTGGGGTTCCTGGCTGCCAGTGCCACTAGTGCCCTTTAAACCACCATGGAGCCACACGTGGTGTGATCTGAGTGGTGCTAAGGGCTGGCTGGGGGAGCCCTGCCCCTGCCAGGTGGTCCAGAGCCGAGCCCCTCCCCACCTTGCCCAGGGCCCCGGTAAGTCTGTCGTAACCCCTGTCGGTGAGTACGTCCCTTGATTTCATTGGATCTGTTTCTATAGTAATGTACTACTCAGCATGAGTAGGAGTGGCAGAATGTGGCCTTTGGAGATTTGTATAGCACCTATCTCTCATGTAGCGAAGGGATTCTTATAACACACAAGTTCTCAAACTCTTTCATAGAGTGGTCCTTGCCTTAATACAGATAGTCTCCCTGGACATTTCCCCTTTCATTTCTTATCTGACAGACTCTCTCTTCCCTATTTCCAGTCTTCCAAACCCTGCGACAGCTATAGTGCCTACTGATATGGAAAAAAGTGATACTAGGCAAGCATTTTTAATATATGTTTTAGGACTCTCTTAATGTGAAGTAGTAGCTGCAAACAATGAAACTCAGTATCATATACCTGCCAGATAGCTGTATACAACCAATAAGTGTTTCATGGACCATGAGTTGAGAATCCTTGCCATGAACTGGTCCTCAGATCCCACCTTCCATTAAGGACTCACCTGCCATAAACTTCTAGCTGAGGCATGGCAAATGTGTGGGACACAGAACTTGAATGTCCATGTCATTTTTTTGCAGTAATACACAACCCATTAAAATGCATGTTGAATTGCATGACTACTTGGGCAGTGCAGTGGTTCCGGTTGCATACATAGATTGAGTATCTGAGTATGCAAATGGACTCCTAGATTTGCTACTGGATGTGTGTGCAAGCACATTCATTGTACCCATTGCCCAAGAAGGTTCACAATTGTGTATTTTTCCATGCACTTGGGTTTTAAATCATTCCTTAAAGGTTCATTCCAAGTTGTGGCTGAACAAAAAAATAGCTACACTGAAAGCACTTTCATAGAAGAGTAGGCAATCGCGATGTAGAATAATACCAACAAATCAAGTTAGAGATGAGAATGAATGAGAGATACCAGATTCAGAGCAATAACTCAAACTCTAAGGGTATGTCTACACTACAAAGTTAATTCGAAATAACAGACGTTATTTCAAATTAACTTTAATAGCGTCTACACATACAAACCACTATTTTGAATTTAATTTGAAATAGCGGCGCCCTTAATTTGAATTTGGTAAACCTCATTCTATGAGGAGTAACGCCAAATTCAAAATAGCTATTTCGAATTAAGTGCTGTGTAGACACTTAATTCGAAATAGGGGGGCCTCCAGCCCTTCCCAGGGAGCCCTGGTGGCCACTCTGGGCATGACCAGGGAAACTTACTCTCCTCTCCCCCAGCTCTGGAGCCATTAAAGGGGTAGACCCTGGCCACAGTGCCTGTGCCAGCTCCAAACCTGTCAGCCCAGAGCCAGCAGTGGCCACCGGAGCCCCAACCCAGTGGCCCCAAAACATGAGCCAGCAAGCCACTGGCAGCCAGCCCTCCACCACTCCCCAGGAGCAGTCTGCCAGCTCCCAGGAGCCTGACAGGGGCTGGAGAAGGCGGGCGCCTTCCTGGTCCAGGGTGGAGATCATGGACCTTATTCAGGTTTGGGGGGGGATGCCCCCAATGTCCATGATCTCCTCACTAGATGGAGGAACGCAGCCGTCTATGGCAGGATAGCTGCCAGCCTGGCCACCAAAGGCCAATTGCGAACCCAAGAGCAGGTTTGCATGAAAGTCAAGTTGGTCCGGTGAGACCCCCGACCCTGAGCTTCCCCTCCCCCTTCTTCCCCTTGCTTCCCCCTTCCAGCTCCCTCCTCCCAGGTTTCCCCCTCCCCTCTCCCACCCTCTCTCTTCCCCTCTCCCACCTCCTTTTCCCAGTCTTCCCAGAGGTTCACCCCCTCCCCAGTTTTGTTCAATAAACCCAGTTTCTATTTTTGAACATACGTGTCTTTTATTTGACATCAGGAAGGGGGGCTAGGGAGGGGTAAGTGGGAGGATGTGAGGAAGGAATGGGGCACGAGCCCCTGGTGGGGAGGATCGGGGAGGCTCTGAGGACTCCTCGGGGTGGACGCTCTCCCTCAGGGCCTCCTGGATCCTGACAGCCCCTCGATGGACCCCCCGGCTGTCAGCCTGCAGCAAGTGCAGCCGGGCTGATGGCAACGACCCCATGAGACGCACCGGCGTGCCCAGGGGCGGCTCTGGCTCCATGTGGCCAAGTGCTGTGGTGTCCTGAGTTCGGGCACTCGGCACTCCAAGACAGGACTTCTTTGCTGTCCCTCATTGAGGTAGACAAGCAAGCGGGGAACCCTGAGAACTGTATGTCCGGGGTGGGGGTATGGTCCCTTTAAGCATGGAGCTCAGTTAGCCTCAGGCAGCAGCCCCACACACTAAGTCCTAACTTGATGCCCTGCCGGCACTGGTTCCGGCCAGCCTTAACTTCAGTTCAGGGTCCACTCAGTGTGGACGTGCTATTTCAAAATAGCAAAACACTATTTCAAAATAGTTTTTGTGTATAGATGCATTATTTCAAATTAGCTTACTTCGAATTAACTATTTTGAATTAAGATAATTCGAAATAGCTCTGTAGTGTAGACATACCCTAACAGATGAATCATTCATCAGTTTACAACAGTGGTCCCCAACCATTTGGAACTGCCAGGGGGCGTGGCCGTTCTCCTGCTGGGCGCCAGAGGGCAGGGACACTCGTGCATCCGGGGGCGGGCCCCCCCACCGGGCCCCCCCATAACCGCGCGCCTGGGGCCGGCACTCCCCATGCGCTGCGCACCCGGGGTGCGGGCAGCCAATTCGCCATGCTCCCGGGGCTAGCACCCCCAATAGCTGCGCGCCCGGGGGCGGGGCGGCGCAGCCAATTCACCGCACGCCCAGGGCTGGTGCTCCTCATGCGCCGCGCACCCGGGGCACGGGCGGCCAATTCGCCATGCGCCCAGGTCCAGCACCCCCCATAGCCGTGTGTGGGGCAGCCAATTCGCTGCGTGCCCGGGGACCCGGGCACCCAATTCGCCGCGCACCCAGGGCCAGCACTCCCCCATGCGCCATTCGCCTGGGGCCGGGGCCAGCTCCGGCACCGCGCATGCGCCACGCGCCCGGGGCGGGGCCAGCCCCGAGCACTTGGCAGGCGCACACAAATGCATGGCACCCGCGGGCACCGTGTTGGGGACCACTGGTTTACAACATAGACATAATATATATGGGTAGCAAACAATAGCCTGATATCCAGCCCTGCCCCATAGGAAGAATTAGAAATGGGTGGACGGCTAATTATTGGTGCCTATACTGATCACTCCCATAGACTGTGGGGATATTTGGAAAGACATGTTGGCGGGAGTGGATGAGCAGAGAGCTAAAGAGGAAAGGGTCTGGCTGGGTGAATGTGTTTTATAGTGGAGGGAACTTGAGGTATGTCTACACTACATGGCTCCATCGACGGAGCCATGTAGATTACCTCTGTAGACATAGGAAAAGGAAGCGGCGATTCAAATAATCACAGCTTCATTTAAATTAAAATGGCTGCCGTGCTGTGCTGATCAGCTGCGTGTCGACACAGCGCTGTAGTCTGGATGCTCCGCGGTCGACATCAAAGGCATTTGTCGACCACCCCAGTAAACCTCATCCCACGAGGCATACCAGGGAGGTTGACAAATGCCTTTGATGTCAACCGTGGAGCGTCCAGACTACAGCGCTGTGCCGACAAACAGCTGATCGGCACAGCGCAGCAGCCATTTTAATTTAAATGAAGCGGCGATTATTTAAATCGCTGCTTCATTTTCCTATGTCTACAAAGGTAATCTACATGGCTCCATTGTCGGAGCCATGTAGTGTAGACACACCCCCATAGTGAAGATTATTAACTATTGTTGGGTTGCTATTGGAGAGAGAAGGGTTACATACTTTGATCTAAAATCAGGCACTCTTGGAATTTAGGACAAATATATTCCTGGATCATTGTCTTTCAAAAAGCATCAACTAGCTGTAGAGGCAGGTGCTAATCAAACATTTGAAAAGTTTCTGATTGGAGTTCTTTTAAAACAAAGTCATTTTTATTGAGCTAGTGGAAAAGATGGAGGGCAGGAGGCTTGATTTGTTTGTGTTTTGTACTGTTTAAATAATGGACTCATTCAAAAGAAACCTGTCTGTTTGTTTCTATCTCTTGAAATAGCTTTCAGTACATTGGCCTAAATATCATTAATAATGTATCACTTGGTTCTGTTAGCCTGTCATTTGTTTCTACAGTAGTCAATGCCAGATGCCAAGACATTTAAAGAAGCAAGGTGCTGATGAGCCCAGGAATAAATTAAAATGATAGTTTGAAAGACTTTTGCTAGGACATTGATTTTGTGTGGTCAGTAGCTTGGCAAGTTCTGTGTTTGTTGATCTAGCCATTAGAACGGGACTTGGAGTATGTATTTCTGGGGCTTGCTTGGGGGGACAGCACTGTCACTTGTTTTTCGATTTATACAGCACCTAGTACAACAGGCTCCCAATCCTGACCAAGCCTCCTTGAACTAATGTCATATAAATATTATACACATGTAATAGATCTGAATGCAACTACATACTCATCGCTTTCTGCACTGCCCAAACATACTCACTGCTCAGTTGATGTAAAATGATGTGAATTGTTTTTTACCTACATCTGTTGTACTGTAACACAGAGTACCACTGTCAACCAACAGAGACAAACCACTATTGTGCATGAGTTTTACTCGCTCCAGCAACCCATACCAGTTTGTTGTTATACCATCCTTTTAAAATTGCTTTTAACAGCACTCAGGCATCCATTGTGTTGTGAAGAGCATTCTGTAAATAACTTCTTTAATGACTGGAAGGATTGTCCATTCCAATAATTCCTAACGTATTACCATAATTCCTTAATAGTTTCTCTCGGGGGGGGGGTTCATTCACAAAGGAATTTTTAAAATATTTACTGTATAATGGAAATTGCATTTATCAAATGGTGACGTAACAATACATCATTGCTCCCATTATTCAGGAAATAAACATCTATTTACAAGAAAGATGTGAATACAAAGACCATGCATTCAAATCCATGCCCCCTTAGAACTGTACCTACTTGTGCTGTTGTGTAGCAGAGCCTCTATACTGTGAGGCTATCTCTACACTGCAGGCTTCTTGTGCAAGAACTGCTTTGCGCAAGAGTTCTTGCGCAAAAGTTCCTGCGCAAGAGCGCGTCCACACTGCCATGTGCTTTTGTGCAAGAGATGTGCTTTTGCGCAAGAGTGTCCATGGCAGTGTGGACACACTCTTGTGCAAGAAAGCTCTGATGGCAATTTTAGCCATAGGGGTTTCTTGTGCAAGAAACCCCTGTTGCCCGTCCACACTGCTCTCTTGCGCAAGAGGACTTATTCCTCATGGGGAGAGGAATAACTCTTGAGAAAGAAGCCCTCTCTTCTGATGCTTTACTGTAAATTTACTTGCGCAAGAACGCACGTGCAGTGTAGACGCTCCTCACGTTTTTGTGCAAGAATGATGATTCTTGCGCAAGAAGCCTGCAGTGTAGACGTAGCCTGATAGTTCAGGATTTAGTTATTCTAAAAGGTCTTCCATTTTGCTAAGAATACTAGGGGCTTCTGCAAAATTCATCATTTTGACAGGGTGGATGTTCTGAACAGAGATCTAAAGACACTAGGCTGGGTCTTGGAAGAGCGGAGTGGAGTTTCCTACTCTGCTACAACTTTCCTGTGTGAGCTGGAACAAGACATTTAGGAATGAAGCTCCTTCCCAGCTGCAATGTAGCTATACTCTAAGTCAGCGGTTCTCAAACTTTTTGGCCTGTGGTCCAGCCGGCTCAGTGCAAACCTTTCTGCACACCATCAGCTGCTAATGGAAACTTGCCATTAATTATATAATTATGCCTGAGTCATTTTGCTAGTGCTGCAGCTAGGGAGAATTATTTAACTTAACTAGTGAGAGAGGAAATATTAATCAGAATTATTAAACAGATCCAGTGCTTTAACTTTCTCATGTTAATTTAGCAAACTGCATTTTAAATCACAGAACACTAGAACTGGAAGGACCTCGAGAGGTCATCAAGTCCAGTCTCCTGCCCTCACGGCAGGGCCAAGCACCATCTAGATCATCCCTCACAAATGTCTATCCAACCTGTTCTTGAATATCTCCTGTGATGGAGATTCCACAACCTCCCTACGCAATTTATTCCAGTGTTTCACCAACCTGACAGTTAGGAAGTTTTTCCTAATGTCCAACCTAACCTCCTTTGCTGCAATTTAAGCCCATTGCTTCTTGTCCTATCATCGGAGGCTAAGGAGAACAATTTTTCTCCCTCCTCCTTGTGACACCATTTTAGATACCTGAAAACCGCTATCATGTCCCCTCTCAGTCGTCTCCTTTCGAAACTAAACAAGCCCAATTCTTTCAGTCTTCCTTCATAGGTCATGTTCGCTAGACCTTTAATCATTCTTGTTGCTCTTCTCAGGACCTTCTCCAATTTTTCCACATCTTTTTTTGAAATGTGTTGCTCAGAACAGGACACAGAGCAGAAGAATGACTCCCTGTGTCTTGCTCACGACACTCCTGTTAATGCATCCCAGAATCATGTTTGGTTTTTTTGCAACAGTGTCACACTGTTGACTCATGTTTAGGTTGTGGTCCACTATGAATCCTAGATCCCTTTCTGCAGTTCTCCTTCCTAGACAATCGCTTCCCGTTCTGTATGTGTGAAACTGATTGCTCCTTCCTAAGTGGAGTATTTTGCATTTGTCCTTGTTAAACTTCATCCTAGTTACCTCAGACCATTTCTCTAGTTTGTCCAGATCATTTTGAATTATGACCCTATCCTCCAAAGCACTTGCAACTCCTCCCAGCTTGGTATCATCTGCAAACTATAATCGTACTCTCTATGCCATCATCTAAATTGTTGAAGAAGATATTGAACAGAACTGGTCCCAAAACAGACCCCTGTGGAACCCCACTTGTTATGCCCTTCCAGCATGATTGTGAACTATTGATATCTACTCTCTGAAAATGGTTATCCAGCCAGTTATGTACCCACCTTATAGGTAGTAGCCCCATCTAGATTGTTTTTTCCTAGTTTATTAATAAGAAGGTCATGAGAAACTGTATCAGTGATTTACTAAAGTCTAGATATGCCATGTCCACCACTTCTCCCTTATCCACAAGGCTTAATATCCTATCAAAGAAAGCTATCAGACTGGTTTGACATGATTTGTTCTTTACAAATCCATGCTGGTTGTTACCTATCACCTTATTTTCTTCTGGTTGTTTGCAGATGAATTCCTTAATTACTTGCTCCATTATCTTGTCTGGCACAGAAGTTAAGCTGACTAGTCTGTAGTTTTCTGGACTTGTTGTTCTTATTTCTTTTCTTATAGATGGGCACTATCTTTTCCCTTTTCCAGTCTTCTGGTATCTCTCCCAACTTCCATAACTCTTCAGATATGATAACTAAAGGCTCAGATACCTCCTCTATCAGCTCCTTGAATATTTTAGGATGCATTTCGTCAGGCCCTGGTGACTTGCAGACATCTAACTTTCTAAGTGATTTTTAACTTGTTCTTTGTTTATTTTGACTTCTAAACCTACTCCATTTCCACTAGCATTCACTATGTTAGGCGTCCCATCACCATCTAACTTCTTGGTGAAAACCAAACCAAAGAAATCATTAAGCACCTCTGCCATTTCCAAGTTTCCAGTTCTTGTTTCTCTCTCTTCACTGATGGGCTTCTCCTGTCCTTGTTCATCTTCTTGCTTCTAATATATTTGTAGAACATCTTCTTGTTACCCTTTATGTCTCTAGCTAGAGTTAGCTTGTTTTGTGCCTTTGCCTTTCTAATCTTGCCTCTGCATACTTGCTTTGTTTTCTTATGTTCATCCTTTGTAATTTGACCTAGTTTACACTTTTTATGAGAGTCCTTTTTGATTTTTAGATCACGTAAGATCTCCTGGTTGAACCAACGTGGTTTCTTGCCATGCTTTCTATCTTTCCTGTGCAGTGAAATAGTTTACTTTTGGGCCCTTAATAATGTCCCTTTTAAAAACTGCCAACACTCTTCAGTTGTGTTTCCTCCTAGTCTTGCTCCCCATGGAGCATTACCTACCAGCTCTCTGAGTTCACTAAAATCTGCCTTCCTGAAATCCATTGTCTCTATTTTGCTGTTCTCCTTTCTACCATTCCTTAGAATCATGAACTCTGTGATTTCATGGTCATTTTCACCCAACCTGTCTTCCACTTTCAAATTTTCAACCAGTTCCTCCCTATTTGTTAAAATCAAATCAAGAACAGCTTTCCCCCCAGTAGCTTTCTCAACCTTCTTAAATAAAAAATTGCCTCCAATACAGTCCAAGAACTTATTGGATAATCTGTGCCCTGCTGTGTTGTTTTCCCAACATATGTCTGGATAGTTGAAGTCCCCCATGACCACAAAATCCTGCGGTTTGGATGATTTTGTTAATTTTTTTTAAATGCCTTATCCACCTCTTCTGCTTGCGTAGGTGGTCTGTAGTAGACCCCTAGCATGACATCACCCAAATCTGTCTTCTATGTCCATCTCCACCTCAGTCCAAGTATATACATTTTTAATATATAAGGCAAAAACTCCTCCCTTCCCCCTCCATCCTTCCTGAGCAAGCTGTACCCTTCTATTCCAATTTTCCAATCATGTGTGTTATGCCACCAAGTGTTTGTGATACCAACAATGTCAGAGTTTGGTTTATTTATTAGCGCTTCCAGTTCTTCCTGCTTATTTCCCATACTTTTTGCATTTGTATATAGGCTTCCAAGATACCGATTTGATTTTGCCCCCCCAGTTCTGCCTTGCACCTCCTTTATCTCTGCTATTATAGCCCATGCTCCTTCACATTTCTGATTCATTTCCAAGGTCACCATGCTTTTAATTTACCTGTGGACTTTGGTCACCTGCCCCCATCGAACCTAGTTTAAAGCTCTTCTCACTAGGTTAGCCAGTCTGTGTCCAAATAGTCTCTTCCCCTTCCTTGAAAGGTGAACCCCATCCCTGCTTATCAGTCCTTCTTGGAACAGCATCCCATGGTCAAGGAACCCAAATAAAATAAAATAAAATATTCAAATAAATAAATATTGATTTATGTCCAACACAAAAGGTTTCAATATTGTCTTTATTTATGGAAGGGGCAGGGAACCTTTTTTGGGTCAGGGGCCACTGACCCACAGAAAAATTATTCAGGGACCACACAAGTAAGAATAAAAAACCAAAACAGGACAAAAAAACCCTCACGGATATGGCTCCCAAATGGAGGGTAGGGAACAGGGAGGACTGAGATTCAGGGCTTCCCATAGGCCAGATTAACTCTTCTGGAGTTCTGGGGTTAGTGGATTTTGTGAGCCCCCCCAGGCTCTGGGGTGGGGCTAAAAATGAGGGGGTCAGTGTTCAGGACAGGGCTGCCAGTGAGCGGGATAGTGATGGGGTGCAGGACCTGGGTAGGAGGTGGGAAACAGGAGGGGGTGAGGGTGCGAGGTCTGGATGGGAGGAAGGGTGCAAGAGCAGACTGGGAGTAGGGTCTCTGGCTGGGGAGCGAGGACAGGAGCAAGGGAGGGTGCAGAGTCTGGCCAGGAGGGAGGGTGCAGAAGAAGGGTAGGTGTAGGGTGTCTGGCCAGCTGGGAGGGTGCAAGAGCAAGGTGGACGCAGGATGTTTCGCTAAGGGGGAGAGTGCAGGACCGGGATGGGGGTGAGGATGGGGGGTCTGGGCATGAGGGGGCAGAGGAGCACTTGCTTTCATGCCCCGTGCCACTCCCAGGCACCATGTCCGAGAAACGGCCTCTTCCTCCTCCGGATTCTGGCCAATGGGAACAGCAAGAAAAGCCTTTGCTGCTCATCCATTCATCCATTTCTTTGCCCCTTTGCTAAAATGCCAACACACATAGGCTGGTTATTTCTAGTTGTAGGAGTGTTTTTTATGGTGAGAACCTCCATCCAATAGCAACTGGGGTTAATCTGATCCAAGTCATTCTATGAACACCACCAAAAGGACTTCAGTTGGTAACAACCTTTTGCCACCTATGACTTTGGGGTGGGTGCAAGCCAGCAGCTGTGAATGAGAGGAACTTTTCAAAGGAATGCAGTATTAGTATTCTGAAATACACATGCATGAATGTGATAGGTGTACAGGTGTGTATTGTGCTCTAGATACACAGCTTAAGCCTATTCTCCCATTGCTGCATGCAGAAAACTCCCATTAATGGAAATTAGAGTATGTTTTGATGGCAGGAATGGAAACCATTTTACACCATATATTTCTGCTTTGTCTGTACTGGGATGGGTGATAGGTATCTTTAAATCCTTGACTGCTGTTTAAAAGATGGGATAAATTTTAACAAGGCTTTTGACTAGGTGGTGTGTCCTTCCTTTCTTATGTTTTGTTACAATCAGGCTTGTCAGGCATCAGTTTCATTGTTAGTTGTCGCTAAATGTCCATTTCACTTGACACAGAAATAATGAAATAAGAATCCATTGATAATATTTGGCAAGCGCAGCTGCCCCCGCGCTTTGCCCATGCAGGGATCCTCTGTCATGGCACCGCAGCTGTGCAGACAGCCACATGCAGCCCTGCTCTCATGGCTCTAGCTACTCACTCCCCAGCTGGGAGTGTCCCACAGCAGAAGCCATTCAGCAGCAGTGTGGCTCCCCCTGCACCTGGGTCCTCATGCACCTCTTCACAGCCCTGACCTGGAGTCTCTGCTCTGCCAAGCCAAGGCCACAACCTCCTCTACATCTCGTGCTTGGGTGTCTTAGAGCTGTCGGCTGGGCGAGGAGCCCCCAGAAACCCTGCTGTCAGCGCTGACCTAACCCAAACCCTCCTCTTAATTTCTCACAAGGGTGAAAATTAAAATTGCTTTAAAATGGCTTAAAATAAAAATTTATATTAATTGTGGAAATTGCAAAAAAGTCAACTTCTGCCAAGCCTAATTATAATATGAATTCTGTGTAGGAATAATTAAAATATTACCCTATCTGATGGCATCTAAAATGAATTAAGATTCTTGATTATGAAAAAAAGGGCCCAGACTGAAAGATCTGAATGTAGTTCCAGATTTTGGTTGCTAGTGTTGTCACCTAAAATTTTCAAATTATCCCATTGTGGGAATCTAGAAAGATACGTAAGATAGGTAGAAATAATGATCATCTCTAATGAACTGTTCTTCAAATCAGAAGTGTCATGTTATTGAGCCTCAGAGAGGTGGCTGTGTTAGTCTGTAACTTTAAAAACAACGAGTAGTCCTGTGGCACCTTGGAGACTAACAAATATATAGTATCATGAGCTTTCATGAGTAAAACCCATTTCATCAGATGAGTCTGATGAAGATACCCACGAAAACTCATGGTCCTATATATTTGTTAGTCTCCATGTTACTTAGCATTCACTCGTCTGGGTTAGCTGTATACTTTGCATTTAAAAATTCAGTAAATATCTTGATACAGTAAAACCTATGTTATCTGGCATGCTCGGGGATTAGGGCGTTCTGGTTATCTAAAAATTCCGGTTATCTGAGGGTCCCATCAACCTAGGAAAAACCAATGGACAATAATCGTAAAACTCAAGTTTTTAATGTTGGTAGTTTTGTAGTGTGAGGCAGTTGGTCTCACATTTCTATTTTGAGTTAAAGATGATTAGTACTTAAATAAAAAATTGTTAAGCCAATCATGGTAAACCAAGCCAGGCCTGTGCGCCTGAAGATGTGACAGTATTGTGGCTGGGGGCAATGCTGGTTAACTGGTTAGCGTTTTCTGATTAACAGAGTGCCGGATAACAAAGGTTTCACTGTACAAAAAATGGAGCTGGAGAGTGAAAGCTTGTGAAAACTGGCTTCTTTGGTTTACAATTTTAGATTTTAAGGATGGAAGGAATCCTTGCCATCATGTAGTCTCTCTAGAAATGGATTGCGGTTTTGTGGATCTCTGGGCTAGAGCAAGTGGGGGCACCTTCCCACCCCTTCTGCCTGCAGTCCCATTCTGCTCCCTACCTCTGGTGCTCCTGACAAGCAAATGGGATTGGGGCACAGGGGTTTGCCCTTCTCCGCCTGCTTGTTGCACCTGTCAGGAAATGGGGGATTCTTCTGCTCCCTAGCTGGAGTGCCAGGCAGGTGAAGTGGATAGGGACATGGGGCCCTCAACTGGCTGGGCCCCTGCTTTGGGTCCTGTCGGCCCAGGGGCTAATCTGCTACTGAATCTATCCTTCTGAGTAACACAGGTTTTGGAAATCGAGTGCAAACCATTGACATTTCCAAAGCTTGTATGTGTCTGGGTCAAAGTGTTTGATTTAGATCCATCTTTATTAAGTAAGTAGCAAAAGAAGAGTGTGTACTTAGATCAAGATACCCTAGAAGAATAAGCGGTAGCAATGAAAAAGATCTGTTTGTTCTTTTACATTATGGATTGTTCTCTGTGTAGACACCCACTCAGTGTAAGTACATTCAGTATCTTGAGAAAAGAAGAAATTTACCACCACTTCTTGTTTCACAATTTGGGCTGGATGTGTTTATGGATGTTTTTACCTTTTCTCTGTCTGGAGTATCATATATTGAACAGCGCTGGAGTCCAATACTGGACATGATGTCCGATGTTTTACAATGAATTCTATGTAACATGTTTGTCTTGAAAGGGGCCCAGTTTATGTTACTGTCGTGTTAGTTTCTGTCTGGAAAATATGTCCACTTCTATATAGAGGTTAAGGCTGGCACTTAAATTTTGATGGGGTGACTTCCTTGTACTGTTGTGTACAGTAAAGCTGTGCTTCGTGTCAGTCTGTGTCCGTCCAGTTGCCATAGAAAGACACCCTTGTTTCAACTCCAAGACCATGTATCCTGGAGAAAATGAATTTATGTCTGGCTGTTAGCCTATGTGAATGCTTGCTGGGGGAGAATGTGTCTGTTGCTGAGGAAGAGTGATTTACAACTTCATTCTTGCTGAAAATATCAGCTGATAAAGTGCTTTGGGGACAAATGGCTCTTGGTTTCTCTGCAATTCAGTTCAGCTAATGAACAAGGCAGCAGATGGCAATTAGGGGACAGCTGGGCTTACCCAGAGAGCTTTGGTCTAAGATACAAAGAAGAAGAGAGTTTAGTAGGCAGAAGGTGCTTGCATGCCAATGGTGCTGTGAAAACAAGACTTCCAAACTCACTACACTTATTTAGCCTTCAGACAAAGGGAGAATAACTTAGAATCTTTTCCTGGGCCTCAAAAGGCAGTACAAGAACGAGTTTTGATGTGAGAGATTTGGTTGGAACCTGGGGCTAGAGAATGATAGGATTAGAGGGTGTCATCAGCATGGAGAGCACAGGCATGTAGGGAGCCAAGGAAGCCATCCTGGGTAGCATTTAAACCTGGTGCCAATCCTCTGAAATTGGGCAGGGTGGAGCTTGAGAATACCTCCGCTTTGTCTTCCCAAACCGATCCTGGGATATGGGGTTTGCTTTGTGCTCATGTCTGTCTCTGATGAGACATCTAGGCAGTGATTTTTCAAAGGGGTTTTAGGGAACTGGTTTCCTGATGCCCCTTGGACAAGTCCTGTTAGAAGCAGTCAATAAGGCTTAATCTCTCTGGGCCAGGCATATGCTAGCTGTACCCCACGTGTCCATCTATTTTGGTTTTTAAAGCAAGCACTTTCATTTTGAATTCACTCAAAATTCAAAACGGAGCTTGGGTGGAGTGGCCATTATAGAGGAGAGAAGCCTTCAGATTTGTATCTAACTATGAGACGGCAATATTGTGTTTTAGATTGAAAGCCTCTCAGGTGGGGACCATTTCTGGTAGCACACCCTAGATGTGCCGGGTAAATGATCATACTGGTTTGTAGTTAATGGTTTGATTTCTCTATGGCAGCAGCAGAAGCAACTCTTCACTGAGTGCTGGCCCCGTGGGGACTCATTATACATGAGGTAATTCTCCACTTTGCACAAAACCAAAAGATGCTTCAGTGTCCATAAGTCCGTGACTATGCTAGTATCCCTTCCTGTATCGTGAAATGGGAATATAAGGGACTGAATGGACCAAACCACCTCTCCAATTCCTTCCTATTGCTCATGGTCAAGCTGCCATATGTATGCTCCCAGAGCACTGTGGGGACAGTTGTCTTCTAAAGTAATTAATAAAACAACCACTGTCACAAGAGTGGTTCTTGCTGGCACGCCCACTACAGCTGACACTAGTTGGCCCCCTTGCTGTCAATCTCTGAAGCAAGGCCATTGATTCAATGGGGGCATGGAGACTAAACCGTCCTCTCCGCCTCTAGGAAAGGAACATGTTGACGGAGCTGTGTGGAGAAAGCTTGCACTGCTGCTGCCTACGTTGTCCTTGCTCAGTATAACCAAAGGACTTTGGTATCTAACCCTTTCTTTTGTGCAAAACTCAACTCTGTGCACAGTACACCCTGGAATTGACTCTTTAAAAAATGTTCCCGTTTGACTCCAGAGCTTGAGGTTTCCTTATTTCTTTTAAAGCAATGAGCAATTTAGAATGCAATCTGCTGCCCAGCTAGTGGTGTGACTGTAACACAGGAAATAGCTGGCATGAACGAGTAATACACTGTCTTGCTCTCTGTCACTTTGAATCCATCACACCGGCCTCATTGCTATGCCCAGAACAGGGTTTCAGCAAAGCAGGTCAGAGGCATGTACTCCTCCCATCCACTCACTAGTTGACTGGAAATGAAGCAATGGACAAGACACATTAACTCTGTGATTTCAGGCTCAACACTTCAGTGGTGCCTGATGGTTCTGGGGTCACAGTAATTAAGGCTAATATGTTATTAGAAATCTACCAGTAGCCTTGATTTAGTGCCTCAGATCAGCCACCTAGTGAGGTTTAAGTGCCTTTAAAGAGGTGGCTAGTATAAGAAATGGATTCCCAGTTATGATCTTTTCTAACTGCATATATAGTATAATGCTGTAGGGTTGTGTCATATGAGTCTTGACCTAGTACTAGCTAAATTAAAACCTTGCAATTTAGAAATTACAGTTATAGTGCCTTATCTTACCTATTGATCTCCCCTCAATTTCCACTTGAAGGTCATGAGTGACAGGGTTTGAACCCAAAGCAATTCATATATCTCTTTGCTTAGATTTGCTGTTCATCTATCTGCACATCCCTTTCTTGCTTTAGCTGGGACCCAGCCTAGCTTGCAGGTAGATCACAAGTGCTTGATGTGAACAGATCATTCCAGTTAGTGTATATGAGAGACCTGCCTAGCATTCACAGTGGGGAGAGCCCATCCTACACCACAACAAGAACACATTGTACCTAGGCTTCTGAGCCAGGTGGTGCTTATTTCACTACCTTCAAAGTGCATAGATCTTTGGAGTGGATTCAGTGGCTGTTTTTCGAGTTGACTTCTTTGGGAGTTTGATCAGGCTCCCATGGTTCAGTAGTTGAGGGCGATGTGAAAATGTTTGTTTGATGGTTTCCTAATTCTGTGCCATTGAAGAATGGACATTTGCTGCCCCCAGGAACTTGCCTCTGCAGTCAAATGGGAAGTAAAATGAATAGTGTAACTTTTGTGGGTGGTAAACAGCCAGTTTTTAATGGCTCCAACTGTCCATCAGCAACCAGAAGAACATATCACTGGGAAATCACAGTCTCAATTCAGGAGGGGAAATTACAAAATGGGACTGCTCAGGCATTGAACTTACAGACATGTGTTGTTTCCTGCAGTAACCTTCGACCACTTTGAAATTTTGCGAGCCATTGGGAAAGGCAGCTTTGGAAAGGTAAGCACCTCAAGAGCAAAACTACTGTATGCCCTATCAAGACGGTAACTAGCCAAGTAATGGTCACATCAAAGAGGCTTCAACTGGAGATCTTATTGTAGAGATGTCAGATATTGCTTATTGATGAGACTTGACCTGAACTTCAACTCCTAAAAGCCCACGAGGAGTCTGACTCATCATGCATTTGGAATCCCCGGATTCTATTACAAGATATTGAACTGCAGTTACTGATAAACCCAAGCAGTAGAATGTCAGTATGTTAGATGGGTAAACATCCTCTGAAGGGCGACTCTGGCGCGAAAGCCTACTTGAGCATACTGGGATGTCCTGGACAAAGCACTACGGTTCTCTGAGAGCAGCACTGCAGGGAGCAGACAAGCATCTGTGTTTGAAATCCCACTTTTGGAATTTAAACACCATGTTAGGGTTGTGGGTTTTTTCACTATGGTGATTTCTGTGACTAAACCTGTGTCTGGAAAATGCTCAAAGAGCTATAAATATTGTGCCAGTCCTTATAGATAGCAGACAATGTCCCACTAGTATTCACAAGTGCCCACTTCAGGGAGTGAGGCTGTCTCAGTAAATTCCCTCAGCTTATACCCTACAGCAGGGCTACTCAACTTTGGAAGCCCCGGGGCCACCATGAAACTCATAGCACACGCTGAGGGCCACAATATAAGTGTGGTTGCATATACATGCAAATATATATGCAAATAGCTTCTTTCACACTGATGGGCATAAATACAAAGATTAAGGCAAGACTACACAACACACAGGGCCCATTTAAGTCACTTAATAAAATGCAATATTTACCCTATATCCTCCCATATGACAGCACTTTTAGGCTAGTCTAGACTACAAGCCTCTTTTGAATGAGGCTTTTTTGAAAGAATGTTTCAAAAAAGCCTCTTTCAAAAGAGAGCGTCTAGACTACAAGCAGATTTTTCGAAAAAGTGAGCTGCTTTTTCGAAAGAGAGTCTAGATGCTCTCTTTCAAAAAAGCACAGTTTGCATTCAGTAGTGCCTTTTTTTGAAAGAGTACTTTCGAAAAAAGGCGTTATTCCTCATAAAATGAGGTTTACCATGATTGAAAAAACTACTGCATTCTTTCAATTTATTTTCGAAAGAATGCGGCTCCAGTCTAGACGCAGGTGAAGTTTTTTTGAAAAAGCTGTTTTTTTCGAAAAAACTCTATAGTCTAGACACACCCTAAATGAGCAATGGCAGTCCAGGAATTTAACTACTAAAATGCATATCAACAGAAGACCATTATATTAACTACTTTTTTGTTTTGGCTCCTACCGGTGGGCCGCATGTTGAGCCCTGCTTAAACCCAAACTGCACTGTGGACCGCAAACAAACGGGCTGCAGGCTGCATGTTGAGTAGACCTGCCCTACAATCCTGCTTGGAGAAAGAGAGGCTCAGGGAGCAGCATGCAACACATGTGTGATGGATGTTTGAGGGAAAGCAGAGATTTAATCAGTTACCTGATAAACCTGCATTTCCCCAACTTTGCTGTGACAACCTCTGTACCCTAACTACGATTCTTCTTAGCATGAATATTGAATGCAGTGCTTACTGGTGATGTGCAGGGTCAAATCCTAAATGCATTAAGCTGTGACTTAGTGACATGAATCTTATTGAAGTTAACAATAGGATGTTCATAAGGACATTTCAGTTGCACAAATTTGCTTTTCAAGACATTTCCCAACTATTCTGTCCAACCTAACCTCTTTGTTTGCTCACTTAGGTCTGCATTGTACAGAAGAATGACACCAAAAAAATGTATGCCATGAAATACATGAACAAACAGAAGTGTGTGGAGCGTAATGAAGTGAGAAATGTGTTCAAAGAACTGCAGATAATGCAGGGCCTGGAGCACCCCTTCCTGGTTAATTTGTGGTAAATCATTACTGCTTTATTTATACCTTTTCTGCTTACTAGGGGCCTGCCTCTTGATCACTTCAGTTGGAACTTCCCAGGGCTATTCAGTAGCTCTGAAAACGTAGGAGTTTGGGGTTTTTTTTTAAATCCCTGTTTATAAAAAAATCTGAGTTCCTATTATATGTATTTTTGTTTTCCTTGTGGATATTTCCCAGGGGGGGTGTCTGACTGCCAGGTAACCCAGTTTTATTTGACTCAGCTCCTTGATAAAAGCATCTGCTTTCATTTCTAGCTGGAAATACAATTGAACTTAGATTCAAACGGTGTTCCCATAATGGGGTCCCCTTCCAGCTCCTATTTAATTGAATAGCTGCCCACTGGCCTGAGGCAGCAGGTCCCCAGTTTTATTCCTCTCACAGTGGAGGCTGCCATGTCTTGCCTGGCAAACCACAAGTGCAATAGATTTTGTCCTGAGCTTTCTTTTTGCTTTGAAACAGTAACCTTTTGGGCCCAAGGGCTTTGGTGGACATCAAATGGGTTAGACAATCACTGACTTCCCAGACATATGGTGGCTAAATATCATCTTTAGAAAATTGACATGATATGCTTCCTCTGTGGCATTTATAAAGCACCAATTTTCAATGAATGAAGCTTGATCCCCAGAGGAGCAGAGTGCCCATCACTCTCATTGAGTTCAACTATGCAGGATTGGGCCTCTCAGGCTATTAAACAAGCACCAGCCCCATGGCTGGGATAAAGAAACATTTCTGTCTTTTAATGTAGTGTGCGTTAACTTCCTGTGCTAATGTGATTGAAAGTTTAAAGGACTGGATATTATTCAAACTGGCTCTGTCTTGGCAGCAGATAACCAGAAATCTAATATAAAAGAGTGGGGTGGAAACATGCATCACCCACTAAGTACCTTGGGAGATCAATCTTAATCTCGATCAATGAAGGTCTCCTTCTCTTCTGTCCCTCCCTTCACTCCCCACTGCCTCACGGTTGCTATTTTGTGGCTTAGTCTGTGCCATCAAAAGCTACCCTTAAAACCTTACTGGTAGTTGCTGAACCAATGCTAGTCAGCAAAGATAAAAGCTTTTGTTCAGTGGATTTAATGACACAAAAAAATAACAAAAATCCACCACAATTCAGATTTTATTGCAGATCTCTCTTTGGGAAAGATATGCATAAAAGAGTCTCTTTCTTTTAAGCATATTTGGTCAATGCAGCCTACACAGTCTGTTTTCAGTGATTTGCCAGCCATCAGAACTGGGGTTGATCAACACAATGATAGAAGACACATTAATCCCTCTATCTTCATTAGATTCAGCACATTTTCCTGTATCAGCAGAGTAGAATGAAGGTTTAAATAAGGCTCTATTGCTGTTGAAGCCAGACAATTTTATTAGGACATCAGTAATATTTCCAATTGTTTGGGGCTTAGCTATCATGTGACTTTCCTTTAATTACATAGCAGCTTAATAGAGTCCATTGATAAATAACTAGAAGGTCCCTGCAGGATACTGGATAATTACACTTAATTAGAGCTAAAGGTAATTTTCAAATGAGGTAAAACATTCAGAACAAACCAAATCCATACGAATGTTGCCTGATTACCTGGAGTTTTGAGTTGAAAACCCACCGAGGAGCACAAATCTTTGACTGGGCTGGATCAGAATGGATTCTGAGTCCATTTATGGCTTTCTATTGAAGTCCTCTGAGAGGGGTAATTTCAGAGCTAAAGCAGGTAAAATGTAATAATTCTGAACTCGAGGCAGAACTCAGCAGTGCAAACTTGAGTAGATTCAAATGAAAGATGATGTCTATGCATAGCCCGCTCCAAAGCAAAACCTCTCAGTTTCTCATTTCTTTCATAATTACAGTCATCTCCAGCTTCCTTGTGACCACACCCCCAAAATGTGACAGCCAAGCTTTGCTTGTGATCCATGAACCAAATTTTTCACTGGATTATTTGGGTTGCTCAGTTTTGGTGATATTTGTTATTCTATCAAATCCACAAGATGACAGCATGAACAGCCAGTAGAAGGATGCTCCCCACAGTTGATCGATAGAGTTGTCTTGTAAGGGTACTTGTGAAATATTATGTGATAAATGAAGACATCCAGTACAGCTACTTAAACTGGGGTAGTAAATAACATTGGCGTCCCCTCACTATCTGATCCACTGGTGCTGCGCTATTAGCCAGCCCTTGGAAATCAACCTCAGAAAATGCGTGTAAATTAGTCATTCCTGTACAACCCCAGACTTGCTTTGTTGTGTCAATTGTGATTTTTAGTGCAGCTGTGTATACCACCTTATAGCTTCATGCTGTGTTATCTTCTTGCTTTTGATAGGATTCCTTGGGTCTGCACAGGAGGACACAGGGTAGCCCATCATAATTGGCAGAGTGAAGCTAAGAGCACAAGCACTGCCAGTTCAGAGCTCAGGCCAGATTGCTAATGCCAGATCGTGTATCCAGTAGATACACCAGCAGGGGCGTGACATGCTTTTGTGGGGAAATGGCATCCCTTATCTCCCCTCAGGCTTCCTAGAGATAGGTGTATTTGGGGACAGTACAACCACTCTTCAATTAGCACCATCAAACAAACTGCAGTGATGACTTGTAGGCTGTTTACAGGTTTTTATATTATTCCCTAATGCCTCCTGAGCAGAATATGTGCAGAATAATACCAGTAAAGTTCTCCAGAATGAATTTCTAAGTGGAAACATTTTATTAGAGGATATAGATTTGCTGGCATCAATTCCTGACTACTGGAAAAGAAGGAGCAAATGTCTATTGCATCCTGCCTGGGGCTGTAGGAAAGGGATGTGTGGGCAAAGCCTCCCAAACTAAAGGTGAGTTTAGGGTTTTACGTTGAACCTAAAACAGTTGCACAAGCCATAAATTTGCAGCAGATCTAGCCTGTCCGTTCAGTCAGACCAGCCCCGCTACCTGAGCTGCTCTCTGCCAAGTTAACTTGCTCCCTTGTCCCCTCACCGTGTTACCTCCTACAGCCTGTGGCCTCCTCCCTTGCCCTCAGTGGACACTGGATAGCCACACTCTTGGCTACGTAGTTCAACCTCCTCTCCTTCTCCCAAAGGGAGTAGAAGCATTTGAAATGTCACTGTTCTTACTACTAATGGCTGCTATGCTGCAATAGGAACATATATAACCTACCCACCTGGGCCGAAAACAGGGTTTGAACCCAAGAGCTACCCTATCACATGAGCTACAGCAGGGGTGGGCAATAATTTTTTTATGGGGGGGGGGAGGCACTCCAAGAATTTGTAAAGTGTTCAAGGGCCGCCCTCTTTCATGATATTAATGGAGGTGGTGTGGGTCTGTAATAGAGGTTGGGTGCAGAAGGAGGCTTGTGGTATGTGATTGAGGTGCAGGAGGGGGTGTGAGATTTGGGAGGAAGTTTGGGTGAAGGATGCGGTTGTGCGTTGGGGCAGGAGAGTGGGGTGCAGGAGTTTGGGTTGTGACCTAGGGCAGGAAGGGGTTGTGACCTGGGGTAGAGAATTGGGACACATGGTCTAGGAGGGGGCTATTGGTGCAGGGGAGGGGCAAAGGTTAGGGAGTAGGGGGGCAGGAGTGAATAGCAAAAAAAGGAGATGCAGATACTTGTATTTCATCTACTGGTCATGATCTTTAAGCTAATGCTGCCAGAGAGGTAAAATATGAAAGTGCTGGTACTACTTTGTAATGCACTGGGGACTTTGCCAAGGATTTGGAGAGTGATTCGCCTAATGTGGATACACACATGAAATATCCAACATCCGAACCGAAACAGACCGATCGGCTGAAAGCACTGCTGCCTGCAGTCCTTTTCAGTATTAGCATGTGGAAGGACAACTTTTATGGCTGAAGGGTTAGTGAACAGCCATTGGCTTTCTTTTTTAATGTAAACACCCAAGTTGTCCTGTACTGCTGTGCAGACTGTAGAACCCTGAATGAAACAGTGTTATCAAGCAACAGCTGAATTGCTCACTAGACTTATCTCTAACAGACTTCTTTCCTAACCAAAATGTTTAGGCCTCCATGAAGCCGGTCTGAGTCATGTTCCAGGCTTGGTAACAATACCATGTTGTGAGTAGAAGAATAGACATGCTGCAAAACTACCCTAACTGGAACCCTCATTGGGAGTCCCAGCAGTGCCAAGGACTGAAACCTCCTCTCCAGTAGATAATGTAATCAAAACAGCTTTTGGGGAAACGGGGGAAGAAGGGAGGGAGGATTTGCACTGCTACTGCCCGTTCTGTACATAGTTTTGCAGCCCAGTACAGGACTGAATCCAGCTGAAACTTCTTGCAAGCACTTAAAACCCCTTATTTTAAAAGAAAAGAAATGACAGTGCTCTCTTAGATGCACATATTAGTGACAGAGTTTTTTGTCACTTACAGTTTTACAGTGATTTAAGCCTTCCAGTACGATGAAGATTTACAGAGCTCTGCTTGCTGGTTTTGTGCAATCTGCTTTGCTTTTAAGCAAAGACAGAACCTGATTTAGCATCCCATTTGCTTATGCTGTTTCCGGGGGGGAATCTCTTGGTACAAGAGCAGGCATTTTTCATCTTTATATTCAAGAGCCTTCTGTGAGCACTAACTACTTAGAGTCTGGAAAGTATTGATTACTTGAGGCATCATTTTGACTCTCAGTATTGTAGGCAGACCAGAGCTGCCAGCAATACCTGTAGTGCAGGTTGCTTGTGACTTCCATTCTAGCACTCTGCTTTCAGTTCCTTTTAACTTTGCCAGACTTCAACAGTTTGGGGGGGAATTTTCATGCTGAGTGTTTGCCTTAGCCTGATTTTTTTAGGAAAACCAGGAAAAAATGATCCAGCCTTTTCTGAGAATGAGACTGAGGGGCAAATACATTGGTTTGTGCATTATCATTTGTTTAACTGCTTAGTTGAGATGGTCTTAACACCTTTATGCTTTGGAGCAGGGACTTGACATTTGGCACGATGTGACCTTTGTATCAGGGATGTGCCTTTTGTTATAAGACTTTGGAAAATCTCAGTTCCTGCGTGCTTGATCAAGACTTGCTAGAATTTGCCCCCCAAAATTTGCAAAGAACATTCAGCCCTGAGTGACAGTTACCATGACGGAGCAGGGCTTTCTCTGCAACTGCTGTTCCTGGCTAACATGAGCCATGTTAGGAATTAAGAAGTTGAGATTTTCAAGAAAAGGTTGCTGATGTAGGAGCCATATGAAATCAATGCACTGTGTGTTTATATTCCTACACATAACTGGTCAGCAGCAGTTCATTAACAAAGGCTGCATAGCAGTTCTGCTGACTTCAGCGTTGATGCTATTCCAGAAACTAAAAAGCACACAAATAAAGGCAAGCCAATGTCAAATCCCATGATTCGGAAGTACAGCTGAGGTTAATCTGGTGGTGCGTGTTTAGAGGCAAATGGGGGGGGACATTTTAAAAACGGGGGAATCCATGTTTGCCAAATGGAAAAGCATAAACTGTTAAGAAAAAATGTTCATTTCTGAGTTCCTTTGGAGCTACTGGAGAAAATAAAACTGAACCCCTTCCCACCCCAAACATTTAGCTATATCTAGTCAAACATGCATTTCCATTTGAGCTTTCTTTCCTTCTGTAAAGACAATAGGCTCATGACCTGATCGCAGGCAGAACAATTGCTGTTCACTCTCAATGCTTTTAAAAGAGACTGAGCTTTACCCTGAAATACCTGCTTCTTACTATATAAAAATTATCCCTGTAGCTAAATATTTGAAACACTTTTTCATCTGGAAAATGGCTTTTTAATGCTTTTTATACACAACTTTCCTCTCCACTTTATTAACTGTCCTCACAACAACACTATGAAGTAGGTAGTCATTTAAAAGATGGGGGAATCAGGCAGATAATTTAGATGACTTGTTCAAGACTACAGGGAGAGTCAGCATTAGAACAGGAATGGCTTTCGTTCCCAGGGTGAGACAGCTCCTTCTGGTGAAATTGGATTGCACCTTTCTGTTTAAGAAAAAAATTGGCATGTTATTGCTGTTTAGAGTATCACCTCTGATAGCATCTGTAACAAGTAGGCTGTCTTTTTGTTGTTGTTCCGAAATGTACACAGCATAGTGATGTGGGACTCTCTGTGTTCTAGTGCCAGTATTTACTCAGGGGCACCTGCACAGTATGAACTGCTGCCTTCTCTCTCTCACTGGGCGTAGTTAATTGGATAACCAAACAGATGTGCCCAGATCAATCCAGTCATGAAATTTTCACAGAAATGTAAATAGAAGTTTGTGTAATTCAGCCATAATTACACACACATATTTAGGGATAATAGCAGACCACAAGTTAAAAATGAGTCGTCAGTGTGACACACTTACAAAAAAAAGCAAACATGATTCTGGGATACATGAACAGCAGTGTTGTGAACAAAACACATGAAGTCAGTCTTCTGCTCTACTCTGCACTGATTAGGCCCCAGTAGGAGTATTGTGTCCAGTTCTGGGTGCCACATTTCAAGAAAGATGTGGAGAAATTGGAGAAGGTCCAGCGAAGAGCAACAAAAATGATTAAAGATCTAGAAAACATGACTTGTGAGGGAAGACTGTAAGAAGTGGGCTTGTTTAGTTTAGAAAAGAGAAGACTGAGGGGAAATAGCAGTGATATCAGTTTTCAAGTATCTATAAAGGTGTTTCAAGAAGGAGGGATAAAAATTGTTCTTGTTGGCCTCTCATAATAGGACAAGAAGCAATGGGCTTAAATTGCAGCATGGGAGGTTTAGGTTGGACATTAGGAAAAACTTAACTGGAGATATTTAAGAGCAGGTTGGATAGTCATCTATCAGTGATGATCTAGACCAGGGCTACTCAACACGTGGCCGGTGGGTCACATGCGGCCCGCGGCCCATTTATTTGTGGTCCACCGTGTGGTTTGAGTTTACGCAGGGCTCAACACGCGGCCCGCGGGTGGGATCCTTTGAACATGGCCGCCACTAGGAACACGCTCCACAATGGTGAGGCATCTCCCAAGTGTGGTGAGCACTGAAAGAAGCAAGTTCATGGGCTGGCTGGAACAGATGGGTACAGGGTGTTAGCATTTCTAGCCCCAGGGAGGAGCTGCCGGGAGTGCTGGGGCATTGTGGGAAGTGCTTTGTATTCATGCCCGTCAGTGTGAAAGAAGCTGTTTGCATATATTTGCATATATATTTGCATGTATATGCAACCACCCTTAAGTTGCGGCTCTCGGCATGTGCTGTATCATTTGGCCCCCGGGACTTCCAAAGTTGAGTAGCCCTGATCTAGACAGTTTGTAGTCCTGCTGTAAGGGCAGGGGACTGGACTGGATGATTTCTCAAGGTCCCTTCCAGTTCTAGGATTCTATGATTCTATGCTGTGTGCCTCATTGAAATTAAAAAAACACACTTTGAAAAATAACAGTATTGTCAGGATCTCTTCAATTTGTTCAAAATGTTTTCTTTCCCCTTCTTCCCTAAAATAACTCTGTGGAAGCTTGAAAATAAAATCTGCTTCTTTATTGATCTCTTCTCCCTTTTTGAATTCCCTAGCACTAGGCTGATTTGTGGTTTACGGTTGCTCATATCCATTGGATTGTTGACCCTGAGTATTACTTTCTTATTTAGAGATAATGACAGCTATGAACCATTGCTTTTTTCCAAAAGACATATATAAAGATGTCTGAAGATGTATACAGATATTTCAATAGTTACACAGAGAGACAAAGTCTTTATCGGCAATAGTTCATGGTCCCAAATCTGATTAGTATTAACACTATGAACTTACATATAGTATCAAACACAGACATTGATCTAATTTAAAAAATTAGGGATCCCATCACATGTGATACTGAATGCCTTCAGCTCAACAGGATTACAAAAGGTGCCCAGAACCAATAAGGATTGGGCCCATAGTCTATGTGTAAACTGCAGATAGACACCTGAAGCTGGCCCTTGTCAGCTGACTCGGGTTTGAGTGCAGGGCTGTTTCATTGCAGTATACACTTCTGGGCTCAGGCTGCAGCCTGATTTCTGAGACCCTTCCACCGCACAGAGGCTATGTCTAGACTGCAGGCTTCTTTCGGAAGAAGCTTTTCCAGAAGAGATCTTCCGAAAAAACTTCTTGTGAAAGATCATGTCCACACTGAAGTACATCAAAAAAGTGATCTGCTTTTTCAAAAGATAGCGTCCACACTGAATGGATGCTATCTCGCATTTAAACTGTGATTACTACGGACGGAGTGGCCACCAGGGCACCTGTGCTTTTTTCCTCTTTTTTCAAAAGAACTCCCTCTTCCCCCGTCCACACATACCTTTTTCCAAAAGAACTCTTTTGGAAAAAGGCTTCTTCCTTGTAGAAAGAGATTTACCAATGTTGGAAAAACCCCTCTGTTCTTACAATTTTTTTCCGAAAGAACATGATCGCAGTGTGGATGTAAATGAAGTTTTTTTTGGAAAAACGGCTGTGTTTCCGAAAAAAACTCTGTAGTGTAGACATACTCAGAGTCCTAGAGATCGAGCTCCTGCTTGAACCTGGAAGACTACACTGCTTTGAAATAGTCCCATAGCCTGAGCCTTGCGAGCCCAAATCAGCTGGCATGGGCCAGTTGTGAGTGTCTAATTGCGGTGTAGACCTACCATAGGTGTCTGTATAGCAGAGGTGGGGAACCTTAAGGCCAGGGGCTGGATTCAGCCCCCAGCTTGCCTGGATCTGGCCCTCGAGGCTCAGGGCTTCCCCCCCAGCATTGGGGAGCCCATGCTGGTGCTCCAGCCCCCTTCCAGCTTCTCACTTGTGTGCAGCCCCCGACGGATTTTTCTGTGGGTCAGCAGTCCCTGACCCAAAAACGGTTCCCCATCCCTGCTGTAAACTGTAGTATAGTCCAAACATATGACTGGGAGTGACAAACCCTCATATACAGATGTAGCATTATAATAATTTTGGTCATATGGAGCTAGAGAGGGCTGTACTTCCAAACACTTTTTCTTGGAACATTACTCCTCCTTAGTCTGTAATGTGGTATTTCTGCTCTCTCAGGTACTCATTTCAAGATGAGGAGGACATGTTCATGGTGGTGGATCTACTTCTTGGCGGGGATCTGCGTTATCATCTACAACAAAATGTCCGATTTCAAGAAAGCACTGTGAAACTCTTCATCTGTGAGCTGGCATTGGCACTGGATTATCTCCAGAGCAGACACATCATCCACAGGTTAGTCATGGGCTTCAAAAATAGGTTGATGTTGACACATTATCTTATGGTTGAGGCAGAATCAATGAAGATCATTTGTTTTAAACTGTATTTATGAGAAAAAGATGTCGGTATGTTACTATATATCTCTTGAGTCACAGTTGCTAATTTTACTCATCTTTGATACCATCCACTAAGTTGAGCAGGAGAGGCAAGAGTTGGTGCTGGGGGAAGCCGGCTTAAAAGCTGGTTCCCGCTGTGCTGCCTCTCCCCCCTCCCCCACGCTACTGCCTCTTTCAGAGGCAGCAGCATGGGAGGAGGGGCAGCGGAGGCTTCTGCAAAGCAGCCTCTGTCTAAGGCTGGCCCAGGCTCACAGTGGACAGAGGCTGCTCCGTGGCAGCAGCCCCTGTTTGAGGGGAGGTCCGAGGTTACCGCAGACAGGGGCTACTCCTCTGTCCATACGGAGCTCAAACCCCTCCCCGCTGCAGACAGGAGCTGCTGCCTTCCCTCGCTGCTGCCTCTGTATCAGAGGCAGCAGCATGGGGCAGCAGGCGAAGCCGGTCTGCTCAGAGAGCTGGTTTTTAAATCGGCTTCCGTTGCGGACCAGCTCCCACCTGCCACCCCACTGATAGAGGCAGCAGCATGGGATGGCAGGGGGTTACCTGGGAGTGCACTGGTTCCCAGCCCTGCCCCCGGGGACTATCGAATAGTCGTGTAACCACTAAAATTTGATGCAGTAACGTGACTATTCAATTATGTGCTAACATCCCTAGTTTAAAAGCTTTAGAGGAGTAGCCGAGTTAGTCAGTAAGTGGAAAAACTTAAAAAACAACCAATATTGTTGGTTGTTTTTTAAATTTATCCCTAGTTTAAGTTATCCACTTCATTCCTCACAGGTCAATGTGGGATTCATAGCTTATGGAAAACCTCACATCATTCAATAGTGAAATTTGTTGGAGCATTGACAAACTATTAAGCAAGTCTTTTCCAGGCTTTCTTGACTGGGAGGAGGGAACATCAGGATGAGGTAGTGTCAAAGCTAGAGGAAATGTTCTGTTTAAAAGAATGAAGATGGCTCTCCTTTTCTGACAGAGGAGAGTGGGTATAATAACAGTACTGATCTGGCTTGTCCCTTGCTGATGTGGAAGGAGAAGCAGAAGCAGAAGTGACTGGGTGGAAATTTCACATTTGTGTCTTGCTGAAATCTTTTCTTAGAAAAGTTAAAGGTTTAAAGATT
This sequence comes from Pelochelys cantorii, assembly GCA_032595735.1. Taxonomy (NCBI): domain Eukaryota; kingdom Metazoa; phylum Chordata; order Testudines; family Trionychidae; genus Pelochelys; species Pelochelys cantorii. The sequence goes on from CM064340.1 coordinate 22,027,866, forward strand.
TCTGAAGCAGAGGGTATGCTATTTCTCTCCCTTAGGTAGATACCATAGAACATTTTTTTCACTGCTCCTGCAAGAAGACATAATTACCAGATTTAGTTAGCTCCAGCTCCTCCATGCCAGACCTAGCCATTGAAGGAAATGCAGTGGAGAGAAGGCACCTTTATTGGGAATCTCTGTTGATGCATTCGAAGTTATGGGCAGCAGGACTAACTCTCTGGAACAAACAGAAGGAAGAAGAATGGAAATAGATGCTCCTTCTCCTATATGAGAATTAAATGCCTCTCTCAGTTTTGCAAATTTCTCACTGGAGTTTGTGCATGGCCAACAAAGCACAATTTGAGTTCCTCCAACAAATGAAAGACCTGCTACTCTCTTACGTATATGTGGTACTTCCGTTATCATGAATAGTAGCTCCAGTAGGATATGGGATAGTAGTATATGGCAGAAGGAAACTGCCCTTGAGATTCACAAGATAACAGCTGCTCTGCAAAGTATCTCTCACAAAGGAAAAAAAAAAGAACTTTTGATAACAGGTGATCTTGAAGGAGACCTTGAATTTCTACAGCTCCTGTTCTGGTTCCTTGCTTTTGTTTGCTTTATTCAGCTATGTTGGATAGTAAGAAATGTTCAAAATTTGGAGGAAACAATTACTTACTTTTAAAAATACCCATAAGAATAACAAAACTAATTACAATCAGCCCTCAGGGCCTAATTGCAACCATCCCTCAGAAGAATAATTTCATGGAAACTAATTATTACAACTGAACGCTACCAAAAATTCCTATTTGTCTTTTAAAATCTGGTGATTTTTAAAAATAATTATTCTTGACTCGATTGCTAATGTGAGATTAAAAGATAGTTTATGCAGTACAGAAAAGTGATAGGTCACCTTCCATCACAACCCCATTATGTTTAGTGTGTTTTAGTTCAAAGAGGCAGTAATGTCAGGTTCTAAATGCAGACATTACTGGTGGGATTTTTTAACTTCTAGAACAATGATACAGTTTAATTAGACAACTAGTTATAAAAATCCAATAAATGTGATGCCCAAGGGTGAATCTGATGCCTCCGTTCTCTATAATGCAGTGCATTGTTTCAATCAAAATAGGAATTAACCAAAGCTGCATTTGTAAATCACGGTCTTATTCTCTGCTGGTATAAAGGGATGGAACTCCAGTATATCTGCAGAGAATTTTTCTCTGTTTCTGTTTATAACAACAACATATTTCTGTTTCTTCTCATCTTGCTTGATCACAAATACCTTTACAAGCCTAATGATCTGATGTACATACTATACATAGGGCTCAAGTCATTCTGTATTGAAACGTAGCCAGACAAGGGAGAAGCACAGCCACTGTTGTTTTTTTCAGTGCATAGCAAATAACATGCAGCAATTTAAATTAGGAACTAAAGGATACACCCTGTCCAATTATTATTGCTTTGGGAGAGTATATAGATGCTTAGAAGCTGCAATGATTGGGGAACGGGGAGAGAGAGGCATGGAAGCACCAAGAAGTGAAAATTATTTAAAATAAAATGTAGTTAGGATCTCAGTTGGCACCCTGTGCATGAGAGCAATGCAATGGAATCTTTAACAGCCAAAAGTTATCCAGACATTCTTTTTTCCTTAGAGCTTTCAGTAACTTTAATACCAGGATAGATCACCCAAGAGATATCTTACTCAGGAATGACCATCCTGAGTCAGACCAATCATGCATTTAGCCCAGTATCCTGGCTTCTGACGGTAGCCAGTGTCATACACTTCAGAGGGAATGCACAGAACAGGGTAATTACCACATGATCCATCCCATCATCCAGTCCCAACTTCTAGCTGTCAGAGATTTAGGATAACCAGAGAATGAGGTTGCATTCCTCACCATTTGATGGGCCTATCCTCCATGAACGTATCTAATTCTTTTTTTAACCCAGTTATACTTTTGATTTTTACAGCATCCCCTGACAAAGAGTCCCACAGGCTGACTGTGCATCACATGAATAAGAACTTCCTTTGATTAATTTTTACCTTGCTGACTATTAATTTCATTTTGGTAACACTGGTGCATGTATTATGTTATACAGTAAATAACACTTCCTAAATTCCTTTTCTCCGCAGCATTCATGATTTCATAAACTTCTATCATATGCCCTCTTAATCATCTCTTTTCTAAGTTGGTCCCAATCATTTTAATCTCTTCTCACAGAGATTGTTCCATAATCCCTTACCATTTTTGTTGCCCTTCCCTATACCTTTTCCAATTCAAATATATCTTTTTGGATGGGGTGACCAGAACTGTATGCAGAATTCAAAAAGTAGGTGTACCATGGATTTATGTAGTAGCATTATATTTTTGTCTTATCTGTTACTTTCCTGGTGATTCCTATAGTTCCGACTTTTTTGATTGCTGCTGCACATTGAGGAGATGTTTTCAGAGAACTATCCACAATGACTCAATCTCTTTCTTGAATAATAACAACTAATTTAGACCCCATCATTTTGTATGTACTGTGACAGACCCAGGCAGGTGGGCAGACCTAGTCGAGTAGTAGAAGGCACATATACTGGCCATTGGTTAAACAGTTGTCTGTTTCTGGCATAATCCAGAAAAAAAGGTTACTTTAGGCTAAAGTGGTCACCTGACTCCAATTAACCTGCAGAGTCAGTTGGGGCTGTTAAGCTAATGGGGACACCTGCTCCTATTAAGCCCTCACCCATACTGTTTAAAAGCTCTCCCTCTAGTCAGTCTGAGGGTGAGGAGCCAGAGCAGAGGAAGAACTGCTGAAGGACTGGGTAATGAAGCACCAATTAGCCATGGGGAAAGGAGCCCTCAGGTAAAGGTGAAGGAGGCATTGGTGGCGGAGGTGGGGGCGTCAAGTGGCCCAGAGAAGAGTAGCAGCTCTGGCAGAGAAGGGAAAGCTGCCAACCACTGCTACCTACAGCGACACCCGTCTGAGAGAGGAAACAAGCCTCTGTTAGGACAGGAGGCAAAACTGTTCTTATCAAACTCAAAAGGCAACAGAGACTGTGGGAGTTCTCCCACCAACCCTCTTGCTAGCCTCGGATGGAAGTGGCTTAGTAGATTGTGACTCTTGCCTCTAGAGTGAAAGAGACGCTATGTTGAGGGTCACAGCTTAATCCACCAGGAAGCGCAGGACCTGCCAAAACGAGGTTGGTGTCTTCTTGCAGTATAGCTGGGATTATGTTTTCCAGTGTGCATCACTTTGCACTCATCAACACTGAATTTCATCTGCCATTTTGTTGCTAAGTCACCCGGTTTTATGAGATCCTTTTGTAACTCTTGGCAGTCAGCTTTGGACCTGCATATCTTGAATAATTCTGTGTCATCTGAAACAGTGCCACATAACTGATCACCCCCATTTCCAGATCATTTATTAATATGTTGAACATTTTCACTGGTGCATCTTCATTTCCTTGACCATAAAAATTATTTGTCTCTCTAACCTCATTTTTTTAGGGTTATAGGATCTTTCTAAACGGTTTTCGAAAAAAAGCTGCAGCCGCCATTATGTAAATGAAGGGTGGGTAATTCAAATCCCAGCTTCATTTACAATTTCGATATGTCTAATTTACATCCCTTTATTGAAAAAGGGATGTAATTTAGATATACCCTAAATGATCATTTACAATTGCGAGGCTCATGGGTTCCTCTTACTGTTCCATGTGTTCCACTGTAATGGCAAAGGGCTGCTACACTGATTGTATATTCCATTTAGTAAAATCTTACTGGTTGTGTATTGTTGTCAAATAACCACGCAAGTGCCTACTGATTCTTTTGATTGGATTTGGTAGTACATATATTTCTGGTGCAGCATGTTATTCCAATGAAAGGTTCAGTAGACTTGCAGTCTTTACTCAGGCAAACAACAATCCAATGGAATTTTGCTTGAGTAAGGAGAGTAGTATTTGGCTTTCAGTGGATAAATTAGTTGCATCTGAGGGTACGTCTACACTGAACAGCTATTTCAGGATACCAGAGGTATCCCAAAATAGCTACCCCGCGTCTACACAAGCTGCCCGTTATTTTGAACTATTTTTCAAAATAACAGGTGAGCTATTTCACCATCCTGGTAAACCTCGTTGCATGAGAGTTAAGGGTTGGCTCGAAATAGCACATTATTTCAAAATTTGGTGCTGTGTAGATGCGCCAAATTTCAAAATAGGCTATTTGGAAGCAGATTTGAAATAAGATACACAATTTGCATAGCACAAATTGCACCTCTTATTTTGAGTTTAGGGGGCTGTGTTGACACACCCTAAGTGTTGTTCCTTCCTGCTGCTACCTTATGCATTACAAACATAAAAAAGGCCTGACCTGCAATATTTTCATAGAAATAATTCATCCCTCAATTTGGAAGAATCCCAGCCTGTTGAAAAGTTCAGCTCTTCTTACAACCTGAAACTGGCAGTAGCATGTTAGAGCTCCTATTTTCTCAGAATGTTTTTCTTTTTCTTTCTTTCTTTTTTTGGTTTTGGTTTTTGTTTTAAACATTTGCCTGTATTGCTGCTTTGTGATGCATCAATCTCTCTGCAAGAGGGAAAAGTTCAGCTGCCCCTTTCAAACTCACTTACCCACAGATGCCACCTTGTTTGGGAAACAAAACAAAACTGTAGAGTGGTAATGAGGATATTGGGTTAGCGTCTCTACCCTGCATCTGCTCATCAGCCACCAAATAATAGATGAGTATGAGTTACACATTGTGAATTAGGATAAGGTTTCTTTGGAGCGGACACAGCGGCAAGATGAGGACAGACTCATGGATGGATTTTAGTGGTGGCAGCCTCCAACTTCTGTTAAATACTAGAAGATTTACCCAGCATTACTCGGATCCTTAACTCAATTTTTGGGTTTTGAAAAATAAAATGAATGGCCTGCAGGCTGTCCATGGGGGCGGGAGAGGAGGAAGAATCCAGGATCCAGGGGCTGGCCCCAGCCTCCAGCAGCCTTCCCCATGACCTTCAGCCTGTCTGGGGGTGGGGACAGGACTCCAGGGTCTGGCCCCGGTCTGCAGCGGACCCCCCACGGCCTGCAAACCTACCGCTTGTACAGGTTTGGGGCATGGTTCCTGTTCCTGGCACTGGTTTTTTTGTGTGTGGGGGGCACTTACCCACTCCATTGCAGAGCTCCATACCCAGCTAGCCAGTCTCTTACTGGTATAGCTGTCCCCAGTAGTCACTCTGTAGTCTAGCTGTCCCCTGCGCATGCTGCCCCAGTGGTGACACATCCCTCCTCTCTCTGCTCCACCATTCCCAGCACTTCCTATTTTCCTAGCACAACCAAACCCTGATCTTTTGTTAGGATATGATGAAGCTGCATACCGAATTTGATGACCCTAGCTCAAGGACAAGCAATAATTTTTGCAAGGGGGCCATTTAATGAATATTGGTAGGTAGTCACAGGCCATCCCAGAAGGAATGGGGCCTGGGTCAGAAGGGAAGGGGCTGGGGATTAGCCTCCCCCCAGAGTTGTCTGGGGCTGGAGGCTTTGAATTAAAAACACAGCAAAGGGCTTCCGGCTCCTGGCCCCACCGCGATTGTGTTGCCTGGCAGTCACCTGGGGTTGCTGCAGCTATTTAAAAGGCTTGTGGCTTTGGCCCCTGCCAAGACAGTGCTGTGGCTGGGAGCTGCAAGTCATTTAATTAGGATCTGGCTGCCTGAGCCACTGCCTAGAAATTTGGTGGGAGGGCAACAGGACATAAATGGAAAGTCTCCAGATGCAGTCCGTGGGGCAAATCAAAGTGTTAGGTGGGCCAGATCAGGCCCCCAGGCCGCATCTTGCCCAATCCTGTCCAAGCGCTCTAACCATTTAGAAGGAGTTCTTGAACAAACGGACAGACAGATGGATGGACTCTCAGAAAGACAGACTCACAAATCTCATATAGATAGATAGATTAGATTAATCGGGAGAAGTACAACTTGCCTATTGCCCATAGAGCCAAAAGATGCTCCACGTGGCCCCATTCCAGGTTGACTCCTGGGAACTAGGGAATACTGGGCAATTGGGTCCTCTCCACTATCTCCCTCCCTCACTGCTGGGACTGCCCCCTTTCACGGCTGACCCCATCAGGTTTTCCCATCTGCTGAGGCATGTAGGTGGCATTTTAGTAGATGCCAAGGTCTAAAGCCTCAGGCTGGTGCTTGGTATGAATAGCTGTCCTGGGCATGTGCATAAGGGAGCAGAGGGGAGAAATCCTAACTCTTAGGTTGAGGTGGCTATAATTATTGATATTTTTAATAATTTATGTCTTATGGTAGCATCCAGAGGCCCCAGTCAAGTGCGAGGCACTGAGCACATTACACCAAGAAGATGTCCCAAAGAATTAACAGTAGAAAACAAAAGGTGACAGGTTTATTCAAAAGACAGGAAGGGAACACCAGGCAACAGAGACAGTTCACAATTTGTGTGATAAACAGCTGTCACAGCACACCAGCTCCCCCTTGACTTACCACTAGTGTGTGGGGTGTGTCTAGGCATGAGGAGTTTTAAGATGAGATTTAAAGAAGGACAATACAATGGCCTTGTAGATTTTTTTCAGAGAGCTCAGGCTTACACAAGTGGTAGCATGAGAGAAAACAGGAAGCAACTCTCTTCTCCCTTACCAGTTTTCTGCTGTAGGATTAGAGGACAGAGGATCCTTGGCTCAGTCCTGCACTGCTTCCACAAGCTGACGAAGCTGGGCCGTGCTGCTCTGCACAAAAGAACTACGTTAGTCCAACTTTCACAGGACCTTCCATGGACATATCTTGTGCGATTAACTTGTATTCACAGCTGCTGTTGGAATTCAAACCATCTTTTAATGGCAAGAGAAAAACAAATCAAAACTAAACCAGTCAGGCCTTGTTTATCATTCTGTCTATATGAAAATCTACAGTTCGTTGGAAGATGGCTAAATGCTGCAAGCATACATGCACTAACTGGGAGTTGCTTGCCTTTGGTGAGTTGTTTGCTTACTAGCTTTCATCAGACCTTTAGCAGAGAGGATATATTCTGGGGCAGAAAACATTTCTCCCCATTCACGTTTTGGTTTTTTTTTCAAATTGACTGCTGAGTTCAGTATATCGTTTTGTCTTTCCAATAAACACTCTGTAGAAATACACACTAATCCCTACAATCTGCATTGTAGAAGGAAGAAACACAACACGAAACTGGTCTAAATCTAACGTCATTGAAACTTGCCCTGACTAAAGTCCAGCGAGTATTTGTTTGATTATTGGCTTAGGGGGTTTCCTACAAATTGCCGTGATGTGCCTACATTTGATCTTGGCTTACACTAGGCCAAGTACTAGCCCATAGTCAGAAAAGTAACTGCAGGAAATACCATCTCAAATGCCATATTTATTTTCTTCAAGTGTCTTCAGAGCAAACATGCACTGTTTACAGATTGAAAGATTATGTGTCATGGTCAGCATCCAGGCACATGTGCTGTAGAACTTTCTGCTATCCTTAGGCACATTCTGCCTGTTTTAAATGGATCAGCAGTGTTCATTGCAGCCCGTGTTTCCGCATCTGGGCCACCACAGGATGACTCTTCAGGTATATCTGAGGCTCATAACAAATGTGACGTGTGGCTCCTAAGGCTTAGGGCAAGATGGTGACCCTAAATTAGAAGAAAACTCCCATTTGACTTCAATTTCTGCCTACTTTTTGCGTCCACAATGGAAAGTTACATTATAGTCAGAATTCCAGTGGCATGAACACACCACATCTAGAGAACTGGGAATGGCCACACAGCCAAACAACAGTTCAGCTGAGCCATGGCTCCTCAATGCCTTAGAATAAATGCACTGAGCCCTGAAAAAAACTGCCTCTCTGCTCCCTCAACATTCACAAGAGGCAGATTCCTCTCTTAACGAGTGTGACATGCACTCTGAGGTGCAGCTAGACCTGTTTGAGGTACTTGTAATACGATGAAACATCCTTGGCCAATTGCAAGATTTTGCAGGTTGTATAATTTTCACTGTATCCCAAGGTGATGACATTAAATTGATAGACGGAGCGGAGGAGTACTGCAACTGTAATTGGGAATCTCAGGAGACATGAAGATAATTATTTACTTTGTATGAGCAAAGCTGTGCCGGGGCAGCAAAGACAAAGACTGATGGCTTCAAATGTTGGTGCATGTATTTTTAAGGAAAGTGGAAAGTGTTAATTAATGTGTAGACATTAGAGATTGATTCTGATTTCACTGACACTGGTGGGACCTCACAGATTGTATACCAGAGTGAGTGAGATTAGAACTGAATTCAGTGGGAATAAATTGTTTAACCTGACTAAACTTGGTCAAAAAAAGAAGTTATTTTAGTTAAATATTTAAAGAATTTTGAAGGCATTTTCATTTAATAGATTCAGATAAGAGCCCAGATTTTTTTGTGATTTTTTTTTTTAAATAATTATTGACAACATGATAGACATGTTTTCATTTGCCAATAATCCACAGTTTTGACAATCTGGGCCTTTGTGTTCTAAGCTGTGGTCTTGGGCGCTGTTGCTTTGTTTTAAAAAAAAAGAAAAAACCCATTTGACCCTGACAGTGGCAGTTCAGTGGTGATGAAGAGATTGTTATATATCTCTTACCTTCCACAGGGTAAGATGTAGTCAGTTGGTGTTTGTGAATCATTGTGAGTTGTTTGTATGAAAGATGCTGTCCCGGTACCAATGATTAGTATTGTGATTATTCCTGGGGTTTTTTCTCACACAGATGACTGTGTGAACCATACTTTTTTTTAGTAGATTACATTTTTAAAATGCTAAATCCTAGTCCTATAAATTGTTATAATTGAAACTGTGGGCCTGATTGAAAGCACTCGGCAGTTAAAGGGTTGTCTGGTGTTTGAATGGTACTCTTTGCGATTTCCATATGCTGTATTAAATGTCAAGGTGCATGGCTCAGTCCCAGAGCAGGTGAGGGATATGGTGTAATTAGCCTATTAAACCCAGATAATGTCTTGTACAGTCAATCAACTGTATACAGCAGGAATATCAGTTGTGAGTTTTCTCTTGCAGTAGGGAGTATTCCCTTTCCACATAGGTAATGAAAATAGCTTTTCCTACTGACAAGACAAAAACTCTTTGGCTGGAACGTGGGTTTTTTTTCCTTACACTTATTAACTTTATTTCCTTTACACTTTATTAACTGCATTTCCTTTTCTTTATCTCCTGGTATTTCTCTTATTAGCTCAAATTCTGTGTAATTTCCTCAGGTGAGATGCATTCAGTAGTATGGCCAGACTGCTATCTGACATAAAGATAGAGAGATTTACCCTCTTGTGGCGTGTGTGTGTAAGAAACAGATAACAAAAAGGGGATGGAAAACATGGTAGAATAACTCCCCCATGAGCAGTTTATTTCTCCTCTTCCAAAAAAAATGTTTAATAAAACCCCAAACAGAGAAAAACATCCAAGTACATACATTATAACTTGCATTGGGAACATCAGTTAAAAACTAAAAATAGATGGTAAAATACTTGTATGAGTGTAATGCGGTTGTCTTCTCAAAATACAAAACTCTATCTTAAAATTAATTACCAAATAAATATTCTGTTTAATCGGGCTACAAATATACAACACAGCTCAGCCCAGATCAGCAGGGAATATATGGATATTTAGTAATTTGTGTGAAATGTTTTAAAGGATGGGTTTTCACATCACAAAAAACACCACCACTGTTGGTCCCATTATTCAGTCTTCATAGAGCAGAATGGCTATGGAATGAATGGACCATAGAGAGTGAGCGTTCCATCTCACCCTAGTAGTCAGTCTCTGATGGACAAGGTTAAGGCAGTTTAGCAGGTAGTGGTCAAACTTGTCTCACTTCTGTGGTCACTCTGTCCTTGGTTTGTGGACAGATGGAGATCTTCAGTCAACAGGCCTTTCTCAAGATCTTCCCAAGATTCAGGGGTGTTCACTCCACTGTCCTGGCTCAAGCTTAAGTAATTGCCTTCTGCAATCCTAAATTCCCCAGTAGTTTCAGCTGGATAGAGTATTCCTCATTTCCTGTGCTGCAGTGTTGCTGAGAATTGTTAAAAAGCTCCTCAGTTATACCCATGAGATGACTGCATTTCACTGATAGATAAAGCAATTCTTGTGTATTGTTTGCATATAAGGTTGCTGTTTTGCAAAAGTACTTTGAGACAAAAGTCACATTATCGGTATAGGTTCAGGTTATTTTATTGTTATTTCACCTTTCAGCAACCAGAATTGTGTTGGTTTCATAAAACTAATAGCAATGAATTAAAACCATCACTTAAAGAAAGTTGCATTGATCTTCAAGAGCCGTAAAGTATGTTGTAAAATCTGTTTATATCCTTTTGGGTGGCAGATAAAACTCATTAGTCCCTGACCCCTACCATTTTTTGCACTGCAATGTGTGAAATGTTTTGAAAGGACGGGTTTTCACATCACAAAAAACGCCATTACAGTTGGTCCTGTTATTCAGTCTGCATAGAGCAGAATGGCTATGGAATGAACTTGGCTATGGAATGAATTTTGATAGATGGCATATTAGAGAATACCACATGGTATTTCCCTGCTTCTGGGAAATTCTTACTCCATCTGGCTGGAAGTTCCCTTTTGGCTATTCCTCTTGATAAACATAGTTATGAATAGTCAACCTCCTGGGCAATTGAAAAAGCCATTACACAGCTGGAAAATTCAGGCTTTGAAATAATTACAAAAATTCTTATGATTAAAGAAGTCATTAACCCAGTTTTAGGAGGATAAACACAGTGCATATTGAAACTTTGTAAATTGCATGGACCACTGTGTCCTCCTTATTCTTCCCTTGATATCAGGTGCTGCTTCTGTTCTCTTTCTTCTCTGAAAGTTTGTCTGCCGTGAAGTGTTGTTGATAATATTGCAGGCTTATGATCAGCTCTATTCTCCTCCTTATGGGATGAAATTTGCCCCTGTGCAGATTTAAGCCTTGTTTTGGGGGATTAAATGTCATTTAAATCATGAATATACTCTTTTCTTAGCCTCTAAATGTGTGATTTTTACCCATGGAGAGGGAGTGCACAACTAATTCAAGTGGTACGCATCTTTCTCTTGTTATCTGTCCCTTTTTTAGGCCTAGAACACTGTATTCAGATTGAAATTCACTGAAAGTCTGGACTGTTGATATCTAGAGTTTTCGTTTTGGCCATTCTTTTTATCCTTCAATAAAATCTTTATTACCATAATTAATTCTTTTTAGAGTATATATTCCTTACGCTTGAAATATAATTCATATTAAGCCAAAATGGACTTGTATAACTAATCACTAATTGTGAAATGTAATGAATGAAAGCAGAAACTATTCCAGTGCATTTTAAACCAGTTTTACCCTCTGCATCTCAATTTTTAAAATGTCTAGCAATGTGTGATATGAAGTACAGTATTTTAAAATATTTCACATTTTTCATTTCATCATTGGAAAGCTTTGAACAAATACATGTCTTCCTGAATAATTACACTGTCATACTGCAATGTATGCAGCTGTATATCCCAACTCTGCTTCATTAGTGTCTCCTGTTTGGGTTTGCTGATCCAAAGGAGGTCTGCTTCAAACACTCCAAAGTAAACAGAGCTTTTTTTGTTCCAAAATATTACTCTATTATGTCAGGCCTGCACAACATATGGCCCGAGGGCCGCATGCGGCCCGCAGGGGCTCACTGTGCGGCCCGTGACAACTACAGGCGGCGCAGCCCCATCCGATCCACCGGCCAGGCGGAGGAGCGGAGCGCCGCCGGGGAGGGAGAAGTGCGGCGATTCTCGCTGCTGGGCTGCCTGCGTGCAGCTCCGGCATGAGGAGGCGGGGTGCAAGCCAGAGGGTGGGATGCCGGCAGATGCCAGGATGCTGGCGTGACGTCGTGACGTCACGGCCAGTGACCGCTGGATTCAAAAAGGCAGAAGGCAGGTAGGGGAGGGGAAGGGGCTTGTGCTGAGGGGAGGGGGGCAGGTCAGGAGAAAGGGGAAGACACCAAGGGGTAGGGTGAAGGAGAGACAAATGCCAGGGCCAAATGCGTGTGGTTTTTTTTTTTTCTCAACAAAAATTTTTAGCCGCGTTTGGTATTTTTGGGAGAGCATCCCTACTTGCGGCCCGCAGCTGTTTTCTTTGGAGTAATATGGCCCTCGTCGCTTTCCGAACTGTGCAGGCCTGTATTATGTGAATGGGGAGCGCTTCTTAGTACAATACTGTGATGCATTGGGGAATAGGTCTGTGTCTAATTATGGATTTTATTTCATTTCAGGAATGCTATTTGTAGTTGTTAATAATTGTGAATTAGACCATCCATTTTGTAGCAAGAATTATGCCTGGAAAGCACGGATAATTGAGTGGAAAATCTGTGAATGGCACTAAGGTGGGAGAAGTTGCAAGCACTTTGAAGGACAGGATTAGAATTTGAAATGATCTTGACACATTGGAGAATCAATCTGAAATCAGTAAGATGAAATTTATTAATCAAGAGCAAAAAAGGAAGGAAAAATATAATACACAATTGCAAATGGAGGATAACTAGTACTGCTGAAAAAGATCTGGAGCTGATAGAGGATCACAAATTGAAAATGAGTCAATGATAAGGTGCATAAGTCAATGATAAGATTAATATCATTCTGCGGTGTATTAACAGGAATGTCATATGTAAGACATGGGAGGTAATTGTACCCCTGTTTTGTATTGTCAAGGTTATAGTGGGACTACTTTGTCAAGTTCTGAGTGTCACCAGTTAGGAAAAATGTGGAAAAATTGGAGTGTCCAAAGGAGAGCAGCAAAAATGGTAGAAGGTTGAGAACCCGACCTAAGAGAGAAAAGGTAAAATAACTGGGCATGTTTAGTCTTGAAAAATAAAGACTATGGGGAAGCCCTCATGAGTCTTCAGATATGTCGATATGTTAAGGGCTGTAATAAAGAGAATATTACACATATTACAGATATTTCTCTGTGTCCACTGAAAATAGGAAAAGAAGTAACTGTCAGTCTAGTTAAGCTCTGAATAGGCTTTTGAGGGAAGTTGTGGACTCTCCATCACTGGAAGTTTTTAAAAACAGGTGGACAAACACCTGTCAAGGATAATCTAGTGTTCTTGGTCCTGCCTCCATGCAGGAGTTTAGACTTGATGACTTTTTGAGGTCCCTTCCATTCCTACGTTTCTGTGATTGGGTAACAGAGACATCACGGACAATTAGCATTGAATGGCTTTGCCCTAGTGAAACTATGAATTTGCTATCGGCAGGACCACTGAGTCTCTTCACAGAAGATTGTCTCGGGAGAAAGAGGGGATGGAATCCTCCCAACCAGATCTAAGCGAATGGCTGGGAGAGCTGAGGGATAGGGTATGTTTTGAAAAGGGGTGCTTCTCTAAACACCAGGGGCCTTTTTGTCTCCAAGACTAGAAGACCCAGAAGGAGGAGTAGAGGCAGAAGGAAATAAACCTGGGGACTTACAAAATGGGGTGAGACCAGTCTATTTGTTGGTTTCCAAGGGTTTGTAACCTGTGAGTGTGTGTGAGTGAGTGAGTGAAAACCAGAGCTTCTCCAGTTGCTGGACTTTGGTAATTATGTTGAAGCAAGGAGGAGGCTCTGGAGGGCTGAGGCACTGGTTCCCAGACTTTAGGTTAGGGGTGGGCAAAAGGGCCCCTGCTTGCCTGATCTGTCCCGCCAAACAGGTTGATGCAGCCCATGGAAGCCCTGCTGCTCCCCTGCCCCCAGGCCAATTAGCGTCTAGGGGCAGAGGGAAGCGCATGAAGTTTCCTCCGCCCTGCCAGGAGCGCGAGGTGCTTAGAAGTGCCATGCGCTCCTGGCAGGGTGAGAGGAGACTTTGCACGCTCCCCTGCCCCCAAGCCCTGATTGGCCTGGAGGCAGGGGGAGCATGCGAAGTTTCCTCCGCCCTGCTCCCGCCCTGCAAGGAGAAACGCCACATGCTCCTGGCAGGGCAGGAGAAGACTTTGCATGCTCCCACTCCCCCAAGGCCTGAGTGGCTTGGGGGCAGAAAGGGGAGCGCACAAAGTCTCCTTTCACTACCAGGGGCATGGGCACCTAGGGGGAACCTCTGGGGGGGTGCAAAGATGCTCCACCACCCCCAGACTAATCATGGTCTGTGGGTGGGGAAGCAGGGAAGTATCCTGGTCCCAGCCCCTTCCTCTTGAGGCCCTGCCCCTTCTGGTGCAGCCCGGGCTCACTTCACAAATTTCTGAAGTGGCCCCCGACAAAAAATTATTGCCCACCCCCTGCTCTAGGTGGTTGAATTATAAGGTTCCACTGCCCACGAATGTGGCAGGCATGGGTGTAACCAGGCATGCCTGGGGCAACCCTCACTGGAAATGCAAAGTTTAGGGCAGGCTGCCAAAGGAGAACAGATGTTCCCAGCACTGGGGGCGGAGGGCGTACTGAAGGTAGACTCTCCAATCAGTCACAAATTGTGCTTCTGATCTCCCACACTGGTTATCAAGAAGCCAAAAAGGAAATCACACTGTCCCCTTTATTGCATTCCAGTTCTCTGACCCCGGTCAGCACCTAAGTCCAGTAAAGTGAGAAGTTCTGTTAAAAAACTCTGCTCACATATACAATGTGTTCTTCTGATCCCAAAGGGTCAGCCATGTTACCAGGTCAGTATAGGTTTGGATCTTACCCTAAATGCCACACTACCAGCCCATCCTTTAATGTGTAAAACTAAAGATTTATTATAAAGAGAAAAGAAAGAACAAGAAGAAAGATGTTAAATGGTAAAATAGTCAAATACATATAAAGACTTCAAAGTCTGTCAGGTTCTTAGAAGTACTGGTGAGCTTGCTGGCTTGAAAGTCCCTCTGGAACACATCCATAGCTCAAGAGTCATTCAGTCCTTTTTTTCAGGTTTGTTTGTAGAAAGATTACTCCAGAACTAAGGAGCAGGAATGAAGACAAGATGGAGAAGATGCAGGCAGGGGTGCCAATACCCTCCATGGGGGGAGGGGAGGGGCAGCTTCATCCTCCTAGAAGGGGAGGATGGAAGGGGGCTGGGTCGGGTGCAGCCCTCTGGACCATGGTGCCCCTTACCGCCACCCAGAGTGCACAGCATGGTGCTCCAGCAGTGATTTAAGAGTCTGTGGCTCCAGCTACTGATGCAATGGCAGCGGCAGTGGGTGAGAGCCCTGGGCCCCTTTGTATCACCCCCGTCGGCGGGCCTAGATGCTGTTTCCCTTAATATTCCTTTTGCCTTGTGGCTTCTACTTCCTTTGTCCCAAACATAAGCTGCTCAGCACACGGCTTGGAAGGCTTAGAGTTCCATCCATAGACATGCCCCTACGTACCTTGCTGAGGCATATCCCCTGCCTATTCTTAATGGGTTAATAGAATAGTTGATTTTCCTTGATGTGCCATCAAACAGGCTAGGCAGTGCGTTACCAAACTGTCTGTGGGTGTTACCCAGAAGCATGTTGTAATATGGACATACTGTATATACGTACCCAAAATCGAAGGGGGTACAAACATGAGATAATCCCATTTGGCAGATGGTAACAATTTTGCAGATGCCTTACATGGCATAACTCATTGTCATTCTGTAGTATTGATACTCACACTGTCCTAAAGTGTCCCCCAAATTCCATACAGTGTCACAATGGAGTCTGCACCTGAGATCCAGAACTAGGAATAGTGATCACTCACTGCCGAGACCCAGGAAGCTTAACAGCATGTGAGATTCAGCAGTTGGATCCCCTGACACCAGACTGGTGTCTGTTTTGAGAGCAGGGCTGGACCAGGATCTAACAAATATTACTTAAGATCAAACAAGAGTTAATACTAAAAGGAACCACTAACATTGAGGTCTATCAAGAACCACACACGGCAAAAAAGCAGCCACATGATCATATCCTAAGAGCCCTAGTCCTGCCTTCTCTTCTTTATTATCATTTATCTAATTATGTCTACGTTAAGGATCACTGATTCAGAGGAAGAAGTACCACATATTCCCACCGCAGGAAGTCTGTGCTATACCAGACCTCGTACTCCTGTCTGTAAAGTGCCACCACACCTGGGTGCTGTATAAATTATTATATCTTGCACAAATCTTTCTCCGGAGGCTTCTACAGTCACATTTTGTCACCATTCTATGCTGACATCCCTTTTCCTCTTCTCTGCCACCTCTAGGGACATGAAGCCTGACAACATCTTACTGGATGAGCATGGTAAGTGCCATTGTTTTGCGGTAACTGCTGCTCTGGGCTCCAGCCCCACAGTGGAGGGGGTGGAGGAAATGGGATGGGGAAGGGGCTGTCGAGGAATGGGGCTTCAGCCCCGCAGCAGGGGCTGCCCAGGAACGGGGCTTCAGCCCCGCAGTTGGAGCCACCTGGGCAAGGGGCTGAGCTCCATGGCTGGGGCCACCCAGGAACGGGGCTGAGCCCTGTGGTGGCAAAGGGCTTCAGCTCCGAGTCAAGGGAACTGGTCTGCAGCCAGCGGTGGGGGCGGAGCGCCAGAGAAAGGGGTTTCAGCCCTTGGGGGAGGGGGTGCCAGCATTCGGGGCTTCAGCTCCATGTTCTGGAAAGGCTGGCAGACTTCCCCCCCCTTCTTTAGGGTGCCATGGGAGGGAAGACTGGGAAGGGCGCATGGTTTCTTCTATGTTTCTCCCTTGGCACCCTGCCTGACTCCAGACACCATGTGCTGATGTCTGCTTTATTGCCAGCCACAAATGGGAGGCTGCTGCAGTTGTGCTGACTGGGGAACTCGGGGACCAGCAGAGGGCATGCAAATATGAGACATTTTAGCCCCCTTTTTAAAAAAAAAAAAAAGTCAGGACGCCTGGAAGACAGATTAAATACTGGGTGGTCCCAGTAAAAACGGGACGGATGGTCACTCTGTGTGGCTCTCTTCTGCATAAATGTCCCATCATGTACCTAGTATTCTTAAATACATCCAGTTACTGTAATTCAGTGATATTTCCATAAGTCATTATTATAGGTGGCTCAGAACTGTCTAGAGTTTATTGCCGTTTCTTATTAGCAAATCCTGTTTTCAGCTGCTTATAACTTTGTCACACTTCAACCATTTGGACTAAAATTTTCCACCATAGATTATGTAATAATAAACCGTATCATAATGCAGACATATAAAGAGGGGAAAAGGGGTTGCACAAACAACCTTAATTCTGTCATTTCCTGACACTTGAGTGCTTGACTTTGCAACCTTGATGTTCTTTTAATGTAGTTTTTTGTTTAAAATGTGGATATAGATTTTAACCTTTACTTAATCGTTACTTAATCCTTTCTCAGGCAAAAGTCCAGATGAACACTTATGTCTCCTATATTAGTCTCTAGTCCCTCTCCCCCTCCCCCGGTAAAATTCCCATTGACTTGCTTTCAAAAAGTCGAATATCTGCTGAAAATCCTTGTAACTGGCTTATTTGTGAGAAATCTTTATTAGCATTTGCAATGAACTACCTGTATATCAACGTGCTGTTGTACAGACCATGGATCATATGGACGTCATTATCACTTTGCAGGTTTGATAAGTTTTGGTGCAGATGCTACAAATCCTAGAGAACTGCCATTGTTTTAACTTGTAACTAGCTTTGTCTGGCATCATCATGCTGTGCCCAGACTGTATCCGTTTTACATATGACCTCTAATTTTGAAGTGCTGGGTAATTAATTATTTAAGCACTGTCAGGACAAATTTTTCTGCCTTACTTTACAAAAGCACATTTCTCCCTGACTCACTCAGGGATTTCCTTCTGCCTCCTGAGACACAGGTGTGCATAAATACACGAGCCAGATTCTTTCTCTCTTTCTCTGACCCCTTCCAGTCCAGCCCGTTTGCATTGCTGAGGTGGCACAAGTGGGCCTATTGGCAATATCTAAGAATGCTTCTAATGGTGGGGAGCTGCCAGCTAGCATTGTGGCTCCTATGTTGTCCTCTCCTTGTCCTGGAGAGGGAAAGCCAACCCAGGCAGGGCAACACTGTGTAGGCTAGTTGACAGAGCACTGCTCCATTCTGGCAATTCTGATCTAATTGATTGTCCCTTGGTGACTGTTGCCAATGGTGACAGAGGCTACTTTGGCTTATACAGCTTGAGCAGTGAAAGGCAGATAATCAGGCTTCATAGTGGCTAATTATGACCCCCCTAATAATTTTGTTGCCCTTTTCTGAACCTTTTCAATTCCAATATAGCTTTTTTGAGATGAGGCGATCACATCTGCACCCAGTATTCAAGATGTGGGTGTACCATGGATTTATAGAGAGGCAATGTGATCACTTCTGTCTTATTATCTATCCCTTTCTTAATGATTTCCAACATTTCTGTTCGCTTTTTTTCATTGAGTGGATTTTTTCCGAGAACTATCCACAGTGACTCCAAGATCTCTCTCATGAGTGGTAACAGCTAATCTAGACCCCATGATTCTATGTGTATAGTTGGGATTATGTTTTCCAATGTGCATTACTTCGCATTTATCAACATTGAATTTCATCTGCCATTTTGTTGCCCACTCACTCCATTTTTGGAGATCCTTCTGAAGCTCTTCACAGTCTGCTGTGGACTTAACTTTCTTGCACAATTTTGTATCATCTGCAAATTTTGCCACCTTCCTGATTAATCTGGAGAAAGGGGTATGTATGTTGAATATGTGTTGAATGGGACTGGTTCTAGTACAGACTCCTGCAGCACACCACTAGTTATCCCTCTCCATTCTGCAAACTGACCCTTTATTCTTGTAATTTGTTTCCTGTCTTTTAACCAGTTACCAACCCATAAGAGGACTTTCCCTCTTATCCTATAACATCTTACTTTAATTAAGAGTGAGGGATCTTGTCAAAGACTTTCTGGAAATCTATATCCACTGGATCCCCCTTGTCTATATGCTTATTGGCCCCCTCAAAGAATTCTGGTATATTGGTGAGGCACGATTTCCCTTTACAGAAACCATGTTAACTCTTTCCCAACAAATTATGTTAATCTATGTGTCTAACAATTCTATTCTTTATTATAGTTTCAACCAGTTTGCCCGGTACTGAAGTTAGACTTACCAGCTTGTAACTTCCAGGATCACCTCTATATCCTTTTTACAAAATTGGCATCACATTAGGTATCCTCCAGTCATTTTATGCAGAAACTGATTTAAAAGATTACAAACTATAGTCAGTAATTCTGCAATTTCACATCATAGTTCTTTCAGAACTCTTCAGTGAATGCCATCTGGTCCCAGTGACATTACTATTTAATTTATCAATTTGTTCCAAAACCTCCTCTTAATGACACCTCAGTCTGGGACAGTTCCTCAGATTTGTCACCTGAAAAGAATGGCTGAGGTTTGGGAATCTCTTTCATGTCCCCGGCCGTGAAGATCAATGCAAACAATTAATTTAGTTTTTCTACAATGGCTTTATCATTCTTGCGTGCTCCTTTAGCATCTTGATTGTCTAGTGGCCCTATTGGTTGTTTTGCAGGCTTCCTGCTTTTGATGTACTTAAAAAAATTGCTATTACTTTTTCAGTTTTTGGCTAGCTGTTCTTCAAATTCTTTTTTGGCTTTCCTAATTATATTTTTACACTCCACTTGCCAGACTGTATGTGCCTTTTTAGTTTTCTCACCAGGATTTAACTTCCACTTTTAAAATTATGACTTTTTGTCTCTGACTGAAGTACTGGGTGAAGTGGGGTAAGTCTGTACACCTTGATGGGAGTGCCAGGCAGTCAGGGGATGTGGGGCAAGCCCCCGATGCTGCTCCATAACTGGAACACCAGAATGGGGCAAGCCCCCAACCCATTTGCCAGCTGGAGCACCAGGCTGGTGAAGTCAGGTGAGCGCTAGGGTGGGAGCAGAACCAGGGCGGGGGGGGGACCTGCATGCCGAGTGGGTGGGTCACAGACCTCCGAGGCCCATCCATGGCTATGTTTCTGGGTCAGACTAAATGATATAAAGGTTCCTTCTTGTCTTACAGTATGTGAACAATCAACATTTTATCTTTGACTTTGGAGCTACTGCGGGACTTCTTTGGGGGATATTTGATCAGTTTCCTTTAGTTTTCACTATCTACTAGAAACCTGTTCTTTTTTGAGTGCTTGCTCATATTCATTCCATGTTAGGTGTGTGTATTCACCACATGCACCAGTGGCCGGCTCTGGTACCCCCCCTGGAGTGTCGTCCTCATGGCACAGTATAAAGGATGCTGCTGGCTGCCCCGACTCTCAGTTTCTTCTTACCACCAGTGACAGTGCTGAAAGGTGGTTCTTCTTTGGCAAACTTTTCTTCTCCAGATCTGTTCATTGCAAACTCTCTGTTGTAAATAGAGCAGATCACCTCAGTGTGTCTTCCTTCTGTCACCATGAGTGATCGCTTTACTCAGAATGGTTCATATGCACTTTCAGAGGTGGGGAACTCCCTAAAATGTCATCAGTTTTTCTCCTTGCAGGGATTTGGGAATGGCACTCTCTGACACTTTTCTTCTGCCCTGGTTGGGAGTCTTGATGTAAGCATTCCTGCCTATCCCACTGATGAGCAGAGCCTTGTCCAAAATCAAGAGGGACAAGGCTCGAATCATTGTGATCACCTTGGTGTGGCTGCGTCAGCTTCGATTCAGGATGCTGTTGGATCTGACAATAGCCTCGCTATGACCACTGCCCAGCCACCTAGACCCTCTCTTGCAAGATCATGGTCACTTCCTGCACCTCAACCTTGCCTCCCTCCATCTTACGGTGTGGACGCTGCATGGTTAACCTGGAAGAGCAAGGGACAGCAGGGTCTTCAGTAGGATGACTTACCTGGCAAGTGGATTAGGTTCTCCCACTGGGCATCTGAGCATAGCATCTCCCCAACATACTCTTTGCTGCAGTCCATTCTGAAATACCTGCTCCTTCTGAAGAATTCAACCCATGCCCTCTCAAGGTTCGTCTAGTGACCGGCTCAGCTTTTCATCTGCCAATTCAGAGTAAATCAGTATTCTTACAAGAGATGTCAGTCAGGTTCCTGAAGAGCCTTGAAAGATTCTTCTCTCCTGTTAGGGATCCTGTCCCACAATGGAATCTCCATCTAGTTCCCTCCAGACTCAGATGTCTGCCCCTAGAACCATTGGGCTCTTGTTCCGTATCCCATCTACTAGCAGAAAGTCTCTTTCCTGGTGGCTGAGATGTCGGCTAGGTGAGTGTCAGAGATTAAAGGCCTGACCTCAGAACCATGGTATACGATCTTCTACAAGGACAAGGTACATCTGTGACCCCATCTGGTCTTCCTGCCAAAGGTGAGGGTGTCCTTCCATATCAACCAGGACATCTTCCTTGCGGTGTTCTGTCCTAAGCCATGTAAGACTAATGAGGAGAGGTGGCTGTGTGCCATGCCTCAGTGATTACCTGGAGCATACTAAGCCCTTTTGAAGGTTGATACAGCTCCTTATCATGACAGTGGACAGGATGAAGGGCGTTTCAATGTCCTCTCAGAGAATCTCCAACTGGATCACCTTCTGTAGCCAGACCTGTTACGAGTTATCATAGGTCATATCACACCACTGTCTCTGGTAAAGGCCCGTTTGATGAGAGTGCAAGCATGCGTGGCAGCCTTCCTGCTGCATGTTCTCATCCAGGACATTTGCAGAGCCATGACGTGTTCTTTGGTTCACACATTCATGGGACACTACACCATCACACAACAGGCCAGAGATGATGCTGTGTTACAAGAGTCACATCCATGAACTCCTACTTGCTTCCATTGGTACTGCTTGGGAATCACCTAACATGGAATGGACACGAGCAAGTACTCAAAAAAGAAAAGACGGTTTCTTTTTCTGTAACTAATGTTCTTCGACATGTGGTGTTCATGTCCATTCCGTGACCTGTTCTCCTTCTCCATTGTTAGGATTTCCCGCAAGAAGGAACTGAGTGTGGAGGAAGTTGATGGTGTGCCTTACAGCAGGCCTGACTCCAGGTGGCACCAGAGCTGGTCCCCTAGGGTGTGTCTAGACTACAGGGTTTTGTCGACAAAAGTAGCCTTTTGTCAACAAAACTATACCTGCGTCTACACTACCGCTGCGTTATGTCGACAGTAAGTCGACAGAACGCGGCAGTTTTGTCAATGGCTGTAAACCTCCTTTTATGTGGAATAAAAGAACTGTTACTTACCTGTAACTGTTGTTCTTCGAGATGTGTTGCTCATGTCCATTCAAATCAGGTGTGCGCACTGCGTGCACCGCATCTTCTGGAGCGTTTTCCCTAGCGGTACCCGTAGCACCGGCAGGGCGCCCCCTGGAGTGGCGTTGCCATGGCGGGGCATAAGTATGCCTGCCGGCGCTCCCCCACCTCAGTTCCTTCTTGCCGGACGCTCCGACGAAGGGGAGGTAGGGGGGGAAACAAATGGACATGAGCAGCACATCTCGAAGAACAACAGTTACAGGTAAGTAACCGTTCTTTTCTTCTTCGAGTGGTTGTTCATGTCCATTCGAATCAGGTGACTTCCAAGCCAACCCACATCAAGGAGGAGGGGTCGGAGCACTCAGAAATAGAAGTCCATGACCGTTGAACAATTCAAACATATTTATTCAACCAACCGAACACAGAAAAAACTGTAGAAAAGTACAATGTGTACAAATAAACCAACATATTTACAACACAGAGCTGAGGACCGCAGATCCCACCCCTGCGTCTTCTCTAGCCTGCTGTGCCAGCGCATAATGCGCTGTAAAGGTATGGAGCGACGACCACGTGGCTGCCATGTAGATTTCAGTGATTGGAACCTGCGCCCCAAAAGCTACAGAGGATGCCTGCGCCCTGGTGGAATCTCCTGTAACCCGGGGCGGGATCTTTCCGGCCAAGGCATAACACTCCCTGATACACCCTGCGACCCAATTGGACAACCTTTGGGTCGATATGGGAAGCCCCTTCATTCTGTCAGCGACAGCAATAAACAATTGTGTGGATTTACGAAAGGGCTTGGTCCTATCAATATAGAAAGCTAGCGCATGCCTAGCATCCAGGGAATGGAGCACTTGCTCCTTAGGGGAGGCGTGGGGCTTTGGAAGAAAACCGGGAGGTAAATTTCTTGGGACAAATGGAACGGTGACACCACCTTGGGGAGGAAAGCTGGGTGAGGACGGAGCCTCACATTATTGTCAGAAAACACGAGGTAGGGCGGGTTCACAGTTAACGCCCTCAGCTTGGAGACCCTGCAAGCCGAGGTGATGGCCACAATGAATGCAACCTTCATAGAAAGGTGCTTCAACAAGCACGTGGCTAGCGGCTCAAAGGGGGGGTGACACAAGTCTAGACAACACGAGGTTAAGGTCCCAAGTGGGGAGAGGGGGTCTAACCGAGGGATACAACTTATCCAAACCCTTAAGGGACCTTTTGACCACAGGGTCAGAAAACAGAGAGACTCCTGCCGAACCAACATGGAAGGCGGAGAGGGATGCCACATGGACTTTGATGGAGGAGGTAGAGAGGCCACTGGACCTAAGTTCAAAGAGGTAGTCCAGAATGGACGGGATAGGTGCACAGGACGGGTGCACTCCCCTCCTGGATGCCCAAGACGAGAACCGCCGCCACTTGGCTGCGTACGACCGCCTGGTAGACGGTTTCCTGCTACTTAGGAGCACCATCTGTACCTCCTGGGAACATTCCCTTTCCGGTTGGGTCAGCCACGGATAAACCAGGCCGTCAGGTGGAGAGAGCTGAGATTCGGGTGAACCATGGTCCCCCCGTCCCAAGGTTGGGTCAGGAGATCCTGAACCAGCAGGAGCGTTATAAGCTCCTTGCTGAGCATGTCCACCAGGATAGGGAACCAGAATTGCCTGGGCCACCGAGGGGCTATCAGGATGACCGTGGACCTGAAGGTCTTGACCCTAGTCAGAACCCTGGGAATTAGGGGAAACGGAGGGAAAGCATAGAGGATGCCTGCCGGCCACGGCACGGTCTGGCATCCCCCCTGGAGTGTTCCCCCAGCCCCAACAGGGAGCAGTAACTCCGGCACTTGGTGTTGCGTGCCGAGGCAAACAGGTCTACTAGGGGACAACCCCACCTGTGGAAGACCTGACGAAGGGCCGAATCCTTGGGAGACCATTCGTGGGCTCCAAAGGACCTGCTCAGAGCATCGGCCAGCAAATATTTGCACCCTGCCTGCACTCTGCCTGCAAAACTATGTCGTGCTCTACACACAGGTCCCAGAGGCACAGGGCCTCGCGGCAGAGGGGAGGCGACCGGGCTCCCCCCTGCCTGTTGAGGTGAAACACAGCCGCCGTGTTGTCCAGGTGCACCAGGACAGAGTGGCGAGACAGCTTCGAGAGGAAGGTCTCGCAGGCTCTCCTGACAGCCCTGAGCTCCCGGACATTTATGTGCAGAGCCCGCTCTGCTGGGGACCATAAGCCCTGGGTTCTGTGACACCCCAGGTGTGCTCCCCAACCCAGGTCGGAAGCATCTGTGACCAGTGTAAGCGAGGGGGGAGGTACAGTGAACGGAACCCCGCTGCACACCACCACCTCCTGGGTCCACCATTGTAAGGAGGCTATCACCTCCAGCAGCACTGTGAGAACCATGTCCCAGAGATCCCTGGTCTGGTTGAATGCCCTTGCCAACCAGGCCTGCAGAGGCCTGAGCCTCATTCGAGCATGGCGTACCACGTATGTACACTCCGCCATGTGTCCCAGCAGCCTCGAGCAGACCCAGGCTGTCGTGATGGGGAACTGGGTTAACTTGGAGACCAGCTCCACTATGGATAGAAACCTGGCCCTGGGAAGGAGTGCTCTTGCCACCCTGGCGTCCCGGAGAGCTCCTATAAATTCGAGGTGTTAAGAGGGAGTCAGTGATGACTTTTCTTCGTTTAGCATGAGCCCCAGACTTACGAAGAGAGCCCTTGTGAGGGAAACATGGGCCTCTACTTGCTCATAGGAGTGGCCATGGATCAGCCAGTTGTCTAGGTACGGAAAAACGTATACCCCTTTTTTGAGGAGGAACGCCGCTACGACTGCCATGCATTTTGTAAAGACCCTGGGTGCTGTCAAAAGGTCAAATGGGAGCACTGTAAATTGGAAGTGGCATCGAGAAACAATAAAACGGAGAAAACCTCCTGTGGCTGGGTCTTATTGCCACATGGAAGTAAGTGTCCTTGAGATCGGGGGTTGTGTACTAGTCTCCTAACTGTAAAACGGGGATAACAGAAGCTAGGGTTACCATTCTGAACCTGGACTTCACGACTGCCTTGTTGAGGTCCCTGAGCTCTAAGATGGGACGAACCCTGCCCTTGGGTTTCGGGACAATGAAATATCGGGAATAAAACCCCTTACCCTTTAGATGTGGGGGGACCCTCTCCACAGCTCCCTTTTTGAGAAGCGCCAACACCTCCTGGCGGAGCGTGCCTTCGTGAGAGGTGTCCCTGAAAGAGGACGGGGCAGGCGGGTTGGAAGGGGGTGAGCCCAGGAAGGGGATGGTATAGCCACACCTGACTATCTTTAGGACCCAGGCATCGGTCATGATTCCTGCCCAGGCTTGGGCAAACCGGGATAACCTGGCCCCAGACGGGGGGCCAGGGTGAGAGGCTGGTGCGTGACCCTCTAGCACCGCGTCAAAACAGGTGCTTGGACTGCTGGGAGGGACCTTGACCAGCCCCACGAGGGTTGTCCCCTCTCGGGCGGCGTCAATGATCCCTTGAGGAAGATGGGCCCACAGCCGCCCCCACGCCCCCACTGGGAGCACGAGGACGGCATCTCCAGTTATCCCCATGGGGGACCTGGGACTGCATTCTCCCCTGCTGTCTGTAAGGCAGCTGACGATGCTGGGGAGCGGGTGTATGAATCCCCAAGGACAGTAGGGTAGACCTAGTGTCCTTGAGCATATGGAGCCTGGAGTCCGTGTGCTCCGAAAACAAGGCTTTCCCATCAAATGGCAAGTCCTGGATCGTGGTCTGGACGTCTGGAGGTATTCCAGACACCTGCAGCCAGGCACCACGGCACATAACCACGCCTGACGCCATGGTGAGGGCTGCAGAGTCGACAGTGTCCAGGGAAGCCTGGAGGGCCATGCGGGCAATAGTTCTGCCCTCAGAGGTCATGGCCGCAAACTCCTGACAGGCCTCAGCAGGCAGCTTGTCCTTGAACTTATCTACAGCCTGCCAGGTATTAAAAGCATAACGGCTCAGCATCGCTTGCTGATTAGCAATACGGAGTTGCACCCCACCAGTGGCATACACCTTACGGCCCATCAGGTCGAGGTGCTTGGGCTCCCTAGCTTTCGGGGACGGCCCCGGCTGGGGAAGCCTCTCTTTTTGGGCCGCAGCCTGGACGACCAAGGACCCAGGAACAGGCTGGGAGTACAGGTGTTCGTGCCCCGACTGGGGGACATAATAGCGCCTCTCGACTCCCTTTAAGGTAGGGGTCAAGGTTGCCGGGGTCTGCCACAGGGCATTGGTAATCTTGGCCATGGTTTTATTAAGTGGCAAAGCCAAACGGGTGGGCGCATCGTCCGAGAGGATGTCAATCATGGGGTCTGTGTCCTCCACTACTGGCTCCACTGGGACACCCAGATTGGAGGCCAGACGCCTAAGCAGCTCCTGATGCGCACGGGCATCCATAGTAGGCAACGCCGGTGCTGGATCCGCCAAAGCTTCGTCCGGTGATGATGACAACAATGATTCCTGGATCGGTGCCGGGCCCAGCACAGGAATTGGTTGAGGCGCCAGATGGGCAGGCAGCACCGCTTGCGGTTCCGGTACCAGGGCCTGCGGCTCAGCAGAGGCGTCTGTAGCATCCGGCCTCTGGGGGGAGGGAGGAGGTCTTGACAGCGACGCCGACGGTTGCGCTCGGTGCCCCGAGGCACCGGACACCACAGAGGAGGGCACAGGCCCCTGCCACTGGTGGTAAGCCCATGGTGTCCAAAAGGGCCATTGTGGCTGAGGCGGCCAAGTCTGCTGCACCCATGAACGATCACGCTGGTGCCGGGAACGAGATCTATGAGTCGAGGAAGCTGCCGAGGACCCCGACCTGAATGATGCCGCATCAGAATTGGACGAGTAATGAGACTCAGGCCAGGGAGGCGCAGATGACGAATGTGCTGCCACCGATGTGGGGGCAAACCTGGCCATGGACTTGGGTTTGCCCGCGTGCATTCGGTGCGGACGTGCCGGCACTGGGAAACCCGGTGCCGGTGCCGGTGCCTGTGCCTGGTGTGGTACCGGGAGAACAGGTCCCGGTGCCGTGAATGAAGCCGGTGCCTGGAGTGGAGTCGGTGCTGGGAGAACAGATCCTGGTGCCCGGGGTGGAGCCGGTTGTGGCACTGGGAGAACCGGTCCCAGTGCCCGTTGTGGTGCCGACACGGAACATGTCTGCGGTGCCGTAGACGGTATCGGTTGTGATACGAACCCCGAAGAAGCCGATGTCACCGGTGATGGCGGTACTGGCGTGGCCCACAGGGTCGAAGCCGGTGCCTGTGACAGTGCCAAAATGTGCATCGGTGCTGAAGAAGCTGATGCTGAAGGGCCCGACGATGGTGCCAAAGACGTCGTCGCGATGCCAGGGTGATACAGCACTGGCGCAGCCAAGACACGGTCTGGAAGAGGTCCCAGCACTGAGGGAGGACGAGCCCAGTTGAGCGCCGATGCCAGCACTGATGTAGAGGCAAGCGGTAGTGGTCCCACCGGGGACGGTCCCGCTGCATAAGTGACTGGTGCCGTTCTGTCATGCTGGTGCGGAGGCGAAGCCGGTGCCAACTCGGCCTCTGGCGTAGGTGATCTCGACCCTTCCGCCTCAGCTGACGACGGAGGGGAGGTAGTGGGACTAATAAGGTCATGGGCTGCCTCAAAGGTGTCCGGCATGGAGGGACAGTGCGAGGGTAGCTGCCTTGGACTAGATGGACGTCCCGCTCGCTTACGCCGCACCGTGGTAGATGAGGACGTGCGCACCGGAGAATCGGTACCATGGTATAGGCTCGACTTGGACTTCCGGCTCGGAGACCGAACGCGAGATGTTCTTGACCTTTTCGGTGCTGGAGAGTGAGACCGGTGCCGGGCCCTCGATGCCGAGGGCCGGTCCCAAGATGGGGCATCTCGCGAGGATGCCGGTGCACTGCGCACCGCAGAGTGCCCAGCCGGTGCCGGCTGTAAAGCCGCCTCCATGAGGAGAAGTTTTAGGTGAGAGTCTCTCTCCCTCTTAGTGTGGGGCTTAAATGACTTGCAGATCTGACAAGCGTCCGTAAGGTGGCTCTCACCCAGACACTTCAGACAACTGTTGTGAGGGTCTCCTTTGGGCATGAACTTTGCGCAGACAGCGCACGCCTTAAAGCCTTGCGGACCTGGCATTCCTCACTCCCGAAGGGGGAGAAGGAAAAACACAAAGAAACACTAACTACCTAACTAATTAAACTATTCAGAACTATTTACAACACTAACAGAAATGGGAACCATTAACTGATCTAAGAGAGAGACACGTTCCAACGACCATCACGGGTGGTAAGAAGGAACTGAGGTGGGGGAGCGCCGGCAGGGGTACTTATGCCCCGCCATGGCGGCGCCACTCCAGGGGGCGCCCTGCCGGCGCTACGGATACCGCTAGGGAAAACGCTCCGGAAGACGCGGTGCATGCGGTGTGCACACCTGATTCGAATGGACATGAGCAACCACTCGAAGAAGAACGCCTTTGTTGACATAGTTATGTCGAAAAAAGGTAGGTGTGGATGCAGCGAGCCAGTTCTGTCGACATAAAAGACCTCCAGGAAGAAGCCCTGGTGGACAGTCTAGCCTTTACAGGTACAGCACATCTGTGGTTCCTGGCCGCAGCCTCTTAAAGGCACAGGCACCCAGACAAGCCTTGCTGTCCGGCAGCTAGCCAGAGTACCCGGGCCAGCCATGTCCTAGCCTCAAGGCCCCCTTGGCCCTTCTCGGGACAGAGACAAGGACCCACCCAGAGGCACCAAAAGGTGGGCACCAGCCTGGCCTGGCCCCAAAATAAAAAACCTTCTGGAGCTCTGGTCCTAGGAAGAAGCCTTGCAGGCCCTGCAAACACGCCGCAGGAATGCGGATATTTATGAGCACCTGGCCCAGGGACTGGCCACCAAAGGGCATCACCCCTGAACCATGGCACAAGTCAGGGCCAAGGTTAAGGAGCTGTGGCAGGGATATGCCAGGGCCCAGGACCAGAGCTCCCACTCCGGGGCAGCCCCGGAGACCTGCCCTTACCATGAGGAGTTGGAGCAGATCCTGGGCGGTGGGGAAGCCCAGACTCCACTGTGTGTGGTGGAGTCCGGGTTACCCCAGCACATCGTGGACCGACCCCTCCTGAGGGAGGAAGACCAGGAAGGAGAGGCAGGAGAGCTGCACCAGAAGGAGGAGGAGGAAGAGGAGGCAGCGGAGACCCAGACCCCAGAGGCCTCCCAGGTGTCGGTGGACATCGGGGAGGGAACATCGGGTGAGTGCTTTGAGGGGTCACCACACACAGGTGGGTTGGCAGTGCGGGGGGCCAGCTAGCCCCAGTGCCACTGTGGAGCCACTGGGAGGCTTTCTGGCCGCTGCCCAACTCACATGCAGGGTCACGTGGAACACCCCTGAGTCTCCTGTCCAAAGGAGAGCCCCTGACAGCCACGGCATGACCTCAGGGACAGCAGGGGTGCACACAGACAGTGATTGTCTCCTCCTGTTTTCCTCCACAGCCAGACCCTCTACCCAACAGGCATGCTCTCAGGGACAGCAGGGGTGCACACAGACAGTGATTGTCTCCTCCTGTTTTCCTACCACACCTGCCCCACCACCATCCTGGACCTGTGGCATGCGCAGGCACTGGAGGGTCTACACGGACTTGCTAAGGGAGCACATTGAGACCCTGCAGGACCTCAACAGGACCTTCCAGCAAAGGATGCAGGCAGAGGCCGAGTGGCCCACCAGGCTGCTGGATGAGCTGGTCCAGCAGAGCACGGAGATCTGTGCCACAATGAGGGAGCTCTTCACCTTGCCTGCCCCTGACACGGGCACCACCACTCCTGCACGCCAGGCCCCTGCTCCTCCAGCTCCCTCAGCTCCTCCAGCCCCCTCTACCCCCCAACCCCCTCTTCCCTCCCTGCTCCTCCAGCTCCCCTCCCCCCCCAGCCCCTCCTGCTCCCAAACCCTCACAGGCCCAACAGCTGCCCTCCCCTGCTGCCCAGGCCAGGACTAGGTCTTGCTCCACCCGATCCCAAGGCCCTGGCGAAGCCAGGACAGAGGATGGTGGCAGGACCCTGTGCTCAGGGAAACAGCGGCCCTCTTGTGCCCCCCCTCCCCCCCTCCCAGGTTTTCAGTCCCCCTCCCCTCCCCTCCTCCCTCCAGGTTTTCAGTCCCCTACTACCTCAGTTAAGGGACATTTGAGTTATGTTACAAAATCTTTATTTTTGACGGACACATTTGCTCTGTGGATAAACAGGTGAACAGTTAAAAGAGAAAGTTTTGTTCAGCAGTTCATGCATTTTCTTTACTGCTAGTGTTTGTAATAAAGCAATTTTTTGTGTACAAAGAAAAGTGGGTCTTCTCTGTGTTCTGAATGGGAAGAGAGTGAGGGTAGTGGAGGGAAAGGTAGGGGTGGGCCTCGCCAACCCCCCCCCCCATGAGGGAGGCCCTGGGGAGAGTCAGTGGGCTCCTTCTGAGAATCCCTCCCTCAGGGACTCTCGGATTTGGACTCCAGCCTGGTGAGCCTGGTGGATGGCAGCTGTCTGGGGCTGCTGATGGCCTCTCCTCACCATCAACACCTGTCTCCCACCCCAGCAGGAAGGCCTCCTCTTTCCTCTCCACCAGGTTGTAGAGGGTGCAACATGCAGCCACCACCTCCGGGATGTTGCGTTCCCCCATCTCCCGGCATGTGAGGAGGCAATGGAACCTCCCTTTCAGCCAGCTGAATGCACATTCCACCTGGATGCGAGCCTGGCTAAGATGCATATTGAAAAGCTCCTTGCTCGCATCCAGGTGGCCGGTGTAGGGCTTCATGAGCCACGGCATCGGGGGGGTAGGCCGCGTTGGCCACTATGCACACTGGCATCTGCACATCCCCGAGTGCAAGGTGTCGCTGGGGGAATAATGTTCCTGCCTGCAACCTGCGGTACAGGTAGAAGTTCCGGAATATGTGGGCATCATGTGCCCGCCCCGACCACCCGACACAAATGTCCATAAAGTGTCCCAGGTGGTCGACCAGGGCCTGCAGCACCATGGAATAGTAGCCCTTCCTGTTTATAAATCGGGCTGCTCGATGGGGCAGTGCGCAGATTGCGATGTGTGTCCCATTGAGGGCTCCTCCGCAGTTCGGGAATCCAAGGGCGGCAAACCCGGCGATGATGTTGTCCAGGTCCCCGAGACAGTCGAGCCTCTTCAGCAGCTCTGCATTGATGGCCCTCCCCATTTGCAGCACGAGACAAATAGACAGACAGAAACCAGGGAGTTAGACAGGTTACCTAAGCGCTTGGGGGGGAACCTTCCCCCCTCCTACCCCTCCCCTTCCCTCCCCTTGTCAGGATGCCCCCTTCCCCCTCATCAGTGTTGGGGTGGCCGAGGAGCGGCCTCCGAGTGCCACTCCATCCTCCACTCCCTCTTGCCCTTGCCCGGCAGTCCCCCTTTCTCAACCTCCCCACTCAGCAGGGCCTGTCCCCCGAGAGTGACTTACCTCCCTCAAGACGGCCCTGACGGTAGACTTCCCCACACCAAACTGATGCCCCATGGAGCAGTAGCTGTTGGGTTGGCCAGCTTCCACAGGGCTATTGCGACCCGCTTCTGCAGGGGGGTGGCGGGCTGCAGGTGGGTGTCCTGGTGTTCCAGAGCAGGGGCGAGCCAGGCACACAGCTCCAGGAACGTGGCCTTCTGCATCCAGAAGTTGCGGAGCCAGTGTTTGTTGTCCCAGAGCTGCATGACGAGCCGTTCCCACCAGTTGGAACTCTTCTCGTGCCTCCAAATCTGCCTGTCCCCAAAAAAGTTTGGGGGCAAGGGCAGAGCTCCTGCATCCCAGAGGAGGTTCTCCTCAATGCGGTCTGGGTCCATATGGGGCAGGAGATTCACGACAGAGTCATGCAGACGCAGCAGAAGCTGCAGTATGGCAGCGTGGGGCCATCGCCTGCCCAGGGGCAGCTCAAGCTCCATGGCCAAATAAAAGGTGAAAAGCAAAAAAAAAAAAAAAAACCCAGAAAATAAACTGCTGTGGTGTCCGAGGAAGCAGGGCAACCAGAGCAAGACTGCAGCAGCTTTGCTTTCCCTCTAGGAGGTAGGCAAGCCAGAAGCAGGAGCAGAGCAACGGCTGTCCAGGGGGATCCGTTTAACCACGCGTCTCTGCAAAGAGCATGCAGCGGTGCCTGGGCTTTAAGGCTGCCCCTGTGATCTTCCAGAAGCACTTCCGGGTGCCTTCTTTTGTCGACAGAGCGTCCGGCAGTCTGGACGCTCTTTGTCGACAAAGCAGATTGATTTTTCGATCCACATAATGCAGTCTAGACGCTCTTTGTCGACAGAAGTCTGTAGTCTAGACGTAGCCCCAAGGTCACCATTGAGGGAAAAACTTCCGACACTGGTGTATGTGGTGAGCACACACACCTAACATGGAATGGACATGAGGAACACGTCTTGAAGAACACCAGTTACGGAAAATGTAACTGTCTTATTCTATCAATTTTCTTGTGTGATTGTAGAGGGTGAAGTTCACTTCTGAGGAGCTGATGCTGTTATCCCCAATTGCAAGAGTGATGGAGTATTTGGATGGTCTGACCCAACAGGTGTCAGTCTTATATGGCATTTGACTCTAAGTGCTGCCTTTGTTCTCTTGTTCCTCTTTTCCATATGCAGCCCACTTTATTATAGAGGTTTTTCTTTCTTTCTATGGAGAAGCTTCAGAGTGCCTGCCTCTCCTGATGAAACTGGTGGTAATTAAAAATGATCACTACCCCAAAGGATTGGGCTTTATAGGGTCAAATTACCGAGAGGCCTGAACATTAAATTCAGATCCAAAACGGGGTTAAATATTTCCCAGTAGAAAGTGGTGCTTGGAACTGGGATCATGTTCTGCTTGGTATTAAGATAACTACGAACTTCCTTAATGTCTGTGCAATTGGGACAGATTTCTTGGCCCCATCTTGAGTTCAGTCTGAAATTTTAATTGGTTCAGGACAATGATGGATTTGTTCTGGAGTGTTCTTTTCTGGAGTTACATCCTTAACTCCAGTGCCCACCTGACTGTGACTTTCTGCTCTGTGGTTTCTCTCCCTGTGTTTGCTTCGCTATGTAATTCTATTCATGTGTGCAAAAAGCTTTTTACCTATAGCTTACATTTTTGTTTTCCGCTGAGCAATTGTTATTGCAGCATCTCTATCTATATTTAGATTGGGTGATGATGCTTGTTTTCCAGTGGCTCTTTTCCTTTGAGATGGAACTGCCTTCTCCAGTTCCATCTCATGTTACTTTGCCGAATTTATGCCTGTGCTATGTGGATACAGTCTGAGGAAAGCTTTGTCCTCTGCTCACAAATGTTCTTTCTGTTTTTGTTGTTTTAGTTCTTCCTTTAAGCATAGGGGTCAGATTTTAAAAGGTATCTAAGTGCTTAAAGATGCAAATAGATGCTTCTGAAAGTCCCACTAGTCAGCTAACTTCTTCTTTAGGCAAATACTTATCTTTAAAAAATCTGGCCGTAAGTGTATTAATTTTGATTCTGCTTGCCATCTGTCTAGCTTTGGGCATCCATTCAGTGCAGTGTAGGCCTTTAGCCAAACTGTACATCTGTGAAATATATTTCCATAACTAAGCTCTACTTCCTCACTGAAAGGGATTAGTGTTTGGGTTACAAAGAGCAAAACCATTTTTATTGATTTTAACCTTTAACTGGGCTAGGAAAGCCTTGACTATTCTGTAACTATCATTTGCTCTTTGTAGATACGGCTTTCTTTTTGCAGATTTCACTTATTCCTAATCAATGGAAATACCTATCATCACATTATACATTATCAATTTTCTTATTGACTTAAATAAACCAAATATACAGACATGATATATTTGCAACTATTGTAATTTGGTTCACAGTCTGTAAGGGGCTTTTATGCCTTGGAGATGAAATTCAGTCCAGTGCAGAAGTCTGGGTGAAACTCTACAGATCACTGAAGTTCCAGCCAAAGACCTATATTGGGGTGTAAATGGCATAGGTCCTTTGCACAGGTCCTTTGTGTAGTGTCTACAGGGGCCAGTTCATCTCCTACTCACATCAGTGGACTTGGATGAGAGTTGGATTGAACCCAAGCAAAGAAGCCTCTTTCAACATCTGTGATCGTTAACTAATCATTCCAAGCCTAAGGTGGTATTTCTTTTGATAATATGTGCAGAGCTCTTGGATCAAAGAAACATCAAGTTCATCTGATATTGAAGAAATCCGTTTTATGTATCTTTGCAGGAATCATGATACTGTTTAGAAGGGTTTTCTCAGTTTTCTGCTCCAACAAAACTGAGACAGGCTCTGGGCCGCCACTCCACTATTTTCTTCAGAGCCCCAGGCAGCATGGTCTGGGCAGTGCCAGAGCTGTATGGGGAAGACTAGATTCAGACCCACCCCTTCCAGGGGGCTTGGAGAAGAGTCCCTACACTTTGCCTAAGGCCTGGCAACATCTGTCACTGGCCCTGCCTCTTCTCACTTCTGTTTCCTCTGCTGCAGCCGCGAGTTTCTGCTTCTCACATGGTTTGGTGCTGAATTATACTAATTCCTCACCTCACATATATGAAATCGGTAGATCCTAGCATGAAACCAAGATCCTTTTCTGGTAACACCAGTCTGGGATTTACCTGTAACTGTCCAAGATGAACCGTGCTGGCAAGCCATGAAGACAAATCTGATCTTTTAGTTTTGAGAGCTTTAAACATCTTGTTCACACTTAGGGTGTCTTAGCTCTGACATTTCCAGCAGCAGCCATAGATGGAAAGAACTGGCTGCAACTATTACACTGTAGCTACAGCCCCAGCCGCGCGTATTCAGGAGTGAATTGATACAGTTTATTATGTCATGGGGCCCTGCAACATTTTTGGCTTTCAGAACCCTGCTTCCAGCTTAGCATTCCAATCAATCTAAGCTCTTGAGAGGCTAAAAGTTTCCAGCAAACGTGTGATGTGTTTAAATGAATCCCTTCAAATAAATGATACATCTAGAGAAGCATGGAATCTGACTCAGAATCTCAAAGACTGAATAATAATAATAATAATAATAATAATAGCATCTATAATTCAGATATATTAATGTGATTTCTTACAAAGAGGAGATGAGAGTGGCAGAGAGAATAAAAGCTGACACAAGGATGTGAAAAGAATCAGGCATTTGTCTCATCTCTGCGTAGCTCCTCCTTCAAGTGCTCTCCAAGGATTCCATGGTGGGGTGGTCTGGCTGATTTTAGAAGTTGGATCGGTAAAGGCAACACATGTTCTGTCTGCTAATTAGTCAGCAACTGATAGATGTGCTCTGACATCTCAGTCATGTTCTTCCAGCAGTGCAGATGGCAGGCCAGAGGGACAATGGCTCCTTAAGCTTTGCTTTTTTCCATCAAAATCAAGCTAAACTGAAGTCTCTCAGCGTCCAGAAGGAAGTCTGTGCTTCTGTCAGCTCTAGCCCTAAAGATCACTTAGACACTGAGTGTGGTATGGCCTTCATAGTGCTCTTAGCAGATAAGCTTTATTAGCAGATTGCTCTATAGCTATCTGTGCAGAGAACCATGTTCTCTAGCCCCAAGCCAGGCAGGCTGTTGGTGGAATGTGAAACACTTAAAGCTCCAGAAAGTGACTTTTTGGAGTTAAAAAGCTTCAGAGGGGTAGCTGAGTTAGTCTGTAACAGGAAACACTTAAAAACAACAAATAGTCTAGTAGCACTTTAAAGACTAACAAAACATGTAGATGGTGAGTAGATAGTTCAAGTAGTTATAGGAGTCTGTTAAGAACCATTAGCACTTCCATTGTTTGGTTGGTTGCCAACTCTGCACACATCTATACTAACGATTTCATCACTGGACCCAATGACATCAGCCATGAAATCAAAGGCTCATTTAACTTCATATCCACTAATGTGATCTATACCATCAAATGCCAGCAATGCCCCACTGCCATGTTATTGGCCAAAATGGACAATTTCTAGTCTACAGGAAAGAATTAATGGACACAAATCAGATATCCAAAAAGGCAACACACAAAAACCTATTGGAGAACACTTTAATCTTCCTGGACACTCATTAATGGATCTTCAAGTTGCAGTTTTGTTTCAGACCAATTCCACAAGTCAAATACGCAGAGAGGGGTTGGACCTTAACTTCAATCACAAGTTTAATAATTATGCCAATGGTCTAAACAGGGATACTGGATGGCTCACACACTATCTTCCACCTTTTAATAACTTAACCAACCAACCAAACAATGGAGGTGCTAATGGTTCTTAACAGACTCCTGTAACTACTTGAACTATCTACTCACCATCTACATGTTTTGTTAGTCTTTGAAGTGCTACTAAACTAATTGTTATTTTTTAAGTTTTATCTACTCACTGTCTCTCTTTTTTTCTCCCCTCCCCCCTTCCCTTATTTATCCTTGGATCTGGACTCATTATACTCCGGTCATCTGAAGAAGTGGGTTTTGCCCACGAAAGCTCATGATACCATCTACATGTTTTGTTAGTCTTTAAAGTTTTAATAGACTATTTGCTGTTTTTTAAGGGTTTTTTGGAGTTATTCAGCAGCGTCCTCTCCTATTGAAGATGGATATATTCATGGGTGGCGCGTTATATGGGCTCGTGGTACCCATGCTCCACCAATATTCAGAGCTGGGGGCCCTGCTCCAGCAATATTTGGAGCTGGGTCTCTCCCCTGGCTCTGCCTGGAGCGGTCCCCGGCCCCCCACCTGCCGGCCCCCCCCCCCACGCATCCTCCCACCCCAGCCCCAGACTGTCCCTGCTGTGTGCAGCTTTCAATGCGGCTCCCCCTCGCCGGTGCGCACTGCCGGCGGCTGCTGCTGCTGCCATGCGTGGTGTTCCCAGGTGAGCGGGGAGACACCCGGGCATGACGTGACGTCACGGCCTGGGACTTTAAAACTGCTTGGCGCCGCGTTGTGCCACTCAGCCTAGCTCCGGGTTCGGAGTTCGGGACCCGAGCGCAGACTCTGCCCCGCAATGTGGAAGGCAGAAGGTAGGGGAGGGGGAAAACTAGGGGGAAGGTGTGGGAGAGGAAGGGGCTTGTGCAGAGAGGGAGGGGGAAGAGGTGGGAGAGGAAGGGGCTTGTGCAGAGGGGGAGGGGGGAAGGGGTGGGAGAGGAAGGGGCTTGTGCAGAGGGGGAGGGGGAAGAAAGGGGAAGGCACCAAGGGACAGCATGGACGAGAGACAAATGCCAGGGGGCCAAGTGCAGACAATGAGGAAAAGGGCAGGAGGGGAGGAGAGGTGTCAGTGGGAGGGGGGACAGGGTGATGCTGGGAGAGGAGAGGAGAGGGGAAGAGCATTGGGGGCTAGAGGGAGGAGGGAGAGGTGCTGGGAGAAGGCTTGAAAGAAGGGGTGGGCATGAGAGAGGTGGGGATGGAGCAAGTCATGTGAGGGCACGGAGGGGCAGGAGGGGAACTGGGGCAGAGAGTGGTGAGGGGGTGGGCATCAGGGAAAAAGAGGGCAAAGGGGGCGGGGGCAGTAAGGGAAAGGGGAGGCACCAGGAGGGTGCAGGGCTAAGGGAAGGTGCAGGTGCCAGGGGATTCTGGGGGTGAAGCAGAAGGGCCGACACCTGCAGGGGAGGGACCAGCACCAGAGGAGAGAGGCAGGGCAGGTGTGTAGAGGGAGGTGTTAGAAGAGGGGATGAGGAGGGGTAGCTCACCTGATCAGAGTGGGGCTACTGGAGGAGTGCACACGGGGGGAGAGAAGGGCTGGTGGAGGGGGCAGGTCGCAGGAGGGCTGAGGGCAGTGAGAAGGGCAGGAGTCAGGACAGCAGAGGAAGGTGAGGAGTTGGGGGGCAGCAGGCACCAGGGGAGCTGATGGAGCAAGGATAAGAGCCATGGCAGCAGAGAGAAAAGGTAGAGGTTTATAAAATATTTATTAATAACTTGGGTGCCACAGTGGCACATCCAAACAAGCCACATGAACTCAGTACAGGTGCACAACACAAAATCCATTCTGCTCATGGGAGGAAACTCTTAGGCTATGTCTACACTGGCTGCTTCTTGTGCAAGGGTGCTTGTGCAAGAACATCTTGCGCAAGAATACGTCCACACTGCCATGTGCGAGCTGTGCTTTTGCACAAGAGCATCCATGGCAGTGTGGACGCTCTCTTGCGCAAGAAAGCTCCAATGGCCATTTTAGCCATAGGGGTTTCTTGTGCAAGAAATCCCTGCCGAGCATCCACACTGCCCTCTTGTGCAAGAGAGCTTACACCTGTTAGAAAAGAGCGTAGCTCTTGCGCAAGACGCCCTCTCTTAGCACACCATACTGTAAATTTCCTTGCGCAAGAGCAGGCGGGCAGTGTGGTTGCTCTGTGGGTTCTTGAGCAAGAACGGCTGTACTTGCGCAAGAAGCCGCGAGTGTAGACATAGCCTTAGAGGGAACACTTCCCCCAGCCTCTCTGCCCCTGAGTTAATGTCATACACATTGGGTTAATGCAATTGCAGGATAGTTGCATGAGGGGGGTTTGGTGGGGGCCAAACTAATCCCTGTTGGTAGGAGGATGGTGGGAAAAGTCCTGTGAGAGGGGTGACATGACACCTTTTACTTCTGGTCATGTGTCCGTCTTGCCCTGAGCGTGTTACCTCCAGAGACCTGGTTAACAGGGGTCAGGGGGTGTCGCTAATGGGGGTTGGGGCATGGTTAACAGGGGTCAGGAGGTGTGGCTAATGGGGGTTGGGGCATGGTTAACAGGGGTCAGGAGGTGTGGCTAATGGGGCACCACCAAAAATTATACAAACCTGCCACCCCGGATATATTAACCCATGATCTGTAACCCCATGCCCTTTATACTCAGGCACTGTTTGGAAGAAAGCTTATCTACCTTTCTTGCCTAATCTATTATTTGAATTACATCAGTCTCTTATGCTCTGAGGTTTTGGTTTTTAATTTACCCAATAATCCACAGAGTATCTGTATCAAGTAGCTCTATTCTGGCTTCACAATAAATATTTGGCCAGGATCATGGAGATGCATATAATACCATTTTGTGTCAGAAGCTTCAGGGGGTAGCTGAGTTAGTCTGTACAGGATAAACTTAAAAAACAACAAATGGTCTGGTAGCACTTTATAGACTAACACAACATGTAGATGGTATCATGAGCACCAGTCATCTGAAGAAGTGGGCTGTGCCCATGAAACCTCATGATACCATCTTCATGTTTTGTTAGCCTATAAAGTGCTACCAGACCATTTGTTGTTTTTTAAGTTCATTTTGTATGTCAGGCAAGAAACTCATTATTAAGAGTCTCTATTTTTGCTCTTCATAAAGGCTGATCTTATTGTACTTATATGTTTTAACATCTCAGATAACGCTGGTAGTGAATTCCCAGCTATGCATAAGTAATAAGGTTTGATTTCCTGAGCCCATAATTTGAATAGAGGTGGAAGTTTTTACAGGTGTGGGTTAATCTCTGTGGTAAAGGAAGGGGAAGCAATTCAACAATCTTTTGTTCCAGTAAAGAGGCTGGGGAGTCTGTGAAGCAGAACCTCATTATGAAGCTTGTACTTCCTGATGAAGACTCTATTGCTGTCAGGTGCTTAGCTCTATGTATTTCCACTGAACTCTTTGGGGACTGACAGGTTCAGCATCTTTCAGGAGGTGCTTGAACTTAGTGGGAGTTGAGGGCACCCACACCCAGGACTTCACTGGAAGCCCTTAACAACCCACTGGGAGTCAAAAGGTGAAAATCACTGCAGTGAAGAGAGCCTTGTGGTGGGTGTTTGCACGAAGCCGCCATATGGAGTGTGCCTGAACAGCCCTTCTATGCTACAGGAAGGATCTTGGCTCAGATTCCACATAGGGTGCTGTAAAAGGCCACATAGCAGGAAGGCTGTTGGGGGGAGGTTATATTGCCATATTTATGCCATTCTGATGGCCCCAGCAACACCTTCAGGTGGTACAGAGGGGCTGTGCTTGCTAGCTCAGGCCTCAGGAGATGCTCCCTTACTGCCCTATGCTCCTTGCACACAGAGCAAATACTCAGGTTCTAGGTGGGTGCAGTGATTTCACCCTTAATGTATCTGCCTTCCTTATGCCAGAGTGGCATTTAGGTTAGTTAGCATGTGCTGTTGCTATTGTGGGGAGCAATATTACCTTAAAGTGCCCCCCTTTGGATTGAAGAAGCACAGCAGAAAATGGGCGGATTGATTTGCCTGCTCCATAATTATAGTTCTGAATTTAGCCAGGAGTCAGAAACGTACAAAGGGACTGCAAGAATACATATTCATCAAAGATAGAAGAGGGGGTGGGTGGAAACAAAAGGAGGGGAATAGCCAGATGAACAAATTCTTGGCAAGTACAAAACCCTTGTGTTAGGTTGCCTGAAATTTTAAACAACAAATTTTGCATGCCTTCTGCTGGGAAATCTGTGTCTTGAAAGCCACTGTTGCCAGGATTAGACTGCTGAGATAAAAGGCTCAGGTCAGTACAGAATGAGTTCTCAGTAATAATAGATACCCATTTACCAGCTTTAATACGATGGGTCAAATATAATCACCATAATAATTTTAACATATGACTTGTTTCTGACCAAAGAGCTGTGTGTTCCTGCCTCCTTGGGCGAGGTACTGCTGCCCTCACTGAGAAGCCCACCCATTCCCTTCTGGGGGAGGGGGAAAATCCTTCTCCCTTTTGAGAGGAGCAGTTTGATTTATGCACTCAAGCTAGAAGATGGTGATTCTATCCCTTTAACCTACAGGTCCCTATGATCTGCTCACCAGTGCCTGCCAGCCCTGGAGTTCCTGTATTGGTTTTCACTCACCTATAATTTTCTTGAACCCTCAGGAACAAGACAGTTACAACCAACCACCTGCCTTCCTATCCCTCCAGAAGTTACCACCCTTCCTTTTTATTTACTTTTGTAGTTTTCAGGGGAATGGCTGTGACTATTTCCTGAGAAGTAACAATGAAATTGGCAATCGTGGGAGAGGAGAAAAACTTGGCCAATATTTTCCAGTGAGATTCCTCCATCCACAACCCCAACAGTAGATTTCACCACACTTAACAAACTTCCCAGCTTTACTGCTAAGGTTTCATCAGTAGAGAAATGTTTGGTGCAGTCCTAGCTACATCCTGCTGGAGCAAAATGTCAAGACATATTAAATACATGAGGCTATAAAAGGGCAAAGTTTTAGCTTGGCTAGAAGGTCAGCGCTCAAACATATGGAAGCAGTGGAACTTTAAAGGAATGTTCTCTCAGGGTATGTCTACACTACAAAGTTAATTCGAACTAACAGCTGTTAGTTCGAATTAACTTTCATAGCGTCTATACATACAAACCGCTAGTTCGAACTTAATTTGAACAAGCAGAGCACTTAATTCGAACTAGGTAAACCTCATTCTATGAGGACTAATGCCTAGTTTGAATTAAGTAGTTCGAATAAAGGGCTGTGTAGCCACTTAATTCGAACAAGTTGGAGGCTAGCCCTTCCCAGCTTGCCCTGGTGGCCACTCTGGGCCAAACCAGGGAAACTTTTCTGCCCCCCTCCCGGCCCTGGAGCCCTTAAAGGGGCACGGTCTGGCTACAGTGCTCGTGCCAGTTGCAAGCCTGCCAGCACCCAGCCAGCAGACCCTGCACCTGGCACGGCATGAGCCTGCCACCCAGCTCTCCGCCTCTTCCCAGGACCAGGCTGGCGGCTCCCAGGAGCCTGCCCAGGGCTGCAAGAGGCGGGCGCCCGCCTGGTCTAGTGCGGAGATCGTGGACCTCATCGAGGTTTGGGGGGAGGCCTCCAACGTCCACAATCTCCGCACTAGACACAGGAATGCGACCGTCTACAGCAGCATGGCTGCCAGCCTGGCCACCAGAGGCCACATGTGGACCCGGGAGCAGGTCCGCTGCAAAAGTAAGGACCTGTGGCAGTCCTACTCCAGGGCCTCCCAGCCAGGGGCTGACCCGGAGGCTTGCCCCCACTTTGAGGCCCTGGACTGCATCCTGGGGGCTCACACAGTCTATGCCCCCCGGGTGGTGATCGACCCCGGGGCAGAGGGACCCGTCCCTGACACCGAGGAGGAGGAGGAGGACGCCGAGAGCCAGGAGCCTGCAGGGAGCCTGCCCAGGACCCAGGGCCCCCGAGGCATCCCACAGAGCACATCAGCTGTGTCGTCCGAGGCCGGGGAGGGCTCCACATGTGAGTGCCATCATGCTCCCCTTATATGTACGGGTGGGTGGGGGGAGAGGGAGCCCAGGGACCGTGCGCCTGGGCCTTGCCCACCATGGAGCAGCAGTTGGGTGTCATGCAGGGGCCCTGGCCTGTTCCTCACACGCCAACCTCACCTTGCACGGCGGGCTGGGTTTCACCCACAGTGTCCCCAGGGAGAACTGACCACTGCTCTTGTTTCACCACAGCTGCAGCACCTGGGCCTGCAGGGCGCATCACCCCGCCTGCAACAGCCACCCGCACCCGGGCCAGCAGGCGCACCAGGAACCTGGAGGACTACCACCGGCGGCACCTGCGGCTACTGGAGCACCAGCTCCACACCCAGGACCACTGGGTCTGGGAGGACCTGCAGCTGTGGCAGCGGAGCTTGGAGGCACTGGAGGAGCAGGGCTGTGCCCTCAGAGGCCACCTCCAGACCCTGGTGGACAGGTTCCTGCCTCCTCCTGCTCTGGCCCCTGCAGCCGCCCCAGCTCTCGCTCCTCCTCCCACCCCTGCTCCCCTTCCTCCACACCCCCCGTCCCTCCTGCCCCACCCTCCACACCCACTCCCCCCCAATGCACCCGCACCCGCAGTGCTGCGAGACGGGAGAGCCAGCAACCCTGAGCTTTCCCTTCCCTTCCTCCCCTTCCTCCCCCTTCCAGTTCCCTCCTCCCAGGTTTCCTCCTCCCCTCTCCCACCCTCATTCCTCCCTCCCCCCACCCCAGTTATGTCAAATAAAAAGAGATTGTTGTTTTCAAAACAGGTGTCTTTATTTAACATTAGGAAGGGGGGTTAGGGAGGGGAAAGGGGAAGGAGGGGAGGGTGGAAGAAGGCCCCAATGGGGCATGCAGGGAGAGTTCAGTCCTCCTCCTCTACCAGGAAGCTCTCCTGCAGGGCTTCCCGGATCTGGACAGCCCCCCGCTGGGCCTCCCAGACGGCGGCGGTGAGGGGCTGAGTGTAGTGGCCAGCCATGCACTCAGCCTCAGCCATCCAGGCTGGCAGGAAAGCCTCCCCCTTCCGCTCGGACAAATTGTGCAGCACACAACATGCTGCCACCACGGGAGGGATATTGTGCTCAGCGAGGTTGAGGCGGGTGAGGAGGCACCTAAATCTGGCTTTCAGTCATCCAAAGGCCCCCTCAACCACAATGTGGGCCCTGGTGAGCCTGGCATTGAAGGCCTGCCGGGAGGGATTGAGGTGCCCCGTGTACGGCTTCATCAGCCAGGGCTGTAGGGGGTAGGCCACATCCCCCACCAGGCAGATGGGCATGTCCACGTCCCCGACCCTGATGTGGCAGTCGGGGAAGAAGGTCCTGGCATGCAGCCTCTGGCACACGGAGGAGTTGCAGAACACCCTGGCGTCGTGTGCCTGGCTGGACCAGCCCACATTAATGTCCGTGAACTGGCCCCGGTGGTCAGACACAGCCTGCAGGAGGACGGAGAAGTACCCCTTGCGGTTGATGTACAGGGAGGCCTGGTGTTCCGGGGCACGGAAGGGGATGTGCGTCCCGTCGATGGCCCCCCCGCAGTTGGGGAAGCCGAGGGTGCCGAACCCCTGGATGACGGCGTCCAGATCGGCGAGGCGGACCACCCTGCGGAGCAGCACCCTGTTGATGGCCTTGACCACCTGCAGAGAGACACAGCAAACCGCGAATCACTGGGGCACCCGGGTGGCTGGGAATGTTCATTCCCTGGCACTGCCCCGCGCCCCACTCCCGGAAGCAACCCCCGCTGCGATCCTGGCCACCACGGGCGGCGTGTAGTATAGCCGGGACAGACCGAACCCTCCCGTGCGGGGCACTGTTGCCTCCTCCCCGGCCTCCATTTTCCCTGGGGCGGCCCATTCCCTCCTTGCA
Organism: Pelochelys cantorii; assembly: GCA_032595735.1. Taxonomy (NCBI): domain Eukaryota; kingdom Metazoa; phylum Chordata; order Testudines; family Trionychidae; genus Pelochelys; species Pelochelys cantorii. The sequence continues at coordinate 22,071,925 of CM064340.1, forward strand.
GTCCCCCTCCCCCCGGCCCAGTGGCTGGTGAGTGCCGTACCTGCATGAGCACTGCTCCGACGGTGGATCTCCCCACACCGAACTGGTTCTCGACGGATCGGTAGCTGTCCGGCGTGGAGAGCTTCCAGAGGGCGATGGCCACATGCTTCTGGACAGGGATGGCGGGCCTCATGCGAGTGTCCCGTTGCCGCAGAGCAGGGGCAAGCCACTCGCAGAGCTCCAGGAAGGTGTCCTTCTTCATCCTGAAGTTCTGGGTCCACTGTCTGTCTCCCCAGCACTCCAGGACGATGTGGTCCCACCAGTCGCTGCTGGTGTCCAGACGCCAGATGCAGCAGGGCACGCTGGCGTCCGGGCGCTGCTGTGGCTCCTCCACGGCCCCCAGGGAGGCCAGGTGGAGAGGCAGGGAGCTGATGTGCACCAGGTGGTGCCAACCAGCCTCCAGCCATTGCTGGCAAGCTTGCAGCAGCAAGTCCAAAAACTGCACCAGAATGGCCAGGGCGAGCCATGTTGCCAACTGCAGCGGCGTCCCCAATGGGAACCACCAACACAGGCAGGCAGAGAGGAAAACGCTTTGCTGTCCCTCAGCGAGGTAGGCAAGCAAGCGGAGAAGCTGATAACCGGCTGTTCAGGGGGGTCCCTTTAAACATGAGCCTTAGATAGCCTCAGACAGCAGCCACACAAAGCAACTACTGACCTGATGCCCTGCTGGAACCAGTTTCGACTGCCCTTAAGTGCGACCCAGCGTCCAATCAGTGTGGACGCGCTAGTTCGAATGAGCAAAACGCTAATTAGAATTAGTTTTTGGGTCTAGATGCGTTAGTTCGAATTAGCTTAGTTCAAATTAGCGCTGTAGTGTAGACATACCCTCAGAGTTTGCTGAAGACCCTAGAAATGTGCTACAATTCTGGCTGTGCCAGTTGACAGTCACTAGGATAGTGGAACAAGATCAGGTGAGGTATGGGTAACATTCTTTCTTGACAGTGTGAAACATCATCTTGGGTGTCTTTGAGTGTGTAACACCGTTCTGAGCTCATAAATGTCACCTCCATATTGAAACATGACAACAAATTTGAGAGTCAAAGTCAGTAGGGACCATCTAATCAGACTTCCTGCACATTCCAGGCTACTAACCTCACTCAGTTACCCTTGCATATGAAACATGCCAAGAAATGAATTTACCTTGAATGGGGTCTCTCATTTGTAATGATTCAAGACAAAATGAAAAGGGGAGACAGTAAAGGCTCTTAATGTGGTTTGTTCTCCAATTTGTGGGAGTTACCTGTATGCATCAAGGAATAAAAATCATTCCCATTAATGGACTATATTTATTTAGACTAGATTTGTAAAAGCATGAATAATTTCAAAATCAAAGGTGCTTCCCATATGAACGTGTTTAATAATCAGGCTGCCACATTCTGCCTTAGCTTTAGTTTTTGAGTAGTCTAATAAGGAGGTTTATCCACAGCACATTACAGTACTCTACTGTTCCAGCTATTAAACTGGCTGGAATCATTCTACACTTGCACTTTACCCCAACTATAAATAAAAGAGCTTTGTGCACCTCTTGTTTAATAAAGTTTGGGGGCTTTGGGCTCACTTGGAAGAATTTTGTTCCCTGTGAATTACACCTGATGAGTTGGATCCCCTTCTATACAAGCACTTCAGGGTCTCTAAGAAGGATCCTGGTTCAACTGAATGGGATGGTTGGACTATTTAAACACTAGGTGGTTGTCAAAGGCTTATTTCTTGATAAGTGATAATTCACTCATGTATTACACTACTAGCATGAGCTTAGTGAATGAATTTTATTCTATGAAAGACAAATTAATAGCAGGGTTTAAATATAATTTGGACCTTTTAGATGTAAATTTTCTCTTGTAGTTCATTGAATATTTCCTTCTGTTTCAGTCCTCAAAAAAGCTGTTTTCTTTTATATATTCTGCCTCCAGATTGTATGTTTTTATCTACCAATTTTCAATTATCACAGTCTCTTATACACTGTATACAACTGGCTCATGCACTATTAAAATGCACATTTTTCTAGAGGTTTTTTTGGATGCTGCTGTGTGTTACACATCAATGTAGAATTTTCTAACAGGCGATCAGAAAATCTGAACATCTGTTTCCTTTATGCTGTTCCCATGGAAATATTAATAATCTCCGCTATTAAGGAGTTATTAGACTGGACCCCATCTTCTTTGTTGTCCATATCTTGCTCTTCCAAAAAATGCCCCCCCAGAAAGTACAAATAGCACCAATTAGCTGCTTCCATGAGCCATTTATTGTAAATTAGAGGGTGAGCCTTATAGTTAAGTAGCAGAAAAAGTATTTTGTTTCTTTTCAAAAAGTGTTTTGCACTGAATGCCAAAAGGGATATTGTAAAAAAGGTTATGTTGCAAATGAAACCCCATTTCGCCTCCAAACCTTCATACCATTTAAGAATGCATAAATCAGGTTACGTCTGGGTTTAAAAATCTACTCATAGCACTAGAATTGAACACAAAATGGAAATGAATTATTTATTAACTCCAATTTCTTTCTTTCAGGACATGTGCACATCACGGATTTCAATATTGCTACCATACTAACTAAAGGGACGCAGGTCATCGCTATCGCTGGCACAAAGCCATATATGGGTAAGAATTCCTAAAGATCTAGGCTACTTAAACGGCCATTCTTTGTTTAATACCCATCCTTAATTCCAGGTTTTGAAGAATATATGGAGACAGAAGTGAAAGCCTTTCAGAAAATTTTAACGCTTTCCATTCCCACCAGATAGGAATGAGGTGATTTTAAATGAGATGAGCCACAGATGGAAAAACAAAGATTTTTTTTGTTTCATCTCTGTGCAATATTTTCTCATACTGATTTAGAGTTGGGGCCCATGTCATGATTAACTAACAAAAAAGGTGGAGAGCCAGGAAAAGTCTAATGGAAACATTAATTTCAGTTAAGCTATTGTCATGCTGCAAGGCCTTATTCAAATTTCTTGTGCCTGTGCCAGAAGACTGTTAAATAAAATGGGGTTTTTGTTGAGGCTCTCAAAGCATTTTACAAATTTTAGTCAAACTTCATTCACCTCTTTGATGTAGGTATTATATGTATCATTATCCTCATTTCACAGATGGATAAACTGAGGCACAGAGAGCTGTATTAGCCTGTGCTACACTAGTGTAATGACTCAATCCTATAAAGGGCTTAACATCTATTGTGAGCTGAGAATGCGCTGAATACCTTGCAGAACCTTTCTTGATTAAGGTTTAAAAAATCCATCGTGTTAATCTGGATTTAGACCAATTGTAATTGTTGAAACAGATTCTGGACACCGTGTATGAAGCAAGCAGAAGGGTTTATTAACACACAGCACTGGTGGAGTGTCACTTCACTTGTTAGGCTTGGTGAACACTGCCAGGCAATAGGTTACAACTAATTATATAGGATGCTTAGTGGGCGGATGAAGTGATTGGGAGGAGGGGGGGAATCCCGGACCCCTGGATAGGTGCTAATCATGAGGCAAAAGGAGAGCAATAATCTAAAGGTTATATAGTGTTTTCTGCCCATAGCTTACAGAATACCTTATATCTAGTTAAACAAGTATTTAAACAAAGCAGACATCAATTATCAATTGTGTGTTAGGTGGCGATGTGTCTGTCAGCTTCAGGAACGTATCTCTGCACGGATGTGATCCATTGGTGATGCATCTGGGGATTAAAGCAGAGACATTAGGAGTACTTGACAATTGCGCATTTGTTCCTAGCACCATTGAATGTGTCATGTCCTGTCTCTCATCCTAGGTTGTTAGCTCTATGATGACCTTCCTCTGATGGGCTAGGCGTGGGGGGAGGGGGAAGGTAACCATTGTGTACTGTGTTAGTGTGCCAGTTCCACACTTCAAATTTAGAATAGGGGTTCTTAACAGAATATCATAGCCTCAGAAATTTTTACCTTACAGTAATGGCAACTGGAATTTGGCCTGTAGAACTTGCATGAGCTGCATAGATCAAACAGTATGTCAGGGAAAAATGCAAGGTCCCATGTTTTGTAAATTTGTTGTAAATTACATTAGTGTGTAAGCCTGTGTAAGGAAGGGATGACTCAGGTTTCAGGTGTCCTTGCTGCTAACCCAGTGGTTTTCTACTACCCCAACAGCCTCTGTTTAATGTTGCATTCCTTTGCAAATATAAAATTAAAAGGACATAGAAAATAGAAAATACCACGATAGCTCATGATACCATCTACATATTTTGTTAGTCTGGTAGCACTTTAAAGACTATTTGTTGTTTTTTTAAGTTTTTCCTTTTACAGACTAACTTGGCTACCCCTTTGAAAATTATAAAAAAAGCTAGTATTGCTGCATAGTAGTATATAGACATCAAAATAAAAATGTACAATGTTTATATATGGGGAACAATGAACAGATGCAAACATCACAGCCACAACTGTCAGGAAAGTAATGAGAATGGTTTTCAATCTCATTTTGAAAATCCCTTTTAAATTATTTACCCTGTTGATAAGGATGGATTTGTGCCCATCTGTACCAAACAATCAGCCCAACTGCAGTCTGGAAACTGAGGTGCACAAGGGAAAAAAGCTTGAAAACAACCTAGAGGGAAATAAGGGTTGGCAGGATGAGTCAGTTCCCTAGTGCATGACACATTTGTGCACTGACCTTCTGAATTTCCATGTGTTATGTGTTATGCTCTTGCTAGGAAAATGTGGTTCACATCTTTGGGTTCCCATTGTGCTGGTAGCTGGATCAGTTGCCATGGTGACAAAAGAAGTAGGGACACCATTTTTTTTCTTCTGCCCTTGGTTAGGAGAAATTTTTGTGTACAATTTTTGTGTACATTTGTTCTATGTGCATTCTATAGGGCAAAGGCACTGATTTGGTTCAAAACTAGGTAAAGTAGCAGAGCTACCGTGTATATGAGTGAGGAATGCTGCTGTCTTATGGTAGGGCCACAAAGTAGATAATAGACTTGCTGCTACTACCAGCAACAATAGGAGCCCCCGTTTTTTGAAGGTAAAGGGTCTGTGCTGGTTTCCTAGATGCATATGACATTGATTCTGAAATGGTGTCTACAACACATGGTTTTACTTCAGTGGAGGCACACAAATCAGTTTATTCATGCCAGTCAGACTGAACATTTAAAATGCAGCATGGAGGGTTGGCGGTGGGTATTCCCTGCCACAGATGGGATTCAGTTCCATGTGTGGATATTGCTAAGCTATCACTGTCACAGATGCTGTTTCTTTCTTCCTTTTAATGTTGCTCAGAGCAAATTTTACGTCTTTGGAATGTGCCACATCACACCAATAGTACTTAGAGTGTTGCACATTTTCCCCATGTGGAATGATATTCCAGCTGTCACTAAAAAAGCTACATCTGTAACCTCCCTCTAAATCTCCACTACCTACTTACCCACCTACACAAGTTTATATGTACAGTGCAAAAATCCCCAATCTGTTTTTCAGACACAGCTTATTTCTCCTACTAGTCTTGCTGCTGGAGAAGTTCCACCTATTGATTTTTTTTTCCCCTGCCATTAATGCAGAAAAGTATTATTTATGTCCCTTTTACTGCCAAACCAGCAAAATGCTTGGTTATTCAGAGACAAGAGGAGCCCGATTCTCATCTCACTTACATGTAAAGTTGCCATGTAAGTTAGCACTTTTCTTAGCACTCCTACCCCAACATTCCTCCCATTATCATCATCATTGTCATCATCATCATCAACATTGATATTAAACAGTACTCACAGGGTCATTGCTTGCTGCTTTTTGCAGTACTCAGCAACTCCTGATCTTGTTGAGTGGGATATAAAAAAATAAGGGACACCCCTTGGAGCCACTTGCATGGGTGAAATTGGAGGGGTTATACTAGGGTAATGGAAGGTGGTGCCAAAACCAGGGCTGTAAGAACTAAGAGGCTCCTTAGTTCAAGCTAAAACGTGTCCATCAGTAAAATGAGCTGTAAATCTGATGAACGGTAACAATCATAAGAGCCGTCCCATCCATAACACAGTTTGGGGAGGCAGCCCCAAACCCCATGTGTTAGGGGGCCCTATTGCAGCCACCTCAACTGTCCTATGTCCCCATATCCTGCAGCGTCCAGAGCTGCTTTGCGCATTACCTGGGGGACCAGGCACAGGGCAGCAGCAGGGGGTGGGGCCCCCTGTACTCACTGCAGCGGCAGGAGACACGGGAAGTGCAAACTGGCAGCCTATTCTGCTGCCCATCTCCCAGCTGGGTTGCTCCACTTCACTGTGGTGGTGGGAATGGGAGTGGGGAAGGGGTGCAATGAGGACCGGAAGGGGCAGAACAGGGGCGGGAATAGGTGGGGTGGCACCTGGGATAGGAGGGGGTTTCTCTGGGACCTACACCTGGGGCAGAGGGTGCCCTGTGTAGACAACCCTGACATTTGCAGCATTTCACTGCATATAGGGCTGCCAGGTGTCCAGTATTGGCCCGGACAGCCTGGTATTGGTGGCCTCTGTCCAGTGAAAAAACCCCAGAAAATACTGGATGTTCTATACAGGAGAATTAAAGCATTATCTAAGATTTCTCCCTTACTGCTGCTGTCCCTTCATAATTGATCCTTCCCTCCATAGGAGGCTCCTTTTATTAGCATAACAGAGATGACTTTTCACCCTGCAGGTCACCTGACTCAGTGCTGTAATATAAAAAAAATACAAATTAAAAGCCCCTCAGCTTTACCTCTTTGTTTAGTTTTATTCCTTTGTTAATGATTCTCCCCACCCGCGCCTAAAAATGTCATTACATTTTCCTTCATCTTTCGCATGGAGCTAATAAATTCAGGTCATCTTCTGATCCTGCCCTACTTCCTGTCAGGTGGGCAGCTTTACGCTATAAAGTAATGGCTGTTGGGCCCGTGCCCAGCTAGAGGTCACTCTCTGCTTTCCAGAAATGTAGCCAGCAGCATTATGTCTGTGTTTGTATCCACCAATAATGCAGAGTTTGCAATTTACCCCCTGAAGTTGTGGTTGGGTTCTTCTAGACTGAAAGTATTTTTGGATTCAGCTAAGGGAAAGAAGATGGCAAGGAGGAAATTAGCTGAACTTGAACTCAAATAAAAAAGGTTGAAACAGCTCTAACTTGAGGGAATTTTCTGTGGTACACAAAAAGAGGCTAGCTGGGCCAGTGTTACTATTGAAATTCATAGAACAGGCTTCAGTTCCCTGCTCTGACACAGTCTTGCTTGGGGAAATCAGAGAGTCTTTTTATGCCTCAATTTTCCATATGTGAAATGGGAATAATAGCACTACCCATTATATGCCTCAGAGGAGCTTCAGGTGTTGGGAGGACAGATATACTCAAATTAAGACATGCACTGATATTATGGCGATAGAAGTTATATAAGAAACTGAGATAGATTGAATCCCCACTCCCTAATCAGTTATCTAATATTAGGAAACTACTTTAACTCAATGAGTGGCATAATTCTTATGGGGTGGATTGATGCTGTAGTGATTGATCCACCTGCGGTCGATTTAACAAGTCTTGGAAAGACCCTTTAAATCAACCACTGATCATTCTCCTGTGTACTCAAGCAGAACAAGATGCATAAGGGGAGTTGACAGGAGAGTTTTTTCTGTCTACCACCTGCAGCGTGGACCTCACAGTAAACAGATATAAGCTATGTTGATTTGAGTTATGCTACTAATATATCTCAAATTGAATAGATTAGTTCGACCTGTCCTTATAGAGTAGACCTGCCCTTTGTAACATCAAATAAATTAAATTATTTCTCTATTATACACTGAACATTTAAATAATGCTTTGTATTTCCCTGTCCAAGGCTCTGAAAATTCTTAAATCCATTAAAGGATTAAATATCACAACACCCCTTTAGGGTAAGAAAATGGTAATCATTCTATTTTTCAGATGGGGAAAACTGAGGCAGAAAGGAGCTAAGTCTTGTTCAGGATCTTAGAGCAAGTCAGCAACAAATACTTCACACTAATCCTGACACTGATTATACTGTCCATATCATTAGACTTTAACACCCAAATATCAATTGGTGTAGGCACATATGAAAAGTTAGGTCAGACTATAAAATGAGTCAGATGCTGATTCTAGGGCTGTAAGCGACTGTTCGTCTAGCTGACTATCAGATAAGCATAAGCTTATTGGATAGTCAACTAGTGATGTGACTAGTCACTCCCCCCCCCCCCCCCGCTGCCTCTATCAAAGAGAAGCAGCAAGTGGGGGGAGCAGGGGAGCTGGCTTAAAAGCAGGTTCCCCCAGTATCATCTCTGTGTAGGGCAGGGGAGGTAGAGGCACAGTGGGAAACAGCACAAGCTGGGACTGAAGCAGTCTCTGCTCATGCTGGTTCTGCTGCAATTTGCTTTTGAAATATACAAGAGCTCCAGCCCTGCTGGAGCTCTTGTACATTACAAAAGGAAGCCCTGCAGGGAGCGAGGGGCCAGCGGGTCAGTCCACTGGGGCTCTTGTATATTTTAAAAGCTGAGGCGCTGCAGGGAGCAGGGGGCCAGTGGGAAGTCCCCTGCTGGCTCTGTGCTCCCTGAGGGGCTTCTGCTTTCGAAATGTACAAGAGCCTTGCTGGGCCTCTTGTACATTTCAAAGGGTCAGGCACCAGCCCCATACTCCCCGCAGGGCTTCCACTTTTGAAATCCCATCAACTATTCGATTCGTTAATTAATCTAAATTTAATATCCCTAGCTGATTCAACACCAAAGTATAGTAATTTTCTAATGGATGGGAATTGGCCTCTAGTAATAATCCAACAGAAACTACAAATAGTAACACTGATGTTATATAGAGCCTGTCATGTCATGAGCCCAAAGCAGTGTCTAAACATTGGCGTTTAACTTTGCCTTCCACCATGACTTTTGAAGTAGCTAAATCTTACTGTAGGTTATGAAACTGAGGCGGAGCGGTTAGGTCACTTCCCAAGGTCAAGAAGCATAGCAATGGCTGACCTGGGAAAAATAGTATTTAGATTATGGGAATCCTAACCGGGCATTTACTATCACAGCTTGTTAAAACAAACCCAAATAGTCAAATGAACGACTGGGTCAAAGGGAATAAATTAAATATATATGGTAAATAGAACAGTGTGGAATGCTTTTTTTTACCTCAGGACTGAAACATTATATCATTAAACATTATATATATTCAGCTTATAACTGCGGAAGGTAGTCAAGAATTACTATTTGAGACTGAAATAAAGCAAATACATTTTTTTCTGTATTTTTCAGCTCCTGAGATGTTTAACTCCACAAAAGCTACTGGCTATTCCTTTGCTGTTGACTGGTGGTCTTTAGGAATTACTGCCTATGAGCTACTTAGAGGCAGGGTATTGTACATACAGCTGCATTCATTGTTTGGGTTGTTTTGGGGGGGGGGGTTAACTCTTGCTGTTTTCAGTACCGTTTTGTTTGTGTTTTTTAACATGGATAAAAAATATTGAGTTGAAATCTATAGATTCATAAGAATTCCAAAAGAAACCACGGCCGCACAGAATAATTCAGGGTGACAAGTTCTTTAAGTGTCCAGTGCCCTGTCAGTTAACATAAGTTAGGCAAAAAAAATGGAACCATCTAATTGATGGATAAGAATTCCAAAAGCAGGGACTAAAAGAATTTAGTCTGAGCTCAGAACATGCAAGAAGAAAAGTTTTTTTTAAAAACAAATCATTTTGCTATTGCATTAAGACTCTGCCACCTGAGCAAACACGAACCACTGTGTGTGAATTATTAATACAACACTATTCATGCCCTGTCATGCCTCAGTCTTTGGTTGTAACTTACTTGCAAAGTTTGGTGCGTGTTGGATAAGTTCTTTTAAACAATTTTGTAAAGAAGGTGGGCAAATGAAATGTAGCTTAGAATGAAATAAACTCTATTTTTCCAAGCAAAAAGATTACATAATAGCTTGTAAGAATAAAAAAGCCCCCATCCCCACTTTCAGCCCCACCTCTTCCCCGTCCCCGCAGGGAAGCATGCCATGCACGAGCTCCCCCTCCCAACAATGGGGAGAGGAGGGCAGCAGGTGGGCATGGGCCCTCCCCAGTTCCGGGGAGGGCAGAGGGCGTGTTGCACGACTTGGCACAGTCCAGCCTCTTGAGTCTTGGAGCACCGGAAGAGGAAGGAGGGTGCTCCACGCGGTGCAGCCTCTCCAGCCCTGGGGAGGGAGGAGGGCAGAGAGTAGCCTTCCTAGCCCCAGAGGAGGTCAGAGGGCACATGACATGACCCCAGCCTCTCCGGCCCTGGAGGAAGTCGGAGAGCATGCGGCATGGCCCCAGCCTCCCCGGCCCCAGAGGAGGGCATGCTGCGTGGTCTGGCCTAGCCCTGTCTCTCCAGCCCCAGAGCATGGGGAGGGCAGGTGCTGGGGGCCGCAACCCTCCGCCCAGAATGCCTACTGCAGATGGAGTGTGGGCGGGGCTATGCCTGGTTATTTGGGAAGGCAGAGCCTTCCCCCGCCCTGCATACTGGATGCCTATGATATTGCTGGATCAGAGAGCCCTGGCTGGCCAGGTTCAGAATCATAGCCCAGGCTGGGCTTGCGGTGGGGAGCCAAGCCCCAGTGGGGCCAGTGCAGGGGAGAGCAAAGCCCTTGCCAGGGTGGAGGTAGCGGGGCCGGGGACCCGGAGTACATTCTGGGTCGGGGCTGGGGCTGTGGGAAGCACAGCCTCAGTCGGGGCTGGCGCAATGCAGGAGCGCAGTCCCAGCTGGGGCTAGCGGGTGGGAGCTCAGCCCCGGCTAGGGCTGGCACTGTGGCCGAGGTGGGGAGGGTGCATCCACCGCTGGGGCTGGAGGCAGTGGTGCTGGCCCCTGTCCGGGGCTGGGCAGTAGGGACTACAGCCCTGGCCAGGCTTGGCACAGTGTAGGATTGGAGGCAGTGGCAGGCAGCAGGGAGCATAGCCCCACTGGAAGCAGAGCCTACAGCTGGGTAGGGAGCCTTGATCTCTCCTCATTTGGCAAACTCAATTGCTCAGGTCCCGAGGGTGCCGGATGAGGAAGGTCCGACCTGTAAATAAATAAATACAGTATTTACTTTTCCAGAATGTATCACTTTTATCTTTTAAAGCGCTATATGGATAGAACGTATTTTAACTTATATCTAAGTATAAACTGATCTAAATTTTCAGGTGAATTTTGGGTGTCTCAAGTTCTGGGCCCCAACTTGGACAGATAAAAAGAATATAGTTCTCAGATGTGTAGAGCAACCTTCCTGCCCCCAAAATCAAAATCTCTCCTCACTTTTGAAAATGCAAATAATATGTACTTAGAAAATAAAATGGGTTGTAACGCTGTTGCACTTATTACAGGTTGGACCTGCCTGATCCAGCACCCTCAGAACCTGATCGGTCCCACACAGATGATAGATTTTGCTGAACCAGAGGAGGTCACTTCTAGCCCCCCTGCCATGGTTCCCCCAGACCTGGTCTGGCCACCAGCCAGAGACTACCCCCTCCAGCTCCGCTGTCCTGCCAGCCCCGATGGGCTGCCCAGCTGTGGCGCACCAGGCGCCCAGCCCTGTGGGGCAGCCCAACTGCAGTGCACCAGGCTGCCCACCACTGGCCCTCCACTGGGACTCTCTGGTCCTGCTACATCCATGATTGTGTTGGCAGGACCACGGATGTTGCAGGACCAGCGAGTCCCAGTTTACAAAGGTTCAACCTGTATTCCAGTGCTTTTGACTTTGTGTTATTTCCAAATCTAGGTGGAGAAAATACTCCTTTATATTCAAACATCATAGCACAGCAAATTGATATTATTAGTGGTGACCGCAGGACAATGTGTTATATTTTCATAGGAAGACTTGAGTTCCCCCGCATGGTTGGCAACTATTCAGTATAATGCAGTGGTTTCCATATATTCATTTCTATCTGCTCGTATATATTATTTTTAAAAAAAACTCTTTATTTTAAAAATATTTTAATACCAATCTGGGAATTAAAAAAACACTTGAAAAACAAAATTACACATCAGTCCTTCTCTGTATGCACACACTTCCCTTGTTAATTACAAGTTAAATGTTGAGATGCATGTAGTTGCATGTGCCAGTTCGATGTGCAATTGGCCATTACATGCATCGTTACTGTGTGTTTTGCCTGCATGGTTGCACTTTTTTTTTCTGGAAGACTTAGACCTAGCACCTCCCAAACACACTGATATGTCAAGGATGTTGCAAGAAGTACAACACCATCCTTGCCATGCATATGTATCCTAATGGCCTCTGGCCAGAATTTAGGCTGGCATCTGAAATGAAGGTGAAGGGTCCATTTATTCTTATCTCTGCATTCACTATACATAAAGGAAAGCCCTTCTGCAGGCTGAGCCATACCTGTGAAACTCAATTCAACTCCCTCTGCAATGAGGTGTTATTTTTCATATTGTCCTTTTCTCCCTTTGCTGATGTTGCTACATTTCCAATGGAAAGAAGGGGGAAAAAATCACAAGCCTCTCTCTTGTCAATATCATCTCAAACTTGAGAAACAAACAGAAAACACCATTTACCTTTAACAGAGAATGTTGAGAAAGTACTGTCCTTTGCTGAACCAGTAAATTAATTTCACTGATGGCCTTTTAAAGTACAAATACTGGCTTTGCCAGCGAAATACCAGGTGGGTGACAGCTATACCCTTTGCTATTCCTTCCTATTCATCTTGCTGTTCAACTGTCTCATTATTATTGTTTGTTATTATTTAGTCCTGTAGTAATCTACTTGGTTTGATTGAGTTAGCCTCTGCCGTGACAGACTTTCAATGGTTCAATTTAGAGCAGCAATGGGGGGTTAGAGAAAGGCACAAAGAGACTCTGTTTGGAGACTTTGTGCCCTAGGAAGATTTCCAAAAGATTTTTTTTTTAAATAAATGGTTTCCTTGTGTTTTTCACAGAGACCCTATCACATTCGCTCCAATACTTCAACAAATGAAATTGCTCAGATGTTCAGGACAGCTACTGTAATGTATCCTGCTGCCTGGTCTAAAGAAATGGTGTCGCTACTCAAAAAGGTGAGGGCAGGTGGGGAACGGGATAACCTGCAAATCCTGCCCAGGTGAGATGGCTCTTGGTGGCCTCTATAACATGACTAATGGTCTCAGTCCCGTTTTTAATGGCAGATCCACACTGGTATAATCATTAGCTGGAAACATCTGGAAATACCTCAAGTGAATTTCATATTAAGATTCAATGTGTTTGATCATTGGTAACAAATGCATATTACTTGCATTTTAGGTTTAAGCACAGTGCTTGGAGGGGGAAAATGTATTGTGAGTGATTTTTACTCAGCCGGCACATCATTCACACTCTGAAAGTATAGCTTTTGCACTGCCACTTAATACCATTCACTCTCTGGTTGCAAGCACTAATGCTAAAATGGTATTTCAGGTTGTCAGCTTATTCATTACATTTGAGAAAGTGTTCTGATGGGGGTTATTTTAGAATGTGCTACCAGAAGTTCTTGCAGTCTTGAACCACAGAGCTTGAAAGACAGAATTCAATCACTAGCTGGTATGATATTGAATATGAATAATCCTCACTGGATTCCTTGAAAATTTGAAGACAAGTAGGACCACTGGCATGGTTTCATAGACTCAGTGCTCTTTGAAAGGGAGGATGGTCCAGTGGGCAGGGCGTTTAATCTGGGGCTTGACGGATTTAAGTTCAGTTCCCTGCTTTGCCACAAATGACCTTGGGCAGGTCATTTAATCTCTCTCTCTGCTGCAGTTCCTCATCTTTAACATGGGGATAATGACCCTTGCCTACCTTGCAGGGTCATGTCATGAGGACAAATCTACTGAAGGTTGTGGGGTACCAATACAACAATAATAGGAATCTTATGCATACCTCAGTTAAATAAATGGTAAGGTAGCCATTTGTTTCCTAACAATATAGATCACTATCCACTGTGACTTCCACTGGTGTCCTTGGAAGACTATGATACAGCCTAATAGAGCTCACAGTTAAAAACTCTTAATATCCATACCCCACTTGTTTGGCATCCCATTTAGGGTGACCATATTTCCCTACGTGGAATACGGGACATCTGGTAAAATAACCCCTATTCAAGCAAGTTCAGTGGCAGTCCGTCCGAATTGTGCAGTACAAACATTCAAATTAACATCAAGTTGACTGAGCACCCATTAAAAAGAAATACTATGGCGCTGGAGTCTTTTTATTTACCTTCTTATCTTTAAGGCTTTAGCATTCACATGGGGACAGGTCTCCCTCACACACAGAGCACTCTCTTGTACGGGGGAGAGAGTTGTCCATGGACCCAACCCTCTGGCCTGTTGTGCTCCACCCTCCATGCCTGGCTGAGCTCCGGGGACAACCCTGCCTCCTTCCCCAGTACCTGAAGTGAATTCCTAAGGCAGTACAGGGTGGGGGGTATTCAGGGTCAGATTTCTGCCAGAGTTCCCACCAAAACATGGACAGCAGTAGCCTTTCTAGCCGGTGGAAAGGAGGGGGAAGGGATGACCTGGCCCATGACTTCACAGAGCTCATCCCTTCCTTCACACACAGTGTCGAATGACAGCTAACACCTCCAGGCTGCTGCTGGTTACCAATATAATCCATATCTGTAAGCACTAGAGATACATCATGCACCAGGGACCAGGGAACCTGACTGCAGGGGTTTCTGTAGCCACGGAGCCTGGCCACAGAGATTGCTCAGCATTGGAGGGTGCCTAGGGGACCGAGCAGCTCTGCACTCGCTATGGGCAGGACCCAGGGCAGGGATGCAGGTGAAGAGGGGGCTAAGCCCCTGTCTAGGGGGCATCAGGGGAGCCTGCAGAGCTGGGAACATGAACAGGCTGGAAATCACTTCTCCATCCCAACTCCTGAGTTTAGCTGAGGGGCAAGGAGGATTCCCGCTGCACAGGGCTTTGGCACACACAGGGCTTGGGCTTTCCCCGGGCTGCAGCCCAGCCAGAGGCAATGGAGGAAGGAAGGAGCAAGTCAGCTAGGCTGCTGGTGAGCTCAGCGCTCCGACGAGGGGCTGTTTCCCTGTACAGTGTTGGGAGAAGGATGTGCCCCACTGTAGAGAGATGGAGGAGCAGCAGGGTGGGGGAGGAGGTTAAAGGAGAAAAGCAGGGAGAAGACAGTGAGGGGGAAGCATGTAAAGGGTCGATGGGTGGCCAGCAAAGGTGACCATGACTGGCCTTCCTGGTGCCTGCCTGCACTCACTAGCCACTGCAGCTTGCAGCGCAGTCAGTGCTGGCTGGAAACAGGATTGTGGTGGGAGGGCGGGACACTGTTGGCTCAGAGCTGGCACCCAGCAGAGAAAAAGTGGCTGGACCCACATGCTGCATCTTCACCCAACCACTAGCCTTCCACCCCCATCATCAGTCTCTGGATCTCCCCCCTGCCCCTTACCCACTCATACACATTCATCACTCTTGGGCAGGCAGCTGGCAAACAGAGATCCAGGTACTTGTGAGAGGGGGAGACAGAAACTATGGGACAATTTGCCCGTTTTGTAAGAAAAAGTTTGGGACGCCTACAGAAGGGCTTAAATACGGGACTGTCCCTTTGAAAATGGAACCTTTGGTAGCCTAAACCCATTTCCATTAATTATACTCCCTGATTACCACTCTAGCCAGTTTCTCTTGCTCCCCAATGCTAAGTGACTTCTTTATGCTGCAATTAGCTGTCTTCTCTGGAAAGGTGCCTTTGTGAGCTGCAGATTCCAATATCTCTGTTGTGTTGGAGACAGGAGGCAAATAAAATGCCAAATACACATAGATTTTCAGTTGAGTTTGGTGGGGAGGTAGGTGAGAAATCAGCTCCAAATACTTGAGAAAATGAAGATGAAGCTGGTCCCACTGGGATTTTATTTAAACCGGATGGAGGAGAAAAAGCATTTCAGAGCTTTTCCATTTTTCTGAGTCTCCATGTGAAAGAAAAGAACCTGTTAAAACAGAGCAACGAGGATGATTGGTTCACACTCAAGGACATCTGGTGACATCTCAGTGGAAGCACTGCTTCACTTGCTAATAAGAACGAACTCGCTGAGTCGTTACTAAAGGAAAGTCTACAGTTGTAGTCGTGGAAGCAGCCCAGATGCCGGAGTCTGTGTTGCACCCTAGACTGGGTGATTTATGGGACCAGAGAATGAACTGACATCTCTGTGCTGTGAGCGCCAGGCCAGCCACACATTAAACCACTTGGCTTCAGATAAGATTTAAAAAGACCCTGCACTAAGATGTACTGATTAGGGATGTTAAAAGTCAGTTAAATAGGTAATCATGTAACTGCTGAAAATCTCGGTTAATGGTGTTGGTTACACTCAGCCAGCTTCCGGGGAGGCGGCTTTGCTGTGGGCTTGGCAGTATAAAGCTTAAATAAGCCCGCCCCCTGGGAACAGGTCCACCAGCCCCTGCCAGCTCAGCTTCTGGAGAGGCGGCTTCCCTGCCACAGCAAAGCTGCCTCCCCGGGAGCTGGCTGAGTGTAACCAACATCATTAACCGATAAGCATCAGCTTATCAGTTAGCCAGTTAGTCGGTTATATTCTGACATCCCTAATACTGATCTGTAATGCCCAGTTGCTAACACAACCTTCTGTAATGGTGTTGGCGACTCTTACGGCAAAGGAGGTTTCTTGGTGCTTGTACAGGAGGGTGCACGCCTGGAGCCGCAGTCAGGCTGTTCCACTCCTGCAATATAATGGGTGGGTTCAGGCTGCCTGAAACCTAATGAGGAATGAAATGTTAGCTAGGAAGAGGAAGAAGAGAGTGGACAGAATTAAGGTCCATGACGTAGACAAGGGGCTATATTGTGCCTGTAGGCACCACTCCAAGGCTATGTCTATCCTACCAGGTTATTTCAAAATAAATTATTTCAAAATAATAACTCCCAAAATAACTATAACACACCAACTCCCCTCTGCTGGCTGCTGTGTTGGGGAGCAGGGGAACAAAGACTCTGCCCATTCCTCTCTCTTCCTACTCACTTCTGTGTGGTCTATAGTCAATAACAATGTAGCGTACATTTTGGTCTCACTGAAAGATGGATTCATGCATCAACTATAAGCTTGAGTGGTGTGCGTGTGTGTTTTCATGTATAAACACAGATTGTTGCTCTTCAGAACTTTTCAATTTCCTTTGTAACTACATAGCATTACTACTTTAGAATTTGAAGCATTCCACGGGTATTCATTGAAAAAGGAAATAGGGTGAAGATCGTGGGATCAGTATCCAGTTATCAAAGGCAAAATCGGTACGTTTTAAAAAGTTAACTGGCGTACATGCTGGCATATACAGATTCACAACCCTGATTTCACAAAAATATCTGTCCTTTAGGCCTTTATCCATATGGAAATTTGCAGAGTGTGTGTACATACACAATCAGAAGAAACACACACACACTCACGTACACACCCTTTTTCTCCTTATTGTCTTCCCATGGCTCGGCATCTAATCTAATGTGTTTAATTCCCATTGCCAGTTGCTTGAGCCAGATCCCAAGGAACGTTTTTCTCAGGTGAAAGATATCCAGGACTTTCCATATCTGGCTGATATTAACTGGGATGCAGCCCTACAGAAGAGGATAATGCCAGGATTCATTCCCACTGTAAGTCAATTAAAAAAATTGTTTCGAATGTCTGCCCAATGTACTGGATTCTTCACTGCCTTGCACCAGATCAGATGCAGTATACATTACTGCACATACTTTTCACAGGTATATATGACTGCACAAGGTGCAAGGTAAGGGAAAATCCAGGTTAAAATTTTTATTTTATGATTAAAACTATTAAAGGGGTAATTACCAATGTTGCATGCTCACAATTTGTATTACTGTTAAGAGTTTGTAATGTCTCATTAATTCTCTGTGTATTCAGAAGAAGTGCTCAGTCTAATGCACATAAAAGAAACCCTGGATTTTCAAACCTGTGTGCAGAGAATTTAGTGGTCATAACCAACCCTGTAATAACAAAGTAGCATACCTACCCAGTGCTCATGAGGAATCCTGCAGTAATAAACTACTGTGAGCAACCATGCTTGTGATCATTCTATAATTTAAAAAAAAAACATGCCCAGCTCTGAACTCTCAGCTAATCTAATGTGTGCAAGTTGATTCTTGCCAGCCACTTTAGAATAACAGCTTACCCTGACAAATGACCCCTGATCACAAACCAATGCATACACGGAAGGGAGAAAATCACCATTATGAAAAGGAATACTCAAAGTTTCTCTTTGAAGCATCCAAAGGATCAGTATAAGCAATGAATAAATTAGAGAGTGATTTTTTGAATGATGCAATTACCTTGACAGTGTCCTCCTAACCGAGAGGAGCGATAAAATATGTAAAAGGTTCAGCAGGAGCTCTGGCTATGTTATTGTTATTGGTTTATTCATTACAGAGTTATTTCCCAGGTTCCTTCCTGTGTGTAAAAGCCTCTTCAAGGCAGGGTCGATTCATCTAAGGTGACCTTTCTCTCCCCTATAGAAAGGTAGACTGAATTGTGACCCAACCTTCGAACTTGAAGAAATGATCCTGGAGTCCAAACCCCTTCATAAGAAAAAGAAGCGGTTAGCTAAGAAGGAGAAAGACACCAGCAAAAGCTATTCCTCACAGGTGAGAGAGGAAGAGGCAGGTTCCTACTGTCCTGGAAGTTCCTTTCTGTACACAAAAATCTGCTTGGTATGTCATATGGCTGCAGCAAAATGCAAGTGTTTAAATAGTCTGTTGCTGTTGGGATGGCTTTGTTCACAAAATCTTCCTGTCCTAGGGACAGGATATCCACCAGGAACAGCAGAATAGTGTAATATGAACATTAACTTGTGCATTTCCTAAATTTCTGTCTTTATGATGTAAGTTTGATGTGGCGTAACATAGATTTTGCATCTAATTGTCTTTTTAAAACATCAGAAAGGGGAGGGGCAAAGGGATTGCCTGTGATGGCTAATGCTGGGATTTAAACAATCCCAAGCAGCTTTGCATTTCAAGGACTGGACTATGGGAAGAGCTAGTTTCTGACTTTGCTATTGATACTGTTTTGCTGGAAATCATTCACTGCAAGACTGGGTCAGAGCAGCAGGAAATGGTACCGCTCCAGTTTCTCACACCTGGGCACAAGTCAGGAACATGCTTTGCAAGCTTCTCCCAGGCAGCACTCCCAACGTACCAGCAAACTCCTAAGACTCCCCCACTTTGTCTACAGCCAACATAACTCATCATGCTCTGTTATGCAAAATTTGCAACAGGATTCTCAGTGTGGACAAATCTTCATTATGGGGTAGGATCTGACAACCCCCAGCCTCATTTTCAGTTGTGACCAAACTAAACAGGATTTTGAGTCTCCGTCTCCAGAAGCAGAAAGTCAGCTGGTAAGGCACCTAATGCACCACCCAGTTTATCGGTAAGATGCTGAAGGCCAATTTAGGGTAGGAGCTTGTCCTCCCTTCAGTTCAGTCATCTAAAAGGTGAAGTGTTTCTAAGGCCATGTTTAGACTAGGAAAATCGGTTGGTCACGATGACATTAGAAGGGAGCTTAGTGAAGTCCTAGAGTGAAATCCTGGCCCCACTGAAGTCGTCTGTGTGGCCAGAATTTCCCCCCTCAGCATAGATGCCATAAGGCTTTGTTAAAGCTGAAGTCTCCCTCATCCCTCTTCTATGATAAAGATCTTCTCATTACATAGCATTGGAGTCTTTAAAAAAATTATTTTAAAGGTCAACTGCATCTCTGAGCACCTTAAATATTTTACCATGGCCTGGGAGAGTAGCTCTTTCATTTACAAAACTGATCCTTTTTAATGCTCTTCATCAGTGGAAGCAAAAGCAGCCTGATGCCCATCCCTTCAGCATCAGCTGTGCAGAGTGAATTGTGCCAGTAGGCTGAGCATAGCCAGGAGTGTGGAGGTGGTAGAACCCTGTAGAATGTGTTGGGTTTTGGGAAAGCACAAGGAATGGGGAAAGTTTTTTTTTAAAGGAAAATTTCTTAAGAAACAAAATGAAACTGTTGTTTCTAAGGAGGCTGGTTTGACCGACAACCCATGGCACTAAATATTGATGGTCTCTCTACATGAGATAATAGGTCATTCTTCAGCGTTAGCTGCACCCTTCCCCTCTCTAGCACCCATCTCTTTCTTTGCTGTCAGGACTTTTTGTCTGATTCTCCTCTCTGCCTATTCCCTCTCTGCTAAGAGAGGCTTTTCTTGTTCCTCCAATCCCTCTTCCTGTTTTCTCCTTTTAAAGTCACAGGTTCCCAGCACATACCGTGGGCCTCATTCTTTTAGTACTTTAAAAGGTAGGACATATGGGGTAGAAGAATCTGCAGCGATCTTTTTTTTTTTTTTTTGGCTCCCATTCCTTTTTGATGGGAGGACTCTTTGAGATCAGAGGTTGAGGAGGAATGTACTGTCTGGGCAGCCCTCTTCAGAGGCATCTTTAAATGAGATTATAGTAGTTCATAACCTCGCATGTGAGGAAAAACTGAAAATATTCTCCATGTAGACTGTGGTTATAGGATTTGGTAGGTTAGTTTATGTCTGTTTTGTTGCTTTTATCTGTGCATTTAGGACAGGAGTTTACTGACACTAGTTTTCATTCAGGGAGACCTTCATGGTTAAGTTTGTTCAAAGCTGGCAGTAACAAAGCCCAAGAGAGCTCTGATGTTCAAATCACTGCTACTGAGTTAGGTGCATAGGAAGCAAGGTTCTAAGGATTGCAGTTGTATGGAGGAAGCAACAGTTGAGCATCATCGTCAGATGAAACTAGAAGCAAGATAGGCTATGAATTCTTGGGGTTGCATTGAAACGAGCCTGTTGTACATAGCAAGGTCAGGCTTCGAGGAGTATTCGGCTGTGACAACTAAACTGCGCTCAAGCTGCGTCTCTCGATGGAGTCATGTCAGTATCTGGCTTGTACCAATGATTGCAAGGAGGCATCTGTCACTTTGCCTTTTACCGTGTGCCAATGACACGAATGCAGCTAGCAGCCCAGTGAAATGCTCTCTCTGAGGTGAGTGAAGCAGCCAAAGCTATCAGAGCTATCAGAACTGATCTCGCTAGTCAGAGTTAGGGCTTGTAAATGTTTTCTGTGACTTCGGGGTGTGTGTGTTTGGTTTTTTTTGCTGACTGTAGTCTTGCATGTGGCTGCTGATAGTGATACGGTGGAGTATGTGCTGCACTGATCCTGGCCTAAGGCTTGTCCACCTCTTCCATCAGACTTCACTGAGTCCAGGAAATAAGGCAGGCTCTGGCATAGCTCCGTCACCTGGCCGCTGCATAAGGGAAGCAGGCTTTCCATACTGACTCTCTGCCATCCATCCTAGGTGCCGAAAGCACTTGACCAGCTGGGATGTGATATCATTCTCCCCACTTTACAGATGCGGAAACCATGAACTGGAGCTGGGAACAGACCATTTTTGAGACAAGGCTGCACATAACTAACTGCATGAATCTACTTCTATTGCTGCTGCTTCTCCACCTACCTCTCATAGCTTTCACATGCTGCGCTCAGCAACCATTAAGCTGTGAGCTCTTCAGGGCAGGGGAAGTGTCTCCCTGTATGTTCTGTAAGGTGCTTAATGCCCTGAGATGGTATGGTAATCCCAATAGTGTGAACCCCCTAATTCTGTGTTTCTGACACTACACTTCTCCTCCTTCCATCCCTCTGTATCTAACAGAATAGGAGAGATGGTCAAGAGGGCTTCTGTGTGTTTTCAGCTCACTCCCCCTCTGCACAGTGTTTCAGATGAGAGGTAAAATGGAGGCCTCAGTCCTTATCCTTGTGGAAGATCCCAATGGCACGTTGGGCATATTAAGGAGTATCAACCCATCTGCCTAGGGGAAATTCTAGTTTGGGGAGTTAACCTTTTGACAACTTCAAATGTCTCCTGTACAATCAACTGTTAAAATAATTATTCCAGCTTCCTGCCGCAAGCAGTTGTGTAGTTTTGCTTGTATGGTTCAATCATGCACTCTATTTCCCTTCCCAAAAAGTGCATGGGAGGTATTTCAGCAGCAGATGAACAGCACATTGGGTTCATCACAGCATTAACTCAAACAATTTACACTCAACTTTCTTTTATAAGCTTCAGAGGGGTAGCCGAGTTTGTCTGTGACTGGAAAAACTTAAAAAACAAATAGTCTAGCAGCACCTTAAAAACTAACAAAACATGTAGATGGTATCATGAGCTTTTGTGGGTTGTGCTCATGATACCATCTACATGTTTTCTTATTTTTTAAGGTGCTGTAAGACTATTTGTTGTTTTTTAAGTTTTTCCAACTTCTTTTATGTTTGCCTAGCATGAGTGAGGGGAGCCAGCTGCACAATAAGTCTCAAGTGTTTATAATACCTGTGTCCACAACAGTGCTGCTCTCCTTTGTGTGTGGCGCTAAGATTTCTGGGGGCATATCTCATGCTTTATATAGATGTGATAAACTGAGCTCACCTCTGAATCAGCACTGGAGCCCTTCTGTGAAGGAATAAGCACTACTGATTGCCATTCTTCTACCTGTAGAGGCAGATGCCTATGTCTAATGGATCAGAACACTTCAGACATAGTCCTGTATCAGCTGTGAAATCTAACTGGCCCCTCCTCTGTCTCTTTTTTTCTTATCTCAACACGGAAGGGCTGCCATCTTCAGAAGCACCTGGAGTCTCTCCAAAGGGACTTCATTGTTTTCAACAGAGAAAAGTAAGTAGTGACTTAGGAGAAGTGGCCCACTCTGGCAGGCTTTTCAGAGTGTTAGTAAGACCTTTGACAGAACTTGCTCTTCATTGGCCCAAACCTCTATTGGGTTCTATTTGTTTTTTTAAAAAACTGTTGAAATAATAGTGGAGAGGTTCTGAAGGGGAATGGAGGTGGCATTTTTACTCGTGAGTTAAAGGGTAAGGCCCAAAGTACTGAAAACTGGAATCCATAGCTCCCTAAATTCCTAATGAATTTGGATAGACTGTTGTCAGAGATTGCATGGGATGTTCCCTGATGTTTTAAGTAAATTTCATTCTTCATTCATGTATGTTGAATCATATAAATCTCTCCAAATAGGAGACAAGGCTAAGGAGGAGATAACCAAATACTCAGAAGTGTGCCCTAGCTTCATAAACTCTGGAGTGGAGCCTGCCTCCCAGTTCAATTCATTAGCCACAAGAGCACAGCACGACCTGTCGTACCACATCTAACCAAATCTCTGCTATTACGAATAACTCTTGTCATCTGCTACAGAGCTAAATCTAGAGCCTAGTGTTTCTTAAATGAACGAGAAGTGAAGTTGGAATAAATTCCATACAAATTAACTGAATGTTCGATGAAATGAATATACCAGCCCTGTGATTGTCCATGGAAATTCATATCATTGTAAGGGTGCTGTGACACTTGGTCATACAAGTAGAACCCAGGGAAATCCAATTCTGCTTCTGTAAGGAAGTATTGCTCATGTGAGCAGGAGTTGCAGGAATAAGCCCAACATTTATAATGACCCCTCTGAAGGGATGAAAAGAGCACTATGAAATGACCACACTTGGTCCACCCAGGAAGGGGGAGAGAACATGGTAGGTTTACTTAGAAAATGGAGGGGGAAGGTTGCTGATATGAGTATGCTCCATTGCACTGTGCTAGCAGAAATGCTCTACCCAAAATGCTCTCATTAGAGGAGAAATCAGCTGAAATCAACCGTGTGTATGGGTTAAGAATTGACTGGTACAATTCACCACCAGCTTCCTGTGTAAGAGTCATAGGCTGCTGCCTCATGCTGGCTTTCTCCCTTGGGTTTTGACTCTTCCCTTTTTTCTTTTTTTTTCCAGGATGAGGAGACACCACAATGAAATCCAAGAGACTCTAACTCTGGCACAAACCAAAGACACGGAAGAAGACAGCCAGAACAATAACCTTTGAGCTCACTTAGCTGCCGCCCTGTTTGTGTTCCCCAAGGGTTTACTGCACACCTTCACCCATTCATAGAGCTCAGTAAATAGAATTACCCACTGATAAAAAGACAATGCATATACCCCAGCAGAGGGCTACTAAGCCAGACCTTTGTGCACTCTTCCTTTCCTCTTTCCACCGAAGGTCAGGTGGATACAGGGGACCAGGGAGAGGTCTTTAGTGCGGGCCCTGCAAATAACCTGCCAAAATAAACAAGGGTCAGATCCTCCTTTTTCTCAGGAGCCCGACTGCAGATAGGAGGAGCTTATGCTTGTGGGGAGATGCACATTTGGGTAGGGAGTGCAAGTCTGAGCTAGGGCTCAATTGATTGCCAGTGGGAAACAACAAAAAGGTATTTAATGCATAATTAGGTCGATGATGTAGAATCAATGGTTAGAGATGAGCTGGCAGCAGAATCACAGACCCAAACTCTTTGGGGTTTAGATTTTGACACAAGCCGCACCGCTTTGACTAATCTTTAATTGTTAGAGGCAGAAGGGGGCTGCTCTGAACTGCTAGGCTCATATTTAATCTGCAGCGTAGAGAAGACAGGATCTTTGCATCCAGCAAGGTCTTTCGGTAATAGTTCTTCAGTCTGTGGTAGAGAAATTATTGTTCTTTAATATGGGGGAAAGGCAAAAATTGTTTCCTGTGTTTCTGTTTTGCTGTCTCCGAGTGACACTTCCCTGACCTTATGCTGTTGGGCAGGGCTGGCTCAGCAATGGGTAAGAACATTTATCTGACCAATGGGGACTGGGAGGGAACCTACTAATTTGGATCAGATAAGGAAGAGGTAGCAGCTCTGCATGCCTAGGCTATGTCTACACTGGCGGGTTCTTGCGCAAGAACATCTTGTGCAAGGGTTCTTATGCAAGAACTCTTGCACAAGAACACGTCCACACTGACATGTGCTTTTGCGCAAGAGTGTCCATGGCAGTGTGGATGCTGTCTTGTGCAAGAAAGCTCTGATGGCCATTTTAGCCATAGGGCTTTCTTGTGTAAGAAACCCCTGCCACGTGTCCACACTGCCCTCTTGCGCAAGAGAGCTTACACTTGTTAGACAAGAGCTCTTGCGCAAGAAGCCCTCTTTTCCCACGCTTTACTGTAAATCTTCTTGCACAAGAGCGGGCGGGCAGTGTGGACACTCTGCGGAAGAACGTCTGTTCTTGTGCAAGAACCTGCCATTGTAGACATAGCTCTAGGGTATGTCTACGCTACAGAGTTTTTTCAGAAAAATGGCCGTTTTTCAAAAAAACCCTCACATCCAAAATGCAATCTCGTTCTTTCAGAAAAAAAATCAAAAGAACAGAGGGGCTGCGTCTAGACTGGCATGATTTAGCGCAAATACTTTTAACGGAAAAGTTTTTCCGTTAAAAGTATTTGTGCAAAAGAGCATCTAGACTGGCACGGATGCATTTGTGCAAAAGACATCTTTTGCGCAAAAGCATCCGTACCCAGTATAGTCGCGCTTTTGCGCAAGAAAGCTCCGATGGCCATTTTAGCCATCGGGCTTTCTTGTGCAAGAAATTAAGGTGCCTTTCTACACTGGTCCTCTTGCGCAATTATTCTTGCGCAAGAGGGCTTATCCCTGAGTGGGAACGTCAAAGTATTTGCGCAAGAAGCGCTGATTTCTTACAGTAGAACGTCAGTGCTCTTGCGCAAATTCAAGCGGCCAGTGTAGACAGGCGGCAAGTTTTTGCGCAAAAGCGGCTGCTTTTGCGCAAAATCTTGCCGGTCTAGACGCACCCAGGGGTTTTTCTGAAATTGGTAAACCTCTTTCTACGAGGAAGAAGCCTTTTCCGAAAGAACTCTTTCAGAAAAAGGTGTGTGTGGTCGGGGAAAAGGAAGTTTTTTCAGAAGAAGAGGAAAGAGGAAAAAGCACAGGTGCCCTGGTGGCCACTCCGTCCATAGTAATCACAGCTTACATGTGAGATCGCGTCAATTCAGTGTGGACGCTATCTGTCGAAAAAGCAGATCACTTTTTCGATGCGCTTTGGCAGTGTGGACGCTCTCTTTCGGAAGCAGATTTTTTGGAAGATCTCTTCTGGAAAAGTTTCTTCCAAAAGAAGCCTGCAGTTTAGACCTAGACCTAGGGTGGATGGTTCATTGGCCTCAGCAGATGCAACTCCATTGAGTCACATGGGGTTAGAGCCCTTTACACCAGGGCTACGTCTACATTGTGCTTTCTTGTGCAAGAACATATGAATATCACTGTGCCTCATTTGCATACTTAATGAGCCGCCATTTTTGCACAAAGGGCTTTTGCGCAAGAAGGAGCAGTCTACACTGCTCCTTGCACAAACTCCCCCCCCCGAGCAAGAGCCGTTCTTCCTGAAAATAAGCGGCAGAACGGCTCTTGAGCAAGAGGGGGGTTTTGCCAAGAAGGAGCAGTGTAGACTGCTCCTTCTTGCACAAAATCTCCTTGTGCAAAAATGGTGGCTCATTTGCATATGTTCTTGCGCAAGAAAGTGCAATGTAGACATAGCCCAGGGGTAAATTTGGTTATGCATTGTTACGTGTGATAAAATGTCAGCTTTGTTGCCTCAGTTTCCCTTTCACAAAGTAATTTGACATTTGAACATTATGAACTAAGCAGCCACAATTTCCAATGGTAACTGCACCAACTTACACCAAGGGTGACACTGGCCGTAGCATCTGGTTTTTAATAATGCTGTGAATGACACTAACTTTCTCGAGAATAAAGGCCCTGAGTTCTCACCTTCTAGTTTTACCCTCACTGTGCGTTAAACTGTCTCCCATCTGCCCAAATCCCTTTGTATCCCCCTGTGACTTCCTTTCTCTCCCTGTCTGTATGTGAGTAGAAGTCTGAATAAAAAGAAGAGCTGAGACTCCTTCCCAGACTATCAAAAGCCAGTGTCGTTTCTGAGGTCACTTGCATGTCAAGCCAAAGTGTGAGTTTCCATGGTTGTGAGCCAATCGGGAATTTCCTTGACTTATTTTCCATGTGTTTTTTCCTTCACAAAGCTGAGCTTTAAAAATTCTACAGGGACCAGCATTTGGCCCCTGCCACCTGGAAGCAGGCCTTGGTTCCAGTCCCTCATACAGTCAGAAAACTTGGGAAGGAGCCATCCTGGCTTCACAAGCTTAGACCACTTGGGGCAGGATGATGCCTTTTACAGTTGCAAATGATTTATTAGTGAGCCATCTTGAGTTCAGGCAAGAGGGGTGGTGGTATTGGGTTTTGGTGGATGCAGTTTATCCTTCTGTATTAGGAAGCAGCTGCCCTGAGTGCTCACAGAGGCCTCGCGCCAGACCATCAAGCTGACGTGAGATAGCTGTCAGGGAGCAGGAAGGAAATAAAGTCATAGTCTCAGTTCTACTGCTGGACAGAGGCAGCATGCTTGTAGAAACACTCAGAGCCCTCCCCCCAAACGCCATCTACCCGACCTGTCCAAGGCTCTGGGAGGGGGTTTGGGTGTGGGAGGAGTGAAGGCTATGGGAGGGAGTTTGGGGGTTGGATGCAAGCTCTGGGCTGTGGTATTGGGGTGCAGAAGAGGGTGCAGTTTCTGAGAGGGAGATTGGGTGCAGTAGGGGTGAGGAACTGGTGGGGATGTCTGTGTGGGAGGGTGAAAGGTCCGGGAGGGAGTTTGGGTGCTGGGTGCAAGTTCTGGGCTGGGGCAGAAGATTGGGGTACAGGAGTGAGGGGTCAGGCTCTGGGCAGGAATGTGGGTGTGGGAAAGGGTCTGGAGTGTAGCTTCTGGGATGGAGTCTGTGTGGGCGCTCTGGGTTGGAGCATGTGGGGTGCAGGAGATGGTGAGGGGTGTAGGCTCTAAGCGTGAGTTTAGGGGCAGGAATGGTGGAGGTGCAGGCTCTGAGAACAGGTTTAGGGGCAGGAGGTGCACCCTCTAGGAGGGGTGCTTACCTGGCAGCAGCTCCTAGGTGATCTCTGCACGTGCTGTCCTCAGACATCACCCCTACAGCTCCCATTGACCATGGAGTACACAGGGCAGAGGCAGCGCATTGAAACACACACACCCTGGCCACAAGGACATGCTGGCAGCAGTGCAGAACTAGCAGGCAGGAAACCTCTTTCTCTTTGCTGGATTGCTGGTGGTGGTGGTAGGTGACCCTGCCAGGCAGCCTGGGGGAGAAACCTGCCCCGAAACTTTGCTAGAGCAGGGCCCCTGGGCCAGGAATATTCCTGGAAGCCTGGGCACCATGGGGTCATATAACTTGCCAGCCCTCTTGATACATTAATTCTAGAGCCTTAGATCATCACCAGGAGGGGATGAGCCATTGTTCCTTTAAAAAACACCCAACAGTCTCCTGCTATATATAAAATAGTCCCGGGTAGGCAGCAGGAATTCAGCAAAGGACTAGAAGCCAGTTGGTCACTGCAGCATGGCTCTAGGAATAGATTACTTTTGATACCTTTCAGCCACACTAATGGGGCTGCTGGGCTCTAGGGACAGTGATCAGAGTATGCCGCATTAGAAGTAGCTGCAGTCATGGCTAGGGATGTGAACGACTAGTCAACTATCCGATAGGCAAATGCTTATCGGATAGTTGACACACTAGTGGATGAGTCGCTCCCTTCCTTGCTGCCTCTATCAGAAAGAGGCAGCAAGGGGGCGGGGCGGTTAGGGGTGCTTCAAGCGGCAGTGCCACATGGAGCCTGGGGCCAGACCCTGGGCTCTATGCAGCACTGCTGCTTTGAAATGCCGCATGCAGCTGGCCCATGGGCTGCACGTGGCATTTCAAAGTGGCAGTGCCACATGGAATCCAGGGTCAGCTGGGGACTCCTCCGCTGACCCCAGGCTCATGTGGTGCTGCTTTGAAAAACCACAGGGAGCACACGGAGGACTGCTTGAATCCCCTGCTTGTCCCATGTTGCCCTCAGCACTTTTGCCTTTGAAGTGCAGCAACAACCCTGGGGCACCCTTATTGACTAATCGAATAGTCTATCAAATTGCATCGACTATTCAATTAGCCAATTGATTGAAATTTAACATCCCTAGTCATGGCACGTGTGCTCAATCCCTTTGAGAAGGCTGGGACCGCAAACTGCAGATCTGAGTCTCCCTGAACTGTGGCTATGTCTGGAATCTGAACGCAGCGCTGTAGCCTGCAGTTAGTCCCATCTTTGTAACAGGAAATTTAAGGGGAGAAATGAAACAAACACTGATCTGAACACTGAGGTTTGAGCACTTCACAGCTTTTAGTAGACAAACTCTCGTATTGGAAGGGCCTACTGGGATGGCCCCATCCTCACAGTTTGGGGAAATAAAGCAAATTCAAAACACCCATTTCATAAACCTACTAAGAGAAGCCCAAACCCATGATGCACTAGCCATTCAAGATGTATCATCAAAAATGATTGAAAACATCCAGTGGGATGAATTCAAGTCAAATGAAGAGATCTATTTTCTAAATAAACAACTTCTGCTCTTTCACATGGCCAAGTTATCTGCTCTAAATTTCCCACCACCTTTCCTGAAAGAATCATCTTCAGGACTAACTAAATGAAAGCATCAGGGGGGTAGCCGAGTTAGTCTGTAATTGGAAAAACTTAAAAAATGAATGGTCTAGCAGCACCTTAAAGACTAACAAAACATGTAGACGGTATCATGAGCTTTCATGGGCACAACCCACTTCTTCAGATGACTGGAGTATTGAAAGTCCAGATCCAAGAATAAATAAGGGAAGGAGGGGAGAAAAAGAAAAAAAATGAATTGGATTGTTCGAGTTACAAGAGGCTGATAAGACCAATTTGCACCTCTGTAAGTACCCATTGTTTGTTGGTTAAGTCATTAGGACGTGGAAGGTAACTGTGGGGGCCAGCCAATATCTTTAGTCATTCCTCCCAGATCGATAGGAATTAAACATGTAAATGAAGTTATTGAGATATTGACTGGCTCCCACACTTACCTTCCACATCTTAATGACTTATAGAATCATAGAATACTAGGACTGGAAGGGACCTCGAGAGATCATCGAGTCCAATCCCCTGCCCTCATGGCAGGACCAAATACTGTCTAGACCATCCCTGATAGACATTTATCTAACCTACTCTTAAATATCTCCACAGATGGAGATTCCACAACCTCCCTGGGCAATTTATTCCAGTGTTTGTTTGACTACCCTGACAGTTGGGAACTTTTTCTTAATGTCCAACCTAAACCTCCCTTGCTGCAGTTTAAGCCCATTGCTTCTTGTTCTATCCTCAGAGGCCAAGATGAACAAGTTTTCTCCCTCCTCCTTATGACACCCTTTTAGATACGTGAAAACTGCTATCATGTCTCCCCTCAATCTTCTCTTTTCTAAACTAACAAACCCGATTCTTTCAGCCATTCTTTCAGACTTAACCATTGTTTGGTTGGTTGGTTACTTATAGAGGTGCAAATTGTTCTTATCAGCCTCTTGTAACTTGAACAATCTAATTTACTATTTTTTTCTCTCTTTTTTGTTCTTTTCTCCTGCTCCTTTTCCTCCCCACCCTCACTTATTTATTCTTGGATCTCGACTTTCAATACTCCAGTCATCCAAATGAAAGCAGGATGGAAAAGACCTCCAGAAAACCTAAAACATGATGGCAGGATGACATCCACAGAAACCTGTCTCCTACCCCATCATGTGCTCCGCTACAGCATTGGGTTTTCAACCAAGTCCTTGCTTTGAACCCAATTTGGACTGACTGATGGAATTACGGGGGGGTCAAGTGAACCCCTCCTCATCCACCACACTCAGCCTATTAAAAACAGTCCTGGTTCCCAATTCTTTGCTCAGACTAGTCTCGGCACTAGTACTTAGTGCTTACCTTAAAGCGTTGTGCAAGCTTCCTTACAACACCCCTTCTCAGCAATCCCTACACCCTTTTACAGCTAGGGAACCTGAAGTGAAAGATGGCTTGGAGCACTGGGCTTTTGCTTACAGGAACTGGAATTCAAGAGCCCCCGTTTCAATTCCTGGCCCTACCAAACTTCCTATGGGCACGGCTACACTACAGAAAAGATCGAAGCTGCCTCTGTCAATCTTCCAGGATTCGAATTAGTGGGTCTAGTGAAGACCGCTAATTCGAACTGAGAGGGGCACTCCAGTCAATGCCGGTAGTTCTGCATTGGAGTAAGGAAAGTCAAAACAGTGTTCTCCCTTGGACTTCTTGCGCTGTGGACAACGCCAAAGCTAAGGTACTTCGACTTCAGCTATGCAATTAACGTAGCTGAAGTTGAGTATCTAACCTTATCCCGTAGTGTAGAATCTACCCTGTAGATATACCCTATGTGACCTAGCCCAAACTTCATCTCTCAGTGGATCATTCAGCTGTAAAACAGGGCTACCGGGGTGCAGTGAGACTAAAACACGGTATTTGTGAAGGACTCTCTATGCTTATAGGTACACATAAGTAGTAGTTGGACTGCCACAGAAAAATTGTCAGATATGGGACTAAATTGCTGGTATGCCTCATTGCTGTTTTTAATGTAGCACGCTGGTATTCCTGGTCTTCATGCTACAACCCCACTGCCTCCCCTTATTAGCAAATTCTGGTCAGATTTTGTACATATGCCCACCCCAATTAGTGTTCGGTCAAATCTGTTTTTTGATCATGAGAGATGCTAACAGAACTGGAGAATGTGCTACGTGACCCCTAGTCAAGCACTCCTAGTACTTTTGGACAGAACAAGCTTGCATTGATTCAGCCTGCAGCTGCCAAAAGCCCCCCACACCCTGCATGACGGGAATAAATGTCTCTCTCAGCCCAGATGTCCACTTTTCATCCCTGACAACAGCATCATCTTAAGTTTGTTCTCATTGCTGACAGGAATGCTGAGTTCTCACACAATTGGCTACACTCATCTCGTTCACTTTCAGGAGTTAGCACCACCCATCACTGGTCACTGCTCTGCCACCAGAAAGGAGCGGCTTTGTTTTGCAATGGGCCATGCACAATGGGATTTGAGTAAATTAGGCTGCTATGAATGATTTATAAGCGTGGGGAACCTTTTTTGGGCTGGGGGCTGCTGACCCACAGAAAAATTAGTCAAGGGCCCGGGGCTGCAGGGAGCTGGCGTGCCAGTGCAGGCTCCCCAATGCTGGGGGAGACCCTAAGCATCAGGGGCCAGATCCAGACAACGTGGGGGCTGCGTCCGGCCCCTGGGCCTTAGGTTCCCCACCCAATTTATACCTTCAACACACAGTATCAGCTCTCTAGGTATTTGTACCATCTGTATTACAGCAATATTTGTGTACCATAACAAATGTCAACAAGAGTGGCCCATGCAGTAGAAGGAGGTTTTCCCACCTGTTGTAATGTATTATAATTCCAGGTAGCCTTTAACACATTGAAATGTTTTAAAATTTCATGGCAACTTGAAATGGTCACAAGCAAAGTTCCACAGTTAGGGCACGTCTACACAGCAGGGCTAAAGTCAAATTAACTACACAACTTCAGCTACGGCAATTGCATAGCTTAAGTTGAAATATTAAATCGGCTTTTGGTGCTGTCTACACAGCAGGAAGTCGAAGGAAGAACACTCTTCCTTCGACTTCCCTTTCTCCTCATGAAATGAGGGTTACCATGAGTCAGAGTAAGAAGTCTTCTGGCTCAATATTATTTTGGAATAAAGACTTGTAGTGTAGACGTACCCTTAGTGGCCTGATCCCAAGCAAGCATCCTCCCATTCCTATTAGTCCCATTGTTTCTGCTGACAGTAGGTTATGCTTTCAGAGGGTAAGGGAGGAGTTCAGAGTTCCTTGGGCACCACCCTAGTGGACTTTGTCTAGGATAAAGGAGGATTGTGAAGGAGTCAGCGTGGAGTCACATACATGTACACAGTGTTCCCTGTAAGTTTTGTGCTTAGGAGAGAGACAAATGCCACCCAACTGATTAGCAGAGCACCCCCAGTTGGGTTTTTTGTTTCTACTTGTGGTGCACATTAGTTTGGTACACATAAAAATTTATTCTGCACATGAATGGAAAAGATTACAGGAAACATTAGTTGTAGATTCAGTAGGTGGATTGCCGAGGTCAGCCTTTTAGTGTCTACCCTCATGCTAGACAAGACTCCTGGATTTTGCACTGAGAGGGTTGGGGTCCATCTCACTTATCTACATACCCTGATGAGCTAGCTGACTCCCACTCCTCAAACTGGCATGCAGACTTTCCACTGACCAGTGAAAAGACCAGTAGAGGCATCTGCAGATGGTGCTTCTGAGGCACTGTGCATGCTGTGTGGATCTTAACAAAACCAGCCCCACTGAAAAATCTAACTGAGATTTAATTTAGTGTTGAAAGTGCACCCAATAAATGATGTAGCAGCTAATTCACAGACAAGCACCCATTTTAAAGGTATCTTGCCTTCAACCCCGTGGATGCTGGCACATTAACAACTGTCAGACAAATGAGAATTAAGACAACTTTTATACATGGTCTCCAAAAAGGACAACTGCGTGAACAGCTGTAGAGCCTCAAAGGCAGATGACAGCGATCATTTCACAGAGTGATTTGGTCATCCCTGTGGGTCATCCACCTTTTCCTTTTCCTCCAGAAGACCCCAGTTTTTAACAGTACAAAGAAAACCTCAATGGTATTTTTCTCTACACACCCTACAAAAACCTCCAACAAACCCTTGATGATTTTGACTCAACACCTGAGCCACTTTTGGATAGCTACCGTTGCTTACATAATGAGGAGCTGACAGTTTAGGTGATGATCATGTTATCAACTTTTGAAGAAAAAAAAACAAGTAGTGAGAAAGACCCAGCTGCTGGAATCATGTGAATACACAACACAGTCAGTTTTCATTTAAAAATAAATACAATTTCTAATCTTTACAGCTATGGAGGAAAGCTTGTAAACATAAAGTGGGTATTCTCTATAGGCTCAGAAACCATAAGCGAAAAAAGAACCAATATTTCCAAAGTCATGGGATTGACTTTAGAGTGCTGGCTCATGATTTTGGAATGCTTGTGGTTGGAAATATTGCCGTTACTGTTGCTCTTAATTCTCCCTGGACCTTTATAATTAAGATGACAGTTCATTATGCAAGAGAAATGGAAAATGAATTCCTTTGCCCTAAACAGTAGCAGCTAAGTTTTCAAAGTAAGCCCCTGATTTTGAAAGCCTGTTCTTGTTGCCCAGCAGGAAAGATGGTAGCTCTAGGGCATGATTTTGAGAAGTGTTGTATAACTCTCAAACTCCAGCTGGAGCTGTGGGGGCTCATTCATCTGAAATATCAGGCCCAAGTCAGACATCCAACACCAAAGAACTAAAGTTAGAGGCCATGAACATTTGGCCTAGAAAAATATCCAAGTTGCTTTGGTTCTTCTTTCTGCCACCATTGAATGAATTGGTATCTGCAGAATTACCAGGCAGTGGGAAAGGTCTAAGCTGCTACAACTGACCCAGCGCCACAGTGGGATGGTGGAGACAGTCTGGCAAACACCACAGCGTTTTAACTTAGTCCATTTTGAGTGTTTGCAATAGGTGTTAATTTGGCACCCGGGGAGCTAGAGATTGAAGTCCTCTATCCCTGATTTGGGCAATAGCAAGACAGTCTTCTCCCACATTTCATTTTGAAACCTGAGCGCAAGGGTGACAGATATAAGAGGCAGGGGAAGGCAATACCTTTACAAACTGCCCAGCCGGCTCCACCCACCTGCACCCCCATCATTCAGCACAGCTTCCAGTCTTCTGGGGCTGCCTGAATTTCACCCTGCGCTGACAGTCCTCTCCAAGCCTCATGGGGAGGCATCCGTCCTCCCCTTGCTTGGGGGGAAGGGTGCGGGCCAACTAATCTGCGGGGGGGCTGTTTCTACAGTTGGGGACTTGGGTCCAACAAGGGTCACAGGCGGCAGAGGCAGGATCTCAGGCAGAAGGGGCTGGGCTGGGGGCTTGTTTCTCCCAGCCTTAGGTGCACCCACCACCAATGTCTGGGGGGCACTTCTAAGCAAATGGGATAGTTCCATGTTCAAACCCATTTGGTTCCTGGCCTCTCTGAGACAGCCAAGAAGTGGACCTCAGTTGCTATGTTTAAAAATACTGGAAACAATCACTTTTCAGGGGCGCTCTCTCATTGGATTTCACTCCTTTCGAAATACAGGAAAGCAGCTGAGGAGCTAAGTAACCTGCAGCTCTTCATTTCTGATACCCCAGCTCCACCTTGTGGGGACAATTAGGACTGAAAATTTGAAGAACGGAATCCGCCTCCTAACATTCAGTGGGGTCTAGGAGCTTCTTGTGACTGCAGAACGGGACAGCAGGCAGCACTGGCCATGTCTCAGGCCTCCTGTTGCGAAAAGGGCAGCACAGTTACTGTAAGATGCACCTGCAAGTGGTGTATATAGCGGTGTCTAACATGTCATCCGGCGGGAAGGAGGGGGCGGGGGGGGGGGACAGAATTGCTGGGCCTCTTGACAAGAGGAGGGGGGCCTCTGAACCCCTGGAAGAGGTGGTGCCTCAGACAGAAGGGGTGAAGCTGAGGGCTAATCTCTCCTACGGTAGCACTGCCCAGAGCTCTGGTGGTGATTTAAAGAGCCTGGGGCTCCAGTCACTGACATTGCCACAGTAGGGGTAGCTGGGAGCCTCAGGCCCTTTTGAATAGCTGGGTCCGAGGCAGTTGCCCCCTTTGCTGTCCCC
The DNA here is from genome assembly GCA_032595735.1 of Pelochelys cantorii. Classification (NCBI taxonomy): domain Eukaryota; kingdom Metazoa; phylum Chordata; order Testudines; family Trionychidae; genus Pelochelys; species Pelochelys cantorii. The sequence continues at coordinate 22,107,386 of CM064340.1, forward strand.
TTACACCCACCCTTCAGTGGGCCCGCATGTCACGCAGGATACATGGCAAAGTTTCACAGAAGGAGACAGGAACACCAGTGCTGGATCTTAAGAGACTAAAGTGAGAGTGGTGAGAGGACCAATGTCTCAGGAGGCAGGGCTTTTCTATAGCCCCTCACCGGGTGCCTATGCACATCCCCATGGGAACCTGGGGCCACCAGAATCTTCCCTTTTACAGATATGGAGAAAAAACAAACTGGAGCAGTGAGTTGTTTGGAAGGAACAGATGCTTTCTGTTTTTTAATAAAATGTACAAAGTAATAAAATCTTACAGGAGGTGATGCAACAGAGCTGTTACAGAGATGACTGAGCTTCCCAATGGGCCTCACAGCACAAGACGGAGGCTCTGACCAGTACTGAATGGAAACAGATGAACATTGACACAACACATAGACCCACCTTGTCCCTATCCACCCCCCACAAACCCTCCCCACAATCCTTGCACCCCACCCTCCCCACCCCCACACCAATTCCTTCTGAAAAACTTGCCTAGCTAGTTCCTTCATGTCACGGTCATCCCAGCTTTCTCCACCCCCTCCTTACAATGCAGCATCACACAAGCACTGAACATGTATATTACAGACCCTTAACTTAGTGACCTGTCTGATTTGCATGCATGTAAAAATGAAAAAGAAAAAATTAAGGCTATGCATAAACAGAAACCAAAGCAGTATTTTTAAAGCTAGGTAGCGAATAGCGTTTATGAAACATAAGGCTTGAGGCTTATTGATTCTTCAGCTCTGAACGACTTTTAATTGCTTATCCTTCTTAAATACCAATGTACCATTTTTCTCCTTGAATATTGGCGTTTCCTTCCCCGCTTGGGTGCTTAACTCAGGGAGGTTATATTGGATCGGCCTCCTGGGGGTGCTACAATACGCTTGCTTGCTGAACGAACACCCTCGTCAACCTGGGTACCTGAAATTAGGACATGAGCACACAAAGAGAGGGGAGAAAGGGAAATCAGAAGATCGCGTGTCACAGGGTCAACCTATCACTGGTGGGCTAGAGTCTTTGAGCAGGTTTCTGCATGCCTCACTGAAGGCAAATTGCTCTTCTCTTCCCCTGTTCCTGCTTTCAGTCCAATAATATTGCACTGCCCCAAGGCAGCCACTAGCTACACAGACCTCTCTGTGAACCGAACCCCCCACCTCCAGCCCTGCAGGGGTGGCAACTTTGTATAATTTTTGGTGGTAACCGGAACAGGTTCAAGTCCTATGCTATACTCCCCCACCCCCCTGCAACCTACTTAAATCTCCAGGAGGGAGCACGTTACCTAAGGTAGAAAGGAGCTGCAGTGTTTAGGCACGGACAGTCTAGTAACTGGGATACCTGTGCCTTTAAGAACACAGCCTCTGGCTCGCTGCTAACATGCACCTTCCTATGAGAGGGGAAATAAAAAAGCCTCTCTCCTCCTTCTATTCCTGTATTTGCAAACACAGCAGGAGGCTCATCCCACCATGGTAACTCCCCCCCCCCCCCGCCTTTCCACTGCCCTGAATGGAATGTGTCCCCTCCCATAGTCTGGCAGTGTCTCCCTCTGGGCTTAACACTGGCTCCTACCCTCCCACCCAATCTTTCCCCTCCAGCCCCTCTTCTACCACTACCTACAGTTGCTTGATCCCCCCCATTTGCCCCTCAAGCCAGTAAATTTCTGTCTGCTGCTCAGACCCTAGCCAACCGACTGCTCTGATTTACCCCCTTTGCCCCTTTTTAGCCCTTCTAAAGAGGGTGGCAACAGCAGATGCTACTGAACATGCAGAAAATTCTGAGAGGGAGCTGTGCTAGCCATTACACTGGCTGGCAGCAGTGACGAAGCACTGAGTGGCAGGCCAACCTCCTGCTTTCAGGCAGGGACACTCAAGGGCCTGGGGGGAGGTGCACAGGGGACCAGGGAATACTTGAGGGGAGGCACATGGGAGCAGCAGACAGGGCCAGGGGAGAGAGAGAGAGAGAGAGAGAGAGAGAGAGACTCATGTCTGAACAGTGTTGGAGCTGGGCTCACAATCCCTGAAAATTCATGGAGCCTGGGCACCACAAGCCCATACAACTCGCCGCCGCTGCCCCACTCCCCCACTAGAGCCATGCTGTCAGGGAAATGAGGAATTGGCAGACAGTGGGTCTCTGGCATTTAACCACCTTTTAATTCTGCAGGGGACGTGGGGCTTGCATAGGCTCCAACCATCCCCTCGACAGAGGCCCCTCCACACAGTGAGTCCCACAGGGTATGTCTACACTACAGCACTAATTCAAACTAACTTAGTTCGAACTAGTTAATTCGAACTAAGCTCATTCGAATTAGCGCATCTAGACCTAAAAACTAGTTCGAATTAGCGTTTTGCTAATTCGAACTAGCATGTCCACATTGAGTGGACCCTGAACCTAAGTTAAGGCTGGCCGGAACCAGTGCCGGCAGGGCAACAGGTTAGGGCTTAGAGCGCGGAGCTGCTGCCTCAGGCTAGCCGAGGGCTGTGCTTAAAGGGACCTGACCCCCACCCCGGACAGACAGTTCTCAGGGTTCCCCGCTTGCTTGTCTACCTCAATGAGGGACAGCAAAGCAGTCCTGTCTTGGAGTGCCCTGAGTGCCCACACTCGGCACATCACAGCACTCGGCCATCAGCCCGGCTGCACTTGCCGCAGGCTGCCATCCGGCGGGGTCATTCGGGGGGCTCTCAGGATCCAGGAGGCCCTGCAGGAGAGCTTCCACCCCGAGGAGCCCGCAGAGCCACCCCAGTCCTCCCCATCGGGGGCTCGTGCCCCATTCCTCCCTCACCTCCTTCCACTTACCCTTCCCTAGCCCCCCTTCCTGATGTAAAAAATAAAGGACACGTATGTTCAAAAATAGAAACTCTCTTTATTTAACAAAACTGAGGGGGGGGATTAACCTCTGGGGAGACTGGGAAAAGGAGGTGGGAGAGGGGAAGAGAGAGGGTGGGAGAGGGGAGGTGGAAACCTGGGAGGAGGGAGCTGGAAGGGGGAAGCCAGGGGAAGAAGGAGGAGGGGAAGTCTAAAACTATGGTACGCCATATCTTCAGTATTGTGTAGAGATGGGGTCTCCTTACCTCAAAAAAGATATTTTGGCCTTGGAAAGGGTTCAGAAAAGGGCAACTAAAATGATTAGGGGTTTGGAACTGGTCTCATATGAAGAGAGGCTAAAGAGACTAGGACTTTTCAGCTTAGAAAAAAGGAGACTGAGGGGGGATATGATAGAGGTCTATAAAATCATGAGTGGTGTGGAGAGGGTGCATAAAGAAAAGTTCTTCATTAGTTCCCATAATAGAAGGACTAGAGGACACCAAATGAAATGAATGGGTAGCAGGCTTCAAACTAATAAAAGAAAGGTCTTCTTCACAAAGCAAATAGTTAACCTGTGGAACTCCTTGCCACAGGAGGCTGTGAAGGTGAGAACTAGAACAGAGTTTAAAGAGAAGTTAGATAAAGTTATGGAGGTTGGGTCCATGGAGTGCTATTAACCGGGGGTAGGAATGGTGTCCCTGGCCTCTGTTTGTGGAAGGCTGGAGATGGATGGCACGAGACAAATGGCTTGGTCATTGTCTTTGGTCCATCCCCTCCGGGGTACCTGGTGTTGGCCGCTGTCAGCAGACAGGCTACTGGGCTAGATGGACCTTTGGTCTGACCCAGTATGGCCGTTCTTATGTTCTAAGCTCAGGGTCGGGGGTCTCACTGGACCAACTTGATTTTCATGCAAACCTGCTCCTGGGTTCGCATGTGGCCTTTGGTGGCCAGGCTGGCAGCTATCCTGCCCTAGATGGCCGCTTTCCTGTGCCTAGTGTGGAGATTGTGGATGTTGGAGGTCTCCCCTCAGACCTCGATGAGGTCCACGATCTCCGCACTAGACCAGGCGGGCGTCCGCCTCTTGCAGCCCCGGGCAGGCTCCTGGGAGCTGCCAGCCTGGTCCTGGGAAGAGGGGGAGGGCTGGGTGGCAGCGGGTGGCTGGCTCATCCCGTGCCAGGTGCAGGGTCTGCTGGCTGGGTGCTGGCAGGCTTGCACCTGGCACGGGCACCGTTGCCAGACCATGCCCCTTTAAGGGCTCCGGGGCCGGCAGGGGGGCAGACGAGTTTCCCTGGCTTGGCCCAGAGTGGCCACCAGGGCAACCTGGGAAGGGCTAGCCTCCCACTAGTTCGAATTAAGTGGCTACACAGCCCTTAATTCGAACTACTTAATTCGAACTAGGCATTAGTCCTCGTAGAATGAGGTTTACCTAGTTCAAATTAAGCGCGCCGCTAGTTCGAATTAAGTTTGAACTAGCGGTTTGCGTGTGTAGCGCCTATGAAAGTTAATTCGAACTAACAGCTGTTAGTTCGAATTAACTTTGTAGTGTAGACATACCCACAAATTGGTAGGGGCAGCCCTTCCCTAATCATCACTACAACCATTTGTACAAAAATCTAACCTCAGCCCCACCCTGTGCTCTAGCATCTGGTATTGCCGGGTTCTTTGGTCTCTGGTCACGTAACACTTTGCCGCAGAGACCACTGACACTCACCTGACAGGCTGAATCCAGACTGATGGAGATTCCTGACGGGAGGTGTCTGCCGCGTGGGAGAGCCCCTGGTGGAGCCTGCAGGGGTACCCCCTTTAGGTGTGGCTGTCAAGTCGAACACGGGCCCATCATACATGCCTCTAGGCACAGCGTGCATCTCGGCCATCTGTGGACACAGGGCAGGGGAACCAATGACGCTGCTTCCCTGAGTTACCGAGAACACAGGCACTGGGAAAGCAGGATTCATAGACTCATAGACTTTAAGGTCAGAAGGGACCATTATGATCATCTAGTCTGACCCCCTGCACAATGCAGGCCATAGAATCTCACCCACCCTCTCCTAGAATAATCTTCTCACCTATATCTCAGATATTGAAGTCCTCAAATGGTTTAAGGACCCCAAGATGCAGAGAATCCTCCAGCAAGTGATCCATGCCCCATGCTACAGAGAAAGGCAAAAAACCTCCAGGGCCTCTGCCAATCTACCCTGGAGGAAAATTCCTTCCCGACCCCAAATATGGCGATCAGCTGAACCCTGAGCATGTGGGCAAGACTCACCAGCTAGACAACCAGGACCAATCCCAACTAGATCAACCTGGTCAGGGCTTTGTCAAGCCGAGACTTAAATACCTCTAGAGATGGAGACTCCACTACTTCCTTAGGTAACCCATTCCAGTGTTTCACCACTCTCCTAGTGAAATAGTTTTTCCTAATATCCAACCTGGACCTCTCCCACCACAACTTGAGACCATTGCTCCTTGTTCTGCCATCCGTCACTACTGAGAACAGCTTTCTCCATCCTCTTTGGAACCTCCCTTCAGGAAGCTGAAGGCTGCTATCAAATCCCCCCTCACTCTTCGCTTCTGCAGACTAAACAGACCCAACTCCCTCAGCCTCTCCTCATAGGTCATATGCTCCAGCCCCCTAATCATTTTGGTTGCCCTCCGCTGGACCCTCTCCAATGCGTCCACATCCTTTTTGTAGTGGGGGGCCCAGAACTGGACACAATACTCCAGATGTGGCCTCTGCCACCAGAGCCGAATAAAGGGGAATAATGACATCTCTGGATCTGCTGGCAATGCTCCTCTTAATGCAACCTAATATGCCATTAGCCTTCTTGGCTACAAGGGCACACTGTTGACTCATATCCAGCTTCTCATCCACTGTAACCCCCAGGTCCTTTTCTGCAGAACTACTACTTAGCTGGTTGGTCCCCAGCCTGTAACAATGCTTGGGATTCTTCCGTCCCAAGTGCAGGACTCTGCACTCATCCTTGTTGAACCTCATCAGATTTCTTGTGGCCCAATCCTCCAATTTGTCTAAGTCACTCTGGACTCTATCCCTGCCCTCCAGCGTATCTACCTCTCCCCCTAGCTTAGTGTCATCCGCAAACTTGCTGAGGGTGCAATCCATCCCCTCATCCAGGTCATTAATAAAGATATTGAACAAAACCGGTCCCAGAACCTTGGGGCACTCCGCTAGAAACCGACCGCCATCCTGACATCGAGTCGTTGATCACTACCTACTGGGCCTGGCCTTCTAGCCAGCTTTCTATCCAACTTACCGTCCATTTATCCAATCCACATTCCCTTAACTTGCTGGCAAGAATATTGTGGGAGACCATATCAAAAGCCTTGCTAAAGTCAAGGTATATCACATCCACTGACTTTCCCATGTCCACAGAGCCAATTACCTCATCATAGAAGCTAATCAGATTGGTCAGGCACGACTTGCCCTTTGTGAATCCATGCTGACTATTCCTAATCACTTTCCTCTCCTCCAAGTGCCTCAAAATGGATTCCTTAAGGATCCCTTCCATGATTTTTCCAGGAACCGAGGTAAGACCGACCGGCCTGTGGTTCCCTGGATCGTCCTTCTTCCCTTTTTTGAAAATGGGCACTACATTTGCCTTTTTCCAATCATCCGGGATCTCTCCCAATCTCCACGACTTTTCAAAGATAATGGCCAAAGGCTCCTCGATGACATTTGCCAACTCCCTCAGTACCCTCGGATGCATTAAGTCCGGACCCATGGATTTGTGTACATTTAGCTTTTCTAAATAGTTCCTAACCTGTTCTTTACCCACTAAGGGCTGTCGATCTTCATCCCATCTTGCGTCACTTAGCGCATTAGTCCGGGAGCCCACCTTGTCCGTGTATACAGAGGCAAAGAAAGCATTGAGTACTTCAGCTTTCCCCACATCATCTGTCACTAGGTTACCTCCTTCATCCAGTAGGGGCCGCACACCCTCTCTGATCACCTTCTTCTTGTTAACATGCCTGTAGAAACCTTTCTTGTTATCCTTCACATCCTTAGCCAGTCGCAATTCCATTTGCGCTTTCGCCTTCCTGATTCCCTGAATAGCTCAAGCAGCCCCTCAATTCTCCACAGCCCTCATCTGATTCAAGGCCACCATGCCTGCTGATGAGGTCTGCAACCCTCTCACCCACCTCGCAGGGCTCGCTGTGCAGCAGACCTCCCTGCCACAACACCCACATTCCCGCTCCCTCACAGACTTCCTGTATGACCGTGGGCAAATCCCCAAGCCAACCCCATCCCTCAGCTCCCATCTGTAAATGAGCCCTACGCCCAGCATTACAGGTGAATCCTTCACTGTGGATTAACGCCCCCCAATGGGAGATAGCTATTTGCCCACTCTCCAGCCTTGTGGCCTTTGCTTTCTTCAGTTCCTTCCACACTGGCCTTCCCACCATGTACAGCAATGTAGGAGCTGATCTGCAAACAGCCCAGCACCAGACCTCTGCTAGTGGCATACATCTAACAAGCAGGGCTACATCCTTCGATGAGGCATCAGAGCCTAACTCGTCAAAGGTGCCTCGCTCCCACTGATTTCTGGTTAGAAATACACTAACCTTGCAGCACTCAAGGGCCACAGTGGGGCCACAGGAGAGTCCATTCCTGGGGAGGAGGAGGACTCAAGTATGTAACTCTATTGGTGGTGCCATTATGGTGATGGGAGTACAGCATGTACACACTCTAAAGCCCTAAGAAAGCTGCAGTTTTCTTCCACATCTACGGGACTCATTCTCTTGTGGTTCCGTGTCTCCTCAATTCCTTACCTTCCTCCTGGCTTTAATGCGCTTGTAGACATAGTCTGAGAAAGGACTGCACGGAATGAAGCGCCCAGTTCCCTGTGTCACATGCAGGTTGCCATCCTCCAGCATGATCTTCCCCTGGCATATGACGACCAGAGGGGCCCCACGCAACTCCATTCCTTCAAAGATGTTGTATTCAGCTGCCTGCAGCACACAGAGGACAACAGGAGCATGAACCCAGACATTCTGCCCAACTAAAACTATGTTCAGCCTCTGGCACTAACCTAGGTTCCTGCACAGCTGCACAGCAGTGTCGCCGCACAGCTGCTTAATAAGCATGCAGAGCTGCCTGGTACGGAGGAGACAAAAGGAAGAGTGAGTGAGTAAGTGGCTGGGAAGGGAGGGCAAGAAGGGAGGGGAGTTTGGGGTGTCCCATCTTTTAGCCAGGAGAGAGGTTTGATTACATAGATCTGCTTACAGCAGCTGGGTTTGCCTGCAGATTCCTGTGAGGAAGCCCAGCACTCTCCTCCAGCCCTGGGCTGTGTGGAGGGGATGGAGCAGACTGCAGGGGGGTAGGTAAAGGAAATAGGAAGTGGGTGCATGCTGCTGTTGGTGAAGTAGAGGTGGGGAGTTTCTTAGTGGTGTGTCCTCCTGACTCCCAACAGGACTACAACTGATGGTGCTTGCAACTCTTGAGGCAGAATTCTCCCCTCCCCCCATCTCCCGCCTGGCTGGGCCAGAGGGAGCAGAGACTGCACATGGCGTAAGGGGGAAAAGAAACGGTTGTTGGGTGCTGGTGTCCGTGTGGTAAAAAATGAGGAGTTTGTTTGGGATGTCCTGACTTGCTCCCATCTGGGCTGCAGCAAGAGTCAGACCCTTTCTGTCTCAAAACAACAGCCCTAGCTGGGCTCTGGACTGCAGCTGCTGGTGCAGAGGAGAGACACAGGACTCTCTCATGGGCTGGGAGTGGGGGGAGAGGAGCAGACTGCATAGAGGGGTGCCAAAATTTCAGATGGGTTATGCTGGCATGCTGGGGCATGTAGCCACGTGGGGATGGGATGCTGCTGGGGAAACTCCACTGTCTCAATAATACATCAGAGAGAGCTTAGTCCAAGTACATCTTCCCTTTTCTGTGGAGGCTAGACTGAGGAGGAGTTGGTATTAATTACCAACTGATTGGTGACAATTATAGCCAGTTGCCGACTTACGAACGAGTTACGTTCCAAGCACTTGGTCGTAACTCGATGTATTCGTAAGTCGGATTACATTCACTGACGTACAGCCGCGCTGTTCGTAAGTGCGGATTTCGTTCATAACTCGGGTTCCGGCTGTATAGGAGGCTGGTCGTAAGTACGAACGGTCATAAGTCGATGCGTTCATAACTCGGGGACCGGCTGTACAAAAATCTGGAAAAATGTGATATGGGAGGGAGGAGAGAATAATGTAGCACGCTGCATTTTCCACTGTTAGATTTACAGAGCAAACACAAAATGCTGAATCCTCTGTAGTTCTAAACCACCTAATATTAGAAGGAAAAGAGACAGAGCTTGCTTTTGGCCATGTTGAGTTTGTTAACAGGTGGGTCATCTGCCTGGAGATGTTAGAAAGCCTGGGCTAAAATTTAGTTTGTTTGGAGGGAGGGAGACAGACCGAGAGCAAAGAAATAAAGAGGGCAAAGAGATTCTGCATTAGAAGATCTTAATGAGGGATCTGACTTTACCTGTATTGGTATTTTTCTATTGTAAAGCAATTAGGCTGCTTTTGTAAATAAGGATTCAGGCTCTAGTTAGGCCTAGCTCATGACATTTGGATGATTACATTTCAAACAAAATTTACATAGGTGTTAAAGACTTAAGGCTGTGGTGTTCAACATACTAGCCACTAGTGGCTTTTTGGCCGGTTGAGTGTGGCTAGTTCACTACAGCAGTCAGGGATGTAAGGGATAGGGTTGCCAGGTGTCCGGTTTTGACCTGGACAGTCCAATATTTGAGCTTTTTGTTCGGGAAACAAATTGAGAAAATATAAATTTTCTTATTTTCTAAATAAGATGTAATATAAATTGTGATGTAATGTCAAGTGTGTCCCGTATTTTTGTTGAAACCATCTGGCAACCTCAGAGGAGTAGTCGACCACCTGATAAGCCTATGACTACTTGCATTCCACCCCCTTGCTGCCTCTGTACATGAGGCAGCAAGGGGTGAGGGAAGCGGGAGACGGTGCTGGGGGGAGCCGGCTTAAAATCTGGTTCCCCCCAGCACCATCTCTGCAGTGCCATCCGTCCTGCTCCCTCTGTTGCTGCCTCTATCAGAGGCAGCAGGGGAGGCGGGGGAACAGGGGCTGCTGCCGCCAAGCAGTCCCTGGCTATGGGGATTCCCAATTCCCCACTGGGACCTCCGTGGACAGGGGCTGCTGCCGCCAGCTGGGCAGGCAGCCCGGCTCAGTCCCAGCTTGTACTGGGTACAGGAACACATCTCTCTGTGACTCTGCCATTTAAAACGGAGTAGAAGCCAGGGAAGGGGGGGATGTCAGGCTGCCTGGCTCCTACTGCCTTTTAAATTGCAGAGTCGCAGTGGGGTCTGGTCCCATACCTGGCACGAGCCGGGATTGAGCTGGGCTCCCTATCGACTACTCGATTAGTTAAATACCTCCTCTTAACATCCCTGATAGCAGTAGGAGAATTTTTGTCTATTTTTACAGGTCTCCGTTTCACTTGCATAGCATGGATCCTAAACATTCATTTAAAATCCCTACAACCAACTATTTGATATTTTACTTTTTTTCCTATTTCAATGTTAGTTGTTTGCGGCTTTGTTTGCTGTCTGTACTGCTTTTTCTTAATTTTACTGTTCTATGCCTGTGCACTATTAATCAGATGAAGGACTGATATTCCACAGAAACTGTATAAGCCAGAGTGAATGCTTGTCTTCTGCTTTCCAGCATCAGTAAATATTGTATTAATATTTGCAATGAAAGCATAACTATTTCTAGTTGACTCATAGATTTGTTTAGCATCTTAAAGCTGAGGTATGCATGCAAGAGGGATAGTTCTGTGAACTGAAAAAGTCTGTAGCATGCGAATGTTTTGGCAGATGCTTCATTTTTTGAGAGTCACCCAAAAGAAACTACAACTTGCCCAAGGCTGGAAAATGTTAGAAGAAACACTGGCACTAACCATTACCTATGCTGCATATGGCCAAAGGCTGGAATAGCAAGGACTGTGAACAAGGGCTGTGGCTAAGGATTAGAAATCAGAACTGTCATCTCTCCATGCTATTCAGGTCATCGTAGATATGCATTAACAGAGCTGTGTGGGGAGCTGAGGCCTAAAATAGTAACTAGGTGAGTTGCAAACCAGGACAGAGGCATGTTTGATGTTGTATTCAGGCTCAGGACTAAAAGAGCAAGAAGTCCTACCCCTCAGCATTCGGGAGAAGCACAGCCCATCTCTCCTAGAGCTAGGGGCTGAGTGGTCTAATTGTGCAACCTAGGCCTGAGTTACTCTCTTACATCTAGGTCTCCTACCTGGAAGCACACACAGCAGTTTGCCTATCAATCATGCCTACCTGTTATGTCAGTTTCAGATATGTTCAGCTGATGTCAGAAGCCTCCCAACAGTTCCCAAGCCAGCAGATGACTTACCGACTGGTGGCTTTTGGCTGAGACAATCTTCACTGCATCTGGATCCCATATAACCAGGTCGCTGTCCGACCCCACTGCTATTCTCCCTTTCCGTGGGTACATGTTGAAGATCTTGGCAGCATTGGTGCTCGTCACTGCCACGAACTGGTTTTCATCCATCTTCCCTGTGGCCTGTTCAGATACAAAATGAGTGGCTCTTCAACCTAGTTGCACTCATTGCTCCACAGTTCAGTGAATCTCAGGGGGAATGAGAGGATGGGAACCAGAGAAAGTGTGCCCCTTGTGTGAGCTGTGAGAAATTTAATAAGCCCAGACCAAAATGCCCCACCTCCCACCCCCAAAAAGCTGGTAGGGTTGATTAAGGGTCAGCCACTGAATCTCAAGAGGAAAACCGAGCCACCAGAACTTGTTTAGAAAGGAAGATCCCTGCATTAAAAATTATCTGGCTTTTGAAAACTGATATAAGGGGAACAAACAAGGGCCTAGCAAGCCTTGAATAAGTTTTCCGTACATTGATAAGTGATTTACACAGAGCTTTTTATCAGTCACTCTCAAAGCCCTCTACAAAAGAGGTAATTAATAACCACCCCATTTTACAGATAGGGAATCAGAGTTGCACTACCTTGCCCAAAGTCAGCCAACCGGTCACTGACCAAGACAGGACTAGAACCCAGCTCTCAGGCCAATGTTCTATCCATTAGGTAACACTACCTCTCAGCAGCACTGCATGCTTCACATGTTCTGGATCCTCATCCAGAGCGTGCTCCACTCCCCCTATAATTTCTACTCCCATTTCTGTTTGCTTGGTTTATCCAGCCATTTAGAAAAAAAAATCACCACACTCAGGACTATGCCCTCTATTCTGGGGGGCCCAGTGAGTTAACTTCCCCCGATGCTAATCAGTTTCTTACCACTGCCTTATCCCAGATGATGGACATTCGCTCCTCAATTCCATTGGTCCCTTCTGGGATTACTGTGAAATTGTCCTTCCCAATTGCCTTCTGTGCAGTGCTGAATGTGCAGTGAGCACTTCCCGACAGCTGTAGGTCACCACTGGTCGGGTGTGGACAAAAGGGTTAATGCAAGGCATTTTGTTTGCTTCAGGCTCAATATGCTCCAGTGTAAACAGAGAGGAGGGTCACACATGACTTCTGTGCTTGGACAGCCCCCTGATTTGGTCTGTTTCCTTTCTCCGAGTCCTATTGTTAGGACCTTTCTACATTGGGGCTATCCCTGCATCTCCTGAAATAGCCACAGCCACTTGGCGGATCAGCCTTTGGGGCACTGCAGCCTCTTTTGGCACAAGTACACCTGCTGTGAATGGTGGAAGCCACACTGGATGGCTTGTAACAGACAGCATAGAAACCAAAGCTCAGACATTTCAAATAAACTGAAACGTAGCCAGAATACTGAGGTGAACAGCCTAGCCCATGGGGAAAGTGTCATGGGATTTTTAATGGCCATAAGTAGCCAGAAGATTAGCTTCATGGCACATCTGAAAGAGGCAACCCTGAGAGATGTTCACTTCCTTAGAAGATCATCAGCATCCTATTATAGCACAGACCTGACTGGAAGAGTCAAGTCTGGCCAGATGCCATAAACAGCCTAATCCTAGCTCAGGGGCAGGCAAAATACAGCCTGAAGGCTGGACCTGGCCCACCAAACATTTGAATCTGGCCCGTTGTGACCTAGGGGGAACCTCAGACAGACCCCCTGGCTGCTGGGGCCAACATGAGTGTCTCTGCACAGTGCGCCTCTTGGGGGGGGGGGGGGGGGGGGGGGGGGGGGGAGAGGCAGAGAGAATAGTGGGTCTCTGTGTGCTGCATGCAGGGTTAGTGCTTGCAGGTGCAGCTTCCACTGGCTGGTTTCCAACTAATGGTAGGCTGCGAAGATGGGGATGGGGATGGAGTCAGGAGCGGAGGCTCTGCTCCCCCCAAGGGATGTGCACCATGCAGAGACACGCTGGCTGCAGCAGCAAGTCACTGAGTAGCATGTGCTGCTGCGGCAGCCAGAGAGCCTGCCCAAGGGTCCCACTGGGTCAGAAGCCACCTATGGTAAGTGCCTCCCAAACAGAGCCTGCACCTGGCACCCCCTCTTGCACTCCAACCCCCTGTTCCAGGTCCCAACCCCTTCCTGAACCCAATCCTGTTACAACCCTGCCCCAGGTCCCAAACCCTTCTGAACCCAAACTCCCTCCGTGCCCCCTCCTCCATCCCTACCCTAGACCAACCCTTCCTGAATCCAAATTCCCTCCCAGACCCGGTGACTCCTGCACCACAGTCCCCTACCAGAGCTCCCTCCTGAACCCAAACTCTGTCCCAGACCCTGCACCTCCTCCATTAATATCATAGAAAAGTGTGGCCAGTGACCACTTATCAAATTCTTGGAGTAGTCCCCCATTGAAAATTATTGTTCTAGACCCTACTCCCTTGTCTCTGGAGTCCTGAACAGGAGGCACAAAAGTGCCTCTCTGCTGGACATGCCAAGATTACCCCCATTCTTGTAAATGTGCCGTATTGCTCCACAGGTGACATCTCCAGCAAAAGTAACCAACCATGGAGCTTGTTTCAAGCCCATTTCATCTCTGCTGCTCAGAAAAGCTTAATTACTATGAAATTCCATGTCCCTAAACCTGTTTTAAAAGTGCCCCAAAAAGCCTGCAGGGCTTGAGCTGCATGCTCTAGTTGGTATATTCATGTGTAGACTCCAGAGGGCAGCAGCACATAGCTCTAGTGACCAAACCAGCAACTGCATGTAATTCTCTAGAAACTTCCTGGCTGCAGAGTATTCAGGGAGTAGAGAGGATGCAGGATAATTGTAAAGTCATCCTGGTGGGGGAGGGGGCAGGAAACAATCCTCAAAGCTATGTCTAATGATAAGGAGGAAAAGTACAGCGATTGCTGTGTTTCCAGATGGACAGGGTGTGAATCTGAAAAGCAGAGACACACAAATACGCTGAGCCTGGGCCCGGGAACCTCAGTTCTAATCCTCTGACAACCTCTATCTCCCCTTCACAATTTCTGCCATATGTCTGACCAGACAGAAACCCAACCAGACGACACAACATGCTTTCTAATCTCCACCAGCTTTGTACTCGGACAAGAAAACAACCCAAAGAGTCCAGCTGAGACGGGAACAGAGCTTCCTTTCATCTCTGGTTCAAGAATCTTACAGAAGAGTAGAAGGGCTGCACTCAGAAGGGAAGCTGCAGCTTAGGACAGGCACAGTTGGGTCCCAAGGCTTGTCATACTTTTCTCTTTTGGTCTAAGGCAGGTAAATATGATGCTCTTGTGAAGGGAAGGGCTCATATAAGTCTATGCAAGGGGTCTGCACACTTCCCTACAACTCACCCACCTCTCAGCAAGTACACCTTAAACTAGGGTTGCCAGATGGTTGAAACAAAAATACCGAACACCCCCTCCGCCCCTCCCCCCCCCAAAAAAAACCAGGGAAAAATTCTGTTGAAGGGGGGAAAAAAGAGGGCGGGGGGAGAGACCAAAGTTGTTGAGCAAAAAAAAATAAAAATAAATAAAACAACATTAAAACAGCATGTCCCCTTTAAGTGCAGGGATAGGAACAGGGGAGCTGTTGAGCACTAAGACCCAAGGGAAGCATTGCTTTCCCCTAGGTCTTTTGGCTGGCAGCCATTTTGTGCCGGTAGCATTGGGGAACCAGGTAAGCATGGGGGCTGGGGTCGGGGGTGTTGGGGAGGGAAGGCCGGGTGCTGAGTATTTGTAGGGTTGCCAGGTGCCTGGCATTTTCGCCTCCTGGCCGGGGAAAAATTCAGAAAATACCAGACATTTCAGGTGTCTGGTATTCTCTGATTTTTTTTTACCGGACAGGAGCCAAAAATACCGGACTGTCTGGGTGAATACCGGACACCTGGCAACCCTACCTTAAACCTTACTCTGCAGCGATTTTATTTCTGGCATCTCAATCAAGTTCTGCTGTGCATCTCAGTGCTGACCTGGGGCACATCCTGCTAACCCAGTCTGGGTGCTATCCAGGTAGCACAACATAACATTTCCAATCCTGAACTGCAGCAGCACCCCATTATCCCAGACATGCCCTGCCACACAATGCTAACACCACAATTCAATTCTGGCCTGCTAATTATAATTAACTCCTGTTGAACCAATTTAGTGCCAGTACACGGTTATGCCTATACATCTCATTCCTGTTCTGGTGCCCCCTACCTATCCAGTTCAAGGTCTTTCTTCAGTTAACACAGGAGTCAATACCATTGCTTGAATGGTAAATACCCTTTATTGCAATGATGGGCTGCATGCAGTCCACTGGGATTCCACATGTAGCCTATGAGACAATTTTGTTTACTGTTGCCCATGTACAGGACTGCCAGATTCTGCTGGTTTCTATTTGCATAGTTTTTCTCCTACTGATATTACAAAAGTGACACGCATGTAAAGCGAGGTTATGTGAAGTGAGGTGCGTGCTTATTGCACACAACATTGGCTGTGAGAGCTGTGCGCTCCCTCTGCATCCAATCAAAGTGCTGCTATGGTTCAATCAGCACTCCCCACCAAGTATGCAAGCATTGCAAAACTACCCTATTCCAGGAGACCATCTTAGTTATGAATCTTGTGGCTCACAGAGATGAATCAGGGCCAGTCATGTGCCTACTCACTTGCCTAGGCTGCTCCTCGATGCTCTACTAGCTAATAAGTACCAGCCACAATGTATGTACATTTAACTATACATATTGGGGTAAAGCCTTTAACTTCCTCCACGGTGGACAGGGCTGGGTAACAAAGGAACAGTGTCTGTATGCAATGTGTTGTAGCAGCAGCAGCCCCTCCAAGTAGATGATTTTGACAGCATCATTCATGTACTAACGTGTTCTTTATAACAAGGCCCAAGTAAAAACAAGGGGCCTCAGATTGTTATCATCTGATCAGTATTTTCAACATGGCAGAGCAGGAGTTAGAGAATCCAGTGGTTCATTCTGTATCCCACGAGGTTAAGTCTTTCTTTTTGACTTTTATAATAGTTAATCCCCTGGATCCCGATACCACAGAACCTGGGAGCACTTCAAACATCAGCCACCGTTATGCGACTTGCAACCCAATAAATAGTCCAGTGCTTCCACTCTGCCCATTGTGTCTCACTTACGAGTCTATAGCCCCCTTAGGCACTGACCCATCTGGAGTCCAACTGCCTCGGAACAACCCCAGAGCCACAGCAGTCTCAAGTTCCTGAGATAGAAATTCACCAGCACAGCCACAGCAATTTCTGCAGTGTAACTCTTGTGGGGAAAGGGAGAGGTTTTCTCCTACTCCAAATCACTCACCTGGCCAGTAAGGAGTTGATGTAGTCGGGGGTTGTTGGGTCTGGACTCAAAGGCGGAGAGGTCACAAACGCAGCAGCTTTGGCCCAATTTTTGCTCCAATAATGTGTCCCATCTGTGCCAAGGCTGGCTGTGATAGGCTCCCCAAACACCACATTTCCTGCAGAGAAGAGACACAGATGGCTCTTAATGCTGAATGCGTTTTAGCTGAGCCTGGGGTACTCTCTCTTCCCCAGTGATTATGGAATTGCACCTCCTCTGGACAGATCATTTGGTTTATCTATTTTAATCTAGGATACAGGCCTATGTGGAACAGACTGAGTGTGAGCTCAAGTGGAGGGGGAAGGGACAGCAGACAGTATCCACCATCTTTGCCTGTGGCACTGGTACCACCCCAGACTTGCCACTCAAGGACCTGGGGTTTAAGTTGCTAGTGTGAAACCCCAAGGGAGCGGGGGGGGGGGGAAGAAAACTCCGGGGTGGCCAGGGTCCCCCAGGAGACACCATACATGCCCAAGTGATGCCAGGAGTGTTCCCAGCAATTTGGAACAGAGGCCACATTTTCCCATTGAACACACTGGTGTCACTCAGCGACTAACAGCGCAAGAACAGGTATCCCGCTAACCGGATGCATTCCCTTTGTGCCTGTTGACTTCTTATTCTTGGGGCTAGATATGAGTCACACAGATGCCAGGGAGTCAGGAATCCTACTGGCTGGCAGCCGGGGGCTTTGCCCAGAACAGATCTCACAATGTGAGCTTCCACTCTGAGCCAGATACATACATACTGGGCAACTTGACACGCTGGGCAAAGGGTGAGGCCTCTCAGGGTCTTTTCATTTTCACCTCCCTCAGGTTCCCTTTCTCCCCCTCCTCTCTTGCTGCACATTTCAGTCACATAAATATTTACCAAACACCATCAAAGCTCTGGACACCTCTGCACTCACAGATCTAATTTCCCAATGTCACCCATCACACTGATAACCAGCTGGAGTGGGGACAGCCAAACTTTCCTTATCTTTCCAAACTCTCTAAACCTGTGTAAAGGCCCTAGGCAGCTGAGAAACGTGGATCTCTGTCTGCTAGCATGGACTGGTGCAAGCGAGCCAAGATATTCCCCGTTGAAGACATTAGTGAGCAAGTTGAGATCTGGGTGCCAGGCTTGGGACGTGGACAGATAGAAGACCAATGGGTTCGAAAGACATTTTATTGAACACTAGAAGACTTATCCAGCATAGTTTGGGTCCTTCAGGGCAGGGGGCTGGGTTATGGGGGGTGCAGGAGTCAGGACTGGGGGTGAGGCTCAGGGCAGTGGATGAGGTGCAGGAGACTGGGGAGAGAGGGGGCTCGGGGAGCAGGTGGTTGCTGACTTTTCCTTGGAGTGATGGCAGAACACCCACCCTGCTTTCTGGCTTCTACCTGGGGCTGGTCTGGGGGTTGCATGGGGGCTGCACGGCAGCTGCTCGCTGGGGTGCTTGCTGCCCCCCGTGGTCATTCATGAGTAAAACTGTCCCTTGTACTTGCTGCCTCCTTGTGATCATGTGTGAGTATAATTGTCCTTGCTATCACACTCCTCCCTTTCCATTTGATACAAAACAGTTGCATTCCACATACATCCCATTATCCTGGCACAACAAATCTTGCTTTAACTTATGATAAGAGGAAGTTGCATACCAAATTCGGTGGTCCTAGCTCTTTCTGTTTAGGAGTTCTTGATCAAACAGACTCACAAATGGATAGACACACATTTTAAATATATATAGTAAGATCTCTATGGAAAACAAGAGAATGGTGTGATAACTAATGCACGGGTGTGTATGCACTAATGGGTGGATGGGGGAGTCACCTCGATCTGCCAAGAGCATCCAGACGGAGCTCCCCATCCATCCAAAAGGCCTGCTACCTGAATACAGACACCCACTGAAAGCATCGGCACATCAAAAAGCAGATGGGATATTTTTAGCAGCTCAAATCACTTGCATGTGGCTGATAAGCCTCTACTTGGCAGAGAGAGCATTTTATGGTTAGAGATGCACTCTGATATTTAAATCAAACTCTCTAGCCCGGATGTTCTAGCACAGGAGTTGGCAACCTTTTCAAACCAAAGAGCCAAACTACATCAAAATTCAGAAAAAAGTGGTCAACAAAGAGCTATATAAGAATGCCCATTTGCACGACTGAAAATATATAACTTACTATTATTGCTAACTGACATATTGATTAATAGCATAAATTAAACCTTGTACTCACAGACTTTATTTAATGGGAGATTTCTGCCACATTTTTTCATGCATTGCTTTGAAGTTTACATCATAACTGGTCAAATCCAGCTTGATGCACACATTCAGGCTGTCTTCTGTCAATCTTATGGCAGGGGGTTAGGGATGTTGGGGTGCAGGAAACTGGGTTTTGGGTGTATGAGGGACTCAGGGCACAAGGTTGGAGTGAAGGAGTGTTATAGCAGGGGGTGAGGGATGTGGGGGTGCAGCAGTCTGGGAATGTGGAGATATGAGGGCAAGGGGTTCAGGTGTATGCTGGACTCAGGGTTGGTGTGTGAAGGGATGCAGGAGTGTTACGACACTGTGGCCAAATGGTGGCTTGGTGCCAATTAGGGGCTTGTTGACTAGGCTTCATTTTTAAAGCAAGTAAAATATTATGTCTATAACAAAAGGTTTCAACATTGTTATGGCTGAAGAATCATTTCCAAGTCGAGGTTTGGGTGAAGGAGGTAGTTGTGACCCAAGGCACAAGATTGGGGTACACAGGTTTGGGCAGTGACCTAGGGCAGGAGAGGATTGTGACCTAGGGCCCAGGACTGGGGTGCAGGAGTTTGGAGTGTGACCTAGGGCAGGGGATTGGGTTGTGATTTAGGGCAGGAAGGGATTGTGATCTGGGGCATGGGACTGTGGTGCAGGTTCTGGGAGGGGGTGCGGACTCAAGAGGGGGGCAGAGGGTTTTGGGTTATGTGGGGTAGTGGGGCAGAGGGCTGGGGGGAAGGAAGGGGCTGGGGTGCCAGAGACAGGCTCTGGCTGGGTGATTTACCAGTGAGACTCCAGGCCAGCAGCTGAGCATGTTTCTCAGGAGTATGCCCCAACCCCACACAGGCTGCAGAGCCATGTGCTCTGTGAATATGAACCTGAGGGGCAGGGGAGATTGGTGCTTTGCATGCTACTTGTTCTTAAAACAGGTAGCTTCCGTTGGCCAGAAACCAGCCAACAGGATTGTGCTGGGGGCTGGAGCAGCAGTGAGACACTACTCCCTCCTCCCCTCCTGGCTCTCAGTTTGTGAAAAACAAACAGCCTGCAGCCGCTTTTCTGAGCTGTGTGCAAGGACGGGGCAAGCAGGGAGTCTGCCTGAGCCTCCCTGCTGTGTCTGTGAGCTGGATTGTTTTGCCCAGGCCTGCTGTAGTGCCAGCGCAGGCTCCCTGCTGTGGGGGGAATAAGTGGGGGGCTGGGGTCCAGCTTCAAAAGAGCCATATCTGGCTCCCTAGTGAACCATAGTTGGCTTGCAAGCCATAGGTTGCAGACCACTATGCTAGCAGATGGCATGCAACCCAAGTTAGCACCTGATGGGTAAAAAGGGCATGTATTGCACTGGCCCCGCACTACCCATAAAATCACGCTAAGTCAGAGATCAATCCCATGAAGGATTTCAACTTTGCGCCAAAGTTGGTTTCACACTCAAATGTTCACTCTACAACAGCACCTGGCCACCTAGGTGCACACAGGCCATGACTGGAGGCACTGTATAAGACCTTGGGCAGCCTGGATGTAAGCAGTCAGGGAAACAGCCAATGTTTTTCTGCTCCATTTGTTTCATGCTAAACACCAATTTCAAGCAAGGGGTGTGAGGACTCCATGATACTCCCACTTAACAAGAGTCATGAAAAATCTCACTGTAGCTGGGTGACATTTGGGGAAGTAGGACACATTAATTTAAACTCCATCAAGGGACATGTTGCAATGCTGGCAACAAACAGAAAGACAGAGGCTCTCTGCATAAGATCTTCCAGCTACACACACTCCGGAAGTGAGGAGGGAGATCTGAGACAGCAGCTGCTTACCTTTCTTCCTGGCTTGTGAGATGAGGTCAGCAGCACTCTTGCTCATCACTTTGGTCACATATAGAGGGCAGTTGGTCTGGCTAGCAATGGTGATGGCACGGAAGACGGCTTCTGCCTCCAGCTGGAACACAGAAGGGACATAAAGCTTGCAAATAACGCACAGGAAAGAGAAATCACCAGCCATGCTGTGTTACTTCACTGGTCATAGGTGCCCTATCTCTTAACATCACCACAAGACCATTCCTCTTCCATCAGGTTTCAACAAGAATCTCCAAGCTCACTATATAATGGGAATAACTGCCTATCAAGATGACCCATTCTATCTCATTATTTCCTGTGCTCCCCAGTTGGTCACTCTGTATCCTCCCTCTGTCTCTTACCTCATACTCAGAGCGTAAGATCTTTAGGACAGAGACTGTCTTTTTGTTCTGTTTTTGTACAGCACCTAACACAATGAGATGCTGTTACTACCACAGTGCAAATGATAAACAAGAAGATCAGAATTTCCCACGAGATTGATCATTTGGAGATAAAGTCTTGTAAAAAAAGCTTTATACATTTGAATGCTACAGAATCAGGTGCCCAACCCTAAGTCACAAACCCCAACTTGTGCTTAATCTAGATCCAGATCTTTTTCTGCTCCCCATCCAAATCCACCGGCTTTTCAGCCCATCTCCACTTCAAGCAGGCCTTTAATAATATTTAGCACTTTTTACAGTATTATCAAATAACTCCAATAGGGTACGTCTACACTAGCCACCCTAGTTCGAACTAGGGTGGCTAATGTAGTCATTTGAACTTGCAAATGAAGCCCGGGATTAAAATATCCCGGGCTTTATTTGCATGTTCCCGGCCGCCGCCATTTTTAAATGCCCGGTAGTTCGAACGCCCTGCCCGTGGCTACACACGGCACGGGCTAGGCAGTTCAAACTAAAGCCCCTAATTCGGACTACCGTTACTCCTCCTGCAACGAGGAGTAATGGTAGTCCGAATTAGGGGCTTTAGTTCGAACTGCCTAGCCCGTGCCGCATGTAGCTGCGGGCAGGGAGTTCGAACTACCCGGCATTTAAAAATAGCGGTGCCCGGGAACATGCAAATAAAGCCCGAGATATTTTAATCCCGGGCTTCATTTGCAAGTTCAAATGACTACATTAGCCACCCTAGTTCGAACTAGGGTGGCTAGTATAGACATACCCATAGAGAGTAAGCATCGTTATTCTCATTTTACAAAAGTGGAAACACAAACAGGTTAGCTGACTTGCTCAAGGTCACACAGCAAATCAGCAGCAGGACCGCGATTCCTGGCTCCTGGTCTCATTCCTTCTCCACTGGGCTGAGCTGTTACCACAGCTTTTACCATGCATGTATTTTAAAATTAAAACTTGATTTTTCTGTGTGGGCAATTCACAGCTTGTTATTTTGCTGGTAGTTCTCCTGTTCAAGTCTGTTTCTGCTGCTACGCTGCTATTGGCCACTTTAGCCTCCAAGTTTATCAGCCCTGGACTTTTATATCTCGCTTGCTCTTGGAACAGGGTGAATTTTCAACACTTCAGCATAAGGCATATGTTTGAGAATTATATAATCACCCCATTCAGTCTGACTTCATCCCAAAAGCCTTTCAAGATCTTGGGCAACAGTTTGGCTTAAGGCTTCAGTATTAATTTTTTTTTTACAGAACAGAAAACCCCAAACCTTAAAAAGACAGTGTTCCAATAAGCATATTTGCAAATTCCCTATTGCAGATAGAACTTCTTGCTGAATCATCCATACGTCTGCCAACCTGATTTCTCCCATAAGTGGAAAACTGAGCAACGCACCAAATCCATTGCACTATTGTCCTTTTGGTTTTTGGATTCAACACAAAGGTTTCATTGGGGTGCTACGTGGTTCTTGGGGCATAGAATGAAAACTATGAGGAAGACAGTATTATACAGTATACAACCTTCTATGTGTGTGTATGGCCTTATGCAGAGATGGATCAACCTCAGCCATGGCAAAATAGTCTTACCTTGTATCGGGATATTGCGAACCAATGAGGTGACATTTTGGAGCAGTGTCATTGTGCAGCATCAAATGACCAGTGAGTGACATGAAAGAATTACATTTCAACCCCCTTTGTCTCACCAATGATTATGGTGACCATTACACACATACACCCCAGTAAGGCTCTAGATTGACCCTCCCGATGCAGGACATATAACAACAATAATGGTTTGTCATTGGTGTTCCCTCTAAGATTTTCAACCCATAAGCAGAGTAAGTTTTGTCTTGACCTCAACATTGTGTTTGGATGTGTGACTGTGTCCCCCCCACTTTGTGAAATGGACTTATGGACACAAACATATGTAACTCAGAGGTGCTTTGGACAAATTGCTTCATGTAACCTACGTGTTCAAAAGCTTCAGAGCGGTAGCCGAGTTAGTCTGTAACTGGAAAAACTTAAAAAACAAGAAGTGGGTTGTGCCCACGAAAGCTTATGATAGCATCTACATGTTTTGTGAGTCTGTAAGGTGTTGCAAGACAATGCGTTGTTTTTTTAAGTTTTTTCATGTAACCTATCAATCTTCATGTCATAATCCGCTGGATCTCTTTATCATATTTTGGTATTTTAGACATATGGATTAGGGAATATTTTATGGGTTTTAAATGCGTGAATGAAAGTATCATGGGAGGCCTCAGTGTCTGGGCAATCATATGCAAATAGCCTTTTGTCCTTAAGTCTTAGCAGTGGTTGGTAGGGAGCAGCCAGGTGACTCCCCATGCAATAAGGTAATTCTTTAGAAAGAATAGGAAAGTAGGAATCTTTTGTCTTTGGCGAGCACACCCAGGAGGAAAGGAACCAGTGACCCCAGGGGAAATGGAGTTTTCCCTGGTTTGAAGGTGCAGCTGGAACAAAAACAGTTTTAGGATGAGTTTATAAGAAGTTTGGATTGAGGATTCAGTGTTAGAGTTAGCGAAACGTTTTCTGTTATTCTGAGTTTGTAACCTACTTTGCTCTGCCTGTTCTCACTTACAACCACTTAAATCCTACTGCTTGTACTTAATAAAAATCACTTTTATTTTCTATCAAGCCCAGTGTAAATAATTGTTACTTGGGGGGAGGGGGCAATCAATGTGTACATTCCCCTTTCATTGTTAAAGGGGGCTTACCCAAATAATTCACTGGGGGTTTTGATCCCATTTGGGAAGTGGTATCCCAGGAAGCTGTGCCCGAAGCTGCTCTCTCCTTGGACCTGAAAAGATTCAGTGCCTGTACTGCTTCTTAGTGAGGGCCGTGATTCTCAGCTCTGTCTTGGCTGGGGGAGACCAAGGAGCTGGCCCAGCAGCACAGGGCAGTGAGAAGCCCCAGACAAGAAGAAGAAGGGTGGCAATGACCTTGTCAGCACCCTGGGAAGCCCCTGCAAGGCATCTTCTGTGACCTCACCCTGTCACAGGATGCGTGCCACTGTGACACCCACTAGTGGCGTTGTTCCCCGAGAGATTCTCCCAGCGCCCAGGATTTGCAGGGAGTGGGGGGCTTGGGCAGTGATGTGGGAAGCCAAAGGGGTAAGCTGGCAGGGGGCTCTAAGAGCCAGTGGGGGATGGGAAGAGAAGTGCAGGAGGGGAGACACAGGGATATAGGGGGCCCCAGCCTCAGGAGCAGCCACACCGCAGAGCCCAGCTGCTGCTCTGACTTAGAAGGAACTTAGTATGTAACCAAGTCAGTGACAGGAAATGTCTATAAAGATTAGTTCCTGATAATGAGTTACTGGGGGATATCTTTAAGTAAACACAAAGGGTGCGTCTGGACTGGCACACTTGCTGCCTGTCTACACTGGCCACGAGAATTTGCGCAAGAACACTGACTTTGTAATGTACAAAATCAGTGCTTCTTGCGCAAATACTTTGATGCGCCCGCTCAGGCATAAGCCCTCTTGGGCCAGTGTAGACAGGAACGTTAATTTCTTATGCAAGAAAGCCCGATGGCTAAAATGGCCATCGGAGCTTTCTTGCGCAAGAGAGCGTCTATACTGGGCACAGCTGCTTTTGTGCAAAAGCAAATCTTTTGCCCACATGCACATGCCAGTATAGATGCTCTCTTGCGCAAATACTTTTAACGGAAAAACTTTTCCGTTAAAAGTATTTGCGCAAAATCATGCCAGTCTAGACGCAGCCAAAAAGTATCTGCCAATCAGTCACAAGCATCCGCTTTCTTGTGAATCATTCTAGTTTTGCAGGTTGGCTAGGAGGAAGTAAAATATTCAAAGCAAATAGCGGTGACACTATCCCTTACCTATGTTTATTTGCTTCCTGCTTCCCCCATCTCTAGCACTTTATAATCTCCTATTGAACTCAGTATATTCATAGAATAAACATACCAATAATAGGTCTACCTACATTATTACAGAGCAGCTAATTTTGTTACACCATTTTTTAAAAAAAGATTTTTAAATTGTCTTCCCCATTTTTTGGATAAATTACTGGCATAGTACAAGATTTCTGCTACTATATGGAGTAATTTCCTGACATTCCATTACAGACAACTTACCTGTGGTGCAGGGGTGAGGTTGGTCAAGGGCCCAGTGAGGAAAGGGACACAAGAGGCTGCAGCTCCTTGGGGGAGCTTGGGCAGGGCGATGGAGCAGTGGGGGGCTGTATGAGGTAGTGGTCAGACTGTGGCAGGCAGAACGAGTGCAAGCAGGGCACCAGCTTGGGTCACTGGCTCCAGATGTGCTGGCTGCACATGCCGCAAGTGACCATGCCTCCCTGCTGCATTCTGAAGGGCCCTGCTGGCTCTTGGCCTCATTCACCCCACTCAGTGCCGCAGCCCCTGCCCAATCTGCTGGCCAACCCTCTGCCACCACCAATGCCTCGATTGTCCTTGTGCCACCCATGACTCCTCCACTGTCCGCTCCATACCCGACACCCCCGGCCGTGCACCCCTTACCCAGGAACAGCACTCCCCCGGCCATGGCACCAGCTCTGACAGCTGCCACATGGCCTGTCCCAGGAGCAGCTGGGAAACCACAATGTGGCCATGGCCCCAGCTCCAGCCAGCTGCTCGTGGGGTGGGTTGCGTGGTGGGTGGCTGCCGGGGCTTGCAGTGCAGTTCTTCCTGGGTCTGGGGCCACCCTGGCCCTGGACTGAGGAACAGCTCCAGCCTCCCCGCCAACAGCCCTGGTTGATCCCAGACATCCATGATGTGTGCTCTGGCTCTGGAGTCCCTCCCTGGAACAATGGTTCTGGAACAGTAGGATACTTTCACAGATCACAGCCACAAACAATGTGTCTAGAGCACTTGAAGTGGGCTCTGTGGGTCAGATGGCAAGGGATACTTATTCTGTGAACCCTTGTGTGTCTATTTTTATTTTCAGCTTAACAAGTGCTTATTATCTGGGGTTGTATTTCTGCATGTAAGACGTCTGCAAGTGCTACATGGTGCCCTGTTACAGAGGAGTTGTGCTTCCATACAATACAACTTGGGTATGTGTATATATTTTCTAGGTACACAATCACCTCTTCCCCTCCACCTTGCAAAATGATACTAACAGTCCTAGTTCTGCTCCAATGTCATTTGACTATAAGTTTGGATATGCTCTAGGTATCCATTTGGTTAAGCTAACCTAAGCCAAATAAAAGCGGCGAGGAGTCCTGTGGCACCTTATAGACTAACTGAAGTGTTGGAGCATAAGCTTTCGTGGGCAAAGACCCACTTCGTGCATCTGACGAAGTGGGTCTTTGCCCATGAAAGCTTATGCTCCAACACTTCAGTTAGTCTATAAGGTGCCACAGGACTCCTCACCGCTTTTGCAGATTCAGACTAACACGGCTACTCCTCTGATACTAAGCCAAATAGTCAACTTTTCCCTAATGGGTCTGGATGTGTGAACTGTCTCCATGTATTTGTTCCCCTGATGAAGGTAGCGGAGAAAGACCCTGAGAACTAAATTTTGAAAGTGAGGAGAGGAATATTTAGTTTCATGTTTCCTGTGATTCCCATTCCCATTTGTTAATTTTGTTTTTAAATGACTTACTCAATTCCAACTGTATCCCCTATTTTCCCCAAACCTCCACATTTTTGCAAAGTTCTATAGCATTAACCACTCCCCTCAGTTCATAAGAGCCACATTTGTAGTAACTAAAATGATGATGTACAAAGGGCAGCTCATTACTCAACATCTCTTCTCCCTGGAAGGATCCAAATCTCACTTAAAAAGGGAGTTTGCACTCGTCAGTGCTGCACACCCTTTATAGCTGTGCTAGGGCTAACTGTAGCCAGGAGGTTTCTTTACTGCGTCATGCAGCCCTTCAACTTCCATTCACAATAGGTTCTGACTGCGGAATCTTTGTGCCTTGCAAGGATGAAGGATGAGCCAGCAATTTGTTCTATTGTACAATGCCTAGACCAATGGGATCATCATTCAGAGCTAGGGCTCTTAGGCCCTACCACAGTACAACTAGTAAATAATAATAATTAAATAAAAAAAGTGTGAGTATTTACTGAACCAATGAGGTCTGGACAAGGAGCCAGCTGGAAGGAACATAGAGCCTTTCAGTGTTATTTTTAGAATAATTTTTCCAGCCAATCACACTTCAAGAACATAACGTTCCACAACCCTTAACCAGCCTTGGACAATGAAAACATCTGTCTTTTGATAACAAATAATGTGCCAAATCCTGAGATGATGTACATCACCTTAGCTCCACTAATGCAACCATGTCAATTTACACCAGCTGAGGATCTGGATTCAGTACACTTAACATTGGGCCTTTTTTCTGAAGGAGGCATTTTAATGTCCCACATCTCCAAGAGATGGAACCTTGTTGTCATACCATTAATTTAAGCAGATGTATTTTATTTCTGATCATGCGTCCGAAGCACAAAACTTCACATCTACCTCCCTCTCATTCCTGCTACTACAGCAGATTTCAGTTATATTTTCTCTCTTTTTCCTCTATGTGTTGTGGAAAGTTAAAAACTGTTCTGAGCACACAGGTACTGCAATCTGACATTTATACCAATCTAAAATTAGATTGCTCTCAGATTAATGGGCAAATAAAAGGAGTAGCTTGAAAGCAAATTAGTTAATGTCTAGACAGTGATTCATTATGAGGAAATCCCCCACTCCCACAGAGGCTGTGTGTGTTTTATTTTAACACATTTTAGACCTTAAATAAAGATGAGATAAGGGAGAAGCTGGAGCTACAGTATGCACTATTTTCCTTTGCAATATGAACACAGTTTGAGAGTCAATGGAGGATGCATGCCCCTTTTTAAAGTTACTCTCATTTTCAGTGCATGGATTTTCTTCTCTCAGGCTTTTTTCACCACTGGAATCACCTTTCAAATGTGAATGCAGCAGTAGAAGTACTAACTGCATCCCAAACATCCTGTGTCACCCATGCTACTTCATTTCAGGAAGACCCATGGACTCCTATCTATGCTAGGAAAATCATTATTGATCATGTTTTATTAACAAAGGCCCCTTCCCTGAAGTAATGAGGAGTATGGTTGAACTGCCAGTCCACAGATAAGATTGGGCGGTTAGACACCAGTATGATAAGTATGGCTGAAACTCATGGCGAAAGAGCCTTAGTGTAACTAGGATGGTGCAATGTTTATCCTTTGTTCATTTGTCTTTTACCTCTTCCGGTCTACTCAGCACATGGCCCTCTGGGCCAGTTATTCCCATCTCCAGCATCCTGGTTTGCTCCTAAAAGAATAAAAAGACACAGGGAAGTTCAGAGACTGAGTTTGATTTGAAATTATATATAAAAATGCCACCATGCTCAGCATTTCTTAAGGATTTAGAATATCAAATAGCATAGCAGAGCTCTGTAGATTTGCTGCAGGTTAATAAGACTACCAAGATACACTACTTGTGGTTGGGGAAGACAGGCTGAGAGTAGATCTCATCACCAAGATTATACAATTCAGGAGAAGGCATATGTCTGAGGCTCTGTCTACAATGCCAATTGAACAACAAATCATTTTGTCTGTCACAGGTGCTTAAAAGGAGCCCTCTCCTGATGACAACAGGAACCCCGCTTGTAGAGTGTGGTATTTTGTTGACAGAAGTGCTGACAAACAGCATTTACACTGCCCAACTTTTAGCGTCTAAAAGCTGCGTAATGTAGACAAAGCCTAATTTACTCTGCCTTTGCAATTCCCAAAGGCATCCAAGCACCCCTATGTAGGACCTGCTAGTAAGGAAGAGATCATGAAAGATAAAAGAAATCCAGGGCAGGCCAAATTCTCTTCTCAGTCACACCCGTGTAGCAGCACTGACATCAATACAGTTGCACTGGTATCAATAAATACACGATCTGGTCCCATATGAAAATGTTTCAAAATGTATGGTTGCTTTTTACCCCACCACACAACTGGCCACACATTTACTGATATAATGAGGGACCACAACCATATATAGACCAATTAGACAGACATGTATATTAACTTAATGGTATTTTTAACCCTTGTCATTCAGAAATTGTTCATTTCAGTGAAAGCTCAATTCTGACATCCTTATCAGTGTGTAATCAGCTCATGGGGTTGGGGGAGAGGGGAAAGGAGAATGCAATGTTACACGAGGGAAAAGGAAGTTACTCACCCTGTGCAGTAATGACTGTTCTTTGAGGTGTGTCCCTGTGGGTGATCCACTGTTGGCGAGGGGTGGTCCCGAAACCACAGATCTGAGCTTTTCCAGCAGTTGTCAGTTGGGCCACGTGTGGCGCCTCACGTGTAGGACCCAACCCCCGCCCCTTTAGTTCCTTGACTACATCTGAGTAGCCAAGACTCCAAGCAGAAAGGAAGTGTTATGGAGCATCCACAGGGACATACAACTTGAAGAACTGTTGTTACTGCACAGGATGAGTAACTTTCTTTTCTTCTTCAAGTGATGTCCCAATGGGTGCTCCCCTGTTCGGTAACTACAAAGCAGTACTTGACATGGATGGTGGGACTTGGAGTCACTGCTTGGCAGCTGAAGACAGGACCATGGTAGCCACCGCTGTATCAGCTGCCAGCTGAGGTATGATGGCATAATGCTTGGCAAAGGTGTGGTCGGAAGACCAAGTAGCTGCCCGGTAAATGTCATTAAGGGCCACGTTGTTCAGGAAAACCATAGAAGTAGCAGTAGTATGGGTAGAGTGTGCTCTTGGTGGAGCTGTCAATGGCTTATTGCGGAATGACAGCTTAGTATGCAGGATGATATCCATTTAGAAATACACTGGGCTGAAATTGGTGTGCTCTTCACGTGTTCTGCGATAGATACAAAAAGATGTGGAGACCTACAACAGGCCTAAATCCTGTCTATGTACAAGGCCACAATGCCTGTCAAATGTCCAGGGTACGGAGCATAGCGTCCCTAAAGGATGCATGAGGCTTTGGGAAGAATGTAGGTAAAACTATGGGCTCATTGATGTGGAATGAGGTGCAGACTTTCGGTAAAAATGTTGGGTGTGGACACAAAGTTATTTTGTCCTTGGTAAAAACCATATAAGGTGGACCAACCATTAAAGCCCCAATTTCACTAACCCTCCTTGCAGAGGTCATGGCTATCAAAAACAGCACATTCATTAGAAGGAAAGGGAATGGGTAAGTCACCATGGGCTCAAAAGGGGGGTCTCATAAGACAATCTAAAAGTAAGTTCAAGTCCCAGGAGGTTGCTGGGGCCCCGTGCAGAGGATAGAGGTTCTGGAGACCTTTAAGGAACCTTCTGGTGATAGGATGTGTGAAGACAGATGATCTATCGACCCGCTCTGAAAGGCTGTTATTGCTGCCTGATGCACCTTCGTAGAGGAAATCGATAGGCCCCCACCCTTCAGGTGGAACATGTAGTCAAGGACACAATGAAGCAGTGCAGTGCAAGGATCAATGTGCATCTGCTAACACCAGGAAGAGAATCGTTTCCATTTCTGCAGGTAAATGACTCTGGCAGATGGCTTCCTGCTACTGAGGAAATTGGTTCTCACTTATTCCGAGAAGGAGTTGGGGGAAGAGATCTTGCTTGGGAGGCTCTCTTCTTTGAGTGTTTTCTCAGGAAGGGAGAAGCAGCCCTCTTCTTAGCAGCATCCACAGCAGGTCTAGATGACTGTGGCTCCTCAGTGGGCTGCATAGCCTTATTGAAGAAGATCATGCAGAGCTGAAGCTTCCTGTCCTTCCTGGCCCTAGCTGTGAGGCTGCAGCAGTACTCACATTTTTGGGGTACTTGAGCTTCACCAAGACAACAAGTACACCATCCACATTTTTTAAGCCCCAGTGAGCCCTGGCAGGGTTGTCACTGATGGTGGGCTCAGCCAAAAAAAAAAAAATTTTTTTATAAACGGGAAAGAAAAAGGGAAGAAGAGGGGCTGAAATTAGTCAAGCGGCTTGGCTTTCAGTCAGGTCGCTGCCACTGCCCTGCAGTCCCTTCATAACCGAAACACACTCTCTCTTTTTGTTTTAACAAATAATGAGAACAAGAACAACTAACTAATGAAACAATTAACTAAGAAAAATCACAAAACTAAGCTAACTATCTATGTGAGGAAAATGAACACCTGAGTCGAGATATCAGCTCCATCCGTGACAGAGGGCGATAAGCAAGGAACTGAAGGGGAAGTGTCAGGCCCCGCATGTGAGGCGCCAAGGCGCAAATGGCATAGGGCACCTTTCACAACTGACAACTGCTGGAAAAGTTCCGATCTGTGGCTCCGGGATGACTTGTCACCAACAGTGGAGCACCCATGGGGACATCACCCGAAGAAGAAACAGAGCTTGGTGGAGGCTTCCCACATC
This sequence comes from Pelochelys cantorii, assembly GCA_032595735.1. NCBI lineage: Eukaryota > Metazoa > Chordata > Testudines > Trionychidae > Pelochelys > Pelochelys cantorii. The sequence continues at coordinate 22,138,751 of CM064340.1, forward strand.
ATTTACCTATCTTCCAATCTGTTAGACACCCTCAGAAATTGACCTTGCCAAGAATTCAGAATGCAAATGCTACTGCAATGTGTAAATCTGTTGCATTGTGAAATATTATCCTATAAGCATGTTTCAGCTGTAAAGCTCTTTGGGACACAGAGGGTACGTCTAGACTACATGCCTCTGGTGACAGAGGCATGTAGATTAGGCTACCCGGCATATGAAAATGAAGCGGCGATTTAAATAATTGCTGCTTCATTTAAATTTAAATGGCTGCAGCGCTGAGCCGATCAGCTGTTTGTCGGCTCAGCGCGGTAGTCTGGACGCTCCGTGGTCAACATCAAAGGCATTTGTCGACCTCCCAGATATGCCTCCTGGGATGAAGTTTACCTGGGAGGTCAACAAATGCCTTTGATGTTGACCGCGGAGCATCCAGACTACCGCGCTGAGCCGACAAACAGCTGATCGGCTCAGCGCAGCAATTATTTAAATTTAAATGAAGCAGCAATTATTTAAATCGCCGCTTCATTTTCCTATGCCGGGCAGCCTAATCTAAATGCCTCTGTCGCGAGAGGCATGTAGTCTAGACGTACCCAGAATGTCCTCTAATTTTTTGTGTCTCACAGAGCACTGAGCATACTGTTGGCACTTAAAAAAAATGAGATACAGATGAACAGTGAAGGTGATATTCCAGCAATGGCAGTTAATATCTTGCAATATTTGAAGAAGTACATTGCCATATATAGATATATTTGCTATGCTTTTTCACCTGGTACACCTTCCTTCTCAGACACCACACAAAGAGCTCACAAAATAATTATTGAACAATGTTCTTTTCACAGTCTTCACTAACGACAAGGAATATACATCACATCCATCTATTTTCAGAGGGGTAGCCGTGTTAGTCTGGATCTGCAAAAGTGATGAGGAGTGCTGTGGCACCTTACAGACTAATAGATTTATTGGAGCATAACGTTTTGTGGGCAAAGACGAAGTGGGTCTTTGCCCACAAAAGCTTATGCTCCAATAAATCTGTTAGTCTATAAGGTGCCACAGGACTCCTTGTCACTTATCCATCTGTTTCCATTGAATGGTGCATTCCCCTTACTAAAGATGTTAAATTGTGGTTATCTGGTTAATCATGTAGTCGGGCTCTTACTACGTTTAAAATGCAGAGGTGCAGCATCCCAGACCAGCGCGAGCCAGGACTGCTCAGCCCGGCTTACACCGAGTTCAGCAGCCCCTGTTCACAGTGACTACGGCTATACATGGCCAGGGGCTGCTGCTGGAGCAGTGCCTGGCCTCAGCCAGCCCTGGGCACCATGAACTGGGGCTGCTTGGTGGCAATAGCCCCTGCCCACTGGGTGGCCCAGCTCCCCGCTGGGACCCCTGGGGACAGGGGCTGCTGCTGGAGCAGCCTTCCTTATCCTCACCTCACCCCCCCACTGCCTGGAGGGAGGGAGGGAGTAGTCCCTACCCCTTACTCTACTCTGTGTATCTACTCCTCTTCCATATTTACATGGTGATCTTAGGACAGTAGAGAGAAAATTCATGATGACCCAGAATAGACAGATTGGACTGAGGGAAGTTCCCTAACTTTCCTCCCAAGAAGCAGGATTACTGACTAGCATCCTCAGTTTTATAGTCTAATCTAAACCCATTTTGGGTCAAGTCTCCAGTTTTTAACATTTCATATCCATTATCTTGGAAGGCAAAAGTAATTGTCAAAGCTTGATAGCACCAGTAAACCTTGCTCACAGCTTTGGAGCTGTTGGTGCTTAGGGTTGGGGTGAAGTAGCAAGAACTTGTAGGCAACACTGATTTTTTTCATCTCTCCACTTTCACTTTCTGAAAACAAACTGACTAACATTGGGGCTCTTTAATTCTGTGAAGAGAAATTTATTCTTGTAGTCTACAGGATACTTCACAGCTTAGTTTGGAGATTTTCCTCCTAATCCTCCCCCTTGAAAAAAGGAGGAAGAGAAATTGAAAATGTGGCACAGAGTAAAACTAGGCAAATTTGTCCCTGGCTCTTCAAAAATCAGAGATACCATTCTCCATATCCACAACAGCAACTACAAGGCACTATAACAGTGCAATTCATACATTTAAAATCAAAACTATATTTTCCCCATTACATATCCACTCATATCCTGTGAATCCCGTTCCATAAGCAGATGCCTTACTAGTATTAGGCAGAAATTCCCCCTTCCCTTATGGCTCTGGTGTACTGCACGCCATATTATAACACATAACTGGCCTTTCGCATTGTAAGGGTCTTTTCCTTCTGTTGCAGTTTTCAGCATTGGGTGCTGTTACAGTGAACATACAGACTCACTGGGTTCCTCTGTTCCATTTAGATAATTTCTGATTGCATATCAATTACTCTAAACAGTCAACTGAAATATATTCTACTGACTCCTGGGTTTAGCAAGGAATATAAAATTAGTCTTGTATCTACACACGAGTGACATGCAGAATACTGTGTGTCTTTATGTTTGCTCTTAGGCAATAACAGAGCCCACTTTAACCCAAGAGATGTCCATATAAAATATGAGAAGCTCATCCAGTTGGAAAAAATACTGATCTTTTCCTGACATGGATTTGCTTTTTTACTGCTGGCAACAGCATGTCTGGAAAAACCAAACAACCTCCACTCAATACTCTCACACAAAGGAGCCCAGGTAGGAAGAGACCAGGTAGAAGACATTTTCCCAGACAAGTTTGGTTCCAATGAAGCAGCCATATAATATTCTAAAAGCAGCAGACTCTGGGAAGCATGGCCATAAAATTTCCTTCCCAGTACCATCTGGCTTTCTTCCTCAGGAGCAAAGATACCAAAGCATTTCTGAGAAACTGTCTCACTTCCTCTAATGACAGGAGAAGAAAGACTACAGTCCAGGTATCAAATTACACAGAGCAAAGGAACAAATTCTCTGAAGCATTAGTCCCAGTGCTGCTGAAAATGAGGTGAAAGAAAAGTGACTTTGCATCATCCATCACCTGGATGACAGGCAGCTGGTGCCCATTGATAACCGCTTCAGAGGTAACACTATTTGGAAAACCCTCATTTTATGACACCACCCAACTTCTTGGCCTAACCTGAAGATATGATTGGAGGCATGGGAGAAATCAGTTTTCGAAGTGCATGAGAATGAAAAGTAAAACAAATCAAGAACCAAAAAACCAAGCCCACAACCACACAGTAAATTGGCTGATGCCATGGTGTCTGATCAGGACTCAAACCATTAGTCCAATCCTCCTATACTGGCCAACATATACTGCTTCAGGAGAGAAGATAAACCTTCCATAATGCACTCTGCCAACTGGACGATTCTGTATAGGGGAACACCTGGTCTTGTCTCTCAGCGCAAGATTTCGTTACTCTGCTTCTTATCAGTACGTTAAAAACTTTTGCAGCTATGTAAATTAACAGTCAAATAATTATTCAATCCTCTTTTAAAACCCAGCTAACTCTATTTTGCCTGGGAAGTTCCCATGACTGCAACTCTACATTGCATAAGGAAGTAACTCCTTTAGCTAATCTTAAAAATACTGTCCACTAATTTCAACAAATAGTTCAGATGTTTAACCAAAAAATTGTTTTTCAGAGCATGAAATGCTTCAATATTTTGTCATAGAAGGCACACTGGTAGGCCAAAATTAAAAACAAAACCCATTTAAAATACAAAAATACTAAAAACTCCTCTATTCTAAAAACCACTGCCTTAGATGAAGTGAAAAAAAAATAATGCAACATCTCACTTTACACTGTTTAATTTCATTCGGTTTGTACAACAAAAATTGATTACTTTATAGGGCTGGACTGCCAACACTGACTGCACACAAACAGCTATTTGTTAATAAAATTGTTACCAGGGGAATTTTCATGGAAACCACCTCATTGTTCTTTAGTTTTATAGTACAATGATGGATGGATATTTTTTTAAAACTAAGCCTACATGTTCAGCTGTGTCTGACATGGCAGTCTCCCTTAAGAAATATATATTCTAGACAGTAATCTTTTTGGGTCATTTAGTACATATTTGTACAATCCGTAACACAACAGGGCACTGTCTTGGTTGGTCTCTAGGAACCAGATTTACAAAGGTATTTAGGAATCTAAAGACTCAGATGTGTGGCCAGAGGGATTGACTTTCAATGGTAGTTAGCCACCTAACCTGCTTAGGCACTTTTGCAAATTCAGCTAGGCATCTCTGCATTTTTAGATGCTTAAATACTTCTGAAAAACTGGCCCTTGGGGTTAACAGTGTAAAATGTTAAATAACAATAATATATTCCAGAAGAGGCCTACAAAGCTTCCATGCAATATCTTTCCTCTAATGTGCAGCAAACTCTTTCTGTCTATAACACATTTTTCAGCGGCAATGAGGTAGAATAGAATAGCAGTTACCTGTTCAATGATATCTCCATTTTCTGCATGAACTTGAGCTATTGCACCCAGATCTCCCAGGCAGCTAAATATCTCATATAGCTGGAACAGAGTGAAAAAGGAAACATCATTACTATTCAACCATTTTCACTTCGTCTGTTTGACCTTTAAAGTGTTCCCACACTGTATCTTTCTACTGAAAACTAGACATGCCTTCAGGTAAGAACAATGGAGGGTTGGCAAGGGAGAATTTGGTGTCAGTACTACACAGACCTCATTCATAGTCAGAACAAGGTTTGGTGTGTAAGCTTCCCATGTCTCCCTTTGAGAAGAGCGCTCTGCCATCTACTGAAGCACTCCAGGATTTCTCCAAATCTTTGGAACTTGCATCCTCTGCAGTTCTCCGAGCCACAAAAATCACAGCTTTAAAACTGAGGTGCAATCTACAAAGACTACCCTCTGCAGCAAGTTACTGACAGCAAAATGAAACATTGTACATTGCAATTTATAAAAATCGTTTCCCATGCCTCTGAATTAAACCCAAGTGTGGCTGCACGTGACACAATATAATGTTATCAAATTGAATCATGATCACCCTCACCCAGCTCTGATCACTCAGTACGCTGCTTTATTTACAGCTACTATTCTAACAAAATACAAGGGGCCCAACAATGATTGTACACAAAGCACTAATGTAGCTCTTACCTCTGTGTTTGACACCTGGTACAAATCCTTGTAAGCCATGTAAACCATGAAGGAGTTAACTCCTAAGTGGAGAAGAGGGAAAAAGAAATTATTCTATCCTAGCTTTCACCCCTTTATACATCCACAATTCATGCAATAATTAACTCAGACCTAATGGAATGGGAGCCTTTGGCAGGAGCTGGAGGTGATGCAGAGGGCTTTCTGGTTTTCTTCTGGTTTGTTTATTTTCAGGACATTCTAACTCTCTGTTCACAGCTACACAGAATCTCATCTATGCCATGTTAGAAAACAAGGATAGCAGAAAGCAGTTCTCAAAAAGTATATCTGCAACTCATTTTAACCCCTTTAGCACTGTCTAAAAAAGTCTAATAAAGATGGTGGAAGGAGCATGCTCAAAACCAGAGAGATAACTGCTGATCAGAAGGACATGTGCAGAATGTGTATAGAAATTGCGGACTGACGGATGCACGCACAACTGGCTTTTCCACTGACTGGCATAAGCATAGATGCTGTTGTTATGTTGGGTCTTTCAGTGGAAATTTTGCATCTAAGTCATTAAAGGGTGAGATTTTCAAAGGCACCTGAATGCCCCACACCCTTTGTGAGACTTATTCAAAAAACTCTATGACTCCGATGTTTTGAAATGACATTTGGACTATGACCTGAGGATCTCATGGTGCTTTATAAATATAAATGAAATAACTATTATAACTTCCATCTTCACTCAAAGTATTTGCTCTTTATTTTATAGATGTCAAAAACTGAAAAAGAGCCTTGCCTAAACTCAGAGTGAATCAGTAGCAAAGGCATAGACAGAACCCAGGAGTCCTGAATTTCATTTATTTAATCACACTCCATGCTCTTTCCTATGCCACAGACACAATGGCCCACGTCCTCAATGTTTAGGCATCTAATGTTTCAGTGAGCATTAGGTGCCTAAACATCATTGCAGATTGGGGCCTGTGTGCTAACTGAGCCACCAGAAATAGGGGTAAAGAAGGAGATATGGGTAGAGGCTTGAGGAATCAAGAGCAAAGACGAGGTGGCCCCTATCTCTCTGCAAACCTTTTTCTTTGATGAGCATCTGTACTTCCTGTTTGACACTATCATTCCAGTGGGTGATGTCCACATGCAGGGAGTAGTCACAGCAGGTCTTCCCATCAGCCCACTCTCGCCACTTTTCATATGCTTCTGTTAGGCTGGCCTCTGGCTCAGGGATCACATGGTCAACTGGATGTGGACAAGAGAAGCATGCAGAATTAAGAACGTGAAGGAAGGCTCTTCCTCCCCACACCATGTGTCCATCATTCTATTGATTCCTCATGTGCTCAGCGAGCCAGTGACTGCTGGCTTCTCACCGCGCCCTTTATTGGGTTCTTTCTCTTATTCTGCCTCAGGTCTCTGCTACCATAGAGCCTTACTGACCTCCCATCTCCCAGCCAGATGAAACCAAAATATGCTGATGGGTCCAAACTGCACTCCCCAGCTCCCACACAGGACATGGGGAAATTAAAACAGCAAGCAGCTCTTCCCCCTCCATCATTCTCCCAGACAAATCCAAAGTGCATTTATCAGAAAGGAAATGCACTGAGCACTGCCTTAATAGCTTTGGCACTGCATCAGGAGCTTTTATAGGCTTGTGCTGAGAAATCAGCTGGAAGCAGTAGGACCCTCCTTCATCCCCACCCTTACTTCCGCTCCATTAAAATTTAGTCTCCTGCTAAGATGCAGTCCTAATGCACCTTTTATTGCCCCTGACGTAATCTGCTGCTGCGGTTCATTTTACATAACAGATGCTGCAACCAAGACCATCATTCTGTTGGCCAACAGGGGAAAGAGAGGAGAAAGAAAACCCAAACTTTCAGCAGTTGGATCAACAATTTTTCCTACATCCTAAGCAGTTATCCAAAACACAGACAGCTGTGACCTCTGCAATAAAGCCCAAGTTATAAACCAGAGCACATCTCTGGCATACTTGAGGGCAGGAATCACAAATTCTGGATTCCCTTTTTGTTAGTGCTGATTATTTCTTTGGACTGCATGGAATACTGGGGTATCATTCTGAATATCTGCTCAAGTTTATCTGGGCATGCTGCCCTATTTTGAAGAATATTGTGTTTGTAGTTGTTCTTTGTTAAGCTGCCCAGAGGCCCTGGCTGTGGGCACTGGAGCTGTGCAGACCTCATGATGTAGATTTGGATGAACTCCTCCTCAGGTTTTGACTCACCCCAATCCCTTGACCTTCTCCTGAGTTTCAGTAGATTCAAATGACCCTCATCTGAGTTCTGGGTTCAAATGAATATGCCTCCCTGATATATGTGAATCTCAATCAAAACAGCATGAAAACAAGAGTAAGTGCTCATTTCACCTACTCTTGGACTACTCCAAGTGGGCCAGGGATCACTCAGAAAATTCATATACCATGGAGATTTTTTTTTAAACACTGGGCTCAGTTACAAGATGGTAACAAAACTTTAAAGCAGGAAGTTTCAGCTGGTTTGTGGTTTAAGTGCTGATGTCTTACCCAGTTCCAGTGGGGCACCTAAATATTAACATGGCTAATATATGACACTTAAGATAGGCTGACAGCCAACAATAAATACTCAGCACTTATAAAGTGTGTTATGGGCCATATTCTGCCTTCACAAACACAAATCCAATCTCACTGAAGTCACTAGGATTGAATACTGTAACAGAGCAACATGTAATCCCACCTTCTTCAAAACCCTGTACACACATTAACCCTCTAAGAGAGTTTTTTTAACACAAAAAAAGTGCCGGTACTGCATTTGGTAGAGCCAGTGTTGCGTACCAGGCAATACCGTCACAAAAAAAGCACTGAGTCTCGCATTTCGATACCCAAAAGGTATTTTCTGTTCATTAATCAAGGAAACTTATCTTCACAGCCCTCCCCAATCAATTCCAATAGATTAAAGGCGTGAAGGTTACTCACTTGTGCAGTAACTGTAGTTCTTCGAGATGAGTGTCCCCATGCATAAGGATTTTAAGAGGCGCATAACTGGGTAAGCATGTAGTCGATACAATTTGTCAATAAAGGAAGGAGCTCAGAAGGAGCTACCTCCGCTGCGGCTCTGTAATTTAAATGTAGTAAGGGTCCCAGCAGGAAGTTGGGAGCCTGTTTGTGGCCAGCCACACCGGACAGTGGCTGCTGCCGGATCAGCCTCTGTTCACAGCAGTCGGGGCTGGCCATGGACAGGGGCTGCCCTGGCAGCAGCCCATCTGCGGAGGGTTCCAACTCCCCGCTGGGACCCCCCCCGTGGACAGGAGCTGCTGCTGACGCAGCCTCTCTTGGACCCCCCACACTACTGCGTCTGATAGAGGCAGCAGCGTGGGGGGGGGGGGGCAGACAAGCAGCATTGTGGAGACGGTGCTGGGGGAAAACCAGCTTTAAAGCCAACTCTCCCCAGCACTGGCTCCTGCTTCCCTACCCCCGCTGCCTCTGATACAGAGGCAGCAAAGGTGGGCAGGGGTGAGTAGTCGACTAGACTACTCTTATATCCATACCTGTGGATGCTGCACTACAGGCACTGGTGCATCCCTGGGGTGTTTTCTAGACTGTTGTTGTTTAGCTGTTTTGTTTGCCATCACCACTAGCAAATTTGGGGTAAAGAGCTATTTAAGCCCGTAGGAGCATACAATACTTGCAATCTGTCCTCTTGCTGGCAGGTGCCGCTGTGGCTGGTGTCTGCCACACTGATTTTGCTGGGTCTAGAATTGCTGCATTGATGGGTAAAGCTCTCTTAGCTAAGGAGGATGTAAAGGGGCCTCGTTAGTCTGTGATGCATCTGCTCAACCTATGTCTTCTGGTTGGTTAACAACACATAGGCAGGGCCGGATTAAGGCATGGGCTAGCCGGGCAGCTGCCCGGGGCGCCAACCTATGGGGGGTGCCTGATGGAAGCTGTAAGGGGCACATGGCGCCCCTTATAGCTGCCACCAGGCGCTGCGCGCCTGGATTGCGGGCTGCAGCAGCTCCCAGCAGCCACCCTGCAGCGGCCACCCAGAGTGGGGGCCACGTTAACTCCCACAACGCTGGCCAGCAGCGCCCTTCCCCCCGCAGCCGCGGGGCCCTGCACAGCCAGGCTCAGCCCGCCCCAGGTTGCATGCTAGCAGCGGTAGCCGGGCTGGACATGTGCATCCTACTGCCGCCAGCTCCGCACGCCCTCCCTCACGCGTCGGGTGGGGCCGTGCATGCGCCCTCTCCCACGCACCAGCGCGGGGGCGGGGCCATGCATGCACCCTCCCCCAACCCGGTGGTGCAATTAACCTGTCTGCCCAGGATGCCGGAATGGCTCGGTCCGGCCCTGCATGTAGGTCCCGTTCCCCTGCCTCAGTGGGTTGTCAAAGTGATGGTGGAGACTGACTGGTGAGGTGAGACTCCTGTGAGGGGAGTCCTATCATTTGTGCTAGAATGTATAGGGTCCCCAGGGACTCTAATATAGCTAGGAACCTGAGAATGGTAGGAATGGTGGCCCACCTTGCTATCCATACCACTGCAGTGGGCAGCTATCATAGGGCTGGTATGCTGACAGTCTGTCAAACCTGTGGGCTCTTGAGGAAAGTGAGTGGTGAGGAGAAAAGTCTGTGTCCTTGTCTGTCGAAAAGGGGGAAGCCTCCCCTGAGTAGTCATGGCATGGTGCCTCTGAGGTAGGCAAGAGGGATACTGCAAGCAAGGGAGAGGCTGGCCCTGGGGAGATTTGCAAGTCTCTCTGGTGAGTATAAACCTGTGGTGTGGCCAGTTGTGGTACTGCAGCCTGAGCTGACAGAACTGCAGTGTGTTTTGCAGGGGAAGAGTGACGCATCCCTGCTTGGCACTGAGCAGTTGCAGGGAGAGCAGATGGGCTGTCAGTGCCGAGTCTGCTGGAGGTCCAGCAGTGCTGGGAGAGTGTCAGGAAGGGGTGCAGCATTAAATTCAGCACCAGTGCTGCCTGAGGTGCTAGCAGAGCAGTTTCTCGGAGCAGTCTTTGGGTGGCAGTAGAGATCTCACTGGAGAGCATTTTTTTCTCTTTTGTGCTCTCTGTGGTAAAGGTGCCTGCTAGTTTTTTGCCACTTTCAGTGGCTTCTGAGACTTTGTGAAGAACTTTGTTGGGGAGCCCTTTGTCCTGGGTCAGAGGCTGGTTGGAGGGACTTCTCCATTAGGAGTTTCAGCCTCAGGTTCCAGTTTCTGTGTTCCCTGGACTTTATTTTGGCACATTTCTGGGGGATGTACCCCTCGCTCAAACAGTGGACACAGTGGCTATGCCCATCAGAGATAGGTATAATCTGACTACAGGAGGCACATCTCTTGAAGCCTGGGGAGCCAGGCATACCAATGACTGGGAGCTGTTAAAGCTCTGCTGAAGTCGAGGTTTGTGTGTATTGTTTTCCTCCTCCTTATAGCAACACTAGCTAAATAATTAACTAAGATAAACGATATTATCTAACTACAGGTCTGAGGAGACCACAGACAGCGTGACTGTTGCACTCTGTCTGGTAGAAAGGAACCTGAGAACTATGGGTCCCGTGCACAGCTCTTTAAAGGGGAGAAGGGATCATGAGACAAGCTTGTGTATGAATGTGCACTAGGGATGTTAAGAACTACTCGAAAATCCGATAAGCAAATGCTTATTGGATAGTCAACAGGATAGTTGATTAGTCACTCCTGCCCCCCTTGCTGCCTTTATTAGGTAGAGGCAGCAAGACAAGGGAGAAGGGGTACTTCAAAGCGGCAGCGCTGCATGGTGCTCAGAGTCAGCTGCTCCATGCAGCACTGCCCGTTTGAAACGCCGCCACTGTGTTTCAAAGGGCAACGCCACGTGGAGCCCAGGATCAGTTGGGGAGTCCCCAGCTGACCCCGGGCTCTGTGCGGCGCTGCTGCTTTGAAATGCCACAGCACAGTTTCAAAGGGGCAGCACCTCCCTATTGATTAAGGTGCGCACTATTCAATTAGTCAGTTACATGATACTGAACATCCTTGGTGCGCACGTGACTCGGAGGGACACTGCTGCAAAAATCTCCCTGCGAAACTGCAGGGATGCACCAATGTCTGGAGTGGAGCACCTCCGAGGGATATCTCTTAAAGAAAAAAAAAAGTATTACTGCTAAGCTCTAGTAAATGTTCTGATGACCCTGTCTGCTAGCAGCAAATGCGAGAGTTCAGGTTCGGTTCCACTTTCCTTTCTAAACCCCTTTTTAATTAGAAATGTCAATGAGACACTGAGAGGTAGGGATGTGAATGGGTAACGGGTTAACTGGTTATCTGGTAAGCAACATCCTTATCGGGTGATGCTTACTATGTACCAGTTAACTGGTTGCAGCTCCCTGCCCATGGCCCACCATGTGCAGAGGACTGCTCCAACCCTGAGGGAGCCGGGAGCAGAAGGCCACCTCCCACCCCTGCAGGGAAGGAGGGAAGAGTGTGATCCCACTTAATTGGTTAACTGGTTAAACTGAAGGGTTAACTGGTATTTACATTTCTACTGAGAGGTGGGATGACAGTAGACAATTCAGTGGGGGGGGGGGGCAGGAGAGAGAGATGTGTGTTTCTCCCTCTGTCAAGTAACAGGTTATTACGTCTGGCTGCATGGTCATGGATGCAGATAGCTTGTTTATCTTAACTGCTCAGATGACAAGTTTCCTACTAGGATCTCCTAATCCACCTAGAGCCTACTATGGCTCCCTGTCTATTCAACTACTCTTTCCTATTTTTTCTTTTGGCTCTTCCCCCATAGCTAGGGATGCTCCGCATTACCCCTCTGACACCAGTCTTTTTTCCACAGCTCCTGCTAGGGTATCCTCTATCCACCCAGCTCTTTTCCCCTAGGCCAACATGGCTCCCACACATTCCTCCCCAAATCCCCCTCCAACAGTTGCCTTTTCCCAATTAATCTCTCTCCCTTCTTCTGCATAACAATACCCCTTTCCATTATCACTCTTGCCCAAGATTCTCCCACCAACATCCTTCCCTCCCAAAATCCCCTACCCTAACCACAACAGATAGGAACCAACAGAGCTAGGATGGTAAACAAGGTGATCCTTTGGAAGTACAGGATGCTGAATGCAACAGACCCGTTGAAACCTGTGTGGAGTCAACATGAAAGGAACCACCCATTTGCCTTACGGATCATGGTGGTTCCGCCAGCTAGGGCTGCTTTTGTTCCCTGGAAGAAGTCATCCACAGCAGTCATCCCCTTGTATGGCATCTGCAAGTGAGTATGGACATCGATTCCTCCGGGGATCACCATCTTCCCATTGGCTTCTATGGTTTTAACTCCTCCAGGGACAATTAAATTGTCTCCAATTTGCCTGATGAGATATTAATCAGGATGGTCACCACATACAAAATGAAACTTGACTAGACCATACTCTACGAACAACCTAACAAAGTAAGGAAACAACAAGACAACAGTGGACTTGAGACAATCTGAACACAGAAAAAGGCAAGAACCTAAACCAATGTGAACAAGCTCTGCAGAACCACTACACAAAGAGATCGTTCAACCGGACTGCTTTACTGTGGGAAGAGGAAGAAGGGGTGAATGGTTTCAAAATCCCTAATTGCCAACCCTGCCCCCAGTAAATATATCTATCTCCCCACTCCTTGAGGCTCAAATCTCAGGCTTACTTCTGATAAAGAATCAGAACTCCTAAGACGAATGGCCAGCCCTGGGTTTGCAGGGTTTTGCCATTCTACTCAGATTACAAGGTTCCTAAAGCAAACCAAGACCTCTCGAGGACATTGCTGGCTGCAGCGTCTGTGGACTCAATCAAGGTGGTTTTCAAGCACAGTGTTCACTGTGCTTCAGTGTAGTTAGGGGAGATGCCTTCCCACTCAGTGACATTTCCATTAGGTCCTGTCCTTCTTGGGGTAGAAGGACACCTTTGCTAACTGAAGTACTGCATTGTGGCCAAGGAAGCTAAAATCCCAGTTTACTAGAATTCCCCTCTAAGAGCCTGAACAATTATATATGCACTTAAACCAGCAATGGGCAACCAAGACTAGCGAGTGGGCCAAATGAATGGCCCTCCTTTGTCTCGGTGGGCCACATGATTGCGAGTGGTGGGCAACCTGCGGCCCACTGGCGTTCCACCTGTGGCCTATGCACCTTCTTTATCCCCTGATCCCCATGCCTCTTGTGCACTGGGGCATTGGAGCCCCACTCTTCCTACTCTTTCCCCTCCCTCCCAGCACTTTTGGAATGCTATGAATCTGCTAATTTCTGCTCCATCCCCTCCTGCCCAGTAGTTTAACAGCTGCGAACAGCTGATTTGTGGCATTCAAGCTTTGGGAAGGAGGAGGAGGACGGGGGATGGAGTGCAAATCAGCAGACTCATGGCACTCCGAAAGTGGTGGGAGAGAGGGAGAGGAGTAGGAAGAGCAGAGCCCCAGGGTGAGAGAGGCGTGGGGGCTGAGGCGTAGAAAGGGGGTTTATGGGCCATAGGGAGAACCCTAGTGGGCCATGAATGACCTGCAGGCTGCCCACCATAACAGACCCTAAAATGACCCTTCACTTCTAATCCCTACAATCCTGAAATTCCATATCTTGTATCCACATAACATTCCCCTTCCTAGAAGCACCTGGGCACCTACAACTCCTTTCTCCTATAAACTAGTGCACCTACACATTAGTACTCCCTTCTCCATAAGCCCCACACACGCATCTCAATACCTTTTGCACATCCATTCCTGAACCCAAACACTGCTGCCCCCATCTCGTAAATCCTATATTCACGAATTCTTTTCTCACTCTGCCCCTTTAAAGTAAGATAAAAAACTGTCTGTCCTCATCAGGGAACTTTCAAACTCTTTGGTGTATCTGGAAGGGGAGTAAAATAGGAACACATTCCTGCTTCTTGCATTTCAGTGTCAGCCAGCCTAGAACACCTCTGGAATGCTAGTATGATTAGTAAACACTACTACTTTCCATGAATCCTTCATGGTACCAAACCAGGCTTAAAAATGATTTTCCTACTGCAGGTTTTAAAAATACATTTCCACCAAGGGAAGGCTGAATATTGTCTTTGTACCACAGAGCAGGGAATGTTTTTTTGAAAGCGTTTAAGTTCCATTGCTATGAACCATCCTGGAACTTGCAATCAACCAAACTGGGATTTGGTCCCATTTCATACACTTTACACATTAGAACAGCCTTTAAACAGTGAAGTCATTATTGCACTTCCACAACACACCCAGAAGCAAGATGAAAAGCCGAGATTCACAGTTTTGCCTGAAATCTCTGAGAATCTTAAAGACAGAGCATCTCAAAAGTACAGATCCATCTTCTTTAGGTCTAAGAAGAGGGATCTTGTATAGTTAGGGGGAAAAGTGTTATTTATTTGACACGTAATCCTGTTAAACACTGGACAAAAAAAGAAACTAAAAAGAGAATATCTAACTGCTGCAGGAACAGGAATTAGCTCATCATATTATAACTTATCAGTTTAACTGTATTTTATTCACTGGAGTTATTGTGCGAACATATCATGAGATCCTTCCCCCTCTTCCCTCCCTCGAAAGAGAAGAATTTCAGTGGGTAAACAAACTACAGGCTCCACCCAACATGGACTGGAATACAATAGCCCACAATTCCTGCAAATAAAAGTTAAAAAGACAACTGCCTCTAACAAAGGGTAGATAAAATAATATGGAAATCCTGTACATACTTTATGAGACCATCCTCCATGTAAAGATCAGCATAGAACGACTGGTCATCATTGACTATTCTGCCTCCTTTAATAAGAAGTCGATCACTCTGTGGATGGAGAAATAAAGGAGTCATGAATGTTAGAAAAATGTATACACTTCTTAGTGCAGAGTGTCTTCTTATTGCATTATAGCTATGCTTAGCAAATATATTCTATACAACATATAGAGTGAATTAGTGTAGATGATAAATTGTGATAACTTAGTGTGGCTATGGTGAAGTAATCCAAATACTTACAAAATCATGTTATATTAATCTATTTCTGTACAAAACAAGTTGTTTGTAGAAGTGTGGCAAATTAATATATAGGATATAACAGATGTGTTACACAAAGCACAGGTGTTTTTCCATTGTTGAAAAAGCTTTCAAAACTTCCTAAGCACAGCACATAAACGATAAATATACATATACTGGCTGTCCAGTATAAATGTGAATTCAGCAGCAGCACTGAAGTAGGGATGTAATAGTGTAGCTGATTAACCAATAAACAAAAGCTTATCGGTTAATGCTATAGACTACACGCATTCCCCTCTTCCCCTTGCTAGTAAATTTTTTAGCAGGCTGGCCATCAGCCTCACTCAGATCTGGCTCACACTGGGTTTGGGACCTACCCCTGCTGCAGCTCTGCATTTAAAGTGTATTAGGAGCCAGGCGGGCAGGAGCCTGGCTCAGTTCCGGCTCTGGGAGCTCAGCCCTCCCCATGACAGGTGCTGCTGCCACCCTGTGCTGCTGCCTCTGCATCAGAGGCAGCAGCATGGGGCGACAGACAGCTGGTCCACGAGGGAGCAGCACAGAGTGGCAGGGGGCTCCTCAGGAGTGGGGCCGGAGCACACCGACAGCTGGCCCCACTCCCGTAGACTACAGAATAGTTGAGTAACCGATAAGAATTTATGAGATTAACCGACTATTCAATTAACCGATATTTAACATCCCTGTGCTGAAGTACTGGTCTGAGCTAATGTCCAATGAAATCAAAGGGAGTTTTTCCATGGAATTCACTGGCCTTTAGATCAAGCTCTGTGCCAGCAACTGTCATAAAGTAATAAACACATGACTATTTCTTTGGTTATCTTTTGTATATAATTAGACAAAGATGAGAAATTTACCAAGATTATAAAATAAACCCCAAAGCTCAAGGATGAAGAGACATTCTCTTTAGTATAAACAAGCTCACTTTCTATCCATAGAATAATATTGAAGTCCCTCTTTCAAAAAGTTTTTTTCTCTTTTATATTAAAGAGAAATTCAGTGCTAGTGAAATGTACAAGATAAGAGTCCTGGATGTGGAAGTTCTGCGCTATTTACAGTACCTACACAACAGATTCAGCATGAGCATTATTTTCTTCTTCCCACAGTCTTCCTCCCCTCTCTCCTTCCTTCCCATCCCTCAGGACAGAGTAGTAGTTCACTATCTGTAACCCATTCAGTCCTGGGCTTCTCTGCTAACAGTAAGAATGCCAAGAAGCATTAGCTGTGTTAGTGATTTCTGTGATGCGGATATATCTGTTCACTAGAAAGGGAAGTGGAGGAGTCCACCACATACATTTCACATTCCATATAACCCTCCAAGCAGCCCTTCTGGGACAATGAGGGTTGATCACTATCTCGACAAACTGGATTTGAAAAAGTGGCTTCAGAGGGATAAGGCTGTATTCCATTCCCTATTCACTGATCTAAAAACACAACTGTTTCCTCTTACAAGTGATATAAAAATTCTCTCATAAGCAATATTGCACACGTATTTACAGGACAGTGGAGGAAAAGAGAGGTTACTCACCTTGTGCAGTAACTGCTGTTCTTCAAGATGGCTGTCCCCATGGGCGCTCCATTGTAGGTGTCTTGGTGCCCCTTCACTTATAATTGGAACTTTTTAGCAGCAGTACTCCCCCCGGGTGCTGGTGTGCACGCGCAGCACCACTTGCAATACAGTGAATGTGCGGATGAGTGCGAACCATCAACTCTCCCTTCAGTTCCTTCTCTACCGCAGAGAGATGTTGCAGCTCTGAAGCATAGGGGAGGGTTGTGGAGAGCCCACAGGGACACCCATCTCGAAGAACACCAGTTACTGCACAAGGTGAGTAATCTCTCTTTTTTTTCTTTGAGGAGTGTCCCTGTGGGCACTCCACTGTAGGTGACTATGAAGCAGTACCCTGAGCCCTTGGAAGTAGGGGCTTCGGAAGTCCTTGGTGGACTGCTGAGAGGACTGTCATTCCAAATGCAGTACACTGTGAAGGGTAAGTGTTCGATGCATAATGTTTTGTGAAGGTATGCGTGGAAGCCCATGTTGCTGGCCTGCAAATATCCCTGACAGGCATGTCATGTAGGAAGGCCATAGATGTGGCCATCACTATAAAGGAGTGTGCCCACAGGTAAGTGCCACTTTGTTGATGTCATAGCAGTTTGGATACCGAGTGCCTTTTCAAGCAGTCTGCTATTGAAATGAACAGCCTATGATATTGCCTAAATTGATTTGTTCTGTCTAGGTAAAAAGCAAGAGCATGCGTAACATCCAAGGAGTGGAGTCTTGCCACGTTGGTGTCCAGATGAGGTTTCTGGTAAAAAAAAAAAAAAAAGTGTAAGTATATAAGTTCATTGAGGTGAAAGTGTGAAACGATCTTTGATAGGAATTTTGGATGTGGTCTTAGCATGACTTTATCTTTGTGGAAGATTCTGAATGGTGGGTCAGTCATGAGGGCGGCCAGCTCACTGGCCCTTCTGGCTGTTGTGATTGCTATTAAGAACGCCACCTTCATTGAGAGGTGTGCCAAGGAGCATATTGCCATGGGTTCAAATGGAGGACGGGGTCAATGTGTTTAGGACTAGACTGAGATCCCAAGATGGGGCCTCCACTGGTTTTATTGGAGGAAAGGTATTATTGAAACCTTTCAGGAATTTCTTAGTATTTGGGTGTGAAAATATAGTTTGGCCATCCACCATATCATGCTCACTTGATATAACCGCTAAGTGGACTTTCATAGATGCGTTATGAGAGATTTTGTCTTTTCAGTGCAATGAGGTATTCTAAGACCATTACCAGTTGCACTGATCGAGGCTAGAGTGCTCTGTGGTTGGCCCACTAAGAGAAACAGCCATTTGTAAAGCTAAGTCTTTCTTGTGCTCTGTTTACGAGAGTTCAGAATTATCCTTCGTACCTCCTTCGAACAGATGATATTCTGAGATATCAGCCCTGAAGGAGCCATGCCGTAAGATGGAGCTTGTGTACTTTTGGATGAAGAACTCACTCCTGGTCCTGATATACTATGTCTGGCCATCATGGAAGAGGAATTGGAGTAGCAACCGGCATTTGTGACAGGTAAGAGAACTAGGTCTGTCTGGGTCATGCAGGTGCTATCACGATCACCTTGGCCCTGTCAAGTTTTATCTTGTGTCTGACCTTGCCAAGGAGGGGAAGAGGCAGAAAAGTGTACAGAAGGTTGTGAGACCAGTTGTTCAGCATGGCATCTCCCATGGAGTCCTTGCCCACACCTGCCCTAGAGCAATACCTGGGGCACTTGGTGTTGAGTGATGTGGCAAATAAGTCTATTTCTGAAAATCCCCACCTGAGAAAGATGGTATGTAGGGCTTGCGGGTGTATCTCCCACTCTGTTTTTTGGTGAAATATGCGACACAGTTGGTCTATGGCAGCATTTTGTTTGCCTGGGGGATATATCACTGATATGTTGATCTGATAGAGGATACACCACCACCACAGTGCTGTGGCCTTGTTGCAAAGATGATATGATCTGGCCCCACGTGCGGTGTTGTCTATGTATATTCTCACTGCTTTGCCCTGAATTAATGGAAGAAAGTGCTTGCATGCTTTTCTTACCACTTGTAACTCAAGCGCATTGATGTGTAAGTTTGTCTCCTTGGGAGACCATCTTCCCTGCATACTGTGTCCGCAAGTGTATGCTCCCCAGCCCTCCAGGGAAGCGTCCATCATTATGTGAATAGATGGGGTTGGCTGTTGTAATGGGACACCTGAGCAGAGACTGTTGTCATGTAGCCACCATGTGAGGGATTCCCTGACTTTGCTTGCAGGGCTAAGCCTCTTGTGCAAGGGGTGCCTGAGAGACCAAAAGCACGTGTGTGTGTAGCCATGCTTAGAGTTCACATGTGCAACCTGGCGTGGGGAACTATGTATGTAGTTGCTGACAAATGGCTGAGTAACCATAGGCAGTGCCTGACAAATACTGTGTGGCTGTTTGTTAGTGTGGCTAGAGCATGGAATCTTTGCAGAGGTAGTTGCGCCTGTGCTTGTATACAGTCCAGAGTGGCGCCTATGAACTCCAACTTCTGAGATGGTGTGAGGTTTGACTTTTGAGTGTTTATTTGAAGCTCCAGCTTTGTAAAGAGGTGGATTGTGTCCTCGTTGAATTGTTTGGCCTGTTGCTCTGTTGAAGCCACTATCAGGCAATTGTCCAAGTAAGGGAAGATTGCTATGGGCCACTGCTACTGCGAGAATCTCGGAGAATACTCTGGATGCTCCCAATAGGCTGAATGAGAAGACTCAGTACTGGTAATGTTGATCTTTTAGGGTGAACCCGAGGAACTTTCTGTGAGATGATCGTATTGTTATTTGAAAGTGTGCTCCTGCAGGTTGAGGGATGACATTCAGTTTCCTTCTTCCAGTGCAGGAATTATCTTTGCCAGCGTTACCATGGTGAATTGTTGTTTTTTTAGGTATTTTTTCAGTCTGCACGGGTCTCTATCCTCCCAACTTTTTTGGCATGAGGAAGTATCTGGAGTAGAACTCCTTTCCCCTGTGATGTGCTGGTACGATCTCTATTGCCCCCACCTGTAGCAATCTGTTTATCTCCTGTTGTAGCAGGGACTTGTGAGAGAGGTCCTTGAAGAGGGACAGGGAAGGGGGTTGGGCTGGGGGAAGTGTGAGGAATGGTACTGTGAAGCCTTTTGCTATGACTTCTAGAGCCCATTTGTCGGTTGTCCTGGTGGACCATGCACGGTAGAATGGTCAAAGACTGAATTTGTATTGGTTGGTTGGTGGAAACAATGCTGAACCTTTGACCAATGGTTTAAAATGTTTGTCTGCCATTAGAGGATTGGAGCATGGTCTGCTGCTCTTGAGATTGTTTGCATTTTTGCTGCTTCTGGTGTCATCTTAAATCATAGCCCCTCTAAGCTCAGTAGGATGATGATGATGATGATGCCCTGCCATGAGGCATGTACAGGTGGTTTTTTTCTTCTTTGGTTGGGGAACATACATCCCCAGTGTTTTTAATGTGGCTCTTGAGTCCTTAAGGAAATGCAGTGATGCATCTGAGGTGGTAGAAAACAACTTCTGACCTTTGAAGGAGAGGTCCTCAACTGTGTTTTGTACTTCCCTAGAGAACCCAGAGAAGTGCAACCAGTAGATGCAATGCATCACTACCGATGTGGCAAGAGATCCAGAAGCAGTATCAGCCATATCAAGGGATGCCTGCAACACTGTCTTAGCTATGAGGATATCCGCATCTATGCTTGACTTAAATACGGCCTTGTCATCCTCTTGAAGTTTTTCAATAAAGGGTCCCATTCTTTCGAAGTGGTTGTAAGTGTATTTGGCGTGCTGAGTAATTTGCTATCCTGATGAGCAAGGATGCTGAAGCATAAGACTTTTTCCCTAGGAGATCAAGTCTCTTCCAGTTCTTATCATATGGGGTGGATTTAAACTGGGTCTGCTTACCCCAGTTATTAGCTGAATAGACTACCAGCGAATTTGGGGCAGGGTGTGTAAACAAGAACTCAGCCCCTTTTGCCAGGACGTAATATTTCCTGTCTGCCCTTCTCAATATGGGTAATATGAAGGCTCAGGGCTCGACAAATTATGGAAAACCCTACTCGCCAGACAAAAAAGGGACTTGCCGCCCTCCCCCCCAAAAGTGTTTTTTTAATGGGGAGGACCGCGGAGGCTCCTCGGGGTGGACGCTCTCCCGCAGGGCCTCCTGGATCCTGACAGTCCCCCGATGGATCCCCCGGATGGCAGCCTGCAGCAAGTGCAGCCAGGCTGATGACAACGACCCCACGAGATGCACTGGTGTGCCCAGGGGCAGCTCTGGCTCCATGTGGCCGAGTGCTGTGGTGTCCCGAGTGCGGGCACTCAGGGCACTCCAAGACAGGACTGCTTTGTTGTCCCTCATCGAGGTAGACAAACAAGCGGGGAACCCTGAGAACTGTCTGTCCGGGGTGGGAGTAGGGTCCCTTTAAGCATGGAGCTCAGTTAGCCTCAGGCAGCAGCCCCACACACTAAGTCCCAACCTGATGCCCTGCTGGCACTGGTTCCGGCCAGCCTTAACTTCAGTTCAGGGTCCACTCAGTGTGGACACGCTATTTCAAAATAGCAAAACGCTATTTCGAAGTAGTTTGTGTATAGATAACTTAATTCAAAATAGTTAATTCAAATTAAGCTAATTTGAAATAATGCAACTCAAATTAACGCTGTAGTGTAGACATACCCTATCTTACTTCAGCATAACTCAGCTTTTACAAGGGAACCCCATTCTATATCTGTTTTCTCAAAAAACAGAAGTGCCAGTGAGTTCAATGGGGCTTACTCCAAAATTAAGTGCACTCTTAGCACAGTCATAGCTCTTTGGGTAACTTGAATTAAATCAACAATTTAAATCACCTTGATTTAAATAAATCCACCCTGTTTTGAACCATACTTTACTTATAAGCCACTCTAAAAAGAGGGTTGGAGTCAATGAATTAGTGTTAAGAGCCATGTAGGGATTAGTACTAGTCCATGCTGAGGTTACTATGGCTACATCCAGACTGTTTTCCTCTTCCAAAGGAGGAAATACAAATGAGGAAAGAGGAAATGCAAATGAAGCGCTGATTAGCATTTTCCTCGCACTCCATTTGCATATCCTCTTCTGATCCTTTTTTCGGAAGAGGTTTTTGCACAAAAACAAGCAGTCTAGATGTGGGGTTTGTTTTTTTTTTTACACACAAAACCCCTTTTTTTCAAAAGAACACTTATTCCTCAAAAAATGAGGTTTGCAGGTTCTTTTGAAAAACAAGGGGGTTTTGCGCAAAAAAATGCATCTACACTCTTTTTTGCGCAAAAACCTCTTCCGAAAAAAGGATCAGAAGAGGATATGCAAATGAAGCACAAGAAAATGCTAATCAGTGCTTTATTTGCATTTCCTCATTCGGAAGAGGAAAGCAGTCTAGACGTAGCCTTTGACACTACTGGAATACATGCAGACCCTTCTTTTCCTCTGGCTCATCATACTTCCTGAGTTGACTGCTCTATCAATGCTTGCTATGATAGACAATATTGCTAAACTGTAGGATGCCGCCTGTACAGTTACCAAGCCCAAAGAAAAAAAATCAAATACTTCTGATCTTAAAGATTTTTTTGGTCATCATCTCTTCTTCCTCAAAGTAAATACAAACACAGGTTAACCACCTTTCTAAACACAGCAGGACTAGCTGTACCTCCTCAGACAGAGCTCAGGTATAGCAAGACAGGCAGACTGAAGCCTCTTTAGAATGGAATCTTTCAAAAAATAAAAACACATTTCATGCTACCTGCCCAATGGCATCCTATAGAGATAAGGCATCAATGTTTTATGGTGACAATGCCAATGTGGTTGGGTGGCATGGTGCTTAATGTACTCACCCTACAGCATCTGAGTACCAGAGAGACACAAGAGAAAGAGGTGAGCGAGACACAACTGAGTGGAAAACAATGAAGAAAAGGGAGAAACCACAACTGGAGAAGTCATATAACAGACAGAATTGGGATACCGCAACAGAGACGGTCTGATCTAGGGATGGTAAATTGAGTTATTGATGGTAAATTTTGATTAGTCAATAGGGCATTTCCACCTTTGAAGTGTAGTGACAGCCCTGGGGCTGTTGCTACACTTCAAAGGCAAAAGCTCTGTGGGAGCATGGGGCCAGCAGGGCAGTCACCTGCTGGCCCAATGCTCCCCATGGCGTTTCAAAGTGGCAGCGCCGCATGGAGCCTGGAGTCAGCTGGGATGTCCCCTGATGGCCCCGGGCTCCATGCGGTGCTGCCGCTTTGAAATGCCACAGGGAGCACAACATCAGGCTTCATGTGGCATTTCAAAGCAGCAGCACTGCACGGAGTCGGGAGTCAGCGGGGAAGTCTCTGGCTGATCCCAGGCTCCATGCAGCACTGCCACTTTGAAACACTGCGTGCAACCCGGGGACACCCCAGCTGGCCCCAGGCTGCACATGGTGTTTCAAAGCGGCAGCCCAGACTCCAGGAGGCGCTGCCGCTTTGAAGTACCCCTTCCTCTCCTCCCACCCCCTCCTGGCCGCTTGCTGCCTCTTTCTGATAGAGGCAGCAAGGGAGAGGGGGAAAGCGACTAGTCATTCACATCCCTAGTCTGATCAATCACAGACCCTAAGGGCCAGGTTCTCAAAAGTGCTTTTCACCCAGCAGCACTTACTGGGACACTAAAAGCCAGATTTTCCAGAGAGCTGGGTGGCCACAGCACTGAGAGCTCTTTTGAATGCATGCCTCCACAAAGTGTGAATGCTTAGTTCTTAGGAAAATCTGCATATCCATGCTACTTCCTGAAAGGCAAGGGGAACATTTGGACAAGCATGGGGAAGGGGATAACTAAGTCAGTGGGTCTACCACAATGCTAAGAACTAAGTGAAATCATGACTATCATACATGACAGCATTTACACAGCACTGTCATAAATGCAGGTGACAACTTAGAAGAGCTGACATCAGACACAGCCCCCTGTTCCAGAGAACTTGCATTTGCTAACCTGCTCTGATAGTAAGTCTATTACATGAACTTCATATTCTTACACATATGGTTGCTCTTCTCCGATCCATATTCTTAAAACCAACAACTAAAAACCTCACATGCTGATCGGGGTATCACTGTAATTAATCCCTAATGAGAGGAGAATTTATCATTTAAAACCCACAGCAACAAGACAGAGTTTTGTGACCAGTAACTTACCAGAATTCATCCTGTCCAGCTAAAAGAGATTCTGTCCAGATTCTCTGGGGCAGAAGTTTGATCTATATTTAGAATTTGATGGGAAAATATAAATGCTAAGACATTGGTGGCCACCATTTGTGAGAGAGATACCAAGATGCCACCCCCATTACTCTTGGAGCATCAATTCACTAACTACACACCACAAGCTGCTCCAAAGCCCACTGACAATGCTCCCAGTCATTTCAACAGGAGCAGTTACCTGTTCTCTTTGGCTTGCCTACAGGAACAGTTTAAAGTGCAGCTGAAGCAGTGCTTTAAACTGAAAGTGTAGTAACAGAATGAGAGCTGGAAGGGGAGTAGCTAATAGCCCTATAGCCTGGTTCACACTGGCTCTTTACAGCAGTGGTCACCAACCAGTAGATCGGGATCTACTGGTAGATCTTGGAGCCTCTGACAGGTGATCCTGACTGGTTTGGCCGGGAGGCTATCAAGTGCTGGCACTTCAGTTGCCCCTCACCCACTGTCATGCTGCCCCCCTGGGAGCCTCCTGCTTGTTGTGCAGGGTGTGGGAAGGAGAAGAGGGGGGCGCTGATGTCAGGGTGTTCCTCCTACCCCCATTTCTATACCGTCTCCACACAGAGAAAAAGGGGATGGAGAGAGCTTGGCAATGAAAATCTGTCACTCACACACTGTGTGTGTGTGTGTCATTCTCACAAACACACACTGACCTTCACTCTCATCTCCCAACCCAACACATACATGGGGGGTTGTTGTTACTTTTTACTGCTTGCAAAGTGTGTTAGTTTTGGGTTTTGACTGGTCTGTGCCTTTCATAATTTTCATTTCTGTCTTACACTTAAATTTAATTCTTTGAGTAGTCAGTTCTAAAATGCCTGACCTGTCATGGCTGGTGTACTTATCCCTACGATAATTGCTGCTCCTGGAAGTGGCTGGCATGTCCCTGCAGCTCCTGAGAAGGGCAGAGCAGGGGGTCTTCACATGCCATCCTTGCCTGCAGACACTCCTGGAGCTCCCATTGATCAGTCATGGGGAACTGGCCAGTAGAAGCTGTGGGCTCAGTGCCTGTAGATGAGGGGCAGTACATGGCGCCATGGAGCCATTGCTGTACATGCCAGCTGCTTTCAGGAGTGGTGCAGGGCTAGGGCAGGAGTAAACCTGCCTTAACCCCACTGCTTCACCACCTGGAAGCCATCTCAGTTAAACGGTGCCCAGCCAGAGCCTGCTTCCTGAACCCCCTCCTGCACCAAACCTTCTGCCCCAGACACAAGTCCCCCTGCACCTAAACTCCTTTCAAGAGCTTGCACCCTGAAACCCCTCCTGGACCCCAATCCCCCACCCTGGGCTAAGCTCTGAGCCCCTCTCACACTCTGAACCCCTTTGGCCAAAGACCAGAGCTTGCAACCCAACCCTCCACCCCAGCCTGGTGAAAGTGAGTGAGGTTTGGGGAGGAAGAGGGATGGAATGAGCAGGGCCTCAGAGAAGAACTGCAGCAGGGGCAGGGCCTCAAAGAAGGGGCAGGAAGGAAGTGGGGCAAGAGTATTTGGGTTTGAGGTAGATCTTACATTGCACTTACATTGAAAATGTGATCTTGTGGTTAAAAAGGTTGGAGACCACTGCTTTACAGCATTGTAACTGGTTGAAGGGGTGCTTTTCATACTCCTGAGTCAGAAAGTTACGAAGCTGTAAAGTGTCAGTGTAGACTTAGTCTTAGCTTCAAACCTGGGACAGTAAACAAAGACTAAAATTTGACAACATCATTCTTTTGAGAAATCTGAGCTCCAGTTTTAAGCATTTATTAATGTTTTTTAAAAAAGGACCCCTACAAAACAAAATACCATGAACAGAAACATTGTGCATTATTTGCCAAGCCTGGCAAAAGAGAAACAGAGGTTAAGCGGGGAAAAGTAATTAGAATTTTATAACTCAGATTTGCAACCTGAAGGTCAATCCTGCTAACACTTGTTACCAAACCTGCCAAAAGCACACTACTAAGTGTCAGGCCACAGGCTAATGACACACAAAAGGATATTATTTTTTAAAAAAAATCCCAAACGCGTATCCCTATCCTGAAATCAGATCCATACATGTAGACCTATGTAGAACCTCAGTGACTTCAAAAGAACTTCATTAAAAGGACATAAGGATAAGCCTGCCCAGATCAGATTGCAGGACTTGGATCTGTGATTTTTATCTTAATCACATCCTTACAAATTTAATCTGACTTGTTTTCCCAGTAGACTCCTGGGATTCATTCCTTCTAGAAAAGGGGAGGAACAATCACTGAGAGCTGAAAATAAAGCTGCTGCCGGTGGAAGAAGTATGATTCTTACATACCTCACTCCACTGACTTGAAAATATAAAGAGATAAACAACTATTAAATAAAATACTTAAACTACTAAAAGGGGATTTTATTACAATTACTGGATAAAATTATGACAATTTATTTTTATATAAATGAACATTTTGTTGCAGATGTGAAGAGCTTCTCACTGCTAATAACTGCTAATGACCTTAATGATTTTATTTGTATATTATGTGCCAGAGGATGAATGAGGCCTCAATTTAAAAGATACAGCTTCATCTGAAGTTCATCCTGGGCACTGGTGCCAGATACTCTCTCCATATGAATGAGAGAGAAGATCTGCATTAGCTTCTATCTATTAGCTTAAAGAAAAAAAAAAATGACCTCATGTCTATGGGCTCTGGAATCTGTTTAGGACGTGTCCAAATTTAAGGGGAGCTGGGGGGGGGGGAACGGGGACTGAAACACTTTGAGGAAATGGGCCTGAATAATGGCCAGTTTCTGCACCATGTTCACTCAGAGCAGCCTCGGATTACAATAAAGGCACTGTTCACCCTGCCAAAGCTCATTTGTGCTTTTCCACCCCGAGTCTCCATGCCAGCCAGCGTCAGCCCTCAATATTAACCATTGTTGGCTAAGGGACATTTATCTGCTACGTGCAGAGAACTGTGGAGAGTGTATGGTCATGACGTTACGTGGAGACCAAGAGTCTGAATTCCTGGGCTTTCAGGCTCTGCCAGACTTGCCACGTGACTTGGGACAAAAAGAAACACTTCACCACTCTGTAACCTCAGTTTAGCACCCCATGAAATAGGGACACTGAGGGTATGTCTAGACTACATGGCTCTGTCGACAGAGCCATGTAGATGAGGTTTCTAGACATAGGGAAATGAAGCGGCGATTTAAATAATTGCCACTCCATTTACATCAAAATGGCTGCCGCGCTGTGCCGATCAGCTGTTTGGCGGCACAGCGCGGTAGTCTGGATGCTTCGCGGTTGACAAGGGAAGCCCTTGTCAACTGCCCCGTCATGCCTCGTAGAATGAGGTTTACCGGGGCGGTCGACAAGGGTTTCCCTTGTCGACCGCGGAGTGTCCAGACTACCGTGCTGTGCCACCAAACAGCTGATCGGCACAGCACAGCAGCCATTTTGATGTAAATGAAGCGGCGATTATTTAAATCGCCGCTTCATTTCCCTTTTTCGAGTACACTAATCTACATGGCTCCGTTCACGGAGCCATGTAGTTTAGACGTACCCTGATAGATCTATGGAGATGCGCTGAGAGACTTGCTGTTTTTAAGGCACCATTAGATCCTCAGATGTAAGGGCTCTGGAGGGCATGACGACACTGGCACAGCCCTCTCATCACAAGTGCAACTCTTAGCTGCTGCAATCTCACTACCTAATTGCAGACACAAGCACGTGGCCTAGTTTTCAGGCGCTGCTGCACACTCACACATCCCACTGATAGTGACAGAATCTCTGAAAACAAACCTCGTAACAAGCTTTACAAAATCAGCTATTAATGCATCCCTTTTACAGGGACAGGCTATGCCCCCAACCCGGATTAAATCTAAGCTTCGCTCAAAGTTTCCTCATAGTACAATGGTATCAAAACCCTTCATGACACAGAAGTTGCCTCAAAAACAGGCATACCCCAATTGGTACCATTGTGCACGAGGCCATCTCACTCCTCAGCTACTTTATCCTCTCCTGTGTGTGTGTCATGGGCATTTTTGACGAAATTAGGGATGTAAGCGACTATTCGAGTACTCGACTACCCAATATATTTAGGCTTATCGGGTACTACTCGACTACTTGTTTCTAACCCCCTCCCTGCTGCCTCTGTATCAGAGGCAGCAAGGCGGGAGCAGGAGCTGGTGCTGGGAGAAGCCTGCTTAAAAGCCAGTTCCTTCCAGCACCATCTCCACGGTGTGGGGCAGGGGAAGGAGCTGCTGTGGTCCGGGAGCGAGCTGGGTCTACTTCATCCCGGGTCGTGCCACTCCGGGAGCTAACCTCCCTGAGGCTCTGCATTTTAAATGTAGTAAGAGCCAGGCCGCCTGTGCACCCAGCTCCTATTACATTTAAACTGCAGAGCCACAGCGGGGATAGTGAGTGCCCCCCTTTATCAACTAATTGAGCAGTTGATGGAAATTCCATCTATTACTCAATTAGCTAATTAACCACTACTTAAAATCCCTGAGATAATACATTATTTTCCTAAAATAGTTAAATTCTATTATGCCCACTCAGCTGACAATCCAAAATATTGCATATGCTCATAATACTTCATAGCATGATGCTGCATGCACCACAGAAAGCAATTCTAGACAGGCATGCTACTTCTAGCCAGGGACAACAGTGCTCACCTTGTTTACAAGACAGGAAAGCAATCCATGGAAGCAGGAACAATGGCAATTAAGTCGTTCTTGTGACAGTGGTTCGACGTCGCCCTCTCATAGTAGCAAGTCCCAGTTTGGTCCAATCCTCCTTATTCAAGAGCCCATTGGATTACATGATTTGAAACGTAGAGGTGGTAAATATTTCTCTCTCTCAGTAATTCTCAAACTATTTTCTATGAGTCATGGACGGTATAGGGCAGGGGTGGGCAAAGGGGTGTCTGCCAAGCAGGTGGATCCAGCCTGCGGATGTGCTGCCACTCCCCCACCCCCAATCAGGGCCTGGGGGTGGGGGAGTGCGCAAAGTCTCTCGCGCCCTTTCCCCGCCCTGCTAGGGGCACACAGCACTCAGAGTAGATTGGTCAACTAATCGCCATGCACAACTTGCAAGGCTGGGGCAGGGAACAAGAGACTTCCCATGCTCCTCCTGCCGCCAGGTCCTGATTGACGTGGGGGTAGGGGGAGCGTGCGAAGTCTTCTCCCACCGCCAGGGGCACGGTTGCCTAGAGGGAACTGCCAACTGTTAAGAACAACTGGCAGTTCTCTAGGCAGGGCAAAGACTTCACATGCTCCTCCACCCCCAAGCCAATCAGGGTCTGTGGGCAGGGGAGAACACAAGTGTCCTGCCCCCTCCCCTTCTGCCCGAGGCCCCAACTTTTCTGGGGCAGCACAGGGCTACTTCAAAATTAGTAAATATCACAGTGGCTGGAGATCCTCTAGTCAAATGATGGTGGCCCTTCTGCTTGCAGGCACAGACTATGCCTCCCCCCCCCCGGGTTGAATCTAAGCTTGGCTCAAAGATTCCTCCTGCTGAATCACATTAAAGAAGCTAAAGGCTGGTTTTCCACATAAGCAATTGTTGTAGTTGCCATAAAAGGTGTTAATGCAATCTTGAAGGAGGAACGTGTACTTGCAATTGTGAACAAAATGGGACTGACCACAAAACATACTATCTAGTCTAATATGCTGCATAATATGAAAAAGTTGGATTCAAGCCGTTGCTCTGCTAAATCCTGCATGATCTCAGGAAAGTCACTTTACTTCTGTTGGCCTCAGTTTCTTATCTGCAAAATGGGGATAATAATGCTTATCTACCTCCTAAGTGGAAGAAGAGTGTATTATCTTTCTTATTTCTCAAGATAATTTGGGGAAAGGAGATGACCAGGAGCATCACTGGCTCTCTCCTGACCTGGGGTCCAAGAATTAGTACCAACATAAACCATGAATTCCTTGGGGCAGGGATCATGTAATTTATTCTCTAAAGTGCCCCAAACATCGATGGCAGGCATGACAAACAGGCCTCTGGCGGGCCACCTCTGGCAGGCCGAATGTAGCCCAATCGAAATTTTTTGCTGCCCGCCACTACATTTTAAAAAAAGAATAAAGTGCGGCCCGCTGGCTGCTGAGAGCACTTGGCCGAGTGCAAATCACAGCTGGCCGACTGGCCTCTCTGCGCATTGGCACCCAGCATGGGGGCAGCTGGCTGGGTGCTCCAGCACATGCTCACAGCCGGCCGGCTGCTCTGCACAGGCATCAAGCGCCTGCTGCCTCAGCGCCGGAGGAAGAAATGTATGGTGGTGGCTCCGGGACCCAGGCATTAGATTAGGAGGGGCTGGGAATGCTTGGCTCTAGGGGAGGCATTAGGTTAGGGGGACCGGCACTGGGGGAGGGAGGAGACATTAGGTTGGAGGTGCCTGGTTCTGGGGGAGGAGAAAGGCATTAGGTTAGGGGTGGCTGGGAGTGCCTGTTCTGGAGGGTGCGGGGAGAGACACTGGTTAGAGCAGGGGGCTCTGGGGGAGCAGAGGGGGATTGGGTTAGAACGGAGGTATGGGAGTGCCTGGCTCTGGGGGAGAGGGGATATTTTGTTAACATTTTGTGTTTTATTTATTTATTCCCAAATAAAATTACAAAATGTACATTAATTTTATATCAATAAATATGTCAATTTTTTGCAACTGCATGAATATTATATGTTTATGCAAAATCTCAGACTTAAAAAGTATCTGAAATTTTCACAGAAGCCCGCACAATTTTATAAACCACAGTCTACACTTGTTTTTATTTCAACAAAACAAGTTGTGTGTCATAAAAAATTAAGTACCTTAAATTTATATTAAAAATTTTATATGGGCAAATAACAATTTTACACATCAAATTATTGTATTATATTAAAACAAGACCTGAAAAATTATTAAATATACCTAAAACATAATCTATAATAATGAATAATTATGACATTCCGATAGAAGTACATTTTCTTTGGTGGCCCTGAAAGCTATCAGTTTTCGTTTGTGTAGCCCTCAGTAGGTGTCGAGTTTGACATGCCTGACCTATGGCAACGTATAAGTAAGAGTACTCAGAGTCCTGAAGTAGTAAGTAATATTTCTGGATGAGCCAAGGATTATCTGATCCCTCTCCAACTGCTCCATCTTTGTCCCCACATCCTATATAACAGACACTCTGGGCTGGGATGTCAATGGTTAACCCAGTGGTCACCAACCAGTAGATCAGGATCTATTGGGAGATCTTGGAGCCTCTGACAGGTGATCCTGGCTGGTTTGGCCAGGAAGCTATCAAGTGCTGGCACTTCAGTTGCCCCTCCACCCACTGTCATGCTGCTCCTGTCCTCTGCCTTGGATCTGCCCCCTTGGGAGAATCCTGCTCGCTGTGCAGCGTGTGGTAGGGATAAGGGGGAGGGGCACTGATGTCAGTGTACCCACTTCTCTAATCTAGAGAAGGGGATGGAGGGAGCTTGGCAATGCAACTCTGTCACTCACACACACACACAGTGTGTCTGTCACTCTCAAACACATACTGTCCTTCATTCTCATCTCCCGACCTAACACATACCTGGGGGTTTGTTGATACTTCTTGTACTGCTTGCAAAGAGGGTTACTGCTCTGTGCATTTCATAATTTTCTTTTTTCTCATGCTTAAATTTAATTCTTTGAGTGGTGAGTTCTAAAATGCATAATCTGTCGTGGCTGGAGTAATTATCTCTATGGTAACTGCTGCTCCTGGAAGTGGCTGGCATGTCCCTGCAGCCCCTGAGAAAAGCAGAGCAGGGAGTCTCCACATGCAGTCCTTGCCTGCAGACACCACTCCTGCAGCTCCCATTGATCAATAAGTGTGGCCAGTAGAAGCTGTGGACTCAGTACCTGTAGATGAGGAGCAGCACATGGCGCCATGGAGCCTCCCCATCATGGTGGCCCGACCTGGCCAGTGCAGCTCCCTGCACTGCAGGGGGGGGGCGCACTTCCCTCCTGCCCTGTTTAAGTGGTTAACTGATTAAACAGGATTTTACCTCTGTACTCTGGGACCAACCAAATCAACAACTCCAGGATGTCTTGTGCTCAGCCCTTCAGTGTGCATCATGCTTAAGCTAAAATCTCTACAATAATTTTCTATGCAGTCCTTCCAGCCCATGCTGATATACTGTACATCCTCTCCACTCATATGCGTGGCTTCTTCATTGCACTGGATTCCTTGCCTAACACCTACAGCCCTTGGAAACAGATTAACCAGGAAAACTCTGGGCCGCCTAGAAAATTGTACAGTCACTAGTAATAACAACACGGTCAATCCAAGGGACAGTTTATGCTGCAGTTTTGGTATTTGACAAGGGGGAGGAACCAAAGGACTGAGGAAGTATACAGAGTACCACAACTAAATCCCTCTGATTTCTCAGTGCTTGTAATTTGGAGGTATTCTGTATCCTCTAAATCCCAATGTATCCTTAAGGAAAAAAGCCACTAAACCAAATTTCTTCCTGCCCATTGCTAGTGACTAGTGAGAGAATAGCTAAAGCCATTGCACTATTGAGTGTGAGAGGTACTGTGTGATGCCCATTATTCTCTCTATTTTTCTCAAAAGGCCACATTTCTCATGCCCAAGACTCCTCCTCAGAGCCCTAACCAAGATCTGCATTTGCCTTCTCAGCCACAGCATTTACATGATCTTTACTGTGATGCTATAAGGTGCTTTGGGATACTTCATTTCCAAATGGTATTAAATAGTACCAAATTCTATTCTATTCACGCTCCACTGATCATCACATACTCATAGATGCTTCTGTGCATTCTGGTGAGAACAAAACAGATGTTGGGATAAAACAAATTTAGATTTTTTTAAAAAAGGAACTAATAAAGTGATTGAAAGAGTATATGCAGCAGTCACCTTGTCTACAGTGGGCCACAGCCCCCATCAGCTAATGAAATGACTGAACAGACTCATTTCTCCCAGAGAACAAAAGCAAATGAGAATGGAACTTCCAACCAGAGATAAGAAACTCTTATTGTTTCGTCTAGAGCTCAAGGAATTTTCCCTGGTACAAGGGCCATCCAAAAACAAGAACTTCAGAGATACTGCCTCACTCCCCTCCATGCCAATTAAAGGCTGGAGCTGGCAAGAAAAACAAAGTCCACGAGAGCAAAAATACTGTGGTAATTACAAAGCTTTAGAAGTGGCCACGAGGGTTACAAGGAAAAGAAAGTCAAATGGTCCAATTACAGCTGACTATGTTAAAGCTTCAGCAGCTTGATAGAAGGAAAATTGTAGCAATGGAGTGAGACCCCATTCTCTGTAGCAAAAATTCCTACTGAATTCAGGCAGAGTAGAATCAGGCCAGCATTTGTGAAGTACCTTGAGATCCTCATATAAAAAGTCCAAGAAAAGAGCAAAGGTTGTTTTAAAATAAAGACAAATTCCCTTTGTCATGTTATTTGTGTCTTTCAGACAGGGTTTTGTTTGCATTTGGACATTAAAGAAAATATTTTAGCTCTCAAATGGAATTCTCCTCTTTCAACTTACAGCCAGAATCATTCTCAGGAGGAAAGCAGAGTTATACACAATTCAGGAGGAAAATCAAACATCAACGAGGTGGCCAGCTGCAGAGTCCAAGATCACCTTCACAGAAAGAATATACATAGAGCCTCCCATTTTGCTGTAGCCCAGAAACAACTGATCCCACAACAGAGACAGAGGCTGTGTCCCACAGAGGAAGTAGCAAGACAGATCAGAACATGAAAAATCTCATAAAAAGGCTGACATCTGGAAATATTAAGACTCCTGTGCAGCAGCCTTCCTGTGGCTTCAGAGAAAACATGTCAGCCAAGCCTCTTTCAGAGTAGCTTCATGCCACTTCTCAAGAAGGTAGGTGTGGTCACCCTGTGCTACTGCACAGTCAGGGAAACTGCTGCACCTGATGCAGCAAATGAAGGAGCAAGATACCAAGGAATTTAGCTGATGTTTTACATTTAGATTATACCTTAAGCTGTTGTTTTACACTTGTCTGTGATATAGACTCCCCTTAACTACACTTATATTTAAAACCATTTGACGACAATAAGAATTAGATTATGTACAAAGACATTTGTCTCCATTCAAGGGTTTTAATACACTAAATAATCTAAATTATTCTCTAACACTCTGGAATCATGGTCTATGCTATGCATATTAAACAGATACCATCTCCCTACTGAGTGCCCATTTGCCCTGCAGCCCTGGGCAAGTTTCATAATAGATGGCATTTTAAAATGCTAGAAAGGTTTGTCTGTCCCTTAGTTTATAATGGTAGTACTTCAGTGAAACTGTTGGAGACTATTACCCCTCGGTGAAACTACTGAGTTTCTCCCAGTAAAATGTGCAAGCTTGCAGCTAAAGACTTGCTCCTTTGAGAAGCTCAAAAATACTAAAAGGTGCATGCTCATGTGTCATTAAAATGTATCTATGAATACCAAAATAGATAAGGATGATGTTCTAAATCCAAGGATCTCTCAGGTAGCTTAACAAAAGGCTCTCACTGATTCAGAGCATTTTATTATTAATGTAATTATAAATAAATAAAAAGGTAGTTTAGAGAAATAATCATGTAAACAAGTATATTTAAAGGTCAGGCATCTGCAAAGACTCCCCCCATCTGCTTATGCTTCCTTTGTCTGCCTTACAAAGATGGAGAAACCTCCCATTCCCCCAATGCACCCCCCATACCACAAAGGTTTAATTAAATTCACTGGAGACAAAGCACAGCTGCACTCCTTGCATGCATTTAAACCAGCAACAATAAACCCCAGCCAAGGCCTACTGGAGACCAAGACAGTACCTTACCACAAAGCATTTCATTGCATGGACAATAAATCAGGGTGGGATATTTATCCACGGGAAAGGCACTTGCATGACACAGCAAGAGGGGATGTAGATACTGGGTCAGATTATTACATTTCATTGCATTTTTCCTCCCACCCTGCTCATCTAGCATCTACCCCAACACAAAAGATTTTGCAGTGCTGTCTGTTTAGTTGTAAAGACGGAGGGGAAGGAATTGCTTATTTTATTCTTAATCACTGTGACAGTTTCTTGTTTTTAATCATGACTTTCATTTCTGCAGACGAATCAGTTCCTATTTTCACTCCATTTGCACCAGCAAAAACACATGACGCGCCCATATATTCAGTAATGAAAAGAAACTATGCAAAAGAGCAAGTGGGAAAAGTCTCTCTGCTCAAGGAGTGACAATCACAAGATAGCGATCAAGTTGTCTCCTTTTAAATCCAGCCCGATCTTAGAACTGAAGGGTCAATCCTTCTCCTCCCCCCCCCCTCTTCCTTGTCCAAAAAGACGGCGGCTGTCCAAAGAGGGAGGAAAACACTGCAAACGGATCTTGCTGTTATATGCAGGGGCGAGTGAGGAGACGTACACATGTTCCACTAAACTAAATGTCAGTTAATCCACCGCACACAGATGCACAAATAAGTATGAACCTACAATCCCTTTGCTAATCGCAAGGGAGTTGACTGCAATATTATTTGCAAAGCAACCATCGGTTTTTGCCATGCATGACAACTGCAATCCGCCCAGGCAACTGGAAGTAAGGAACATCGCGCCCTACAAATTAATTTCACTCTTAGGCAAATCACTTGCATTCGAAAAGAAATTGCAGGATCTGAAATTCCCTCAGCCACCCTTTGCAAACTGCAAGATTTACTGCCCAGGGAAAAAAAACAAGATCACATTTTGCACTGGATCCTGCCGCACAATAAGGGGACGGAAGGAGACACTGGGGTGCTGACACAAAAATATACAAGAGGGGGAAATACGGGAGCGTAGGGTGGAGGAGGTAAGGCACTCACTGTAATCCTGGGGATGTTCTTCTTGCCTTGATAGGACATGGTGAGCTGCTGCAGGCAGAGAGCCGGCTCCTACCCTCCAACCTGAGTCCCTTTTGCAAACTGTCGTCTGTCTAGGCTGGTGCTTTGCCCAAGATCAGGTGGAACAAATGATGCTTCCTTCCCTCCTTCTTTCCCCCGTATCCCCCCCTTCTCTCTCCTTCTGTCTTTCCCCCCTCCCTCCTGCTTTACACAATAGTCAATCCTCACACACTCCTTTTTCCCTGTGCCAGCTGGGACCTTGTGAGACACGAATGGCTGATCAGGCGGCTCCTCCCTCCCTGGGTCTCTCCCTCTATTGATTTTTTTTTCTCTCCGCTTGTTTCATCCGCCTCACCCACTGCGTTGTTGTGGTGAGGCGCGGCGGCCGCCAGGGGGAGCAGCGAGAGTCTTGAACCTTAAGCTGCAAAAAGAAAGGGGGGCAGCGGGGTGGGTCACACACTCCCTAGGGATGCAGCTACAGAGAGCAGGCGCCGGAAGAGAGAGGAAAAAAAAAACCTAGCCCTCTGCTCCCTAAACAGCAACGCAAGGAGTATTAAGGACAGCCCAAACAGCAACAGTAGCGGCTGGATTCTCATCTGTCATCATCCCTCCCTTTGCAGACGAAGATGCGTCTTCCCCTCACCTAACAAAATCCCTTGTGTTCCATTAACAGATGGCTGCACCCTCTGCTGGTCCTTGTCTCTATGCATAGGTTCTGAACTCATTTGCAATGCTAAATTAAAGTAAGTAGAAAAGGGGATCTATCTTATGTCCTTGATATTAATGCAGGGATAGTTTTCCCCCAATCTGTTAAGAATCCAGTGCACTACAGAGAGTGTGGGGATACCTTTCTCTCTCCCATATCTCTGTCCGTTGTGCATTTAATCCCCTCCTTTAGGCGTCTTTCCAAATATGTTTATTAACTGAACATTAGGGCATGTCTACATGGAATCTGAAACCAAGCCTGGCAGCATGATGCAGCAGACTCACCATACAGTGCTAGTGATAGCTGGCTTCAAATACAGGTTGAACCTCTCTAGTCCAGCACCCTTGGGACTGACTAGTGCGGAACTAGAGAATTTGCAGAACCACAGGAGGTCACTATTGTCTAGCAGCATTAGCTTATTGATCTCTTTGAAGACATTTAGGGTACATCTACACTGCGGGGGTTTTCAAACTCTGCAGTGTCCACGGAATGCATTCATTTGCTCTTCCACTTTTTTTTGTGGAAGAGCAAATGCGCTCTTTCGGGGAGCCCTGTATTCCTCGTTCTATGAGGGATAAGGGCTCTGCCAAAAGAGGAGGCTTTTCCGCCATTTTCCCTGGCTAGACTGGGCCAATGGCAGAAAAGCCTCTTCCGGAAAAGCAATTGGAAAAAGCTATAGTGTAGACCTAGCCTTAGAGATAAAGTAGAATTAAATAACACAGAACACTGACAGCCAGGACTGGTGGCTGTAAACAAACTTTATGGGCCTGTGGGGAAACTTGGCCACACCCATAATAAGTGGATATCTGGCTAATCAAAATTATGCTGGACCATAGATTTTGCCAGACCAGAGAATGCCAGACTACAGAGGTTCAACCTGCACCTGTGTAGACACTGCAGCTCCCAATTTCCAGCCCGAATGTAAATTCTACACAGCTGTTTTTTAGCATGGGCCCCTTCACACAAATCTGTTGAGTGAAGCTCCCTCCCAGCTGACATGTAGACACATCCACAGTGCCTGCCCCAAAGCCTACTGAAGTCAGTGGTAAAGCTCCCATTTACAGTAGAACCTCAAAGTTATGAGCACCTTGGAAATGGAGGTTTTTCATAACTCTGAAATGTTCATAACTCTAAACAAAATATTATGGTTGTTCTTTCAAAAGTTTACAGCTGAACATTTGAACTTTGACTTAATACAGCTTTGAAACTTGCAGAATAAAAACGCTTTCCTTTTTAGTAGCTTATATTTAACACAGTACTACTATATTTTTGTTTTGTTTTTCTCTGCTGCTGCTTGATTGTGTGTTTCCGGTTCCAAGTGAGGTCTGTAGTTGACTGGTCCAAACTCTGAATTTCTACTACACTTCAACAGGCTTTGGATCAGGCCTGAAATTTTTCCACTCTGTTGACCATTCCTAGCTTTGAGGGCTGCCCAAGGCAGGGCATTTCCTATGGAGGGTTCCACCTGTA
The DNA here is from genome assembly GCA_032595735.1 of Pelochelys cantorii. Taxonomy (NCBI): domain Eukaryota; kingdom Metazoa; phylum Chordata; order Testudines; family Trionychidae; genus Pelochelys; species Pelochelys cantorii. The sequence continues at coordinate 22,176,526 of CM064340.1, forward strand.
AAGCTTATTATGGCTAGCTAGTTACTGAAATATTTGTTTTGACAGATTGAATCAGCACGAAGAAAGGCTGTGAGGCTGTTTGTGTGGGCTACTGCAGACAACTCCATTTTAGCTGGCTATTGCAAGCTCTTGGTGTGGTGGTCTCGTCTCTCATTACAATGGCAAAGGCTTCCAGTGGATCAGGCTAACAGCTTTGTTGCCCTTAATTTTTTTTCCTTGAAGCACATGGGGATGTTAGAGCTATCACCATTACAATGCAAAAAACCACATTCCCTAGCACAAGACAAGCCAACTGCAACCCAACCACAAGGCACCTCCATAACCTGCTCACTTCCACAACTACTTATAGCATCTAGAAAGATAAAACAAGAGTGGGGCCCCATGCTTTGGGAGGGAGTCATGAGGCCCAGGACAGCCTGGTGGACAAGCCGGGGGGGGGGGGGGCGGTGTCTGGCACCCACAGCTGAGGTTGGGTATGTCCCCAAATTCACCAGCAGGAAGTGAAGCAATCCAGTCCCAGTCCGCTCTGCTGGCTCCCAGCTGCATCGCTCTGGTGGAGAGCTTAAGGCAAGTGGTAGAACCAACGCCTGCATTTACAGGCAGTGGGAAGCAGAGCCATGCAACTGGGAGCCAGGGGAACAGAACATATTGGGGCTGGGTTGCTCTTCTTCCCCCCACTGCCACCAGTGAGTGTGGGGTGGGCCCTGCTGCAAGCACTAGGCACCCTGCTAGTCTCCTCGGCCATGTCACTTGGGGAAGGAGGCACAGCATGGATGGAGGTTGGAGGAAGAGGCGTGGTACAGAGGCATGAAGAGGTTTGACAGGCCCCGGGGCAGACAGAGCGAAGGGATTGTCCTGGATTCCTCACTCTCCCAAGGAGAGCCTTGGATAACACAACAACACAGGGAGGTCAGATTGATAATATCACAGGCCTTACTCTCACATGACTCAAACCTGCTCTCATACACGTGCACAGTGCACTTGCACCTTGGTAGGCAGGCAGTATTGTATTTTCAATAGTTTTTAATCTGTTATTGCTTAACCATGGAAGTGGGAACACTAAAGGCAAACCAGTTTTCCTCCAAAAGACCCATATATATCATAACCAGCATGTCACTCAGTGCTTTAAAAAAAAAAAAAAAAAAAAATCACAAGATAGGCTTAAAAATCCTGAGATTCAATAAAGTAATAAACATGGGATTCTTTTTACTTAACTTCTGTTTTTAGGGTTTGATTTTAGGGTTCTGTTAGAGTGTGCTTGGGTTATATTTGCAAAATTTTCTGTGCAGCCACAAGGGCTACAAATTGACGGTCTTAAAAAGCTCTTCAAAAGCTAATATTCTCATAAATTCACCCACCTCCAGGAACTGGAACTTTACATAAAATCTCAAAATATTCCAAAGCTTAGCAGAATCAAAAACATTTACACTCTCTCAGCTGGCTGTAGGATCTTGGTTTATTCCTTATTTTTTATTATTATAATGTAGTGACTAGGACCCCATTGGCTAGGCCAGTGTTTCTCAAGCAGTGGTACGAGTACCCTTAAAGGTACTCGAAAGAACTCTGAGGGGGTACGTCAACACAACTGAAATTTGGAGAAAACTGAATTTGTTTTAAGTTTTATAGCTCTATTATTTTTGTACTTTCTACACCCAAAAATATCATCGCCCGCCCAGCTACGATTAAGTTGTTTAAACAAATGTGTTGCAATGATAGAAAAAAATTGTGTGTGTCTAAAAACTGTAGGTACTGGGGGTACTTTTTTTTTTTTTTTAAACAAGGGGGTACTTTATATAAAAAAAGGTTGAGAAACACGGGGCTAGGCACCGTACACACACAGATCAAAAAGGAATTCTGCCACAAAGAAGATGGCTGGTTTAACTCAGAGGGGTAGCGGTGGTAGTCTGTAACCTTAAAACACAGTGGTCTCCAGACTTTTTAACCACAAGATCACTTTTTCAAAGTGCAATGTAAGATCTACCTCAAACCCACATACCCTCACCCCACTTCTTCCCGCCCCTTCTTTGAGGCCCTGCCCCTGCTCCACCCCTTCTCTGAGGCCTCACCCTGCTCACTCCATCTCCCTTCCTCCCCCATCCTCGCTCACTTTCACCAAGCTGGGTAGGGGGTTGGGGAGCAGGCTCTGGTTTTGAGCCACAGGTTTTGGAGTGTGGGAGGGGCTCTGGGCTTAGCCCAGAGTGGGTGATTGGGGTCCAAGAGGGGTTTCAGGGTGCAGAATCGAGGAAGGAGTTTGGGTACAGGGGGAGGTTCAGGGCTGGGACAGGGGTTCAGGAAGCAGGCTCTGGCTGGGCACCATTTAACTGAGATGGCTTCTGGGTGGCAGAGCAGTGGGGTTAAGGGCTTACTCCTGCCCTGGCCCTGCACCACTCCTGTAAGCAGCTGGCATGTACAGTGATGGCTCTATGTCACCATGTGCTGCCCCTCATTTACAGGCACTGAGCCCACAGCTTCTACTGGCCACAGTTCCCTGTTACTGAAGAATGGGAACTGCAGGAGCGGTGTCTGCAGGCAAGGACAGCATGTGGAGATCCTCTGCTCTGTCTCTCTCAGGGGCCACAAGGACATGCCAGCCACTTCCAGGAGCAGCAATCACCACAGGGATCATTACATGACAGGTTAGGCATTTTAGAAATAAAAGTAGTAACAACAACCCCCCATGTACATGTTGGGTCAGGAGATGAGTGAAGGACAGTGTGTTTGTAAGAATGACAGAGACATACACAGTGTGTGAGTGAGAGATTTGCATTGCCAAGCTCCCTCCACATCCCCTTCTCTCTGTGTGGAGATAGGGTACAGGAATGGTGAGGAGGAAGGACACCCTGACATCAGTGCCCCCTTCTCCCTCCCAGACCTGGCACAGCTAGCAAGAGGCTCCCAGGGTGGCAGCTCCAAGGCAGAGGGCAGGAGCAGCAGGACAGTGGGTGGACGGGTAACTGAAGTGCTAGTGCTTGATAGATTCCTGGCCAAACCAGTCAGGATTCCCTGTCAGAGGCTCCAAGATCTACCAGTAGATCCCGATCTACTGGTTGGTGACCACTGTTTTAGAGATTAACAGAAACATGTAAATAGAATAAACTTAACTCTGTGCAACTGGAAAAATATTGAGTTTGTGCATTCAACCACTAGGATAAATGTTTGAGGTAAGCTATCCTGGGCTCATGATCCAAACTAAAGCCAGTGAGAATTTTTCTATCTGGCCAAATGCATAATTTTTGCCTTTTCTAGTCCTCTAGATGTGTAGGACAATTTCCTATAGCTCGAAGTGTCTATAGAGCAGTGTTTCTTAAACTTTTTAAGTCCAAGGAACACCAAACAATAATTTATTTTTATGAGGAACACCAAGGGGGGGGGGAGAAAGGTTGGGGGGAAGTTATTGAGGGGAAAAAAAGTCGCCTGCCCCTTTAAGGGCAGCCATTTTGAACTCTGTTCTCCACGGCACACCGGTGTGCCGCAGAACACAGTTTAAGAAACACTGCTATAGAGAGGTCATCTGGATGTTTAATCAATTAGCTTCCACACAGCTAAAAGTAGGGAAAGCCCAGTGCTGTTTTCAGGCTCAAAGCTCTAGAACACACATTACATAGATAAGCACCACCCTCAATTCCACCCTCTCCCATCTTTTGTTTTCAAAGCTGGAACCACTATAAAATAGCTGAGGTTATCCAAAAAAGCATTGTAGGTATTGGCATACAAATGATTTGTAACAGACTCCTGAACCACACTGAGACCTGACCCCCTACCTGTCTGCCGCCTCCTTGATCATATTAAGGTACTATCTGGGTGAACAGAGTAGAAGACAATATAGTTATGAACTGCTTGGAGTCTATGAATAGCATTGGAGGGAATCAGATGTTCAGCTGTGTTCCATAAGCCTGCTAGTGCAAACTGATTCTCCTCTTGCTTAAGTCTCAGATACCCGTATTTTTTAACCAGATGGATCAGCCTCCTAGCTCCCCTCTCACTGCAAGCTGAATTGGTACCAACAGAGCTCAGAAAGAATCGAACCCAAACATTTTAATTATATTTTGTTCTTCTATGGGGCCCTTCATCTGATGCTTGCAGAATGTTTTATTACACACATTAATTAATGACAAGTCAAAACATCCTTCAGTAACTTAAAGATCAACAGATGACAAAACTATTAAAAGTCTGCAATCCTAAAAAGTAGCAGTCAATAAAGAAGCATTCCAAAATGTAAACAATTGCTTAAAGGGAAACTGATGGTCTGAACATTAGACAGTTTTAAAAATATAGCATTGGGTACCGTATGTCTCTCTGCCAAGTACTGTGGCTGTACAAACAAGTTTCCATATTTCAATATTTTTTCTCTCCGTTACTATGTGACATCCACACAAACAACAGGCACAAAAGTGGTGTAATACAGTGCACAGAGTAAACAATATGAAAAGAATGAAGAGGTCTCGGTCATCTCTTTCCATTACTGTCATCTTTTCTGTTACTTATACAATTTAATAAATATCCAGGCAGAAGTGAAATTTTAAGTTGACTGCATCCCTTAGTTTAAAAGGAATTTCGAAAAATACTATGAAATCTTTATAGTTAAAAATAAAAAATCTAATTCACATTAGACACTCAGAGAACAACTTTTTCTATTGTTAATAGCACAACAATGCCCAAGGTCTCAATCAGTACTCAGCAGCATACAGCCTGCCCCTAAAAGTTTATACTAGAATTTAAATAAGCCCCAATTCCGGCTTGGTATTCTTTAAATTCAGAAGCAGGTCACAACTCATTTCAGTGACTGCAGGTATTCAGTATGGTCATGGACCACTAGTGGTCTGCAGATCACACTTTCAGAACCACTGAGTTAGGGAGTGTGTCATCTCTCTCAGGATCAGGTGCTGTATACTGAACAATGCCTGGCAAGTGAGAGAAGGATGAATCTATCTCTTCAGGGGTTGTTGCAGCCAGTAGTAGGTGGCACCAACCAGTGCAGCAAGTTACACAAGTCAGACAGCATTAGGGCCCTGGAAAGCCATTCTTATGCTCAGTGATACTGTTAATTTCAGCAGTGTCTGAATGAGAAAATTCACAGATAATCATTATGTCTCTCCAGTTCCTCCTTTTAAAAAACCAGTTTGCAACAAGGAAAGTGCAGTAGATCTGGACATATGCCTGTGTTTTCATTAGTGATTCTGTATATCAATGATTGCTGTCTTTCTTTCTCCACCTCAAGCTCTCTGGCATCCTGTCACCCCAGTTCTTTTTTTCCCCTCTATGCTGTTTGCCTGGCAAGCCCCAGAGAAGGCATTCCAGTTTAAAGATTAAAACAGAGATGAGGACAGCCATCAAAACTCCCAGGAGAGCATCTCATGGTGAGACGTTCCAGACGCTTGGAGGAAGCAGAATTCCCCTTCCTCTCCCAGAGCAGGTGGCCAACTCATCAGACATGAGACAGCTTCTAATCTCAGTGGAGGGCTCACATTAACTTGCTGTGGAGACCAGCACTCAGCCCCTGTTGGAAAGGGCTTCGCTGTGCAGGTGGAACACAAGCACAACCCAAAACTAATACAAAGAACAATCACTAATACATCCCACTAATTAGCATTATTAATTATTTCTGTAGTGCTGCAGCATTCAAAACCCATTTCCACTGCAGCAAGTTGGCCCTGTCGGGTCAACACCATTGAAGAACACTGAGTTCCTCCTGCAAAGATATCCTTCCTGCAGAAGGGTGTTAAGAAGGTACTGGAGATGTGGCAGAGCATTATAGGAGTGTGAATTTGACACAGAGGTGGCTCCAGTGCCAGGATTTAGGGAAGGGCAGGAAGCTGGAGGACAGTCAGCGTGGCAGGCAAAAAATAAATTGAAAGAACACGGTGGTTTTTTCAACAGCGGTAAACCTCATTTTACAAGGAAAAACCCCTTTCTGAAAGGTTTCTTTCGAAAAAAAGGTATTCTTGACCGCAAACAGGGCTTTTTCAAAAGAGAGCACATCCAGATTGCCTGGGTGCTCTCTTTCGAAAAAGCGGATCACTTTTTCAAAAAAAGTTGTGGTTGTCTAGACGATCTCTTTCGAAAGAAGCATGTAGTCTAGACGTACCCTTAGAGACTAACAGATTTATTAGGACATAACAGGACTCCTCATTGATTTTCCGAGAAGTGTAGCATGCTACCAGCCCTTGTCCCTCTTGCCATGGGATTTGATCTCAATGCTGCCAGCTAGCCCAGGCTCATCTTCACAAAAAGCTTATTTCTGGAATATTCCATTCAGCAGTGACTGGACCTGAACAATCACAGTTCCCACTGACAACTGCAGAATCACAGGCCTTACATTTGAGATAGCTGGACTTGAACATGAACAATAATCCTAAACATTTAAATTTAAACTACCCAGGATGCCTGTTGTCCAATCAAAAGATAAAGTTGTTATCACATGATCCCTCGATGAAATTACTGTATTAGTGAATGAGTAATGACATCACCACAGTTCTCCCTCCCCATAGCTCTTGCTCTGTTAGTCAATAACTAGTCGTTTCCCTAGTCTCAGGTCCTACCAGAAATCCCAACTGTTTCTCAGTTCCCCTCTGTTGTATAATACCATTAATAGGAGAGAGATCTCATTTATACCTAGGCTTGGAGCATTAGATTTTTATCTGTAAATGTTGATAAACGTCAATGTCACCATACTCATAAATTGATACTTGTAAAATTTTGACTACGAATGGAAATATTTTTTGTAAGAAACATGTTCCTTGAGAACTTACAGTCAAAGTCCCATGACTTAAATTGAGATTTAGGCTTGTTCTAAATGGACTAGCAAACAAACAGGCATGATTCATTGATTTAAGGACATTTACTTTGTATATTTTGACAAGTAATGTTGACAACTTGTTTCAATGTTTTATAAAGCTTTAAGTTTTTGAACTGTGATATCTATCCCTCCCAATTTCCTGAAAATGTGAAAATTTAAATCACTAAAAAATACTTAATCATTGTAAGTATCTGTCAATTATCAAAAAATAAAAAATGAATTCTGGCAAACCAACTTACATTGGACATGCAAAGATTTTTCCCATAATATTAGATCAAGGGAGCCTTAGCTAAACTGAAAGATAAGTCCTTTGAAGCATTTCAGAAGAAACAGTTAAAAATGAAACAGCAAGTAGTTACTATATGGAACTCACTGCTGCAGGATAATATACAGTAGAGCAAATAGCTTACAAAAAAACCAAAATAAAGACTAAGAACAGAATCATCAGTGACACTAAGATACCAGTTACAATGATACCGGTGCTACTTGCTAGAGTACTACTGGAGCTGGGGGTGGTGAAGCTGTGGGCTTCATACCACTGTAAATTAGGCCAGAGGGAGCATATTTTTGGTAAATGGGTCTCTGTCTCCCAACAGGTGCTTCATAGTGGGCATCCCCAATTAGTAACGGATTTGTGAACATGTGGTTGTAATGTCTTCTAACCAAAGAACTGCTTTGATTCACCAAAAACACCATCTAAAAACTAGAGTTCTTTCCATTTTAAATCATCAGTGAACTAAAATTATGGCATGTGACTAGCAGATTTAATGATGAATTCAGTTCATCCTTAGTGTTTGTGTTCAGAGCCAGGTTTTTCCACTAGGTTCTGCTAGCTCATTACTCTGAGGAAGAGTCTGTTTACACAGAAAAACTTAATAAATGAATGGTCTGTAAGCACCTTAGGACTAACAAATATATATATTAGGGATGTTAAATTTTGGTTAATCAGCTAATTGAGTAGTCGATGGAATTTTGATCGACTACTTGATTAGTAGATAAGGAGAAGGATGGGGCGAAGGGTGGGGTGCTCACTATCCTGGCCCTTACTACATTTAAAAGGTAGAGGCGCAGCAGAGAACCCACAGTCCCCTCTCGCCCCAGGTTCCCCACTGTACCTCTGTTCCCCAACCCCACCCCTGCAGATATGGTGCTGGCAGGAACCAGTTTTAAGCTGACTCCCCCCAGCACCAGCTCCTCTTCACCCGCTTGCTGCCTCTGATACAGAGGCAGCAAGAGCAGGGGAGAGCAACAAGTTGAGTAGTGACTCTATCAGATAGTCAATTAATCGCTTACATGCCTAATATATATATAAGCTCAGTGCGTCCTGCGCTTCCCGTCAGATTTGCTTGCCTCAGAGGCTCTCAGTTGTAGGCACCACGCCTAGAGCTTTAATTTGCTGTTTGACGAGCTCTTCATCATTGGCCAGCATATAGTAAAATGAACAAACTCCACAATCCTTTACCCCGAACGGAAATGGGAAGGTGGCTGTTGGGGCCCTCCCTCTACTCCGGGTTCCAGCCCAGGGCCCTGCAATAGTAGCTGCCTGTGTGAGTTCCCGACACCTGCTATAAGACGGCTCCAAGACTAATGGGCTACTTTCCCACAACTTCCCCAGCACCTTCCTTCTCTCCGGTTCATCCTCCTAGTGTTCAGTTGTTGTCTCCTTTCCTCCTACTCCCAGCAGCACCCTCCTCTGTCCTCTCAGCTACACGTGTGTGCCCTAATTACAGGCAAAGCTGCTTTTATAGCCAGTCAGAACAGTTTTTCTTAATTACCCCCAGGTGTCCTAATTAGCCTACGCTGGCCTGACTCTGCAGGCCTGGTCAATTAGCTCAGGTGTTCCACTGCCCCAATTGCCTCTTTTGGTTCTAAACCAGCCCCTCCGTGTTACCCTGGGAACAAAGATCTCCTCAGTCTGAGGCTTATATATCTCCCCTCCATTACTTTTTTATAGCCTTCTATTCTGACTCTGTCACAGGGTATGTCTACACAGCAGGGTTAAACTCAAAATAAGCTATGCAACTTGAGCTACGTTAATTGCGTAGCTTAAGTTGAAATAGCTTATTTCGAATTTGGGAACATCTACATAGCACTTATTTTGAAATAGAGCACTCTTCCTCCAACTTTCCTTACTCCTCATACAATGAGGGTTACAGGAGTCGGAGTAAGAAGTCCTCCAGCTCAATATTATTTCAACATTATGTCGAAGTGCTTGTGTGTAGATGCAGACTATGTTATTTTGGAATAACTTCTGTTATTCCGAAATAACGCTGCTGTGTAGACATAGCCAGACACCTACAACCCACTTCTTCAAGGGTTTCATGGGCCAGTTCTTCAGGGTTGCTTGTGATATTATTATATATTTGTTAGTCTCTTAGCCCTAGTCTGCACTAGGGCTCTATTTCAATATAACCCTCCTTAGGTCGAATTTATAAGTGGAGTGTCCACACTACCAAACCCATTATTTCAAAATAACAGACCGCTTATTTCGAAATCTGTGCTCCTGCTTTGCTTGGGGAATAATGCTAATTTTGAAATAGCATTAGTGTGGATGCTCTGGTGCTGCTATTTCGAAATAACTATTCCCCAGAGTAATGTGAACTAATTACTCCCCAGTGCTTCCTGGGGCTCTAAGTCCGAGATAGTGGGCAAATATTAACGGAGCCTGCCTCAGACTAATTTTGAGGCTTCCCCATAGTGGGAACAAGCTATTTTGATTTTGTAAAATCAGGAGTTAAGTTGATTTTAGTTATTTCGAAATAATTTCCTAGTGTAGACATGCCCTAAGGTGCTACAGGACCACTTGTTGTTTTTAAGTTTTTTTAAGTTACAGACTAACACAGTTACCCTTCTGAGTCAGTATACATAGATTTTTCATTCTCATCCATTGAAGTTCTCCGTTTTGTTCTGGATCATTTCTGAAGCTTGTTGCACTTCTCACATGCCCCAGGCCTCACACTAGCATGCTGTATGGTAGGTATGAAGCCTCAAAAAACCTAAGACTGATGCAAAAATAATACTTTTGTGGTTCTTCTTTGTCTTCTAAATTTTGAGCCTTTAGGATACACTCAGCTCCTATTTTCAAGCTTTTCTCTAAAAACCCAAGGGCTAAGAATGATCCTTTAAGCTGAAATTCTCACATTATCACATGACTCCATACTCTGGTACTTTTATGAAAAAGTACCAGAGTCCGCGAAAGATGGCAACAGTGGACCTGGCTATTTGCTTAGCACATTCTGGCTGTTGCCCTCCGAACACTTCCCCTGTATTGGCAAGTGCTGCTTGCAGTTCTTTCTGGATCTGTTCATATACCCTTCACCCCCATCCTCTTCCAAGCTGTCCATATATGTCACTGACTCATTAGCACTTGGTTGGTTTGTCTGGTTTGTGACAAAAATCCCAATGGGCAATTTCTGTGCTTTCTGCATCAGCTCAGTGCTGTGGATGGTTTCCTCCTGTTTGGGACAGACTCTGCCAACGTGGAGGGTATCCCTGAAGTGAGTGCTGATTCTTCGCTTGCCTGCTTTTCATTATATTTTTTGCCACTAATGTCACCTGCCTTTCTTCTCTAGTTAGAGCTATTGATGTAAAATTGTGTTTAATTGATTAACCAGTTAAACATAGCATTTAACCAGTTAAGAGATTAAAAGGAAAGGTAGGTGGGGGGAGGGAGGCACTCTGGCCCCTCTGTCTGCTGTGACCAGGCTGGAGCAGCCTCTGCTACAGTGGGATGGAGAGCTGCTCCAGCCCCTACTGGGTAATTGGAACCAGTAAGCATCACCCGTTTAGGGTGATGCTTTCTGGTTAATCTTTCATATCCCTAGCTAGAGGAAGCTATTACATTTCCTGTTGCCGAGTACAGAAGCCCCTAGTCTTAACACTCTTCTGTTTTATCTGAGCCAATAGCAGCAGATGTGGAGGAAGTACTTGTTTCCTTTTTCATTCCCTTACTTCTGAGAGCTGTACCCCAGGTCAGGCCCAAGGACTTCGTCTGCACATGCCATCCCCAGCACCAGTTGTGAAGCTGGAGTCAGTAGTTGATAGGAGTAAGCAAGCACTGGCTCACAACTAACGCTGTAGTGACCCCTAGAGATTTACAGACGGGCATTATGATCCATGTATGTGGTGGGGGAGGTTGTATGTCAGGGATGGTGCTGGAAGGAAGCATTTCAATGACTGATTCTGCCCAGGAGGTGGAACCCCCAAGGTATTTTTTTGCACTGGGAATATTGGTAGGCAAATCTCTGCTGTTCCAGTGTATGGAAAACACCACTCCCAGTTCGGATGGTGGTTTCTAGTATTATCACCTTTTGTGACTTCATCAGGGGCTTCACTGCATTTTTGCTTAAAGTTACAACTCTTGGAAATATATGACTGCGCGAGCCCCTTCTCAGCATTCATTTGATTAATCAACAAGTTTCTAATGTTCAGGACTATGAAGAACATCTGGAAAACATTAGCCATAAAGGTTCAGAAACCAGAAAGCAAATAAAAAAACCCAACATTTATTCTTTTTAATGTCATGATTTTTATTCCAATCTCATGATTTTAGGGCCTGATACATGCACGTTGAATGCTTGGAGTTGGCACTATTGGATTCCTGATCTTGCCATAAGGTGACCATCACATTCCTCCACTATATCTTATTGCACATGGATGTGCTATTTCTGGGGCTTTTACACCTCTCTACAGCCTTTAGCTATGGCCAGCATCAGAGGCACAATACCAACCTAGTTGGAAAGGTTGCAAAATGCCTTAATGTTTTGGTAAGCAAAGTGGTTCAATAAGAGGTCTGATGGACCTCAGCTCATTTCTGATCATGTTTTGCCAGCTGTTGTGGACTAAACATGGGGTATCTGTTGGCTAATATGCGTGCCTCTTGATTTCCACTACAATAGCTCAACTCCCTCACAGGACTCCAGGGTGATGCAAAACTCATAAAGCAGAGGCATCTGTATGTTCTCCTTTAATTACACGCACAATGAAAAATGTAAAGAGAGGCTAAGTTTTCTGCTCAGCGTCATGCCTTCACCCCCCTCCTCACCCACCGCCTTCAGCTGAATGGAAACACATGTTATTGGATGCAAATCTATCTGTGTAAAAGGATCGCTGCTATTTCCCAACTGAGGGATAGGAAAGTCACTGCTGGACACACACTCTCAGAAGCAAGCCAGCCTGGCCATATGAGCCAAGTGCTCCAGTATTTTCCAGCCTCTCAGCCCCGTCTCCAGGAAGGGAGCCTGGGATGTTTGGTTTTTGTTTCTTCCTCCCATTTTCTCCATCTATCCATAGCAACTGCTCCCTAGCTGAGGAAGTTTAACAGGCTCCATCTCCCATCTGTTAGGCACGGATAACAGTGGAAGAACTCTGTCCAGATTCCACAACAGGCCCTCACCCTTAGCAATGCACATGCAGGAAATGCAGGCTGAGAAGTCAGGCTATGTTCCTTGGGAGGTTCTTAGAGTGAGAATATGGCATTCTATTAAGAATTAAGCCTTCCTTATCAAACTGATTCTGTACAAGGGCTAGATAGATTGACTTAAGACTTCTCACTTCTGGAGAGTTAACAGCAAAATCTTGGCTAGGCCACAAATGAAATGAGTTTTTTAGGTCTCATACCATTCCTTTTGTGTGTTTGTCTGCATTACTAAACCCCTTTGTGTTTTGGATACAACTGGTAACGATCAGGCATTTCTGATGAAGAGGAGCCCAGCGTGGAACAGTAGAGGAGTACATTAAGAGAGCAGGTGAGTTGTCAGGCCTGAGTGAGGATCACAAAGTTGTTTTGTGGGCACTAGATAAGATTAGGAGCAACGTTGCTGGTTAGGACTGAGAGGCATTGACAGAACTATACGTGGGAAGCCTGTAGTACACCTCCTTTCAGCATTCCTAACTCTAACCAGCATTTTTAGCTTGCCCCCAAAACACCAAACCCACCCATAACATTAAAAAATGAATCAGTCAATGCCCCTGGGCATCACCCTTTACAAAGCAGATGAAGCACAGTTTCATTTCAAAACAACAAATAGTCTGGTAGCACTTTAAAGACTAACAACACATGTAGATTGTATCATAAGCTTTCGTGGGCACAGCCTACTTCTTCAGTGGGTGAAGAATTCTCATTAATGAATTGACTGATCAGATAACCAGCCCTTTGCTATGCTGATAAGACTTCAAATGGAAATTTGCCAGTTTCCTTCAATATTTCATATCATGTCTCCCTTTATCCCTGTGACGTGTACTGGGATCTCTTGTTACTGATTGGGGAATCTCTTCTCTTAAACCAACTGCAATGGAGGGCAGACAGAAAAAGATTTTATGTTCAGACATTCAAAATACACTTTGATGCCCTAGGCATGATTTGATGGAAACACCAATGGTAAGCAAAGCTTTTACTGTGTGGTCATGGGTGGGTGAGAGTTTTACCTGAGTATAAAATCCAACCCATCAGAGTATGAATTTGTGTGGAGTAGGGAATGATACTCTGTGAGCCTGGGGATGGCGTGTAAGTTAGCAGCTTCAGAGTTCTAATCCCAGCTAGTTTTTTTTTTTCCTTAGGGTTTATCAATTAAAGGAACATCGCCAGGCCAGGTAGCCAACAGACTTGCTGGGCCCCTGGGCAAGATGGAGTGGGGGGCTGGCCCCATACCTCCAGAAGTGGTGGGATTAGCCTCCCCAATCAAGCCTTCAGGATAGCCTGGGATTCCAGTGGTGATTTAAAGGGACTGGGGCAGCTGGCTCCTTGCTTTGCACCACCCATTGTAAGCAGGCCAGGTTAAAAATCAGAGATGTTTTAAATTTCCTGTAATAACATCTCTACTGCCTTTGGTTATTAAGATTGAAAAAAATTAAACATCTCATTTGCTTTTCAAAATTAAAACCGATATTTACTTATTCATTTTAGTATTTCATTCATTTTGGACAATGAACTTGGACTTTGGCCTGGTCTACATTAGTAGCAGCATATGGAGTATGTGTATGTACATGCCACAGTGAAAAGCAAGCTGCATCCATACTGTGGTGCATAGCTATGTGCAGCAGTAAAAGGCTTTGGGCATGGAGAAGGCAATGGGGAAGGGCTGAGGCAGCAGGACATGACACTGCTAAAACCAGTAGATGTGGGAGGCACTGCATGGAAATTTAGGGAGCTGTGGTTCTCAACCTTTCCAGACTACTGTAATCCTTTCAGGAGTCTGATTTGTCTCACATCCCCAAGTTTCACCTCACTTAAAAACCACTTGCTTACAATATCAGACATAAAAATACAGGTGCCACAGCACACTATGACTGAAAAATTGCTTACTTTCTCATTTTGTCTGTATGAAATTTTAGTTTGTACTGACTTTGTTAATGCTTTTTACATAGCCAGGCAAATATCTAGATGAGTTGAAATACCCCCTGGAAAACCTCTGAATATCCCCAGGAGTACGCATACTCCCTGTTTGAGAACCAATGGTGTAGATTAGAATATATGCCCTAAGGTTCCAGGCATGTAGGGCACTCTTACTCACCTGTGCAGTGCCCCACCATGTACAAAGCTATTTGTATCCATGATAGCAAAGTGTGCAATATTTATGCTTTACACACCACCATAAGTGTAGATATAACCATAGTGTTGATTTTATTTGCAAGTTTTATTTCCTTGTCTCCTGACACTAGAATGATACTGAGCCAGAAGTTGTAAATCCAAACTGAAAATGATTTTAACTGATTTCTTTAAAATTATATTTTAAAATTTCCTGTGATATTTGAAGCTTCTAGAATACTGTCTTTAATCAAAAACAAATTAATTAGCCACTTGTGGTTTGAAGATGAATCACTGTGTGAGTGCCTGGGACTAAAACAATATAACTACGAATAAGCTGACTAAAATGATAGCACAAAACACTATTAACAACTGCAAAGAAAAATGATGCATGATAGGTACATGTGTAAGGCACAGGGAGTGAGAGAAACAGACCACTGACAAATATTGTCTTATTGTTTTCTTGTAATGCCCTGTCTGTATTCATCAGGTGTCCCTTGCCTGATACTTAGATTGTAAACATTTTGGGGTAGGGACCATCTTTTGGTTCCTTGCAGCACGAGCACAATGGGATCCAGTTCCATATCTGGAGCTTCAATGTGCTACGGCAGGCCTGCACAACTCGTAAAGCGGCGAGGGCCATATACTCCAAAGAAAACAGCTGCAGGCCGCAAGTAGAGATGCTCAAAAAATACCGAACATGCAGGCTAAAAATTTTTGTCGAGAAAAAGAAAAAAAAAAAAATCACCACTCATGTCTCCGCTTGGCCCCCTGGCATTTGTCTGTCTTGCAGTCTTGCACCCTGCCCCTTGGTGCCTTCTCCTTTCTCCTGACCTGCCCCCCTGCCCTCAGCACAAGCCCCTTCTCTTCCCTTACCTGGCTTCTGCCTTCCAGGTTGCGGGGCTGCTGGAGCCTTTTTTAATCCGGCGATTGCCGGCCGTGACGTCACATCACGCCAGCGTCCTGGCGTCTGCCAGTGTCCCGCTCTCTGGCTCGCGCCCCGCCTCCTTGCGCCGGAGCTGCATGCAGGCAGCCCGGCAGCGAGAATCGCTGCACTTCCCCCTCCCCAGCGGCGCTCTGCTCCTCCGCCCAGCCGGCGGAACGGATGGGGCCGCGCCGCCTGTAGTTGGCTCGGGCCGCACAGTGAGCCCCTGCGGGCCGAATGCGGCCCTCGGGCCGTATGTTGTGCAGGCCTGTGCTACAGTGATACAAACAAAATAAATATCAGTAACTTTTTGTTAGACATGCCATGGCTTTGCCCAAAGAAAGAGGCAGGAAATAAAAAGTAAATATACTTCTGGGGAAAATCTTTGCTAGTTATCACCAAAATGTATTGGTAGGGGGCTCCAAAGCTCTTAGAAGTGCAGAAAAAAGTATTTGAAAAGCAATGGCACCCACAGAAAGAATGATACTATGAACAGGGAATTCAGTCATGATGATGTAAAGGCCAAGAGATGATACACAGAACTGCAAACAATTGGACACCTTAGACTAGAGAAAAATCACCCTTTGTTTCATTCAAATGTGAGCAGACTTTTTTGAAACTTCTGTTTGTGTGGGATTCATCCATACTGTGAATACTATCACTGAAATGGTATAACTGAATTACAGCTTTTAATTGCTTTTACGCTTTGTAATCTCTCTGAAATTTAAACATGGTCACTAGTCCATTCTCCAGCTAGAGAAGAATTGTTCTCTTCAAACTAGATAAAGTACTTGAGAATACCGTGTTCAAGTCAATCACGTTTACTTCTCTTTCTTTAGAGAGGATTTCACAGCTCAACTTAATTATTAAGATATTAACCTTCACATTTAGGGCTTGATTCTTCAATTGCTGACATATTGCAATTTCATTCACTTCAATGGAGTTGTTCCTGATTTAGAACAGGGTATAGAAGAAGAAAACCAGGCTCTCAGGCCACATTTTCCTATACTCTCTTTCACTCTGCTACTTCATTATAGCCTCTTGTATCTGCCACATCTAAACAAATTTTTCCATCACACTGATAATTATTCCTTTTTATGTCTCATTTAGCTCCACTCCTACTGAGCTGAATTCATGCCTGTTACCACGCCACTGAAATGTACGGAGAGACATCAGGAATAAATTTGTCCCATGAAATTCTTTTAATCTTTCCTTAGATCAATACTTCTAACTATTTAATCATGTTTGCTGCTTTTCTTGGAATTCTCTGCAATTTGTCAATATCTCTCTGGTACTGAAGTGCTCACAACTGAATGCATGTTGTAGGTTTAGTCCCAAAAGTACCATAAAATGAAAACCATATCCCAATTTTGGCTGATGATATGATTCATCTGCATCTTTGAAACCCAAAATCTCACTGGACTTTTTGCGTACCATATCATTGTGGAAAGTTGTAAGAAGTTTGCTCTCCATCATCAACCATAGAATTTTCTTGGAATTAGTGTCTTCTACATACATAGAATCTGTGTTTTGGATTATTTCACCCCATGGTTCTTGGTTACATTTTTCCAAGTTGAATCTTGTTTTGCTGTATCCTGCCCATATTTCTAACCTCTCTCTATATCCCTCTTTATCATTGCTCTCTTCTCCCAGTTTACCGTCATTTGCAAATTAATTAACATACTGTTTATCTTATATTCCAGATCATTATTAACATTTAAAAACAAAACTGCCTCTAACACTGATGCCTGGACACCTCTCCCAGCACAATACACTGTCATGTTACCATTATTCTTTTCAGTCAGGCCCCACTGAGGCACTTAGCCAAGCCAATGTCACAGTGCTCCTATTCAAGCCAATAAGATCCAGCTTTTCCAGCAAGATTTCCTGAAGCACTGCACATACCACCCCTGATCTTTTTTTGAGGTAAATCAAACCACACTGAAATTATGTGTAGGACAACAGACTTCCACTATAAATGGAAATTTAGCATGGCAATGGGTTTGGTGCAAAGGGCCTGGAGTTTCTTTCAGAAGTTAGAACACTCCTTTCTAGTCTAGACAATATTCAGGTTGTTCCCTTTTAATGTTTTGGGTTGTCCCAGTCAAAGGGAAGTTTCATGGCAGCATTCTCCAGTGGGTAGTGTATGGAACTAAAAATCAGGAGTTTGGGTTCCATTCTGACTCTGCCATTTACTTAACATGACTTTGGAGAATTTGCTTAGCCAGTTGTGCCTCAGTTTACCCTTCTGTAAAACGGGCAATAACAGCACTTTTGTACAGTGTTTTGATGTCTAAGAATTATAGGTGCTAACATATTATTGTAACATGTTTTGCCACTCCGTGCCCCCTTTGCATTCACCAGTTCCCCTAAATTAAACCCCCTTCCAACTCCATTACAGTTCTGAACAGATGTGGGTAGAGACTCCAGCAATGAGATCCGGTGTGACTGGGCAGGGAGATAGCAACTGCCACAGAAGCTATCTTTGGATGTATTCAAGGAGCTCTTTGCCTTAGTGGTGTGGGACTGAGACCAAACAGTAAAGGGGAAACTTCCCTGATGGGAAAAAACACAGGTGCCAAACCTCATAGGCAGTTTTCCAGGAAACCAAACCCCCACCCCATGTAATCAACTTGGTGTCTCTGTGTGCAACACTGACCTCTACTGCTGGCACATTGGAGCTGACTTTAGAGTTAATGAAGAGCTGGTTCCTTCCCTTCTGCTGTCTTGCTTTCACTCCCCTCTCAGCTCACCTAAGCTGATCCTCCAGTCAGTAGCCCCATCTGTGAATTCTCAATGCAGGGTCATGAACCACTCAGTTCTACTTCTGCAAAGCTGATTCTGCCCTTATGTCACAACTAATAAGTGCCCTGCCTGCACAATATGTATCAATGCAGAAAGAAGAGCTGAATAGTGTTGATCAGAGGTCCTGCATTTGTGGAAGCTGCATTGCTTCAATGCAGGCCGCTGTGCAGGAATGTGGGAGCAAGAAGCATACTCCTGCTGTCCCAGAAAACAGGCCACAACACCATTCCAGACATTGCCTGCAGGAAGAGAAAGACTGAATGGAGCTGGCACAGGACAAGTAGGAAGGGCAGGCAACCACTGTAGGACTGCTCTGCAAGAGGAGAGAAGTGTTGTTAGTCAGTGGGGCAAGGAAGACCCTGAGCCACTATCTAGGGCGCCTCTGTATCTTGTCAAGGTCTGGCTCTTGACAGATGCCTGACTGCTTGCAAGACCAAGTGTGCAGAGGAAACTTAATCCCTGATCACCAGACTGTATCAACTATCCACAAACAAGGGGAATTCCCTCTACTATCTGCATCAGGACTGCTGCTCAAAGAGCTTAGTATGTAACCCCCTCTGGGCCATAAATGCTATCCCTAATGCTTCATTCAGTTTTACAATCCTGATGCCTGTCTGAATGATATTGCACATGCCCTGATCTCACCTGGACACATGCAATTACTTCAACTGCAAGCAATTAATGGCACAGCAGGAGAGAGGCCAGGGATGGGCCCAAGGAACTGTCCCTTGTACATGGAAAGGTTCCATTGTGAAATTTGCATTGCAGCTTCCTAACACATCCTATCTTCCTCCAGTAAAGCAAAATGACAGCGGGGGAGGAGGAGGAGGGCAGAGAGCTGTCAAGTCAGAACTCATCCAGTTCTCTTCTGCCAGCAGTTCTCCCCGCACCTCTCTCTTGCTGTTTCTAATGCTTCATGGGGTTGTGTGATAGATCACGGAACCCTGGGAGGGTCAGATTAATGGGCTCAGTGAATTAGAAAATTTGGATGTGTGGAATTTCTCCAATTTCTAATTAAAAGCACCCGGATTGGGAATCCCGAATATAGCTGTGGAGGGAGTCAGCCTTATGAAGAGACTCTTCAGTGCATACCTCAGCCATCTGAGCACAATGATACTGAAGTGGTGGAGTGTTTTTTCTTAGAGATGGACTGGTTGCCTCAGTGCATGTTAAGCAAAAACAAAGGCCAATATTGCATGCATCTGCTTTTCTGAAAGATAATATACCCATCCCACATATAAGGAACCTTGAATTGGGTGGTAGCTGGTTCTTGCAACAGTTTTGCAGATTTCTTTAAGTTTCTTCACTCCCCCAGGCTATAGGTCAAGAAGCACTATTTGACAATCTTAAACCATTTGCTTCTCTTTAGCAACTGTGAAATCGATCCATTTGCAGGCCATCCCTTTGCATACCCATGGCCTTCCTGCCCTCTGTAGAATCACCACCTCCCAGAGTGCTGAATATTTTTTGTCATGTTTGGGGTTTTATGGAACTTTTTCCAGTTCCACAGAATGTTTCCCTCCCTGCCTTCTCCTCCTTAATTAAAACCATTGTTTTTCTGAGGACAGTTAATTGAAAGAACATGTACTTCTAACTGCCTCTTCCTTGGAAGAAATAAAGAGTGTTCATACTTGTGCTGCTTTTAGGACAACAAGGGGACTATAATAAAATCACAGCAGGACCCAAAACAAAATTATATTCAGACACTCACATAAATCCAAAAGTTTATGATGCTTGAAATCTCTCTCCATATTTTGCACCTTGATTCTAATCTCTCAGGGTATGTCTACACTACAGCATTATTTGAAATATCTAATTTCGAAATAACACGTCTACACACAAAATGCATTTCGAAATAGCATTTGGCTATTTCGAAATAGTGCGTCCACACTGAGTGGACGCTGAATCGCATATGAGGCCGTCCAGAACCAGGTCCGGCAGGGCATCAGGTCAGGAGTTACTTTGTGTGGCTGCTGCCTGAGGCTATCTGAGGCCTGTGCGTAAAGGGACACCCCTCCCTCACCCCGGACAGCCGGTTCTCAGGTTTCCCTGCTTGCTTGCCTACCTCGATGAGGGGCAGCAAAGCATTTTGTCTCTGCATGCTCTGGTTGCCCTCACTTGGGACACCACAGCACTCTGCAACATGGAGCCAGAGCTGCCCCTGGGCACTCTGGTGCTTCTCGTGGACACGTTGCTGCAAACGTGGCTGCACTTTCTGCAGGCTGCCATCCGGGAGGTCCATGGGGGGGCTGTCAGTATCCAGGAGGCCCTGCGGAAGAGCTTCCACCCTGACGAGCACTAAGAGCCTTCTTGGTCTGCCCCATTGGGGGCTTGTGCCTCATTCCTCCCTCACGTCCTTCCACTTACCCCTCCCTTACCCCCCTTCCTGGTGTAAAATAAAATACATGTATTTTCATGAACACAAACTCTCTTTATTTATAAAACTGGGAGGGGAGAATGAAACTCTGGTGAGACTGGGGAAAGGAGGCAGGAGAGGGGAGGAGAAAGGGTGGGAGAGGGGAGGGGGAAACCTGGGAGGAGGGAGCTAGAAGGGGGAAGCAAGGGGAAGAAGGGGGAGGGGAAGCTCAGGGCTCAGGGTTGGGGGGTCTCGCTGGGCCAACTTGATTTTCATGTGAACCTGCTCCTGGGTTCACATGTGGCCTTTGGTGGCCAGGCTGGCAGCTATCCTGCCATAGACGGCCGTGTTCCCCTGTCTAGTACAGAGATCATGGATGTTGGGGACATCCACCCAAACCTGAATAAGGTCCATGATCTCTGCCCTGGACCAGGAAGGCGCCCGCCTTCTCCGGCCCCTGGCAGGCTCCTGGGAGCTGGCAGACTGCTCCTGAGGAGCGGTGGAGGGCTGGCTGCCAGTGGCTTGCTGGCTCATGTTTTGGGGCCACTGGGTCAAGGGCAGTGACTGCTGGCTCTGGGCTGGCAGGCTTGGAGCTGGCACAGGCACTGTGGCCAGAGTCTACCCCTTTAAGGGCTCCAGGAAGAGGGGGGAGGGGGAAGAGTGTTCTTGGTTGAGGCCAGAGTGGCCAGCAGGGCACCTGGGAAGAGATGGAGGGCCCCTATTTCGAAATAAGTGTCTACACAGCACTTATTTTGAAATAGCAGTTTCGAAATTGGCATTATTCCTAGTGGAATGAGGTTTACCAATTTCGAAATAAGCCCTCCACTATTTCGATTTAATTTTGAAATAGCGATTGGCTTGTGTAGACGCTAGGAAAGTTATTTCGAAATAGCTTTGATGTGTAGACATACCCTGAGTCAACAATTGCCTGATGCTCTCTCTTTGTAACTGTGGGGCAAGGACATAGTCAATTGCAGGTTTTTATAGCTGGTGAAATCAGTACAAACAGCAAGAAATTTGTGTGTCTTTATCAAAAAAGATATAAGCATGGGAGATGGCAGAATGTACAAATGGGTTTGGATTTCAAATATCCACAAAATCCTGGAGTATTCAGAGTATTTTGGGTTTTCGTTCAAAGCCCATTTTTAAAAAACATTTGCAAATACTCAGTAACAAAATGTATGTGCACCATTGCCCTCTACTGGATGAAATCAGAATTGTGCAACTATGTGTCATAATCCTATAATGTCAACAATGATTCACCTCTAGCTCAAGTGGTTAGAGCAATTTTGGAGCAGGAAAATCTGAGTGCTCTCTACTGCTACTGTGAAGTTCTGAATCATGAATCACAAAGTTCCTAGATGTACATGGATTTGATCTTTCAGCTCTAAGGATTGTGTAATGTATACCAATAAATTGGGGGCTGATGGGCTCTTTCAGAGATGCCCGTCTTTGCAGTGGAATAGTCAACAGAACAGAATGGTTCAGACCAGGAACTGAATGATGATTTATCCAGTTCAGACTACAAGTGAAAATTTATGTGGGAAGAGTGCATTAATCCAATTTGGACTTAAGCCTGGGCATCAGACATCAAGATTAATTTGTGGTGGAAAGAGCACTGGAGTAGGACTCAGGAGACCTCTGTTCCAGTCACTGTTCTGCTATTCCCCTGCTGACTGACTTTGAGCAGGTCACTTAATCTCTGAGCCTCATTTTCCCCATCTGCACAAAGGGGATAATGATACCTACTTGCTTTGGAAAGTGCTTTGAGTTTTTAAATATGAAAAGGACTGCTTAAGAGGTATGTGTTCATTAGTATCATCACTGAAATGCACAATGAGATCTTGAACAACCATAACTGGTTAGGAGTCAGTCCTGGTTGATCATCTGACCCAATACCCAGCACCTTGGAAACAACACAGCACTACCTAACAGCATCCTGGAATATTGATGCATTACTGACTCAGCAGAAACAGCAAACCTACTGATTCACTGAAGCCACTTCCTGACGTAGCTGGGCTTCTAGTAATTATGCCCGCAAGTATTGACTCTGATCACATCTGCTCCATAGCCAAGGGAGGAACAGAAGTTGGTATATAAGCTGCTGTTAGTAGAACATAAAGTACTTTCTTCGTGCAGCAGCTACACAATATAATGTTTGCACACATTGGTGCACTTTATAATAACTAGAGCCTGACTGAATTCATGGCCATAAAAACATCTTAGGGACTGTGAAATCTGGTCTTTGTGCATGTTTACTCTTTTATATGACACCTTTTTATATGACAAGATAAATGTATATACAAGTATACATCATTTCTCAAGCTGGGAGTCCTGACACAAAAAGGGGTTTTAAGGTGATTGCAGGAAGGGTCACAGCTCTGCCACTCTTACTTCTGTGCTGCATTTAGAATTGGGTGTGAGGCTGCGCCTAGACTGCATGCTTCTTTCAGAAGAAGCTTTTCTGGAAGAGAACTTCCAAAAAAACTTCTTCTGAAAGAGAGCGTCTACCCAGCAAAAGCGCATTGAAAAAGCGATCTGCTTTTTCGAAAGATAGCGTCCACACTGAATGGACGCTCTCTCGCATTTAAGCTGTGATTACTATGGATGGAGTGGCCAGCACGGCACCTGTGCTTTTTCTTCTTTTGAAAGAACTCCCTCTTCCCTATCCACACACACCTTTTTCCGAAAGAGCTCTTTCGGAAAAAGGCTTCTTCCTCGTAGAAAGAGGTTTACCAATGTCGGAAAAACCCCTCTGTTCTTTCGATTTTCTTTCAAAAGAATGTGATTGCAGTGTGGATGTGATTCAAGTTTTTTCGAAAAAACAGCCATTTTTCCGAAAAAACTCTGTAGTGTAGACATAGCCTCAGACAGCAGCAACCTCTGACCAAGAACCCAAGTTTGAATGAAATGCCTCTACCAGCAATAGCGCAGAACACAGGGTGGCATGGTACAGTATTACCACCCTTACTTCTGTGCTGATGCTACTGGGTAGCTGAAGAGCAGTATCTGCTGATTGGGAACCCAGCTCTGAAGGCTGCGCTGCTCCTGGTAGTGGCACTACCCTCAGACCTTGCCACCCATACACCAGCTGCTGCTCTCCAGCCACCCACTTCTGAAGGCAGCATCATGCTGCATCCCACAAGCCTTACAACCCCCTTTTGGGTCAGAACTCCCAGTGTGAGAAATGATGTGCACTTGTATATACTTTTGCCTTGTAGTATAAAAGAATATAGGGAAAAAGGACACAAAAGACCTCTAGTTTGAGAAACCCTGACTTAAGGGCTTTCCGTGTTTCTATTTTGCAGTTTTTAAATACATATTCATGCTTCGTTACAACTCCATGAAATTTAATATTTAAATATCTGAAACTGTGAATTTAATTATTTTTATAATGCTTTGACTGTGAAATTTACAAAAATGGACCATAAATTTGGTAGGGTGCTAATAATAGCCCACAAAAATGCTGTTACAATGGGAACTGTTCTTTGAAAACAAGTGTTACCTCATTTGCTATTCCTGTTCTTTTAAGTCTCTAGATGGAAAAGGTGTTATTGGAAAATTCCATTTCTTTCTCTGTCCTCAGCCTCTCTCTATGGAATTATTCCCCCCAAAATTACTGTGATATGTATAAGACTGAAAAGAGATTTGTTCACAGGACCATGGACATCTGGTACCATAGGTGGGGGAAGGCATTGCCTTCCCAAACTGCCAGCCTGGCCCTGCCCACACTTTGCCCCCAGAACACATACTGTAGGTGTTCTGGGGGCAAAGTGTTGCTTCCCCCAGTGCCCGCTCTCCCTGTGCTCCAGGGCCGGAGAGGCTGGGGACACACATCTTCCTCACTCTCCGTGCTGGGGCAGGGGAGTCTGGGGATGCACGTCCACCTTCCTCCCTGTGCTCTGGATCCGGGGAAGCTAGGGACGCATGTCCTCCTTCCTCCCTGTGCTCTGGGTCCGGGGAAGCTGGGGACGCACGTCCGCCTTCCTCCCTGTGCTCTGGGTCCGGGGAAGCTGGGGACATGTGCGTGCCCACCTGCCCTTCCGATGTTGGGGGGGCGGTGGTAGTGCGCTGCCCTGCATCCCGGTGTTGGGGGGGTGGGGAGGCAGTTTGGCTCCCATGGGGGCTAGGGCCTCAGCAGAAGAGGTGGGGCTGGGGTCTTGCCTTCCCCAGCTCTACCTTCACGGACCGCCCAGGCACAGGACAAGTTAAAGATCTGTGTAGTAGAAAAAGTGAGAATAAGTGAGGGACTGTGTGTACAAGAAATCATCCAGTAGAGCGTGGGACTGCTTGTGTAATATCGCAGCTGTGTCCTCCACATTGTCTTGGTTAATGCTGTATCAAAGCCTGTCTGCACAGACAAGCCTATGTCATTGTGAATACAAGTCCTTGAAGACGTTTGCTCACTAAGGCTAATGGAGTGGTAGGCTCTCTCATGGACAGAGAATAACACTAAAAATATAATGCTCACAAATCAAGCGGTTGGTCTCACTCTGAACATTGAGCTCAATTTGGGTCACATCATCTTAAAAAATACCACCAGAAAAAACATATCCAAATAAAAATATTTCCGTTTTCAGCTAAACTATTTTATTTGGGGGCATCTCACATTTTTGACGAGGAAAAAAATGTTCTATGCGAAGCAGACACTTTTTGAGAAAAACTTTGTTTAGTTAAAATACAATTTTCCATCAATACATTTTTTATGAAAACTTGGCTATCAGTCCTAGTAAATTTATACCATGCTCATCATTATGGTATTTGAGTACCATTCTTCATATTCATCCTGTACATAGGATTGTTGGAAAGTATTTGCATTCAGGCAGATATACCTCAGGCACTGAGTTTTGATAATTATACTTCAGGTTTTAGCTCTCTGAATGTTACTTGCAGGATTCTCTGAGGCAAACACAGGCTATATGCAGCAAAATCAGAAAATTAGCTATGGTTTTACAATCAAACTACGATTTAGCAACACAAATTTTACTATCAATACTGTGTCACACAGGCAACTTTTTCTGTGACTTTCTTGCAGGAGAAAGGGACTAATTTTGTTCCCATTATCTGCAGGCTGAAAAGCCCATAAGCCATGTTTTTTCTGAAGCACTACCAGTTTCTCAGAATACCATAACAAAAGTAGAGATGGGCAAACCCAACTCCATGCTGGAAAATGAGGAAAATTATATACCATGCTGTATGGCACATTGCCAGTGTTTGTTTAATTAATGGTATTAAAGTACTTTGAGATTCCCCCAATAAAAGGTGCACATAATGGATTTTTCAGTTCACTGGCAATTACGAAAAATTGTGGACAATAATAAATATCAGGTCAAACCACTTTTTAAAAAAAATTCAATTAAATTAAAAGTCAGAGAAAAATCTATTGCAAGTCAAATAAAACAATGGTTTGGTTTGGTTTCAAGCTTTTTGAAATTTTTTTTTTAATAAATTGAAGGAAATCTCAAAATGAGAAAGTCATTTTGAACAGAAAAGTTTCATTTAGAAAATGCTGAAACAAAATATTTTAACTTTTTGCAGAATATTCTTTGTTTTCCCTACATAAACAAGTCATGAAAACCAACATGAATTCACAGAATGTGTCTGCGTATGAAAATCTGCATTTTTTCAAGAGAAAAAAGTTTTAGTTTAAAAATGTTAAGTGCAAATATGTTGTGATTATCAGACTATACCCATAGGCAAAAATCTTCTGTAGTCTTATCTTCGTTATTCTTCCTGTAAATTATTGACTCTGGAAATACAAAAACTTGTCACAAGTTTTTAATAACTTTAGTTTCAAAAGAAAAAAAACTCATTTTCTCTGAAGCTACCTTTTCTCTGGATCTGTCTCAGTTAACTTTGGATTTTACCACATATTGAATGCATGTAGCGGCACACAATTGGGTTCTCTAAAAGGAATAGTTACACAGCAAGACTTTACTTTGCTGGTAGTTTTGGCAGCTCCTACTGAAGACTGGGAGCCTTCTGTCTTGCAACCCCAGTGATCTGCCTGCCTGAGCCTGCAGTGCAATTGCTGTAATCCTGCATATATGGTCAAGGAAAAGACAACTTCATTGCAGAACCATATAGCAGGCTGGGATAAGAATCTTGAAATAAATCAGGCCAAGTGTTTCTCGTCTGCTTCCTCTAAGAGCAGGAAGCAGAAACTACTGGATCAGTGGTGTTAGGGAAGAGATGCCTGAAAGGGGTGATATGGTGGGGAGCATACTGCCAAACAAATGTCACTCACTTCAGATTGTCTCTCTCCATTCCTTCTCCCCCCTTCCTGCCCTCCTCATGCAACTCTGATTCTGCAGAGGCAAAGCTGAAGACAAACAGTGAAGCAGTGTACCACGTCATGGGTGGAAATGATGCATCACTGTTATTTCCTTTGGCTAAAGCAGACTACACTTTACAACAGGGATGGAGAATCTCAGGCAGATCCGTGAGACAGATGCAGCCCCTGGTTTCCCTGGATCTGGCCCCCGAGGCTCATGTCCTCCTCCCCCAGCACTGGGGAGCCCTCGCTGGCACTCCAGCCTCGCTGGCACTCCCACCATAGGGCTGGAGCACACAAAATCTACTACCCAGGGCCTCACTAGGCTCTAGTATGCAAGGGGAATTTGGGGATGTCTTTCTCCTTCCCAGTCATGGGCCACTTCAGTGAGAGTTTTTTGTTTTTTTGTTTTTGCTTCTTATTTGGCCCACGACTGATTTTTCTGTGGGTCAGTGGCCCCCAACCCAAGAAAGGTTCCCCAACCCTGGTTTACAAGGTAATATTCTAGTGTGTGGACATAAATTCAAACATAAGTTTTTCCTACAAAACTTGAGGAATGTCCACACTGCAATTGCGTTCTTCCACAAGAAAATCGAAAGAACAGAGGGGTTTTTCCAGCATTGGTAATCATCATTCTGTGAAGAAGGAGCCTTTTTGCAAAAGAATTCTTTCGCAAAAAGGTGTGTGTGGACGGGGAAGAGGGAGTTCTTTCGGAAGAAGAGGAAAGAGGAAAAAGTACAGGTGCCCTGGTGGCCATTCCGTCCATAGCAATCACAGCTTACATGCGAGAGAGCATCCATTCAGTCTGGACACTTTTGAAAAAGCAGATCCCTTTTTTGATGCACTTTTGCAGTGTGGGAGCTCTCTTTTGAAAGAAGTCTTTTTGGAAGAGCTCTTCCAAAAAAAGCTTCTTCCGAAAAAAGCCTATAGTCTAGACATAGCCTCAGTGTACTTGCACATGGTTTCCATCTCTTTCCCTCTCTCCTCCCTCCCCACCACCCCCAACCCCAAAGGAAGAAAATAAAACTGACAGGTCACAGTTCTATTCAGGCACCCCCAATTTTCACAGAGCAGAGGGCCCCAAAAATTTTGATCTGACCCTGATTAGGACTAGGAACTCCTGTAATCTCAATTCTGTCGGTGATTACCTATATGGCCGTAAAGCAAGTCACTTAACCTCTCTCTGTCTGATTTTTTACATGTAAAATTATTATAAGAAAAAAATCAATTTGTATTGGGAAATAATCATTTTAGGCCCTGATCCTGATATGAGCTCTATAAAAGCAACCCTTTGTGGGTGCATAAACCCCATTGAAGTCAGTGTGGCTCTGAAGTCAGGAATGGGGCTATAACAAGACACTGGAGTTCACATCCTATTGCACTATGTTGCAGCCTTGTGCCCTTTAAAAGTGGTAGCTGTAGTTGCAGGTCATGTGCTGGCTCCACAGGAAACTGTTGATTAGCCTTCCTGCCCTCTTAGGCAGAGATACAGAGAGGAGAAACCCAGGCATAGGGAAGAGACTTGACTGTGTGTGCTTGTCAGGTGGAATGCCAGAGAAGAAACATGTCTAGAGCTGCTCAAAATTTCCTAGAGTAGTAGCAGTTTGAAATTAACAATACCCTGGTCGGTTTCATGGTCAGTATTTTGAATATTTTGGGCAAATGTGAAACTGACAAGAATAATGTTAATTTTATTCTTGTCTTGATATAGCTATGAGCAGCAGCTGCAGCAGACACTGGGGAAGAGCCAAAGGAACCAAAACCAAAGCCTAAAGTTCTTGGAATAGAGTAGTGGAGATACCTCAGAACGTGCTGTCTGCTGGGAAGAAGAGAACAAAAAGCTCCTTTTCAGCAAAAAGGAAGAGGTGTTGTTCAAGTGTATTGGATATCTGCTAGGAAGAAATGGATGTGAACAGTGCAGGAATTAATCAGCAGAAACTAAGGATAAAGCCCCTGGAAGGATCCCTAGCATCTTCCTAATAAGTAGGGCTATTTTCATTTTGTTGGGGAGCCATTCGATTTCCAGTCAGTCATTGACTGGTCATCTTAAGTTCTCTGGTCCATAAATGTACGTTAAATACATCAACCCCACAGATACCAATTGTACTTCTTAATTCTTAAAGATTTATTGGATAGCAAAATTAATTTTCCCCCATTTTCTTTAAAAGCACACTTTACTTTCTCTACCCATGTTGCAAAGAATCCTTACAGAATGGCCCAACCCAGAGTGTAAAAAGGGAAACTCTTCTTACTATTATTATAATTTATTGTAAGATTCAACTCCCAGTGTTGTCATTGATATACAGGAGTAACAATAGTCAATATCATGATAAAGTCACTTTACAAAAGAGGAGCCTGACTGTCCTAACACTTGCATCAAGTATAAAACAGCAGTAAGACCACTAAATTAATGGAGCTGAACAGTTGTTCAGTGATCTTACTGATAATTTACATTGGTATAAATAGGCTCAAAGCCAACAAAGAGAACATTTTTCAAACTCTGACAAAATCCTCTATATTGCTGAGCTAGGAGAACTTCTATTTACTACTATATAGGGCAGAATTTGATTTTAGACCCAGTCTGGAAACTTTGAGCCTTATGCCAATCTCATTGACAGCTTGTTTACACCGGTTTTACATTACTGGTTTGAGTGGAATTACTCCTCCGTTACATAAGTTTAAGTGAGAAGAATCAAGCTCTTCTAGTTGAGACAACCCTCAAGCTTAGCTTTGAATTTAATCTCTTTTGGAAAAAAACCCCACAAGATTTTTCCTTTCATGACCAGTTCTGGTAAAAGTTAGCACCTTTTTCCTCTGATGTACAGCTTTACTATCTTTGGTAACTCAGTATGGACATTTTAAGTCAATTGCTCCAAGAAATGCTGACATCCTGTTTCTTGAACAGGAGCTTTGTACAGTGCAAACTGACTCAAAAGACATTTCTTTCTCTCTCTCGGTGTGTTCTATAGAAACATAGGAGAAATCAGTAGATCTTTCTCTTGGTTAATAATAGATTCAATTATTCAAAAGTTACAGTATACACTGTCTGCAGTTTCTGAGTAAGAGATTTCCATTGCAAATTATCGTTTATTATATTGGTGCATAATAATTATACTGTATCCACTTGGTCTCTGCAATCAAGACCTGAAGAGGAACAAACCTCTGACAAATGACAGTATTTATCTGCTGCTGCTCTTAGCTTCCTAAGCATCTTTTTTGGACTCTGAACCCTCTGACTTCCAAGAACTACACAGGCACCATCAGAAACACAAACAAAACAATGTTTAACTTCTGTCAGACTTCTAAAACCTGAGTTTCTGAAAAGAGCAAATACAGAGCTTGTGCTAAAAAGGAGATTATAGAATGTTTTCTGTGTATCATTTTAAAAACACTGTAGTAATTACGGCAATGATTTCAAGCCCTGCAGTAACTCTGGAATGTGCTGTAAAGTTTTGGGCCAAGTAAGGGAGTATATTTTTCAGTGACCGTAAAAAAGTTTCACAGCTCGCAGTAACTCTAGGCAACAGTTCATTAAGGCAGGATAATTGCAGCCGTGTAGCACGCTCTCTTTATTTAAGAGCACATGAAAGCCATAAAGTACCCCTAAGTAGCAATCAACAAAGGGTCATTCGGGTGTTTATATAAGCGTTTCTGCAGGGAGGACAGAGCCTGTAACCCTGCCTCTCTTCCTTGCACCCCCGTGATGCCTGCAGCCCCCTCAGCCCAGCAGCTCGGAGGCTCCAGGCAGACACATGGGACAGGGGGGACGGCTCAGCCCCAGCCGCCTCATGCCTCCCCCTGCCCAGCTTTTCGGCTGGCCGAAGGCACCTTCCCGGCAGAGGGGGCGGCCCCAGCCCAGGGAGTCCACCTCACGCTCAGCTTTCACCTCTCCCTGGCTGGCCCCTCCACGCTGGGTCGTTCCCCCCACCCAGCCCCTGGGCAGAGCCGCTCCCCGCCTCAAACCTTGTCCGGCGGGTGGTCGAGGTTCTGCAGCCGCTCCTTGTCCGAGCCGCTCCGGATCTCCACCGCGGGGGCGGCGGCGGCGGCGGCGGGGGGGGTCTGCCGCGGGGGCTCCGGCGCCGGCGGCTGCCGGTTGCCCCGGGCTCCGCGCTGCCCCACGCTCAGGGCCCCGAAGTCCAGCGTCTTGCTCTCGAAGGCGCCCTCCACGCTGCAGAACATGCCGCCGTACTTCTGCCGCGGCACCTGGGCCGTGGTGCCCGGCCGCGCCAGGTACACGGGTAGTTCGTCCTCCTCCCGGCCCCGCCGGCCGCCGCCGCCGCCGCCGCCCGAGGCCATGGCCGGGATCCGGAGCCGCGAGCCGAGCGCCGCGTCCTGAGGCAGGGGCAGCAGCGAGCGCCGCGCGCGGGGAGGCGAGGGGAGGGGGGGGGGAGTTGGCGGGGGTTCTGCTGCTGCGGCGCCTCCGCCTGGGCGGGGAGCGGGACACGCGGGCTCAGCAGGGGGCTGGGCAGGGCACCCAGGGGCTGGGCCCCTCCCGCGCTCTGGGCTATGAGCGCTGGCCGGGGCTGCAGCTGGGGCGGAAGGTCGGGCACTGGCGCTCACAAGTGCTGCTCCTCAGGGCGGAGGGCTGAGTACTTGCCTCCCCCCGCGCCCGGCAGAGAGCGGTCCCTCCCTCGCGCGGGGCAAGGGGCTGTACGCTCCCTCGGATCTCCCCGGGCACCCGCCCCTTTGTGCACACCACACGTGCATCAAGAATCCTGGATGCACACGAGGAACGAGGCCGGGTCCTGTGATTTCACTGAGACTGTTTCCAATGTCAGGGACCCAAAGGGAACAGAATCTGGTTCTAGGTGTGAATGTCGGTGCTCAGCTCTGCACCCCGTGATAGATAGAGTGCTACTGCACATTCCCTTTCCCTGAGTGTTAACACTGGTGAGTAGAAAGCCTTGCAACCTGACCTGAACCCAACTGTTATTTCTGGTCCCCTGCTCCTGCCCATGGGCCAGGATCAGTGAGGCCAGTGGTGGTGGATGCTGCAGAGTGAGTGTAGTGATGAGTTGCAGTATCTGTCACTCCAAACACACTCTGCACTGTGAGGTAGTGGCCGCTGCCTTGCTGATCCTACTGGTTGGAAGTGGCTTGAAGCGGATCTCAGGCATGTGGAATGGGAAGGTCCCACTAGGCCAAGGAAGTGGGGGAAGCATTGGATTTGGGCCTGGTCAGTCATGAAAATGATTCAAAAGTCTTAGGTTAGGTCCAGGTTGGGCTTTAAAATTAGGCCTCAGCAGACTTCTGCCCATCATTACGCCTAGTGCCCAGCTCTGCTCTGTAGGAAATGCTAATGCTAATTCACTCTGGAATGAATACAGGAACTACTCACAAACTGTGAGGAATAATTAGAGATGTGAATGGGAACCTGGCAAATATCAGCTGTGGCTGGGGGGGCTGAGAGCAGGGAGCAGAGGCAACTGCATGGTGGTGGTGGGGGGCAGGGCAGGGAAGGAGCAGCAGCAGTGGCAGCTTCCATGCAGCCAAGAGGGCCGGCAACAGTAGCTCCCCACAGCCGGGATGCCAGGCAGGAGTGGTTCCCAACTGGGATCCTGCGCTTAATCAGTTAACTGGTTATGCCTAGGCTACGTCTACACTGGCGCGTTCTCATTCCAAAACTCTTTTGCGGAAGAGTTCTTGTGCAAAAACTCTTCCAGAAGAGAGTGTCTACACTGGCATGTGCTTTTGCGCAAGAGTATCCATGCCAGTGTAGACGCTCTCTTGTGCAAGAAAGCTCTGATGTCTATTTTAACCATAGGGCTTTCTTGCGCAAGAAATTAATGTTGCCTGTCTACACTGGCCTCTTCTGGAAGAACTCTTGCGCAAGAGAGCTTATTCCTGAGCGGGAGCATCAGAGTTCTCGTGCAAGAAGCCCTGATTTTATACATTAGAATGTCAGTTTACTTGCGCAAGAACACGCGGCCAGTGTAGACAGGCAGCAAGTTTTTGCGCAAGAGCGGCCGCTTTTGCGCGAGATCGCACCAGTGTAGACACAGCCCCAGGCTGTGTCTAGACTGGCAAGTTTTTTTGCGGAAAAACTTGCCAGCTGTCTAGACTGTCCGCTTGAATTTGCGCAAGAACACTGACGATCTAATGTATGATCGTCAGTGTTCTTGTGCAAATACTATGATGCTCCCATTCGGGAAAAAGCCCTCTTGCGCAAATGTATTTGCGCAAGAGGGCCAGTGTAGACAGGGGAGGACTGTTTTTGTGCAAAAAAGCC
Organism: Pelochelys cantorii; assembly: GCA_032595735.1. Classification (NCBI taxonomy): domain Eukaryota; kingdom Metazoa; phylum Chordata; order Testudines; family Trionychidae; genus Pelochelys; species Pelochelys cantorii. The sequence continues at coordinate 22,209,436 of CM064340.1, forward strand.
CCGATGGTGAAAATGGCGATCGGGGCTTTCTTGCGCAAAACCGCGTCTAGAGTGGCACGGATGCTTTTCCGCAAAAAGTGCTTTTGCGCAAAAGCGTCCATGCCACTCTAGACGCGGTTTTCCTCAAATGCTTTTAACGGAAAAGCTTTTCCGTTAAAAGCATTTGTGGAAAATCATGCCAGTCTAGATGCAGCCCTAGTGTTTAACCCGTTAACTGATTAACCAGGATTTTATATCCCAAAGAATAATACTTAGCTCTTATACTGGTGTGAGCCTGTGGGCCAGAGGACTCAGGAGGAGCAGCAGGCAGCCTCAGCTGGCCAGAGGATGGGGCTGGTGGCAGGAGCTGGTGCTGAGCCCGCAGGGGACCAGCCAGGGGTGGGGCTGGCCACTGGAGCCAATACATAGCACACAGCTGCTAGGGCACCACAGGTAAATAGGATGAAGTTTAACAGGGACAAATGCAAAGTAGTCCACTTAGGAAGGAACAATCAGTTTCACACATACTAATGGGAAGTGACTGTCTAGGAAGGAATACTGCTGAAAGGGGTCTTGGGGTCATAATGGACCAGAAACTAAATATGAGTCAACAGTGTGGCACTGTTGCAAAAAAAGCAAACATGATTCTGGGATGCATTGACAGGTGTGCTGTGAGCAAGACACGAGAAGTCATTCTTCTGCTCTACTCTGCACTGGTTAGACCTCAGTTGGAGTATTGTGTCCAGTTCTGGGCATCACATTTCAAGAAAGATGTGGAAAAAATAGAGAAGGTCCAGAGAAGAGCAACACAAACGATTAAAGGCCTAGAAAACATGACCTGTGAGGGAAGACTGAAAGAACTGGGGTTGTTTAGTTTAGAAAAGAGGAGACTGTGAGAGGGGACAGATAGCAGTTTTCAAGTATCTAAAAGAGTGTTACAAGGAAGGGGGAGAAAAATTCTTCTTGGCCTCTGATGATAGGACAGGAAGCAATGGGCTTAAACTGCAGCAAGGGAGGTTTAGGTTGGACATTAGGAAAAACTTCTTAACTGTCAGGGCGGGTAAACACTGGAATAAATTGCCTAGGGAGATTGTAGAATTGGAGATATTTAAGAGCAGGCTGGATAGACATCTATCAGGGATGATCTAGAGACGGTGCTTGGTTCTGCCGTGAGGTCAGGGGACTGGACTTGATAATCTGTCGAGGTCCCTTCCACTTCTAGTCTATGGTTCTATGATTCCGTGGACAAAAGCACCTGTGCTCTCTTGTGAATGAACACATCTTAAGGTGCAGCATTTCCCATGGAAGGAAGTGTGCCAGCGGAAATGACAGCAGTCCACCACATGCAGAGCCATTTCCTGGTGGAGATGTCTTCAACTCCAGCCAACATGGCTTAAGCGAGTGTGAGGGTGAGGGGTGGGCGGGGTGGAAATGTTCTTAGTTTCTGGTGTTGAACAGGATACTGAAAAACCACAGCAAAGACATAGTGCCTGTATGATCAGCAATGCAAGAGCCCAGGGTGAAATCAATTATTAGGGAAAATCCAAAATACTACAGGATCAAGATATAAAAAAGAAATATGAAGCCAAAGGATGTCAGTGAGCCTAGGTAAGCTATGCTCACAGAATCACACTTATCACTCAATAGAATGCACTATTGGCACAGTTCTACCATCAATTACATGAATACAATCCCATAGATTTAATTTGCTACCTTTGAAATCAAGCTGAATCAAGCTTTGTAAGTCTGTAAAAGATTACTATGTCTCTTTTATCCATGCAACTTGGTTATACATATACATGCTCCTTTGATGGCAGAAATAGCTCCTTGGGGAAGGTGTTCAGTGATGCTTTTGCATATATAGGCCATCCTCGCTATAAGTCCAAGATACATTCCAAAAAACGTGGATTTATAGTGAAACAACTTAAAGCAGAAAATGTTTTTTCCGCGGCTGACTTCCATTTGTGCCAATGGTTTTGTGTGCATGCAAGTTAAGAGCGGGGAATGGGAGAACTTAAGGCTGTCAAGTGATTAAAAAAATTAATTGTGATTAATTGCACGATTAAAAAATTTAATCACGTGATTAATTGCATGTGCTGCCCCTTTGAAATGCTGTGGCAGAGTTTCAAAGGGGCTGCGCCGCGGAAGCCTGGGATCAGCTGGAGTCCTCAGCTGACTGACCCCAGGCTCAATGCAGCTGCCTCTTTGAAACGCAGTGGCGGCATTTCAAAGGGGCAGCACTGCAGGAGCCCTGGATCAGCTGGAGTCCCCAGCTGACCCTGACTCTGTGCAGTGCTGCCCCTTGGAAAGGCTGCCCTGGAAGGCCCCAGCTGACCCTGGGCTCCATGCAGTGTTGCTCCTTTGAAGTGCTGGAGTGGCACTTCAAAGGGGCAGTAGAACATGGAGCCGGGGATCAGCTGGAGTGCCCAGCTGATCCCCTGCTCTTCATTGCGCTGCCCCTTTGAAATGCCACAGATGGTTCTTGATGTCTGTGTAGAATCTGGTGTTGGTCATCTTCCTTTCCAAGTGCAAGCTAATGGTTCTTATCAGCCTCTTGTAACTATTTAGTTTTTAAGGTGCTACTAAACTATTTGTTGTTTTTTAAGTTTTTCCTGTTACAGACTAACTCGGCTATCCCTCTGAAGCTTATCTGCTCACTGTCTCTTTTTTTTTTTTCTTCCTTTCCTCCACTTTTTTCCCTTCTCCCTCCTCCCCCCTTCCCTTATTTATTCTTGGATCTGGACTTCCAACACTCCTGTCATCTGAAGAAGTGATTGTGCCCACAAAAGCTCATGATACCATCTACATGTTTTGTTAGTCTTTAAGGTGCTACTAAACTATTTGGTTTTTAAAAAAATGTTTTTAGTAATACCAGTAGGAAAACTACTATGCAGGCGGAAGCCAGCGGAATCTGGAAATTCTGTGCATGGGCCACACAAAACCCCAATGGGTTGCATGCAGTCTGTGAGCCTCAGGTTGCCCACCACTGAGTTAAGGAAATGCTAATAGTCCCATGAATGAGAGGATGGGAAACATGGCTTTTTTTTGTTGAAGAACTGTGACTTTGGGGTGCTCTTTCAAAACACAGGCCAAGCACAAGAGAGACTAAAGAGGAGTTAGTAATAGAGAGGTAGCCGTGTTAGTCTGATCTTGCTAAAACAAAAGGAAAAAACTATGTAGCACTTTAAAGACTAATAAGATGGTTTAATAGGTGATGAGCTTTCATGGGCCAGACCCACTTCCTCAGATCATATTCTGGAAGAGAATAGGCATGACCATATATACCAAAGGCATACAATGAAAAAAATGAACACATTATAAAACTGACAAATCAGATTTAGTGCAGAAGCTAGGGTGAGGGGGAGGGAGGGAGGGAACAGGAGTTAGGTTCTATTTCAGATGTATTTGCTTTGGGATTGTTTTATATTCTTGTGACAGGGTTCAGTCACAGAAGACCCGTTGGGGGTGCTTCCCGGTGTGCTGACAAAACCACTAACGATCGCCCCTTTGATCTCGGAGGCTTCTAACCACTCTGTCCTGCTGGGCCAGAGCCCCTGGTTTCCCCCAGCTAAGGCACAGAGCTGAAATCACCCCTCTGAGGAGCAATATAGACTCTGAAACTCTTCAGGTCTGAGGAAAATGCAGTTTTGGGCCCAGCTTCCAGGGAAACCACTCACCAATTGGGATCAGAACCCCCAAATAAATTATTCAGGTAAGCCTCCTTTAACAATACAAGGAGTATGTACACTGATTGCTCCCCCAGGTAACAGTCATTTATGCTGGGCTTGGTAGTAAATACAAGTGATTTATTTAAGTGCAAGCAGTAGGCTTTAAGGAAGAGCAAAGTAGATTACAAATTTAAAATAACAGAAAACGTATAACTAGTTCTAACACTAAAACCTCAGTACAAAATTACTTTAAAATTATTCTTATTTCAGCTAAGCCTCCAAACCAGAGTAGATCTTTTCCCCCTGGGGTCTTTGATTCATTCTCTTGGGAGTGACATGCCAGCCAAAGACCAAGAACTGAAAAACTTTGCATCTTAAATAGCCTTATTTTAGGGCAGGAATTCTTTGTCTCAGTACATTTCACCCTTCCATGGAAAATTATCTGGTCAGACCCTACCAGTTAAGGGGGTCACATGACTTTCTAAGACTATCCACTGCTTAGACTTAAAGGACAAAAGAGGCTATTTACAGGTGATCACCCAGACATTGAGGGAAACACCCCTGATGGCTTTCATTTACATATTTAAAACAATAAACCATTCTATACTCCATATTTCTAACTCTACATACAAGAATGATACATACTCCAAAATAAGATATACAAATCCAGCAGATTGAGACATTAAAATAGATAGGTTATATGAGGTATTCTGTCCAAAGCATCTTCAAATTATGCATTTTTGTGTCCATAAGTCAATTCCATAATGCATGGGGGATGGAGGGAATCCTCATAATTCTGTCAGCTGAGATCTGACCTGGTCTTTCACAGGAATCAAGGATGGATATAGGAACCTTTTACTCTTCCGTATGGGATGCCATTTTATCCAGAAATATACTAGATAGCTGCCCCTTTCTCCAGTCCCATCCCCTACTGCCCCAATGTGGTTATAGCTGTCCTAGTCCCTATCTCTGGCCTCTTGCTACTACCTTGTGGTCATTCTGCAGTATAACTGTCCCTCCTGCTAGATCCCTCCCATGCTACCAGACCATTTGTTGTTTTTTTTCTATCACATTCCAGGCACGTCCCATTGTTCTGGCACACCTAAACCCTTGACTTCCTTTAAGTTGTGATAAGAGGGAGCTGCATACCAAATTAGGAGGAGTTCTTAAACAAACGGACTCACAGATGGACACACACACACATTTCTAAATGATTAAATGGATTTAACTTTATTTAAATAATGTATTTTTCCTTTGACAGAAATGAATCATTAAAATTATTATCCAGGCACAGTGGCCAACCTACAAAGCCCTACCGCCCAAACTACCACCCCTTTGTCGACTGCACAGGATAGTTGGAAATAAGGGAAGCAAAATGATCATGGCCATAGATGATCTGTCCCAACATACTTACCAACTTCTACAGGAGGGAGTTTCACTGAAAAGTCCTTGTTTCCAACTTGAGCTCAAATGAATCTTGACATGGCAAGGAAAGACAACTTAGGTGATCTTGGTTGCCTTTGAGTGCATAAGGTTGAACAATGTAGGCACTTGGGTCCTAGAGCATAGTTTCTTAGTCCAATAATTGAACAATTATGTGGTCCTAGAACAATAGTGCCATTCTTCTAGTTGTTTCAGGGGGTAGCCGAGTTAGTCTGTAGAGCAGTGGTCTCCAACCTTTTTACACCGAAGATCACTTTTTAAATCTCAGAACAGGCGAAGATCTACTGCCCTGCCCCTTCCTTGAAGCCCCTCCCTCTCTATTCTCCTCCTGTCCATCACTTGCTATCCCCAGCCCTTACTTACACACTCTGATAAACACTTTATTTTTAAATTATGCGATATATAAAATTAAAATCACGTGTTTATAGTTATGAAATAAATGGTCTGTTTTTTATTCATGCTATTTAAATCTAAAATGAAGCATTTATAATTATACATTTTGTGGGGACAGAGTTCTGCGGCTGGGGGCAGGGGAGAGGGATCAGGGTGCTGGGAGGGCAGAGGACAGGGTTCTGCAGCAGGGGACAGGGTGCCAGTGGGGATAGAGTTCGGGGAGTGGGGACGGGAGTGGGGACAGAGTTCTGTAGCTGGGGACAGAGGAGTGGGGACAGAGTTCGGGGAGTGGGGACAGAGTTCTGTAGCTGGGGACAGGGGAATGGGGACAGAGTTTGGGGAGTGGGGACGGGAATGGGGACAGAGTTCTGTAGCTGGGGACAGGGGAATGGGGACAGAGTTCGGGGAGTGGGGACAGGAGTGGGGACAGAGTTCTGTAGCTGGGGACAGGGGAGTGGAGTCTGGGGAGTGGGGACAGGGTGCCAGTGGCAGCAGAGTCACCTGCATCTGCCTCCTCCCAGGATTCTCTCTCCCTTCCCCCCCCCACGGGAAGCCAGCACATGCCTCCTCCAGGCCCCCCGCAGTGCAGGGAAACCCCAAGCGTGCCTGCCCCGGGGCTAACCCCCGCGGGAGCCTGCCCCGGGGCTAACCCCCGCCTCCCGCAGTGGGACCAAACCCCCGTGGGAGCCTGCCTCTACACCAGGGGCAACCCCCACCCCTCCCGCGGCGGGGCCAAACCCCCCTTCCGCGGTGTGGCGCAGCCCTGCCCTTCCCCTCCTGCAGCATGGCCAACCCCCGCGGGCGCCTGTCCCGGGGTCAAACCCCGCTCCCACGGCGCAGCCCGGCCCGGCCCGGCCAACTCCCTCCCCTCCCGCAGCGTGGCCAAACCCCGGGGCCGACTCCCACTCCCGTGGCGCAGGGAAAGCCCTGTGGCTAACTCACCCCTCCGGCGCCAGCGGCGCAGGGAAGCCTCCGCACTCCTCCTCTAGGGCCGACGCCCCCTCCCCCAGCACGCAACAGAGCTGTGGGAGGGGGAGCAGCCCGCGCACTTCCGGAACCCCCAGAAGTGACGCGGGCTTCAGAGAGGACTTCCGTCCACCCAGAGGTAGGTAGTGGGGCTTCTCGGGCATGAGGGGAAAATGGGCGGCAGGGTTACCCAAACGCCTCGCGATCGACTGGTTGAGGCCTCGCGATCGACAGGTTGGTGACCACGGCTGTAGAGGATAAACTTAAAAAACAACAAATAGTTTCTGATAGCACTTTATAGACTAACAAAACATGTAGATGGTATCATGAGCTTTTGTGGGCACAGCCCACTTCTTCAGATGACCGGAGTTTTGAGTTTAGGATGTCCAGACCCAAAATAAGCAGGGGAGAAGTTAACAGTAGCCTAGGTCTCATTCCACTAGTTGGGCCATTTTCGTTGTCAGTGGAAACATAAATGCAGGGAACAACATTGTTTTTTGGGAAATTATCCCTTCTGTTGACATGCATGTATATGATTTTAGCACTGGTAATAAGTAGCTCATCAAACTGAGTAAGAATAAACTTTCATTAAGCCGGACACTCAACGAAGGAAACTAGTCATCAGTCGCATTACAAGGCTAACAGTGATAATTATGAATGAGGGGATGGGGTTCAGCCTTCTTAGAAATGCCCCTAGGCAAATCCCTTTCTGACTCAGGATTAGTTAATGAGATGGGACATAATCACCCTGCCTGGTGTGAACATATTCTAATTTTGCAAACTGGGCCCCTTTGTTTGTTTCCTTTGTTGTTCTTGTCTTCTGCTGCCAGAGCAGTAGTTAGTACCTAATTAGGGAAATCACTGAGTCAAAATGATTACTAAGCAATATGCTGAAATAGTCACTGTGATGCACAAAACATGGTGCAACATTCATGTATATTTTTCATTTGCACTAACCTGTTTGTAGAGTTCAGTCTGTTTGAACTATTTGAAGGGGGGGATACAGCTGCTTGGTGAATCATACAAACTGCAAAGTTATTCATAAAGGAGTTTTATTAGGTCATCTAATACACTGTCTGCCAAGACAGACTCACTCCCTGACCCTGCTCTGTATTTTCTAGTGTTTTGTCTTTTCTAGTATTTTCTAGTGTTTTTCATCCATTTTTCAGTGTTTCGCACTGTTGGATGATTAGCTGATTTATTAAACTGTCCACTATTGATCAATAAACTTTTTTTGGTAGCCCTTTTCCCTAAATGCTCTATTGAAATGAAATTGTCTGTAATAAAAATGGAATGGAGTTTGTTTTAAAAAAAAAAAAAAAAAGACATTTCCAAATCATTAGTTTCGTCTTTGCATTACCATGGTCTCTTGTCTACTGGAAATTGCTGAGTGCACCTGGAAGTTAGGATCTGATTTTCTTTTCCATTGTCTCATTGACAAAATGAAATGCATGTCAGCCCTTGTTCTTGTTTTAAGGTACAAGCACGTTTCTATACTGAGTAACAAAAACACTTATTAAACTATAGTGCTGAAAACTATAGCTGGATTTTATAAAGGGAGGGATCATTTTATAAACAATGTAGAAAATCTGTAGTTCTTTAATTAGATTATTTTCACGTTACCCCTTAAATTTCTCTTTGATAAGCTAAATATATTATGCACCTGGAACTTCTCACTACAAAACACGCATTCTCACAGCTCTTTTTTTAAACCCTCTCCAGTTTATCAATATCCAGCTTGAAGTGTGGATACCAGAATTGGACACGATATTCCAGTGGCAGTTGCACCGACATCTTGTACAGAGGTAATGTAAGTTCTCTATTTCCACTTGGTAGACTCCTGTTAAGCTCTTGTAGCCACAGGGTCACTGTGCCATGCTGGCTCTGAAAGAATTAACTAGAGCTGGAGAACTCAATTAGAGCACCTTGTTGTACCTGGAGGGTGGGCCAAGTCTAATTAAAGATGAGTCACAGCTTCTGGAGGAAGGGGACAAAGATGAGCCACAGCTGCTGTCCACTTCATTATTTACCACTTCCCCATCAGTGTCACTTACAGGCTTCATCACTAATGACTTTGTTGGGTTTTTTTAAAATAATGTATAATGGTTGTTGATAAAAATATCACATAACTTAGGGCTAAGAACCTAACAGTGAGTGGTCCAGTTAGAAATACACTTACCTGATAATTCCCTGTTGACAACTACGTTTAGGGTGTGTCTACACTGCACTCATAGCTTGAAATAAGCTACACAATTTGAACTACACAAATTGCGTAGCTTATTTTGAGTCAATTTCAAAATCGCTTATTTCAAAATTTGAGGCTGTCTACACAGCACTTATTTTGCAATAAATCACTATTCCGAAACATCCCTTACTCCTCATGGGATGAGGTTTATAGGGATGTCGGAATAGGGTGCCCTCAAAAGATGCTGAATAGCCTTAGAGACCCATCAGCAGTGTTCCCTCTAAGCTGCGTGGCAGCACAGCTTCCCAGGTAATTAATCAGCCCCGCCCAGTGAGTCAGCTCCCTGCTGGGAGCCCTAAGCTGCTGACTGGACAAGGCTGATTAATCACTTGTGAAGCTGGGCCACTGCGCAGCTTAGAGGGAACACTGCGGATCAAGCAGTTTTTTAATGTGTTTTAATATTTTAGTATGAGTCTTGTTGATTTTATATCACTCTAATTTCTTAATAAAAATGTTGTGTGGTGTCAAGTCAAATATTTTATGAAGTCTTAGATATATTACATTCACTTTATTATCTACCAATCCTATAGTCTCATTAAAGAAAAGTTAGTTTGTAACTTCCCCCCCCATGTTGATGGGCATTCATTATTAATCAAGTCCTGTATCAACTATTTATCTTCTGGCTCAGACAGCTATATTTCTGGATCTAACAAGACAAGTCGTTTTCAAGAAAATGCATACTAAATTGCACCCTTCCACAGCATCATTGCTCCAGCCTGTCATAGATGCTGCCCCTTGCTCGTCCCCATAACAAACCCTTCTTTGGGTTGTGTGTGCCCAAGGGGAAAGGAATGTGGGGAGGGGAGGCATACATTCACACAGAGCAGTTCAAACCAAACCACAAAATAAAGAAAAATTACCTTGAATGTGACTAGATTCACTTTTCCCCTTACTTACTTCCAATTTTCTCTTTGTTCAGTCTGCTCACATGCCGCAAATTCCTTGGAGACGTGGTAGTCCTGTCTGGATTTAAATCATTCTGTCTCTCTCAACTCCTGTTTTTTTTCTCTCCCACACAAAGAAAGCAGCGAGGAATCAACACTCTATCTCGATTGGTTCTCCCAGCCCCCTGGCCAACACCTTTGCTAGATACCTGAGTTTAACCCCTTAGTCACCAGGTGCTGATCGGCACTCCTCCTGTCCATTACAGCTATGGATTTCAGCAGTGGGCCCTACTAGTGTTTTTGTGCTCATTATATGGTTATTAAAGAAAGGCCTGAGATGTCCTGGATCTGAGAAGTTTGGATCCAGAACTGGATCCAAATCTGTTTTGAACGAGAGCTTGGGGATGTTTGAATTCAGACTTCCAGTTCAAGCTTATTATACTGATTGGAACTAGGGATATAAGCAACTAGTCGAGTAGTGGCTTGACTAGTCACTTCCCTCCCCACTTGCTGCCTCTATCAGAGAGAGGCAGCAAGTGGGGAGGGAAGTGACTAGTCAAGCCACTACTCGACTAGTTGCTATCAGAGAGAGGCAGCAAGGGGCGGGGATAGCCAAGAGCCGATGCTGGAGGGAGCAGGCTTAAAAGCCGGTTCCCCCCAGCACTGTCTGGGGAGGGCAGGGGAGGCAGAGGTGTAGCTGGGACCGAGCGTGAGCTGGGAATCATCTGATGTTGCACCTCTTCTTTTTAAATGTATTAAGAGCCTGGCAGCTCTTAATGTATTTAAAAAGCAGAGCCGCAGTGGGGTTAGCTCCCCAGGCCAGGAGCTAACCCTGCTGCAGCTCTGCAGTTTTCCCCCTTATCGACTAATTGAGTAGTCGATGGAAATTCTGCTCCATTAGCTGATTACGCACAATTTTACATCCCTAATTGGAACTGCACATCAAACCAAACTCCCTCAAAGCTCAGGGCACTGGATACAGGTTCCATAATTGTCATTTCATTTTCTAATATTGAGCACTTATGCTATGGCAAAATTGTCTCTGGCTATATAAAACAGAAATGAATAGACCTTCCCTGCCCAAATACCTTCCACTATAAGCGCCCCATTTAAGTGCAACTGAAGTCCACAACAGTTTTACCTTTGAGTTCAGTGGGGGCAGCAATGGGACAATAACTTTGGCTTAGCAGCGGTAGTTGTGGTGTGACTAAGGCCTGACCACAGCAGTCCATAGCAGTCATGCACAATGATACCATGATTTTCATATCCATGGCTTTTGATAAGTCTATGTTATTTTATGCTGGCTTGCAATATTTTGATGCACCCTAGCATCTCCTAACTCTCTGTTATCACAGCACATTGATTATCTTGTCCTTTACATCAAAAAGGCGAAATAGAAAGGTTCTGCCAGGTAGAAAGTCATGTTGTGACGTGTAACTCTTTACTTTTCGATTTTAAGTGTTTTCCTGCAGTTACTCTCTTTTTTTGAGGGGTTAGGGCCAGATACTATATGGTGCAGGCACTATAACTGGTTTTTTTTCACAATGATCATTTGACTTAAAGAATCTTATATTGAGATTTGACCCCTTCCTCACCCAGCCCCAAGCCTGAGCTTCTGAAAGTCATGTCCTGAGTGAGGATGTTTCCTTCCTTGATGCCAAATCAATGTAAAATGTGTTTACCCTGGTTTTCCTCTAGGCCTGGAGACAGCAGACCTTGGTAATTGTGCATGGAAGGAAAATAATGATGGCATAATCTTATTAGCATGGTTGATATACATCTGACTTCATAGATGATTTGCTGCTGCAGTTTACTTGAAAATGCAATAAAAAGAAATTAGGGCATGTAGGAGGAAGAACCATCTCCTCTTCCAGGACTAGTATGAGACTCTTTCTAAAAATGCCATGGAAAACTTCACTCTATGGCTACAGTTACACTGTAACCTTCTTCTGGAAAAGCTTATGCAAATGAAGCACAGCACGGAATATTGCCATGCTTCAGTTGCATAATTAATTAACAGCCGCTTTTGTGCAAGAGGCTTTTGCGAAAAACGGAGCTGTGTAGACAGGTCCTTTTTACGCAAAACCCCTCTCTTGTGCAAGAGCCGTTCTTCCTCATTAGCAAGCTCATTAGGAAGAACAGTTCTTGAGAAAGAGGGAGGTTTTGCACAAAAAGGAGCCGTCTACACAGCTCCTTTTTGCGCAAAAGCCTCTTTCGCAAAAGCAGCTGCTAATTAATTATGCAAATGAAGTGCGGTGATATTCCGTGCCATGCTTCATTTGCATAAGCTTTTCTGGAAAAAGGCTACAGAGTAGCCGTAGCCTACATGTCAGTGTAACTATTAACCATAATAAAAAAATAGAATAGTTTTATCCAGTTCTGTTTTTTAACCTTCTTTGCATTGATACATATCTCACCTTACTATTATTATATGCAGTTGTTGTCAGGTTCTAGCAAACTGCATAGATAAAAACAACTGTTCTGCTGACTCACTCTAGCTAGCTGACCAGGAAGACCTTCAGCACTGGGGTTTGTGTGTCTTAGAAGTATGAACTGGGAAGAGAGCTAGGAGTCATTTAGGAAGCAATTCTACAAATATCCAAATAAACAAACCAACCAAGGAGCCAGCTATAGGAAGTCTGTTCACTGTTATTTAAATTAAAAGTTACATTTTTACTCTATCCAGGATATGTGTGGCTCTGTTTGTCCTTTGTTAAGAACCGTATGGGAATGCCACTTGCTTAAAGGCCTTTTTCTAGATCAGCGATTCCCAACCTTTTCCAGATGGGAACCCATTTTGACAATTCAGGAAGACTTGGTGACCCAAGGCAATTCAAAAACGGGAGGAGGAGGGTGGGTAGAGCCACTTGGGGAGACACTCGGCGACCCTTTTGAAATGTAATGGTGACCCATATTTGGGTCCCGACCCATCGGTTGGGAAACCCTGTTCTAGATCCTCCTCAACAAGTGTAAAGCAGCATAGTTCCACTGCCTTCAAAGGGACTACTTTTCCAATAACTAAGGATCTGGTCCATAATTCTGAAGCTTTGATTCTCAGGAGTTGCATTGACTTCAAAGGGGTTATTCACAAGGCTTTATGATGCAGGTAGTAGATTGTTATTTTTATGATTATCATTATGAGATGATGAATAACAGTTTGATTCCAAAGGGAGGCTCTACCATATCCATTATATACATGCACGTTTTCTTCCAAATAACCAATAATAATAAAACGCTTCAACTCAAAGTACTAAGGGATGTTGTGGGGACTTCATTTCTGGTATGTGCTGACCTTTGAATTAACTTCATGATTAGTTTTCCTTGCTTAAGAAATGTCATGCTCACAAAAGGCAATGGACTAATAACTCCAGAAATTTCAGCCCTCTCCTTGTCTATGGAAAAACAGCAGTGTAAGCTTTCTTGAGCAAGCTCCAGACCTCATTTCTGACTTTAAGAACCTCTTTTTGAGATGACAGGAGAAGTTCATTCCATCCAACCTTCTGCCGTCTGGCTAAGGTTGCTAGCTCGAGGTGGTTAAAATTTCTCATCTAACTCTGTTTTAGGCAAAAAGAAATTTTTTATTAAAATGGAAATTTGTGGGGAAAATTTCAACTTTGGAATTTTTGTCAAAGTGAAATTTCAACATCCAATTCCTGCAAGTGTTTCAGTTTTAAAAACTTGAAGAGAAAAGAAAAGAAAAGAAAAGAAAGGTTTTGGCATCAAATTCCTCAAAACTTTTCATCAAATTCCTCAAAACTTTTTGTTAATGAAAATGAACCTTTTTTACTCAAAATTGTTAATGGGAAAACAACTCTTCACAACTCTTTTGTTAGCTGTCCGTTCTTGTATTTGTCAGGATCTTCAATTTATGGCCAGAGTTATTTGGTAGTACAGCAGCTGCCATATAGTCTATTTTATAGCATTAGAAGATTTACCTGGCGTTGCTTGGATCCTTAACTCAAATACGTTTTGTTTTTCTTCATTTAAATCATTTCTCTGGGCTGGGGCTGGGGCGAGGGGTTCAATATGCAGGCTGCCCTGGAGAGAGAAGCCAGCCCCGGCCCTCTCTCACCACAGCAGCTTAGGGCCAGGTGAGAAGCACTTGTCCATGGCTGCTGCAGCTGCAGCAGGCACAGCTGGGGAAGGGCTCCCTGTCCCCCTACTGTGGGCCAGACAGACACACAAACGGACAAACTCTCTGAAATATATTGTAGATAGTTGTCCCTTTCTCCACCCCTTCTGCCTGCTGGCTCAATGGGGTTATAACTGTCACATTTACATCTCTGGCCACTCGCTGCCTCCCTGTGGTCATCCTGCAGTATAACTGTCCCTCCTGCTAGACTCTTCCTTTTCGAGTTCCAGGCACATCCCATTGTCCTGGCACACCCAACCCCTCCCCTTACTTTAAGCTGTGACAAAAGGAAGCTTCATACCAAGTTTGGTGGTCCTAGCTCTTACCATTTAGGAAAAGTTCTTGGACAAATGGGCTCACAGATGGACAGACAGGCAGATGCATATTTCTAAAATATATAGTAAGATTAGGACACAGTGTATAAGCAGTGCCTGGATCCTGTGTTAAAGAAGATGAAGTATCACTAGGTTAGAAAGTGGTTGCCTCAGTCTGAGTCAGTATTTATTATTTTCTTAACAGAGTTCAATAGATGAGACAATATAGTATGTGCACTATTGTGGTCAGATGACACATTCATTGCTAGATGCCAAATGTATGTCATTTTAAAATTTTGCTTGAAAATTCTTTCAGAGTCAAGTCCATCTGGTATTACAAAGACTTGTCTTGGGAGGATAATGCTAGATTTGAGAAGTAAGTATTGACATATGCCTTGCTTTCCAGATTCCAGTTCTGAGGCCCCAGTCTTGCATTGAGATTATTCCCATGAGTTAGAACAACGTGAATAATTGAGGATTGTTGAATTGAGCTATGGAGTCCAGAAAAATGTCTCCTGCTTATGACTGTGATGAATTTGATTCAATATCTGTGCACTTTATGCAAGTAATTAGTATTATAATAGAAACATATATTTGACAGCAAAAAGAGACTCTGAGCATCTAATCTGAGTTCCTGTATTAAATAGGCCATATAATTTTCTCAAAAGAATCTTTCAACTCTGTGGGTGAGTTAAAAACAAATGAAATTAAAACAGATCAACCTTACCCAAAGTGGAAGGTCTTTCATTGGAAGAATGGCTCTTGCGCAAAAGGGGGGTTTTGCACAAAAAGGCGCCGTCTACACAGCATTTTTTTGCTCAAAAACCTCTTGCGCAAAAGGGAAAGGAAGAGGGAATGCAAATGAGAATGTGACATATGTAAATGAGTGCTCCATTTGCAGTTCCTCTTCCGCAAGAGGATCATAGTTTAGACATAGCCTAAGAGTTAACTAGTAATTTATGAAGCTAAGGGGTCATGATGTAGGGGCTATTACTTACTTGGAACTGAAATTGAAGAAAGACTCTACACTTTTGTAAGGCTTAATCGGAGGCTGATTTTTCCCATTTAAAAAAGCCCAAGTTATTTGGCATTCGGGATAGTTAAGACAGAGAACTCAAGATTCTGCCCTTGTGATTAACTAAATTGTACTTCTGTTACTACAGGATGATCCACTCTAGTCCGGTACGAAACAAAAGAATTTGCTGAACCATGAGAGATCAATATTGTCTAGCAGTATTACCAATTCTTCCACTGCTTACTGGGCCCTTAGAAGACATTTAGGGATAAATTAGAACTAAATAAGAGCAAAAAACACTGAGCACCAGAACTGGTGTCTATAAAAAACTTTATAGGACCACAGGAAAGTTGGTCACACCCATGATAAGTGGACATCTGGCTAAATAAAATTATACTGGACCACCGCTGTTGCTGGACCAGAGAGTGACGGACTAGAGATATTCAGCCTGTACTGAAAAAGCAGGTTATATTATTACACAGTGCACTTTTATGTTCCATTCATTGCCTTGCAGTGCCACCAAAATTCATTTTATGGAGCATTTCACATGTCACTCATTTACAGCATTCATTGTAGGGTACAGAAATCACAAGGTACACTTATGTAAAAGTTTCTTACTGTATTACTCAAATGAGATATTAAAACTTAAAAGTTGTTTTGTTTTTTATTTTGTTTTTTAATTTATCCTGGAGGCTGCAGTGGTTTTCAGATTAAGGATGTAAGGGACTAGTCGACTATCCGATAAGCAAAAGCTTATCGGATAGTCTACTAGTCCCTCGACTAGTTGTTTAAAAGCACCCGCAGTGGGTAGGGGAGGCAAGGTTCCCCCCAGCACCCACAGTGGGTAGGGGAGGCAAGGGGTAGCTGGGATCAGGCATGAGCTGGATGCTGCACCTCTGCTTTTTAAATATATTAAAAGGCTAAAGTGCAGCAGGAGGGACCCAGCGCGAGCCGGGACAGCTGATTCCTGGCTTCGCAAGGTCCTTCCTGCTGCGCTTTAGCCTTTTAAATGTATTAAGAGTCGACAGGCTCTTAATATACTTAAAAGGCAGAGCTGCAGGGGGATAAATTCCTGGGCCAGGAGCTAACCTCACTGCGGCTTCCCGCTTATTAACAAATCGACTAGTCGATGGAAAATTCATCGACTAGTCGATGAATTGATTAAACTAAATGTAACATCCCTATTTCAGATTATAACTCTATATGTTACAAAGGATTATTAGCTGTAAAATCTTAGCAGTTACTTCAGGAAGGCTGTTAATACTTTGTGTCCAGGTGTAATCCCAGGTACAAGGTGAGGTGACTGGCTGAACATGTAAGACTGGATCCTCTCTGTAAATTTGGCTGAACTAAACTTTCCTCCCTCAGCTAGTTTCAGGAACTAAATGTGCAACTTTCCGCCTCTGCATTTAGTCCTAGACTTAGTAAGAATTGGTGGACACCTTCAGATGATCTAAATAACACTAGAGACAAGGAGGGTGAAGTAATATTTTTTTATTGGACCAACTTCTGTTGGTGAAAGAGATAAGCTTTCAAACTACACAGACGAAGAGCTTCTGTTTCAGGCCTCTCTAAACTAGCTCTTTTCTCTTTTCCACTTCCCCATGAAACCCTGAATTATTCAAAACTGATAAAGTCTTACATCCTGTGGGAATGGCCTTGTTTTAATCTAGGAAAATTCCATTCCATTCAGTATACGCCTTATTTTTTCAGGATAAGATCATGTTCCTTGTTCTCTGCTAAAACCGGTTTATACTAAACCTAGGATCACAAATGATTTTATTCAATGCAGCTAAAATTGTTTTAAAATCTATTTTCCTAGGTTTGACACTTTTTCATTAGTGTTATTCACTATATATAAAAATTCCATTGCATGTCATACTAACTGGAAGGTCCACATGACTCAGGATTAGTAATGAATTACAAAACCTTTCACTCCTGGGTTTTTGGTTTGAATTCATCCCAGATTTGTAGCAACCAAAAGTGTGACTGACTTTATAATAAGGTTTCACTAGCAAATAGTTTATCCAGAGTAAAAAAAATTATTAATAGGTGTTATAAACATGTTACAGATGCGTGCAAGCAGTATGTGTAATATAAGTACACCAGTATCGGGTGCTTTTACATGGTTACAAGCAAGCTGTTGAATTCTATAGTCTATAACAATTATCTATTAACACCTCAGCCAATTACATATTAACGCTTTATAAATTGTTTATAAATGGCGCCTTACTATCAAGCATGGTTCAGAAGTCATTACCAATTGCTGGCCTATGTAGAATCAGTGGGCAATCTACATAATAGGTCTCAATAGAGTGGCCAAGGGATGAACTAATGTTCCCTTTCACCAATACAGGGCAGCATGTTAGTTGCCATGATTTACATTTTCGGCCCTATCTTGCATTTCTTTAGGCATTAAGTTCAACATGTATATTGGGTGTGTAAATCCTTCATTAAATGCACTTCCAAATAGCTTAGAGGAAAGCCATTTTCTATAAAATAGGATACATGGCACATGTCTCAGTGGGGTTAGAACAGTGAATCTCCAACCTTTTTAACCACAAGATCACTTTCAATTTAAGTGCAATGTAAGATCTACCTCAAACCCAAATACCCTTGCCCAGATTCCTTCCCACCCCGTCACTGAGGCCCTGTCCTCACTCCACCCCTTCTCTAAGGCCTCACCCTGCTCACCCCATCCCCCTTCCTCCCTGAATCTCATTCACTTTCACCAGGATGGGGTAGAGGGTTGGGGTGCAGGGTCTGGTCTTCGGCCAAGGGGTTCGGAGTGTGGAAGGCGACACCCTGAAGGTAGGGTGGTGGAGAGGGCTCTGGAGTGGGATAGGGCATTTATTTGGGGAGTGCAGGATTGGGGGTTCAAGTCCTGTCTACCCAGGAAGCAGTAGACCAGCCAACACTAGCTGCTCCAGCAATGGAGCTGGCTCCCTCATTAGGAGAGCAGGATAAGAGACCCTGGGAAGGCAGGTGGGGTGGGTGTGGGTGTGGGTGTTGGTGTGGCTTTGGGGATCGGGAGCTCGGGTGGTGGGTTCAAGTCCCATCCCTGCCTCCACCCCATCCTTAGAGTGTCCAGGCAGCCAACACAGGGATAAGGGATCCTCTGAAGGTAGGGAGGCCATGTGGGTTTTTGAGTCAACTAGGGGAAAGGGCATTTGCCTGGGGAGGGCAGCCAACACAAGTTGCCCCCAGGAATGGAGCAGGATCCTGCATTAGGAAGGAAGGATAAGGGTCCCTCTGAAGGTCAGGAGATGAGGTGGGTTCTGGAGTGGCTTAAGGGATACAGCATTGGCTGGAGAGCACAGGGTGGAGGTCTTGAGCCCAGTCCCCCCCTTGGCATCCAAGGTCCTATCCCCCACCCACCCTGGGAGTGACTAGATAGCCATCACAGGATAAGGGACCCTCTGAAGGTAGGGAGATAGGGTGGATTGTGGTGTGGCTTAGGGGATAGGGAGCTTGTTTGGGGAGCACAGGGTGGTGGGTAGACATGTGGATGAGGGGGATACAGTATACTTAGATTTCCAGAAAGCCTTTGACAAGGTCCCTCACCAAAGTCTCTTACATAAATTAAGTTGTCAGGGGATAAGAGGGCAGATCCTTTCATGGATTGAGAACTGGTTAAAAGACAGGAAACAAAGGATAGGAATAAATGGTAAATTTTCAGAATACAGAAGAGTAACTAGTGGTGTTCCCCAAGGGTCAATCCTAGGACCAATCCTATTCAACTTATTCAGAAATGATCTGGAGAAAGAGGTAAACAGTGAGGTGGCAAAGTTTGCAGACGATACTAAACTGCTCAAGATAGTTAAGACCAAAGCAGACTGTGAAGAAATTCAAAAGGATCTCACCAAACTAAGTGATTGGGCAACAAAACGGCAAATGAAATTTAATGTGGATAAATGTAAAGTAATGCACATTGGAAAAAATAACCTAAACTATACATACAATATGATGAGGGCTAATTTAGCTACAACTAATCAGAAAAGAGAACTTGGAGTCATCGTGGATAGTTCTCTGAAGACGTCCACACAGTGTGCAGCAGAAGTCAAAAAAGCAGACAGGATGTTAGGAATAATTAAAAAAGGGATAGAGAATAAGACGGAGAATATCTTATTGCCTTTATATAAATCCATGGTACGCGTACAGATGTGGTCCCCTCATCTCAAAAAAGATATACTGGCATTAGAAGAAGTTCAGAAAAGGGCAAGTAAAATGATTAGGAGTTTGGAATGGGTCCTATATGAAAAGAGATTAAAGATACTAGGACTTTTCAGTTTAGAAAAGAGCAGACTAAGGGGGGATATAATAGAGGTATATAAAATCATGAGTGATGTGGAGAAAGAATATAAGAACTAGGGGCCACCAAATGAAATTAATGGGCAGCAGGTTTAAAACAAATAAAAGGAAGTTCTTCTTCACACAGACCACAGTCAACCTGTGGAACTCCTTGCCTGAGGAGGCTGTGAAGGCTAGGACTATAACAGGTTTTTAAAAAGAGCTAGATAAATGCATGCAGGTTAAGTCCATTAATGGCTATTAGCCAGGATGGGTAAGGAATGGTGTCCCTAGCCTCTGTTTGTCAGAAGGTGGAGATGGATGGCAGGAGAGAGATCACTTTATCGTTACCTGTTCGGTTCACTCTCTCTGGGGCACCTGGCATTGGCCACTGTTGGCAGACAGGATATTGGGCTGGATAGGGACCTTTGGTCTGACCCAGTATGGCAGTTCTTATGTTCTTGTGTTCAAGTCCTGTTTCCTCCCCGCCTCTACCCTGGGAGTGATCAGACAGCCAACACAGGCTGCCCTGGGGATGGACCTGACTCCCACATGAGGAAGGCAGGATAAGGGACCTTCTGCAGTTAGGCAGGTAGGATGGGTTCTGGAGTGGCTTAGGGGATATGGCATTCATCTGGGGAGCAGAAGGTGGTGAGCTTGAGTCTAGTCCCCCCTCTGCACAACTGTGTGCCCTGGGAGCAACTAGACAGCCAACACAGAATAGGGGACAGTAGGAAGGTGGGGTGGGTCCTAGAGTGGACTAGGGGATATA
This sequence comes from Pelochelys cantorii, assembly GCA_032595735.1. Lineage (NCBI taxonomy): Eukaryota > Metazoa > Chordata > Testudines > Trionychidae > Pelochelys > Pelochelys cantorii. Next base: position 22,229,537 of record CM064340.1, read on the forward strand.
TCATTTGCCAAGGGAGCACAGAGTTGGGGGCTTGAGTCCTGCCCACCCTGGAAGCAGCAGGACAGGCTGCCTCAGGGATGGACCTGGTTCTCCTGCGTTAGGAAAGCAGGATAAGGGATTGTCTGAAGGTAGGGAGGTGGGGTGGGTTCTGGAGTGGCCTAGGGTATGGGGCATTTGCAGTGCTTTTTTTGTTTAAAAAAAAAAAACAGTGCTGGTGCTCCAGGGCAAAAGTTGTTGAGCTCTGACTGGAGGTGCCGGTACTGCATTCCAGGCAGTAACATCACAAAAAAAAGCACTGAGCATTTGCCTAGGAGAGGGCAGGGGTTCTGGGTTCAAGTCCCACCACTCCTCCAACCACCCCGCCAGTAGCCAGATAGCTGACCCAGGGATGGGAGCATTTGTGTCAAGGCAGGCTTACTAGTGCCTTGGCCTTGCACCATGCCTGAAAGCAGCTGGCATGTATAGCAGTGGCTCCATGTGCTGCCCCTCATCTACAGGCACTGACATCACGGCTTCTACTGGCCACAGTTCTCCATTATTGGTCAATGGGAGCTGCAGGAGTGGTGTCTGCAGGCAAGGACTGCATGTGGAGACCCCCTGCTCTGCCTTTCTCAGGGGCTTCAGGGACATGCCAGCCACTTCCAGGAGCACAGTTGCCACAGGGATAATTACTCCAGCCACGACAGGTTAGGCATTTTAGAACTCACCAATCAAAGAATTAAATTTAAGCATGAGAGAAATGAAGGTTATGAAACACACAGACCAGTCAAAAACTAAAACTAACCCACTTTGCAAGCAGTACAAGTAGTAACAACCCCCCATGTACATTTTGGGTCAGGAGATGAGAGCGGAGGACATTGTGTGTTTGTGAGAATGAGAGACACACACAGTGTGTGAAAGTGACAGAGTTTTGCATTGGCAAGCTCCCTCCATCCCCTTCTCTCTGTGTGGAGACAGAGTACAGGAATGGGGGGAGGAGGGACACCCTGACATCAGTACACACACCCCTTCTCCCTCCTACACCCTGCACAGCAAGCAGGAAGCTCCCAAGGTACAGCTCCAAGGCAGAGGGCAGGAGCAGCATGACAGTGGGTGGAAGGGCCACTGAAGTGCCAGCACTTGATAGCTTCCCAGCAAACCAGTCAGGATCCCCTGGCAGAGGCTCCAAGATCTACCAGTAGATCCTGACCTACTGGTTGGTGACCACTGGGTTAGAATCTGTGTCTGAAATGAAATGAATAGGATTCCTTGATAATTTGCCAGTAATTCAAATGAGATATTACTGGAATGGGAAATAAATAATAGGGATGTTATCTGATAACATGCAAGTCAGACTACACTTACTTGACAGCACAATAACCATTGTGCCAACAGAGATTAATCCACTGTCCATCTGCATTGTAATGGTATAAATTTCAAGGTGGAATAATGATAGCCTGCCTGCCCTGTAGACTTCCACCCTGGCTCATGTGAAGTCACTGACAGCAAAGCCTCACTTTTGAGAGGAGCAACTGTCCACATTGCTGTTCCCTTGAGTTGTGCATTTGTTATGATTAACTTCAATTGAAAACATAAATGAATGGCTAGGAGTAGGCATACCACATTCAGCAAGCAGACTTGTCATAGTAACAACTACTTCAGAACAATTAGCAGATTAGAGCCAGTTCTTTACTGAATAGAATGACTCAGAAGAGTTCTTGAATGTCAGTACAATGTCACTTCCTTTCAGTGAATGCTTGATGCCTTAAAAGGAATTCATGTTTTCAGGGAAACTTTTATAGCAGGAGGGAGCCGTGTTCCTCACAATCTGGGTTTGATATAGGATGAAGCAATAACAGACAGTGCATTCCATAGAAAACGTGCTGGTGAATTTCAATCACTTATAGAGAAAGGGATGAGAGAGTATTATTTAATGGTTAAAGCTCAGGACTTCTGAGGTGAAATCCTGACTTTTTGGAGTCTATGGCAAAACTCCCATAGACTTTAGTGGAGCCAGGAATTCATCTTTGGGCTGCATTTGTAGCTCTGCTGCTAACCCACTGTGTGAATTTGTGCAATTCTCTCAACCACTTGGTGCCTCAGTTTCCCAATATATAAAATGTGGTTAATTATAATGACCTTCCTTGTGGGCAAGCTGTAAGCACTAAATAATTGCTTGCATAGATGAGTTATTATTAACCTGAACTATTAATTTATTACTAACTAATGAAAATTATTAATTTTTTGGAAGGACAGGTTCCTCTAGGATTCTCTTTCTGTCTTCTCTTCTCTTTACCATATTATCAGAACATTTCTGTCCTACCAAGCCAGTGACCATCCAAGCCCAAGAATGGAACTCACCCATCTGGCTCATATTATGCTGTCTATAGACACTACCAATCTTGCCCTATCATGTACTATGTTGTGATACCTTGATTTGCCATACTACTGTCAGAGCTTGTGATAACTCAGCTGAGGGAGTTCATTCAGTCTCTCTGGATACTTCATAGCAATGTTAAGGCCATGTTTTCCAATGACAGCTGCTCACTAATACTGTGCAGTGTACCAGAAATGAACAAAATGCCCAGCTCTCTATCTTTGCTTTTTCAAATTAAATAATAGGAAGCTGCAGTATTCCCTGTGGCAGGTCACTGAGGATGGCAATTGCCTTTTCCAGCTCTGCTCACCACTTTTCAGGCCATAAGCCTCTCTATCTTAGTGGAACAAACTACAGTGTGTGGGGAGTGGGGGAAGAAGTTTAATAGGTAGTAAGAAATTTGGGCCCTATCACATTACTTTAGCTAGTGCAACATGTGTGCATTCTGTGAGGCAGCAACTTTAAGGGGGTAAGACAATGCCTTCATCAGTCTGACTGCGTGAGCATCAAAATATTTTTTACATGTCATTTGTGTTTACTAATGACTTAGGATTCAGTCCTGAGCTATGTCCAAGCTATGCCTGGTGTTATACAGGAGTGGAAGACAGTGAAGTAAAGGCAGCTTTAGGGATTTTCATGACTCCTGATCCTGGAGCTGGAGCTGGAGCTGGAGCTGGAGCTGGAGCAGGACCACTCCCTGGTGAAGATAGAGCAGCATTCAGACTGCTTGTACTAGTCACCTATCATTTCAAGGGGTGCCTGTCTGCAAGGAATTGCCTGGACATAGGAATGCCCCAGGAATGGTCCAGGAATTGCCTGGACATAGGAATGCCCTTTGGGAATAGTCTCTGCAACAAATATATGGCAGGTATTGACATAGGGGCATTTACAAAAGTCTCCATCTTGATTTTGGGGATAGTTGGTTTTTAAAAGAATCCTAAGATTTTTATAAAATTTGGGAGTTCACTTTAGAGTAATATTTTGTCAGCAAGCCCTTGTGCACTTGATCCACCATTGTGTCAGTTTTTCAATTTTGCACATCATGTTAAAATGAAATGCACTAATGAGCTAGCAAGCCCTATACAAATTTTGTTTTTCATGGCTGCAAAACTTCACAAAGCTAATGTAGAGAGGTTTGTCCACTACTGTCTTCAGATCAGCACAGGGTCTTAAATGTCAAACTCTTGAGTTAGAACTTTCAAAACATGTTATGTCAACATTATTGCTAAAATAATACTCTGTGTGACATGTAATGTGAGGCCCGAAGGACTGGGATATAAAGGATTCAGTACAGAGGCATTAAAAGCAAAGCCTGCCCCAGCTTTGAAACATGCTACTGAATCCAAACTGGCAAGAATTAAAATATTTTAGTCTCTTTCCAAATCCTGCATGGGAATCATATACTTAGCACTCTGGTTTTGTCTTCCATCCATATGGAAGCAAAAAAGAAAAGCAAACACAAGAGATGTTTATACTTGCTTGGCCAGAGAATGAACCAAGTATTGGCTGAAATTGCTGCTTGTTGAGATAAAACACTGCAGGACAGAGTCATCTTACATGAAAAAAAACTACCTTTTGCCGTTGTTATTTTAAACTGAAGAAGAATCTTTAAGACATTTATGCATCAAGGAAAGCAGAAGAAAAAGAGAGGGAAAAGCCCAACCAGAAGTGATCCTCCTTTTAGAGCCTCAAATCTCAGAAATGTTCATCTCTGATCAGTGGAAGGTGCCCATAGTATTTTGTTTTATGTAGCTGGTTGAGGGGATGGGAATGGGAATGGGAATAACAATAACATACAGATGTTTTCACCTTAAAATCACTGGTTCAAATCTAACCAGCTAAGTAATGACCACAAGATCCAATAAAGTAATTTGCACTCATTTACTGAGTACCTCTTATCTGAAGATCTTGAAGTCCATGCATATGTCTGTTTAATCTTCACAAGGCCCATATGTGGCAGTTAAGTATTATTATTGCCTTTTTATAGATGTGGAAACTAGGACCCACTAGCCCAGTTGCTCATAGGTATTTAGGCATGTAATTCTCCTTGTTGAGGAAGGGATTTAGTTGCCTCAGTGGCTTTGAGGAAATGGGTCACTGTGGCTAAAGGTATGTGCACAAAACAGTTAGAAACCCGTGGCTGGCCCATGCCAGCTGACTTGGGCCAACATGTGAGGCTCAGGCTTAGGGGCTGTTTATTTGCCAGGTTCAGGCTCAGGTTGGATCCTGAGTCCTAGGACCCTGCAATATGGGAGGGTCCCAGAGCTCCGGCTGCATCTGTCTATGTGGTAATTAAACAGCCCTTCCGCAAGCTCAGGTCAGTCTAGGCCAGCCCTGGATGTTTGATTGTAGTGTTGGTACACCCTATGCGACTTGCCCAAGTTCACATGATGTACATATCATAAAGTCCACCATTTCATTTGGCACTTTGCTTGCTTGTCAGTCTGACCAAAAGGGCCAATGATTTAATGAACCCTGGTGGAGAGTTGCTCCTAGGGATGGTCCCTTTAGATCAGTGTTTCTTAAACTATGTTCCGCAGAACACTGGTGTTCCGTGAACAACTCGCAGGTGTGCCGTGACCTCTTCTTTGTTTTTGTTACTTCTTTGTTTTTGTCTTTGTGTATGTGTGACAACAATTTTTTTTGAAGAAAATTTTCATAGGTGTTCTGCATAAAAAAATATTATTGTTTGGTGTTCTGTGGTATAAAAAAGTTTAAGAAACACTGCTTTAGATTAATGTCAGAGGTACATGCTGTAGGAATAGGTAGTGTCACTGTCTCTGCCCATGTTATACTTGCTTATTGATTAAATACAAGAAAGACCTTGTGCTCAAATCCAGGCCCTTTGGCATTTTTCACCCTGATTAAATTCCTTTTAAACCTAATTTTAAAATTTTAAAAAGGGTTTGATTATGAGAAAGGAAAATACTGGGAAATGTAAGTGGACTTTGACACTTTAACAAAATCATTTACTGTTTTTATTTTTTGGTGCTTCACAGAAACCACACAAAAGACTGATCTCTGGCCTAGGGAGCTTACAGTCTCAGGTCCCAATCCTGCAAAGGGTTGTTTACAGGGGTAGAAGTCCACCTGGGCAGATTATATCACAGGATAAGGGCCTCCTTCTTGTACAAGCGAATGACAGTGATTCCCAGAACAAAATGATGGAATAGGTTGCAATCAGAAGTCTCCTTTTTGGGCACCAGGACAACAATTTGTCTTTATTAATAGCTGTGAACTCTACCTGTGAATGGTGACAGTTCTGCAGTCTAACAAAAACAATGGCTCGAATTTTGTGACGCGGGCACAATGAACCAAAGAAGAAATGTTGCATTTATTCTGATTGGATAGTGGTGTTTTTTAACTTGCACCACCATTTCCTAATGGCTTCTTAACATAGGCTTTGTCTACACACTACACAGCTTTTAGCGACATGGCTGTGTCATAACTGTGGCCATGCAGCCTGTCACTAAAAGGCAGTGTAAACACATTTACACTAGCACTTGCTGCTGCAAAACTTTTGTGTTGGGGGAGAGGGAAGACAGGATTTAAGCACTTGTGAACGACAAAAGTTTTGTCGCTCAATTGCCAATGTAGACAAAGCACATATCTGTTTCTCTTGTGACAGGAGAAAGTTGAAAGAAGATGATGGTGTCTCGAAAGGGGCTGACTTTTACAATTCATTGTGGGCTATAAGACTTACCTGCCACTGTTTTCCTGCCATTCTGCGGCTTAACTATTTGCTGTCCAATCAGAATGCAGCCTGGGTAGAAGAGTGGAAGACTGCTGATGGAGGGGGGGCGGCGGGACCGGGGGAGTGGAAACGGCGAGGTTTTGCTTTTACTTACATACTGGAATTACGTAAGTGTTTGGGCAAGATTCTGATTTCATTTTCACTGGTGTAAATCTGGAATAGCCCATTTGAAGCTACATTCATCGAGTTCATTCCTTTCCAGACATGATTTACATGAGTGAAAGCGAGATTAGAATCTGTCCCACTGGAATTAAATCAGAGTAAAATTGGTGTAAAAGAACTCATAATCAGCCCTACTGTCTCTTATGGGAAACTATAATAGTATTCACTGGCCCCTGATTATACCAGTGGATGAAAGCTGTCTGACTCCATCAGTCAAGCATAGCCAGGAGACTGTCCGGGATGCAGAGAGAAAAGACACAAGGAAGAAGTGAATGAGTTCAAGGATCCTGACATTTGGATCCTCTCTTTGTGTTGTAGCACTTGAAGCTGGGCACAAAAACTTGAAAGATTTTACTCAGTATAAAAAACAAAGAAATAAAGCAGAAAAAAACCAAGAGTTCACCCAGCTGATCCATTCACAGCAAGCAGTAGCCCTATGTTAAGTTTGTCCTCATTATTTTTGTGGTGTTAGTGTTTTTATTCATTCTGTACTCACTTTCCATTGGCTTCTTCTTTTGAAATGGTATCAAAGTAGTCATAAGGATACAGAAGATAGGTGGGTCATCCTTGCAGAGATCGTCAAATCAGGACAAACATAGATAATTTCCATTATTATACAAGCCAGAATGGTAGTGGAAAGAAGTGAACTCACGCCTATCCAGCTTGTGGAGTTTGCTTTTCAGGAAACACAGGAAATAGGCATCTCTGATGCCAAAATAAAACAAAAAACAAAAACAAAATCCAAACCAAAAAAACCCTTGTGGGAGTATGACCTGCCCAGTCTCTTCCTTGTGAGTTCTTTCTGGAAGGATTCCCTCCACCCCCCAATTTCTTCTTCTTCATACACAAAGCCCAGGCCTCTGTCACAGAGTCAGATGATTCTAGTGTCAGTTGCTGTGGAGTAAACCTGGACTACCTCTACTAAATTTCCATATGCCAGGGAAATCCTCAGATGTTTCTTTAGGAAAGCTTTCCCGCTGCTTTGTGCCACTCATCGTGGCTAAGGATCTGGCTCAATGTGTATGAAAATAAGGTCTGTACAATAAATTATAAAAGAAGCAGGACATGCAGATAGTGGCATATACCTAGAGTATGTTGCATTTGCGGCCAGAAAGAAGCAATGTAATAGTATTTTCAGTCAGGTCTCTCTCTCTGCTTTTCATCAGTCTCTGGTGAGTGGAATTGTCACTCACTGCTTCACCTGTGGTTGCAATACCCACTCTGTGATTTTATCTCTAATAGTCCCAAAATGATATTAGGTTTCCATGAAAAGACAGGAAGCTTATGTCCCCTGGCACCACATGTGTTTTCTTATGCATATGTAGGAGGTGATGTTGATTATGTTTAGCGGGACTTATGCTCCGCAGTTTCCCATTCAGTCATTTACATCTGTGTCAAGTGGGTGTAAAATGCTCTTCGGATCACAATAGTTGCACTGTACTCCCACATGGCACTGGTGTAAATGACCACACATGTGGGAGGCCTAGGAGAATCAGACTGTTTGTATGCATAATGCATTTCAGTTCTGGTAATTAATTCTACCTGATTGTGAGCTGAATCATAGAGCAGTCTCGTTCCTCTTGAATTGCCATGTCCCCTTATCAGATCACAAACAAACCTCTTGCTGTCTGTGGGTGCTCTCCCAATGGAACGACATGCCTCTCTCCTTACCCTCCTTCCTCTCCAAATGAAGAACCTCCTCATAGATTCCTGCCTAATGTTGTCATCGTACATGCTTTCATCTCTAAACCAAAGAGCTCATCTGTATACGATCAACGGCTGGCTGCCATGAAGGGAACTAACCTAATTCACCATACCACAAACTTGGCTCAATTTAGTGGTGGATTTTGAGTATAACCACAAAATACCATTATGCTGAGCACCATTACTCTGTAAATGTTCCAGTGCATGGGATCCCATATAAAGAGACAAGCTCTTGCTGTGAAGGTTAGATCCATATCCAAATTGGATGGGTTCAGAGCTGGGATTTTGATTTTGGCTCTTTACAGAGCATATGTACATTTCAAATGTATAGCTGGATCTGGACTGAAAATATAGGGGATTGTGAGGGGTGTTGTGAATCTAGAATTCCGGTTTATCTAGTAAAGTGGTTATCAGAGGGGTAAACTAGTTTAGTTAGTGAGAGGTTCCCACCAGGTATAAAGGATGTAATATCCTGTTTAATTGGCTATGTTTATGTTTAACTGGTTAACCGATTAAAGGGGGATGGATGGGGGAAGGGAATGGGGTGAGCCTGCCATGGACACCAGCTCCTCCGGCTGGCCGATCAGAGCAGCCCCTGTCTGTGTGGTCTCCATGGGGCTGAAGCAACTCCCTGATCATGTTGGGTGGAGAGCTGCTCCAGCCCTTACCAGTTAACCAGTTAACTTATTCACATCCCTACCATGCATGCACACACTTTTCTGATGCAATAAATCAGCACATTCTCAGCCTGCAGTCCTGTGAGTAGGCATGTGATTGTTGCATTTAGTGATCCCTTCACAAAATTGATGATGAAGAAAACATTAGAATGGCAATTTATAGGAAAATTGAGAAGTTTAATGCGGAAACTAAGGATTGGCAGCTATCTATTGAAAGATTGAGGCCAATATCTTGCAAATAAGATTATTCATGAAGGCAAACAAAGCCATTTTCTTCTGTGTCTGTGACGGTAAAACCCATGTCTTTTTAAGGAGTCTGTTACTATCTCAGGGCAGGTTGACACTACTGCTTATGTCCATATAACTTATGTTGTTCAGATGTCTGAAAAAGCCATTCCCCTGAGCGATGTAAGTTACAGCAACCTAGTGGTGTCCACACTGGTGCTATGTTGGTGAAACACTCTCCTGCCAGCTAGTATCTGCTGGAATTTTGTGGAATTGGAGTAATTATGCCAATGGGAGACTCTACTGTGGGCATAGATCATCTTCATTGGATGCACTAGAGCGGCATATCTGCTTCAGTGCAGCTAGGCCCATGTAGTGCTTTTAGTGTAGACTAGCCCTCAGAAACCAGGACATAAAAGTTTAGAAGATGTGAAATGATCTCAACAGAGCATAATTCACCAAAGATTACTGTAGCATGTTTCCAAAGTATAGAATAGGATGAGAACACAAGGTGAAATTGTAGCTATATATGTGGCAGTACTAAAAAGATTAACTTAATATTGCTAGTTTGGAAATGTCCTAGAGAATATGCTGCAGGACAGATTGGTTTGTTGTATTAACAGCCAGAGATTTGAATGATGAAATAGCAGCTGATGGGAATGTAACCTCACCCAAAGCAGTAAAATTAACAATATCAATGAAAACTGCAGTAAAAAGCTTATAAGATTTGCACTTGGGCTGCAGGGACACTTAAACAGTCAGCCCCATCCCAGAATCAAAGTAAGCATATCATTTCTGCCTCTCTCTGAGCTGGAAATCAGCCTGTACTCCAGATGTGGTAAAGTCAAGCATAGCCCTCTTTGCAATATGATTTTCTTATATAAGATTCAGACCATCATCCTGAATGGTCAAGAATATGATTCTGCTGAACCAGGATGCCACATGAAGCTAAAATCCATGATTACGTCTACATTTGGTCCATTATTGCATACACCTCTTGGTGGTAACAAGGGCAGTTATTACATATCAATCCTGAAGCCCTCGTGTCCTTATTCCCATAAAACTACCTTTGATTTCAGCTTCAGTTTTGCTTGCCCATAAGCTGAGTAGAAGCTTCAGGAATGGGCCCTCTGTGTAGAAAGCCCCAGATATAATTCACCATGGTTTACTTTTTTCGGTTTGGTCTTCGTATTTAATTGTGTTTTCTTGTGCCTTTTTACCATTTCTCATGTGTATGGCTCTATATACAGGTGCCAGTATGTTTGTCCCCATCCACGTGTGTGTATGTGTCTGTGGTTTTATAGGTCTTGGAACTAGAGAATCAATCATTCAGCCACTTAAATCTTTCATCAAATGGTAGGGCAACTTCTTAAAAGCCAGATGGGGATACTGTAGTGAATTTAGGATGTTTCAATGATTCTGTATTCAAAATGTAGGAGAATGTGCAACAGAGACATTTCTTCCTTGCCAAGCTAGAATATCTACATTATTTTTCACATCCTATATCCATAAAAAATTGCAAACGGCTGGCCTGTTTACAGAGGAATTTTAGGAGAGCTGACTATTTTAAGGTTCTTCTCTGTCATATACAAAGGAATCCACGCTATTTAACTATTGTAGGTGGGGTTTTTAATATAAATATTTGGCAGATATTGCCATTCCTCAGAGCTTAAACATGTTCTGAAAGTTTATCATCTCCTTCATTAAATCTGTATTCCCCATAGTTATAAAGAAAGCAAACACCAACAATTTCCAGTTATATCTAAAAACAACAGTGTCGTTTGAAAGAGTGTTTTGGCCCAGAATGAAGAGATTTGGGAGGGAAGCTTTGTGAACTTTAGTCATGGAAATCATAACATCTCAGGAACATAAGAACTCCATCTTGGATAACTAACCACTGTTCTCCTGTGGCCCATTTTAAAAGCATGTGATATTGTACCAAAACCATATTAAATGATCATGTACATTTCTGTATTTCCTATCATTGGTGATTGCAGTTTATTTGTATCTATACCAGGCCTGCACAACTCGGAAAGCGGCAAGAGCCATATTACTCCAAAGAAAACAGCTGCGGGCCGCAAGTAGGGATGCTCTCCCAAAAAATACCAAACACGCGGGCTAAAACAAAACAAAAAACAACACGTCTCTCCACTTGGTGCCTTCCCCTTTCTCCTGACCTGCCCCCCTCCCTTACCAGCACAGGCCCCTTCCCCTCCCCTACCTGGCTTCTGCCTTACAGTTTGCGGGGCTGCTGGAGCCTTTTTGAATCCAGCGGTCGCCGGTCATGTTGTCACGACGCCACGTCATGCCAGCGTCCTGGCGTCTACTGGCATCCTGCCCTCTGGCTCGCGCCCCGCCTCCTCGCGCCGGAGCTGCATGCAGGCAGTACGGCGGTGAGAATCACTGCACTTCCCCCTCTGCAGCGGCGCTCTGCTCCTCCACCCGGCCGGCGGATCGGATGCGGCCACGCTGCCCGTAGTTGGCACGGGCCACACAGTGAGCCCCTGCAGGCCACATGCAGCCCTCGGGCCGTATGTTGTGCAGGCCTGATCTATACCTAGAAATACTTACAGTGATAATCATGTACACTTTAATAGTGCCTCCCATCTGAGGATTTCAAAGTACTTTGCAAAGGTGGGTTAGCATTAGGAAAATGGCAGAACAGGTACAGAGGGCTGGATTAATTCTCCAGGGCCTCAGCAGGAGGTAGCTTTCTTGGGATGGAGGTTGTAGAAGTGAAAAGCCATTTTGGGTAGGTGGGATGAGAATCTGGTTCAGAAAGCCACTGGAGATGAGGACATAATCATGACACCCTCAGGTTGTGCTAATTCATAGATTTATAAGAGACTAAGGCCCTGATCTTGCAAATACTTACGTATATGTTTAAGCACATAAGCAATGCCACTGACTTCAATAGGAGTATACCTATGCTATATGGGATGTTAGATATCAGTTATTTTAGTAATCGTGTAGCCGCAATATTTTTTAGCAGTTACATGGGTACTAAAATGCTCACCCCTTGTGGCAAGCTGGCAGCCAGTGTGCTTCCGGTCCCACTCCCAGGAAGCCCCCTACCACCCCATGCTGCTGCCGCAGTATCTTTTTTTCCCGCCACTCCAATTCCTCTGATGAAGTGGTTTTTACCCACGAAAGTTTATGATATTATATATATTTTTGTTTGTCTCTAAGGTGCCACAGGACTGCTAATAAATGTATGTAACCAGTTTTAACTATGACCAAAAGGTTTACAACGGATGTGTCTGGAACAATGGCCAGGTCTACACTAGACCCAGCAGCCTGGCTTAAGGTACACAACTCCAGCTATATAGAACCTTAAGCCAAGGTTGGCAGCATCCCCACAGCAGGAGGTTGAGGGGAGCAAATGCTCCTGTTGGCTTCCCTTGCTCCTCACAAAAGCAGAAGTACTAGCCTGGGTATCCTCTGAGTTCAATTTAGTGAATCTTAACTAGACTTACTAAATCGAATTCCGGAAGATCAATCGCAGCAGCGGTGATCTTCTGTTAGTGTGGACTAGGCCTATCGTAGGTGTCTGAGATTAGGCATTTAAATCCCTGTTTAGACACTTACATAAATATGGCCTGATTTACCTCGATGCCAAAGACTTTCAGGACCCTTAACTTCAATGGGAGTTGTTTGTGTGTTCCAGTACTTGAGACGCCACCCAATTTTATTTAGGTGTCTAACTTTAGATGTCTAACTTTAGGCAATTTGCCAATTGGAAAATTTTGACCATTGGCAGTAAAGGTTGTACCTCTAAAAATGGGCACTTTTTGGTCCAGCAATAACCCTCGTCCGGCAGGACCAGAGGTGCTCCTGGAGCAAAGAGCGTGGGAGCCTAAGGGCAGGAGGGACAGCTGGGCTGGGGCAACAGTGTCAGCAGCTCATCTGGGGGCAGCGTGGGACCAGGGCCGGAGCCCTGTAGCAGACCACTGGAGCGTGGGGCAAGGCCCGGAGCCCCACCATTGTCCCTGGATGTGCGGGGCTCGAACCACATGGCAGGAGGGAGCCTGTGCTGCCCAGGGAGCCAGCAGCAGCTGGGCAAGCAGCCCAGGCAGGTTGGGGGAGGTAGGCGAGGCAGAGTGCTTGATGGGGCAGCCTGCCAGTGGCAGGCGATGGGGTTTGGGGCTGGTGGTAGAAGACCATCCCTGGTCCAGCAAATTCTCTTGTTCAAGACTGGTCAGGTCCCGATGGTGCAAGAAGAAGGAGGTCCAACCTGTACATCAGAAGCAGAAAACCTGCTAAACAACCAGTGGAGCCATTGGACAATTGAGATGCTAAAGGAGCACTCAAAGATGAAGAGGTCATTGTGGAGAAATAAAAATAATTTTTTGCATCAGTCTTCATGGATGAGGATGTGAGGAAGGTTCCCAAATCTGAGCCATTCTTTTAGGTGACAAATCTGAGAAACTGTCTCAGACTGAGATATCATTAGAGGAGCTTTTGGAACTAATCGATCAATTAAACAGTAACAAGTCACCAGGACCAGATGGCATTCACCCAATAATTTGAAAGAACTGAAATGTGAAATTGCAGAACTACCAGCTGTGGTTTGTAACCTATCCTTTAAATCATCTTCTGTACCTAATCACTAGAGAATAGCTAATGTGCCATCAATTTTTAAAAAGGGCTCTAGAGGTGATACTGGCAATTACAGATCAGTAAGTCTAACCTCAGTACCAGTCAAATTAGTTAAAACTATGGATAAGAACAGAACTGTCAGACACATAGATGAACATAATTTGTTAGGGGAAAAGTCAACATGGTTTCTGTAAAGGAAAATGGTGCCTCACCAATCTACTAGAATTCTTTGAGGGGATAAACAAGCATATGGACAAGAGGATCCAGTGGATATAGTATACTTAGATTTCCAAAAAGCCTTTGACACAGTCCCTCACCAATGGCTCTTAAACAAAGTAAGCTGTCAGGGTATGTCAACACAGCAAAGTTATTTCGAAATAACAACCGTTATTTCGAAATAACTTTACTAGCGTCTACACAGCCAAACCGCTATTTCAAAATTAAATCAAAATAGTGGAGCGCTTATTTCGAATTTGGTAAACCTCATTCCACGAGGAATAAAGCCAATTTCAAAATAGCTAAATCAAAATAAGCGCTGTGTAGACGCTTATTTCGAAATGGGGGGCCTCCAGCCCTTCCCAAGGTGCTCTGGTGGCCACTCTGGGCCAAACCAGGAAAACTCTTCTGCTTCCCCCCAGCCCCGGAGCCCTTAAAGGGGTAGACTCTGGCCACACTGCCTATGCCAGCTGCAAGCCTGCCAGCACAGAGCCAGCAGTCGCTGCCCCTGGCCCAGCATGAGCCAGCAACCCACTGGCACCCAGCCCTCCACCGCTCCCCAGGAGAAGGCTGGCAGCTCCCAGGAGCCTGCCAGGGGCCACAAAAGGTGGGCGCCTTCCTGGTCCAGTGCGGAGATCATGGACCTGATTGAGGTTTGGGGGGAGGCCTCCAATGTCCATGATCTCCTCACTAGACGCAGGAACGTGGCCATCTACAGGCGGATGGCTGACAGCCTGGCCACCAAAGGCTACATGCGCACCCAGGAGCAGGTGCGCATGAAAATAAAGGAGCTGCGGCAGGCCTATGCCAGTGCCTCAGGGGGCAGCTCCCAACCAGGGGCTGACCCAGACCCCTGCCCCTATTATGATGCCCTGGACCGCATCCTGGGGGGTCAGACGGTTCGTGCCCCCCAGGTGGTCATCAAACCTGGGGCAGAGGGCCCTGACCAGGACATGGAGGAGGAGGAGGAGGAGGATGGTCAGGAGTCGCAGGAGCCTGGAGGGGGTGCATGGCACTCACCCAGGACCCCTGAGGCATCACAGCAGCCATGTCATCGGTGTTGTCTGAGGCTGGGGAGGCCTCGACATGTGAGTGCCATCACTGTCCCTTATACGGGGCAGGGAGGGGGGGAGAGAGGGAGACCAGGGACCGTGCGTGTGGGCCTTGCTGACTACGGAGCACGCAGTAACCTGTGCATGTGCTGTGCCACTCTGGGCATGTGGCCCCGGCTGGCTGCCACACAGGGGTGTTGGCCTGTTACCCACATGCGTCTATATATGAAGGCACATGACATGCTCCTGACCCCGGGGAGGGTCACTGCACGATGCTCTCCCTCCACGAGCCCCCCTCTACGTAGAGGCAGGGCACATCTCCCCTCCCCCAACCCCCACACTATATACAGCACAGGGGCATAGGTGCAGTCCCGGGACCAGCTCACACTCCCGGGGATAGCAGGACATGCCAAACATGGCCTGTGTGCAAGCACATTGGCTCTGATAGTGCAGAGACCTGCCGTCCTCACCTTGCAGAGGTGGGCTGGGCTTCACCCACTGTGTCCCCCGGGATAACTGACCAATTCTCTTGTTTCTCCTCAGCCACAGCAGCTGCGAGTGCAGGGCACACCACCCCGCCCAGGACATCCTCCCGCACCCGGGCACTCAGCAGGCTGACCCGGAACCAGGAGGAGTATCAGCGGCAGCACCTAGGGCTCCTGCAAAGGCAGGTCTGCATCCTGGAGCACTCGGTGCATGAAGACCTGCAGCTGCAGTGGGAAAGCTGGCGGGAGCTGCTTGCCCAGGGCCGTGCATCTGCGACCACCTGCAGACCCTGGTGCAGAGATTGCTGCCTCCTGCTGCTCCAGCCCCAGCTGCTGCCCAGCTATCGCTCCTCCTCCCACTCCTGCTCCCCCTCCTGCCTCTTCCTCCGACCCTCCCCACTCGCCCCACCCTCCGTACCTGCTCCCTCCCCCGGGGACGCTGAGGCCCCCGCACCTGCAGTGCTGGGAGACAGGTGGACCAGCAAGACCCCCAACCCTGAGCTTCTCTTCCCCCTTCCTCCCCTGGCCTCTCCCTTCCAGCTCCCTCCTCCCAGGTTTACCCCTCCCCTTTCCCACCCTCTCGCCTCCCTTCTCCCACCCTCATTCCCCCCCCCCCATCAGTTATGTTCAATAAACAGAGTTTGTTTTTGGCAACACACGTGTGTTTATTTGACATCAGGAAGGGGGGTTAGGGAGGGGTAAGTGGAAGGACGTGAGGGTGGAATAAGGCACAAGGCCCCAGTGGGGCACACCAGGGAGACTTCACTCCTCCTCCATCTGGAAGCTCTCCTGCAGGGCCTCCCAGATACTGACAGCCCCCCTATGGGCCTCCCAGCTAGTAGCTGTGCGGGACTGCGCATACAAGTGCTCGGCCTCTGCCATCCAGGCTGGCAGGAAAGCCTCCCCCTTCCTTTCGCACAAATTGTGCAGCACACAGCACGCTGCCACCACGTGCGGAATATTCCTCTCAGAGAGGTCCAGGTGGGTGAGGAGGCATCTAAATCGGGCCTTCAGCTGGCTGAAGGCACCCTCCACCACGATGCGGGCCCTGCTGAGCCTGGCATTAAAGGCCTGCTGGGAGGGGTTGAGGTGTCCCGTGAAAGGCTTCATGAGCCAGAGCTGTAGTGGGTAGGCCGCATCCCCCACCAGGCACACAGGCATGTTCACGTCCCCGATCCCGATGTGGCGGTCAGGGAAGAAAGTCCCGGCGTGCAGCCTCTGGCACATGGAGAAGTTGCAGTACACCCGCGCATCATGTGCTTTGCCGAACCAGCCCACGTTAATGTCCAGGAAGCGGCCCCGGTGGTCAGACACAGCCTGCAGGATGACCAAGAAGTATCCCTTCCAGTTTATGTACAGGGAGACCTGGTGGTCTGGGGCACGGATGGGGATGTGCGTCCCGTCGATTGCCCCCCCGCAGTTGAGGTAGCCCAGGACGCCAAACCCCTCGATCACCACATCCAAATCAGTGAGGCGGATGACTCTGCGGAGCAGCACTCTATTGATGGCCTTGACCACCTGCAGAGGGACACACAAAACCGAGAGTCACTGGGGTGCCAGGGTGGCTGACAGTGCTCCTTCCCCGCCACTGCCCCGCACCCTCTCCTCAGGAGCAACCCCCCCTGCAATCCTGGCCACCGCGGGCAGTCTGTAGTGCGGCTGGGACAGAACAAACCCTCCCGGGGAGGGGACTTGCACCACCTCTCACTCTTTTCCCTGGGGCAGCCCATCCCCTCCTTCGCCCCCCCCCCCCCCAGGCACAGTGGCTGGAGAATGCCATACTTTCATGAGCACTGCTCCGACGGTGACTCTCCCAATGCCGAACTGGTTCCCCATGGATCGGTAGCTATCCGGCGTGGAGAGCTTCCAGGGGGCGATGGCCACATGCTTCTGGAGGGGAATGGCGGGCCTCATGTGCATGTCCCGTCGCTGCAGAGCAGGGACGAGCCATTCACAAAGCTCCAGGAAGGTGTCCTTCTTCATTCTGAAGTTCTGGGTCCATTGTTGGTCTCCCCAGCGCTCCAAGACGATGCGGTCCCACCAGTCACTGCTGGTGTCCAGATGCCAGATGTGCGGGGCACGTTGGCGTCCAGGCGCTGCTGCTGCTCCTCCTCATCCCCCAGGAGGGTCCAGAAGAGGGCCTGGGGGTTGGGCTGCAGCAGATGCTGTGAGGCAAACTCCAGCAATTGCTGCCAGGCTTGCAGCAAGACATCCAAAATGAGCACCAGAGTGTGCAGGGGCAGCTCTGGCTCCATGGTGCCGAGTGCTGTGGTGTCCCAAGTCAGGGCAACCAAAGCGGGCAGAGACAAAAATGCTTTGCCGTCCCTCAGTGAGGTAGGCAAGCAAGCAGGGAAAGCTGAGAACCAGCTATCCAGGAGGTCCCTTTAAGCATAAGCCTCAGATAGCCTCAGGCAGCAGCCACACAAAGTAACTACTGACCTGATGCCCTGCTGGAAACGGTTTCAGCTGGCCTTAAATGCAATTCAGTGTCCAATCAGTGTGGACGCGCTATTTTGAAATAGCAAAACACTATTTCGAAATGCATTTTGTTTGTAGATGCATTATTTCAAAATATCTTATTTCAAATTAACTATTTCAAAATAAGATATTTTGAAATAACGCTGTAGTGTAGACGTACCCTCATGGAATAAAGGGGGAAGGTCTTCTCATTGTTTGGTACCAGTTAAAATACAGGAAACAAAGGGTAGTAATAAATGGCCAATTTTAAGAATGGAAAGAGGTAATGAGTGGTGTAATGTAGGAGTCCATACTGCGACAAATCCTATTCAACATATTCATAAATGATCTGAAGAAAGGGGTAAACAGGTGGAAAATTTTGCTGATAATACTAAACTGCTTAAGCTAGCTAAGGCCAAAGCAGGCTGTGAAGAACTTCAAAAGGATCTCACAAAACTACATGTCTGGGAAACAAAATGGCAGATGAATTTTAATATTGATAAATGCAAAGTATTGCTTATTGGAAAACATAATCCCAACTATATATATAAAATGATGGGGAGTATATTAGCTATTACCACTCAAGAGAGAGATCTTAGAGTCATTGTGGATAGTTCTCTGATAACATCCCCTCAATGTGCTGCAGCAGTCAAAAAAGCAACCAGAATGTTAGGAATCATTAAAAAAGGGATAGAGAATAAGACAGGGAATATCTTATTGCTTCAATCCATGGTACGCCCACATCTTCAATACTGCATGGAGATGTGGTCACCTCATTTAAAAAAAAAGATATCTTGGCATTGGAAAAAATTCCAAAAAGGGCAACAAAAATTATTAGAGGTATGGAACGGCTGCCATATGAAGAAATTAATAAGACTGGGACTTTTCATCTTAGAAAAGAGGAGACTAAGGAGGGATATGATAGAGGTCTATAAAATCATGGCTAGTGTGGAGAAAGTAAATAAGGAATAATTACGTATTTACTTGCTCCCATAACACAAGAACTAGGGGTTTTAACTGCCCCTCCAGTGCCTCACTGGCAATTTAGAACCTATCCTGGGAAACAATTCCTAACTCTCACAGACCTTGAGAAACAGATCAGTTCTCATCTACAGACAGCTCCCCCCAACCTGAAGCAAATGCTCACCAGCAGCCACAAACCACACCAAAGCAAAACTTATCTAGGAACCTATCCCTGCAACAAACCTTGTTGCAAGCTCAGTCTACATATCTATACAAGCGACACCATCACAGAATCTAATCACATAAGCCAGAACATCACTAATCCACTAATGTGATATATGCCATCAAATGCCAGCAATGCCCCTCTGCCATGTATATTGGCCAAACTGGACAGTCTCTGAGCCAAAGGATAAATGGACACAAATCAGACATCAGGAATGGTAACACACATAAACCTGTAGGGGAACACCTTAACCTCCCTGGACATTCATTATATTATATATTTAAAAGTAGCCA
The DNA here is from genome assembly GCA_032595735.1 of Pelochelys cantorii. Classification (NCBI taxonomy): domain Eukaryota; kingdom Metazoa; phylum Chordata; order Testudines; family Trionychidae; genus Pelochelys; species Pelochelys cantorii. The sequence continues at coordinate 22,248,703 of CM064340.1, forward strand.
TCCTCTACAAAAGAATTTCAAAACCCAATTGCAAAATGATACAGCTGAACTGGAGTTCGTTTGCAAATTCAATACTATCAATTTAGGATCGAATAAGGCTCTTAACTGGTTATCACACCACAAAGGCAATTTCCCCTCTCTTGATATCCACATTTCCACATCAGCTACTTTGATGAGCCACTTTCACCTTGACTTGATTAGCCTCATTTACACAAGTACCCTCTTTCTTTTGTTGTCCTTATATGTGTACCCATGCCTCTGTAAACTCCGCTCCAATTAATCTGATGAAGTGAGTTTTACCCACAAAAGCTCATGCCCTCATAAATCTGTTAGTCCCGAAGTGTATGTGCAGTGGAAATGCGGAAGACGATTGTGAGGTCAAGGACATTAGGTGGTGTACCACAATCATTCCTTTTATGCCTGCATCTCCTGTCAGGCCTGGATGCTCTAGGCAGCCATTTGTGCTTTTTGCTTCTTATTATTCTTTTGTTATTCTCAAAGGGTATGTCTACACTACAGCGCTATTTGGAATTAATTTAATTTGAAATAGTTAATTCGAATTAAACTAATTCGAAATAACGCATCTACACACAAAAACTATTTCGAAATAGCATTTTGCTATTTTGAAATAGCATGTCCACACTGAGTGGACCCTGAACCGAAGTTAAGGCTGGCCGAAACCAGTGCTGGCAGGGCATCAGGTTAGGATTTAGTGTGTGGGGCTTCTGCCTGAGGCTAACTGAGCTCCGTGCTTAAAGGGACCCTACCCCCACCCCGGACAGACAGTTCTCAGGGTTCCCTGCTTGCTTGTCTACCTCGATGAGGGACAGCAAAGCAGTCCTGTCTTGGAGTGCCCTGAGTGCCTGCACTTGGGACACCACAGCACTTGGCCACATGGAGCCAGAGATGCCCCTGGGCACGCCAGTGCGTCTCATGGGGTCATTGCCATCAGCCCTGCTGCACTTGCTGCAGGCTGCCATCTGGGGGGGTCCATCGGGGGAGCTGTCAAGATCCAGGAGGTCCTGAGGGAGAGCGTTCACCCCGAGGAGCCCTCAGAGCCTCCCCAGTCCTCCCCACCAGGGGCTCGTGCCCCATTCCTCCCTCACGTCCTTCCACTTACCCCTCCCTAGCCCCCCTTCCTGATGTCAAATAAAAGACACGTATGTTCACAAATAGAAACTGGGTTTATTGAACAAAACTGGGCGGGGGGGGGATGAACCTCTAGGGAGACTGGGAAAAGGAGGTGGGAGAGGGGAAGAGAGAGGATGGGAGAGGGTAGGGGGAAACCTGGGAGGAGGGAGCTGGAAGGGGGAAGCAAGGGGAAGAAGGGGGAGGGGAAGCTCAGGGCTCAGGGTTGGGGGTCTCGCCGAACCAACCTGACTTTCCCGGGTTCGCATGTGGCCTTTGGTGGCCAGGCTGGCAGCTATCCTGTGATAGACGGCCACATTCCTCCATCTAGTGCGGAGATCGTGGACATTGGGGGCATCTCCCCCAAACCTGAATAAGGTCCACGATCTCCACCCTGGACCAGGAAGTCGCCCGCCTTCTCCAGCCCCTGTCAGGCTCCTGCCAGCTGGCAGACTGCTCCTGGGGAGCGGTGGAGGGCTGGCTACCAGTGGCTTGCTGGCTCATGTTTTGGGGCCACTGGGTCAGGGGCCCCGGTGGCCACTGCTGGCTCTGGGATGGCAGGCTTGGAGCTGGCACAGGCACTGTGGCCAGGGTCTACCCCTTTAATGTCTCCGGGGCTGGGGGAGAGGAGAGTAAGCTTTCCTGGTTGTGCCCAGAGGGGCCACCAGGGCTCCCTGGGAAGGGCTGGAGGCCCCCTATTTCGAATTAAGTGTCTACACAGCACTTAATTCGAAATAGCTATTTCGAATTTGGTATTACTCCTCATAGAATAAGGTTTACTAAATTAGAAATAAGGGCTCCACTATTTCGAATTTATTTCGAAATAATGGTTTGCCTGTGTAGACACTATTAAAGTTAATTCGAAATAACTGCTGTTATTTCGAATTAACTTTGTAGTGTAGACATACCTAAAGAGTTAGCTGTTTGCTCAAGATGGTACAGTGTAGGAATGCACTGTTGACTTTCAGCAAGTTCCGGGACAGGTCCCAAGGCCAGCCACCTGGCATGGGAGTGCAGGAGTGCTTGGGAAGATCACATAGCTATTTATGCTGAATGTTTCCCACCTGATAATGCTAATTATTTATTGTGGGAAACTATGCAAAGTAACAACAAGCTAATTATTGGATCTGGGAAAATATGCAATGTACCAATGATCTTGTTAGGTTCTCAAAACAACAGGTGTGATTACTGTAGATCCAACAGTATACAAAGGCCGGGAATATTCCTAACATTGGAACCTCGGCGTAGACCGAAGCCGTGGAAGGTGCTATGTACTGGCCACTGAGGTCTGTCTGCTGTCCTTCTTCAGGGGGTTCCCGACAGCAGAGGGGATGTAGGCATTGCATTTTATTCTGATGTTTGCTTAGGCTTAATAAGCATTGTACTTTTTTAATAGACATTGAATTTTATTTTGAGATCTGCTTAGGCTTAATGAGTATTGTATTTTTTTTAATAGGCAAAAAAAAAAAAAAAAAATCAGCATGGCCTCTTTAAGAAGAGGCTTTTTTTTGCCGGTGGCCATTTTGTTTTTCTGTTCAAGCCACAAGACAAGCCCCTACGGAACCAGGTAAGCGGAGGGCGGGGGTGGCCATCTGGGGGGCCTGGCGGGGGGGGCCTGGATCCAGTTGCTGAGAGTATCGTAGGATTGCCAGGTGTCCAGTATTTTCACCTCCTGGCAAGGAAAAAAAAATCAGAAAATACCAGACATTTTAGGTGTCCGGTATTTTCTGAATTTTTTTTTACCAGACAGGAGGCAAAAATAGCGGACTGTTAAGGTCAATACCGGACACCTGGCAACCCTAGCCTTCACCCAATTTGTGTGCTTATTGCTTCCGAATCCCTTAAGGCAGTGGTCTCCAACCATTTTACGTCCAAGATCACTTATTAAATGTCAGAACAAGCCAAGATCTACCACCCCATCCTCTCCCAAAAACCCACCCTCTCCTTGAAACCCTGCCCTTTGTTGTCCTCCTCTCCATCACTTGCTATCTCCAGCCCTTATACACTCTCAGGGTATGGCTACACTGCCGCTTTTTTTTTCGATTCTGTCTAGACTGGGCCAATGTCAGAAAAAACCCTTCTTTCGGAAGCCCCTTTATTCCTCATGGAACGAGGAATAGAGGGGTTACCGAAAGAGCATGTTTGCTGTTCTGCTAAAAAGAACAGAAGAACAAATGCATCCATGGACACAGAAGAGTTTTTCTGGGATACCTCTGGAATCCTGGAAAAACTCCTGCAGTCTAGCCATACTTTCACTGGGTTGAGACAGGATATGTGGGCTCTGGGGTGGGAATGAGGGATTTGGGTGTGGGAAGGGGTGAGAGGTGCAAGGTCTGGGAGGGAATCTGGATGCAGGAGGAGATGGAGAAGGGGATGCTGGCTCGGGGAGAGGGCTCCAGGATGGAGAGTGTTGGGGTCAGGTGGAGGGTGGGGGTACTGAGCAAGCCACATGCTTGTGGATGTGAGGGTGCAGGAGTTTGGGTTGGAGTATGTGAGGGGCTCAGGGCAGGGAGGTTGGGAGTAAGATGGGCAGTGTGTGGATGGTGCAGATTTGCAGGTATGTGGATGGTGCAGGAGTGTTGTGGCAGAAGACTGAGGATGTGGGGCTGCAGGAGTTTGGGGATGTGAGAGGCTCAGGATAGGGGGTTCCAGTGTATGATAGGCTCAGATCTTGGGTCCGGGGAGGGGGGGTGGTACAGGAGTGTTATAATGCTGCAGCCAGATGGGGGCTTGGCCCCAGCTGGGGGTTTGTTGGCCAGGCTTCATTTTTAAATAAAATATTATGTCAAACACAAAAAGTTTCAGCATTGTCTTTATTTATGGGAAGGGCGGGGAACCTGTTTTGAGTCAGGGGTCACTGACCCACAGAAAAGTCAGTTGGGGCCACACAAGTGAGATGCAAAAAAATAACTCCTCCAACCCGCCCCCTCTTCACACTTTACTAATGTGGCCCCAACTGTGGTGGTGGGAGCAGAGGACAAGATACTGGGGAAGGGTGCTAGTGGGTGCTGGGGCAGGGGACAGGGTGCCAGTGGGTTCTGCGGCAAGGGACAGGGTGCCAGTGGGGACAAGAGTCAGGGGACAGGGTGCCAGTGGGGACAAGGGTCAGGGAAAGGGTGCCAGTGGGTTCTGCAGCAAGGGTCAGGGTGCCAGTGGGTTCTGCAGCAGGGGACAGGGTGCCAGTGGGGACAAGGGTCAGGGACAGGGTGCCAGTGGGTTCTGCTGCAGGGGACAGGATGCCAGTGGGTTCTGCTGCAGGGGACAGGGAGTCTCCAACATGTGCCTCCTCTGAGGACTTCTTCCCCCCAGAGGTGGGAAGTCCGGTCGCGTACCTCTTCTCGGGACTTCTAACCCCCCACCCACGCAGAGGAGGGAAGCTCCAGCGTGCACCTCCTCTGGGGATTCCTCCCCCCTTTTCCCCGTAGAGGAGGGAAGCCTGGGCGCGTGCCTCTCCATGGGATTTCTAACTCTCCCTCCTCTCCCCCCAACCCGCGTGGAGAAGGGAAGCCCTGGCGCACACCTCCTCTGGGGACTCTTACCTCCCTCCCGTGCAGAGAGTCCCTGGCACGCCATGGACCTGCTTTGTGGTATGGCGCCGGCTGTTTGGGGGAGGGGGAGCAGCCTGCGCACTTCCTCAAACCCCGGAAGTGGCACGCAGCTGTTGGACTTCCGTCCACTCCACAGGAAGCCAGCACTACCTCCCTCGTTGCTGGAGGTAGGTAGTGGGGCTTCTTTGGGGGGGCGAAGAATGGAGGGGGGGTCCCGAACGCCTCGCGATCGACTGGTCGGGGCTTCCCAATCAACCAGTCGATCGCGATCGACGGGCTGGTGACCACGGCCTTAAGGGAAGAACCATTGCCTCTTGGCAAGACAGTATGTGTACACTAGGAAACTATTTCAAAATTACTAAAATCAACTTAGTAACTCCCAATTTAACAAAATTGAAATAACGCGTCCCCACAATGGGGAAACCTCAAAATAAGTTAGAATTAGTCCAAAATAGAGTGTCTACATTGAATGGAGCCTGCCTCGATCTTAGAGTCTAGGGCATCAAGAGGGCGAATACTACCTGTGGCTGCTTGGTCTGGCAAGCTGCAACACATGCTTTCAGGAGCTGCCCTCTACAGCTGCATCTCACAAGCCACTCCTCCACTGCCTCCCCCCTTGCAGGGCACAAAAGGGACGCAGTGGGCACATGCCTTCTTGTGGTCTGGTTGCCCTTGCAGATGCCACAGCACTCACAGCATGGAGCCAGAGCTGCTACAAAGCAGTGCCATGTTCACAGGCCTCATGCTGTGCCTCATGCTGCAGTACTTCCAAACTGCGTGCATGTTGCTTCAGCAGGACGAAGACAAGGAGGACGAACCCCAGTTTGGACCACAGGCCTTGATCACCCCGGTCCTGGTGCTCCTGCTGCTGTGCATGCCCCTCAATCCCCACAATGGAACGCCACTTCTGGCAGTGGGAAACAAGCTTGGACTGGTTGGACTGCATCGTTCTGCAGGTATGGGAAGATCAACAGTGGCTGCAGAACTTCTGTATGCACAAGGCCACCTTCCTGGAGCTCTGCAATGGCTCGCCCCTTCCCTCAGGCGACAGGACACCTGAATGTGACTTGCCATCCCCATGCAGATGTGCATGGCCATCACCCTGTGGAAGCTCGCCATACTGGACAGCTACTGCTTCATCAGGAACCACAGTTGGGGCCGTGCTCCTGAACGTAGCCAAGGCCATCAACCACGTGCTGCTATGGAATGTTGACACTCTGGGCAATGTCAACACAATCATGAATGGCTTTGCCATCATGGGCTTCCCCAACTCTGGGGGAGAGAGGGCATAGACAGCATGCACTTCCCCATCCTGGTCCCTGACCATAGTGCCTTGGACTTTATCAACAGGAAGGGGTACTTCTCCATGGTGCTGCAGGCCCTCGTGGATCACAAGGGATGCTCACCAACATTAATGTCAGATGGTCGGGAAAGGTGCACAACACTGGCATCTTCCAGAACTCCTGTCTGTTCCAAAAGATGCATGCTGGCACTTTTTCCCCAGTTGCACCATAAGAGTTGGGGAAGTGGACATGCCCATTGTCATCCTTGGTGACGCAGCCTACCCTAGTTTCCCTGATTCATGAAGCCCTACACAAGCAGCCTGGACGCCAGCAAGGAGCAGGTGCCGCATGGTTGTTAAATGTGCATTCAGCCGTTTAAAGGGGAGGTTCAGGAGTCTCCTCACCCACCTGGACCTCAGCAAGTGCAATATCCCTTTTGTGGTGGTGGCCTGCTATGTGCTCCACAACCTTTGCAAAAGCAAAGGGGAGACTTTTCTGCTGGGGTGGGTGCTGAGGCTGAATGTCTGGAATTTGTGCAGCCCAACACCAATGCCATACAGAGAGCACATCAAGGGGCTGTGCTCATCAGAGAGGCCTTGAAGGAGAGTTTCATGCAAGGCCAGTTGTGAGACTCTCTCCCAAGCTTCTCCACAAGGGGCCTCTGCATTGCCCATTTGTGCCTTTCCTTCCCAACTCCTCCCTTTCCCTGCCCTCTCTTCCCACCTTCCTTCCTCCCTTGCAGACCAAATAAAGAAGCCTTTTTTGTTTGAAAGAACAACTGTCATTTTTATTTGGGGGATATACAACAGGGGAGGGACTGATTAATATGGCTACCCCTCTGACACTCTTCTATGATTATTGTGAAGGACTGACTCGTTACAGTCCTGGTAGGATACACTATTACATAGTCAGACCTAATTTATTACCCTGATTTCTAGCTTAGCTGATATGGAATTCCCGTGCTGACCTCCCATAAGACTTCTTATTTAGGTCACTTTTTGGAAAGGCACTGATTTAGCAAGGTACGTAAGAATATAATGTGCTTTAGGCATGTGAGCACTTTCACTAACATAAATGAGAGATTATTCAAATACATAAAGTTAGGCAGATGCTAAGTACCTTGCTGGACTGTGGCCCAAGTGAGGGAAATTTGCCTTTGTTGATATACGATAAGTGCCCTTCAAAAAAGTTGCACGTTAATCTCTCAAACTCTTTCACCTAATGACCCAAATTCCTGCAATGACTCCTTGTGCTGAGCATTTCTGTGAATTGATTACTGTGTCTCCTCTTAGGACAATAATAAAAACTTATCTCTAGAGCTTTTTATTTTTAGCTTTAATATTCAGTAGAATGTAGGGTAGAAGGAAGGTGGCTATTTTTTGAAAGACCTGGGAATTGAAGTCATATGTTAAGGAACATAGGAATTATCAAATAAAATTAGGCCAGTGGTCCATTTAATCCAGTATCGTGTGTCTGGAACTGGACAGAAGTAAAAAATTCGGAGCAAGGTATTAGCTTTCCATTCATACCGCTGGCAATGTGCTCCTTCACCTTGACCTTGGGTAACCTAAGGATAGTTCAGAATGTGTGGCAAAGGCTAAAATTAAGAATAAAATATTAAAAAACAGCTGAAATGGTAGCGAAAACTAGTGACTTTAATGCCTTCAGGCAGAAAACCTAGAGATATTACAGGTCTCCCCCCAAAACTGGGGAGGGGCTTGAAACAGGATTTTGGAGTTTGGGTTGGATGCAATGTTTGATGTTTCAATCCAGGTTTTCAGCCGAGACCAATTTCTTCTGATGAAGGATGCACCGTTAATTTAGCACTGGAGATATTTTATTAGGTGACAGGAAGGAAGGGAGTGAAAGTAAGAAAGGAATCATACTGCCCAACTGATATGCATTGTTTTCTGAATCCTTTTGCAAATGTTCTGTATGCAGTGGTCCAGTCCCTGCAAACCATTCAGTAAATGATACTTGAAGGATTCTTCTCAAAGTTGGACAGGGGGCTGCAGGCAGGGGAGTTTAAGAGGGAGTTTCAAAGAGGGAGGGGCCTATGGTCAGGAAGACCCACAACACCTGTGCCAGCAATGCTTCTGTCTCCTCTACCTGCGCCTGTAGCCAGACAGAGCACCTGACCATGGAGACATCTACCCAGATCCTGGTGTGATTTTGCAGGGACTGTAGCTTGCAATTCCCCCTTACTGAAATCCAGGCTGGGGGGACTATCCAATGTGAAAGATGCCTGCTGGTGGAATCTCTCAGGAAGCAGGTGGGAGAGCAACAGGAGGAAGTGGCGAGGCTGAGGAGCATCTGCATCCATGAGCAGTTCCTGAACAGTATTCATGTGGCGACTGTCCCACTACACAAGATTGCTCACACACCACTGGTGGAGGAGGAGATGGCTCAGGGGGGACATTGGCAGCTGGTCACTTCTGGCAGCAGGCAGTGCTCCACCCCTGCTCCCAACCCTCCCACCGTGGTACTGAGAAACCATTATGATCTTCTTGATACAGGAGATAAGGATTCACCCCCGATAGCAGAGGAGGAGAAGCCTTGTACCCCCAAGGCTGGGAGGTGTGCTGCCACCACTGCGAGGAGGAAAGGTAGGGTAGTGGTGGTTGGAGACTCTCTTCTGAGGGGGACAGAGGTGCCCATCTGTCGCCCTGACACGTCATCTCTGGAGGTATGCTGCCTGCCAGGGGCCTGTATCTGAGAAGTTATGGAGGCACTGTTGAGGATTATCCGGCTTCTGACTACTACCCCATGCTACTCATCCATGAGGGCACTAATGATACTGCAAGGCATGACACTGAGCAGATCAAGAGTGACTTCAGGGCTCTGGGAGTACGGGTGAAGGAGTTTGGAGTGCAGGTGGTATTCTCCTCAGTCCTTCCTGTCAAAGGTAGGAGCCTAGGCAGAGACAGGTGCATCCTGGAGGTGAATGCCTGGCTGCGAAGATGGTGTTGCCAGGAGCGCTTTGGCTTCCTTTACCATGGGATGCCGTTCCAAGAAGAAGGACTGATAAGCAGGGATGGGGATCACCTTTCGAGGAAGGGGAAGAGACTATTTGGACACTGACTGGTTAACCTAGTGAGGAGGGTTTTAAACTAGGTTTGATGGGGGCAAGTGACCAAAGCCCACAGGTAAGTGAAGAACATGGAGACCTGGGAGATGGGTCAGAAATGGGAGGGAGCGTGGGCTATATTAGCAGAGAAAAAGGAGGTACAAGGCAGAACTGGGAGGCAAGGTCAAATCAGTATCTTAGATGCCTATATACAAATGTACGAAGCATGGGTAATAAGCAGGAAGAACTGGAAGTGCTAATAAATAAACACAACTATGACTTTGTTGGTATCACAGAGACTTAGTGGGATAGTACACACAATTGGAATATTGGTATAAAAGGGTACAGCTTACTCAGGAAGGATAGTCAGGGGAAAAAGGGAGGAGGTGTTGCCTTATATATTAAAAATGTATACACTTGGACTGAGGTAGAGATGGATGTAGGAACCAGATGTGTTGAGAGTCTCTGAGTTAGGTTAAAAGGGGTAAAAAACAAGAGTGATGTCATGCTAGGAGTCTACTACAGACCACCTACCCAGGTAGAAGAGATGGATGAGGCTTTTTTTTTAAACAACTAACAAAATCCTCCAAAGCGCAGGATTTGGTGGTGATGGGAGACTTCAACTATCCAGACATCTGTTGGGAAACTAACACAGAGGGGCACAGACTATCCAATAAGTTCTTGGATTGCATCAGAGACAACTTTTTATTTCAGAAGGTTGAAAAAGCTAGTAGGGGGTAAGCTATTCTTGATTTGATCTTAAATAGGGAGGAGCTGGTTGAGAATTTGAAAGTGGTTGGCAGCTTGGGTCAAAATGATCATGAAATTATAGAGTTTGTGATTCTAAGATGGTAGAAGGGAGAGCAGCAAAATGGAGACAATGGATTTCAGGAAGGCAGATTTCGGTAAGTTCAGAGAGCTGGTAGGTAAGGTCCCATGGGAAGCAAGACTAAGGGGAAAAACAACTGAAGAGAGTTGGCAGTTTTCCAAAGGGACATTATTAAGGGCCCAAAAGCAGGCTATTCCTCTGTGCAAGAAAGAGAAAAAGTATGGCAGAAGTCTGCGTTGGCTTAACCAGGAGATCTTGCATGATCTAAAAATCAAAAAGGAGTCATATAAAAAGTGGAAACTAGGACAAATTACAAAGGATGAATATAAGCAAACAATACAGGTATGCAGGCGCAAGATTAGAAAGGCAAAGGCACAAAATGAGCTCAAACTAGCTACAGACATAAAGGGTAACAAGAAGACTTTCTATAAATGTATTAGAAGGAAGAAGAAGACCAAGGACAGGGTAGGCCCATTACTCAGTGAGGAAGGAGAAACAGTAACTGGAAATTTGGAAATAGCAGAGGTGCTTAATGACTTCTTTGTTTCATTCTTCATCAAGAAGTGTGATGATGAAGGAATGTCTAACATAGAGAATGCTAGTGGGAGTGGGGTAGGTTTAGAAGATAAAATAAAAAAAGAACAAGTTAAAAATTACTTAGAAAAGTTAGATGTCTGCCTGATGAAATGCATCCTTGAATACTCAAGGAGATGATAGAGGAGGTATCTGAACCTTTAGCTATCATCTTTGAAAAATAATGGAAGGTGGGAGAGATTCCAGAAGATAGGATAACGAGTCTTGTGGATAAGACAGGTGGACATGGTATACCTAGACTTTAGTAAGGCATTTGATACGGTCTCGCATGATCTTCTTATCAATAAATTAGGAAAATACAACTTAGATGGGGCTACTATATGGTGGGTGCATAGCTGGCTGGATAACAGTTCTCAGAGAGTAGTTATTAACAGTTCACAATACTGCTGGAAGGGCATAACAAGTGGGGCTCTGCGGGGGTCTGTTTTGGGACTGGTTCTGTTCAATATCTTCATCAATGATTTAGATATTGGCATAGAGAGTACACTTATTAAGTTTGCAGATGATACCAAGCTGGGAGGAGTTGTAACTGCTTTGGAGGATAGGGTCATAATTCAAAATGATCTGGACAAACTGGAGAAAAGGTCTGAGGTAAATAGGATGAAGTTTAACAAGGAGAAAAACAAAGTACTCCACTTGGAAGGAAGAATCCATTTCACAGATACAGAGTGGGAAGGAACTGTCTAGGATAGGGGTGGCCAACCCGTTCCGGACAAAGAGCCACAATAGCAGTAGAGACAGTTGTTGAGCAAAAAAAAAAAAAAAAAGACCCGGGGAGAAGTTGTTGGGGGAAAGTAGGTGCTGGTACACCATCCCAAGGCTGCTTGTTTTTGTTTTGTTTTGTTTTGTTAACTTTTCCCCAGGTCTGCGTGGCCCTGCGTTTTTTTTTGGCTCAACAACTTTGACCCAGCTCTTCATGCTATCTCCACTGCTATTGTGGCCCACAAAAAAAGCAATGAGAAGGGGTGAGAGGTGCAAGCTCTGGGAGGGAATTTGGGTGCAGGAGGAAGTAGAGAAGAGGATCCTGGCTCAGGCAGGGGGCTCCAGGCTGGAGTGTGTTGGGGTCAGGTGGTGGGTTGGGGTGCTGAGCAAGCCGCAGGCTGTGAGGGTGCAGGAGTTTGGGCTGGGGTGTGTGAGGGGCTCAGGGCAGGGAGGCTGGGAGTATGATGGGCTCAGGACACAGATTTGCAGTGTGTGGATGGTGCAGGAGTGTTGTGGCAGAAGACTAGGAATGTGGGGGTGCAGGAGTTTGGGGATGTGAGAGGCTCAGGACAGGGGGTTCCAGTGTATGATAGGCTCAGGTTTGGGGTCTGGGGGGTGCAGGAGTGTTATGATGCTGCAGCCAGATGGGGGCTTGGTCCCAATTGGGGGCTTGTTGGCCAGGCTTCATTTTTAAATAAAATATTATGTCAAACACAAAATGTTTCAGCATTTGTCTTTATTTATGAGAGGGGCAGGCAACCTGTTTTGAGTCAGGGGTCACTGACCCACAGAAAAGTCAGTTGGGGCCACACAAGTGAAATGCAAAAAAACAACCCCTCTAAAACCCCCCAAGCCTCACTAATGTGGTCCCAACTGTGCTGGTGGGAGCAGCGGACAGGGTGCTGGGGCAGGGTACTCGTGGGGGTGGGGTTGGCCAGGGGGAGGGGACAGAGACAGCTGGGGCTAGTACCTGGGTATCCCAGGTCTCAGGAAGCACGTGGGCTGCTCTTCCCCTCCCCTATACAGCTGGTGCGCTTCCTGAAATGCCCTGGTCTGTCGCTCCACCTGGGACTTCCTTCCCCCCTGCTGCCTGCCTGTGCAGGGTTTGTGTGTGTAGGAGTCCCAGGACTGCATGCCAGCTCCAACTTCTCAGGAAGCTTGCACTCTTCCTCTGCTCCCCACGACAGCTGCATGCTTCCTGAGAAGTTGGAGCTGGCATGCAGTCCTGGGATTCCTACTCCCTCCCAGGCAGCAGGCAGGCAGCAGGGGGAAACATCCCTGGTGGTGCGACAGACCTGGTGGTGCGACAGACCTGGTGGTGCGACAGACCCAGCATTTCAGGAAGCACGCCAGCTGTTTAGGGGAGGGGAAGAGCAGCCTGCTCTAATCCAGTCCCCCTCTCCTTCCCCAGAGCCAGGCAACCCCCCCCCAACCCAATCCCCCTTCACCCGCTCTAACCTAATTCTCAGGTACCGGAGCCACCGCTGCCGCCACAGCCGTGCATCTCCCTCCAGGCGCTGGGGCACATGAGCTGAGCAGCCGGCTTTGAGCATGAGCTGGCCAGGATGCCGTGCGCAACCCAGTCCCCCTCTCTTTCTCTCCCCTTCTCTTCCCCAGAGCCAGACGCCTCCCCTCCCTACTGTAACCCAATCTCCCTCCCCACGAACCTTATGCTCGAGTCCCGGAGTCAGAGCCACTGCGCCACATCCGGATGCCATGCGCACTGCCCTCCCACCTTGCCCGATCCCCTCCCCTTCTCCAGAGCCAGGCGTTCCCCCCCCCCCCACCTTATGCCCGGGTCCCAGAGCTGCTGCCGAAGCTGCTGCCTGTGCTCAGCGGCCAGCTGCTAGCACTTGCAAGCTGGGATGCTGTGTGTGACCCAGCCTGTATGTACACGATATGACGCAGTGCGCTGGGGGCCGTGAGCAGAATGGCGCAGGCCGTGAGCACGCATGCAGCTCATAGCAGCCCGGCCATGAGAGCGGCTGACCTGAGCGGTTCCGTGTTCCATCCCAGTTCCGTCAGGAGCCACCATTTTTTTCTTCGCGAGCCACATGCGGCTTGCGAGCCTCAGGTTGGCTTCCCCTGGTCTAGGAAGGAGTACTGCAGAAAGGGATGTAGGGGTCATAGTGGACCACAAGCTAAATATGAGTCAACAGTGTGACGCTGTTGCAAAAAAAGCAAACATGATTCTGGGCTGTATTAACAGGAGTGTTGTGAGCAAGACACGAGAAGTCATTCTTCCGCTCTACTCTGCGCTGATCAGGCCTCATTTGGAGTATTGTGTCCAGTTCTGGGCACCACATTTCAAAACACATGTGGAAAAATTGAAGAAGGTCCAGAGAAGATCAATAAGAATGATTAAAGGTCCAGAGAACATGACCTGTGAAGGAAGACTGAAAGAACTGGGCTTGTTTAGTTTGGAAAGGAGAAGACTGAGAGGGGACATGATAGCGGTTTTCAGATGTCTAAAAAGGTGCCACAAGGAGGAGGGAGAAAAATTGTTCTCCTTGGCCTCTGAGGATAGCACAAGAAGGCTTAAACTGCAGCAAGGGAGGTTTAGGCTGGACATTAGGAAAAACTTCCTAACTGTAAGGGTGGTTAAACACTGGAATAAATTGCCTAGGGAGATTGTGGAATCGCCATCTCTGGAGATATTTAAGAGCATGTTAGACAGACATTTAGCAGGGATGGTCTAGATTAGATGGTACTGGGTCCTGCCATGAGGACAGGTGACTAGACTTGATGACCTCTCAAGGTCCCTTCCAGTTCTAGTGTTCTATCATATGATTCTATGAATTAAAGATGTGCGTAAGCCACAAAATTTGGAGGTGAACTTCCTCAGTGCTTGGGGATGGCAGAGTGTTTGGATCCAGAAGTTGGAAGTAGGCCCATCTTTCCCTAGATTAAAATTTAGACAGTAAATTTTCTGGAGCAGGCATCATCTTTTGCATAGGTGCGGGCACCTCCAGGATTTTGGTATCCTGGGTCTGTGCCTCCTCAGTCTGGGGTCCTGGCCACTACGTGTGCTACTGCCCAGAGGCTCTGCTTCTGCCCCCAGGTCCTGCTCGGCTATCAGCACTGTACCCCGCTCTGCCCCCAGGGTTGTGCCCAGTTGCCAGCCTTGGCTCTGTGGCCAGGCCCCACATATGGGGTCCTGCCACTCCATCTGGGCTGGGTCCTGGCTATTGGCTCCCCTGGCTGCCAGCTGTAGGGGGCAGTGAGAGCATGGACTAAGGTAAGGCAGAGCTGCAGCTCAGCACCCCCTACTCCAAAAACTGTTCCTACATTACAGGTTGGACCTCTCTGGGCTGGCACCCTCAGAATCTGTCTGGTTCCGAACAAGGGAATATGCCGGACCTGGGGAGGTCCCCTGATACTGGCCCCCCAGTGCACTGCTCTTCCCTGCTGCTGGCCCCAGCCATGCCCCCGCCAGGCTGCCCCAGCCCAGGCCCTGCTACTGGAGCTGCTAGGTCCCTGCCCCTGCTATCAGGGCTGCTGCAGCTGCCACATCCCCATTGCCAGTCCTGCTACTGAGGCTGCCATGGCTGCCGCGTCCCTGGCTCCGGCCCTGCTACTGGGGCTGCTGTGGCCCCAGTTGTGCTACCAGGGCTTCGGCACTGGTCCCAGTCCCAGCCCCGTTGCTGCCAGTGCCGCCACTGGTTTTCCAGCCTAGCAGGGCTCCCAGCTCCCAGCCCTCCTGCCACTGGGTCCAGCCAGAACTCCCTGATCCAGAAACATCCATGATCCTACCAGACCACAGATGTTGCCAAACCAGAGACTCCCAGTTTTGGGAGGTCCAACCTGTGCTATCTTTTTGTTCCGTGTTTGCAGAGCACAACGGGGTTCTGATCCACAACTAGTGGTCCGCTGAGAGGCAGCAAGGGGTGGGGGACAGGAGCTGGTACTGGGGGAACCAGCTTAAAAGCCCTGTCCGCTGCAAACAGGGGCTGCTGCCGGAGCAGTCTCTGTTCAAGGCAGACAGGGCTGGTCGCAGCCAGGGGCTGCTGCCAGAGCTGCCCCTGCCTGCAGCCAGCCCTGTTCGCCAGGGCTGACTGCCGTGAACAGGGGGTGCTAGACTCAGCATGAGTTGGAACCAACCAGTCCCGGCTCGTGCTGGTCCAGGATGCTGCGCTTCTGCATTTTAAGTGTCGTGGCTTGGTGGCTCTTACTACACTTAAAATGCAGAGCCATAATGTGGGTGGCTCCCAAAGCCGGGACGAGCCCATACTGCTCAGTCCCAGCTGAAGCTGGCTCCTGGAGCTACCCGCATTGCAGCTCTGCAGAGCAGATGAATTGTATCAACTACATGATTAGCCAGATATCTGCAATTTAGCATCCTTAGTGCAGACCCTCATCCCCCTCACCCCGGTAGAGTTGCTTTCTTGGGAGTGCAACCACAGCGTCTTGGGAGGAGCCGCTGGCTAGGGAGCACTGTCAGAGCCCCTGGGAGGAGCCGCTGCCATGGTAAGCCCCCCTACCTCCAAGCCCACTCTCCTGAGCCCCCTGCCCTGAGTCCTGCATCTCCCACCTGCCTTAACTTCTGCACCCCTACCTCCTTCTCCCTAAACCCCCCACCTCCATCCTTCAGCCCTGAGGCCCCCACCCCTACCTCCCCCCCCCACATCTCCCAACCCTCTGCCCTAAGCCACCCACCCCCTGCCTCTCCTTATCCCCTAACCTTCACTCCAGCCTTCATTTTCATTTTTAAAATGAAATAAATTGAAATAAAGCATGTATGTTTTTCATTTATTTCACCCCCAAAAAACTACTTCAGTGAAAGACCCAAGCAACGCCAAATTCATCTGCTAGTAATAACTAAAGAGGCTAACGGAGTTGCTACAGAAACCATTGGGAAGGACGTATTGGGTTCCACTAAGATATCTCAGAAGAAATTCTTTTTTCTATTAAAACAATGTAGTGGCACAGGAGTTCAGTGTCCTCCTCCTCTGGCCTCTTGCACCAAAGGAGGAAGAACTCATTGGAATTTATGCCTTTGTGAATAGGTTCATGACTCTGCATTTGTAGCTTAAAGAAGTACTAGAGCAGTTAGCTCATCATGATGTGGTCTGGCTGCAGGAAGAGAATTTGTTGCATGGTGGTAATGAAGTAATTTCCTCTGTGAGCTATTTAGGAAATCATTGTTAGTTTGCTGAGAGCTGGAAAATCAGAGAGACTGCTCCGGCTCCAGATGTTATTGGCACGAGAACCCTGTCCTATCTATTACAGGGCTGGGAGAGTATTGGGATTTATTTTACATTCTCGTTTCTTATTTTGAATTGAGAAGGCTTTGAATTAACTGGCTCATATTAAATTTGATACCTCTGCTGTAGCGTAGCAGTTATGAGAACAGTTAAAAAAGGAATGGGAAATAGTATAGAATTTCCTGGGATTTTTTGACATTTGCATTGGTTTATTTTTTGAAATTTCAAAATGTACAAAAATGTCAAAATATCAGAAACTTTCAATTGTCACAAAGTTTCAACCAAATTGATATCCTTCTGAAAAATCCAGTGTCTTTTGATGAAATAGGAAAGTTTCAGCTTTTATAATTTTAGCTTTTGGTGAAAAAATTGAATTTTTTAAAAAGATGTAATCAGAAACATTAATTTGGGAGATTTCTACAAGATAGAATTATTTGTTTCTTAGCACCTACACTCTACAGGTCGTATGAAAACCAAGATGTTATTCTTCTTTCCCCATCATGCCCCCCTTTCTTCTCTTCCCTTCCTTCCTACCCCATTCCTTTACTTGTTTTCTTATTTTGAGGGTGGAGTAAATCAAAAACGTATACATTCAGATAAAATAAATACATGACATATTTTAAAATGGGGCTTAACTTGGCTTGTTAGGTTGAACAGTTTTGAACATTCAGTTATTTTGTGTATGTTAAATCACAGATTTCATACCTGGCCACTGTATTTATAGAATCTTTAAAATAAAATGAGTAAATACTCAAGAAGACACCTAACTGCCAATTTTTGGCACACAAAAGCTGTGCATTAAAATGTATAGCATACAAAACTGCAACTGCCATCTTAGATGCTACTTTTGAAGAAATTGGGCCTAGCTTAGACCTTTTGTTTCTGGGCTTTGTGACAAACCAGACAGTACTAGCAGAGTTAATGTGTCCTCTTTATTTTTTCAGCATTTTACTTGTTTTCTTCACACCCATAACTAAATTCTGACCTATCTACACCAGTACAAATAAAAAAGAACAATTAATTAAATGGTGCTCCTTGTTCAAAAAAGATCAGAATCTGGACCCTCTCACCCAAATATCACTTGTTTTCTAAATCTACCGAATGTTGTATCAATGCAAGTTAAACTATTTGATGCTCACAGCTGACATCAGAAGTGTAACTTGGGCCTTGTCCACACAGGAAAGTTTTACCAATATACCAGTACAGTTATTAGGGTTGCCAGGTGTCCGGTTTTGAACCTGACAGTCTGGTATTTGAGGGTTCTGTCTGGGAAACAAATTGAGAAAATACCAGACATATAAAATGTCCAGTATTTTCTAATTAGGTAAGTTTTATTATTATCAGGAGTATCAGTACGTAGTTGCGTACTGCCTGGCTGGTAGACATGCTTACACTGCGTGAGCGTGTCTACCAGCCAGGCAGTATGCAACTACGTGAGCGGGGGGGCTGGGCCAGGCCAGGATGGAATCCCTGGGGCTGGACTCACTCGTGCTTCTCTGGGACCGTGCGCAGGACAGGCAGCACCCCGGGATCTGCGTGTGCCCGGGTCAGTCCCGCTCCCCGGCTGCCGATTCTCTCCCCCCTCGCTCCCTTCTGGCCAGCCCCGCTTCCCCTGACCCCCTCCCAGCCAGCCCTGTTTCCCGCTGGCCGGTCCTCCCCCCCCCGATCTCCCCCGGCCAGCCCCGCTGCCCCCGGCCCTCCCCCCCTGCTAGCCCTGCTTCCTGCTGGCCGGTTCCCCTCCCCGCCACCTCCTCCTGGCCAGCCCTACCCGCCTCCTGGCCGGTCCCCCCCCCATCTGAGATCAAGTGTGTCTGGTATTTTTTTTGAGGTCACCTGGTAACCCTAACAGTTATACTAGTGTTTTCTTCTGTTGTAAATATTTTAGTTTAAATTCATACCTTAGATTATATGGAAACTTTCCAGTACAGGCAGGGTCTTTTTGTCTCTTTTTCATCAGAACCCATCACTCCTGTCTTCTTCTCTTTTCTGACTCCTCTTGGCAATCTGAGCTGTAGAGTACCCGAGAATCAGTTTCCAAAGGCAGTTTAATTGTCTCAGCCATAACTCGGGGAAGAAGCCACTTGTTTAATGAAGAGAGGTTTTCTTTTCCATCTGGAGAGGGAGAATTATTGCAATTATGATCAGGCCAGTTCCTGGAGGTTAAGGAGACTATTTGTGGGAGTTGCTGTGGTGATTAGGAATGCTGACCAGGAAGCAGAGAACAGTCAGCTGTGTCTCTGGACTTAATAATATGTTTTCATGTAAGACATCAAAGAAGAATGCAATAACTCAGCAGCTGTGCTCTGTGGGCTAACGGAAACCAGATGAAGCAAAGCAACATAGATTCCTTCTGCAAGTTACCTTATTTTATGATATAGTGCTTTTAAGGTGCATCTACACTGCAATAAAAGACTTGCAGCATGCCTGCGGCTGGTCAGGGTTAGTTCAGTAGGGCTTGCAGGGCTTGGATTAAGAGGCTGTTTATTTGCAGTGCAGATAGGGTTGCCAAGTGTCTGGTATTGACCCGGACAGTCCAGTATTTTTGGCTCCAGTCCGGTAAAAAAAATTCAGAAAATACCGGACACTCAAAATGTCCAGTATTTTCTGATTTTTCCCAGCCAGGGGGCGAAAATACCAGACTATCTGGGTCAATACCGGACACCTGGCAACCCTACACATACTCAGCAATTGGGTGCAGCCCCTCCCCACGCCTCTTACCTGGTTCTGCCACCGGCAGCCTGTTAGGAGAGGCAGAGCCCAGCCCCTTCTGTTCTTAAAGGGGCCATGCTGTTTTTTTAATTTAAAAATTTTTTTTTGCTTAATAACTCTCTGGGTCCTTTTTCTTTCCTCAACAACTTTGGTCTCCCCCCCCTTTTTTCAACAAAATTTTTTCTCCTTTTTTTGGTGGGGGGTGTTTGGTATTTTTGGTTAAACCATCTGGCAACCCTAAGTGCAGATAATGGGATCTTCCCACTTCACAGGGTCCTAGAGTCTAGGTTTAGCCTGAGCCCGAACATCACAATTAAGCAGCCCATAGGCCACCAACAGGTATTTAATTGCAGTGTGTAGATATGCTCTTTGAGTCCTTTGAGCATCAGGCACCAGTGAACGTGTGAATTTAGGGTTCATGTTGGGCTGAGAGACCTGAATGCCTATGTTCTCAATCCACAGAACAGCGGGTCCTTCATGCTGCTCTAGCAATGTGCTTTGTCCCTGACTTGTAGGGTCTACTTTATGGTGGAGGGAGTAAGAGAGAAGTGTAGAGGCTAACAATGGTGATGATTTTGTTTGTTATTTTCTCAATTAATGTTTATCCATTGGGAAGTGGCTTGGTCCAGCCCCCCCCCCCTTTTTTTCCCCACCGCGTTCGGTATTTTTTGTGAAAGTATCTGGCAACCCTATCTGGACATGGAAGGAACTGGCGGTGCGGCACTTCTGCTCCTGAATCTGAACAGAGCTCCATGCAGATGGACACCTCCTTGCACACGTGCAAAGCACCATTGAGTTTGGTTGAAGATAGGGTGCAACAAGCAAGCAAAAAGATTGGAAAAAGGATCAGGGAAACTTTCTCTTTGATATAAGTTTGCATGATACCAACTCTAGCACAATGGGACCCTGATCTCTAGTTGTCAATGAAACACAAATAATGAGGTCACATTAGATGATCTTATTTATAGATTCTAAGGCCATCTAGTCTGATCTTCTATATAACTCAGGTCATTGAACTTCCCCAAAATAAATGCTGACTGTGTGATTTCCTTCAGAAGCATATTTAGGATTCAAGCATGGTTTAAAAACTACCAGTGATAAAGAATTCTCCACAACTCTTGGTAAGTTGTTCCAATGATTAAATACTCTCACAGTTAAAAATATATGCCTTATTTCCAGTCTGAATGTGTCCAGTTTCACCTTCCAGCTATTGGATCATTTTCTACCTTTCTCTGATAGAATGAAGAGCCCAAAATTAAATATTTGCTTCCCCATATAGATACTTATTAAGTTACCTTTTAACGTCTCTAAGATGCATAGATTGAACTTCCTGAAGTCAGATTTTCTAACCCTTTAATCCTGCTCATGGTTCTTTTCTGAACCCTCTCCAATTTATCAATGGCTTCAGGGGGTAGCCGAGTTAGTCTGTACAGAAAAAAACAACAAATGGCCTGGTAGTACTTATAGTTTTGTTAGTCTATAAAATGCTACCAGACCATTTGTTGTTCAATTTATCAATGTCCTTTTGGAATTGTGGTTGCCAGAATTGGGCATAGTGTTCCAGCAATGGTTGAACCAGTGTCATATACAGAGATAAAATAATTGATTTACTCCTTTTAGAGATCCCTCTTGTTTATGCATCCAAGGATCTTTTTGGCAACAACATCTCAGTGGGAGCTCTTGTTCATGGTCCCCAAATCCTTTTCATAGTCACTGCTTCCTAGGCTATAGTCCCCCATCCCTTACATATGGTTTTCATTCTTTGTTCCTTGGTTTATACATTTGCATCTAGCCCTGTTAAAACACATACTGTTTGTTTGTGTCCAGTTTACCAAGCAACCAGTGATCTCTCCTCTTCATTATTTACCACTCTTCAATTTTTGTATCCTCTGCAATCTTTTTCAGTGATGATTTTATGTTTTCTTGCAGGGCATTGATAAAAATGTTAAATAGTGTATAGCCAAAACCTGATCTGTGCAGGACCTCACTGGAAACAGACCAGTCTGATGACGATTCCTTGTTTACAGTTACATTTTGAGACCTAAAGCTTCAGAGGGGTAGCTGAGTTAGTCTGTAATGGGAAAAACTTAAAAAACACCAAATAGTCTAGCAGCATCTTAAAGACTACATGTAGATGGTATCATGAGCTTTTGTGGGCACAACCCACTTCTTCAGATGAGAATTGAGTATTAAAGGTCCAGTTCCAATATTCCATTCATCTGATGAAATGGGCTGTGCCCACGAAAGCTTGTTTTGAGACCTATTAGCCAATTTTTAATCCACTTAATGGGTACCAAGTTAACTTTGTAACATACTACTTTTATAATCAAATATCATGTGGACCGAAGTGTTGTAGCCATATTGGCACCAGGATATTAGAAAGACAAGGTGGGTGAAAGACAAAATTTTGAGTTTACACAGAAATCTTCAGGTCTGGAAAATATGTTCAGTGTCACGGCTAGCTACAAAATAGAACAGTTTAACATAAGAAGTTAATACATATTTCAAAGGACCATTCAAAGTGAAGTGACTCTTTAATATCCCTCCAGTCATATGAGGAAAAGGAAGGGATGGGAATGGTAAGGTGGGGGAGAGGGCTTGTTAGTTAGTTATATTTGTTTAATAAGCCATGATTTTTAGTGTCATGCAAAGTGATGTATTTAAGCTCCCATGCTCATCTTTTGAAAGTGTTGTACAGGTTTCCTTTGTGGGTGAGTACAGATAGGTCAGACTCAGAGAAACTGCAGTATGAAAAATGTTCATCCCTAGGTGATGTGGTGTTTTTGTCTTTATTATTTTCCTGTGTGAGTTCATTCAAGATTGTCTGGTTTCACCCACATTCCACCCCTAGTTGTTATTGAGGCTTTCAGGTACTCTACATATTGTGATAGGACCCTTGGATCTTGAAAGTTGTGTTGTGTGGGGTGGGGTCGGTGGGAGAGGGGAATTGATCATTGCAGCAGTAGAAATACAACGTGTGGGCTCCAGTGTGAAGAAGTGAAGCACCAAATGCAGACTGTGTGATTTGCCTCAGAAGTATATTTAGGATTCAACACATAAAATCAGGCTATTTCTCAGACTGATAGCCTGCAGTTCTATAACTAGAATATAGCATCCGAAACTCCCCCCCCCCCGTTCCCAACTGCCAGCTAGGTAGGCCTGCACTGTAGTCCAACTGCTGTTAGCTCCTGATACACCTTTACTGAAGGACTTGCTTTCTCAGCACCTAGCTGAAGTCATGGAGATGTGACAGTAGAGATATGAATGTTTAACTGTGTTCACGGTTTACCGATGAGCCCAGGCTCATCAGTTAATGTTCATGGTTACACGCAGGGTCCCAGTCCATGTGACAAGCTTGTTTAAAAGCTGGCTCCTGGTGTGCACTGGCTCCTGCGTAACCGCCTTCCCCTCCTTTCCCCGCACTGCTGCCACTGATACAGAAGTAGAATTGTGGGGTGGGCGAAGAGGCAGGCAAGAGCCGGTGCTGGGGGGAAGCCGTCTTAAAAGTGGTTCCACGGTTACTTAATTAAATGCATTTTAACATCCCTAATACACAGTCACATTAGTGCAAATGCAGGGAGTCCTTGACTTGTGAACACTCAAGACTGTCGCAGCAGTGAATTGTGTTGGTGTGTCTTAAGGAAGTGGTGGACCCACAGGACCATCCATTTGGAAGGTAGCGTAGCAGAAAAACGAGATGGGTGGTAATATATTTGATTAATTAGGGAGTCTTTAATCCATAGATTATTGACTGTGTTTAGTGTAAAGCCCCCATCTGTTATGCTACTGTGCATGTTGGTTATTATGAGGATTTTATTGTTCATGAAAAGTGGCCTGTTGTGTCTGCCAGACGAGTTAGTGTCCAGTCCTTTCACCCCAAGGGCTGTGCTAGCTGGAAGCTGGCCAATCACTGGAGTGGAAGTTGTAAGTGCCTTACAACTCCAGCCCTTCACACTGATTTACTGTATTTGACAAGGCTCTGCATATGGATTATGCTGTCAGATGATGGTGTAATCTAGGGTTGTGTGTAGCTGTGTGGCTGCTTTATACTGAAGATAAATAATTAACTGATAAAAGTGAGGAATCCCATTCTAGAAGAACATGCAGAGAAATTCACTTTAAAAATAAGACAGAGCATTTTTTAAACAATAAGAGGTAGTCACATTTTAAAACTGTTTTGGAAGTGTTGACCAAAAATATTGAAAAAATATTTCAAATTTTTTTAAGAAAAATGCTTGGTTTATTTTTTTGACCACAATATAGAGTGGGCAACATTTTGAAAATATTAAAGAAAGCTTCATAAACTTTATGTGAAAAATTGTGTGCATTTTTCAACCCACTCCTCCTTGCTTCTTCTTTGTGTATATCAGCTGCTGAATTTTCAGAGTGGCAAGAAAAGCTTTTACAGGTTTCCTCATGGCTTGAAAGCCAATACTCTTCTATAAGTTGCTATCTAAGGCCTTCTGTCATGATTGACTCTGCACCTTTTTGCCCTTTGAGTGCATCATTGTTTCAAGAAGATCCAGGAACTACCTTGATTTTTGTTTTAACTGCCCCACTGAAGAGTAGTGCAACATAGCAGCTTCTCCAACCTCTAGTAGGGGTTTCCTAACTGGGAGAAAGAGGCCTAGAATCTACTTTGAGAACTGAGATCAGCTTTCCTCAACTAACTATTGTGTATGAGGACGTGGACAAATGGTTGAGTGACAGTGAAATCTGCCCCTGGAATTGAAGGCGATTTGTATGCTTCTAGTCCCAATGAAAGCTGGTGGTGCGTCAGAGGGGTTTGCCTCCACTTTCCCACAAAGTCCTCTTTCTTGCCCATTTCTTCATTTGTCTGCCAGTACTTTCAGAGCCAAACTGATGGATTCTGCTGTGAACATGAGTAGGCTACTAAGGCTTGGAAATCCATTTTTTTCAGTGTTAGGAGGTTCTTCCAGCCCAATATAGATGCATAGCAGAGGGCCCATTAACAATCCTAAGCGCAGTTTTTGTATTCAGATAAACCTTCCAAACAGTGGAAAGCTTTTGCTGTTAGTAGGGTTGCCAGATGGTTTCAACAAAAATATCAGACACACTTGACATTTCACCACAATCTACATTACATCTTATTTAGAAAATACTGGACAACTGTATTTTCGCAATTTGCTTCCCGAACAGAAAGCTCAAATACTGGACTGTCCAGCTGAAAACCGGACACCTGGCAACCCTAGCTGTCAGCTGGGGAGGCAACACAGAAACCTTTTCTCACACATAAGGAGTGACTACGTTTCTTTTTGCAAAAGTCCTTTATACTGCTTGTCACTATCCATGACACACTATTCACTTTGTTTAGTTGTGGTAGAGTGGGCACAGACTTGCTACAGGTTACTCTTGCTATCCTTCTGTATCAGGGCAAGGCTGCAAATTACTTGTTGCTTGTAATAATATTAGGGACATACCTGAATCAAAATCCTGAATCCAAACATCTCTGAACTCAAGTGAATCTGATCCTGAATGGATCTGAATTTCATAGTTGTTCTCGGTTCTATAAAGCCCCAAACCACACTTTTGGATCTTATCACATCCAAGCTTTGGGGAATTCAAAATTGGACTCCATACCAAATATCGGGGTTTAAGCCCATCTGTAGGACTTGATTCTGATTAGGGTTGCCAGATGGTTTTAACAAATATACCGGACACACTTGACATTATATCACAATCTACATTACATCTTATTTAGAAAATACTGGACATTTATATTTTCTCATTTTGTTTCCCGAACAGAAAGCTCAAATACTGGACTGTCCAGTTCAAAACTGGACACCTGGCAATCCTAATTCTGATATGACTCCTGCTGATTTTGTATTAGCGTCACTCTGCATACTACAGTAGATGTACTCCTGGTTTATACTAATGAGCAGTCAGTTAGAATTATGATCCGTAGTTAGAATAATACCTATACTCAGTGGATTATGAGAAATAGAACTTTGCTCTAAAAATATTTCTGCTTTTAACCATACCATTTCTATGTGACAAGAACAAATGCATTTTAAGTATATTGATATTCTAGGCTGATAGGCATCTGATTAGATGCACAACATAGCCCATAACTTGGCTAATAGATTTGATGTTTCTTGGCACTATAAATGTTGGAAGCTGGAGTCTACTGCCTGTTCTTGGAAGGCACTGCTAAGTCCTTCTGTACGGCCCTTACTACTGTGGTAGCATGATGACTGGCAGCTTGTTGACTGGATCTCTGGGGAGAACTTGTCTGCTGTGCTTCTGCAGCATCCATGGCGAGGTTCCAAAACTGGTGCTTTTTATAAATTTAGCATATGGCTGGTGTTTTAAGTGAAACAGACTGACAAAGCAGGGCAGTCTGTAATCATCAAGGCAGCATCATGCTGATTCATAGTCAGAGTCTTTTCTATATTTTTCTTTTCTGATCTCTTCTATATTCAGATGTTTTTCAAGTGTATTCAGTGCTCTGGATAGGATCAGATTAAGATTTACAGTCCTGTAGACTGAGGTTCTCTTTATTCATGTCCACAAAATTTGTATCAACAGCTGTATCTGCAAAAATGAGCCACTGATATCTGAATCTACACCCACAGATATAAAGTGGATATCTGCAGATATTCAGGGCTCTAGAAATTCAAAGGTGTTTAGGTCTACTAAGACTGACTCTTTTAAATATAGCCTTTTCAGCCAGGATATATTTTATTAATACTTATAGTTCAGAGCATGAACTGATCACCAAATGTGGACAGAAATAAATTTCCCCTGGTGTGCAGGTTATTTATTTATCTATTATCCATATTCATGTATGTATAAAGAAGAGGCAGTCTTAGACCCAAACACCTTTGAATTTCTTTGAAAAACCCATACCTGGGTTCAGATTCAAATTTAAGAGCTAGTCTCTAATGGGCCTGTCCATTGTTTGATTTTAGGAATATTTAAAAGTTGGCTCCAGATGTTTTAAATCTGTGGCTAAGATTTATGTTGCACATATAATAAATGTCACATATAGTTCTTTTAACAAAATTATAAAATTGTTGGCCTGAAAACCATGCAGCTATGAGTTCCACAGGCCCTATTGTACATTCCGTGCACAAAGGTTTCCTTTCATTCCATTCTAAATTTCTTGGCTTTTAACGTTGAGTGCCCATGTGGTCAGGCATTAAAAACAAAGGCAAAGAAGCATGCATAGCTAGACTTTTTTCCCATTTATTATTTTAAGAGTATTTTATAGATGGGCTAGAAATACATTCCTTTGAGCTTTCTGGAAATTTGGATTTGGATCCAGATCTGAATTGTTCAGGTTAGATCCATTTATTGTATTTTGTTGTCTTTATACAAAGACACCATTTTTATGTTAAAGAACCATTTCCCAGTGGTTTATGAAAAATAAAAATAGCTTAAGCTTTCATCTGGAGAAGTGGGTTGTGCCCACAAAAGCTCATGATACCATCTACATTTTTGTTAGTCTCTAAGGTGCTGCAGGACTGTTCATTGTTTTTTAAGTTTTTTCTATTACAGATTAGCATGGTTACCCCTCTGAAGCTTAAGTAAGTGGCATTCTTGCATCATGTTATGCTGTACCTACAGACTAAATGTAGTCTAGGTTTACTGTGTATTTGAGTATAAAAGGGTGGAAAGATTGTAAATAGCATGAGTAACTACATCTGTACACTTTAAAAATGTGTTTTCCATTGCTCCTCTATTACTTTCCCTGGCAAGTCCCTAGAAGGACTCTATTGTGGTGCATATTGTTTGCACTGCCCTTCCGCCTATGGGATTACAGGCTTCCCTAGAAAGACAGAATAATATTTGGTCTCTCTGACAACAAATACAGTGAAAGAATCGCTGTGCTGCCGTCCTGAGTAGGAGCATGAAAGGGACTGATTCTTCTTCATGGAATGAAAACCACAGCAAAAGCCTGACAAGCCGGGGTTTGTTTACTGAAGCAGATGAGGGTTGTGGAACCTCGGGAGTGTGCCACGCCCTGGGAATTAGTGGGAAGAGATGCATTTCTCACCATGTATGAAGTGTCAACTGTGTTTTGAAGTTAGAGGCTTTATCATATCTGTGTTTTGGACTGCGATGCAGATAACAGACATTACTTGACTTGTGACACAAGCAACACAAGGCTCAATGACCTCAATACTTCCCATGCAGGCTGCTCATAGTGAACACGTCTAAGGAAGGAGCCTTTTTGTTTTTTACTGTTGCCCTTCTACGTGGCCAAGTATGAATTAATTAAACCTCACAATACATCTGATAGATGGGTAAACTGATACATAGATGTGAGGTAACGTGTCCAGGGTCAAACAAAGAATCAGTGGCGGAATGAGTGTTTCTCTGGGTTTCCTGGTTCCCACTCCAGAGCTGTTCAAAAGTAAGGTATTCTCTGGTGTTTGTCTACATTCCCTTGGCTAGTATTTCAGGATTCATGTTGGCATAATGGCCACTCATGGCTGCTGAGCTCAGCATCTGATCACATCATTCTGTTGGTCCTGCAGCAAAGTCATTATTGGGGTTTGCAACCTGCCAGGTCTTTGCTATGCAAATATGGATGGGTAGTAAAATGACTGTGCAATGGAGTGTAATAGAAAGGGAAGCTGGACTGGGAGGAGAAATGCTTGTTTAACCATACTACTACTGATGATTACTACAGATAGGTCAGGACCTGGGAGTTTAGATTAAGATTTTGGCTTCAAATATGAACCTCCTTAAAGTGTGATTAGTTAGTGACATGCTGACTAGGGAGGATCGGGCCATTCTTGATTAAATGCTTTTTCTTTGGAAAATGCAGATTTGTCGAGGGTGGAAATTCCTAGTCAAAATGAGAGAGAGTGCGAGAAAGATTGGCCTACCCCTGGGAGTCACTAGTAAGGTCACTCACCTGTGGGGAACCCCAGCTGCATGGACTTGCTAGGAGCCAGAATAGGGAACTGAACTTGGGACTCCCACCTGGCAAACAAATATCTTAGCTACTGGGCTATAG
This sequence comes from Pelochelys cantorii, assembly GCA_032595735.1. NCBI lineage: Eukaryota > Metazoa > Chordata > Testudines > Trionychidae > Pelochelys > Pelochelys cantorii. The sequence goes on from CM064340.1 coordinate 22,276,756, forward strand.
AGTCACTCTATTGTTGGTCTCATGAATATTATTCAAAGTCGAACAGCTCCCACAGAAACCATTTATTGACTCTCACCCCAGAATAGCTATTACGCTAGCAAGGAGGCAGGCAAATTAGGAACTAGAACCTTTGGCTTTCACATCCCAGGTGAGTGAACATAAGAATGGCCATACTGGCTCAGACCAAAGATCTGTCTAGCCCCGTATACCATCTTCTGACTGTGACCAATGCCCGGTGCCCCAGAGGAAATGAACAGAACAGGTAATTATCAAGTGATAATTGTCACCCATTTCCAGATTCTAGCAAACAGAGGCTAGGGACACCATGCCATAATGAACTCTCTCTCTTTTTTTTATTAAAAAAATTCTTCATATCATCCTGATGTGGAATGGGAACATTTATTTGAAATCTCAGAAATTTTCATGGGATAGGAAAGCCATTTGTCACCCTGCTTTAATGCTGATCCAATTCTGCCCATTCTAGATATGGGCCCTAGCTGTGAAGTTGGGCACTGAGCTCTCCCACAGTTGATGGTAGTGGCAATGGTAAAATAAGGGGAAAGGTCTGTTCTAAACCATTACTGTGATTCAGGCCCATCTTGTGAAATTATTATTTCAATTCCTTAAGCGAGTTTCCCATGCTGCAGTGCAGCGTAAAGATTTTAATCACTCACTGCCACTCATCAGCTCATTTCAGCAGCCTTTCCTGGCAGCAAAACTGGTGAGAAGGAACTATGCTTCACATGTAGGTGAGGGTTTGCCTCAGTCCTTTTTAATATTGGTTTTGTGCCTGAAGAGCCTTACTAGTTAAACAGTAAAACCTGTGAAACAAGCATACCTGGAAGCTCCCTCCTGCTGAAAGGCAGGATTATTTCAGTGTGTGTTGCCATCTTCCAAATCTGTGGTATGACATGGTTTTAGTGGACATGGAAGTCTCTTGGGTAACTATAGTCCTACTCAGGTGGAAGGAGTTAGGGTAATGATGAGTCAGGGCTCTTGACTAAAGCCCCAATCAAGAGCCCAGGGTTCAAAAGAGAGAACCCTGTAAAATAGCTCCCTGGGAAGCAGCTCAAAAATACTTATGTTAACAGTGATTGAGCGAAATATATATAGCTATAGAGTGCACCCAGCTTTACGAGAATTTGCTGTAGCTAGAGTAGGAGTGTCTTATCTCTTGCTTGTTGATGGGCATTCAACTCAAACTCCTTGGTGGCAAGACTGGTGGAGAAAAGCTCTTTGGAAAATATTGCTGCTCACTGAATTGCCCAGACTGACTTAGTAGCCTAACTCCCAATTACAGCGAATTTTTGCTCAATGAGAAATTGTTGAGGGGAAAAGGAAGAATGATTTTGCTTTAAGAAGGGGTGTATTTAGCATTCTTCTTCCTTGGTAACAGTACATTAAGCTATAAGGCAAGGTTTTTGACAGCACTGAACTTAATTTATTGACTTTGAAGGGCAGGTAGGTGCTGTTGAAAATCCTTCCCATAGTCATCTCTATTAAACCATTTTCTGTAAGAGTTCCTCATAGGGGCAGTCTGGGCGATACTAGGGTTCCAAGGGTTAAAACAGCATAAAGCTTATTTAGTCTGCTACAAGGTTCTTCTACTTCTGGGGCCCCAAATAAGGTCACTTTGCAATAGTAAGTCAGCTGATTGCAGGAGATGTTTATATAAACATTTTAAGTAGCAGTTAGTTTCAGGGCACATCTGGTGCTTTGTGCAATGCCCAATAAGTCCCAATCTTTAGTCTCACTCTGTTTTCCCTCAACAAACCTGGTTCTCTTCTTTCAGAAATGTTAACTCAATGATGTGTTTTCATTGTGAATGCTGCAGAATGAAAGTGCATAACAATAACACACATGCATCCTTTGTTTCCTTCATGGAAAGAAGTAATATGCTAACCAAATGATTCCAATTCTAATGCTCACTGTAAGCTGGGCAATATATTGCTTCCATAGGCATCCCTATGCTGAGGGTGAAGGCATTAAAGTATCTAAATCATAAATCTGTCTTTTTCAGAACATTAGTAACAGATGAAATGTATTTATCCACTGCTTGAGAATCATAGTGGAAAACATTATGATCTGCATCTTAATCTTGTGAACTCTAGCAGGAACTGGAGAAAAATGCTCCTGTTTTCCCTCTTTATTAATATTGTTTTGGATTCAGGTATTTTTAGAGCTGGATGAGTTATTCCTCAACATTTTCTCATTTAAATTGTATGTAAATTCAGCTCTGTTTGCCACCCCTGCCTTTACTTGCCATAAATATTCTAGTTAATGAGTTCACTGGTTGAGATGTTTGCAATAAACAGTATTTTTTTAGTGTATATATTCACAGATAGAATTTGAAATTGTTAATTTGAGTATTCACACAAAACTTGATTCTAGTTATGCTCATCCAGTGAAGAAAAAAACCAATACCACCTGACAAAAGCTGTCCAATCAAAATGGCTAGAATGCCTGAATATTAAATATTCATATGAACTGCTTGTGAACAAGCAAGAGACCAAGAAATATTTGTAGAAATACTTTGGCTTTAACAATTTTACATTAGAAATACATTAAAGAAAATTGTGATCCATTTACAGACAATTCACAAACTCAAACGGGAAATTTACTACACAGATTACTCACCTACATGTTAATTGCTCAGCTCTTCATATTTGTACGGTGAGCAGGCCAGATTCTGCTCTTATTGATAGGGTTGCCAGATGGTTTCAACAAAAATCCTGGGCACACTTGACATTACTTCAAAATCTACATTACTTCTTATTTAGAAAATACTGGACACTTATATTTTCTCAATTTGTTTGCCAAACAGAAAGCTCAAATACTGGACTGTCCAGTTCAAAACCAGACACCTAGCAACCCTACTTATTGACAGTAGTGTAAATCCAGAGTAACTGAAATCCATGGAATTACTCCATATTCACACAAAATACAGCTGAGATCAGAATCTGGCCCAAAGTACAAGAGAAGCACAAGCCAATGAGTCTGAGAAAAATCATATGACTGCAGCAAACAGAACCCCACAGGGAGAAAAAAGCTAGACACAATAAATAACTTTTTATATCTATAAACAGAGGCAAAAATACTTGTGTTTTCAAATGCTGAAGATTAGGGAGTGATTCAGCCTGACCTTGTCCTCCACCCTCCTTCAATCTGGCACAAGAGTGAGACTGAATTGTTGTGCGTGTGTGTAATTAATTAGTTCCAAGGCTGACTGTGAATGCTGAGTCTGTTAGATCTCTAAGTTAATTTACTGCATCTGCCATTGCTTAGCTGGCCCAGTCCCCAGGATGAAGCATGGGGATTCCTTTAAAAAATGAGTCTATTGAGTGGGCTTTGTTTTTTTAAATTGGGACCCACAATAGCAATAGAGAAGGCGAGACTCTTGCTTTCTGGTTAACATCCCTTTTGTGTGTATGTATGATGAAGGAACAGATATTTGATGAAAGAGATGAAATTGGGGCACTGAAACTCACAAAAGGAAACTGTACCGATTTCTTCAGATTTTCTACTGACCCAACCCTGGGAATGGGGGAGAGCTTGGAAGAAAAATGCTGCCATCTTGTGATGAGACTTGGGAACTTCATCAGCACTGAGACCCCCCCCTGCCCCCCCAAAAAAGGTACATTTGAACTCTAGCTTCAGGTTTAACTTAGTCATATTTGGGTTAGTAATTACAGACATCAGCGGGATACTGGAGAAAAGACTAAATGCTTGAGCCTATTGGGATATTGGGCAAAGATGGAATGTGAGAGCAAGTCAACATAGTTTTGGAAAATCTTGAATTAGACTTAGGCACAAATAGACAAAGGTGATACCTTGATATGATAATGATCGGTGGGATGTAAGCACCTAAGTGAGAGAGAATAAAAAACTTAACACATGAAAAGTCCAGATCCCAACTATCCTGAAGACTGTGGATATTGAAATGTTTAGAATCCAAAGCCAAAGATCTGGATTTGCATTTTCCATTTGTCCCCAATATTTACAGTAGCTTGAGACAAAATCCTGTATCTCATTGCCCAAATGCTATGGCTTATGCCTGTTACTACCTGGCAGTGTATTGCACCTGATGAGACAATGTTTTAAGTGTGTGGGCAGCTACATACCCATCAAGATGGCCTGGAGATTGGGGGGGGGGGGGGTTGAGAGAGAGAGAGAAAAACAAATTTAACTCTCATCTGGCTGGGATGATTTAGTTAGGGTTGGTCCTGCTTTGGGCAGGGGGCTGGACTCGATGACCTTCTGAGGTCTCTTCCAGCTCTGTGATTCTATGATCTTTCCAAAATTTTTATCAATTATTTAAATAATAGTGCCTTTGTTTCTTACTTCATTCTGTCACAGTATACAATGATAAACCCTTTGACTACATCCACACTGCCAGTTTTTATGGCAGAAAATATGCTAATGAGGGACTAATTTGCATGAATCATGATCCCATTTGCATATTTTCTGCTGATCCGATTTTGCTCTAGGGGTTTTTGCACAAAAACAAGCAGTGTGGATGTTTTCTTTCTGTGCAAAAAGCCCTTTTCCCACAAGATCCTTATGCCTCACAAAAGGAGGTGTACTGATCTTGCTGAAAAAGGGCTTTTTGCGCAAAAAGAAAACGTCCACACTGCTTGTTTTTGCACAAAAATCCCTAGCGCAAAAACGGATTGGCAGAAAATACGCAAATGAGATCACAACTCATGCAAATGGGTCCATCATTAGCATATTTGCTGCCGCAAAAACTGGCAGTGTAGATGTAGCCTTTGAGATAACACAATACACTTACAATATCTTATGTAATAGATGAATATGGATATAAAAAGTTTTTATAAGATGTAGTCTAGTAAAACTGAAGTTATACATCCTGGGTATATATAACTGCCTGGAGTTTAGTCTCTTGCATGGGATTTACCAATGTATTGGCCTAGAAGCTTACAGGGAGAATGCTGTACTTCGTGGTTTCAAGTTTTTTTGTAGTCATTCAGAGTAAAGTCGCAGAGCTCATTGCTATGCAGGGATAATTTTTGGTGTCTAGAGAGCTGCATAGAAACCTGGCTGCAAGAGTAACCTTGGTCACAATGAAATTTATTCTGTAGAAGGAAAGTTTTTATTAAAAATAAAGTCTATCAACTTCAGTGTGAGAAGCTAGGTTAGATCAGGGTTGTGGTTAACAGGAACCGGACATGCAGGATGAATCTGTCAAGTGAGATATACAAAAGAAAACAGTGCATCATGAACAGGAATTTGAAATACCACTTTCAGCCCTCACCCCCACTTCATGGCATGCTCCAGGACAGTGCTTCCCAATTTTATTTGGCCACAGAACCCTTTTAAACTCAAAAGAATTTTGCAGAACCCCTAATAACAGTCTAATATATGGAGCTGAAAAAGTAAACCACAAATAAGTAAGGATAATAATAAACAAATGCTAAACAAGGTTGTGAGATCAACATTTAGTTTAATTGCACATATTTAAAAACAAAAATCACATAATTTTTTTTTAAATCATAAAATGTTATTGTAATGGAATTTTCTCGCAGAACCCTTATTTTCACTTCACAGATCCCTGGGGTTCCGCGGAACACCATTTGGGAAACACTGCTCCAGGGAATACTCTAATGCTACCAGCTTTTTCATTTGTTTATAAAATGGGCCAAATTGTTGACATATGAGGCATATGCACAAAATAATAGAAAAATAACGATAGACTCAGGTTTCAAACAGCTGCTTCTGTTTGCGCTTATGTGACTTATTAACATCTTGCTGTGCACGATGCTGTTTGTATAGGTGACAGGATATCCATTGGAGAGAGCTAGTGCCTGAAAACACTGTGTGGTTTGAGTGTGTGGAGAGAGCATGTGTAAGGTTCCTTTGAAAATTGCGACCAAATTCTGCAAACTAACCCGCCCCAGCTATTCTCTGGAAACAAACTGAATATCAACCCCCTCCTCCCCTCTCTGCAGTACTAGTCTGGGAGAAGAGGCAGGATTTATCCCTGTCCTAAAACTTTGCAAATCTGGACTCAGTCTTACTATTGGAGAAGTGAATTTCTCTCCCCTGCCTTTTTTAATTGATTAGCTTCAGTGTCTCCAATCTATTGAACTACAAAGGAGGAGCCTCTTGTAAAGTCAGACTATGTAACATTACAGCTTGCTATATAGTAATTGTGTCTTCCTCTCAGCATGCATACATGTCTATGTGCCGGTGGTGTACTTCTCTCTCCATTTCAACAGAACAAAAATGGAAAAGGTTGTGATAAAGAAGATGGAGATCAGCTGTCCTCCATGGCTACTGAGGATAGGACAAGAAGTAATTGGCTTAGTTTGCTGCAAGAAATTAGGAAACACTTTCTAATGAGAGGCTTGTCTACACTAACCGGGAGATCAGTGTTATGGAGATCGATCCCTGAAGGGTTGATTTAGCAAGTCTAGTGAAGATCTGCTAAATCGACCACCAATTGCTCTCTTGTGGACTCTGGTACTCCAACAGATGGGAAGCATAAAGGGTGTTGGCAGGAGCGTTTCTCTCATCGACCCCTCACAGTGGAGACTCCACCCCTAAATTTGACTTAAAGTATGTTGACTCCAATTATGGTATTCACATAGCTAGAGTTGTGTAAATTTGGCCAACTTTGACCTGTAGTGTAGACCTGCCCTACGTCTATAAAGATAAGTGTTGGGACAGCTACTTAGGGAGGTTGTGAAGTCCCCGTCACTGGAGGTTTTTACAAACAAGATGGACAAATGCCTAGCAGGGGTTCTAGGTATAAGTAATCCTGCCTCAGTGCAGGTGGCATGGATGATGACCTCTTGAGGTTCCTGTCAGCACTGTATATCACTTCACACAGATTCCAGATAATCTCTGAACACATCAGTGAATGTAAACTCAGGTTTTAAAAAATGCTGCTGTTTTATTTTTTGTACAAACTAAAACACCAGAGGTCATTGAATCCTATATTAAATACATAAATTAAAAAATAACCATTCATAAAACTTTACATACAATAAGGATTCTCATCTACACGTTAATACATATAGTACATATACATGTACAGAGTTTATCAAAGGGTCATTCTGCCAATTCATTTACAGTTCTCGTCTGGAATAGACACCAAAACAGGAGCAAAATATGTACAGGTGCTGATGCAAAGGAGAAAATAAACCCTGTTGGGTTGCCAAAGATTGAGGCAGTTTATTGAAAGTAGTCTCAGTGAAAATGAAGGCCTGACCAATTCAGTCCACATGGGATAATATAGAATTGTAAGCTTTGGTGGTTCAGAGGATATTTCCACTGAGTTTCGGATGAGAGATTGGAAAGCTTAGTAGTATGTCTTGTAAGAATTTCAAAAGGAGAGCTTGGAACTTGGACCCATGCTGATACTAATACTGCTGAGGGATCACCTATTGCTCTTTGGAAAGCCCATCTTTGTCGTTCATGTACTGCTGTACAAGGCCAATTTGAGGGAGGCGTCTCAATTATTTGCCTCAGTGAACTTCAGGAACAATATGGAGAGAGCAAGAAAAATGCTGCAGAACAGTGGTCATAAAAAAGCTACTAATTGCCAATGAGATGCAAAATTAAACCATGAGGAGTTTAATCAGCCATGTTATCCAAACAACCATTGGCCTGAATCCTCTTTCCTAGGACAGGAAGTACACTCTTGTTATCTGTAACAACATTCAGCTATATACATTGGGGATATATATATGTACAGTGTGTGTATATAAGTGTGTATGTATATATATATATATATATATATATATATAAAAAAGTGAACTCATTTTGATCTAGCTGAATGTAGAAAGTTTGTATAGTTGATGTCAATGGGCATGTATTAGGCACAGTTTGTATTACTCTGCGGAGGGGTAAATATTTTTATTTTTCAAGTGTCTGGAGGAAATCCAGCAATCTACTGCAAGTGGTAGTTTGTAGGTCTTTCACAATCTACATACAGGTAACAGTGGATTACCTTCCCTATCTCTAGAGCCCTAGCAAAAAGGATGGAGTGAGTGAGTGTGTGTGTGTGTATGTGTGTGTGTGTGTGGATAAGCATGCACACATGTAGCATATAATAACCACAACAGTCTTGGAATACATAAGCTTTCACAGTAGGTTTCAAGTGCTAGGAAATTCTGTCTGAATTCATTTCCAGATCAACTATTATAATGTCTGAACCCAGGCACAGTGCAGCCAGTGGGGCTAAGTCTACACTACAAGTTTTCTTGGCAAAAAATATGCAACGAGGGACTCATCTGCATGAGTCCCAATCTCATTTGCATATTTTCTGCTGATCCATTTTTGCACTGGGGTTTTTGCGCAAAAACAAGCAGTGTGGACATGTTCTTTTTGAGCAAAACCCCCTTTTTCTGCAAGATTCAGAAAAAGGGGGTTTTGCGCAAAAAGAAAATGTCTACATTGCTTGTTTTTGCGCAAAAACCCCAGCGCAAAAACGGCTTGGCAGAAAATATGCAAATGAGATCGTAACTCATGCAAATGAGTCCCTCTTTGGCATATTTTTTGCTGAGAAAACTCGTAGTGTAGATGTAGCCTGGGAGTGTAGCCACTGAATTCAGTGGGAGCAAAACTGGTCCCTAAACACTGGTTGTATTAGTGTGATGTCAGGCCCATGAAATCTTTTTGACCCAGCTGAACTCAATGGAGTTGCACAGATCGAAGGACAGAATTTGATCCATTTAGTCATGAGCATTTCAAACAGAGACAATGTGTTAACTGGAAGCTAAATACATGTAGATAACAAATACATGGTAATATCTGGGAACAGATCATAATCAGATCATTTTATGCACGGTAAATGAATAAATGACATCTGCATGGATTGCATCATAGGCAGGGTAAAGGACATGTGAACCTCCAACAAGTGTGCTCAGATGGGTCTGAATTTGCTGCAGTTCACATGGAAATACCAATTGCACTGCATTGTCAAAGGCATTCCCACTCCTGCCTCTAAATTTGCTCCTGAATTTCTTATGTGCATATACCATAAAACAAATTTTCATCTGGCAATAACATATGCAGAATTGGTGTTCAGGGCTCAATCCTGCAACATGCCCTTATAAAAAGACATACCATGGCATAGTGCTGTAATGGTCCCAACACTACAGCATACAATAGCGATACTGCAATAACTAATACGGTAGTAATCTGCAGTAACTTTTTATAAGGATGCTCAGAATCTCCAGGACAGGAGCTAGGAGCACTCAGCACCTTGCTTGGTCTTACTGTTAGATATCTATGTTCTTGAGCTGAGTGTGCAAGTGTCATTTAAATTGTTTAAAAAATGCTCTGTTTGTTGAGCGTAAACTGTATTATCCTCCAAGGGTCGCATAATTTCATTTATACAATGAAAGAGGAAAATGACTGATAGATGCTGCACCTGTCACCTCTGCAAATATAGGAGTAAGGGATGAGACATACTAGTTGGAGACAACATTGAAACAAGATGAGTTTCTGAGTGCAGAAGGGAGCCAAAGACTAATTGGGAAGTACAGTATATTTCAGAAGTTCTAAACAGAGAAGTCTGTCCCAAAGATTTATTCCAAAACCTGACATTTTTCTCTGCTTTACAAATCCTTGCTTTGATTGGCAGAAACCAAATGGTCTAGGCTGAGACAAAAATCATTTTGTAGAAAACCAAGGCCATGGGTTTTCATGAGGTAATGCAACATCACAAAATACAGAGCAGAATCAGGTAGCTCTTACTCATGTGAGCAGGCCCATTAAATTAACTCAGACTATTTACCTGAATGAGGTTGGATGGGATCCAGCCCAAAATTTGCCATTTTCAATTGAAGCCTGTTATTTCTGTTGGCAAATAATGTCTGGCCTGAGTTTTCACAGGACACTATGAGTAGGTCTGTGCTGCAATTAGAAACCTGCAGTTGGCCTGTGCCCACTAACTCCGGCCAAAGGATTGTTTAATTGTGGTGTAGATGTTTGGGTTTAGTCTGCAGCCTCAGGGATGCTTTGACCTTGAGTCCTAGAGCCTGAACCCAAATATCTACAGTGCAGTTGAACAAACTAGTAGCCCAAGCCCCACAACCTGGCTTGAGTCAGTCGCATGAGTCAGTTGCAGGTTTTCACTGTAGTGCAGACAGACTCTGTGTGAGGAATGAGTATAAAATTCACTTGTGTTGCCTCAGAAGAAACAGAATCAGAGAGAAAATGGGCTTTTGTAACAGAGAAGGTTTGTTAAAGGTTGTATAGTAGTAAAAACAGCACATAAATGTGTAGAGGGCTTTCAATTGTTCTGACTCCAGAGCTACAATACTGTCTGCTAGCAGCATCTATGGAAAGCACATGTGGTAGTTTAAGCAAACCTACTGCATAGACTTGTCTACTCTGGTACTTTCTCTGAACAAAGAGCATGCTGTGAAATTGCATTTTTCTCCCCAACATGTCCATCTACTGGCCCGTTACAAACATATTCCCAATAGGAATTCAACGGACCCCTTTGCTAAAACAGAATGTTTACAAAGATGAGATGGTTTTGTAATTTAAATTAGTTTAAGGATCTATTCCCAAATAGTGTGCAATCTGCCATGCCGGAAATGAATGAACCCCCAATAGTAGAACAGAATACAATATTGCAATTACGTGAATGAATAGTCCTTACACATGTGAGCAGCCCAAGCAGGGTAAACCCTGGGAAATGCTGGGTACCTGAAATTCCCTACGAAATTTACATGTTGCAGAAGTCCACAAGACCTGTGCAACTTGGCCAAGTGGATAGAACAGTAGAGTGAGACTCTGGACTTCCTAACTCTGCTAGTGGCCTGCAGGATGACTTGGGGCAAGTCACTTGGTGGATCTGTGCCTCAGTTTAATGATATCTACATATTTTGTAAAGCGATTAGGGCATGTTACTCCCCTTATTTCAAAATAACAAGGCAAGCATCCACACAACCAAGCCTGTTATTTCAAAATACAGGGCTTGTTATTTTGAAATAATAACTCCTGCTTGTGAAGAGGAATAAGCTTATTTCAAAATAGTTATTTCAGGAGTTATTATTTCAAAATAAGTTATTTTGAAATAACCTGGTAGTGTAGACATAGCGCTAGAGATCTACTGATCCAAAGTGCTATATAAGTTATTATTTAAGACCAAATTAAGACTTATTTTGACGGCCTCACTAATGCACAGATTGTGCGCAGGTCCTTATATTTTTGTATTACAATAGAATCTGAAGTCCCCAGCCAAGGTCAAGGCCCAAATTATGTTGGCACAATATGAAAACATAATAAGAGATATTTTTTCCAGTTGAAATAGACAAGATAAAGAAAGTAGGGGAATGGACACAGAGGCATGAAATGAGTTATCCAAATCACATGGTAGGTCAGGAACAGAGTAGGGAATAGAACTCAAAAGTTGCAAATGTTCTGTTTTTAAGGTTTGGCCACATGACTAGGACTACATGCGTGTGTAAGATCTGCTTACCTAAATAAGGTTTTGCCTACACAGCACACTCACTAGGGTAGTGCGTGAAGTCCGTATAGGTGTGTGCCTCAGTGAAAAGTATGCACACTACTCTGCTCTCTGCTGCTGGAGCTTCTCCCCACAACTGGGAGCTGCAGGAACCTTCCCCTGCTGCTTCTCCCCTCCAGAGCCTTTCCTTTCTGCATCAGGGAAAGACTCTGGAGCAGGACACTACATTGCTAAAAATAGTAGCATAGACATGGAGACACGGCTGGGGTGTGCAGAGAGTTATATAGGGCCTGGTCTACACTACATGGGAAGGTCGAAGTAAGATACGCAATACCAGATATGTAAATTACGTAGCTGAAGCTGACATATCTTACATCGCATTTCCTTGCCGTCTATACAGTGGGAGACCATCGGGAGCTTACGCTCCCATCAACTTCCCTTACTCCTTGTGAGGAGCAGGAGTACTGGTGCTGACGGGGGCATCCTTTGAGTTTGATCTAGTGGGTCTGTACTAGACCCACTAAACTGAACCCCAGAAGATTGACCACAGCAGCATCAGTCTTCCGCGTAGTGTAGAAGTGCCCTAGATTACATAAGCCATGCCTCACTTACACTTCTATTTACCTTGTGCTAAGGGGGTATGCAGTGTAGGTACTCTTCATGCGGCTATAAGGATTGTGCAGTGTAGACGCACCCTCAGGGTGGTAAGATCTGGTCTTGTGCATTGTAACAGGGAGATAAGTGTTGCATTACAAGGCAAGCTGCTTCTATCTGTTCTTAATTGTGACAAATGGCAAATGATTCATTTGTCCTGTGTTTAATAAAGATGCTTTTTCCAAACTCTCACCTATTTTTGGTTCATGCGCCATTTATGAGAAAACTAGATGACAAAATTACTTTGACAAACAAAACCAAAATATTTGTAACTGTTTCACAGGTTCATTAGCGTACAATTTTAGACGAGCTTGGAAATCAATGTTTTGTGGGATCAGATAACATTGGCATTTCTTCCCACCCTCCCTCGACACATTATTTCTTTCCTCAGCCTCATTCCAGTGATCCTAGCTACATTATTAAAAGTAGTGTGAAATGAGATGTAGTCATTTCTTCAGGGTATCAGTCTTTACAATGTAAGAAAAGTATCTAACAATGTACGTGTTGTTCTCAGTGGAGGGATTGTGAAGGAAGATAAGGCTACAGCATTGTCAGAAATCTTCATCAGGTCCATCACCCACATTCTTCCCTTCCACTGCCATGCTAGCTGGTGGTATGTTAACATCGCCACCAGGCACGGCACGATGCTTAGTTCCTCCCATTATGAAACCAAACAGTACGTTTTCCCTCTTGTTCACATTGCAGCTGTCATTGTTCCTGAGTTTAAAACCAAAAAGAGAAAGAGAATCCCTGTAGAAAGGAAGCCGGATGATTCAAATTGAATATTTTATTGTCAATATCCCCTCACAGTTTTGAAAAGCATTTCTCCTGCTTTGTCCCTTTAATATGATTTTTTCCATTGGGTATCATTGTTACATTTTAATACGATCCCCCTGCACAGCAGGGATAGATTGTTCTGTTGTAACTTTGGTTCCATGCCTAAGGCCCATTTTTACTTCATCTGCTGATTCTGCTTAAAATTTTTTAATATGTTCTCAGTTTGTTTCTTCCCCCTCTTTTTTTTCTTAGTTTGACATATAGAACTTCATTAAATGCAGCATATATTGTAGCTTTAGACAGGAACTGTCAAGTAACAAATCTTGAATAATGGCTTTAAAATACATGGTGATTGTAGTCTTGACTACAGGTTGTGGGTTTGTTTTTTTTTAATCGGTGTAAACAATGTTCTCTTCTTCACGGGTTTGGAAGCATTTGCCTTTCTAAGGACTTATCTGTGCAGTCTGGTACTCTACAAAATAGAAAAGAAAAACATCTATATTAGCTAAATGGAGAGATTGGATCTATCTGTCCATCACTCCCTCCCTCTTGCCCATGCACAGGGTTTTGGAGATTTTCTGTTGTTGGAAAGGATTTAGTCAATAATTTAACACATGGTATTCCTCTCAACACAGCAAGCTATATCCTTCTGCTGATAAAGGCAACAATTTAGAAACTAACTTCTTAATCTACACCCTAGAAGTCAATGGAAATGTTGCAGCTGATTTCAGTGGAGCAGAACTTAAATCAGGTCTCTCTTCCAAAGCTGTATAAAACTTCCAGAAGGAAAGAGACATGGAAGCAGCTGGAACTCTCCTGGTTTCAGGAACCCTGACTCCTCCCCCCCCCCAAAACCACCTTTGTTCATGAGGTGAACTCTGAGGTGAACTTGGACAGTGTTTTGGATGAGTCAGGACCAAATTTGGGGCTGAGTTTTGAGTCCATCTACCATATAAATTCCTGGTGGGAAAGGATTATGGGCTTTGCTAAAACCAGGAAAAACTTGGTATTTGTCTTCTGAGTTTTGCTCTGGATTTTCAGGTCCATTTAAATTCTGAAACAGAGTAAAATTCACAAAGTGCAAATCCATGCAAACTGAATTTCCTTGTGCATACCCACCTTTCCCTCCCAATCTCTCTACACTAGGGGAATCTCTTATCAATAGACTCCCAAGAGTTTTGCACAGATGGATTCTACAGTTTTTCTCCCATTCAAGCATTTCTTTCTTTGTAACCCTGTCCCCATTTTTCCTGAAAGCAACAGCTGTGATAGCTGTACTGACCCTAGGAGACCATAAATCCTGACCCTAAGAGGCCATAAATCCTCATCTGAAATTTCAGCTGTTTGCACCCAGCTGCTTAAGGGGAAGAAGAGATGATAACCTGTAAAGAGAGTCATGGGAAAATGTACACTTTTTGATCATAAAATGGGTTTCCAGGTACACTACAGCCTCTAGAAAACTTGCATCCAGCTATTATGGCAATTGACAAAGAGACTGATCTTTTTGGTTCATGAGCTCTCCACCAAAATGGTAAGAATCATAAAATATTGATGTCACATGATTTTGTTAGGCCATTATTTTGGGACCCCTTATTCAAATGACCCCAAATGTGCATCACTAATCCAACCTTAAATCCTAATGAGGCAATACAGATTTCTAGGAAATCTGGACATGCATGTAGATGTTGGAGCACTTTGAAAACCAGCTGTTAAATACTCTGCTAGTCTCTGCTACCACCTTGTAATAATGCAGAGTGGTCTGCCAATGCCTCCCACAAGGTTTCCTATACCTCTCCCCAAATGCTCATGTGCCATCTCTCCTGCGTGAAGTAAGGAATGAGCACATTTGTGGATGGGGAAAGGTAGAAAGAGTAAGTGCAAATTGTATGCATAGGATTTAAATGGAATTGGAAGAAGCCTTTTCAGTACATTCTGCATTTGATCCCTCTGCGCTTTCGTAATTTTTCCTTTGCCATGGCAGATTTTCTGTTCTCTATACAGATTTAGCTGTACAGTTCACTTTGCCTGCCTTCCTGCTGATCTAAATCCCTCTTCCTGGTTGCAGGAAGGCAGGCATGCAGTGTGTGGGTGTGAGATCCTATTTTTCTGCACAAAAAAACAAGAAATGAAGGAGTCTCTTCTTTGGGTGAGACTTCAGCTATTTGATGGCACACCCTAGAAATGCCAAAACAAAAGACAGGACTATGCAGTACTTGGACACAAAAGACAGAAATGCCAGATTCTGCCAGTTGTACTCAGCTCCTTTTAAGTACACTCAGGCAAGTAGAAGGGCAACTGAAGGAAAATGTGAGCATAAATATCTAATCATATTAGACAACATAGTGCCCCAAGACCTTTGAGCATCTGTGTCTGGCTGAATACCTAGACTTTTGGGTTCCCTAAGGCAGGGAAATGTAAGCCTGAATCTGATATCACAGCCTTGTAAATCAGGAATAACTCCACTAAGCAATATTCTGCATAGTTACAGTGGTGTTATATACAAAGTAACTCTGATTGCTTCTATGAAGTTACTGTTGAGTTAGACCAGTGTAAATGAGAACTGAATCTGGCCTTGTTGTAAAATCAGTTAAAGGATGTGGGAAGAGATGTGCTGGGATAGGGGTGGGTGGATTCTGATCCAGTGGAATAGTTTCTAGGCAACTGTTCCAGCCAATATAAATTAGATTGGGCTCTGCTTTACACTGTGAAACCACCATAATTCCACTCAATCCATTAGATTGGTAGCAACAGAAAAATGGTTTAGAATCACCCTTGACTATCCCCTGGCTCTGTGAGTTTAGTACAGCTGAGAATTCAAGCCAGGGTATCTGAGTCCAGCAAATACTCCATTATTTCCTAGGTATCTGACCTGGGTCATTTACAGGTTAAAAAATAACTGTTTGCAAAACAGACATTATGATCTTTACTGGACTGTTAATGAGGAGCTCCAACCAGAAGCACCCTCATCAAGGTTCTGGTGTCCAACATGCTAGCCACTAGCCACATGTGGCTAGTTGGCTTGAACAATGTGGCTGTTTGGCCAGTTGAGTGTGGCTAGTTTGCTATAGCAGTAGCAGCTACTGCTTCAGAACTGGTTGGACACCACAGCTCTAGTCAGACATTACCTGGATGGACAAGCTCTCCATATATGTTACTCTGGCATAAATGTGATTACCAAATATGGTGGTTACAATATACTCAACTTTACTTCTGATTTTTTTCTTCCCAAGTGACTGTGCTTTCATCTCCCACTCCAAAGCAGAGGAAAGAGGTGACACATCTGAGAGCAGGAATTCCGAATGACTTTCAATATGCTTTGAAAATAATTAGGGGACTGTAATTTGAAAGTCACCATGTAATTCATGCATACAAATACCCTCTGAAGAGTTTCTGTGGCAGGCAGCCCCTCAGCGTCAAAGGGTGTGTTTAAAATATTTCCACAAGCTCTCAGGCAGTAAGGAGTCAGGATTCTCATTAGAAACAAAGCAGTTTTTAAATTTCTGGAATGTGTATCAGCTTACACCTACAGTTCCCAAAAAGCCCTTCTCTGAAACTCTGATTCTGTGGATCTTCATCTTCTTTCTATATCTGAAAATCCTCCTCTCCCTTCCTTTTTGGCATTCTAATAAAATGCATAAATTTCCATGAAATATTCATTAATCCATTCTTAGAGAGTAGTTATCAATGGTTCACAATCATGCTGGAAGGGCATAACAAGTGGGGTTCTGAAAGGGACTGGTTCTGTTCAATATCTTCAGCAACGATGTAGATATTGGCACAGAGAGCACAATTATTAAGTTTGCAGCTGATACCAACCTGGGAGGGGTCTCAAGTGCTTTGGAGGATAGAGTCAAAATTCAAAATGATCTCGACAAACTAGAGAAATGGTCTGAGGTAAATAGGATGAAGTTTAATAAGGACAATGCAAAGGACTCCACTTAGGTAGGAACAATCAGTTTCACACATTCAGAATGGGAAATAATTGTCTTGGAAGAAGTACTGCTAAAAGGGATTTAGGGGTCATAGTGGACCACAAGTTAAACATGAGTCAACAGTGTGACGCTGTTGCAAAAAAAGAAAACATGATTCTGGGATGCATTAACAGGAGTGTGGTGAGCAAGACATGAGAAGTCATTCTTCTGCTCTACTCTGTGCAAGTTAAGCCCCAACTGGAGTATGGTGCCCAGTTCTGGGCATCACATTCCAAGAAAGATGAAGAGAAATTGGAGAAGGTCCAGAGAAGAGCAACAAAAAGGATTAAAGCTTCAGAAAACATGACCCATGAGGGAAGACTGAAAGATTTGGGCTTATTTAGTTTAGAAAAGAGAAGACTGAGAGGGCACGATAGCACTTTTCAAGTATCTAAAAGGGTGTTTCAAGGAGAAGGGAGAAAACTTGTTCTCTTTGGCCTCTGATGATAGGACAAGAAGCAATGGGCTTAATTTGCAGCAAGGGAGATTTAGGTTGGCCATTAGGAAAAACTTCCTAACGATCAAGGTGGTTAAACACTGAAATAAATTGCCTAGGGAGGTTGTGGAATCTCCATTACTGGAGATGTTTAAGAGCACGTTGGATATACATCTATCAGGGTATGTCTACACTTGCAGCCTAATTTGAACTAGGGCTGCAAATGTAGGCATTCGAAATTGCAAATCAAGCCCGGGATTTAAATATCCCACGCTTGATTTGTACGTTCCCGGCCGGTTGCCATTTTTTGAAATTTACAAGCCCGGACTAACTGCCCGCGTCTACATGCGGCAGGGAAACGGGAGTTCGAAATAAAGCCCTATTTCGAACTACCTGTTATTCCTTCTGCAATGAGGTTTAACAGGTAGTTCAAAGTAGGGCTTTATTTCGAAAGCCCGTTTCCCTGCCGCGTGTAGACGCGGGCAGTTAGTCCGGGCTTGTAAATTTCAAAAATGGTGCCCGGCCAGGAACATGCAAATCAAGCACGGGATATTTTAATCCTGGGCTTGATTTGCAATTCCGAATGCCTACATTTGCAGCCCTAGTTCGAATTAGGCTGCAAGTGTAGACATACCCTCAGGGATGATCTAGGCCAGGGCTACTCAACTTTGGAAGCCCCGGGGGTCACAGTAATACTCACAGCACATGTTGAGGGCTGCAACTTCAGTGTGGTTGGATGCAAACATGCAAATATATGTAAATAGCTTCTTTTACACAATGCCCCGGTGCTCCCGGCACCTCCTCCCTGTGGGCTAGAAATGCCAACACCCTGTACCCGTCTGTTCCAGCCAGTCCATCAGCTTGCACCTTTCAAGGCTCACCCCATCTGGGAGACGCCTCGCCATTGTGGAGTCTGTTCCCAGTGGAGGCCATGTTCAAAGGATCCCACCCACAGGCCATGTGTTGAGCTCCACGTAAACCGAAACCACACCATAGGCTGTAAACAGCTGCATGTGGCCCATGGGCTGTGTGTTGAGTACCCCTGATCTAGGCACTGCTTGGTCCTGCTGTGAGGGCAGAGGACTGGACTTGATGACCTCTCAAGGTCCCTTCCAGCTCTAGGATTTTATGATCCCTCCAGAGTGGGAGTTGGAATTTCCCTATGTGCTGATTACAATGAAAAATTTCAACCAGCTCGAAATGTTTGTTAAATGAAAAAATTGCTTTTTTGTCAAATCTGGAAATTTGTCACCTTTTTAAAATTATGTTTCAGGGGGTTTGTTGAGAGAAACAAAATTGATGGCTCATTATTTTTGGATTTTTTATTTCATGGGAATTTTTCTTCAAAATCCTGAAAAATTTTGAACAATATCAACTTAAGTAAAGATTTTTATTGACAATTTTGCTGGCACAAAGTACATTTCCTCATCAGCACTAATGCTGATGCAAAATGCAATTTGCACATTGTACCAGGTGCACCACAATGCAAATCTCTGGACTTTCTCCAATTTGTCCATAACTTTCCTGAAATGCGGTGCCCAGAATTGGACATAATACTCCAGTTGAGACCGAGTCAGCATAGAGTGAAGCAGAAGAATTACTTTTTGCAGCTTGATTACAACACTTCGGATAATATATGCCAGAATGATATCTGCTTTTTTGCTACGTTAGTACATGGTTGACGCATAATTGTGATAGCCAGGAAATATATTTAAAGTACTGAGAACTCAAAAAGGGGACAACCAGCTTTTTGGAAGAGCCATAGGTTCTGACCTATCAAAAAAACTAACTCAAATTGCTTCACTCCTCACTTAACCTGACCCCTTTCAAAAAGCCTCCATATAGTCTATGGATTGGGTTGACTCCTGTGAAGATCACTCAACTTGGGCTCTGCCTGGTCAAGGAGAAGGGAATTCTAATCAGTGTGGCTGCTTGTGGGAGATAGCAGTCTTCACATGAGCAAGGAATTGCTGGGACAGGCCCTAAGGACTATCATCTTTGACTTCTCAGTTGATCCCAGATGATGGGGCAGACCACCAGGGCTGGCCTTACCATGAGGCGAACTGAGGCAGCCGCCTCAGGTGCTAGACTGTGGGGGGGGGGGGGTGCCACTAGGACCCAGAGTGTCGAAAATTGTGTCTGCTTCTGGTGCATATGTATTCTCTCTGCTCTAGATGCACAGAGATGGTGGAGTGCTGTGCTGGAGGAAGGAGGGCCCAAAGTTTTGACCCAAGCGAGGGGACATGGGGGCGTCATTTGAGCTCCCCGCCTCAGGTGCCAAAATGTTGTGGGCCATTCCTGCAGACCACGAGGCTCCTCTCAGATACACAGAGTTGAGAGAGGCTTTCCTTGGATACATAGGACTCAAACCATAAAGGGCTTATAAATTATAGCCTACATCTTGAATTGCACCTGAAATGAACTGTGTAAGGCTATGCAAAATGAAGAAATGGTGAAATATGTTCAATATGCAGCCCCACTCTGAATTTCTTCAGGTGATGCCATTGCAGTAATACAGATTGAAGGCAACAAAGACACAGAGAGCAAGCAAACGTGATAGCTGCCTGATTGTCATGTACCTTAACCACAAGACTGCCATCCTTCCTTCCATGATCTGGAGACTGTTAAATTTAAAATCTCAAAGCAGACCTTCAGCTAGCTTAAACTCTTATAACTTCACTGAAGTAAGTGTACCCAGATCAACTAATACCAACTGACGATCTGGCCTTCACTTCATAAGAATCTTTGGGACAAACACTAGTTTCATGGAAATATATAAAGCAGCCTTACCTTTTCAAGAGACACACTGACATCAAGGCCAAAGAATAAAGGCAAGAGAGAAGAACAAGAATAGAAACAGAAACTGTAGAAGAAAAAAGAAGATTATGTTAAAAAAAATCATGCGGTAGTGCAGGGGTGGGCAAATTCCGGCCCACAGGCTGGATCCAGTCCACAGTGTTAATCCCTGGCAGGACCCCACCTCTATGTCTACCTGTGCCTCGGCAGGTATTGGACAATCACAGCACTTGTTGGCTACGAATCGCCATTCGCAGCCAATGCGAGCGGCGGGAAATGGTGTCCCGGTCTGTGCTGCTTCCCACCACTCCCATTGGCTGCAAACTGCAATCTGTAGCCAACAAGAGCTGTGATCATCCAATACCTGCAGAGGAGCAGGTAAACATAGTGGCAGCAGCCTGCCAGGAATTAATCCTGGCAGGCTGCCCTTTTTTTATTGCCCACCTCTGCTGTAGTGTCTTAAGGCTCAGTATAGTTCTCTTTGCAGTTTATATGACAATGATAAATTCAGTTTAGCATGAAACATGAAATAATTATGCATGCAGAAAACATGTTTTCCAGTCATGTCTGTAAATACCAACTCCTCTCCCCCATGTGAAAAAGTAGGTCGTATAATTTTTTAACTCATCAGCAAAATGAATGCAACCGCTATCACCTGGAAATACTGGGCCAGATCTTCTGCTGGTGTCAATCAGTGTAACATTACTGAAGTCACAAGTTGCTGATTTATACCAACAGAGCATCTGGCACCTGTTCTCTAAAATGGTGTCCATTGTTCATACTAGTAAATATGTTAAAATCATGGATACATGATGTGACACTGACCTTAATTGACATGTCCCTCCTACTGAATTACTAATAACAGACCTTTGGATGTCTCCCATCATGAGCCTTGCTCTTCTAGTGGGATGGATATTTTTATGGTGTAAAGCTCCTTTTGAAAATGTGGTCATCCTGTATCTTTCCTTTCAGTTCCCCCTGGAACTATGTCACAAGTTTTGCTTGTTTTTTTAAATCAAAGGTTACAATGTATTACAATCCCAATTTTTGATCCATTTTCTACCTATGACTATGCTCTTGCACATGCCCTTGATTTCTACTGAACATCACTGGAACTTTGGCAGCAAAGTGGAAAAAGAAAAGACTGTGTAGCTAAAGTGTTAAAACATCTGTTTGTTTAATTATTAATAAGATTACTGCTCAACTAGATTTTTTTGGTGAAGAATTGGCCATTGTCACAGTTTCAATGCTTCTGAGATTTTTTCTTTATTATGCTTCATTTTGCTTGTTAAGCAAATTGGTCATGTTCCTCTAGAAGTAGTTTAAAGGAAGTTGTGGAGACAAAAATGAGCATTTAGATCCATGACAGACTTTATTTCATGATTAGGCACAGTAGGTGGGATCATCCTCTTGCCATTTAGCAACTTTTGAATTAATTGGCTGCCTAGTGCATTTTGGGCTTCATTGGCATTGACTGCAGTGAGCTTACAATTAGGTCCACTATGTTCACACCAGGAACATATATGCAAAGGCAATAAGCATAAAATCTTCCATTTCATTTTATGTCAGAGGTCAGTAAGGGGCAGGATTCTGATACCCTTAGTCACATTGTGCAGTATCTGACTCCAGTCTACATAGGTTTCAACAGGGGTAATAGAATCAGAATTTGGTTTTAAACTTGTATGAATAAGGAGCACAATCTTGAAACCTTAACTCAGTTTGATTCAGTTCTTAATGCTGATAAAACTCACCTTGGTTTCAATGGGACTTTTGCCTGCCTATAAAGAGACTTGGGTAATAACTGCATATGGACATCAGCATTTGGCTTAACATCGTTTGCTACATACTAATATTTTAAATAAAATGTTTATAATTCATCAGAAAAATATTGTTTTCCTAAGAGAACAGAGAGTTTGCTGGAAGTAGAAAAACAGAGTTGAGATTAAGGCTGGATCTAATGAAAGACAGAAAATGGAAAGAAAATGAAATGGAAAGAGAGACACTAACACAGTCCAGTTTGGTCAGGAAACACTTGTATGATTTTTAGTTAAAAAAAACAAACTGTCCCAGACCCAAGAAAGCTAATCTCATTCTTTTAAAACATGTAAAACAACCAACTTTTTCCTCTAGGTCCTTGATCTGTCTCTTCTGGACATCAGTTTTATCTTCTAAATCTCGGATCCTCTAGAAATAAAAAAACAAACAAGCTCCAGTTTCTGAATGCACAAAGAGAAAATGTTAACTATTTTGCTCAGCTGAACAAGTCCCCCATCTGGGACAAGTTGTAAAGATCCTGGAAATGAACAGGTAAGGAATCAGTTAGTTCCGTACTGGTATGAAATCTTTTGTCACCCACTGTTCCCGTCTCCCACCCCCACCCAGATTGGCCACGTCGACAGCAGTGCACACTATATCTAGACTGCATCCCTCTGTCGGCAGAGGAATGCAGATTAGGCAGGTCAACATTGCAAATGAAGCGGGGATTTAAATATCCCATGCTTAATTTGCATAAAAATGGCCGTCGTTTTTGCCAACTCAGCAATTTGTCTGCAAAAAGCGGCAGTCTAGAGGGGGATCTGTCGAGAAAGAAAGCCTTTTTCGACAGATCCTGTAAACCTTCTTGCAGGAGGCATAAGGGATCTATCGGAAAAGGTTTTCTTTCTTGACAGATCCCCCTCTAGACTTCTGCTTTTTGCTGACAAAGTGCTGAGTCGGCAAAAACGGAGGCCATTTTTATGCAAATTAAGCGTGGGATATTTAAATCCCCACTTCATTTGCAATGTTGACCTGCCTAATCTGCATCCCTCTGCCAGCAGAGGGATGCAGTCTAGACATACCCTATGTATGTCTAGACTGCACCCCTTTGCTGGCAGAGGGATGCAGATTAGGTTGGGTGAAATTGCTAGTGAAGCGGGGATTTAAATAGCCTGCGCTTCATTAGCATAAAAATGGCCACTGCTTTTTTTCCGGCATGGAAAAGGTTTTCTTTAGCGATAGATCAGCCTCTAGACTGCTGCTTTTCTCCGACAAAGCTCCCTGCCATAAAAAAGTGGTGGTCATTTTTATGCTAATGAAGCATGGGATATTTAAATCCCCTCTTCATTAGCAATTTCGCCCAGCCTAATCTGCATCCCTCTGCCGGCAGAGGGGTGCAGTCTAGATATATCCTATGTCTGAAAATGAAAGCAGTTAAATGAAATGACTATATCTCAGAGATATCAGTTAGCAATGCTCACTCTGAGGGTGGTGGTGGTGTGGAGGCGTGGAAGAGATTAGAAAGAAAATCCCATTCACCACCTATTTGAAGAAAGTCAGGTGGGGTCCTGGAACAATGTGTACAGTGGGAGTGCTGAGAGCCATTGAACCAAACTGTAGATCCTATAGAAAATGGAAACCACATGAAACCTGGGGCTGCAGCCCCAAGTTCCAGCATCTATGCAAATCAGTCATATGTTATAATCTAAGCACACCTATGATGCACTGGTTCATATCTGACACTGATACTATTATGCAACATACAATACTTTTTAAGAATACTTTTGATTTTAAGGTCATAAAGGGCAACTAGACCATCTAGTCTGACTTCCTACATATCAGAGGACAGAGAATGTCATCCAGTCATTCCTGCATTGAGCCCAATACCTTGTGTTTGAGATTTGTGCTACAAGGCTGGATTCATGAAACAGGAAATAGGAAGAAAGAGTGTTAGATATTGAACTTTAAGTGGCAAACTATTCCCACGCAGCCTCAGCAAATAATATAATGAAATATGCATTTCCACGGAACGGATATTTCTAAGCCCCAGACAACTCAGCACTCAAAAACCAGGCTAACTGAACCTTGTAAGCTAGAGAGAAATGTCGGACCATAATCTCCATCCTTTCACACCAAAACAATATGAATGTATTTGTTCTAAGAACTTGGTCTTTATGTCTCACCTGATGTGCCTGTTGTAGCAGCTCCATCCTCTCCTGAAGAATCTGACAGTCGTATTCTCTGCTTTTCCTTAGCATCTGTCGTCTTAACTTTTCGACAGCTGTCCTCAGCTCCTCCTGTTGCTTTTCACTTAGCAGTTCCCCAAACTTTATCACCGTTTCTTGTTGCAAAGCATTGTATAAGGTAGCTTCCAGCTCTTGGATTCTCTAGTTGATGGAACACCAAAAGTTGGTAAGAATGGCACATTGTATTATATCCGGGATATTTACTGGTGGTAAATTCAGGCATCTCCATACATACAAGAAGCTTCCTAGGTATAACTGGGCAAGATTGAAAAGCAGAGCTTGTCAAAAAATGGTTCAATGTTTTGGCAAAAAAAGTCCAGGTTTTTTTCAATGACTTTTTCATTGAAATTCTTAATTTTGAAAAGTTTCAAACAGCTACTGTGCAGGTCAAAAATGGGCTGGAACTGTCCTGATCATTTTTCACCAGTTTTTTCTAAAACCACAGATCAAATACTGAGGAAAATTTCACTGACATTTCACATTTTGAATTGTGAAAGATACAGCATGCCAGGATACACATTTCTCTGTCAAGTCTTAGTGTTGCTAATAGAACAATGTGCTCATTAATGCAGGGTTAGGTAGCTCTGCATTCTCTGCTCTTCACTTGATCCTTTGCACTTCAACATAAAACACGCTGAAGCTGTGCTTGGCAGGTATAAGCCCTGTATGCAACAGATTCTGCAGGTTGGTATTTTCCAATAAAATTTGTTGCAATTTGTGGTATACTCTCTTCTCACTCTGACAGGAGTGACCAAACTTACTGACCCACTGAGCTGTATATGAAAATCTTTGGAAATTCAAGAGCCAGGTGCACCTGTCAGAGCTCAGGGCTTCATCCCTGCTCTTGCTGAAGCTCCAGGACCCCCTCCACTGGTGACAGGTATCATAGGCAGAGGGAGAGTGTGCTTCTGCAAATGTCTAGTGTGGTCCAGCCCAGACTTTGCCCTCAGGCCAGGCCCCCTCCGGCTGTTTCCAGTGCTCTACCCTGGCGTGTGGCTATGGCTGGCTGGACTGCTTCTTCCAGTGACTATGGCAGTTGGTGCTGGGGCCATACTGCCTGCATGGCAAAAAGACTATGCCATCTGGAGCTCTGAGGTTGGCTGCCTGGAACACTGGGGCTGATGACCAGGACTGGGACCTCACCACCTAGCACTGGAGCTGTGGGCTGTCATAGTTGGGATGTTTTGGGCTCCTATGGGGGTGAGAGGGTGGGTGCAGCAGAAAGGAAGGGGTGGCACCCCAGGCACAAGGGGAGGGACCAGGGGCTAGCCTCTCTGGGCAACTGGGTCACTGACCTTTTCCACTGGGCAGAAGCCCCTACCCCACATTCCTGCTGCAAGGCAGGGATTCCAACCTCCCCCTCAGTTTGGAAGGTGGAGAATGGGGGCATATGGGCGTGCTGTCAGCCACATTTTAACTGTAAAAGAGCCGTGGTTTGGCCTCCTCTGCACTGCAACTCACTAACGGTGATATTTAAATATTCCTGCACATGTCTAATTCTGGTTGTGTCTGTAAGACTCCAACTGGGCAAGGTGACACTAATGAAAGACACCTACTGTTAACACAGAAGAATTTCTACTTCAGAGTATCTGGTTTTCATGATGTGAAGAGGCCAAGTACCATGCAGAAGTTCTGCAGACTGCAGGATAGGGTATGTCTACACTAGCCCCCTAGTTCGAACTAGGGAGGCTAATGTAGGCATTCGAAATTGCAAATCAAGCCCGGGATTTAAATATCCCATGCTTGATTTGCATCTTCCCGGCCGGTTGCCATTTTTTAAATTTACAAGTCCGGACTAACTGCCCGCGTCTACACGCGGCAGGGACCCGATAGTTCGAAATAAAGCCCGAGTTCTAACTACCTGTTAAACCTCATTCCAGACATACCCATAGTGATTTAGTAGCATGGACAAAGGTAAATATGAGAAAGTTAGGAAGGTTGTGCAAAACTCTCTCTCCCCTTGTAATGTTATGGTGCCTGCTGTAGCATTTTCCTTGTACCTACCATGTATGCTTGGTCAAGAGCTTGCTTCCGGTAGTCTAATTCTTCCTCCAAATACCCTTTTATTTTGCAAAACTGCTCCTACAATTATGATAATTTTGACAGAAAAAAGGAATGTTAGCCGATGTGCAATGGAAAATATTATTTGATAAACTACAGAGGTCTGATGGGAGCAAGAATTCATGAGATCTGTCAGCAACGTAGACTTTGCATGGTTGTTAATATCCAATTCATATCTAGCAAAGTCCGAAGGCAAAATAATTATATTTGCTTTGGTAAGGTATTAGAGTGGAAATGTGCTCTGATCTATACTGAAGTAACTCCCACATGACTGTTGTTTTCAGGGAAATTGCTCAGAATTAGACTGCTGTTACTAAGAGCACAATTTGAACCATTATGATTATTTTACAGTCCATGTAAACTTGTTCACCTTTGAGGTATATTGCTTCCAGTTAAGGAGACAGAGGGTATGTCTACACTACAGCATTAATTTGAGTTATCTTAATTCGAAATAGTTAATCCAAATTAAGCTAATTCGAATTAACGTGTCTACACACAAAATGCAGTTCGAATTAGTGTTTTGCTAATTCGAAATACCGCGTCCACACTGAGTGGATATTGATTCGGATTTGAGGCTGTCCAGAACCAGGTCAGGGGTAGGGCATCAGGTCAGGAGTGTCTTTGTGTGTCTGTTGCCTGAGGCTATCAGAGGCTTGTGCTTAAAGGGACATGGACACACACACACACACACTCTCTCTCTCTCTCTCTCTCTCTGAGGGACAGCAAAGCATTTGTGTCTCAGAGTGCTCTGGTTGCCCTCACTCGGGACACCACAGCACTCTGCAACATGGAGCCAGAGCTGCCCCTGGGCACTCTGGTGCTTCTTGTGAACATGTTGCTGCGAGCCTGGCTGCACTTTCTGCAGGCTGTCATCCAGGAGGTCCATCAGGGGGCTGTCAGTATCCAGGAGGCCCTGCAGGAGAGCTTGCACCCTGAGGAGCACTCAGAGCCTCCCTGGTCTGACCCACTGGAGGCTTGTGCCTTATTCCTCCCTCACGTCCTTCCACTTACCCCTCCCCCCAACCCCGCTTCCTGGTGACAAATAAAATACAGGTATTTTCAGGAACACAAACTCTCTTTATTTAACAAAACTGGGGATGGGGGATGAAACTCTGGTGAGACTGGAGAAAGGAGGTGGGAGAGGGGAGAAGAGAAGGTGGGAGAGGGGAGAGGGAAACCTGGGAGGAGGAAGCTGGAGTGGGGAAGCAAGGGGAAGAAGGGGGAGGGAAAGCTCAGGGCTCAGGGTTGGGGGTCTCGCCGGACCACCTTGATTTTCATGTGAACCTGCTCCTGGGATTGCATGTGGCCTTTGGTGGCCAGGCTGGCAGCTATTCTGCCATAGACGGCCACGTTCCTTCATCTAGTATGGAGATCATGGACGTTGGGGGCATCCCCCCCCAAACCTGAGTAAGGTCCACCCTGATCTCGGCCCTGGACTAGGAAGGTGCCCACCTTTTCCAGGCCCTGGCAGGCTCCTGGGAGTGGGCAGACTGCTCCTGGGGAGTGGTGGAGGGCTGTCTGCCAGTGGCTTGCTGGCTCATGTTTTGGGGCCACTGGGTCAGGAGCAATGATTGCTGGCTCTGGGCCGGCAGGCTTGGAGCTGGCATAGGCACTGTGGCCAGAGTCTACCCCTTTAAGGGCTCCGCGGTCGGGGGTGGGGAGGGAGAAGAGTGTTCTTGCTTGAGGCTGGAGTGGCCACCAGGGCACCCTGGGAAGGCTGGAGGCCCCCTATTTTGAAATAAGTGTCTACACAGCACTTATTTCGAATTAGCTAATTCGAGTTTGGTGTTACTCCTCATAGAATGAGGTTCACCAAATTCAAATTAAGTGCCCCGCTATTTCGAATTTAATTCGAAATAGCGGTTTGCCTGTGTAGACACTATTAAAGTTAATTCAAAATAACGGCTGTTATTTCGAATTAACTTTGATGTGTAGACATACCCTAAGATAGAAGCCAAATCCTCACCTCATTATAGTTATAGTAAGCACAATTCAGCTATGAATGTCTTAAAGCAGGAGTATTCTACAGGCAGACTACAGGCCAATCTGGTCTGGCAGCTACTACTATTACAACTTCTTACTACTACTACTACTACACATTTATTTTCTCTGGGGTCTGGACTTGGTCTACATCTTGATCAAGAACTCTGAACCTTGACAAAAATAATTGATTATCCCTGATTTAAAGTGTGTTTAAAGAATGTAGTGTTAAAATTCAGATTTTTTTTGCTTAAATTTATCAATGCCAGTTGATACACACCATGTATCTAGTCTGAAAATGTTGTGAGGCAAGAATCAAGACTATTTGGCAGTCTGAAAAACACTCAGTGAACTCTGAAAACAGACAGGCTCAGAGATTAACATTGATAGCATTTAATCATGAAAAATCCCACATCACTTTCTTCAGAATTATTAAATGCAAAGCAAATTAACAACAACAATGTTATGGATTCACCAATGATCAGGAAGATAGGATTCATTCTATTTGGAAAAAAATATTTTTCTGACTCCTGGAGACATCAAATATGTTGATGTACTCAATGGTTTGTTACAGATAAATAAAAATGTTTACCTACCATGTCACTTTCCAGTTCCATCATCTTCTGATGTAGAGCTGCTTCAGCCCCTTCAATCTGCTGGATCCACTAGAGGGCGCAACACAGAAATGTAACCCACAGAACTTTAACGTGTCCATGACAAACAGGACTCTGCCAAAATACTTCCTTTCAGTTGTGCCTGATTTCAAGTAACCAGAAGACCAGATTTGTTTACAAAGGCCAGGTCTATGCTAGGGGACAAAGTCAAATTAAGATACGCAACTCTAATTATGTGAATAGCATAGCTGGAATCGACAGACCTTAGTTTGAATTTCCGTGGGGTCTTCACAGTGGAAAGTCAACAGGAGAAACCATCCAGTTGACTTCCCTTACTCTTCGCAACCCGGTGAAGTACCAGAGTCAATGGGGGTGCGATCAGCAGCCCATTTAGTGGGTTCTTACTTAACCCACTAAATCAAACTTTGGGAGTTCAATCTCTGCAGTGTTGATCTCCCGGTAACTGGAGATAAGGCCTCTGTCTGTCTCCACAAAATAGCTTTACAGATAGCTTAAACTGCTACTTGGAGATTCCGCTGGCACAGAGGGAACCCTACCCTGAGTGGCATAGAGCTAGCTGACTAGGCTGGTATTATGCCACTCTCTTCTTTTTCATCCCTTTTATCTGAACTGCAAAACCAAAATATTTGATGAGATTTTTCAGAACCACATAGGAGATTTTGACACAGTTCCTATCCTATTTCAATGGGAATTGTGAGTTTATATCCCTTAGGTAGCTTAGAGAATCTCAACTTTCCAGTCCATTGCTAGTTTCACTGTATGTGGGTGACAGCTTTTCCTCTACAGTTTACAGTCACCACATTTGGTGTGGAAGATGCATTTGTTACAATCTAAATTTATAGCTTAGGATAGATCTACATTAGCAGCTTCTTTAGGTATGGTAATGTCAATGAGAGTGTGATTTTTTTATAACAGTTTTATATAGAGACTTTTTTTAGTGCGGATGCAGTTATACCTGCAAGAAAGTACATTTGTTAGTATAGTTTATTGGCTTCGGGGAAACAGTATAAGCTATTCCTGCAAGCTTTTTCTACTGTAGAATAGGCCTTAGATAAAATTGTACCTTTTCTGCCAAGGATAACACCGTGCTAGCCTGAATTATAGCCACTTGCTCTTCATTTCTTAAATTCTATAAATTGAAAAAGAAGAAAACCAAGGTAAGGAAAGGAAAGCAACTTTCCAAAAGCATATTTATATTGCTAGAAGAAAATCCATATTCAGGTCTCACTTCCCAGAGTTCTTATGAAACTTTTGTCTCATATTGCACAGAGCATTATGCAAACAAACACATTAACAGGTGTCAAGGAATACAGACTGTAGAAAGTATTGATTATTTATGGCTAGGATCTTCAAAGGAACCTGACCAAGTGAGGTGTCCAAATCCCATGTAAATTCAGTAGGAGCTAGGTGTTTAGCTCCCTAAGAATCCTTTGAAAATCCTATCCTACCTTCCAAAAGGTGATGACTCTTACCTTTCTTACATATTGCTATCCTGTGCCAACTGACTGGAAACACCTATCCAAAGTACGTGATGTGAAATGCAGAATAAAACTAGACACCTTGTAAACAGGGCAGGTTGATTCCCCCTGGTTATACTGGTTTTACTTTTGTTGGAAGTAATGGAGTTACTTCTGATTTATACCAGCATGAGTGAGATCCACAGCTGAGTAGGTACCGAGATTGCTATCATTTGAATTTCCTATGTAGTTTCTTAAAGTGAATTGAGTGCTGAAGTAGTGAACATTTTTGGGTTAGGGGCCTCACACAAGTGAGAAGCAAAACAAAAAAAAACCACACACAAAAACCAAAACCCTCAGTGACTGAGAAGGAGAAAAACATTCCCCACATTCCCCTCCACACCAGAGCCAAGGAGAGCTCAGACTAGTAGATTTTGTATGAGGGTTCCCCAATGCTGGGTGGGGAGCTCTGAGCCTCAGCGACTGGATACAGGCAAGCTAGGGTCTGCATCTGGCCCCGGGCCTTAGATTCCTCCCCCCGGGGTTAGCTGAACACTACTGGGAACTGACCTCTGTTTGTCATTATTGCAGGGACTAGGCAGCAATATTGTGATCCTTCTTGACAAAGCCCTTTGACACAACTTCCACTATGTTCTGGTAGGATCACGACCAACTTTATGGACTGTATATTCCCACCCATTTAATTCTTGGAATGTCTCCTGAAGTTGCATGTTAGGGGTACCATAAGGCTAACTGAGATGTGGTCAGCTCAGGTCACCAATTCAATTTGTGCAGGCTGCCAAATGACTATCAAATACCAAGGACTGTTAGATTGGAGCTATATTCAGTTTGGTGGTTCAGAGATTAAAAGTTCAACATCAAATTACCAATCCTATCATCCTCTAGCACCCCCAAATCTCTAATTTCTGAAAATAACAAGACTCTTAATTAGAATGATCCTTATTACCTGACTTTAACAAATAATCTTATGGTAAATATACTGTCAAACTTTTCTCCAGTCTTACTGGTTCTACTTTATAAAATATTAGCCTACTAGGAAAGCTAGACAGGTCTCTGACTTACCCCATTGTCCCCCAAGATGTCTAACTGCTTTATGAGGTCTGGAATGCTGACATCCTGCAACACAGAATAGTATAAAGGTGTGATATGCATATTTAATCACAGCAGTGATATTTGGCTTCTAGGAACAGGACCAAAATAAATAAAACATTTTGTAACAGCAAATAATCAACCACAAGATATTATGTTTTTCAGACACTGCTGATTTCAGCTGACTCTGAACCAGTGATTACCAATATGGGCATGGACCCTGAGCCATCTTGAATGTTTAGGGCTTGTCCACATGGGGACATCCAGGAAAATTAATCCTATTTAATTAAAAGTATGAATTTGAAGTGGATTACTTAAACCACATTAAACTTCAGTGTGAACACTCTCATTCAGAATTAAGTTAATTAAGAGAAGCTAAACTAAGGGACAGTTTAATTCTGAATAATAGCATCCACATATGGATTTAATGTGGCTTAACTAATCTGCTTCAAAGTTACACCTTTAATTAATTTCTCTGGATGTCTCTGTGTAGACAAACTCTTACTTAATATTCAGTCCACATGGTTAAAGTTTGGCAAAGTAATAAACAACAGAAAACAGGGTATCATAATGGCAGATGCTAGGTAATCTTAATTAAAGATGGAGCTGACAGCTTTGCCAATAGTGATGATAACATACCTTGACACCTTCCTTCATACAGTAAATTTGCAGAGCACTTACACCATCTGAGAATGGGTGGATTTGGAGATTAAATGGCGGGGACCGTCTTTCTCTTTCCTTTAAATATATTGGAAATGCACATGAAAATGTGTTAGAATGAATAAAATATGTACAACATCCACTGATTAAATAAGACATTCAGTATATAGTTTATCATGCTTTGCAGTATGTCAATTCTTTACCCGATAAAAAAAGTAAAAAATAATCTATCTATATATTTTAGAGAGTTTGTGTGTCTGTCTGTGAGTCCATTTCTTCAAGAACTCCTAAACAATAAGGCTATGTCTACACTGGTGGCTTCTTGCGCAAGAACATCTTGCGCAAGAAAACGTCCACACTGCCTTGTGCGAGCTGTGCTTTTGTGCAAGAGCTCCCAGGGCAGTGTGGATGCTCTCTTGCGCAAAAAAGCTCTGATGGCCATTTTAGCCATAGGGCTTTCTTGCGCAAGAAATCCCTGCCGAGTTGTCCACACTGCCCTCTTGCACAAGAGCTCGAGTGCAAGAGGGCTTACACCTGATAAAAAAGAGCATAACTCTTGCACAAGGAGCCCTCTCTTACCACGCTGTACTGTAAATTTCCTTGTGCAAGAGTGGGCGGGCAGTGTAGACGCTCTGCAGATTCTTGCGCAAGAATGGCCGTACTTGCGCAAGAAGCCGCGAGTGTAGACATAGCCTAAGAGCCCACCAAATTTGATATGCAGCTTCCTCTTATCCTAACTTAAAGCAAGGT
This sequence comes from Pelochelys cantorii, assembly GCA_032595735.1. Lineage (NCBI taxonomy): Eukaryota > Metazoa > Chordata > Testudines > Trionychidae > Pelochelys > Pelochelys cantorii. The sequence continues at coordinate 22,309,490 of CM064340.1, forward strand.
CAGGGGTTTTGTTGTGCCAGGAAAAAAGGATGTGCCTGGAAACCAATTGTTTTCCATTACGGGGCTCCCCTCCGTAAGTCGCCCCAGTATACATCTGTTCCACACTAAAGTCATTGATGCTTGTAGGAACTGATGCGTTGTAAGTCCTCCCCTTCCCTACTCTTAAGTTGTGCACAAAAAAAATAAAATAAAATAAAATAAATTGCGCAAATGGAAGTCAGCTGTGGGAAAAAAATTCCCCACTGTAGGTTGTTTTGCTATAAGTCCAAGTTTTTTGGAAAGTATCTTGGACATATAGCAAGGATGGCCTGTACATGGAAAGGGAGGGGGCTGAGAGCAGAGACAGCTATGCTCCACAATGGGGGTAGTGAGCTAAGCAGTTTTATTACAGAGAGACCGCGGGGGGGGCATCCACACCAGGAAGACAATGGCCAGCTGGGGCCAGAGCTCTCCATATTGCCAGCCACTGACCATGGGTAAGTGGGCCCCACTGTCCCCAAACTCTTCCCCTTGGCCCTTGGCCCCAGTTGCAGCCAGGGGGGACCCTGCTGCCAGTTGCCCTGCTGCAATGACCCCCCATGGGAGTACCACAGGGGCTGACCAGTGCAGCCCCAGCCATCCCCAAGGAGCACCTGGGGTGGGCCCACACAGCCCAGCCCCTGCAGGAACTCTCAGCCCCCCCCCCAAGAACCTGCAGCCCTGGGGTGAACCACAGCAGTGCTGTCTTTGCCACTGTGGGGACCCTGATCAGGCCCCCAGACCTCCCAGCCCCCTGGCCTCAGTCTTCTGGCCTGATCCCCCCACACCCTAGCCTGAATCCTGTCCTACAATCCCAAACCTCCTAGCCTTCTCCCCCAAATCCCCATATACCCAACCTTCTGCCCTGCGCCCCCCAAACCTCTCAGCTCCCTGCCCTGACTTCTGCACCCCTCACATTGCCAGCCCCCTGCCCTGAAGGACCCAAGCAATGCCAGGTAAATCTTCTAGTTGCATTATAATTTAGCTAGGGTTGAAAAAATGCAGAGTGATATGGGATTCTAGACTCAGGCAAATAGTTGACAGCAAATAATTTATTTGATGGATTTTCTTTTTTTTCTGATTTTTAGTTGTCCAGGAGCAGCTCATTATCTCATTAGACTTATTTGTGAACCAAAATTATTTGCCAAATAATGGTGGTGAATAGTTCTTGGTCTGTAGCTTCTGAAAATAATCAAAATTCAAGCTGTGCTGATTAATTGTATTGGACATGCTTTGATCCCAGGCTATGTTTATATCCCCTGATTAGATAAGTGTAACTCTTAATGTGTGTTTACACCACAGCTAGAAGGATGCTTTCCAGCATGGCTAGATAGACATGAGCTAGCTCTGCTCAAGCAAGCATGCAAAAACAGCAGTGTGCTCACAGCAGCCCAGACTGCAGAATGGGTTTGCTGCCCAAGTGCAATCACACCCACTCCCTTGGGTACATACTCAGTCCTTGCCCATTCTGCAGTGGCCATACTGCTATTTTTAGTGTGTGAGTTTGAATAGAGCCAGTGCATGTCTCTCTACCCTTGTTGGGAAGAACCCTTTCATCTGGTGTGTAGGCATAGCCCTAGAATCAGATTTACAACTCCATTATTTTGTTAATATTTGTTATTCCTGCAGATATTCCTTCCTGCAAACACATTCACTATAATGTTTGTGGAGACTCATTTCAAAGTGAGCACGAACACAACAGAAGTTGATCCATTTAATAATGAGTATTCACTTAACATAATTAGCAGTACTTGTCCGGATCTATATATACATGTCTGTCTGGCTTCTGTGAGTCTTTCAATCATGGATAGGAGGGAGTGGAGTGGGCCCTAGATTTAACCTGCAAACTTATTTTAGTTTATGGCAATTTGAGTGATTTTTCAATTTAGATCTATACCAAACAGAAACACAGTTGACAGCTGAGGCTGTCTGTAAGAATTATAAGGAAGGATCTGTCACAACTCTTCTTTGTGGGAGTTAGGGAAAGAATGAGATACCTTCAAGCTCTGATTTGTGAGCAAATGTAGCTCTAAACATTACTTGAAAACCACTGTAGAAGAAAAAAACAGGTATAATACTGGAAAACGAGGAAGGATTATTTTTCTTGGACTCCATAAAAAGAGTAAGCACAACTGAATTCAGATCCAGGCATACTATAGAAAGGGCAGAATAGCTCAGAGTCACCCTTCTCTTGCCATAAGTCATAGTAAGAGATGATCAGCTAGTCATTGGCCTGAGTGAGGGTGTAGTGCCTCTAGGTTGGCTACTCTGGGGACTTTCTGCCTGTCAATTCTGTTGTTGTTCTTTTATTAGTTATTATTTATATTGCACTAATGCCAATTAAGGACCAAGACCCCACTGTGCTAGGCACTGTACAAGCACCGAACAAAACACTACTGTGTCTTGGTTTTGACACTACTGTCTATAAAACAAAAATTATAATAATTTGCATTTTTATAATGCCATTTATCTGCGGAATCTTCTTATCCTCGTTTTACAGATTGGGATACTGAGATAGAGAAAGGTCAAGTAACAGGCCTGAAGTTACATGCTGAATCGGAAGCAGAGACAAGACTAGAACCATACCTTTTATAGTGTGTGGGGGGGGGGGAAGCAGAGTGAAGGCATTATCTTCATGCTCAGTCCATGTAAGCATGCTCATTTCAAGGCAAACAACAAATCAGGGGAGGTGGGAAGGGAGTTGAGGAAGAAGCACATGTGACCACGTTCCTTGCCATGCATTGCCTCTGGCTGGAACCTATGTCTCCTGGCTCTCAGTCTCCTGATTTAACTATAGTCAGCCACAGCTGCCTCTCAAATAGTTCATTCAAGAATGAGAAACTGCAGTTTCTTACTTCAAGCTCTAGATTCCGGAACTCCAAAAGTTCATTCTGGTCTCTGGCGTCCTGCAGCTCCTGTTGTAAGCGGCTGTTGTCTGCCTCCAGTTTTTCTATCTAGTAGAAATATTTGAATTCGTGGTTTGTGCTGCCATTTCATAAGCACTGATTGTTTTAGAAACAAACCAAAACCAAGCACAAAGGGAAATGGGCAGCTCAAAGAATAAAGAGGATTCAAACAGTGCAACCCCCCCCAAAAAGAAAGATGTTTTCAAAGTTGCTGTATACTGTGATCAAACTTTATTTTGCTGATGAACTTTGAAAACAAGCTCTATAAAGCTCATAGAATGCAATGGCTGGAAGCTTCAAAGGGGCCCAAAGGAATTATGTACTCCAGAACCACTGAAATTCAGTGAGAGAGGGGAACTTCACTCACCACTTTTGAAAATATCAGTTTAAGAGATTATAAGTAACCTTTTCTAAAACACTATAGGAGCCAAAGTCAACAGAGCCCTAAGTTCTCAGACACTTTTGAAAAATTTACTTGATATATATCCAGTAGTAAAGGGTGTTGAGGCTACAAGAGGGAATGCTTTTTCTAGAAATGTTATTTTTTCACTTTTTAAAGCATGGGATCAAAATATCCAGCTTTAGATATCAAGATTAAAAATTTAACATAATGTAACATGATTGGCAGTCCTTGTCCCCGTTTTGGGGTAGCAGGGTTGCTGCAGGGACCGTGCATGTCAGGTGTGGGCTATATATGAAGAATTTTGAGACTAAGCCTTGGAACAGAGTAGCAAAGTCTGCCCACACCATTCATAAGCACCAATTTCTACACCCATAATGTATATGCATGTTACACCCCCTAAAAATTCCTTAACACTGGAGGCCTTAGAATTTACCTTTTCCAAAAGCTCCTGGTTCCTCTTAATGAAAAGCTGTTTATCTTCTACCCAGTGAGAATCCTGTTTGGGAAAGGAACATTGTTATCACACAACTATTTCAGTGCTTAGCCTTGGAGTCCACGTGAAATTGAATATGGTCAAATGTGCAGAGTTTGGGAATTACAGTGCTAGGCATTTTCTACCTAACAAAAGTAAAATCTATAGTATCTGTATGTTCATAACAATATATTATTATATTATGAATTAAATTAGTAGCAAAGCCTTTGAACCCATTAAGGCTTCTCATTAGAATTTGATCCTTCCCTGTAAGCCAGTATAGAAACTGTGCCCCATGATGGAGTCACAGAGGTGTTATCCTGGCCATATTCCCTTCGTTATAAGATGTACAATGGGGTCCTGAGCACCTGTGATTCCTATGGCACATTTTGTACAAGTATGGGTATTAATCTCATTGTCCTGGCCATATTCCCTTCTGCCAATCTAAATTCCCATTGCAGTTTCAAATATAGTTGAAGTTCTTTATTTCCTATCCTAACTTGTACTCTAGTGATCCTGTGCAGTGTTAAACAGAAGTGACATTCTACCCAGAAGTCTTCATTTCAATACTGGGTAAAGTGATTCTCCCTCCTCCCCATATATTTTGGGATTTTAAGATTTAATTAATAATGTATTTATACAGGACTTTAAATACATTGTAATTGGGCTTTGTGAAGATCTGAAAATCAAGGGGCAGAGTCCAATCTCTGCTATATGACTATAAATTTGTAGTAGCTCCATTGAGTTTACGGAGGTGTATCAGCATAAAACTATGCCCAGAAATTGTTATAGAAATGCAAACAATATATTATTTATAATAATGTTTCTGCCTCTCTACATGACTCGAAAGGATGTGAATTCTTCAATATCTTTTCTCTGAGCTGTAGTGGGATCACAAAGCACCTACTTTGCTAGTGGTTATTACTACCAAAAATTCTCCTGGTTCTCTTGAAAGACAACTCTAATCTACTCCTGATCTGTGCATTCAAACTCTAAACTGAGCCCAGGCAGCATAGCTATGTCCCAGTAATAACTGGTTGTTTTACTACTATCCTGCAAAACTCACAAAGCAAACAAGATACTGTACCCAGGATTTCTGATGGCCTGGATTCATGCATATGTGAGTGTAACCCAGAAACCTAAAGTGTGGTTCACTGTCCCATGGAGTGGCACTTAGACCACTTACAAGAGATAAGAACAAGGGAGCTCTACAGCCTAAGCTAAGAGCTAGCTGGCTTTATAGTTCAAGTTGTAATGGCTACTATGTTAAACACCAAAGGTCTGAGGTTCAAATCTGCCTGGTGGTGGTTGCAGAAGTGGAGATTAGTTATAGTCCAAAAAACAAAAGAAAACCCCACTGTGAAGCATTTACCTGTCCTTTTTGTGCCAAGGTTGTTTCCAGATCTTCTATTTTTGCTTTATACCTCTGGACTTCTGCTTGGAGCTGCTCCTGTGCCTGTTAAAGTTAGTTACACCAGTAAATAGTAACAAACAGAAATACATTTTTTGGATTTTCAATGCATGGGAAACTGAGCACAGCCATGTGGCCTCCTGAAAAATGAATGTAAAATGCTACTAGTCTGACTTGGTTACATTTGATGCCCATTTTACACTAGGTTTGCACTCGTATAAATCATGACACAGGGTCCTATTCACTGGAGAATCAGGCCCCAAATCTTATAATTGCTATTTATTGTATTACAGTAGGACCAATCACAATCAGGACACTATCGTGCTAGATAATGTACAAAACCAAAGCGAGAGGCAATCTCTGTTTGGAAGAGATTACATTCTAAATTGACAAGACAGGAAAAGGGCAGGAGAAGAATTTATCCCCACACTACAGATGGTAAATCTTTTAGCCTTGGAAGATTTAATGTAAACTGCATAGTTAGCGACTTTAATAACTGCATCCATTTGTTCAAGATTTTCAAATGCACGTTTAAAAGAAGATGAAATGGTTGAACTCTAAACCCCCCTACCGGTGTCATTTGTACCTGCAAAAACCTGTAATCTGAAGCACAAAATAGAGAATTGTTTGTATCAATGTACAGAATCACCCATTTTGACAGCTCTGCATAAATGCTCTGCAGCTCTGCAGTTTCTTTGTTCAGCAGGATATCCTGAGTCCATCCATTGTGTTTATTTTTGATAATATTGCCCCTTTAAATATGCTCTGCAAAATGAGTGAAACTGTTATTTATCAATCACATGGATACTCCACTCTGTGTCTTAGATGCCACTTTGATCTTTCTTTGGGAGGTTTGTATGCCTTGGTTTCTAGTTGCAGCTGAACACATCTCCCCTTCCCTCCCCTTCTCTCCTCGCCAACAATGACTGACCTTGGCTTCTCTTTCAGCATCTATGATGCCTCCAGTCTGCTCCTGCAGTAATGCATATGCCCTCTGCAGGGCCTGGTATTCCTTTGTTAGCTGTCGAAATCGCAGCTCGGACTCTTCTGCCGCTAAACTCTGTACATACACAAAGACCAGGCTGTATAAGCAACGGACATGGAAGCATTGCAAAGGCAAGAAGTGCCTAAAATGTGGCTTGTTGTGGCCAACGTTGGTTTCCAACTTTATCATATATTGTTAACCAAAAACCTTAGATCAAAATAGATTTGTAATGAGCATGCTGCGGAGGTGGTAAAGATGTGGAGTTTAGAAAATGTTTATGGATTTTTAATTTAAAAGAAACAGGTAGTGGTGTTCTATTTTGGATCATGGATATTCTGGCTGTAGAGTTATTTTTACTCCAGATTTAGCAAGTTGTCAGGAAAATAGACCATGGCTGCTTCGATCATAAGGCTTTGTAGGTTCCTACCATGTTTCTCACACCATTTTTCTCAGTGTCAATCCAGAGTAACTCCACACCACTTAGAAGGTTTGACTCACCTGTTCAGGCATAGGAAAGTGCAATTTGTCATTCCATGCAGCTAAATCTGAGAAGAGAGTCATGCTTGAAGGGGGCTTCCATTGCCTTGTGTCCAGGAACAGAGTATTAATATCAGGGGCTGGGATACACTTAATCTGCACATCTCTTGGATGTTCTGACCCTGACTCTTTCCCAGATAGGCCCTTCTACTTTCTGGCTTGTACATCCTGGCAGAGCGGGAGGAGTGTGCAAATTATATTGCTACCATCCTATCCCCAAGTAGACTTTCACTTGCTAGGAGCTTGCCAAAGGGATCTGGGCAATAAATACGGCTCACTGACTTCTATGGAATTATTTCAGATTGACACAGGTGTAAGTGAGAGTAGACTCAAGGCCTGTCATTACCTACTGAGGAAGGGGAAGTGAGCATTTGGATACAGCCTGGCTAACCTAGCGAGAAGGGCTTTACACTAGGTTCAATTGGGGCAGGTGACCAAAGCCCACAGGTAAACATGGGAGAGAGGTCAGAAATTGGGAGGGAGTATGGGCTGTAATAACAGGGATAAAGGAGAGACAAGACAGACCTGGGGGCAAAATCAGATCAATATCTTAGTTGTCTATATACTAATGCAAAAAGTATAGAGAATAAACAGGAAGAACTTGAATTGCTAGAAAATAAACACAACAATGACATAGTTGGCATCACAGAAACAGTGCTCCAGCCTGGCCTGGCCACCCATTAACCGGTTATGAATAAGCATCACCAAATAAAGGTGATGCTTACTGGGTAATCAGTAAACCAGTTACCCATTAAAATCCCTAGTTGAAATGGAATCAGGAGACAGACTTGTTGAAAGTCTCTGGGTAAGGATAATTTAAAAATCAAAAAGGAGTTCTACAAAAAAGTGGAAACTAGGTCAAGTTACAAAGGATGAACAAAAACAAATAAGAAAAGTACGTAGGGGCAAAATTAGAAAGGCCAAGACACAAAATGAGCTCAATTAGCTAGATACATAAAGGGTAACAATAAAACATTCTCCAAATATATTAAAAGCAAGAGGGAGATCAAGGACAGGGTAGGACCATTACTCAATGAAGAGGGAAAAAGCAGTTACAGAAAATGTGGAAATGGCAGAGGTGCTTAATGACTCTTTTATTTCAGTTTTCACCAAGAAGGTTGGTAGTGATTGGTGATGCTTATTGCAGGCTCTAGGGGCTAGATTTCCAAAGAGCTCAAGCCAGATTTTAAAGATCTCCACGTCCAAAATTGAGGCCAAATTGCCTGAAGACCTAATACCCATTGCACACACATTTTTTGAGAATCTATCTGTTTATATTTGGAACTAATTCCTCTTCAGTATCTTTCTCCAGTTATAGTGAGACAGCCAATTCTTACCTCATCTAGGTCATCATCTGGGGTTGCTGGTGTTCTGTCTGTTCTGAATGAGGCCATGGATGAGGTTTCAGAGTCCATGGAATCATCATCATACCCAAAAACTGTATCCACTACGTGTCTCTAAAACAGGAAGAACATATGGTTTTTGAGCCCTTTTTGGAGGCAAACAGCATGGGTTTGTGTATGGGACGGTGTAGGCTGGTTCCACAAACACTGTGGTAGACACTTTAAAAGACCCATAAGACATAGAAGACGGACCATGAGTTGCTCTTCCAGATTGACACAGATGTAAAATGTAATGCTCAAGGCCTTGCATTGCCTTTTGAATCTGCAATGAGACATACAGATTCAAACAAATTTGCTGTGTCTAAAATCCACCCTGCCACACAAGGCTTAAAGGATTGTGAGCAGATAGGTACCTTTTTCCCAGATCCCAAACACCAGATCCCTCTGAAAGGAACCAAAACCAGGTCCATATCATTGGCTGGTGTATTGAGGTCCCTGGAGTTGTGCTAATTCATTTGCATCAGTTGAGCATCTGGCCTAGAGTCTAAAACTATCAGACAATGTAGCATCAGCGGGTAGCAATATCCCAAGAGATAAGCATCCCACCCCCTTTTGAAGGGAATAGAATAGCTTTACTGCATAAAGCTGTTCAGAGCAAGGCCATCATCTTTTGGTCCTGTCTGCAAGGATAGTGCCACAATACCAGAGATGTCCTGTTGTGCAGAGCTGAGATGATGAACCTGATTCTCCTTTCACTGTATATCACGAGTAAGCTAATGGAGTCACATGAATGTAAAACTGGTGTAGTAACTAACTGCAACATCCACCAGAATGCACTTCACATGATGTGCTTGGGTTGTTAAGGTCGAATAACAACTTGCCACCTAAACTGATTTAACCACAACACAAAAAAAATGTGAGTCACGTTCAGTGTTCTCGCTAAGGTTTTCCATCCATGAGCGGACTGAGTTCTGTCTTGTGCACCAATATTGAGGTCATGTGCACTTGTTCTGATGTATGCCACCTTAGCATCCATATACAATGTTATGGAAGAAAGAATATTAAAACAGCTCTTTCCCAGTCACAAAGAATAAAAAAATAAAAAGAGCTGTTAAATCAGCACTTTCACCCACGCATCTGTATTAGTATGGCTGACCCTAAGTGCCAATGTACTGTATTTGTTCCGCAATCTGCTTATTGACCACCCCTGCACTATGTGATTTGTCACCACACACAACACGGGTGGCCTGACAGTCATTCTAAAGGAAATGGGTGCTTCCTAACAAATGGACCTGTAGATAATGAATTGTGATGGTTGCAGCAGGTACAAGACCAATCCCATTTAAATTGTTTAATTATAAAAAAATTAGTTAAGATCAGATAGCTGAAACATGGAAAGAGAAGATGGAACTAAACATTGCTAAAATACAGAAGTTATCAAAGCCCAGGCCAAAAGAGATTTCAGCTGGAAAAAACAACCAACCAACCTTGGTGAAAGTTTAAATATAAAAATGAAAGCCATTTAGAAATGTAAGCAACTTAAACGAGTCATTTGTTCATAACTTGTAATTTGCACACATGCCCTCCCAAAGCTCTTTAAAAATCTAAAATCATTTAAAAAACAAAAAGGTTCAAAACTTCTGCTAGTAAAAGGTAAGTCCCAGAAAGTTTAAAATATTTAGTCTTTTGTAATAAACATAACAAGGGACCTTAAATTTTCAAAAAAATACTTTTTATAAAAATTCTATACATAAAAGAAATCAGCTTTTTAAAAATTCCACTAAAAATCCATTCAAATATTTTATTGAAGGTTGCAAAGCTGACAGCTGCTCTTTAACTGTCAGAGAGCATCTACTGACAGCCTTAACTTTGTTAGTTAACTCTTCAAGTGTCCTGATGTTTTCACAAAATTTACCTTTTATTTCCTTAAGTGATTACTATTAAACATAAAATAAGTGAAAATAAAAAGAGAAACACCCTAAATCCCTTTGTCAATAATAAAGCAACTAAAACAATTAAAATCATTATTAAAATAAAAATTAAAAAATTTTAGGTATTCCTATAAAATACAAAATATCATACTTCTTATTTAAAATATTTTAAAAGCTCAAAAAAAGGCTATCAGTTGGATGGTTTAAAAACAAAAACCAACCGAGCATGCGTGCGCACACGCACGCACACAATTTTAAAACAATAAAGCCCAAACTATTAAACTCTTATTCAAAATAGGGATGTGAATGGTTAACATCACCCTTAGGGTATGTCTACACTAGCCCCCTAGTTCGAACTAGGGAGGCTAATGTAGGCATTCGAAGTTGCAAATGAAGCCCAGGATTTAAATATCCCGGGCTTCATTTGCATCTTCCCAGGCACCGCCATTTTTAAATGTCCCCTGGTCCGAACTCCGTGCCCGCAGCTACACGCGGCATGGAGTAGGTAGTTCGAATTAGGTTCTCTAAAAATGGCGGCGCCCGGGAAGATGCAAATGAAGCCCAGGATATTTAAATCCCGGGCTTCATTTGCAACTTCGAATGCCTACATTAGCCTCCCTAGTTCGAACTAGGGGGCTAGTGTAGACATACCTTTACTGCTTACTACTTATGGTCAGCCAGCGGGCTGCTCCAGCTCTGTGAGGCCTGGCACGCCATAGGCAGGGATGCTCCAGCCTGGCAGGATGAACTCCCACCCCAGCCAAAGCCACTGGAGCAGCTGCCACCTGCCATATGGCCTCCAGCTCTGGTCCCAGCTGAGGCCACGCTGCCCACTGTGTGGCTTTCAGCTCTGGCCCTAGCTAGGGCTGCCAGAGCAGCTGCTGCCTGCCACGCAGCTGCACACACAGCTCTAGCTCTGGCTCCGGCCAGGCCACCGGAGGAACAGACATCTGCAATGCGGCTCGGGCGCTGGCCCCAGCTGGGGCTGCCGGAGGAGCAGCTGCCTGCGATGTGGCCCACAGCTCTAGCCCTGGGAAAGGGCTGAAGCTAAGGCCAGGGCCACGTGGTGGCTGCCCAGCTGCTCTTGGGGTGGGACAGCCAGCCAGCATGTAGCCCTGCCCCAGAGCAGCTGAGCAGCCATTGCACAGCTCTTCTGAGGAGGTGGACAGGAGGAAAATTTTTGGTGCGCACCCGTGCAGGCACGCACCTTAGAGGGAGCCCTGGTCATGTCCTGTGATGGTAGAGCTACTTAACTAGCAGGTTTGGATTTCAGGGTGCAGATTTCAACAAGTAATACTTGGCACACATAGTAAAATAGTTATGCAGACAGATGGATCAGTAAGAATTTAAGATGGGCTACAGCAGTTTTCTCTTCTAAAGCTGTCAGACTACCACCTTCTAATTTTTGAGTCATGCAGAAGGGATGAACTGAAAATGCTAAGTAATCCTTGCATATGTGTATTTTTTTTTAAGAAATGAAGAGCACTGCCATACTCTGCTGAGCAATACAATTTCTGGTTGCCTGTGTAGAAATAAAGTTAGACATGGACACGTTGGGCTTATTCCTTAGCCTTAATTCTGCCTTTTGTGTGCTACCTTAAAATCCTTAATGAAGTTATGTGGCAGTACCTCAATAGACCATAGGACTTACTGGGGCTGAATGACAGGACAGCCTTCCATTACTCTGGTTGAGCCCCATAGTTGCCTGAATCTGGCCACTGTAGAGTCAGATGACACAGAGCTACCCTAGCAGTTTCTAAGGCACAGGGGCTCCCTAAGGCCAGGTCTACACTACATCTGGAAGATCAGCTTAAGGTACCTTAGCATTTTCAGTTCATCCCTTCTGCATGACTCGAAAATTAGAAGGTGGTAGTCTGACAGCTTTAGAAGAGAAAACTGCTGTAGCCCATCTTAAATTCTTACTGATCCATCTGTCTGCATAACTCCAGCTATGTAAATAATGTAGTTGGAATCAATGTACTTTAAACTGAGCTTGGTGCCATTGCCACAGCGGGAGGTCGATGGGAGAAACACTCCCTTCGACTTCTCTTACTTTCTCCCTGTCATGAGGAGTACTGGTGCCAATGGGAGCACCCTTAGCAGTTGATTTAGTGGGTGTTTACTAGACCCACTAAATTGATCTCCAGAAGATTGATTGCCAGATGGTAAGTGGAGATGTGGCCTAAGTTTCTCTGATGGAAGTACTGGCAGCTGGCATGAATTAGCTTACTATACAGGTTGCTCTAAATTATACCAGGGGGACTGGACTGGACTAGAGTGAGGATCAGAGCACCACAAATAGCGTAAGGCTTCTTCAACCTTCTCTTCTTTTCAGTCGAGTGCTGTTTAGGATCTGGGCGGGGATTTCAGTTTACAAGTTTGTGCAAGAGGGAGCAGTGTAGACATAGCGTCAGTGTGGTTCACTGTCCCATGTAGTGGCACTTAGACCACTTATAGTGAGAGATAAGAACAAGGGAGCTCTGCAGCATAAGCTGAAAGCTCTTCTGTGATGCTCTAGAGGTTGCAGGTTCAAATCCTCCTAGTGATAGTTACATTTTACATTTGCACAGATTACATTTTCCCCCAAAGCCCACTGGCATCATCACGGTAAGACAACCTAGGATTCCTCTTACCTTAATTGGCTTTGAACTTCTTTTATGCTTCCTGCGACGAATCAGCTTTTCCCTATCCTGGAAAATATAATTAGGAAATTCTTTGATCCCAATATTTCATAGATCCAGTGAATTAAATGGAACTAGTCTTATTTACAGAACCTGAGGATCCAGTTCTTTGTGCAGAATACTGCTATTTAAGGTTAAAAGGGTGACTAGATGTTATGACATCTGAAAAGACGCCCCAGCTATTTATTCAGGTAGCATAGCTATCATTTCTGTTAAACAGTTTATACAGGGCCTGATCACCATGGGGAGTGGGAAGAGGCCATGAGATTTGAAGTATATTATTTGCCTTTTCTGCAGAGGCATTGTTGCACGAGGAGTAACAGTTAATCCGAGGGAAGGGATTTCTTTTAGAATACCGCGTCTACACGCGGTGAGTTTATTTGGACTAGTGGATTTTTAAAATGGCGACCGGACGCGAATATGCAAATCAAGCGCGGGATATTTCAATCCCACGCTTCATTAGCAACTTCGGTATGCTACATTGCATCCCTAGTTCAGACTAGGGAGCAAGTGTAGACATAACCTTAGTTAAAACTAGTCTTCCTGCTGTGAGTACAAAGCCTTCTACTTCTTCACCTTCCAAAATCTGGAACAATCCTCTCTTTCTGCATCACTTATACTTCATTTCTCATCTGCAAATGTATTTTTTCTCTCTTCCATATACAGAAATCTGCATCTGTATTCTGTATTATACTGCATATATCTAATTGTATAATATACTCTGCAACTACTGTGTATATTTTAAGTTTGTTGGGTTTTTTTTTATTTTATTGAATCCTGGAACTGTGTTACTGATCATGTACATTTCTAGGATATCGTTTTTTGAAACATGGTGGGACCTGATTTTGAATAATACACCGTTCTGCTTTCTTGCACCTAATTTTTTCTTACAGCTAATTGTCATTTAGACTTCTAATTATTGGATTACACATCTACAAAATGACACAAACTGTGCCCACACATACCCACAAAATTGTACCTGTGAGACTGGATTTTAAAATTCAGATCCTAGATATAATAAAGCATTATTATTATTATGAAATCTTTACCACTGAAATCCTGTCTGTTATGAAATGAAGATGTCAGTTATATATAATTGCTTTTAATTCATGATGGGCTAGACATACCCTTGTTAACTCATCAATTATATTCTGTTGTTCTATAACTTGAAGCTTTAAAAACTCAGTTTCTTGCTCTTCGTTAGCTTGATCTAGGTCATTCAGAGATTTTAATTTCTTCAGTGGTGGGTGTGATGTCATTTTTTCTCTCTGTGTTTAGAAGACAAAAATATATATAGAAAGGAAGATAAAGTGAGATTCTGACTTTAAACTTCGACTTTTGGAAAAAAATGTGCATCAGTTGCAAAAATTGTCATGATTACTGCTTTTTATTATCTCTTAACTGTAAAAAAATAGATTATGTCAGGCAGTTAAGTCATCCTCTAGTGGATGGTGCACAGAAAGCATGAGAGAGAATTCTCTGAGTGGAAGTGATGGAAGTCTGAAGAGCTATAGAACAAGTATTGTAATGTCTGTAGTGTCAACACTATTTATGTCTGTTTGCAGGACATGGATTGCTTACATGGTCTTAGAGTAGATTAATCCTGTAACTTCAACATCTGGTGAGATGAATGTCAAGATTAAAAGTCTCAGAGGGGTAGCCGGGTTAGTCTGCTTGCGTAAGAAGTTAAAACGATCTGATACTCTCATCCTAATCACTAGTGGAACAGGACCTACATGGAAAAGCAACTAGCCTGCTCAAGCCATGTGCAATGCAAATCATAAATCAGGGGTGAGATACATTTGCAGTTCTCTGGGGACAAGGCTACTCAATATTCAACTGCACTATTCCTGGCTGTAGCCAAGGATATTAGTTGTCCAGGGGTGGGGGTGGGGAGGAAACAGACTTGCGAGGCCCCTGAGAAAAGTGGGCGGGGAGGCAACTCCATGCTCCAGGAAGGGGCAGGGCCTCAGGAAGAAGAGGTGGGGCTGGGGCAGCAAGTTCTCTGTGGCGCCTGGAGCCTGCCATCCACACCCCTGCCCACAGCCTGCCCTTAGCACTGCCCGGAGTGTTCCATGCAGCACTCCAGTGGTGATTTAAAGGGTCCGGGGCTCTGGTCACCACCGCTGCCTCTGTAGTGGTGACCAGGAGCTCCAGGCCCTTTTGTATTGCCTGGCCCTGGGGCAATGGCTCCCTTTGACCCACCTTGTTGGTGAGCCTGAGTTGTCCATTTTATTAATAACAAAGCAACCATAAAATGTGTGTTGGGGAAGTTAGTTATAACCTTTTTGAAATGGTAGCAGTTCCATGTTAATTAATTTATAAAGAAGGGAGCTTTTCTCACATGTAAACAGATGTAGGAACTACACATGACAGAGTAAATATTTGGAGGATGTGTGTGTGAAATTTATAATTCCCAACATCCCATTTGTGGTGGAGTTTACAGCACCACACATGACATTTGCATGCCTACTTTTCCACATGCATCTAGCTATACCCACAAATAATTCATGCACACAGACTGCCTAAACACTTAACATGGGGGTTCTGTGTGTGCTGTGGGGCAGATTATATGTGTTTTATCTGCCACCGATGTGCACATAAAAATGCAAAGGCGAAGACCGATATGAAGCTGGCTGAAAATGTACCTCATAATATTTTTTCTTCCATGAAGTATTTACAGCCAGGCATGGATCATAACAAATTTCACAGTAAGACATGACCTGCTGACACCGCTATTTTTCATGGTTAAGGCCTACAAATCTAATTTATGAAAGACCACGTCAAAGCGTATAGCAATGCATATATCTATATAACCATATCTATATCTATATACAGATTTTTGCTTAGTGTTCGATACCAACCATTTCTACATTTTCTTTAGTGATTGCTTTGAGTTTGTCCTCCATGCGCTGCAAAGACTGCATCAGTTCATCATTTCTCTTGGTGAGGCACTTGTTCCTTTCAAGGAGAGGTTTGCATTGTTTTTCAGCTTCTCGAACACGTTTTAACTGTAACAGTGAACAATAATGACAAGTTAAAAATGGATTTTCCTTCCCTCACTCTGGGCTTTTACTTTCTCTTTCCTTCCCAGGTGACTATTGTCCCAGCAAAGCTCTCATGAAAAATACAAAATAGAACTGATACGATAATAGCACCTAACTCTCATAAAGCATGTTTCATCCATAGATCTCAAAACGCTGTACGAAGGAGGTCAATATCTTTATTCCCCTGTTACAGGTGGTGAAACTATGGAACAGAGACACAAAATGACTTAGAATCATAGAGCTGGAAGAGACTTAAGGAGGTCATCAAGTCCAGCCCCCTGCCCAAGGCAGGACCAATCCCAACTAAATCAACCCAGCCAGGGCTTTGTCAAGCCGAGATTTAAACACCTCTAGGGATGGAGATTCCACCACCTCCTTAGGTAACCCATTCCAGTGCTTCACCACCCTCCTAGTGAAATAGTTTTTCCTAATATCCAACCTAGACCTCCCCCACTGTAACTTGAGACATTGCTCCTTGTCCTGCCACCCATCACTACTGTGAACAGCCTTTCTCCATCCTCTTTGGAACCTCCCTTCAGGAAGTTGAAGGCTGCTATCAAATCTCCCCTCACTCTTCTCTTCTGCAGACTAAACAAATCCAAATCCCTCAGTCTCTCCTCACAAGTCATGCACTCCAGCCCCCTAATCATTTTGGTCGCCCTCTGCTGGACCCTCTCCAATGCGTCTACATCCTTTCTATACTGGGGGGCCCAGAACTGGACACAATATTCCAGATGTGACCTCACCAGAGCCAAATAAAGAGGAATAATCACTTCTCTGGATCTGCTGGCAATGCTCCTCCTAATGCACCCTAATATGCCATTAGCCTTCTTGGCTACAAAGGCACACTGTTGATTCATATCCAGCTTCTCATCCACTATAATCCCAAGGTCCTTTTCTGCTGAACTGCTACTTAGCCATTCAGTCCCCAGCCTGTAATAATGCTTGGGATTCTTCCATCCCAAGTGCAGGACTCTACACTTGTCCTTGTTGAACCTCATCAGATTTTTTTTGGCCCAATCCTCTAATCTGTCCAGGTCACTCTGGACCCTATCCCTGCCCTCCAGCATATCTACCTCTCCCCCTAGCTTAGTGTCATCTGCTGAGGGTGCAATCCATCCCCTCATCCAGGTCATTAATAAAGATGCTGAACAAAACCGGTCCAAGAACCGATCCTTGGGGCACTCCACTAGAAACCGACCGCCAACCTGACATTGAGCCGTTGATCACTACCCGTTGGGCCCAACAGTCTAGCCAGCTTTCTATCCATCTTACAGTCCATTTATCCAAACCATACTCCCTTAACTTGCTGGCAAAAATATTGTGGGAGACTGTATCAAAAGCTTTGATAAAGTCAAGATTTATCACATCCACTGACTTTCCCATGTCCACAGAGCCAGTTACCTCATCACAGAAGCTAATCAGATTGGTCAGGCACGACTTGCCCTTCGTGAATCCATGTTGACTGTTCCTGATCACTTTCCCCTCTTCTAAGTGCTTCAAAATGGATTCCTTGAGGAACCCCTCCATGATTTTTCCGGGGACTGAGGTAAGGCTGACTGGTCTGTAGTTCCCTGGATTGTTCTTCTTCCCTTTTTTGAAGATGGGCACTACATTTGCCTTTTTCCAATCATCTGGGATCTCTCCCAATCTCCACAAGTTGTCAAAGATAATGGCCAAAGGCTCCGCAATGGCATTGCTAACTCCCTCAGTACCCTTGGATGCATTAAATCCAGGCCCATGGATTTGTGTATGTTTAGCTTTTCTAAATAGTTCCTAACTTGTTCTTTCCCCACCAAGGGCTGTCCACCTCCTTCCCATACTGCGTTGCCTAGTGCATTTGTCTGGGAGTTGACCTTGTCTGTGAAGACAGAGGCAAAAAAAGCATTGAGTACTTCAGCTTTTCCCACATCATCTGTCACTAGGTTACCTCCCTCATCCAGTAAGGGCCCCACACCCTCTCTGATCACCCTTTTATTGCTAACATGCCTGTAGAGACCTTTCTTGTTACCCTTCACATCCCTTGCTAGCTGCAAATCCACTTGCGCTTTCGCCTTCCTGATAACTCCCCTGCACTCTCGAGCAATATATTTATAGTCCTCCCTAGTCATCTGTCCAAGTTTCCACTTCTTGTAAGCTTCCTTTTTGTGTTTAAACTCACCATGGATATCCCCGGTAAGCCAATCTGGTGGCCTACCATATTTGCTTTTCTTGCTGCGCATCAGGATGGTTTCTTCCTGTGCCTTTAATAAGGCCTCTTTAAAATACTGCCAGCTCTCCAGGACTCCTTTCCCCTTCATGTAAGCATCGCAGGGGATCCTGCCCATCAGTTCTCTGAGGGAGTCAAAGTCTGTTCTTCTGAAGTCCAGGGTGTGTATTTTGCTACTCTCCTTTCTTCCTTTGATCAGGATCCTGAAATCTACCATCTCATGATCACTGCTTCCCAGGTTGTCACCCACCTCTACTTCTCCTACTAGTTCCTCCCTGTTTGTGGACAGCAGGTCAAGCTGCACATGGCCCCTGGTCGGTTCCTTCAGCACTTGTACCAAGAAGTTATCCCCAACATCCTCCAAAAACTTCCTGGATTGTCTGTGTACTGCTGTATTGGTCTCCCAACAGATGTCAGGGCCCTCCATGAGAACCAGGGCCTGCGATCTGGAAACTCCTCTCAGTTGTCCAAAGAAAGCTTCGTCTACTTCATCCACCTGATCTCGCGGTCTATAGGAGACACCGACCACAACATCACCCCTGTTGCTTCCACCTCTAAATTTAACCCACAGACTCTCGACAGTCTTTTCTCCCTCTAAGTACTGGAGCTCGGAGCAATCATACTACTCTCTTACATACAATGCAACTCCTCCTCCTTTTCTCCCCCGCCTGTTCTTCCTGAACAGATTATACCCTTCCATGACAGTGCTCCAGTCATGAGAGTCATCCCACCAAATCTCCGTTATTCCAATCAAATCATAGTTCTTTAACTGGGCCAAGGTTTCTAATTCTTCCTGTTTGTTTCCCAGGCTTCTCACATTGGTATACAAACACCTTAGATAACCAGTTGATCGCCCTGCCTTCTCCATCTGAATCAGGGGTCCTCCTTTGTTGCTCGTTCCTCCTTGTGATTCTTCCCAGTGTCCGACTTCCTCACTTACCTCAGGGCTTTGGTCACCATCCCCCAATGAACCTAGTTTAAAGCCCTCCTCACTACATTTGCAAGCCTGCCCGCGAAGATGCTCTTTCCTCCTTTGGTTAGGTGGATCCCATCTCTTCCTAACAATCCTTGTGCCCGGAATAGAGTCTCATGGTCAAAGAAACCAAAGCTCTCTCTCCGACACCACCTGCGCAACCACGCATTTACTTCCTCAATTCAACAATCCCTACCCGGACCTTTTCCTTCAACTGGAAGGATGGACGAGAACACCACTTGATCTTAAAATTCCTTGATCCTTCTTCTCAGCGCTACATAATCTGCTGTGACCCGCTCAAGGTCATTCTTGGCCGTATTGTTAGTTCCTACATGGAGAAACAGGAAGGGGTAGCGATCCAAAGGTTTAATCACTTTTGGAAGACTCTCAGTCACATCCTGAATGCGAGCTCCCGGTAAGCAGCACACTTCTCGAGATTGCAGGTCTGGATGGCAAATGGATGACCAGGGGCGGCCCGTGGCTATAGGCAGACTCGGCCGCCGTCTGGGGCGTCCGCCGATGACGTCAGTCCATTGACGGCCCTGCAGGTGGAGGCGTCAATTGCGTGTTCTGCCTGGGGCGCCAGCTGCTGCAGCCGGCCTCAGGCCGCTCCTATGGATGACTCAGTCCCTCTTAGGAGAGAGTCCCCCACCACCACCACCTGTCTTCTTTTGGGGGTGGTGGTCGTGGAACCCCCATCCCTCGGACTACGCATCCCATGATGGTGTTCCCTTCTGATTTCTTCCCTGAGAGGTCCCTGCCAAAGCATTCTCCACCGCAGTGCCTGTGGAGAGAGCCTGAAAGCAGTTACTTACTTCTATAGGAATGGGGGATACCTGAGTTGGCCTTCTTCTCCTTCTAGAGGTTACATACTGCCAGTTTTCTTCCTTGTCCTGTACTGCCCTGACTGGCTCTTCAGGCTGCTGTGGTGCAGGATTAAACGCTGCCTTCTATCGAGGAAGTCTTCATCCTCTCTGATAGAATGTAGAGTCGATACTTGGACCTCCAGTCCTCTAATTTTTTCTTCCAAAATGGTGACCAGCTTGCACTTAGTGCAGATGAAATCCCTTCTTTCTTCTGGGAGGAAGACAAATATGGTACATGCTGTGCAGGTAACAACAGCAGAGCTATCACCATCCATACCTGCCTTCCTTCTGAGAGATTCCTCAGTTGTTATTTAATGCCTCCTGAAGGGAAGGAGTGTAGTGAAAAGATGTTAAGGAATGTTGAATGTATCTCACCCCCTTCCCAACTTCCTCTCCAAACTCCCTGTTAACAGCCCCTGTTCGCAATCTCCCTGGTCTCTGACTCACTACTTTATAAAGCCCTGGACTGCCTGATAGCCCCTCCCCCTGATTAAAGCTTAACCAATGAGCAGAGGCTTCTAGATTTCAAACCCTGATTAGAAGCTCACAGCTTCTAACTGCCAGCCACAGCACACACTCCGTGAGGGGAGGGGAAAGGGGGAAGGGAAAAAAAAAAACCCAAACAGCCAAACACAAGCTCAGCACACAGTAAGAAAATCCCAAACACAAACACACACTACAGACAGACCACTTCCCTCAAGGGTCCTGTATTATTGTCCAATGTCATCTAGAAGGCCAGAAGCAGAGCTGAGAATAGAACCTGTCTACTAAGTCATACTGACTTCTTTATGAAAAGAAAGAGTTGGACTGGTTCTTATGGGCCAAGTCATACTGATAGTCAATATTGCATCCATAGTTTGGGTTCTTGATGGAGCATATATATTGCCTGTACAAAACAGGTTTATTTGAATTAGATCATTTGTTAACAGCAATAAGGGATTTGTAGGTAGCTGCGTATTCTAATATTGCCATGTTAATACTCCTCTCCATTTAAATGTGCTCCTTTTTTACCATATGAGTCCCCCTGAATAACACCGAGTTCCTGTTAAAAAAACCCAACACCACAAAACAAAATAATCCTTTCTGTTAGGGAAAGAGAAATTTCAATTTGCCACATTTTAGGCATGAAAACTTTTGTCCTTTGGTCTTTTTCCTTCCATAGCACAGTATTTGATCACACTGTATTACTGAATATACATGTTCTTTATCTAAGGACTGTTTACAGTCATATTCAAAGAAGTGGCATTTTCTTATTAAAAAAATTAAAAGTATATATCCATATGAGCAAAGTATGGTGAAATGTTAATGGTATAATATTTTAGAAGCCAAATTTTTGAGAAAGATGCATAATCAAAGTGATTCAGGTAATGCATTTTGCTGTATTGCTGATACCTTGGTAAGACATCATTTACAAGTATTAATTAATGAATACACAAGATATCTACAATAACACATACTGAGTTAATCATGATTACTGTCTCCATTATGAACATATGGAAACAGCACTGCTTTCCAATGCCTTTATCTTTTACCTGAATTATAGAAATGCTGTCAAAACGCATTGTTGTTCACTTAAAAGCTTACATATCCAAAGGAATGAATTGACTGTAATCCATTCTCTTTAGATCTGCTATTTGTACCCTCCTAAACCTGTAACTTTAAAGTTACAAACTAACATGGCTACCCCTCTGAGACTGTCCTACCCTGGCTACTTTTATATACTAAATGTGAAAAATAGTCTTTGATTTAAAAGAATAAATTGACCAGAGGTGGCTGTTTGCTCAGATACAGCTGATATGAAAAGGTCAAGGCAGGGAACACAGAAAGGCATGTAAGTTTTGACTGTGACCTCATATTGGTGTAATTCCATTGAAGTCGATGGTTAGTACGTGAGATGAGATTCACGGCTGTGTGAGTCCAATTTATTTATCTGTGACAGAGTGTCCTTGCTAGAGTTTAGGGATTATGGGCGATTCATATGCAACAGATCTAGAAAAAGCACATCACCAGGGAAACGGGCAATCCATCTCAGATTGGCTAATAGGGTTACTGTGAAATTTCCTGGTAGGCTCTTTAAGAACCCTCTGAACCATGGCAGATTAAGCCTATGTCCCTATGAACTGTGGATCTGAGCCTTAGATTGGCAGGGAACATAGAGTCCAACAGATTCTAATGTTACTGTCATCCTCTGAGGAGGTCCCAAGTTCAGTGTAGAGTGTGGCCAGGATTCAGTGTAGAGTGTGGCTGGATTCAGGTGGCAGCAGGGGCTATCCCTGGCTGCCCACTGTTGACTAATGGGATTAAATATAATGAGCTACCATATTGTGCTTCATGAGGTGTGTTCTGAGGCATTCCATAATGCACAGAATGGTAGCATGTTAAATTGAAACATAAAAAACACATTGCAAATACTATGCAAGGAATGAATGTGGTAGAGTAATGGCTGAGGGCCTCATCCCAAGGCCCTTGAAGTCAATGGAAAGATTGTCTTTGACTTCAATGAGAATTGGCTTAGGCCTGAGGTAGCTGAGCCTGCTTGAGAACCACAGTGACATTTCCAACCCCCTCATGCCCCAAGGCCGTAGAGGTAGAGGGTGGTCACAGCATGAACTTTCTCTGCCTCTAACATCATTAGAGGTTCCTCTTCTTTCCTTTTCTTATAGCTCCTTGCCTCCCAAATCTGACACAGATGAGAGCACACACCAGTTCATTTCGTTCATCTACAAGTAATGTGTTCCTGTCCTCCAGCTTCCGGATAGTAGCATTCAGCTCTGCCATCCTCTTCTGATTTCTGCGTAAATCCTGTAAATGGGAAAGAAAAATGATTTAGTTTCTAGTTCCTCTGAAACACTCCCATTAGACAAGAAACCAAACTGAGCAGAAAGTTCACAAAAAATGAACATATCATTTGGTAATGAAATGAAACCCATTTGCAAAGTTGACATAAATTACAATGCCTGTCAGTAGCTGGGTAATGGGCAAAAGCTAAAATAGCATGGACCTCATTGTGGACTGTCCCATACACATTGTGTAGTCATTGACTCATGTGCAACATGGGTGCAAATGGCATACTGTTCTGCTGGTAGCAGTTTGCATTCACTTTGTACTAGTGTTGATGACCACAAACTCTAGCCATTGGTTTGAACTTATTGGACAAGGAAGAATTAATTTCTCAAAGCAAAGGGAACCAAGGAAGAACGTTGAAGACATCCACAGATATTCTTTGGCAGATATGTCTGAGGCTATGTCTAGACTGCAGGCTTTTTGAGCAAGAAGCTTTTGTTGGAAGAGATCTTCTGCAAAAACTTCTTGTGCAAGAGTATGTCCACACTGCAAAAGTGCATCAAAAAAGCGAGGCACTTTTGCGAAAGAGAGTGTCCAAACTGCATGGATGCTCTCTCGAAAGTAAGCACTTATTGGTATGCAAGGAATGACCACCAGGGCACCTGTGCTATTTCCTCTTTCCTCTTTTTGCGCAAAACCCCGCTCTTCTCCGTCTATATACACCTTTTTGCAAAAGAACTATTTTGCAAAAAGGCTTCTTCCTCGTAGAAAGAGGAATACCAATTGTGCAAAAACCCCTCTGTTCTTTCGATTCTCTTGCACAAAAACATGCTTGAGGTGTGGATGCTCCACGAGTTTTTGCGGAAAAATGGCTGTTTTTCGGCAAAAACTCTGTAGTGTAGATACAGCCTGAGAAAGAAGATTCATAGAAGGGGTTTCTAGAATGAGGACAAGAACTGGTCAAAAATTTTTCCCCTCAAATTTTTTGATGGAAAATTAGGTTTCTGAAAATTTTTGGTTTTGGTTTCTGGAAATTTTTAGAGGAAATTTTTCATTTTTCAAGTTGTAAGAATAAAAAAATCTGTTTTTTTAATAATAATTAAAAATTTCTGATGAAAATTTAGACAAAAACGAAAAATGTTTCATTTTTGTAGAATTTTTTGTCAGAAACACCCTCACTTCTTCTTTCCTGAGCAATTCTACTTAGGAGGATTATTTCAGAAAGAACCTCAGGCTGGAAAGCAAGGAAAAGCCTATCAGCCTTAACTGCCTTTATCTTCGTATATCTGCTTTTCATGAAGGGTAACTAAAGAAATAGGCCCTGAATAGTTTAATCCAGCGGATATTTCCCAAGCCAAGAACTATTTCCTGTAATTAGAATTACCAGTGGAAGACACTTCTCAGAGCAAGGAGTCAGTAGTCTAGCAACATAAAAATGATGCAGGAAGAGGGCAAAACAATTTTGCAACCCAAGTAAAGCTCATTTTCTGTATTTTGGATTACATTTAAACCTGCTTACAGGACTGCTGCAGTGCTCTGACCCATCTCCTGCTCTTCCTGGGATCTCTCGTTTGGGGCTGCTCATGTTACACTCTGCCTCCTTCACTAAGAAGAGCTGTTCATCCAGAGCCTCTTTCTGCAGCTGGAGCTTCTGTACATAGCCTGTCTGGGTCTCCAGTTCTTTCTCCAAGGAAAAGATTATTCTGTCTTTAGCCTTGATTTCATCCATCTAAATTATGAAATAAAAGCACAGGGTTACTGCACAAGTCCAACAGAATGTCAGTACTGCAGGACTCTGGAGAGATCACCCAACTATTGTTATTTACCACTGGATCTGCTGCTAAATACTACACCAAACTCCAGGATTACAAAATTCCTTGACATCTTAAAAAACAATAGTTATTGAGTCAGATTGGTCACACTGTGATGAGCAAAGGCCATACATTGAATGATTCAGAAGTACATCTACACACAAAATATGGATAGTTTATCAAGGGTACCTAGGCCTTCATCCCTGACTGACATACATGAGAGATGTACCTTCTCTGAAAATCAGACCATGAGTTTAGTTTATCGCCATTATCCTCAAACAGACCGGCTGTGTCTATACTGGCGCGATCTTGCGTCAGAGCTATGCAAATGAGGCTCAGCGTGGAATATCGCCGAGCCTCATTTGCATAACTAATGAGCTGCCATTTTTGCGGAAGAGGCTCTTGCGCAAGATGGAGCTGTTTACACTGCCCCTTCTTGCGCAAGAAAAACCCTCTTGCGCAAAGCCGTTATACCTGAAAATAATCGGCATAACAGCTGTGCGCAAGAGGGTTTTTCTTGCACAAGAAGGGGCAGTGTAGACAGCTCCGTCTTGCGCAAGAGCCTCTTCCGCAAAAATGGCGGCTCATTAGTTATGCCAATGAGGCTCGGCGATATTCCACGCTGAGCCTCATTTGCATAGCTCGGGCACAAGATCGCGCCAGTATAGACACAGCCACCCAATCTATGTAAGACCACAGTGCCAGCCAGCATGATCCAGTTCATGGGGTTGCATAAGGACCAGTTCAAAGTAAGTGTGAAACAGTCAAAATCAATATGATCAGGCTAGATCCCCAGCTATGAGACTATGCTGATTTACACCTGCAGAAGATACAGTCTGTATACTCATTTTGCACTGCCAATTAGGAGCAGAGAACAAGGCCCCTAGACTGTCCACCACAAAGAGGACAGATCCTTAGCTAGTGTAAAGTGACACAGCTTCACTGATTTATCTCAAAGCCCACATGCTGGAGGCATGGCATTGTGTGAGAGTTTGCGTTTCCAACTATGAAAAAGGGGAAGATCTTAGCCCTCAAAAAGGCTTGAAAATATGACACAAGAGTACCACAAAGGCTCAACAAAGCAATAGGCAAGCCAGAAAGAACCAACATTCATTATTTTGAAACTCTCATGATCAGGGCTTGACAAATTAGGCAATCTATTCGCCCGTGGCGAGTAGATTTTAGCCCAGTGGGGCTGCGCAGCGTGGTCAGCGTATGCACAGCCTGCGCATGTGCAGTGCGTGCTTCCGCACGGCTGGCAAGCAGGGCTTGCCGCCGCTTGGCGAGCCCTGCTCATGATTATAAACCAGTCTCATGATTTCAGACATCTGATTTCCCATTTTTACTGAACACTTGGGAGTGGCAATACTGTGATCTACCCCAGTCTAGCCCACTGATTTAAAATGAAAAATTAGTGAATTTTCAAATCACTGGTTTTTTGCATTTAGTTGCCAAATTGTCAATTCAGCTTTCCAGACCAAATTTGTTGCTGTTGCAAGTGGGCCTGTAAGCCAGTGGGGTTGTAGCCTCTGACACCAGCACTGAATCTGACCTTCTGTGTTGTTTTTATAGCCGTTGATGACACCATAAAAACTAAAGCAGAGAACATTGTTCCCCTCCGCTGTTTAAAATCTTTCCAATACTATTGTGTGTGTTAGAAAAGCTGGTAGATAGCAGCTGCAGTCAGACACATAACCACAATGTGCAGGAACAAATTCAAATCTTCTTTTATACTGACACTAATGGATCAGCTACGTGTTTGGGGCATTGTAGGTATATTATTAGTTCAACTAGATTACATTTAATTTATAATAATACTTAATAAATGTATTGCCAATAATAAATGTGTGGATATTGTACATAGCTAAGCTAAGTCTTTGGAATGTAGGCTCATCAGTACAGAGGTTAGGAGGAGTATCTTTCTCTCTCTTTCCTAAAATCATCAAGTACCTATCACTGGCATATTTAAATACTGCTTAGTGTTACACATTTGACTGGGTTCATGGTTTTTTGTTCCCATCTTCTTTAGCAGCACAAGGTTTGGACCCTGATTGAGAATACTGGATGGTCCAGTATTTTTAGTATGATAAATCCTCCAACTGTTGAAAATACTAACCTGAGATTTATTAACATGTAGGAAATCTCATGGAATATTTCAGAGAAACTACAGTGTGGCAAAACCCAGTATTTCCTCTTTGCAGAAGACCCTCGCATTGCATGCTGCTGGCTCCTGAAGATTCATTTGATTTTAATTTGCATATGGATTAATAATTATAGATGGGCCCCAGCAGCAAAATCGCCCCCCTTGAGTTTTGAGGTACCAGACTGTGCCTGTCCTTAGCACGGCGGCCCAAGGCAATGTCAGTAGAAGAAGGAAAGCACTTAAAATGTTTCCCCTCTATGAACACACTGGGCAAGGACCAGGAACATTCAGTCACAGAAACATCCATGGGTATAATTTGCCCAAAAGGGGCTGAGAGGTTTGGAAAGGGGATTGGACTCTAATTATCCTTACACACTACATTTGTGCTTCCTGACACTCTCCTAGGAATTGTGAGGCACAATACATCCCAGAGCTATCACCTGGATGGAGCTGAAGAGCTCCTTATGCAGTCCAGTTGCTCAATGGCAAAAACTACCCCCAAGGCAGGATCATGATCATTCATGTCTACAGAGTCTTTTAGGGTATGTCTACACTAGCCCCCTAGTTCGAACTAGGGAGGCTAATGTAGGCATTCGAAGTTGCAAATGAAGCCCGGGATTTAAATATCCCGGGCTTTATTTGCATCTTCCCGTCCGGGCGCCATTTTTAAATCCCCCTTGTCTGAACTAACTGCCCGCGGCTACACGCGGCAGTCAAACGTTAACTCGAACGAAGTCCTTAGTTCGAGTTAACTGTTACACCTCGTGGAATGACTGCCACGTGTAGCCGCGGGCAGTTAGTTCGGACTAGGGGGATTTAAAAATGGCGCCTGGACGGGAAGATGCAAATAAAGCCCGGGATATTTAAATCCCGGGCTTCATTTGCAACTTCGAATGCCTACATTAGCCTCCCTAGTTCGAACTAGGGGGCTAGTGTAGACATACCCTTATAGAGCTAGGTTTGGATTTCAGGAATGTATACCTCTGTGGCTTTCATTCAGCCCACTTCTAGCTAAAACACCCAGCACCTGCAGATTGTGTAATTTTGTATCAGACTGCTAGAAAGACAAAGTCACCACAGAGAACAACATCACTATTGTGTTCTTTGTGATGTTGCACTGCGAGCTGGGAGCAGAACTTAACTTTCCGCTAAGTATGTATCGTGTGAAAAAGAAATGCACGTGGGCAAATAGAGGGCAAACAGACTCACAGAAAGACCTAAGCCTGTTTGGGATGCAAAGATGTTACCTTTTCCAATCTGGTAAAGCTAGTAATCTGCATGCTTTATGCCCTATGCTGCGCACTGAAATTTTCCTTTCACCCAAGTGCTGGGGACCTGTGTTTTGGGGAAGGAGGATCTGGATCCTGTTACTGCTGCTGTGGTTCAGTTTTGAATGGCCAGGTGTAGCACAGTAGCAAATGAAGACTCCTGTAGATGACAAGTATAACAAATATTCAGCCTCCTGCTTGCAAAGCATAGACCCCTACCACTAGAGCTAAAACCAATCCTTGTTAGCAGTTTAGGGCCATAGTAGGAAGAAACTCTGATTCCATCCAGCAAGGGTGGCAGAGTAGGTGTGGTGTGTGTGTGTATTATACCATTAGCATATTCCATCCTGAGTGCCAATAGCCCTGTGAGCAGCTCACATAATTTTGCCAACTTCATCTCACCTAATTCCCAGAGAAATGTGGTAATTGTGAGCATTTTCATTTTAATCTGTTTGCAAACTAATTTGCACTGCCTGGGTCTGACTGAACAGGAAACCTATCCGCAAGAGAGGCAAATTGACAAGGGTGTAAGGAGCTGGCTATTTGGTGCATGGGCAGATTACTAACCAGTCTGCGAATATCCCTTTCACTCTCCCATTTGATCTTTGAGATGGCTTCCTGATGGGATTGATGCTCACTCCGAAGATCACCCGCCTTGATTTTATCAGCCTGGATCATGTTGGTAAGGGCCTCGTCCACCTGCTTTTTGGCAGATTTTAGTTCAGTAATTTCCTGCAAAAGTTTAAGGCGCTCAGAGTCAAATTGTTTCCTGGCCTCTTCACGAGCCTCAATGGTCAGTGCTGTCCTTACTTTGTCACTGCTCCCATCCCGCAAAGCATACAGGGCTGACTTGAGGCGCTGGATTTCACTGTCTCTGACTTTAACCGTCCGAGTAATTTCCTGCTCATGTTGTTTGATTAGGTTCTCCCGCACTGCCTGCAGCTCTTTCATTTTCTCCTCATGGAGTTTGGCTTTAAGTTCAGTGATTTGCACAGTCTGCTTGCGTTGCTCCAATTCTCTGATCCGCTTAGTTTCTTGATTCTTTTCCCTTTCAAGTTTACTGACCTACAAATTGAGAACAAAAGAAAATCAACTACCGGAAAGATTTTATAAAACATGCCCATCTGAAGTGCCCATCTACTCCTGCACCTCAGGGTGGGAAGCCCTCCTTAGAGACAACCATATATTGTTGCACCATCAGTATGACAAAATATGAGCCAAATTGTAAAGCACGTACAGTATTCAGCTTTTTATCCTTTTTACTTTGGCAAAAAGTCTCATTGACTTTGTGAGTTTTTTCTCAGTGAGGACTTCAGCATTGGTCCCCACATGTTTTTTCTCAGCACAAGTGCTTCACTGTTGTTCATTAAAACCAATGACTAAAGCCTCTTGCCCATACAATGACCTACCTTGCAGTGTTAGAGAAACCCAACAATCTTCACTAACCTGATCCCACACACGTTTATGTGTGTTTGAGAGCTTGTTAGCACCCCTAAGAATCAAAGGGCATGTGAACACACAATGAGGGAATGCAATTAGATGAAGAAAGAGATTTCAGCTCAAATTGAACATGATAGGCTTATTATCATGAGTGAAAAGGGCAAAGAAGTACTTAAAGGTGATAAAAACTTCCCTGGCAATTTCCTTTAAAAATACCATAAAGAATCAAAGAGTGATCAAGCCTTTTAAGGTGGGAAGACAAGGAAAGATTAAAAAATATGAGTAATAAATAATATAATAAAATACTACGTCAGTTGGAAGCCCTCTAGGAAATGCTGGAGGTGCCTACTTACAATTATAATTGATCTGAAGGATGGGATTTGCTAAATCTAGAGAATGCCATATGCAATATGTATTGAGATGACATATTTCTCTTCAGTTCTATCCCCAAGTGGTCTCAGACATATTCTCAACCAAAATATATCTCCAAGGAAGAAAAAAATCCTAACTGTGTGGTTTTATTGCAGTTTCAGTTCTCCAAACTCATCCTGACAAGGATTAGTCACATCCTAAAAATGAGCAGTATGTTTCATAGGGCTTCTTGGAAAAAGAATTCAGTGAGCAACTTACTGAATCATAGAAATGCAGGGCTAGCAGGGACATCAAGGTATCATCAAGTCCAGCCTCTTACACTGAGGCAGGACTAACTAAATCTAGTCCATCCCTGACAGATGTCCAACCTGTTCTTCAGGCTTTCTATGACAGGGATTCCACAGCCTCCCTTGGATGCTTATTCTAGAGCTTTACTACCCTTATAGTTAGACAGTTTTTCCTAATATCTAACCTAAATCTCTCTTGCTGCAGACTAAGCCCATTTCTACTTGTCCTACTTTCAGTGGGTATGGAGAACTACTGATCACAGTCCTCTTTATAACAGCCCCTGACATACTTAAAGGCTGTTATCACATCTCCCCCTCACCCCAACCTTCTTTTCTCAAGGCTAAACATGCCCAGTGGTATAATCTCTCCTCTTAGGTCATGGTTCCCAAACTTTTAATTATTTTTGTTGCTTTCTTATGGAGTCTCAGCAATTTGTCCACATCGTTCCTAAAGTGTAGTGCCCAGAACTAAATACCATAGTCACCAGTGCTGAGCGGACTGGGACAGTTACCTCCCATCTTTACATATGATCCTCCCATTAGAACACCCCAGAATGGTAGTAGCTTTTTGTCTCAGTTGCATCACATTGCTGATGCATGTTCAGCTTTGTTCTTATGGTCCCAAGCTCTCCAACACCCAGGACAAAGTTGTCAAACTTGAGAGTTTAAAATCAGACACTTGGCTCTATATTTAGGCACATAAATATGAGTGTTCTGTTTTTCAAGGGGTGCTCACTGCTTAGCCTGATAGCTGACAGCATATCACAATTGAGCTACTGTACTATTAGCCTATGGTTGCAGGGGAAACAAAAACAGAGAGGGTCAGTGAGAAAATGAAGTGGAAAGCATGAGAGAAGTTCACTGCTCCTTCAAATTCCTGGCAGCCAGCCTATGGTTCCTAAGAAGAGAAGCTAATCTCTTGACATTAGAGCCAAGACTTAAAAAAACCATTGTGCCTTTCCAGATTCTGAGATCAGTCTGGGATGCAGGATGAATTCAAACAACGGTGTCAGTTTCCTTGCTGCTTGCAAATCCTGTCCAGAATTAAAATGGGTTGCAATTCAATGGTTATAAATCTTATGGAATGGAGGGGGAGGAGAAAAACACCCCCAGAGATTATCAGCACTTCAGATAACCCCAAACTGTCTATGTTCTTTCATCTTCTTTCTGCTACAAGTAAAGAAACGATTTCCACTCCCCTGGCCGATGGCCCTGAGATTACCATTAGCTTTGATATATGGATAAGAAAACCTTTCATGATAAAAGACCCATGGAAACTAAAGCACTTGCTATTGTTTGGTTTTGGAAGCTATGCGCAGCCTGGCCGAGGTTTTTTTGCCTGAGGCCATGCTTATTTGTGAAAGAGTGGAAGAATTTCGGCCACAGGCTTCAATTACAATTACAATCAGCGGGGGGAGGGGAAACACATCAGTAAGTGCTGCCCATTGAAACTGCTAGTGGCTCATTGGCAGATTCAGAAGGCTGGTGTGTGGGCAGCACTGCCCAAGACCTTCAGGAGTAGGTGATAAAAAAACAATAGCAACTATAACCTGGGATTGGTGTGTTGTTTGCTTTTCTTCAAGAACAGCTTGTTAAGCTAAAGAGTGACACTATCTCACTAGCATCCAAGTCCTACAAAGCTTTCTAGGATGAAAGCAATACTTTGAAATTGCACCTGGAAATGCACCAGAGACTCCAGAGCACAAGTGTAATATCATGTGCTTCCCGACCAGAAGCACCTGTAAGAAAGTGGAGAAAAACCCCATTTCATTGCAAAGGAACCTCAAAATGTGGTGATGTTTGGCAACCTGAAACCTTCCCCTCCTGCAAGCACAACCAGGGGGGAGGTGGGAACACTACCTGCACCCTCTCTGCAGAGCAATGTGCAGTGGCAGCTAGGCATTTACACTGTGGATGAGATCCTTCACCCCCATTCCAGCCCTTTCAGCTGGGTACAGGGGCTGGAGCGGCACAAGTCCCAGATTCTATTGGGGAAGGGCTCCCTCAGTATACGTACTGCCGAAGACAGTGGTAATATAGCTTCCTGAGAATCCCTGGAGGCCTCAGAGGGATGTTGGGTTTGGGCAGTGGTCTCCATCCTTTTTAACCACAAGATCACTTTTTCAATTTAAGTGCAATGTAAGATCTACCTCAAACCCATTTCTCTCTTACGCTTAAATTTAATTCTTTGAGTAATGAGCTCTAAAATGCCTAGCCTGTCATGGCTGGAGTAAGTATTCCCAGGGTAATTGTGCTCCTGGAGGGGGCTGGTATGTCCCTGCAGCCCCTGAGGAAGGCAGAGCAGGGGGTCTCTATATGCAGTCCTTGCCTGCGAACACCGCTCCTGCAGCTCCCATTGATCAATAACGGGGAACCGTGGCCTATAGAAGCTGTGGGCTCAGTGCCTGTGGATGAGGGGCAGCACATGGTGCCATGGAGCCTTTGCTGTACATGCCAGCTGCTTTCAGGAGTGGTTCAAGGCCAGGCATAAGCCTGTCTTAATTCTACTGCTCCACCACCCGGAAGCTGTTTTAGTTAAACAGTGCCCAGCCAGAGAGACTGCTTCCTGAACCCCTGTCCAGGCCTTGAATCTCCTCCTACACTCAACCTCCTGCCCCACACATGAGCCACCCTGCACCCAAATTCCTTCCCAGAGCTAGCACCCTGAAACTCCTCCTGGACCCCAATGTCCCTGCCCTGGGCTAAGACCCTCCCATTCTCCAAACCCCATGGCCCAAGACCAGATTCTGCAGCCCAAAACCAGAACCTGCACCCCATCCCTTTCCCCCAGCCTGGTGAAAGTGAGTGAGGATGGGGGAGGAAGGAGGATGGAGTGAATAGGATGAGGCCTCAAGGAAGGAGCACAGCAGGGGTGGGGCCTCAGAAAAGGGGTGGGAAAGAAGCCAGGCAAGGGTATTTGGGTATGAGGTAGATCTTACATTGCACTTATATTGAAAGAGCGATCTTGTGGTTAAAAATGTTGGAGACCACTGTCTGAAAGTATGTCTGTCTACATGGCAAAACAAAGACCCGAGGCAGAGAGAATCAGCCTGGATCTGTAGACTCAGGCTTGATCAAAGGGGGTAAAAATAACAGTGTATTTGTTCCCAGGCCAGCTGGAGGTAAGCTCAGACTCCTACCTCGTCTCTGGTTTTAAAGACCAAGCAGGAAAATATGCACTGCTGTGTTTAGCCTTCTCATGGGAGCCCATATCTGGAGACCACAGCTCTGAGACTTGCTGCCATGAGTTGTTTTGGTTTTGCACTTTAAGGTATGGCTTCAGAGCAGCTGACACACTTTGCCAGGCCCTGAGCAAGTTGGGCGGGGAGAGAGGGGAGGCTGGTTTGAGGTCCCTGGTAAGGTGGGCCTTGGGCATAAGTGGTGGGGATGAACCTTCCTCAGCCAGCTCTCCAGTGTTACCTGGCATGCACGGCGTGGGGCTCCAGCAGTGATTTAAAGGGTTCAAGGCTCTGGCTGCTGCCATTGCTGCTGTAGGGGCGGCTGGGGGCTCCCAGCCCTTTTAAATGGCCGGGCCCTGGGTCAACTGTCCCCTTTGCCCCTCCCTCCTGTCAGTAGATTTGTATGGCTTTTGAGGTATGTCTATGCTGAATAAAAAGACCAGCAGAATGGTTGCAGCTGGCATGGGTCAGCTGATTCGGGCTTGGGATGCAGGGCTAAAAACTGCTGAAGCTCTGAGACCTTCTCCCCTTGTGGAACCTCCCCCCTAAATGTATGTCTACACTGCTCATTAAACGGAGGCTATGATTCAGGGTTGAGACCAAACCCACCTTCTGTCCATACACAGCGTAGTCTAATTCAGGTAAGCAAGCATTCAGGACTAACGACTAGGGGAATGGCTCAGATCCCGAATCCCACTGTTTCTTGGGTTCAATTGCTGATAGTTTGTAGTATGGATGCTACACAAGCTGCAGATCAAAGTCAGAAGGGCTGACTTTATAGTCTTAAGTGCTGCATGGATGCATTAGCATGACGGTGAGACTGGGGTCTACAACTTACTGTGCAGAGTGGAAGTTCCAGTGCAGGTTAGGAGGCACTAAGTTCATAATCCTGGATAGCATAGACCTGGGTTTACAATGCAGTGAACTTAGCCTTAAAGGCACAGCACAGACTCACACACTACATATTTATGGAGTACTTCACTCACTGAAATGAGAGTCTGAAAGCAATCCTTCAAGAATGCACCACAATACTACCCAGTAAGCAGCAATTACAAATGAAGTCACAGAACTAACACTGAATTTAAGAGTGGCAGAAAATCTAACTAATTGGAATGCAGCCAGGATCTTGAGGTCAACAAACTTTTTCAAGTGCTTGAGATTCCTTTAATTTACCCCAGAGGAGATGGAGAGTAATTCCACTAATGTCAGCGGAGTTACTCCAGGATCAAAATGGTATAAGTAGAGAAGAATCAGGTCCTGTCTTCTGGGGGGGAAAAGGTGCACCCTCTTTTGATTTTCTGCTATATAGCTTGTCCAGATCTTTTTCTCCTTTGCAGATACTGTCATTTAATACTGACTTGTCACTCACCTTCGACTTTTCCTGATGCAGCTCAATTTGAATGTCTGTCAGCTTGGTCCTGAGCTCTTCATTGGCCGCCTGCAGGGCAACAATCAGTGCCTCAGGCTTCTCGCCCTTGCTGCGTCCTTTTTTTGACATTGTTTCTTCCTAATGAGAGTCTATGCGTTTAATTCCTTTCAAACAGGGACTGCCATCGTTGTTGGTTCCCTTCAGTGCACGTTGTCTCAGCACCTACTGTGTGACATTCCTTAAGGTCCTGTCTTCAGCCGCTTTGGAAGACCTGTGAGGAATAAGACACATGTTTATTTGTTAGTGGGTCAGTGGCATCACAATGGTTTGTGTGCTTACGAAACATAAAGACAATAGTTCATTTTTCCAAACACTGCGACCTCTGTCCAGAGACTTGCAGAGGGGGATTTTTAGCACAATCAAATCGCTATGTGTAAGATTGGCATGCCTTATGGCCTGCAAAGCTATGTCCTCTCTTTGCCTTGTTTTTTCCAGGGGGCACTCTGCAAAGATGTAGCAGCCAGTTTGTTTCATAAGGATTTTTGTAGCAAAGCAGAGAGAGAGAGTTTTTAAAATGAATGCTCATTCTGGTGGCTGGCATTGATTCACAGCCATGGAGAAAGAAATTTTCTGTGCATCCACAGAATTAGCACAACATTGGCAGCAGCGGAATAAGCATTGCCTTATCAGTCTGTGTCTCCACGCTGACCTGGGATGGCCACCTTCCTAGGCACATTGTCAGTGCCAGATCCATGGCCATGAAGTCTAGCATCTCCAAGTCCTACACAACAATTGTTCACAACACAAAACTGACATATACTTTGACATGGCTGGTGATCTGGAGAAGTTCAGGACTAGCATCGCAGAGTGTGTACTGGCTTATTTCTCATCCTACCCCTTGTGTCCTTCCCCCTGGTCACATATGCAAGGACCAGGTTTAACTTTCTCTGTATTTACTGGAGAAAATTAAGCCTGGTCTCAGTGTCCCTTCTCTAGATGAATAAGAGACAGAGATTGCAGGTTCCCACAAGGGTGATTGACACCTTTTGGAGGCAGGGCCAGCCCACAACATTTTGGCACCTGAGGCGGGGAGCTCAAATGATGCCCCCATGCTATCTTTTCTCCTGCCTGCCTGTTATGTCTCTTGTGCCCTCCTTCCTTCAGCAGCACAGCACTCCATCTCTGTGCATCTAGAGCAGAGAGAATTCATATGCACCAGCAGCAGACACAATTTTCTACACTCTGAGTCCTAGTGGTGTCCCCCCCCCCCCCACAGTCTGGCACCTGAGGCGGCCACCTCAGTTCGCCTCATGGTAAGGCCAGCCCTGTATGGAGGCAAGAACCCAATCCACATGAATAATTTTGTCATTCAGTGAACAAACTTGCATTCCTTCTTGTTACCTTGAATTAATTTTTATTACCACCTGTTTATTGTGAAATGAATCCTGAAAATGTCACCCTCTAATTCCATTTGATTCTGCTTCTCAGTTATGCTGTTGTAACTCCTTTGAAATCAATAGGTTTACTCTAGATTTACATGATTGTAATGGAGATCAGAATGTGGCCAGTATTTCAGCCACAATTCATATGCAAAACCGGTCTAGTCTTGCTTTTGGTTATACTATTGCATTATTTCTAGTGGTACCGAAATGGTGTGACGGAGGTCAGAATGGAGCCCAAAGATTACAGTCAATTGAAACTCATGATTGTTATGGGAGTGGGTTACTACTGTGAAAAAAAATCTACTCTGGAAGCTGTACAGTACCAGTGATTCATTCTTTTCATCTGCGTTGTAATGCAGCACACAGGGATGACATTATGCTGTCCAGCTCAGGGAGGTGAAGGAGGTGGGGATGGTTACGAATCTGAAAATCTGACTGCCTATGACATATGAATGCTAATGCCTTAAGACTTGCTTGGGTTTAAACAAAGGTTGAACTTCCACAAGATTAACCATGAAAGGGCTTGAGCTGAAGAAAGGAAACAGCATGTGAGCTAAGCAGG
Source organism: Pelochelys cantorii (assembly GCA_032595735.1). NCBI lineage: Eukaryota > Metazoa > Chordata > Testudines > Trionychidae > Pelochelys > Pelochelys cantorii. The sequence continues at coordinate 22,345,929 of CM064340.1, forward strand.
AAAGAAAATAGATAAAAAAAATCGCAGAAGATGCTTTTCTACAGGGAAGTGCTTGTTTGCCATTTGGTTTGAAAACCTAAACTACAGTTACAGTACAAAGTACTTTCACTGACAATGCTAGTGCAGAACCCCAGTCAACAGAGGATAAGAGAGGCTCTGAGCCCATTTCAGTTCTGATTGGCTGAGAGTAATCTCCTGACTCAAACATTCTAATAACATTGCAGATGGCATGCATCACTGCCTGCAGTCCTGTCGGAGTAGCCCTGTGGTGTGCTGAGATACTTTAAGGCCAGCCTCTCATAGAAAAGCAGCAGTTTGTAAAAAGATTGATGCTTTCAGTTCAGGGAATGAGATACTTTTGGATATTTATGCTTGAGAGCATAAAGAATGATGATTAAACATATCATGGCTACCCAGATGGAATGTCTCAGTGTTACCCAGATAGCTGTTGTGTATGAAGATAGAGCAGGCTGTAATCACAGCGTGGAAAATTATATTAAACGGCAACTGGAGCACCACTCACAGTTAGAAATGTGAACGTAAAGACAGGATCTAAAATGAGGCATGACATATTCCTAGTCTCTTCGAAAGGGGTAATTTACTCCCTATTGATTTATCAAATATACATTATACATTTTTACGTAGATAAAAACATGGGTCTGGCATCTGGGTAGGAAGCAGTTTACTGAGGCTGCTATGACACACTGAACTGCTGAGATAACAGAAGCTTTGGCTAATGCACTGGGCCACTTTGCTTACAAATCTTAAAATGCTGACTTAGCATTATGACCAGCCACAGAACTGAGTTTACTTAATAGTATGGCTCTATAAGATTGTTTCATAATGGGATTATGAACTGGTTATAGAAGACCCAAACAATGACGGTGGATATAAACCCAGTATAATAGTAATACAGAACAATCATAAAATCAATATTAATACAAACATTGCAAGCATGTTAACTAATTGCAATTCCTATGGCCAAATTCTGCTTTGGGGCCAAATACTTCACGGACTGTTGTGTGTCATGCTTACTGTAGGTAATCCCTGCTGAAGTCACTGGAACTCAGTAAGCACTGAGCCTTGAAGTAAGTGTATGGAGTATTGTGTCCCAAGACGATAATCACTGGTAAGAACAATAACCTGTTATGGATTCTTAATAATCGAGACACTTAATGGGCATTGAGCTAACGGTTTGAGTAGCATCCTTACTATATTCAGTAAACTTTGTATATAATGACCAAATGACAATGCATTGCTTATTTTAGTATCTTTCACTAACAATGTTCTCTCTGGAATGCGCAAATATGAGTGTTCCGTGATTGAAAAACACACGACTATCAAAAGGAGGGTCACAAAAGGATATGTCATTTCATCTTGGGATTCAGTGTTAACTCCTAGCAACGTTCAGTGAAATACTACAGTTCTGAGGTATTTGCACGTGCTGCTTTATCATCTCTCCAAAGACTGTTATCCTGGGATGGATGTGTATTATATCTTTAAAAATCAAGATAAGCTCAATGTATTGAATGGGTTTAACCCAGTGGTGGGCAGCCTATGGCCCGTAGGCCTCATGCAGACCATTGGGGCTCCACTTGAGGCCTGTGGAGCCCTGTGTCTCCCACCCCTCACATATCTCTTGTGCGCAGGGGCACTGGAGCCCTGCACTTCCTACTCCTTCCCCTCCCTCCCAGCATTTTCAGAGTGCTGTGAATCCTCTGATATACACTCCGTCCCTGCTCCTTCCCCACCCTCCAGGAGCTGGAAGGCCACGAATCAGCTGTTGTGGCCCACTGAGATGAAGGAGGGCCACTCATGCAGTCCACTCACTATTCATGGTTGCCCATAGCTGGTTTGCCTCTCAGTCTGCACTCACCATACTCATTAGCAGATCTCAGCTCTACTGATTATAAAAAGTGGTCTGAAAGCATTCATTGTTTGTTCTGCACCCACAAAACAGCAAATTGGTGCGGTTGTAAATACAGTTAATAGCACCTGCAGTTTTGCATCTGCAACTTCACATCTCATAGGGAGACCCAGCTATAAAGCTCTATCTTTCTTCCCTTAGGTGGCCAGCTTCATGACTTTCCTTGAACATGTAGCAGGTCCCAGGCCCTTTCAGCATGCTGCAAGCTCCTTCCAGACTTTCTGCAGAGAATCCCATTGTGTTGCTGGCCTCTCTAAGACCTTTCAGCTTATCACTGTTGGCTCCCTTTTGTCTAAGGCTATGTTTAAAGTACCATTTATGTCGGTATAACTTACATCTTTCAGGGGTCTGAGTGACCCACCCACAGGAACAACATAAGTTACACTGATCTAAGTTCTGGTATGGACAGCACTGTATGAGTAGGAGAGTTTCCCCCACTGCCACTCATTGGAGATGGATTCATGAAGTCAATGGGAAAGCTCCCATAGACATAGAATGGCTACATTAGAGAGCTTACCAGGGCGCAGCTGCATTGATACAACTGCCCCACTGTAAGCTCTCTAGTGGATCCATAGACTGCAACATGCTTTTCTTCTCCATCTTTTCAAATCTGTTGTGGCCTCCAGCTAGGGTTGCCAGATGGTTTTCAACAAAAATACCGGCCACACTTGTCATTACATCACAATCTACATTACATCTGATTTAGAAAATACCGGACATTTATATTTTCTCATTTATATTTTCTCAATTTGTTTCCCGAACAGAAAGCTCAAATACTGGACTGTCTGGTTCAAAACTGGACACCTGGCAACCCTCCCTCCAGCTGCCTCTCCGCTGAGCCAGTGGTCTGTGGGAGTTCACAGAGAGGAGTCATTTACTTTACAATAAAGAAAACAGCAAAGAAAGTGATTATGAAGTCTCCAAGACTGTCTCCTGCTTAGAAAAATAATTCTGAATCCTCTCACAGCCCTGATCTGTTGAAGACAGGCAGGAAGACTCCTTACATTTAAATATGCAGTACTCATGCAACCAGAACATAGTTAAAAACACCCCTTACCCTACAAGCATCTGATTATAAGAACTGGTAAGTGGGCTTTCAAACTCCAAAAGTGCTCCAGTAGAATAACATTCAGAAACTAACTTACGTGCTATAAAATAGTATTTATATTTTTAGCAAAGATAACAAACCACCGGTAATCAAGCAGCCATGTTCTGTCCACTTACAGACTATCTTGGAATTTGGTTTGGCTGGTGTGCCTACTGACAATGGAAACAGTTTGGCTGGTAATGTAGACCTGCCTTTGGAGAATAACTGAAATATCCCTGTAGACATGGATATTTGGTGCATGCAGCTTACCACTTGAGCTGCACAAAATTCTTAGTTTTCAGCGATGATCTGTTGCCTTTTCTTACCTTAATCACCCTAGAGAATACATAAACTGTGATAGTCACATGCCCTGCTGGAATCAGAGTTCAGTATAAATGAATAAATTACAGTGTCTGTAAAAAGGAAGTAGCAGCATTTCTGATACAAACATTTTGATGCACTGGCGAATGGATTTAGGGTGTTGAGTTGAGCTATAGCCTAATCTACCAAAGTAGTTAAGAATATCTATCAAATACATTTTGCAGATAACCTTGGGGCTAGACTGTCTGTCTGTAGTAGCACTTAAGAAAACTTTACAGTAAGATGAGCCAAGTTAAAACTGACCTCTCCAGATCAAAGAGAGTTGTGAAGAGAGGCAATGTGGTCTTGTGGTTAGATCAGGGATTTTGATAAATGATTCCTGTGTTCTTTTCCCATCCTTTCCACTCAGTACTTTAGTGAATGATCTTGGCAAGTTCACTTAATTCTAGGCCTCACTTTTCCTATCTGTAGAAGAGGTATAATAATAACCTGTCTTGGAAGGGCATTGTGAGTAGAGCTGGTTGGGAATTTTTCAACAAGTAATTTTTTCATCAAAAGTACTGTTTCATCAAAACTGAAACTATTTGTAAATCTATTTTGGTTTGATGAATTTTCTAATTAAAAAAGAATGTTAAGGAAAAAAATTTCTAAATGAAAACTTAAGATTTTCCAGTGCAAAATGACTTCATCGCAATTACACTGGGCAAAAAAATGTTAAAAAAAAGTTGAAATAAAAATGAAACATTCTGAAATTATTGAAATGAAATGTTTCAACTGACCCAAAATGAAAAAAAAAATTGGTTGTGAATATTTTTGAAATTTTTGCTTTTCCACCCTTATTCAAGATGGGAAAAAGCTTCAAACTCTTGAAAATATCCACAGGAGTTTTCCTGCCCTGCACAGGTCTAGTTTTGAGGCTTAAATAATTAACATAATAGGTACTTTTCTTTGACATAAAGCTATATCGTGTTCTGAATAAAAGCCTAGTCTTTTGGCTCTAGCACCTGTGAATGGTCTCACTAAGTTAGATTTATGATATTATGAATGGGACAAATGCTAGGCCTTTGTTTAGTCTTTACTCAGGTAAAATTGCCAATGAAGTCTGTGAGCGCCAATTCAGATCTCAGAATTAGAGAGAGATGCATCCTGTTGTCCCAAAAACTGAAAGAGCACATGTGTGATAATACAATGCTAAGTAGAGGACTCTCTGTGATAGTGGTCACCTTTCAATCCATATGAATGAGATTAATAATAAGAAAGAGTCAGGCTTTGTCCAAACCGACTTACAAGAAGATGTGGCAGGATAAGTGTTAGTTATAGGCCAGTACAATGTTTCCTTTGGGAAAAATCTTGAAAAATCTAGCTCTATTGACAAAATCTTAGGTAGCTTGATTTTGTAGACAGGTTTTAGTTCACCCCAGACAGGGATGGAGATCAAAATGAAGAATTAAAGCACTTGTTAAATCCCATTAGCTGACTGAGCTGCTTATTCATGTTTTCAGTAAGGTCACCACTTTGTATTAACCTGTCAGACATCATCTTGACTAGCAATGCAGCAGATCTCAATGTATAAGCACAGATGAGTAGTTCTTTAATGTACCCCAAAGTGTTCCATACGGTTTATTGGAGGCCTAATCCCTCTACAGTTAAAGTCTGTCAGCACTTACATTTAAACTCTGTGTTTCAGGGGTATACAGCTCAACTGCTAATATTGATGTAATGTTGCATGTAAGGTCTGAGCTACAAGATAAAGCATTTTAATATAAATCATGCATACTAAGGGACATATTTGCAACACTCCTCTCTAAATGTGCCTTATGTGGAAGCCATCAGGCCTTCTCATCATTTTTAATTCTAGAAGTACCATTGTGTTCACCAATAAAACACACCTGACATACTTACAAGCAGTACTTTATATTCCCACAGCACTTTCATCAGGGAATCTCAGTGTCTCTTTCAGACAAGAGTTAACAAAGCTTCACAAGAGCCTTGTGAGATAAGCAAGAATTAGTATACACATTTTGGGGAAAAGATGGGGAAATAAGTATCCTGATTTACAGAGGGGCTGGGCATCCATAACTCACATACAAGGCAATAAGTAGTTGCAGGTGCGCAGAACCTCTGAAAATCAGGCCATATACGTAGGTGCCTGAATACAGATTGAGGCACCTAACTGTAGGAAACTAAGTTTAAAAAAGCTGTCCTAAATGGGTCCAAATTCATATAGGAGTCAGTGACAGAGCTGAGACTAGAACTTGCATCCTGACTCCCATTTCACTGCCCTAATATATGCCTGTGGTTCCTAGGTTTTAAAAGCAGTAGGGTCATTAGATCATGTAGTTGGACCTCCTGCTAGCACAGGCCATAGAATTTCACCCCATTACTTCTGTATTGAGCCCAATAACTTGTGGTTGGCTAAAGCATGTCTTCCAGAAAGACAGTGCATCATGATACTCCAAATCAAAGCCATGGAATGGAAATTCCATTTTTTAATTAGCTCCAACTGTGAGTAAGGGAACTAATCACAATGTGTTAAGTTAAACATGCACTGAAGGTTTGCAGGTTTGGGACCTAAATTAGCTGAGGCAAAGTGCTTCAATCAGAACACCATGGGCTTGCCCTTGATATTATGCTCCCCCCTACAAGTGTAGTTGTGCTACTGATATCCATAGAAGTGCTGAAGGCATTCTGACAGCAGAGCCTCACCATGTGTACCTGAGAGTGAAATACTTTCCTGTATTTGCGGCATATAAAATTCCATTTTGAAAATAACATTTTAAAGCACCGTTTTTTCAGAGATCCTGCATCACAATTAACATTACGAATTGGGCCAATGAAATAACCTGGCTACACACAGCTCTGCTGTCTTTCCAGTCTCCAAAACCCCTTTTGCTTTATGCAAAGGTAAAAGCATATGGCCTTTCACTAATAGTCACTCAGGGTATGTCTACACTTGCTCCCTAGTTCGGACTAGGGATGCAAATGGAGCATACCAAAATTGCTAATGAAGCACAGGATTTAAATATCCTGCGTTTAATTAGCATAGTCGCGGCTGGCCACCATTTTGGATTCGGGGTATTGCGAAATAAGTTGCCCCGTGTAGACATGTTATTCCGAGAGAAAACCCTTCTCTCAGAATAATTGTTAAACCTCATTGCACGAGGAATAACGCGTCTTCACAGGGCAACTTATTTCACAATGCCCCGAATCCAAAATGGCGGCCGGCCGTGAACATGCTAATTAAGCACGGGATATTTAAATCCCATGCTTCATTAGCAATTTCAGTATGCTCCATTTGCATCCCTAGTCCAAACTAGGGAGCAGGTGTAGACATACCCTCACTGAAGAGATCTGATCCATTCTATTTCCCACCAAGTAGTCTCCATAAAATAGTCTGGATGGTGGAGCAGGAATAATTTGGGTCTTGAAATAGCAGCCTGCCAAACTGCCTTTCTGGCACCCTTTTTTTCTCATCCAACAGGCCAGAATGGCCATTTGCCTGTCATCCATCACCAGCAGTTTGCAATCAAAACGAAGCTGCAGTCTACCAATAATGGAAAATGATCTCTCTCACAGACCAGTGGACAGAACATGTCAGATGTCCTTTTTAAAAAAAGGGGAGGAGAAGGGAAATTACTGCCAAATGAGCAGCAATTGGCAAAATTCTCAGCAACACTTGACATGGCTACAATACAGCAGCCAGCTATTCCTGTCAGTCTATAAAGAAATCCTTTATTTCCTGAGGGTATGTCTATACTTGCTACCTAGTTCGAACTAGGGATGCAAATGTAGCCGACCAAAATTGCTAATGAAGCACAGGATATTTAAATCCCCACTTCATTAGCAATTTCCATCAGCTACATTTGCATTCCTAGCTTGAACTAGGGAGCAAGTGTAGACGGAGCCTTACTGCTGTTAATAATCATTCCGTGAAAGACTGAAAAAGAACTGTTTCCTTATCAAAATTCTTTCTCTACTCTTGCACACTCTTGACTGGATTTATTATTACAAAGTCATCTCCCACCTTTAACATCTGCTCTTCACAGCGGGATTTTTTTCCCAAAAAAATTGGCTTATGAACGAGTATATACGGTATATATATCTTGGTTTCTGTTATTTCCACTCCAGTTCATCTGATGAAGTGGGTTTTACCCACAAAAGCTCATGATTCTATATATTTTGATTAGGCTCTAAGGGTACATCTACACAGCAGCATTATTTCAGAATAACTAATGTTATTTCGAGATAACAAAATGTGCATCTACACAGCAAGCCATTGTTTCAAAATAATGTCAAGATGGAGGACTTTATGAGGAGTAAGGGAAGTCAAAGGAAGAGCATTCTTCCTTCAATTTCCTACTGTGTAGACAGTGCCAAAAGCCGAATTAAGCTATTTTGACTTCTGTTAGGCAATTGACATAGCTGAAGTTGTGTATCTTAATTCGACTTTTGCCTTGCTATGTAGATGTACCCTTAGATGCCACAGGACTACTCGTTGTCATCAATGAGAGTTAGCAGAGCACATTAAATATTTTATATATAGAGGAAAAATAGCAGAGGCAGCATTTTGGAGAGAAAAAAAGCAAATATGAAAAAAAATTACAAGGGCATTGGAAAGAGAAATAAGAACATTGGATAGGCAGGAAATTAGAGGTTAGCTTGGGTCTACAATATCTCTCCCTTGTGATATTTCAAATTACATGAGTATCCCCAGAGCTTTGGTTCATTACTTGTAGCTGCTGGCATACTTGTTCTTTGCCACACTTGTTATACCCTGTGTTGTGTGAATGACTGTGATATGGATAACTCTGCAGGCTTAGAGCATTGCACAGGTGTCAGGAGTCTGTTCTTGACTTTGGCAGTTGTATTACGTGTCGCCCATGGTAAGAAGTTCAACCTCTGTAGGTATGTCTGCACTGCAATGTAAGCCCAGCGCTAACAGAACTTGAGTGAGCACACTCTGGGTTTGTTAACCTGTGGCTTGTGGATTTTTTTAACCCCTGGTTAGAATTTTTGACCCTGGCTCCCAACCTGGGGCTCTAGTGTTTCTATTACATTATGCTGGCCCAAGTACAAGTGCCTATATCCCAGACTTCTTAGAGCTTTCCCAAAATGTGGCTGCTCTAGCCCTTTCTTCATGGTGCAGTGAAGGAAACTTGAGTGCCCACAAAACTTCACAGTCCTCCAGAGGACAAAGAAAGTTGGCCCATGGATTGTGGAATACTTTTGGTGCACTCCTAGAATATAAATCCAGTGGGATTGCATCTACTCTGTAAAGCAACAGGGCTTGACTTAGAGTATGTCTACAGCTGGCTCATCTCAGATGACATGGGCTCCAGGGGCTTGGGATGTAATGACTAAAAATTGTGTGTAGATTCAGGCTTGGGCCTGAGCCTGAGCTCTGGGACCATTAACCTGAGGTTTCTGATCTCCATATAGGTGTAGCCGCAGGCTTAGACTCTTCATCCCATGGGGTCCTGGGACCCTGGATTATAACTCTAGTTAGTGCAATTTGTGAGCAGATGGAACAGGGGTTAGTCTTGAACCTGAGTCTGAACACTGGGTTTACGTTGCTATATAAACATATCTAGGGATGTAAGCTACTAGTCGAATAGTGACTTGACTAGTCACTCCCCTCCCCTCCGCTGCCTCTATCAGAGAGAAGCAGCAAGGAGGGGAGCAGGAGCCAGTGCTGGGGGGAGCAACTTAAAAGCCAGTTCCCCTCAGCATCATCTCCATGGGGTAGGGGAGCAGGGGCACAGCGTGGAACTGGCAGCGCTTCCGCCTTTGAAATGTAGCCGGGAGCCGGCAGGGCTCTTGCTACATTTCAAAAGCAAAGTGTGTGCGGGGAGCACGGGGCCAACAGGGGACTCAAGCAGTACCCCGCTGGCCCCAGGCTCTCTGCTTTTCAAATGTACAAGAGCGAGGGCTCTTGTACAAGAGGGGGTGCTCTTGTACATTTCAAAGGCAGGGAACACAGGGCTAGTGGGGGACTGCTTGAGTCCACCACTGGCCCCATGATCCCTACAGCACTTCCGCTTTTGAAATATAGCAAGAACCAGTAGGGCTCTTGCTACATTTCAAAGGCAGAGGTGCCCATGTCAACAAATTGAATAGTCGATGCAAATTACATCGACTGTTCAATTAGTTGATTAATCTAAATCAGTGGTTCCCAACCTGTGTTCTGCAGACCCCTGTGGGTCTGCTAGGGCACTGCAGGCAGTCTGTGGAAATGTAAAAGTAAGGATCGGACCCATCGCTGCCCAATCCTTACTTTTCTTTTCCTTTTCTTCTCCCCCCTACAGCCATGTGCGCTGGGTTGCGGCTTAGTTTTTATCTTGTATCCTGGACATTAAGGGACCGAGGAGAAAGTGCTTGCATGCCGTGCATGCCTCTCAAACATCAGCCAGGCATGAGAGGCATGCATGACATGCAAGCACTTTCCCCACGTTCTCTTAGCTTCTGGAGAATGGGATCAAAAGTAAGCCAAGTCCCAGCGTGCACGGCTGCTGCCCCCCCAACACTCCCGAAGTTCTGTCCTTGCCCCCTACCCACCTGAGGTTCCGCCCTTGAATTTCATGAACTATTATACATTTCAAATGATTATCAAGTAATGGAACATTTGAAAACACCTATATTGTTGGGGGGGAGGGGTTTGTGAAATTTTAATAGATTAAAAAGGGCTCCATGTGCTTGAAAAGGTTGGAAACCACTTATCTAAATTTAACATCCTTAGACATACCATCTGTGCCTCACTTTCTGCATCTGTAAAAAGAAGCGATAACAATCTCCTATCTTAGAGGAGTCACTAGAGTAGGACATGGTATTATTTGTGGATAAGTGGGGGAAAATGGAATTTACATTTTGCAGTAAATTCTGACATTTCAAAATTTGTCAAAAATCAATTTTTCAAAATTTACTCTGGAATGAAAATTCTGCAACATCAAAACATTCCCTTTTGATAATATTCAATTGCTTTGTTTTGATACTAATATAACATAATTATTATTAATATGCTATGTTTAAACAACATAAAACAAAATGAAAAAGTCTAAGCAAATTGTTTTGCCTTTTTCCCATTGAAAAATTTTGTCAAAATTGACAAGTTCCCACAAAATGTTTCTAACTTTGATGAAAATACAGTTTTGTGGAACATTTTTCAACTAGCTCTGTCTGTTTCAGATATTTTTCTTATTACAAAATGTAGGGAGAATTGATTGGCTTATTGAAATTAAGATATTCAGAAATAATAGTCTCAAAAGGCTTCTCCATTAGGTGGATTTGTACCGTGAAGGCATAAACATACAGATCCATCATTGTACCTTGAACCTGACCTGTGTAAGCCCGGGGTCTGAAGGACTGCTTGAAATGCAGCCAACTGAAGTTGTTTAGCCTTGCAAGATAAGTAACTGTTGATATGTAAAGACAGCTCATGCTGGGATGGGGAAGGAATCCAGGATGTGATTATATAAATCCAATTCAGCCAGAGCTGATGGAGGACTGGTTGTTAGAATGGAATGTGATGTATTATAACTAATTTGGGCTGTAGTGAGGTCACAGATCATGCTATCCCTAAATGTGGGAACTGTAAAATATGACACCAGTGCTTGCAGGAGAGACGCCATCATTGTAAGAGGTCTCAGATGAACAAGCCTCCCCCTTCCAGAGTTGAGTGAACTGAGTTGGGGGGGAAAAGGGTTGAGCCAGCCTGCTTCATGCCTACCAGGTGTGAGCTGTAAGACTGGTTCAACCTGCCTCTTTCCTCCTTGTTTTAAGGATAGACCTGAAGCAGACTCCATCAGGAGTCTTTTTGCTAGTCCAGTGGAAGCTGGAATATTTTGCCAGCCTCGGTGGTGGCTAAAGAGTTGAAATCACTAAGGGTACGGCTACACTAGCTCGTTAGTTCCTTGTGGAATGAGGAGTAACGGTAGTTCGAATTAGGATCTTTAATTTGAACTACCTAGTCTGTGCCCCGTGTAACCGCGGGCACGGAGTTCGGACTAAGCGGGATTTAAAAATGGCGGCACCCGGGAACATGCAAATGAAGCCCGGGATATTTAAATCCCGGGCTTCATTTGCAACTCTGCTTGCCCTCATTACCCTACCTAGCTCGAACTAACGAGCTTGTGTAGCCGTACCCTAAGAGCTGAAGTCACTGGTTTGGCCTGGACCCATTGCAGCCAAGAAGATAGCTGGCAGGAGCGACCAGCAGGTGGCCAGTAGGAGCGGCAGTAGGCAGCTGGTGGGAGCAACCGGTGGGTAGCTGGTAGGAGCGGTGGCAGGCGGCCAGCAGAGTGGCTGGCAGGAACGACCTGTGGGCGGCCAGTGGAGCGGCTGGCGGAAACGACCGGTGGGCGGCTGATAGGCGTGGCGGCTGGCAGGAACGACCAGCGGGCGGCCGGTAGGAGCAGCGGCAGGCTACAGGAGCAGCACAAAGGTGGCATGGCCTCAGGCTCAATGAGTGGAGTCATCAGGGTGATGTGTCAGGGTCCGCAATGACTGGACAGAGCTGGAATGTGGGTGGGGCTATGCCTGGTAGTTTGGAAAGGGAGAGCCTTCCACTGCCTTACATACCGTACACCCGTGAAAAGATGTATTGTTTCACTTTGTATTATGTCCTGGTGACATGGATGTATATCCTCCAGGAATTCACTTGAGACAGTCTTATATGTTGATACTTTTATGTTTACCCATATAACACAGAAAAAACAGGTAGTTCTGTGGCACCGGCTAACAAAAATATATAGCATCATGAGCTTTCGTGGGTAAGACCCACTTCATCAGATGAGTTGGAGTGGAAATAACAGAATACAATATATATATATAAAACAGCAAAAGAAGTACCTGTCAATTGTAGGACCCATGTTAATGAAGCTAATTAAGTAGACTGGGTGTGTTGCATTCATAGCTTTTGATGTGAAAAAGCAGACGTCAAAGGCAGGGGAAATTGGTTTTGTAATGCGTTAACCAGTTAATATCTTTATTCAGGCTCAGGGTAACAGTATCAAATTTGTAGATGAATTCCAGTTCTGCAGATTCTCTCTGTAATTGAGTGGTAAAATTCGTTTGGAGAAGAATGGCTAGTTTTAAATCCATGATTGAGTGACCAGGTGGGTTAAAATGTTCCCCTACAGCCTTATGTGTGTTACCATTTCTGATGTCTGATTTGTGTCCATTTATCCTTTGTTGCAGAGCTTGTCTGGTTTGGCCGATACACATGGTAGAGGGGCATTGCTGGCACTTATTGGCATATATCACATTAGCGGATGTGCAGTTGCATGAGCTCCTGATGTTGTGGCATATGTGGTTAAGTCCTGTGATGGTGTCACTTGTCTGGCTTTGTCAATCTGTTTCCTCACTTCCCCAGGTGGGTATTACAGTTTTAAGAATGCCTGATAAACATCTTGTAGGTATTTGTCTCTATCTGTGGGATTGGAGCAGATCTGGTGTATCTCAGGGCATGGTTGTAGACAATGGAGCATGTGATGTGTCCTGGATGGAAGCTAGAGGCATGTAGGTAATAATAGAACCCACAGGAAGGAGACCCTTGAAGAATTCCACACAGGGATTTCAATAATTCCCATCCCACTATCAACCTCAGCCTGGACCAGTCCACAAAAGAGATCCTCTTCTTTGAAACTACAGTATAAATAAATGACAGTCACATAAACATGTTTTTGATTTAGGACTTGACCCAACACCCACTGAAGTGAATGGAATGACACCAAGGTACAGGATGAGACCCTCATTGTCTACACAGCAAAAGTTGTGGATGGACTAGCTTGCCCAAAGTTGGGGGCAGGAGAGATACAGATGGAAAAAGGAGCCAGGAAGGTGAGGATTGGGACTGCCCCCACCCCGAGTGCTGATTCCACATCTCCCATTGGCCAAGAACTTCAGCCAATGGGAGCATTAGGGTGAAACCTTTGGGCAGGGGCAGCACACAGAGACCCGCTGGCCTCCCCACACAGGAGCCATTGCCAGAGGGATGTGCCAGTTGCTTTCAGGAGCTATATGAGGTAAGCACAGCCTGGCCAGAGCCCACACCTCACAACCCAACCACCTGCTCCAGCTCAGAACCTGCACTCTGCACCCAAACTCCCTCAGAACCCAGAGCCTGCACCCAAACTCCCTCACAGACCCCACAACCCACACCCCTCCTTCACCCCCAGCCCCTTGCCCCAGCCTGGTGAAAGTAAGTGAGGGTGGGAGAGACCAAGGGATTGAGGTGTGGGAGATGGAGTGAGTTGGTGTACTTAGTATACTTAGATTTCCAGAAAGCCTTTGACAAGGTCTCTCACCAAAAGCTCTTACGTAAATTAAGTTGTCGTGGGATAAAAGGGAAGATCCTTTCATGGACTGAAAACTGGTTAAAAGACAGGAAACAAAGGGTAGGAATAGATGGTAAATTTTCAGAATGGAGAGGAGTAACTAGTGGTGTTCCCCAAGGGTCAGTCCTAGGACCAATCCTATTCAACTTATTCATAAATGATCTGGAGAAAGAGGTAAACTGTGAGGTGGCAAAGTTTGCAGACAATACTAAACTGCTCAAGGTAGTTAAGACCAAAGCAGACTGTGAAGAACTTCAAAAAGATCTCATCAAACTAAGTGACTGGGCAACAAAATGGCAAATGAAATTTAATGTGGATAAATGTAAAGTAATGCACATTGGAAAAAATAACCCCAACTATACATATAACATGATGGGGGCTAATTTAGCTACAACTAATCAGGAAAGAGATCTTTGAGTCATCATGAATAGTTCTCTGAAGACATCCACACAGTGTGCAGTGGTAGTCAAAAAAGCAAACAGGATGTTAGGAATCATTAAAAAAGGGATAGAGACAGAGGATATCTTATTGCCATTATATAAATCCATGGTGTAACAGTTAATGCGAACTAAGGACTTAGTTCGAATTAACTTTTAATTGCTGCGTGTAGCCGTGGGCAGTTAGTTCAGACTAGGGAGATTAAAAATTGGCGCCGCCCGGGAACATGCAAATGAAGCCCGGGATATTTAAATCCCGGGCTTCATTTGCAAATTTGAATGCCTACATTAGCCTCCCTAGTTCGAACGAGGGGGCTAGTGTAGACATACCCTCAGAGACTAGGTCAACTGATTTGGGCTGGCATACAGGGCTAAATATAAGCAGTGTAGCCATTCCTGCTCAGGTTGGAGCCCAGGTTCTGAGACCTGGCCTGTAGGGGGGAGAGGTTTGATATATAAGTGCATAAAATAGTGGGGGGATACTGGGCCGGATTAAGACCTTTAGAGGCCCTAAGCACTGAAAAGATTATGGTGCCCCCCCCATATATAATTCAAAATAAAAACAATACTATACCATAAAATCTCATTTTTTTTGGTGCCCCTGCTTTGCTGGTACCCTAAGCATGTGCTTAATCTGCCTATTGGATAATCCAGCCCTGAGGGAATAGAAAGAAGTGCTTTTAAACAGCAGTTGCTTTGGGCATGTCTTGCAGATGCTGTTTGAAAGGTCCCAACATAGCCTGATAGTTTGGAACTGTGAAATCATGAGACTAAATGGAGATGCAAAATCCATGATAAAGTTGCTTTAACATAGAATAAAGGAAGATTTTATAAGCACTTCTCTCTTCTTACATGCCTGCTTTAGTATGTAGGATATTGCTGTGCTGTAGACCAGCTAGCTGCCATTGCCTTGTATGGCTGAGACTATATAGGATTTTTAAATATTAATGTGAGACATATTTTTTTGTTAAGAGTTTATATACACTGTTAGGCTGGAAGCAGAAAGTGCTTAATGCTTAAAGACAGTGTCTCATTGTGAGTCCAACTCAATAGCATCCCTACCAGGAAAACACCAGTGCTTAAAGTATGCGTTCAAGTGCTTCCCTGAATGTGGACCTATTATTTGGGGTTACTTGATAGTATATTGACATACATGGTAAAGTTGATTTTGCAAGGATTCAGTATTTACCAGACAACAAACAAAAGAAAAGTAAGTGGGGGGAGGGGAGAAGGGGGGAAAAGCCAGTTGTTTCCCAATGATCAAATCATAGAATCATAGGACTGAAAGAGACCTCAGGAGGTCATCAAGTCCAGCCCCCTACCCAAGGCAGGACCAACCCCAACTAAATCATCCCAGCCAGGGCTTTGTCAAGCAGAGACTTAAAAACCTCCAGGGATGGAGATTCCACCACCTCTCTAGGTAACCCATTCCAGTACTTCACCATCCTCCCAGTGAAACAGTTTTTCCTAATATCCAACCTAGACCTCCCTCACTGTAACTTGAGACCATTGCTCCTTGTTCTGCCATCCATCACTACTGAGAACAGCCTCTCTCCTTCCTCTTTGGAACCTCCCTTCAGGAAGTTGAAGGCTGCTATCAAATCCCCCCTCACTCTTCTCTTCTGCAGACTAAATAAGCCCAAATCCCTCAGCCTCTCCTCGTAGGTCAAGTGCTCCAGACCCCTAATAATTTTGGTTGCCCTGTGCTGGATCCTCTCCAGTGAGAGGGCCCCCACATCCTTTCTGTAGTGGGGGCCCCAGAACTGGATGCAATATCTCTATTCAAAATGTTGCTAAAATAAGAAAACATCTGGACAAAAAGGAACGCATTTGTGGATGTGTGTGGATGTCTGTGAAAGGCTTGGGCCCATTTGTCTCCTGGTGCTGGGGTTGACAAATTGCTGTGCAATCTTGCCAATATCAGACAACAAGCGCATCAGGGATAGTTTGAAAATCCAGAAATTGAATGTCCTACTTGGCTGCTCTGTTGTCCATTGTGATTTTTACACACAAACAGAGGTGATTGTCATTGCCTTCCGGGCTGAAGAAACGTATTGGTGTGGTGGTGTGATGGATGGTGGGGGACTTGAGAAGCAGTGGGATGGAATTTACACTTCAAGAGGGAAAAAATGCCTTGACAAGCTGAACTGCCTGGTGCGGAAGGCCAAACAATCATAACTCTGAGGGAGCGAGAGCCTGAAATGGATTCTGCTTCACAGGCAGAATTTTCTCATTCAAATAATTCAGTGGCTGCCCAAGACATGACTTGTTTTCTAAAAGGAATTTGTCAAGGCTGAAGGATTCCAAATAAACCCTTCCCCCATCCCTTAAAGTAACAGCAACCTTATCTTTAAAATCTGTGTGCCTGAGTCTTCTCTGACTTACACCAGTGTACATTGGAAATGACACCTTTTAAATTGTTAGAGCGAGGCCAGGTGTAAGTGGGAGGAGAATCTGGCTCTGAATTTCTAGTTCATGAGATGCTCCTCTTACACCTTTTCAGATAAATGGCTGCAGAGTGTGCTCTCTGAGCTCTGCGAGACACTGAACACTGCTATTGGTTCCAGCCTTTGTCAGTCCTTGAAATCCTGAGGCACTGTCATCTTAGGAGAGCACTGGGAGTTTCAGGTATCTTTAGCCAGTCATGATCAGCGGCCTGAGGGCAAAGCAGATTCTGTAGAGCCTCCTAGGCATGTGCACAAAAAAGGAAAACACTGTCTCCCCTGTTTCCCCTGTCCTTGCCCCCAGCCACGTGCACTTAGCTACTCACAATTTAGCTCAGTGATGGGCAAATAGGCTAATGAGTGGGCCTTATGTGTGGTCCTTCTTCATCTCAATGCGCAGGCCTCAAGATTGTTATAACTAAGACAGTCTCCTAGCATAGGTAGAATTGCTAAGTGTACTTGCATACTCAGAATTTCAGGGTGTGCCAATTGAACCGTAGGAGCGCTTTGATTGGACACAGAGGGAGCACGTGGTTTTTACAGTCAGTTAGCACATAACTCACTTCCCATGCCCTTGCTTTATGTGTGTCACTTTAGTAATACCAGTAAGAACAAACTCTGTGGATGGAAACCAGTGGATTCTGGCAACCCTGTGTGTGTGGGGGCCATGGTAAACAAAATGTCTTGCAGGCCTCACACAGAATTTTGATGGGCTGCAGGTTGGCCACCACTGGTCTAGATCTATATATATACAATGTCTTCTATTGGAAAGACAGCTTACAAGTATAAGATGATCCAGCTATCCATCACCAAGATGCAGCCACCTCTGGTCTGATATGCAGCAACTGTTTAAAAGCACACATTCAGTGTTCCCTCTTCATAGGTGATTAATCAACCACATCTTCATAGGTGATTAATCAACCCCACCAGTCAGACAGCTCCATGCAGGGAACTCTGAGCCTCTAACGGGCAGGGCTAATTAATGTGAAGCTGTGCTGAGGTGCAGCTTAGAGGGAACACTGATCAACACCACAAAACAGTTTAGGGAGAGGAACTGAAAAAGAACACCTTAGCCAAGACAGCTAATGATGACACTGAGTCAGGACCTTGGTTTTACATCACTGTAACAAATGCCATCCCTTATAACACAAGGCAGGGAGAATAATTCAGTGTTGATGCAGACAGAAGAGTGCCAACTACCACATCATCAACACTGCTTTGTAAAGCACACTTTACTATTTTAGGAAGGGTGCCAGCCAAGTATCTTTCCAATATGACCTTGCTTTGCTTGTGAGATCTGAGAAGAACAATATCTGGGTGGGAAGAGGAAAGAGGCATTTTGGAGTTCTGTCAATTTTGACAGTGTCTTTTTTTTTTTTTAAAGGCATTCCCTGGAGCTTGATTTTAAACAAGTAATACAAGGAAGGTGATGTACAAAGTGTTATTCTCTGACCTTGAGGACATTTCTAAGAATAGAAAACTGAAAACAGAGCATCAGAAGTAGAACTAAAGTGGAGAAAGGAAATTATTCAAGACCTACATAAAAATTACATAAAAAGGAGGCCACATATAGTCTTGGGCCTTTAAAATGCCTGACCCTTTGAGGATTTCCTGCTTGGCAAAATTAATTTAACTGAATACTTGTAAAGAAAAGGATACACTTTTCATGTAGGACTGGTGGAATTTCAAAAGATAAACCACATAGGGTTCTGAAGAAAGATACAACATAAAACAACATTATCAATAGGCCTCATTTGGCTCCCTGTCAGTGTGTGACTGCTGAAATCTACAAGTAATTATCTGAGATTATTCTGTGCATAGCCCAAATTTAGGAAACAGATCCAGGTGTGTATGAGCCCATCCTGCACAGGGAGTCTTTGCATGTTTTGAGTCAAGCAATTTGTGCATTGTCTTTGTTGGCACTTGTAAAAGTCTCTCTCTATATTCATATTACTTGCTTTCCCCTAACTGAATTATTCTTCCCTTTAGTAAGAAGGGATTCCATTTACCACTGGATTTATCCTGTTTTGCCCTGGTGTGACTCCACTGGAATTATTACAAAACTGGTGTAACTGAGTGCAGAATCAGGCCCAAGGTCTTTAAAGTTTTATCAAACTCCATTTGTGTGGAAGGAGGCTGTGGCATGTAGATATGGCCCCCTCCTCCAATCATAACACCATTATCCAGTGAAGTCAATGGCACAGAGACATCCAAAATGTCTCTTTTTTCATTCAAGGTAACTACATTATGCTGAGATGACAATTCTAAAGGACTTTCAGAGGTGTCACCAGGATTATAGTGATGCCACAGATGTGATAGGATGTGTATCCCAGGGCACTGGGGCTACTAATATGCTGTTTAAATTCTTCTTAGGGTAGACTGCAAAAAGAAATACCTGAGTGGGGGCAGGTGTGAAAAATATCCAATGAAAAAATAGGGCAACCAAATCCTTTTTGGTACTGATGTGATATTTCCATTTGCAGCTTTCCCAGATACTTACATAAGGGACAATTCAAGAAGTGTATCAAGACGGTAGGAGAGTGAGTGTCCAGGTGGGAATAGCGTGGACCCCCTGTCAGGTAGGTAATTTAAAAAAGGACTGGTCAAAGTATGGGAGTGTAGAGCAAAACCAACACTTATGCCTGCGTGAAGGACCAGGTGGGATCTAACTGGGATCTTTTCCAGTTGTAATTTCTGTGCTTCTGTGATTATTGAAAAAAGTAAGTACCTGCTAAAATGCCAGCTCAGCATTTCAGCAAATTGAGAACAGGGTTAGGACTAGAATACATAAATACTACTGAGTGCTTGAGCAGAAAGCAGCAGAGTCTTTGGATATGTGTGTGTGCGCACACACGCATGCACACACAAACAGAAAGAATAAGACACATCTGTGTTTTTATCTCCTCTTCTCTCCTGATCTGGGTGTTCATCAAAAAATGCAGAATAATGAACTCTATTCAGTAAATCAGAATATAGGATTTGTAGCCTCCCATTTCAAACATTAGTGATCGGGCAAACAGGGAAATTGTCATTGTTACTCTATTGATTGCTTATTTTTTCAAGGTCATTTTCTGAAGGCTCATTAGACTTCTTTGTTAAGTAATTCTGACAAATCCAGTTCTCCTTTTTAGACTTATTCCAAGTACCTCTCTTAGATCAATGACCCAGGTCAAGACTCATGAGATGACATTGAATCCAGAAAGGTGTGTTGATTCACAGAGCCAAGAGGCACTCTCATGTGTCAATATCCAATGTACTGCACTGCCCAGTCTGAAGACTTATTTTCTTTGTAGAATTTGATAGCTTGCTTGCCTATAATCACTTCAATTATCTTGTACAAGTTGAACCTCACAAATCCAGTATTCTCTGGTCCAACAACATCCATAGTCAAGTGCCGGAGCCAGTGGAGACAACGCAGAAGCTGGGGAACCCCTGCTGGGCCAGGCGACATCGGGGGAGTCCTTGCCCTGGCCAAAGAACCTCTGGTATCAGCGGGGCTAGGCGGTAGCCAGGGACTTCCAGCATCATTGGGGCCTGGCGGTGGCTGGGAGTCCCATCCCCTCCTGGGGAACCCCACCCGGCCTCAGCAGGGCCAGATGACTGGGGAGTCCCACCCCCAACTGGTGAACCCCCAGCTGCAGTGCGGCTGTCGGCAACCAAGCAGCCCTGGCAGGAACCCTGGGAAACTCCCAGTGGCAGCAGGACGGCCCTAGCAACAGGGTGGGGTGGCCAGGCAGCCCCAGCTGGGGAACTCTGGGGAACACTCTGCGGCAGTGGGGCCAGCAGCAACCAACTGGTTCCCATGGGGAATCCAAAAACACCCTGGGGCAGTGGGCAGGTGGGCAGCAGGATGCAGAGCCCTACCAGGCCAGCATTAGCCGGGCCAGCGAAAGGGCAGGGAGCACTAAGGAACCCCAGGGGCAGCCAGCAGGAGAACACTGACCTCCCTGGTCCGGCAAATTCCCTGGTCCGGGACAGCTCAGGTCCCAAGGGTGCTGGACCAGGGAGGTCCAACCTGTACAATTTTACTGCTTATGACCTTGGGCAATTGTGCAAATTGTGTTGCTTTTTCCTGTTCATCTACTTCCTCTCCACAACCTTTGCTTCTACATGTTAGTAATTTATTGAACTTTAAAGTTTGTATCCATATTTTCTAAAAGTGCATCTCTCTCTAATATTATACACGTTTAAAAGTCTCAGAGGGGTAGCCATGTTAGTCTGTATCTAAAAAACTTTAAAAACAACAATGATCCTGTGGCACCTTATTTTGTTAGTCTCTAAGGGTATGTCTACACTACCACCCTAGTTCGAACTACCATTACTCCTTGTGGAACGAGGTGTACCGGTAGTTCGAATTAGAGATCCTAATTCGAACTACCTACTCCGTGCCGCGTGTAGCCGCGGTCACGGAGTTCGACCTAAGGGGATTTAAAAATGGCGCCCGCCTGGCAAGATGCAAATGAAGCCCGGGATATTTAAATCCCGGGCTTCATTTGCAACTTCGAATGCCTACATTAACCACCCTAGTTCGAACTAGGGTGGTAGTGTAGACATACCCTAAGGTGCTAAAGGACCATTGTTATTTTTTAAGTTTTATTATACACATCTGATCACTTCCCCCTCCATCTCCTCATTCAGATCCTTAAGTCTCGCCCCTTCCATGCCATCCTCAGAATGTGAGGCAATGATTTCAACCTTTATACAAATAAAAATTCCCTTCTTGTCCTCTGTAGCTGAACAACCATGCCATGTACATGACCAAGCTGAGAACTGTGCTGCTGGTAACTCTTCTCCTTTGTCACCTTAACTCCTGTTCTGTTCATTGTCCCCATCATAGGCCCTGATGGGGAAAAATTACTGGGTACTCCGCACCCATCAGCAGCCAGCTCTCCCCTTTGCCTCCCTCTCCCCAGTGCCCCTTGCCCACTAGTGGCTCCTCTGACCAACTCCTTCCCTCCCCTCCCCTCCTAGTGCCTCCTGCCTGCCATGAAACATCTGTTTTGCAGTGGTTTGGATGCTGCAGGAAGGAGGGAGAGAAGTGGGGATGCTGTGTGCTTGGGGGAAGAAGTAGGGCAGGGCTTTGGGGGAAGGGATGGAGTGAGGGCAGTGTTGGGGTGGAGGGCTAAGCACCTCTTTCCTGATGGCTAGAGGGGAAGCTGGTGCCTAAGGTCCCCATTTGCATTGTAATGTCCAATTTCAGATTGTGTGCTCTCCGTGGCAAAGGCCATCTTTTCCTAGCTGTGCTCTGAAGTGCCTAGTGCTGTAGAACAGTCAATAGTGATTAGTAAGAAATAGGTGCATTAGTTTGTGCAGGAGTTTCTTTTTGGCACTATGGAAAACTAACATAAGTATGAAGAGTTGTTCCAGCAAATACAGCATGTCATCATCCATTTATTGATGTCACAATGATAACTCTCTGTTTGTGATTTTATTTCTGTTCTACGTGTAAAATACTGAGAAAAAATAAATGTCATCAAATCAAAAGTGACTAGGAATATGAAATGCCCTTTACTGGACACACATGCTCTGGCTGATCTGTAGATATTAATTAGGGGAAACATGGGTATGATGTTAATAGGAGATCAGTGTTGTGTTGCCTTTACTGCCGATGAAAAGAAAGAGAAAACTGTAAAACATAAGGGTGAGACAAATGTTAAGTTTGGCATGTAGCTGATGAATACACAACTGTTCTTCATCAGTCAATGTAAACAGCGTGAACTGAAGGGCCCCAGTCCTTTCCTGTCTGCCTATTGTGAAATGCCTGCCACAAAAGCTTTTGAGTTGCCAAAATAAATAGATCTGGGGATGGGGCTCTCCAAGAGGTGTTTCACTTTTCTGATGGGCTTCTAATCAAGAATTAGATATAACAAGTAATTCTCTTGAGGTTGACACAATGTTCAAGATGCCCTAAAAATTTCTGAGGGTGCTAGGAAGATAGGGTATGTCTACACTGCCACCCGTTCAAACTAGGGTGGCTAATGTAGGCATTCGAAGTTGCAAATGAGGTGTACCAGTAGTACACCACGAGGTGTACCGGTGGTTCAAATTAGAGATCCTAATTCGAACTACCTCCTCCGTGCCGCGTGTAGCCGCGGGCACGGAGTTCGACCTAAGGGGATTTAAAAATGGCGCCCGCCCGGCAAGATGCAAATGAAGCCCGGGATATTTAAATCCCGGGCTTCATTTGCAACTTCGAATGCCTACATTAACCACTCTAGTTCGAACTAGGGTGGCAGTGTAGACATACCCATAGAGATTAGTGAAGCCTTGCAGTTATAGTACTGCCACTATCAGACATCTGAGACAATTGCAGGTGGAAGGTTTGAAAAAGGTAGCAGAGATTAATTAGTATTTCTAGGTCATTAAAGAAAATTAACTTTGCAGAGTAAATTCAACCCTGGGCTGTGTCTACATTGGCGCAATCTTGCACCAAAGTGGCTGCTTTTGCGCAAAAACATGCTGCCTATCTACACTGGCAGGGAGTTCTTGCGCAAGAACACTGACGTTCTAATGTGTGAAATCAGTGCTTCTTGTGCAAGAACTATGATGCTTCTGCTCAGGAATAAGCCCTCTTGCACAACTGTTCTTGCGCAAGAGGCCAGTGTAGACAGGCAACATGAATTTCTTGCGCAAGAAAGCCCTATGGTTAAAATGGCCATCGGAGCTTTCTTGCGCTAGAGAGCGTCTACACTGGCAAGGATGCTCTTGCGCAAAAGCACATCTCTTGAGCAAAAGCACATGCCAGTGTAGATGCTCTCTTGCGCAAATACTCTAACGCAAAAACTCTTGCGTTAAAGAGTATTTGCACAAAATCATGCCAGTGTAGATGTATCCCTAGTGTGTGTGGTTCCAGAGCCACTGAAATCAAAGAACATCCTTTTATGTCAGGGATGACTTTGAGCCTAAACCATAGCTATGATTCACTGATGAGAAATCCAAGAGAGGTAAAAGAGCATAAGGCACCCAAAATACAATTCACAAGGCATCACGGTGGCATTTCTTAATTCTTTTTTTCCCCCAAAACCTCAAAATTTTCCATGGAAACTCCCTTAGCTTCCTTATTTTGACCAGTTCTTCCTACCTATCTGCTAATCAGGGCAGCACTGTGAGTCAGGTCAGTTGGCTCACACTGCTCAATCTGTCTCCTAGCGTCATCTGCTCTTTGTTTACTGTTTTCATTAATATACAAATAAAAGCGGTGGGTGGCTTTTTGTGTATGGAAAACACAATGGCTACCAAAAAGGTCAATTTTTAGGTACACTTAGTGATTCCGTCCTCTGGTCTGACAGCTGATCCATAGAGCACTGTTGTATCATCACTGTGTATGTTTGTAAGATGGTTTGTAAGATGGTTGTTTGGTGTATGAACTTCACAATAAGCTCAAACTTTTCAAAAGCACTCCACTTCCGGTTAGGCACCAAAAAATTTGTCAGTGCCCTTTTGAAGACTTAGTCCTTATTTTGGTGCCCATACTAGAACTTAGGACTTTTAATAATATGGCTGCATATGTGTGTGTGTGTGTGTGTGTGTGTGTGTGTGGTTTTCTACAGCATACTCATATTCCCTCCCTAACACCTCATTCATAAACTGTCTGCCCATTGTCTCTATTTTATGTCCTGAATAAATATCTTTAATACCTAACAAAGGTTAAACTAAGATATTTTAGCACACATATGCAGCCATATTATTAAAAGTCCTAAGTTCTAGTATGGGCACCACTTCTACAGACACATCTGGCCATTATTTTTTATTCTTTTATTAAAGCTTCTGTATTTTATTACCTTTATCTATAACAGGCCCAGGCAAAATACAGCCCGCGGGCTGGATGAGGCCCGCCAAGCCACCGGATCCAGCCCGCGGAGCCAGTGGGGAACCCCAGACAGACTCCCCTCCTTGCCCCTCAGCCCCACGCACCACTCAGAAATGTGGCTGTGGGGTGCTTTCTCTTTGAGCCCAGGAGGTAGGGGGAAAATTCAGATGCTACTCCCACCCTCAGCACAAGCCCATTGGCTATTTCGAATTAAGTGCTGTATAGACACTTAATTCGAAATAGGGGGCCTCCGGCCCTTCCCAGGGAGCCCTGGTGGGACAACCAGGAAAACTCGTCTGCTCCCCGCAGCCCCGGAGCTCTTAAAGGGGCAGACTCTGGCCACAGTACCTGTGCCAGTTGCAAGCCTGCCAGCACACAGCCAGCAGATCGTGCACCTGGCACAGGATAAGCCAGCAACCCGCTGCCACCCAGCCCTCCACTGCTCCCCAGGACCAGGCTGGCAGCTCCTACGAGCCTGCCAGGGTCCACAAAAGGCAGGCGCCTGCCTGGTCTAGTGTGGAGATCGTGGACTTCATAGAGGTTTGGGGGAAGGTCTCCAATGCCCACGATCTCCGCACTAGACGCGGAGCCCACTAGTCTACAGCCACGTGGCTGCCAGCCTGGCCACCAGAGGCCACATGCGCAGCCAGGAGCAGGTGCGGACTAAAATAAAAGAGCTGCGGCAGGCCTATGCCAGGGGCTCCCAACCAGGGGCTGACCCGGACACCTGCCCACACTACAAGGCCCTGGACCGCATCCTGGGGGGGTCAGATGTTCTGTGCCCTCCTGGTGGTCATTGGCCCTGGGGCAGAGGGCCCTGCCCCTGACACAGGCGAAGAGGAGGAAGAGGAAGAGGACGATGGCCAGGAGCCTATGGAGCCTGCAGGGAGCATGCCTTGCACCCAGGACCCCCAAGCTGTACCAGAGAGCCCATCAGCGGTCTCATCCAAGGCCGGGGAGGCCTCCACATGTGACTGCCATCACGGTCCCCTTATGCGGGGCTGGGGCGGGGAGGGAGAGTCCAGGGACCATGCACGTGGGCCTTGCCGATCACGGAGCAGGTGGCAACCTGTGTATCTGCCATGCCAGCCGGGACATGTGGCCCCAGCTGGGTGTCATGCAGGGGCCCTGGCCTGTTCCCCACACGCGTCTACACGTGAAGGCACATGACAGGCTCCTGACCCCGGGGAGAGACACTGCACACTGCCCTCCCTCCAGATGCTCCCTCTACACAGAGGCAGGGCACATCTCCCCTCCCCCCTCCCCACACCACACTATAGGAAGCACAGGGGCTGCGGTGCAGTCTTGGCCAGCTCACACTCCCGGGGATAGCAGGACGTGATGGTGCGGGTCCAGGTCGGTGAGGCGGACGACTCTGCAAAACAGCACCCTGTTGATGGCCTTGACCATCTGCAGAGAGACACGCAAAACCGAGGGTCAGTGGGGTGCCTGGGTGGCTGGGAGTATTCGTTTCTCACCACTGCCCCACGCCCCACTCTCAGGAGCAACCCCACTGCAATCCTGGCCACTGCGGGCGGTCTGTAGCATGGCTGGGGCAGACCGAACCCTCCCTGGGAGGGCACTTACACCACCTCCTCCCCATTTTCCCTGGGGCAGCCCATCTCCTCCTTGCAGCCCCCCCTCCTGGCCCAGTGGCCGATGAGTGCCGTACCTGCATGAGCACCGCTCTGACAGTGGATCTCCCCACACCAAACTGTTTGCCGATGGATCGGTAGCTATCCGGCGTGGAGAGCTTCCAGAGGGCGATGGCCACCCGCTTGTAGAGGGGAATGGCGGGCCTCATGCGTGTGTCCTGTCGCTGCAGAGCAGGGTCGAGCCACTCACAGAGCTCGAGGAAGGTGTACTTCTTCATCCTGAAGTTCTGGGTCCACTGTTGGTCTCCCCAGCGCTCCAGGACGATGTGGTCCCACCAGTCGCTGCTGGTGTCCAGATGCCAGATGCAGCGGGGCATGCTGGCATCCGGCTGCTGCTCCTCCACGGCCTCCAGGGGGGCGGGCCAAGGGGCTGGCCTGCAGCAGATGGTGCCAGGCAGCCTCCAGCAATTGTTGCCACGCTTGCAGCAACACATTCAACATGAGCACCAGAGTGCCCAGGGGAGGCTCTGGCTCCATGGTGCCGAGTGCTGAGGTGTCCCAAATGAGAGCGACCAAAGTAGCCAGAGAGGAAAACGCTTTGCTGTCCCTCAGCGAGGTAGGCAAGCAAGTGGGAAAGCTGAGAACCGGCTGTCCAGGGGGATCCCTTTAAGCACGAGCCTCAGATTGCCTCAAACAGCAGCCACACAAAGCAACTACTGACCTGATGCCCTGCTGGAACCAGTTTCAGCTGCCCTTAAATGAGATCCAGCGTCCCATCAGTGTGGACGTGCTATTTTGAAATAGCAAAACGCTATTTCGAAATAGTTTTTGTGTGTAGGTGCATTATTTCGAATTAGCTTAATTCGAATTAACTATTTCAAATTAAGTTAACTCGAAATAATGCTGTAGTGTAGACATACCCTTAGATTATTCAGTGCAGTGCAAATTAAAAGTTTGCTGTAAGATAGTTCAAGGAGGAATATGGTAGTTTATTTTTTTAGATTTATAGCCCAGTGCATCTCACACTAAGATCAATTCTGCCATAGACTTCTAAAGGAGCAGGACTGGGCCCCAGTTATAAAAGTACTGTTTATAATTAGTGGTGTATATGTTCACTACTGGCAATTACAAAATGGAATTAAAACTAGGCCATAGGTCCTAAACTGTTTATAGTAGATTCTTCTGTGCTTTTGAAGCAGGTGGACCTAAGGTATCACCTTTGTGAACTTGTGAGTGGTCCTGGTGAGCAGAAGAGTGAAAAAAACAGCCCATTCACAAGGCACTTAGATTGAACTCAGTGGGAATGAAGCACCTCAGGCTATGTCTACACTACACTGATCTATTGGAAAAAGGTATGTAAATTGCACTCCACAATTGGCATACCTTTTTCCAATAGTTTTTTCGGAAGAGGCTTTTCCAAAATTTGGCCCATCTACACTGGGCCAAATTTTGGAAAAACCTCCTCTTTCAGAAGAGCCTTTCTTTCTCGTGGGTGGAAGAAGACAGGGCTTCCGAAAGAACGTGTCTGCTCTTCCGCAAAAAAAGCGGAAGAGCTGACGCATTCCCTGAATGCAGAGAAGTCTGGAAAAAACCCATAGTATAGACATAGCCTAAGTATCTTTATGACTTCAGGCTGTAATGTCTTAGCTGGCCACACGTTTGTACTTCTATCATGCCTCCTTCCTAGGATTTCAGAGCTCTTTACAAACATTATTTATTGTTTGAAGCACATGAAGCTCAGTGAGGTTGGTTCCCTGCTTTGAAGGCAAAACTCGTTGAAACTGCACAGTTATTTTTAACCTGGTTCCACATTGGAATCATGAAAAAATCATAAATCGGTTGCACATTGCTCAAAATCAGGTACTGTGAACCTTGTCCTGAAACCTTAAACCACATGAGTTCTGTTAGGTTTCAAGTTCCATAACTAAAGGTTTATATGGACCTACTACTCATTTAACAATAGGGGGAAATGATCCCTGCCTACAGGAAAAAACACCCAAGGGGATTGGGAAATGCTGTGAGGCTGACCTGGGGGATGTCCCAGGAAATCATCTCTTCTGTGTGTAGCAGTCTGCAGGCCACAGTGTGAGCAATTACTTCAATAAAGTGACTCCAGATTTACACTGGTAATTGAGAGCAGTTTGGACCATTATGTGGCTGAGCTAAAGCTCAATGAAGTCAAGGGGCATTTGCCATTGATTACAATATCATTTGGATCAGGTTCTTTGTTTATTTATACACAAGATAACAATTAAATATCATTCTGAATAGCTGATGTTCAGATTAAGCTACACAGAAACAATCAATTTGCTGTTTAAATTAGAATAATCATGCAGTGCCTACAATACACCTCATCAAGCAAAGTCTGAGCAATTAGCACTTGTGTATTGCTGTACCTTCAAAATCAGGCAACTACAGTAAAGTGAAAAGTGTTTACATAAACTTCCACAATTTTATGTTGCTTGGTTCTTCCACCCTGGGGTTATCCCCCTTGCTATCAGACTCCAAAGCCTAACATGACAATTCCCTGCTGTTACCTACCTACCTACACCTTGCATTGGTACAAGGGCAGCTTTCCACTAGAGGAAGGGGTATATTATGCATTACCTCAGCAAGGTGGCCAGTCTATCATGGAGACTCGAAAGTCCTTGTTGCAATTTGCAATTCCAAATGGCTTCCCTTAGGCACTATTGTCTGCTTTATGAATTAGCTTAAGCAAATTTATAAATGCACTGAAAAGGTTTGATTAAGAGTTCATTAAAAGTGTAATTTACGTAGCGTGGGTGTGTGTTTGTGTGGAATAGCTGCCTTAAAGCAACTCCTTTGGCACCCAGTGTAACTAAAAGGGATTAGTCAACTCTTTCATTTGGAAGCTGTTCTTTTACCTGTCAAATTGGCCTATTCTTGTCTGCGTGGGAGTGGGGGAAGGGAACAATGAATTTTCAGCTCCCTGTTGTAAGGCACTGATTGCCTTAAACTTGAATTAACTGCCAATTGCAAGGAAAGCTCCAGGATTTCCAACTTCTTGCTTCTCCCAGGCTTTCTTGCTGACCCCCTTTCCACAGCTAGGAAAGAGTAGAGCACCTGGTGCATTTTAATGTGGTGTGTTGAATTATGGAGGAGAGGGAGTGACACAGTGCCAACTGAACTATTCAGGAGAGCAGTCTCTGCAGTCTATGGTGGAGGAAGGGGGTATTTGGAGCCCAATCCCACCCATTGCTGAGTACCCCCTGAAAAATGCTACATGCCCTCCACTCCAAATA
The DNA here is from genome assembly GCA_032595735.1 of Pelochelys cantorii. Classification (NCBI taxonomy): domain Eukaryota; kingdom Metazoa; phylum Chordata; order Testudines; family Trionychidae; genus Pelochelys; species Pelochelys cantorii. The sequence goes on from CM064340.1 coordinate 22,375,144, forward strand.
AGCCAATGGGAGTTGTGGATGCTCAGCAACACATAATATCAGACCCTTGATTTTAAGCTTTTTGGGAAAGGGATTTAGTTCCAGACCCTCAACGGGAGTTTGGAGCCTAAATAACATTGAAGATCTAGGCCTTAGTCTATAGCCCTGTCTGTACACAATGCGGTACGATGTTAGTGTTATACAAATAAAATAAAGGAGGGATGCTCCCTGGCTTCAGTGTGGAGCCCTCACCAACACTTCATCATTTTAAATAGTAACACCCTCAGCAATTAAATGGTCAGCCACATTCCTATAAGGAAATTGATTAATAACAACATCTGCAGGAGCCAGGAGCATGCAGTAGCACTGAGAGTTGCTGTAGCTCAGCTGTGCCCTCTACAGGCGTGTGCCACAGTAATCAGTGGGAATTATTCTCAGGGTACGTCTAGACTGCAAGGCTATTTCAGGATACCAGAGGTATCCCAAAATAGCTACCCCATGTCCAAGAAACGTGTCTGCTATTTCACAATAATTTTCGAAATAACGGACATGCTATTTCAGCATCCCTCATTCCATGAGGAATAAGGGATGTCTTGAAATAATGCTTTATTTAGAAATTTGGCACCAGGTAGATGTTGCAAATTTTGAAATAGCCTATTTTGAAATAAAATCAAAATAAGATACTCAATTTGCTTAGATACTTGAAATTGCATATCTTATTTTAATTTTAGAGTACAGTCTAAACGTACCCTTAGAGACCTCTGGAGACATGAGAACATTTGGCTAAGCAAAATACAAATACTTGTGTGCTTCCAAAAATCCCACATGGGCACTTCTACCAAAATTACAGAGTTAACCCCATTCCTCAAATGATGATAAATTCTGTTTGGACACAACAGCAAGCAGCAAGATTCTGTTTTAACACACAATTTCCCCATAACAGGCTGGACTAAAAGTAAGTCCTGTGGTGACACTAGCATCCATGGAAATGGAAATGAATTCCTTGCAGCATTTGCCATGCTTCTTGTGAGAAATATTAACACACTGCTGCAAGGTGCAGTGAATTTACTGGTGAGAGATCATGGCTGCACTTAAATTTAATTAGAATTGCTAGTGTATTAATTAGAATTTCAGTTTAGTCTCAGACTTCACCTAGATCAATTCACATTCAGCTGCATAATACAAACAGGCAGGGAAAGTTTATTTTTATTTACATTTCAGAGGTTTGAGGCAAATATTAGTTCCAGAGTGTGACAAGCACTGAGTGTGCAGACAACACTGTGCCACCTCCGAGAGCAGAGTGACCCATAAAAAAGGAAGTGCCTGGAGGAAAGCAACATTGTAATCTTCAGCATTAAATGTAAAAGATAAACATGACTAGCTGAGCAAATCTATTCACAGTTTCTCTCCAGCTAGCTGTAATTTTCTGGTCTCTTCTCTTTCTATAGATATCATGCATCTCAGTTATTTTCCTTCTGATTTCTATTCTTTACTCTTTTTTTCTATTTAGCATTTGCTATATTCTATTTTTTCTTACTGTTGCTTTCCAACTTTAGCTCTTTGTTGGTTTTCTAATGTGTTAGCTAGTGCTCATATAGCACAAACGCCAACTACTGCTGTTAGGTTATGGAATTACTCCCGTAGGCTATGTCTACACTACGCAGAAGATTAACATTGCCACGGTCAATCTTCTGGGGTTTGATTTAAGGGGTCTAGTGAAGACCCGCTAAATCAAATTCAGAGGGTGCCCCCATCGGCACCGGTACTCCTGCATCTCATGAGGCGTAAGTGAAGCATTTGAATGGCTTTCGCTGTGTGGAAAGTGCGGATATTCAATTTAAGATAAGTCGATTCCAGCTACGTAATTAACATAGCTAGCATTGCGTATCTTAATTTAACCTTCCTCTGTAGTGTAGACCAGGCCTTAGAGTTGTAGAATCCTGAGTTCTCTCTTCAATGATTATCTATGCTCGATGAGTTGGTTGCTGTTGGTTCTTCCATCTTGACTGCACCTACTTACAGTGTTTTTACACAAGCGGGTTTTGTACATTTTAGCGAATGGGGGCTTATCACCCTTGTTTGGGTGGAGAGGATGGAAAACTGGGAGAAAAGCCACTGGTGAGGCATTGCCTTTCTGCTCTCCGACCTGACAGACGATCCTTCGCAATCAGCTGTTCTCCTTATTTGCATGGAGATGCGAGGGACTTTCCATAGCATATACCTCTCCCTGTGCAACATTAACGAGTCAGCTAGTGATGCTCTTCTCCTTGTAACATACATGCTTTTTCCCACTGCTATATGAATCCTGCAGTGCTGCCTGGCAGGCAAGGAGCTGTGAACTAGTGCAGGGCCAGAGCCTCTATAGCAGTGTTTCTTAAACTTTTTAAGACCGAGGAACACCAACCAATAATTTTTTTTATGAGAAACACCAAGGATTTTTTGTTAAGCAAAAAAAAAAAAAAAGGTAGCCTGCCCCTTTAAGGGCAGCCATTTTGAACTCTGTTGTTCTCCGCGGCACACCTTCGACTGCCTCACGGCACACCAGTGTGCCACGGAACACTGCTCTATAGATTCTTCATAAGCTCAATAGACCCTGCTGGTTTGAGGGCCAGCCTCATAGGAAGAGACAATCCACAGCTTTGAAAAGGTGAATCCATCTAGGTGAATTCTGAGCGAGGTCTGAGTAGCTTCTTGGTATGAAGCACTGTCCTGTATGCTCACTCAGCACATACCTAATGAAACTGAGCCTGATGTACAAGGAGGCGTGCTGTGTAACTACTAACTAAGAGCTAAATTTGGACTTGTGTCAACCTGAAGCACACAGAGACATGGCTCTGAATATTGCTGCTCTGGGACATTCTGCCTGCACAGGACAATTACAAACACATGATACAAGGAATGCAAGAGGCCACTTGCTGTAAAATGTATCGTGTGTCTCTCCTCCTCCATATCTGCCAGTGGCTACTGTCACTGGATGATGTCCTAAGAGAGACAGCTTCAGGATAAATGTCAATAGAGGCCTTCACCTCTAGGCTCAGATCCAACCCATGTTAGTAGGTGACTGAAGATGAGCTTGCTTAGTGGCCTAGGTAAAAGCATTTCAAGTGTGTCTTTAGTGGATAGGTGAGCTCATGACAAACATCCCTACTGTTGCCATTATTTAGATTCCCTTCTTAGCAGTATCAGTAGGCAGACCCTGGACTGAATGGGTCATAATGACTGAAATATCATTTTAACTCTTTGGTGGTTCCTCCAACAGGGAATACAGTAGGGGAAACATGCACTGCCTTCCCTGGTCTGTGAATAAACAGACGATCAGCGAGGCCAACAGCCATTGGGGGCCCAGGAGCAAGGTGTGGGAAGAGTCAACTCCATGCCCTGGAGCTTCAGGCAGAAGGAGTGCGGCCGAGGGCATCAGTCCTTAGCACCACCTGGAGCATGCTCTTGGGCCCTCCCCCTCAGCCCTCAGAGCCACGCAGAGTGGCAGAGCAGCATTCCCACGGCAATTCAAAAGGGCCTGGGGCTCCAGCTGCCACTTCTGGCATAGTAGCAGCGGCCAGAAACTTCAGTCCCCTATGAAATGTTGTGCCCCTGTGCAATTGCCCCCTTTGCCTCCCACCCCGTTCAGGCCTGCAGAGGATACCCACTCATCAATGCTTTCAAATTGCATGTGTATTAAAAACACAGCAAAAATAAAATAAAAATCCAAACCAACATGATGGGAGTACACCTCCTTACCCTGAGATACAGCTGAGCTAAGTGAGTGTGATTAGCATTGCAATCGACACGACAAAGTTTATTTTCCATTCTCTAATTTAAAAAAATAAGTTAGTTGATACTAGAAGTAGGAAGAAAGAGTGTGAGGTTCTGAATGAAAGGCTCAACATGCTAATGCACTGAAGAGCTGTTCCTCAGTGTGAAATGGTACCCCCCCCATAATATACCCAGTGAGTGAGATTAGAGGAAACTGCTTTTGAAGAGCTTTGTGTCAGAGCTAAAGCTGCTATTGGGATGCTCTCAGTTCTATAGAATCCACTCAGTTTTTCTACATCTGCAAAACATTGTCGAGAGGAATGCATATGAAACCTCTCCACCGTCTTAGCCCTACTTCATTGGCCCCTTTGTGGACCTGTACCACATTATTTTCATGAGAAGCAATATCAGGATGGTTTCAAATGATTTGTTAAAATCAGATGTTCAGATGTGGTAAATAAGGGCAGACTATAACTCATGTTTCCCTTAATGTAATTTAATTTAAACTTAATTTAATTTAAACCAGTAATTTAAACTGGTATTTTAAAGTGGTCTTGGGGGTTAGGTGCCCAAATGCCACTGAAATTTACTATGAATTGTGATCCTAATTCCATTAGGCTAAACATTTGATTCTAGGGGTGTAATGCTGCTTCTCTAGATAGCCACATCTGGAGATAATTCATCCTCTGTGTACCTAGGTTCCAGGAGCCAGTAAGAGCAAAGAGAGTGAACAATGGATCCGGAAGTAGGTAGTTCCCTGGTTTCAATACTTTAATAAAAGGGATGCATAGGAACCCTCAGTTAAGCACATGTGAAGGATTTGTTTTCTGCCAACCCATAGTGGCTCACCCATGCAAAGCCTTTTGTTTAGCAATAATGCAAAGCACTAGCTACTGGCCTGCCATCTCCTGTCAATATTTAACTTTTAACAACTGATGCAGTGACTATTAATTTGGCAATGCAGGGTCTAGATGGTTCCTTCTATGATTCCCCTGTGGGGAAGGTGTTTATTTAGCAGGTTTAATGTTTGAGATTGACTACTCTTTTATTTTAATTTTAGTTTAGTTTATAAAAATTAGACATGTGATAGGAAATGCCTTCATGCTTCCACTCTGAGGACAGCATGGGCACAAGAGAAATGTGATCACACTGAACTCTTTGTGGCTAAAGCCTTCCTGAGCATGAAGATGCATGTGCACACACCAATCCAACAGCCAGAGGGTAGCTAGCTCTAGCACATATGACAGCTAAGCCTGTGTTTGTATGATGTAAATTGCTTGGGGCCTAGGTCAGGAAAAGATCTGTGGTCATCACTTTCTTATGCCACTTTTACCAAACCCCTTCTTGGCTTTGTCCATTGTTAGTGAGACTCCTTCCATTTTCTTGTCCTTTTCTAATAAAAATAAATTACAGTAAAGAAAACTATTTTGTCTTTTGTACCACATCCTCACTTTTTGCACTGCTCCATTACAAGGTCCATTTTATAAAAATAGATTCTTGATTTATGCGTGCTAAATTAGCTGTGTGTGGGTGCTAATAAATTACTACACTTGCATTCAGTCATACAATTGTGTGTGTATAACTCACAGAAAGTTATAGAGTGACTGGTTTTGTGCCTGGCTGTACAGTCATATGCATGCATGCAAACACAGGCACAGAGAGGCACACACATCCCACTGATAAGTTGAAGGGCTTATTTTTTAAATGGAGCCTTATATTGCACTAATTTTTGGCTGATGGGAGATGTTTGCTATTTTTCTTTAAATGATTTCATATGAACAAACTTTGCTGCCTCTTTTCCTCCAAATCTACCACCATTGAGCAAAATAATTTAATCTTTAAGAAATGTCCAGGCCTAAAATAAGCTACTGCATTTTTTTCATGTTCTGTTGTTCTCCCTTCCACTGTTGAATATCCTGCATATATCTAGTTGAAACTACCCTTGCCGATGACTGACTCAGAAAAAAAGAATACCACGGATTTCCATTTTTAAATCATGCTATCAGCATAAAATTAACTTTCTAGGTGCAAAGAATGAAGCAATAAAGAAGAAAAAGTCTATAATATATAAGCACCTGGGGAGTTGTAATCCTTCTTACACCTTAGATGATGATCTGGTGACTGTGAATTATGATTTCCTGATGGCTTTGAGTCATTTTTCATGAAGGAGTTCAATATCAAATAGAAGATGTGAGACAGTGAAGCCTACGCCCTCCATGGTTTCTCCTGTGGGATCTGACACTTGAGCCGAGCAAAAGATTCTTGATCCATGCCTTAGTGAGAGATGAAACATGACAATTTGCGCTTGTCTAGGGGGTGGAAATTTCAGCCTCAACCCCCAGTATTTAATCCCATTCATACCCTAAAATATGCGGACATAGACTTGGTTAGCCAAGTGTTTTCAAAGAAGGCACGTGGACACATAGAGCACTTCAACCTTCATAGGAGATTTTAGCTTTGTGGATAAATGGAGCTCTCCAGTCATGCAAACACATTTATTGCCATCTCATCACCCACATCGTCTCTCTTCCAGCCACTTGCTGCCAGTTAACACTTCTGCACAGTGATTTCCTCCAATGCTAGCTCACCTCATTATCTTCTTTAACTGGATCTCCAAAACGTTAGGCTGCTGAGAGCTATGCGAGCCCTAATGAGTGCCAAAGCAGGGTCTGGTGCTGACAAAGCAGAACATTGTGCTGTTAGCACTGGGCCCCTGCTCTCTAGCGAGAGAGAGGGATGCAGCTAACAAAGATAATTCCAAGGAAGATCAATGTGAACTAGTGGCATGGAGTCATAAATGTCATAGAAATACATTGATTCAATCACAAAGAGCCAGATTCCAAAAGCAGATTATTTCAGGTGACAATATTCAAGGCATGAGGTATTTCTCAGTGTTAAGTGGAAGCTTGTGGAAAAACATTGTTAGGAAAGTTTTTTGCAGCTCTAACTCTGTGCCTACATCTACACTGTAGGCTTTTTGCGCAAGAACAGCTGTTCTACACTGTCTACACTGCACGCATGTTCTTGCGCAAGTAAATTTACAGTACAGCGTTGGAAAACAGGGCTTCTTCTGGAAGAGTTATTCCTCTCCCCATGAGGAATAAGCCCTCTTGCGCAAGAGCTCTTCCACAAGAAGGCGTGTAGACGGGCAACATGATTTTCTTGTGCAAGAAACCCCTATGGCTAAAATGGCCATCAGAGCTTTTTTGCGCAAGAGAGTGTCCACACTGCCATGGACGCTCTTGAGCAAAAGCAAATCTCTTGCGCAAAAGCACATGGCAGTGTAGACGCACTCTTGTGGAAGACCTTTTGCACAAGAACTCTTGCGCAAAACAGTTCTTCTGCAAGAAGCCTGCAGTGTAGACATAGCATAAGGGTATCCCAATATAATCCAGAGAAAACTCTGATGTGGAACAGCTGCAGGAGAGATCAGGCCTGTGTGTTTCAAGCATTTTCAGAATATATTAGTTTTTAGAGTTGTAAGTGAGCTGTATGATTGAACTAATGAAGACAGGTGCAAGCCAGAGACACAGGAGCCCAACCTGGAAATGGATTTAGGAAATCTCAAAGTCTGGGGAATGTTCAGCTCCAGGGTTAGAGTCTGGCACATTATGGTGTTAGGAGCCAATTGCAAGATTTTGGAATCAGCTCCAATGTTATTGTTTGTGGTTGTTCAGATCTGAGGTTTTTTAGCTTAGAGCTATCTCCACAAGCTAGTTGAGTCACGAACAAACTCTTTCCTTAAAAGAAAAAGTGGCCTGATCTTTAAACATGACCCCTTTCTAACACCCGCATGTTAAACAAATTATCAGCTTTAGATGTGTAATGACCTACCCACAAAACTGGAGGCTGAATTGAGAGCCCTATAATATCTGACTGTAAACAGTATTCTTTCCTTAGTGTAAAGCAAAGTGTCTGATCAGCTAAACTTAACTCTGAATGCCATTAGGTTGGTTTGTTTAGACTCAATACATCCAATCAATAACTCTCTGCTCATAAAGAGCACTTACAAAGGTGCTGAATAAAGTAAGAAACCAAGCTCCATTTTTCTGTTCCATTTCAGATACACAGAAAAACCATGAGAGCATCCATGTTAATGTCAAACTAAACCCTGGGAAAAAACCACAGTGGAGCTTTTAAAAAATGATCAATAAATGCTCGCAATAACCAGGTACACATGTCCTTGTACTGCCCTATGACTCTCTCATCACCTAGACTTTGAACAAAATTTGAGCCAGAAAGATGAATAAATTAAGCTCCAGCCACTGAATTTCCTCCTTGTAATAATTCAGAAGGATTGATCTGGGCACCAAACCCTAGGCATCTTTGAAAATCCCAGCTATAATATTTTTCTTTAAAAAATCATTGCTTGAAATATCCTTTTTCTCATCAGTGCATATTAGCACCCATAGAAGCATTCACTATTTGTGTATGATATATCCCTCTCTGTATGTCCTGAATAGCAACAAAGGTAGAGAATGCAGGGCCAGATTTTTACCCTAAAGATGTAGATTTGCACCTAGTGAGATTTGCAAAAGGGCCTAGGTGCCAAACTCCCATGACTTATTTTTTAAGGTGCAAGATCTTAAAATCTATCACACGGCTAATAATGAAGGCTGTATAACATTAGAAGGATAAGATCCTAAAATCCAAAGTACATGGCATTGCAAAATTAGATACTTTAATATAGTCACTGGAGATGTTTTCACATCCAGTCCTGGACTGCATATAGTAAATTCTGGAGTTTAGACAACTCTAATTTTTTTTCCTGGTGTGCTATTGCAGTTTTGTCTCATATGACCACTGTTACCATTCAGGGCTAAAACATACTTAAACATATTAAAGAGCCCCAAACAGGTCTTTAATGTGTTTCCTGTTGCTCTTTGCAGCACATAATGTTAAAACACTGTGTGGTTTAATATTAACCAGTCAAAGTTAACAAATCTGGCTGCTTTTACTATGTTATTAACCAATGAAGCCATCAACTTGCACTAAGTTATTAACTTACTTGCTCTGAGAATAATATGTAGATACCGATATAGATGTATAGAAGGTAAATATTTCCCCTATTATATTGCTTAAATGTGAATAGTACTGTAGTAAATGAAATGATGAATTCACACTTTTGTGGCTCTTTTGGGTGATGCTGATTGATAATTTGACTGTGAACTACTGAAGTCTGAGGATCACTGCTATAGAACATTAATACAGATGACTCAAAACATCAATCAAACCAGTGAAATTCATTTAGGTTCATATTCAAAATCCTGTGTCAATATTTTGATGGCTTTATTTTTTCTTGTTGCTGGTTCTGGGGCAGGAGATTCATTTCTGGGCCTGACCAAGTCATGACTTTGTTTGGATCTTTAATTCTCCCTTGTTTTTCATCAGAATTTCATAACCATGGCATCTGAGAGGAACGCCATGTTCAGAGGTCAATCAACAGGGCCCAAACCCTGAGCAACTAGTCAAGGACATTGTTTGGAAGTGGCCTGACTGGATTGTCCACCAAAGCAACCCACTCAGGCCATCTCCAAACAATGAGTTGAATTCACCAATCTGTTGCTGCTGGTTTGTGCTACAAAGCAGCCACAAAGGTGGTTTAGCCACAAAGTCAAACTGGGAATACAGTCTCCAGTAGAGCTGGCTGGGAATTTTTATACAAAACCATTTTTTTTTAAATCAGAAAATGATGATTTGTCAAAACCAAAACTTTGCATGGGAAAGGATCAGTTTTAATGAATTTCTTGCCTGGAAAAAAATTAGAAAAGAAAAAAGGGTTTGAAGTTATCACCATGGGTGTGTCTAGACTACAGGGTTTTGTTGACAAAAGTGGCCTTTTGTTGACAAAACTACACCTGCGTCTACACTACCACCGAGTTCCGTCGACAGTAAGTTGACAGAACGCGGCAGTTTTGTCGATGGCGGTAAACCTCATTCTACGAAGAATAAAGCCTTTGTCGACAGAGTTATGTTGACAAAAGGTAAGTGTGGACGCGGGGGAGAATTTATGTCGATAATAAAGGCCTCCAGGAAGAAGCCCTGGTGGACACTCCTGCCACAGCTTTCAACTCTATTCTTCCTGCCTGCAGCCATCTTTAAAAGGCACAGGCACCCAGGATTACCATTCTGGCAGCAAGCCACCTCCAGCCAGGATCCTGACTGCACAGCTCTTCCTGGTAGGGACACTTGGGAGACATGTCTCAGGGACAAACCCCCCAAGAACCCCCTGACCCCGCCAGGGACACATCCCCCCTGGAAGCCAGGGGCACCAAACGCCGGGCACCCTCCTGGTCTGGGCCCGAGATCAAAGCCCTGTTGGAGCTGTGGTCCGAGGAGGAGGCTCTTCAGGTCCCACAGTCCAGGCGCAGGAATGCAGACATTTACAGCCGAATGGCTGATGGCCTGGCAAGACAAGGCCACCACCCTCGCACCGTACTGCAGGTCAGAGCCAAGGTCAAGGAGCTGCGACAGGGGTATGTCAGGGCCTGTGAGCGCAGCTCCTGCTCCGGGGAAACGGCACACCACTGTGCCTACTGTGAGGACCTGGACCGGATCTTGGGGGCAGGGGAACCCCTGCCTCCCGAGAGGCTTGTGGAGTCAGGCTTGGAGATCCCTGTGCAGCAGCGGCCGCAACTCCAGGCAGACGACCAGGAGCTCCAAGAGGAGAAGGAGGAGGATGAAGACAGCACCCAGAGCACCCAGGAGCCAGACGCCCACAGTGAGGAGGCCTCCCAGACAGGACTCAATGAACCGCAGGATGGAGGCAGAGGCAGAGTGGCGCAGGCGCTTGCTCGTAGAATTTGTCCAGCAGTGCACTGACATTTGTGCTGTGATCCAGGAGGCCATGGCCTTCCCCAGTCCTGTGCCTGGTCCTGCTCCTCCTGCTCAGCCTGCTCCCCCCTCAGTCCCTGCCTCCCCCTCAGCCCCTGACCCCCCCTGAGCCCCTGCCATCCCAGACTCAGCTACAGCCCCACCTCCTGCCCAGCTCCCTACTGTCCCAGCCCTCAGGAGCACCCGTCTCCGATCTGGCCTCCGCAGCCAAGGTGGCAGGGGCTCTTCATCCTAGGCGGCACCCTCAGCTGTGGGCCTCCCTTCCCCCTTCCAGGTTGACATCCCCTCTACCCCCTGTGAAAGTCATTGAGGGAAGCACTTTATTTTGTTAACAAAAACAATTTATTTTTCTGAATACAAGAGTTTTATAGTTTTGTAACAAATCCACAGTGAAGTAAACTGTACACATTTTTTTTCAACAACACCTGTCTCTGTTCTCAGTGTGATTGTGTGCAGTGTGAATGTGGGGCCGGGAGGGGTTCTGGGGAGGAAGGCACTGAGGGCATGGGCCTATCCCACAATTGGAAGGCCCCGGGCACAATCATTGGCCTCCTTGTGAGAACTGCTCCTGCAGGCTTCTCGGATTTGCAATCCTGACTGGTGGGCTTGCCGGATGGCAGCTGTCCGGGGCTGCTCAAAGTGCCTGTGTCCCCCACGCAGGGAGGAAGGCCTCCCCTTTCCTCTCCACCTGGTTGTGCAGCACACAGCACGCTGCAACCACATCGGGGCTGTTGTGTTCCCTCATGTCCAGCCGAGTGAGCAGGAATCTAAATCTGCCCTTCAGCTGGCCAAAGGCACACTCCACCTGGAAGCGAGCCCAATTCAGGTGGGAGTTAAACAGTTCCCTGCTCACATCCACGTGGCTGGTGTAGGGCTTCATGAGCCAGGGCATAAGGGGTAGGCCACGTTGGCCATGATGCACGTTGGCATCTGCACATCCCCGACTGCATAGTTCCTCTCCAGGAAAAATGCCCAGCGTGAAGCCTGTGGTACAAGTATGAGTTCCGAAATATGTGGGCATTGTGTGCCCAGCCTGACCACCCGACACAAATGTCTGTGAACTGTCCCCGGTGGTCGACCAGGGCCTGCAGCACCATTGAAAAGTAGCCTTTTCTATTAATATACTGTGCTGCCCGATGGGGTGGTGCGCAGATCAGGATGTGAGTCCCGTTGAGTGCTCCACCGCAGTTCGGAAAACCCAGCCCCGCAAATCCGGCCAAGATGTTCTCCAGTCTCCTCTCCATGAATAAGTTCAGGGGCAAGGGCAATAGGGCTTCAGCCTGAGTGGGGGGCTCAAAGCTGGGCTCTGAATCCAGCTCTGCTGCAAACGTCATGATGCTCTCATGAGCATTCAGCAGAACTTTCAGTATGACGGTGTGAGGCCATTGCCTGCCCAGGGGCAGCTCAGGCTCATGCTTCACAAAAGTGAAAAGCAAAAAACCAAACCTGAAAATAAACTGCTATGGTGTCCGAAGAAGCAGGGCAACCAGAGCAAAACTGCAGCAGCTTTGTTTTCCCTCTAGGAGGTAGGCAAGCCAGAAGCAGGAGCAGAGCAACGGCTGTCCAGGAGGATCCCTTTAAGCACATGTGTCTGCAGAGAGCATGCAGCGGTGCTTGGGCTTTAAGGCTGCCCCTGTGACCTTCCAGAAGCACTTCCAGGTGCCTTCTTTTGTCGACAGAGCGTCCGGCAGTCTGGACGCTCTTTGTTGACAAAGCGGATCACTTTTTCGATCCGTGTTATGCAGTTTAGACGCTCTTTGTCGACAGAGGCTTTGTCGACACTTTCTGTCGACAAACCCTCTGTCGACAAAAGCCTGTAGTCTAGATGTACCCCAGGATTCATTTCAATGTTGTCTAAAAGAAACATGTCAGTTTTCCAAATTGAAATGATTTCTCTGTTTAAAGATTTAAAGTAGTTTCACTTTGACTATGTCTACACTGCATGCTTATTTTGAAATAACTTGTTATTTTGAAATAACAGAGTGCATGTCTACACAGCAAGCCTGTTATTTCGAAATAATTTTGAAATAACAGGCTTCTTACTCTGACTTCTGTAACCCTCATTTCACGAGGAGTAAGGGAAGTCCGAAGGAAGAGTGTTCTTCATTCGACTTCCTGCTGTGTGGACCGCACCAAAAGCCAAGTTAAGCTACTTCGATTTCAGCTATGCAATTAACATAGCTGGAGTTGAATATCTTAACTTGACTTTAGCCCACAGCGTAGACGTACCCATTGGCGACAGAATTCAGATCCACATATTGAGCACTCTGGAGCTGTGACATTTGGATTCAGATTCAGGTTTGAATTCCGACCCCACCAATTTCCCAACATTCGAGGAAGTTCAGAGAATAATTTATTATATAACTTCCTAGGTGTGTATGTCAGAGGAAATAGAAAGATAAGATCCATGCCACCAAGATCTTCCCAAAATATATATTAGCAAAATATTTTAATTGATCCACGTATGCCTAAATGATGGAAAGATGGATCATCCTGTTAGCCCTCAAAGCTCCAAATCCATTTATACAATTGCAGTGCACATTGTTTGTATTTGTAAAGGATAAAGCATTGATCTCTACTGCACCCATCAGACAGATATTTAATCTGTCTTTAATTTATCTCCCTGTAGGCCTCATTACAGGGGGAAAGATGTAAAGCTCTCTCTAAACCAGGAAGAAAAGGTGCCCTTAATTATGCAACAGCTGCCTAGTTTGAAAGCCACTGGACATGAAAGATTCCCAGTGTATCAAAGTCACAGAAAAACCTGGGCAAAATATCCTGGCTCTGAGCTATTGTGAAAACAAAGGGCTCAGTTTTCCTTTTCTGCCTGTAGGCAGGTCCACTCTCATTGGGCTGCCAATGGTGGGTCAGAATCTACATAGAAATTTTATGAAGAACCTGTGATAGACCCCACCCGCAAAGCTTTATGAAATGGACTTATGGACACAAATATGCATTACTCAAAGATGCTGTGGACAAATGGTCTCATGTAATCTGTCAATCTTAATGTCATAATCCGCTGGGTCTGTATATCTTATTTTGGTGAATGTATCATTCTTGGGTGTAAAGTTAGTTATAAGCAGTATGAAATGGTTTATGGTTTTAAAAGTGCAAAGGAAACCATCAAGGGTGTTTCCCTCAAGGTCTGATCATCAGTAAACAGCCTCGTTTGTCCTTTAAGTCTTAGCAGTGATTGGTTCTAGGAAGTCAGGTGACCCCCTCAACTGGTAGAGTCTGACCAGCTGTGATTTTTCCATGTAAGGGTAGAATGTAGAAACGGAATTCCTGCCCAAAGGTGGAATCTGTAAAACAATGCGTAGCTATCAGTTTCTTTGTCTTTGGCTGGCATGACACTCCCAACAAAGTGAACCAGAGATCCTGGGGAGAGGAACTTCCCTGGTTTGGAGGCTTAGTTGGAATAAGAACAATTTTAGCGTGAATTTGTACAGAGCTGGCCCGAGCCATTCTTGTGCCCCGGGAGCGCGGTGCCGACCCTGGGCGCGCGGCGCATGCGCAGCCCCACCCCCGCCCAGCCCAGCAGCACCATGTGGCGCCCCGGGCTATTGCCCGGTCAGCCCGTGGCTTGGGCCGGCTCTGAGTTTGTAATAAGTTTGTACTGCGGTTTTAGTGTTAGAATTAGCTAAGCGTTTTCTGTTATTTTAAATTTGTAGTCTGCTTTGCTCTGCCTGTTTTCACTTACAACCTCTTAAATCCTACTGCTTGTACTTAATAAAATCACTTTTATTTACTATCAAGCCCAGTGTAAATAATTGTTACCTAGGGGAGCAATCAGTGTGCACATCCTCCTTCCATTGTTAAAGGGGGCTTACCTAAATAATTCATTTGGGGGTCTGATCCCATTTGGGGAGTGGTAGCCCATGAAGCTGGGCCCAAAACTGCATCTTCCTTGGACCTGAAGTGCTTCAGTGTCTGTATTGCTCCTCTGGGTGTGGGGGCGGGGGGGGGGGAGAGAGGGGGAGGGCGGGGAGGGCAGTGATCTCAGCTCTATGCCTTGGCTGGAGGAGACCAGCAGATCTGGCCCCGCAGGACCGGGTAGTGGGAAGCCCCAGAGAACAAGAAGGTGATTGTCAGTGGCTTTGTCAGCACTCTGGGAAGCCCCACCCCCCAATGGGTCTTCTGTAACTGCACCCTCTCACAGCACCTTAAAGTGGCAAATGCCATGCAGATTATGCATGTAATTCTGCACCAGTAATGTGCATGGAAATAGTACAGGTTGAACCTTCCTGATCTGGTACCTTCGGGACTGACTAGTCCCAGACGAGGGATTTTGCTGGAACAGGGGAGGTCATTTCTGGCCCCTCCTGCTTCTGGTCCACCCCCTGTCCTGCCTCCTACCTAGGGAGGTTGTGGAACCTCCATCTCTGGAGATATTTAAGAGCAGTTTAGACAGACATCTATCAGGGATGGTCTAGACAGTTCTGGGTCCTGCCATGAGGGCAGGGGACTGGATTCGATGACCTCTTGAGGTCCCTTCCAGTTCTAGTGTTCTATGATTCTATGATTCTATTCCTGGCTCCCCTAGGCAGTCCAAATGGGTTGTGTGCTGGGCTTCCCACCTCATCTCTCCCTGCACAGCCCAGCTGAGCCGCATGCCGGTTCCCACAGTCCAGCTGAGCCACACGCCCAGCTTCCTGGCTCCTGCCCTTCCCATGCCCCCCAGCTGAGCTGGGTGCCTGGCTTCCCAGGTCCTGTGGCCCCACCCTTTAGCCCCCCTATCTCCTGCAGTGTGGGGGGACTCTGATCCCAGAGCAGAGAGTTCCAATGTAGAGAGGTGTAACCTGTACCATTAATTTCAATGGGGGCCAGAGCAGGCTGTGTGGGAGCAATCTTTCTCCTAGTCTAAGTGAATATATGGTATTTCTTACAGCACCAACCGGTGGCTCTGGGAAAGAATAATACAAAGGATTCAATAATAGAATATCACATATCAACTATACTGCCTATCACTTTGAGGAATGAGACAGTTCATTCATTAATGTTCTTTTTATTTTCTGAATAGTGCCCAGATCATACCAAAATACCACAGTGAATGTTGTGCAGAGAGAGTCTGAGAAATCATCAGATGGATTCTCTATACCTCAGCAGTCCTAACGAGAACTTGAAAAGTTCACAGTAACCCATCTTAATTTCCTTTCGCAGTGGAGTGCCTCTAGAACATTATTTGGCCGAAGCAACTTAGCAACTAAACATACCCCCTTGCACTGTCTATCAAGCTCCTTTTTGTTTGTTTTTTGAGACTGGTGTATATTTAGGAAGCACATTGGTACCCGCAGGTCACCTATCTGGAGAGAATCATCTTGTCACATTACATCTCTGCTCTCTTTTCAGCATCATTCTGATTACTGTAATTTGATTGCATCGGCGCTCAGTGATAGAAGATGCATATAAGCACAGACATGTTTTGACAGCGAGGTTTGGATGCAAACAGGAACAGTTTGGAATGAGAAAAACAAAACTCAGAGACAGCTAGAAGTAATGATGAAGAAGCCCAGCCATACAGGTGTTTTGTCTGATAGCAAACACTAAGGCTATGTCTAGATTACATCCCTCTGTCACCCATGAGGTTTACAAGATCTTTCAGGAAAGCCTGCTGTTTTCGAAAGAACTGCATCTAGACCACTGTTTTACTTTCAAAATGGCACTTTTTCGAAAGAGCACCATGATGCGATTATGCAGATGAAGCACGGGATATTTAAATCCCCGCTTCATTTGTACTTTCAAAGTGCCTCATTTACATCCCTCAGTCGACATACGTAGCCTAAGGGAAATATCCCATCAAAGTACAAAGATTTAAACAGGCAATTTACTCTTCTAGAGATAATATGCCTATTGAATCCTGGGTTATGAAGAAAATAGAGACTGCAATGTGGACTCCTTATTCTTTTCCCAAAATATAGAGTTTTCCTGAGGTTCAGATAGGAAAGGAATGTAGGGTTCATCCAGGCCCACCTACAGGGAAGGGGAAGCAAAAGGGGGAAGTGGCCTGAGAGCCTGGCGATTCTAAGGGACCTGGGGCTCCCAGCCTCTGCCACTGCTGCAGCAGCGGCTGGAGTCCCGGGCTCATTTGAATTGTTGCCAGAGCACTGGAGTGCCAGTCTGGGTACTCCACAGGGCTCAAAGGGCTGGGGAAGGGTCCTAACTCTGCAGCTCAGGTGGCACGGAGGGCTTGGCTGCCTGTGGCCCCACCCCTTCTGCCTGAGACCCTGTCCCTTTCAGGGGCATGGAGCTGTCTTCCCTAGGGTTGCCAGATGCTTTAACAAAAAATACCGAATCCCCCCCCCCCAAAAGAAAAACACTGGGAAAAAATTCTGGTGAGGAAAAAAAAGGGGGAGACCAAAGTTGTTAAGCAAAAAAAAAAAAAGTGCTGTGCCTTTAAATGGCCCCATGCTCAGCTCCCCAAATCCCAGTGCACTCACCCCTCCCCCAGAGCCAGGCGCCCCTAGCACCACCCATCCCAATGCACTCAGCCCTGCCTCGGAGCCAGTCCCCCCACAGCATCCCCTATCCCAGTGCACTCATTCCTCCCCCTGAGCCAGGCATCCCCAGCGACGGGAGCACCCCACCCCAATCAAATCCCCATTCCCCCCGCTCCTGCAGAGCCAGGCACTGGAGGAATGGGACAGCCAGGTAAGGAAATCTTACTTTTAAAGTCTCCACTCCTGCCACCCGGCCCGGCTGCCTCGGCTCACAGTGTGTAGAGGGGGGCATCACGTGGCCACTTCATTTTAATAGGAATAAAGCCTATTCTGAACTAGCTATTTCGAAACAGGGCATGTGTAGACAGGGCACCTAGAGTTATTTCAAATTAAGTGGCCTCCAGAGCTTCCCTCAGGTGCCCTGCTGGCCACTCGTCCACACCCATCAGAACTCTATAGTTCCCCTTCCCCTACAGCCCTTAAAGCTGCAACCAGGGTATGTCTAGACTACATGCCTCTGCCAACAGATGCATGTAAATTAGACTACCCAACATAGTCAATGAAGCGGGGATTTAAATAAACCTCACTTCATTAAAATAAAAATGGACCGCGCTGTGCCGGCTCAGCTGATTGTTGGCACAGTGCGGCAGTCAAGACACGGATCGGTCGACAAGGGAAACCTTCGTCAACCGATCCCTTATGCCTCGTAGCCTATTTTACTTGCCTCTATCGGCAGAGGCATGTAGTCTAGACATACCCCCACAGAGGAAAGGGCTTGTGGCACAATGCAGGCCCTGACAGCCCTGTGCCACATTGCAGTAGCCATCACAGCTGTCCCTGCTGTCATGAGGGACTCCTGTGCTCCATCTGAGCCCTCCACGACTACGCCGAGCAGGCAGCCAGCTCCCAGGACCCTGCCCAGGGATGAAAGTGGTGCCCGCCTTCCTGGTCTGGTGCGGAAATCCTGGACCTCATTGAGGTCTGGGGGGAGGAGGCAAACCTCCAGGATCTCTGCACCAGTCACAGGAATGTGGATGTTTATGGCCGGATGGCTAACAGCCTAGGCTGTAAGGGCCACATGTGCACCCAGGAGCAGGTGCACGTGAACATCATGGAGCTCAGGCAGGCCTGTGCCAAGGCCAGGGAGTGCAGCTCCCACTCCGGGATGGCACCACAGTCCTGCACTTAGCTCCACTGCATCTGGGGGCAGGGCTCAGTCCTTTCTCCCCCTCGTTGTAGACTCTGGGCTGGAGACACCCATCTTCGTCCTCCTGGGGGACAGAGTCAGTGTGGAGGAGGACCTGGCCGAGGCCAGCACCATCTCAATGCCCGCTAGCCAGGAGATCATGCTCGCCTGGAGCCAGTACTCCTCTCCCAGGTTGTCTCCCAGGCTGGAAAGCAACTGGAAAGTGCCATGTAATATGTGGTGAGGTAGACTTGCTTCCGCTACCTGTTCATTCAACCAACTTAAATGACAAAATATTTTTTAAAAGACAGTAGAAAACTGTGGCTCATGTAAATCTGATACTGTTATGCCGTTTAGAACTAGAGGGCTTCTTATGTGAGTTAGATCCTCTCCCAGCTATTTCCAGTGTCCGATTTAGCACCTCCTTGACATTCTTTTCTGCATGTTCTGTTTGTGACACTTATTTCAAGGACAAGAATCTAATCCCAAAGTCCTAACCAGTTTGAGCTGGTTCTGGACCTTTGGTAAAAGGTTATTACAGATCCATACATATTTCACAGTAGTCACCATACAGTGCAACTTGACCACTCAAAACTTCATGGCAGCAACACCAGGGATAGAATTCTTGAGCCAAAGATAAGCTTCCCCTACTCTATGATCTAATCAGGAATTTCCATTAGCTGATCACGGTAAAGAGCATTTGTGGCACATAGTTGAGCAGTTCTGATTTCACCCAGCAAAAGGTGGTTGAATCCATACATAGCCAATCTCCTAGCAAAATGTTCAATTCATCAAAAATAAAGTAAAATGATCAACAATATTGAAATTGGCTAGAGAAGGTTGAATTATTCACTTTAAATAATTTAGGCAATTAATTTGGTATTTCTTTTTTAACACAGTATCATGAATACATTTTTTCACTCTTCTTTCTATATATTTTTGAATAGCATCAAGCAAATAATTGGACACATTTTCCCCTTGAGCTGTCAAACAGATGGCTTACAAATGCATTTTCCCATTCTTCCATCAGCTATGAAGGTTATGAACACATAGTTGTGATTTTGACCTTGCTGTCCTTTGATCTTTTCCTCTCAGAGTTAATACTGAGATAATAAGCACATCCATTCTTCACTTCCCTGCTGCTGTTACCATTTTACAAAGGGTACCTATGACTCATAGAGCATTTCTTTTCTATAGATGGAAAAGACCACACATAGACTATTGCCATTTTGCTTATAGCACCAGGAACAAATAAAATAAAGTGTATTAACATGCTGAATTTTTCTCTGACCCTTTTCTATGAATAGTGGCTCCTGGTTTGTAGAGTATAATAATAATAATGTTGCTTGTTCTTCTGACTACTAATCGCATTGCTTTCTTACCCCAACATCCATCCATCCCTTGGTCCCCTGCTCTTATTTCTCCTCTATATATTTGTCCCCTGTTATAGCCTCATTTTTCATTCTCCTGTAAGTCAAACTTCCCTTCAGTGCTATCTTATGTAGCTCCTTGGAAATGGAAGGTTGCAATTCTGATGTAAGAAACCCAGCCATGGATGTGCCTTACATCGGCTTACCCCAGTATAGGGTGCTAAGATGTCATCAGTGACGGATAGTGATGAGATGCTTGAAACAGAAGTGGAGGTTGTGATTTTTTAACTTCCTGAGTTCCCCCTTCATGGCATTGCCTGGGCCTTTTTTTCATATGGTCTGTTCAACAGGATTGCTACTACATTGTCACCCCACCATAGAAAATGGAGATGGAACAGAGCTATCCAAACTGGAGCATTCATTCCTTGTACTTGCCCATATAGAGCTGGTCCCTACATTTTCTTAAGATTACATCTGCTCTGCTCTTTCTAGGCCATTAATTGGAACTCTGCATAGGTTAATTGTTTAGAATATCTACTGCTTGAGCATTCTTGTCTTTCTCTTGTGCTTGGGGACATCAGAGGAGGGGAAGAGAGATTGGCAGGAGATGGCACCCAGGAGCTATACATTCTTCTTTTTTAAAACCGTAAACCATAATATATATTTTAAAAGAACAATGTATAGCCCCAGTATATACATACTGATGTGAATGGGTTTGGTTGGCTAGTGATTGTCCCTTTGCTGGGCTCCCGGCTGCTGGACCCCCTGCTGCCGTACGCCCAGCCAGCCCTGGGCTCTTTGGTCCAAGGGCTGCCTGTCCAGAGAGTCCTGGACCAGAGAGGTACAACCAGTGTAAGGACAAAGAGGCTTGGAATCAATAGACTTGTATTCTATTCTCAGCTCTGCCAATGGCTCGCTGTGTGTGCTTCACTTGAAACTACAAAATACCTTTTTTTGGGAAAAAATATAAAAAACTGAAAAAAACCTATATTAGCCAACAAAAGAGACTTTGTTGGCAGAGCCGTCCTTATCCAGATGCAGAATATGCAGTTGTGTAAGGCACAGAGAAATTTGGGGCACCATTGGATCTTAATGTCCACCCAGTCGCCTCTTCCTATCCCTGTTCTGTGCTTCTGCTTCCTCTGGAGAGGATCTAGTTAACCTGAAATGGAAAAAGCCTGCCAGAGCTGTTAGCAGAACATGTGAAAGAGACATTCAAGTGTCAACGAAGCCATTCAGCAGGCATTTACCAATCCCAGGTATATACTATCCCTTTCTGAATTTACTGTT
The DNA here is from genome assembly GCA_032595735.1 of Pelochelys cantorii. Taxonomy (NCBI): domain Eukaryota; kingdom Metazoa; phylum Chordata; order Testudines; family Trionychidae; genus Pelochelys; species Pelochelys cantorii. The sequence goes on from CM064340.1 coordinate 22,395,993, forward strand.
TGTCTCCTGGACCTTAGTTTAAATGTTGTTTTAAAAATATTTCATGGTTATGTTGCTAAAGACTATAATAATATCACATCTCTAAAATATTGTCATAACTCCTCCCCACTGTCCTCAGGCATAGGGGCGCATAAATCCTAAGGACAGCCCTACTTGTTGGGAAGCTTATATGTATGTCTTCCGTACACATAAAATAGCTGTTCTCAATTTGCCTGTAAATACCTTCTTCATGTCTCCTTCTTTTAGGATTGTAAAGAAAATATATGGCCCTTTTGACAAGCACGTATCCTCCACCCAGGTCTCTCAGTGGCATGTGGTGTTTTAAAAATACATCTGCACACATATAAAACAAAAATAAATTGCTCCACTGCCCATTAACTGCTCTTCCTTGGCATATCTCTCAGTGGTTAATGTGTCTCAGACATGCACATAATGAATAAATGACTTAATGGCAAAAAAAAATGCCCTTTCACTGGTGTCTCCCAGTGTGCTGTTTGTTCACAGAAGAGCACAAGAGAATGGCCTTATTGACCAGAATTTGCCCTAGGGGACAAGAGGGGGTTAGTTGCCTCTGTGCTTTTCTGTGTCTTTAAGCATTAAACAGAAAAAGAATCACATGCTCTTTTGTATCTGGTAGCTCCTTTTGGATTAAAGCCACCCTGAAACATTCTACAAAGCACTTAGATGCTGGCAGTGCCTTGGCTACAATAAAGAGAGAGGCAAACATGTGCTTAGCAATGACTCAGGCTACCCTTGGGCATAGAAAGGTTGAGCTAGAAAACAAGAGGCCTCTTTCAGGTCCTCTATATGTTAAAGGTAAGCTCCTTTCCATATGGATGGTTATCAGAGAGGGAACCAAAAGCACTGCAGTTTAACATTTGATAACATCTCCCTAGTCCAGCACCCTCAGGACCAGGCCCAGCCTTAGGGCAAGGTGAGCAAGGTGAATACTCTGGGCCCTGCACCTTCAGGGCTCTGTGCCGTCTGGCACCCACCTGCCCGGCCACTCATTTGCTGTCCTAGCTGGGAGCGCCAGGCTGCACAGTGCAGCCGCTGACAGTGTGCTGCCTTGGGCCCCGCAAACTCTTTGGGTCCTGAACGAGGGAGTTTGCTGGACCAGGAGATGTCAATTCCGGCCCTGCTGCTACCAGCCTCCGGGCTTTGCTCCCAGCCGTTGGGCCCCCAGCTGCTGGACCAGCTTTGCTCCTGACCCCAGCTGGGCTCTCAGCTGCCAGCCTCTCTGCTACCAGACTCCCATCCAGCCCACCCTGGGCTTTCTGGTCCTGGACCAAAGTGTCCTGGACCAGAGAGGCTCAACCTGTAATAAGAATAAAGAGGCTTCGAATCTATAGACTTGTATTCTATTCTTAACTTTGCCAATGGCTCACTGACTGTGTTTGGGCCACTCAATTTACTTCTCTGTCCCCCCATTGTAACAGGGGATACATTATATACCTTCCTTTGTCAAATGAGGTGAGATCCTCAGATAAAGCCATTCAAGGTATTATCTCAGCCTTTAAAAGTACAGTACCTACCCTTAGTATTAGCACTGTCATGCACCACTGGATATGACCCCATAAATATGAGCTTCTGGTCAACAATATGTGTTTGCCAGAGGCCTAATACTGACAGACTATTTCTTCCCCCTTTTCTCTCTCATGGGCTGGGGTTAGTGTCCTTTGGGGTGCATCTACATAGCACCCTAAACTTGAAATAGGATACGCAATTTGCACTACACAAATTGCATATCTTATTTCAAAACTATTTTGAAATAGCTTATTTTGAAGTTTGGCGCATCTACACAGTGCCGAATTTCAAAATATCACACTATTTTGAGTCATCCCTTATCCCTCATGCAATGAGGTTTACCGTGATGGTGAAATAGCACCCCCATTATTTTGAAAAATATTTTGAAATAATGGGCGGCTTGTGTAGATGCAGGGTAGCTATTTTGGGTAATAAGAATAAAGAGGCTTTGAATCAATAGACTTGTATTCTATTCTCAACTTTGCTAATGGCTGAAATAGCCATGCAATGTAGATGTATCCTTGGTAAGACCTGTTTTTGTAAGGTTTATTGAGATTTTGAAATAATTTGCAAAAATAAAGCTTTAGAATGGCTGTTGCTCAGGGCTCTGGGCCCTTCTCTTTTCTCCATGAGAAATAATGAAGCCCTCCAGGGAAGGGGTCAAATACAAGAGGATTTTATGCAAGCCTCAAAATTACAGCTGGTCAATACAGAATTTCCAGTCTATAGGAAATTCCTACATTTTAAAATTTCCTCTCTGGTCTCAAATCAGAGCAAAAAAGTAGCAATTTCCCCCCAAAAAGAAATTTCCCTAGATTTTTGTTTTCTATATATTAAAAGGTCCTTAGTCAAAATGAAGCACTTCATCCTTCTCAAAAACCAAACATGGAGGGAATGGGAGAGAACAGCTCAGTAATTGCACCTGTATCTGAACCAAGGGACAATACTGTTCAGCAGAAATGCAAGCAGTGGGCACTAACAAATCAATGTTCTCACTAAACACTTGGCCCTGGTCTACACTACCAAACCTATTATTTCAAAATGGGCCACTTAATTCAAAATCTGTACTCCTGCTTTTCATCGGGAATAACGCTAATTCCGAAATAATTATTTCAAAATAACAGTAGTGTGGATGCACCAGTGCCACTATTTCAAAGAAATTGGCTTCCGGAGGCCTCTTGCAGCTGCAACTCTGACCGCTCTGGACATACCAGGCGTCTCCATTGCTCCCCTTCTTCTACAGCACTCTCAGACTATGTCTACACTACGAGTTTTTCTGGAAGAGACAATGCAAATTATCCGCAGATCAGCATTTTCTCACGCTTCATTTGCATAATCTCTAATAAAAAATGAAACCCCTTTTTGCACAAAATGGACTGGTCCACATTGCTTGTTTCTGCACAAAATCCCCTTGTGCAAAAACAGACCGGAAGAGATTATGCAAATGAAGCGTGAGAAAATGCTAATCCCCGCTTCATTTGCATTGCCTCTTCTGACAAAACTCGTCGTGTAGACATAGCCTCAAAGTCCTGGCAAGAGGAGAAGGGCTTCTTGCATGTGGCCAGCTTTGCAAACACTGCGTGAAAGACCAGAACCTGAGGCAGAGATTAGCAACCCCAATGCTCCCTTGGACCCTCCAATGTTCTACGACCACTTCTACCAAAGCTCATCACCATTGTCTGAACCAAACCCTTTGGTGTTGGCTCAGAGATTAGGGCTAGGCTTCATGCACAGTGACTCCAGTGATGACTGCCTTTGTAACTATTCTTCACAGTTGGGACAGTTGTGAGCTTGACGTGTCCCCCACCTCCCACTCCAGCTACCCGACTGAGCAGAATCTGCAGGCAGAAACGTACCTGGGAGGAGCTCATGTGGGAGCAGATGGCCTGCCTGTTGTCCCTCATCCAGGGAATCGAGGAAGAGCGCCAAGAGTGCACTGCCAACCTGGAGAAGCACTGGGCTGAGCAGAAGGAGTGCCAGGCTGACCAGGAGCAGAGAAAGGCCACCTTGGAGGAGCTGGCACACCAACATGACACCATGTTCTCCACCTCACCTCTGTGATGTAGTGCATTGTGTCGTGCATGGAGCAGTCCACTAGCCACCTCACTGCCTGCCCAATGGCTTCCCTCAAAAGCTTCCTAGAGGTTGCCAGGGCCCCAGAACACGGGGCAGTGGGACCTCCAGGGCAGTTGAAATCTCCAGACCACCTGAGGCAGGCGTCACTCCCAGCACCCTCCTGCCCCATTCCAGGTTGTTTAACTAGTCCCGCCCCCATTGTTTGTCCCCCGAATAAAGACTCCTGTTTTTTCAAAACATTCTTTTTATTGTTTGCTCTTCAGGGGATTGGGGGAAGGCATGAAGGGAGGGCAGGGGATGGGAAGGGTGGGGGACAAAAGGCAAACACAGGAAATGCAAGAGTCCCTTGTGGTGAACCATGGGGGAGAGTCTCAGAATTGGCCATACATGAAATTCTCCTTCAAGGTCTCTCTGATGAGCACTGTCCCTTGCCGTGCTTTCCTGAGTCAATGGTGTCCAGCTGCTCAAACTCCCTGGCCAGACCTTCAGCCAAAGCCCGCCATCCTGGCAGAAAAGTCTGCCCCTTTCTTTCGCAAAGGTTGTGGAGCACACAACAGGCCACCATGAGAAGACTCCTGAACCTGCCCCTTAAATGGCTGAACATACATTCCATGACCATGCGACACCTGCCCAGCTGGTGTTGAACTCCTCCAGTCTGCCTGTGTAGGGCTTCATGAGCCAGGGTTCCAGGGGTAGGCTGCATAACCCAGGATCACGATGGGCATGTCCACCTCCCCGACTCTGATGGTACTGTCAGGGAAAAAAGTGCTGGTGTGCATTTTTCAGAAAAGGTAGGAATTCCGGAAGATGCGGGTGTCGTGTGCCTTTCCCAGCCATTTGACGCTGATGTTAGTGAAGTGTCCCTTGTGATCCATGAGGGTCTGCAACACATGGAGCAGTACCCCTTCCTGTTGATAAAGTCCAAGGCCTGGTAATCGGGGGCTAGGATGGGAATGTGAGTGCTGTCTATGGCCCCCACTTCCCCACAGTTGGGGAAGCCCATGGAGGCAAAGCCATCAACAATGGTGTCCACTTTTTCCAAAGTGTTGACGCTCCATAGCAACAGGTAGTTGATGGCCTTGGCTACCTGCACAATCATGGCCGCGACTGTGGATTTCCCCATGCCAAACTGGTTCCTGACTGAGCAGTAGCTGTCTGGTGTGACCAGCTTCCACAGGGCGATGGCCACATTCATCTGCACAGGGATGGCGGGTCACATGAGGGTGTCCTGTTGCCTGAGGGAAGGGGCAAGCCACTCTTAGAGCTCCAAGAAGGTGGCCTTCTGCATGTGGAAGTTCTGTAGTCACTGCTGATCATCCCAGCTCTGCAGGACGATGCGGTCCCACCAGTCTAAGCTCATCTCCATCTGCCAGAAGTGGCGTTCCGCGGTGTCCAGGGGATTGAGGGGCGTGTGCAGCAGCAGGAATGCCAGGACCTGGGTGAGCAGGGCCTGTGGGCCACTTTGGGGTTCGTCCTCCTGGTCCTTGTCCTGGTCCTGCTGGAGCAACATGCTGGTAGCTTGAAAATATTGTGCCTTGAGGTGCAGCACAAGGCCTGTGAGCCTAGTGCTTTGCAGCAGCTCTGGCTCCATTCTGCCAGTGCTGTGGCATCTGCAAGGGCAACCAGAGCACAAGAAAGCGTGTGCCCACTGTGTCCCTTTTGTGTCCCATGAGGGGGGAGGCAGTGGAGGAGTGTCATGTGAGACGTGGCCGTAGAGAAGAGCCCCTATAAGCACGCGTCTCAGCTTACAGGTCCAAGAAGCCACAGGAAGTATCTGCCCTCCTGGTGCCCTTCTCAGAGTGCTTCCAGGAACCGTATGTCTGAGGCAGGCCTCCATTCAAAGTGGACATGCTATTTCAGACTAATTCGAACTAATTTTGATGCTTCCCTGTAGTGAGGAGGCACTAGTTCAAATTTGTTAAATTGGGAGTTATGAAGTCGAATTTACTAATTTCAAAATAGTTTCCTAGTGTAGACGTGGCCTTGGTGACTTCATTTCTTTTTTCATTCAAGTTTTAAGTTTTCTTCTGATTCAGTACTGGAAAAAAAGAATGCTAGCAGGAAAATCAAAGTGAAAGTATTTCCTAGTGGAAATTATATCAATGTTGCACTGCTAACAGAATTTCTGCACCCTGTTGTATTTTCCTATGCAATACAGTGGTAAATCTACATAGATTTGGAATTAGTCCTAGTTTTTCAGAAGCAGAACCTTATTTTTAGATTTATCCGTATGAAATTGGAACTCCATTTTATGATTAATCATAAAAAAGGTACAAACTTGCCAGGAGTATTAATTAAGGTAATTCAGTACCTTAACCACTATGGTAATGCATACATTAGAAATTCTTAAGGTAGAAGTGGAACCGTCTTGTAGTGAAGCTGTTTTATTTGCACACAACAGGTTCACGATAACTGGAATTTTCATTAAAAATTGGGCAGGGGTATTTTCTTTTTCTTTCATATAATATGAATCTTCATGCCGAGTTCACTATACACAATATTACCAGTTCAGTAGTATTTTAATTTCCTGCTTCTGAAAGGAGGCACTGACTTGAGCCAGGTGTAATGTAGACAGGCTCTATGCATGGTTCTGTAGACACAGCTCTGCCATGCACTTGGGCGCAGTATGTACCTTCTGTTATTTCAATCCTGGGCCTCTTTGGAATGCAGATTGACAGACAATTGTGAGGTGATGTTTTGTGTTGAGAACAAATGGGGACTATAATGAGACCAAACTCATTTTCCTTTCGGACTTGAAGCATTTAAATGCCTGTGAGGCTAATGACTAACCCACTGACCCAAAACTCTGCCTACCTCACTGGGTATTGTGCTGGTCTTTCATGGTTCAGCTTGGGCAACCTTCACATTAAAGATATGCCTGAAACAAAACCCTGAGTCCAAACAGTACCAGACTCTATAATGATCCCAACCAAAATCCCAAATTCAACTGCTCTGATGACCTAATCTTTGGGAAAGTTTGATTCCAAGTCCAAGATCCAAATTTGGCTCAAGTTCATCTTTGTGTTACACCAAGCAAACTAAGTGTTTGCTTCTGCAGACTTTATTCAGGCAAAAAAAATTCTTAGTAGGTTCAGATGGAGTTGTCCCCCATGCTTGCAGGATTTGGCCTGAAATGAAACATCCCATGCTGCAAAATCTGTTAATCCTTGATAAACCTACTTGCCACCTTTGTAATTGCAGGTGGTTACACCTTAACCGTTACAGACACTGGTATAAGGTAAGTAATATTATCAGTTGAAAAATATTAAGATTTACAAATGTTAATGGACTAAATATTCTGCTAGCATAAAATGGTTTAGTTCTACTGAAATAAGTGAAGCTACTCCAGTTTACATCATCAGAGAATTTGGCCCAAATATTAGATAAAACCTGTCTCAGGGTATGTCTAGACTGCATCCCTCTGTCGGCAAAGGGATGCAGATTAGGCAGGTCAACATTGCAAATGAGGCAGGGATTTAAATATCCCGTGCCTAATTTGCATAAAAATGGCCGCTGCGTTTTGCCAACACAGCACTTTGTCAGCAAAAAGCGTCAGTCAAGGGGGATCTGTCAAGAAAGAAAGCCTTTTTCGACAGATCCTGTAAACCTCCTTGTAGGAGGCATAAGGGATCTGCTGAAAAAGGCTTTCTTTCTTGACAGATCCCCCTCTAGACTGCCGCTTTTTGCTGACAAAGTGCTGAGTTGGCAAAACGTGGCAGCCATTTTTATTCAAATTAGCACGGGATATTTAAATCCCTGCCTCATTTGCAATGTCGACCTGCCTAATCTGCATCCCTCTGCTGATGGAGGGATGCAGTCTAGACATACCCTCAGACTCTTTGTTATATATTAATTTTGGTTCTAAGTACATTATGTAAAATAAACATCTCTCCAATTTTTAATATTCCACTTGTAACAGAAAGATTCTTCTTGGAAACAAAACCAAAAAAAAAATATCTTGAAGACAATGGGATTCTATCTAGGAACTCTGGAAAACTGTTGGGGAGAAGTGTTAAATTCAGGAGAGCTGGTTAGCTTATTTTCTTCAGCCCATATACCCTCAGTTTCAATTTGATTGTCAAGTTTGAATGAACTCACAACCCAAAGCAAAACTCAAGTCTAACCTGTCAAATCTCACTTGGATTTGGTATCATATTCTGAACTGCATCCAAGTTTTAGGTGCTAAATCCCACCACACAAGTTAATGCTTAATAGCCACTCTCCCTTCGACTTCCCTTACTCCTCGTGGAAGTAGGACTACCGGCATCAACAGGTGCGCCCCTCTCACTTCGAATTAGTGTATCTTCACTAGACCCGCTAATTCAAACCCTGGAAGATTGACAGCGGCAGCTTTAATCTTCTTTGTAGTGCAGACATTTCCTTGAAGTGCTGCTCTAATCTGAAATGTGACTGTAACAATGGCATAGTGAGGTTCCATGATTTTTTGCCTTTCCTTACTACATGATAAGTGTGCTCACCTTACAAATAAAGGTGGGTGTTTAACTGCCCAGCAAACCCAATCTAGGCTCCAAGAGTTAGGTTGGCATCTTTCTTTATCAAGGATCATCATAAATTAGGTTTCATGGGGTGATTGCTGCCTTCAGGGTGACTAGTGGGAGGTATATTAAAGGGGCACCAGCTGTGGGGGAACATAACCACCCCTATGTGATTCTTCACATGACTCACATGGGGCTCACTGCGCTCTCTCCATCCCCTCCTCATGGTATGTTACCTGATGTGGACCAGCACTGTGCACTCTCCCAGGCAGCCTCCAGTCGCACTGCCTGCTTGGGATGCTGCCCAGAGTAGTACAGCAGCTCCCTGGCAGAGTGACGCCACTGCACGGCATTGGGCAGCATCCCAGCGTGGCCAGAACTGGAAGAGGAAAGTATCTGGCCCCATCTCTTCCCTTCCTGCTCTGCCTGTTGGTGCCTTGTCTCCTCTAGGAATTTTAGGGGGGCATGCGACCATTTATGCCCCTCCTGCACATTGCCCCTGCTCAGGAAATAGTAGTGGGTTTGGACACAAGATTTGCTGCTAGAAAGCCGTTCTGATGAAGATGAACAAGATGGAGTAGATTCTAAGTCACTCTTAACTTTGTTGGCACATTAGGGCCAACGGGAGGAAAAAGCTATAAAGCATCAGCCCTGATTCTGCTGATGGCCAGAATCCTGTACCTTTGTTCCCCATTCTGTCACTGGGAGTTTGCTCATGTGCAACTCACTGCTGAAGCAAGGCCTGAGCATGATCTGACTCTGAAGACATGTAGGCTGCGTCTAGACTGGCATGATTTTCCGCAAAAGCTTTTAACGGAAAAGTTTTTCCGTTAAAAGCATTTGCGGAAAAGAGCGTCTAGATTGGCACGGATGCTTTTGCACTTTTTGCGGAAAAGCATCCGTGCCAATCTAGATGCGGTTTTGCGCAAGAAAGCCCCGATCGCCATTTTCGCCATTGGGGCTTTTTTGCGCAAAACAATTCTGAGTTGTCTACACTGGCCCTCTTGTGCAAAAGCATTTGCGCAAGACGGCTTTTTCCCGAGCGGGAGCGCCATTGTATTTGCGCAAGAACACTGACGATCATACATTAGATCGTCAGTGTTCTTGCGCAAATTCAAGCAGCCAGTGTAGACAGCTGGCAAGTTTTTGCGCAAAAGCACCCGCTTTTGCGCAAAAACTTGCCAGTTTAGACACAGCCGTAGGGTCTGTGGAGTAAGAAGGGTCATTTTTTGCATAAGGTGTATTCTCGCATCCCTTTCTCACATATCTAAGGCTTGTTTGTGTCAGTAGTCTCACTGGACAACAGGGGCGCCATTTCAGATTTTGGTGGAGGGATCTGTGCATTCTAAGATGTGGGCGGGAGAGAGTAAGAGCATGGGGCGAGGGAGGGGAGGACAGAGGCTTCAGCAGTGTTACTGAGCATGCTCAGTACAAGCCAAGTACCAAATGGGGAGGAGGGGGAACCACCCCATCCACACACACACCCCACATCATCTCTATCCAGGGGCTAGAAATGCACTGGAAAATTCTGCTTTTTTTGGCAGACAACTTAGCAGTTAGCTGACAGGAGCACTGTATCTAATTCTTACATAAAAGAAAGAAGATTATTAGACCCACTCAGCTCTAACACTAACATATTCTGACATCTTGTGGCAAGTCACTTAAGAGACACTGGTTATCCTTAAAATTTTTGTTACTAACTCTGTGGAGAGAGACAGATCCCTTCAGGACTCCTGGGCTCTATCTCAACTCTGGAAGGGGAGTGGGGTTTAGTGGGCTACAGCAAGGTGGCAGATATATTTCAGCTCCATATAAGACCATCAGAATGGCCATACTGAGTCAGACTAAAGGTCCTTCTAGCTCAATATCCTGCCTTCCAACAGCGGCAAATGAAGGAATACACAGGAGAGGCAATCATCTTGATCCATCCCCTCTTGCCCATTCCCAGCTTCTGGCAAACAGAGGCTAGGGACACTTCCCCTGCTCATTCTGGCTAGCAGCCATTGATGGATCTATCTTCCTTGAACTTACTTTGTGCTTATTTCAATCCTGTTTTAGTTTGGGCCTTTCCACCATTTCCTGGCAAAGAGTTCCACAGGTTGATTGTGAAAAAATGATGTATTTTGTTTATTTTAAACCTACTGCCTGTACATTTAATTGGGCCAGCTTCTTGTGTTATGTCAGTGAAGGAATAAATAACATTTCCTCATTCTATATTTCCATGCCATTCATGATTTTCTAGATATCTAACATACCTCCCCACCCTTTAGTCATTTCTTTTTTAAGCTGAAAAGTCCCACTCTTGTGAATCTCTCCTCATAGGGAAGCTGTTCCTTACCTCTAATAATTTATGTTGCCTTTTCTGTACCGTTTCCAAATCCAATATATCTTTTTTTTTAGACAGGATAACCAGATCTGCATACTGTGTTCAAGATGTGGGCATACAATGACTTTATATTGAGGTAATGTGATATTTTATCTTATTATCTATTCTTTTCCTAATGATTCCCAATAGTTTGTTAGCTTTTTAATTTTAAGACTGCCACTGCACATTGAACAGATGTTTCCAGAGAACTATCCACAATGATTCCAAGTTCTCTTTCTTGCATGGTAACAGATATTTTAGACCCCATCATTTTTGTATCTATAGTTAGGACTATATTTTCCCATTTGCATTACTTTGCACTCATCCACTCTGAATTCCATCTTCCCTTGTGTTGCCCAATCACCCAGTTTTGTGAAATCTCTTTGTAACTCTTTGCAATCAATTTTGGATTAGTTCCTGTTCACCCCTTTTTAAAGAACATTTATAAATTTAACAGCAGTGATCCAACTGCAAACCCCAGCAGCACAACACTCCTTCCTACTCTTTCTCTCCCTCCATCTTTTAAATAGAATACCCGACAATGTTTTCATGATGATCTAATGATCCTTCAGTTACTTCCATGCCCAAACTTTGTTTTATTTTTAAGCACCCTGCCTCCCTCTTTTTATAACAAAATCCCTGCCCCAAAGGCAAAGCTGCAAGCAGCCCAAACTCTGTTGTAGTTAAGAACTGCCTCTGGAGCCAGGGCATGCAGCTTTAAGCAGACCTCAAGTATGTAATCCAGGGGTTCCAATTTCAGGGGGGGAGGCTACTGCCCTCCCCCCACCCCGCCGCCCATAAATAGCATCCTTGCTGGACAATTTACCCATTTGTTTGTGACCTGTGGTGCAGTTTGGGTTTACGCAGGGCTCAACACGCAGCTCGCGAGTGGGATCCTTTGAACATGGCTTCCACTGGGAACATGCTCCACAATGGCAAGTCAATATAACGGTCTTCTGTTGATTCGCGTTTTAGTACTTAAATTCCTGGATTGTCATTGCTCATTAAAAGTGCTGTCATAGGGGTGGAAATCGGATAAATATTTCATTTTATTAATATCAGCAGAACTCACTTAAATGGGGCCTGTGTGTTGTGTAGTCTTGCCTTAATCTTTGTATTCATGCCCGTCAGTGTGAAAGAAGCTATTTGCATATATATATATATTTGCATGAACATGCATCTACACTTTAATTGTGGTCCTCAGCATATGCTGTGAGTTTCACTGTGGCCTCCAGGGCTTCCAAAGTTGAGTAGCTCTGGTCTAGATGGTCCCAGTGGTCACCTCTGGCCTTAGAATCTATTTGTCTGACTCACTATGGGTGACTTTAAGCAGACCTCAAGTATGTAATCCAGGGGTTCCAATTTTGTGGGTAAGGTTTGCAAGATTGGCCCGAGACTCCCTTTTTTATAGTTGAACCACATCTTTGTTTTTCAGCCTCTTTGACTGAAGGGTACTATAGAAGATGTGACTAATTGTTAGGAGAACATCAGATAAGGCAGGATTTTGTCTGGAACTTATCCATTGCAGTATAACAAAAACACTGAAGAAAAAATATATTCCAGCTTTTTTTATTTTAAAAAAAGATGACAGCCTTGCTTGGCTCTACCCAGTACTGTAAGTCAATTTCATTAGCACTAAACTACACGGTAAAAATGTAGTCATCACACTGATGCTTTTTAGAGTTAATGGGACTCTAATGGGACCTGTTGGGGAGATTCCCAAATCTGCACCGTCCTTTGTGGGTGATGAATCTGAGGAACTGTCCCGGATTGAAGTGTCATTAGAGGAAGTTTTGGAACAAATAGAAAAACTTAATGTTAACAAATCTCCGGGACCGGATAGCATTCATCCAAGGGTTCTAAAAGAACTCACATGGGAAATTGCTGAACTATTATCTGTGGTTTGTAACCTATCCCTTAAATCGGCTTCCGTACCTAATGACTGGAAGGTAGCCAACGTGACACCAATATTTAAAAAGGGCTCTAGAGGCGATCCGGGCAATTACAGACCGGTAAGTCTAACTTCAGTACCGGGCAAATTAGTCGAAACAATAGTAAAGAATAAAATTGTGAAGCATGTAGAAGAACATAATTTGTTGGACAAAAGTCAACATGGTTTCTGTAAAGGGAAATCCTGTCTTACTAATCTATTAGAGTTCTCTGAAGGAGTTAACAAACATGCGGACAAGGGGGATCCAGTAGATATAGTATACTTAGATTTTCAGAAAGCCTTTGACAAGGTCCCTCACCAAAGGCTCTTGTGTAAATTACATGGCCATGGGATAAGAGGGAAGGTCCTTTCTTGGATTGAGAACTGGTTAAAAGACAGGAAACAAAGGGTAGGAATAAATGGTAAATTTTCAGAATGGAGAGGGGTAACTAGTGGTGTCCCCCAAGGGTCAGTCCTAGGACCAATCCTGTTCAATTTATTCATAAATGATCTGGAGAAAGGGGTAAGCAGTGAGGTGGTAAAGTTTGCGGATGATACCAAACTGTTTAGGATAGTCAAGACGGAAGCAGACTGTGAGGGACTCCAAAAAGATCTCACCAAACTGAGTGACTGGGCAACAAAATGGCAAATGAAATTTAATGTGGATAAGTGTAAAGTAATGCACATCGGGAAAAATAACCCCAACTATACGTACAGTATGATGGGGGCTAATTTGGCTACGACAAATCAGGGAAGAGATCTTGGAGTTATCGTGGACAGTTCTCTGAAAACTTCCACACAGTTTGCAGCAGCAGTCAAAAAGGCAAATAGGATGCTAGGAATTATTAAGAAAGGGATAGAAAATAAGACCCAGAATATCTTAATGCCCCTGTATAAAACTATGGTACGCCCACATCTTGACTACTGTGTACAGATGTGGTCTCCTCACCTCAAAAAAGATATTTTGGCCTTGGAAAGGGTTCAGAAAAGGGCAACTAAAATGATTAGGGGTTTGGAACGGGTCCCATATGAGGAGAGGCTAAAGAGACTGGGACTTTTCAGTTTAGAAAAGAGGAGACTGAGGGGGGATATGATAGAGGTATATAAAATCATGAGTGGTGTGGAGAGGGCCGATAAAGAGAAGTTATTTATTAGTTCCCTAAATAGAAGAACTAGAGGACCCCAAATGAAATTAATGGGTAGCAGGTTTAAAACTAATAAAAGAAAGTTCTTCTTCACACAGCGTGTAGTCAGCCTGTGGAACTCCTTGCCAGAGGAGGCTGTGAAGGCTAGGACTATAACAGAGTTTAAAGAGAAGCTAGATAATTTCATGGAGGTTAGGTCCATCAAAGGCTATTAGCCAGGGGATAAAATGGTGTCCTTGGCCTCTGTTTGTCAGAGGCTGGAGAGGGGTGGCAGGAGACAAATCGCTTGATCATTGTCTTCGGTCCACCCTCTCTGGGGCACCCGGTGCTGGCCACTGTTGGCAGACAGGATACTGGGCTAGATGGACCTTTGGTCTGACCCAGTACGGCCATTCTTATGTTCTTATGTTCTTATGACTATTCTAACCAACCAGCAAGAGAGCATTGTGCTGCTACAGTAGAACACATCCATCATGTAGTGAGTTTATTGATCTGCCTTCCTTGCTGATTCACAGGCACCCAGAAAACTGCTGCGACCTATCCCTACCCCAAGGCTCTTCACACACAGAAAGGTAGAAAGCTGGGGTAGAGAAGTAGGCTGGAGACAGGGCTGTGGGAATGATCATTAACCATGCCCCTGCACTCAGCAGAATGGCTGTAGGAAAGTCAATGCATTCAAAGTATGTTCCTGTAAAGGCTTCTCCATGCCGAAGCATTCCCATATATAGGGGTTTCCAGGGTAAGAAAGAGCTGGGGCAGATACTGAGGTGGCCAGAACTGATGAGGGGGACTCTGTATGGATATCCAAAGGGATCCATTAGATCTCTGGTGTGAAACCTCTGGTTTCATCTGTGGGGAAAGAAGAACAAGCCCCATATTGCAGCAGGACGGATACAGTGGCACCTGTGGGGTGTGCAATCTAGCCCTATGGCCATTGATTACGATGTGACACTTGACAATCGTGCCTGCCAGCAAGTGCTTTTCCCAACCTGCTCTAAAGCAAACATGTGTGCTGCCAAGTCAATGACTTATCCACTTGCTGGGTTTTGGCTTGATTAATGCAGAAGCAGACAAATGATAACTAATGTTCAGCTCAGCCTTCTCCCTACTTCTGATTTCTCTGATGGTTCCTGCTTTAGGGCAACCCACTCCCCGAGCAGATACCCCCCATCCTTTATGTCCGGAGAGGGTAATGAGCCAGCTGTCCAGCGAGACAGCAAAAGCCACTTAACTCCTTCTCAGCTGATTTTCACAGATATCCTACGGTAGGAATAGCCTAACCAGAGAGGAGGATCATGAACACTGGGAGGAACAAATTCAGTAAAAATGGTCATATTGTTTGTGGTGAGCACATTAATTATAGTATTTAGTCATTTCTTCTGTACTTGAATTGCTATGATTTTTACTCATGTTTTTATTATTTAATTGGTGAAGGAATGCTTGTCCCAAACACCTCAAGTCTATGAGCTGTTCATAGACAGTTCATAAAAAAAGGCCTCTGCTAAATTTTTGATAGTAGACTACTCAGTTAAAGGACTTGTACAGTTTCATTCTCCAACCAGAGAAAAAATCAGTGCTGCATTATGTCACCCTTATGCTCGATTGCACTGATCTGGTGAGTAAGACCAATACAATTTGGATGTCAACAAACAAATAAATATAAAATGGTACATGAAATGGTTTTACAAATCATTTATCCTTAATAATGTGGGGTGTTATTTACAAAATAGGTAAAGACACGTTGATGATGACAATATATGATTTGTATTAGTCTTCAAGAGCAGCTTACAAACAAATTACAGATCAAATGCTCAGATGGCATAAATCAGCATAGCAATTGAACAAAATACAGTATTTACCCCCCGCTGAAAATCTGGTTCATACATGTCATGATAAAGCATCTAAAATCAGATTTTAAAAAGCATTCAAGACAAAATTTGCATGTGCTGATAATGTACATTTTCTTGCTGGCTGCATCAGAAGCAAGAGCTTTCCTCCCCCAGACCTACAGAAGGATTTTTAATATGAACAAAGCTTATGGACATCATCAGTCTCTTCTAATATCCAAAGAAGAAGCTTACACCCCCATTGAGTTCCCCATAGTAATACAGGCTACTACACAGACTACAGATGCTGACCATGTATTCCAAGACACAGGAAACATGTAGGTCATGCTGTGACCTACAAAAATATATGAAGCGGTTAAAAAAGGATCTGCTCACAGAGATGCCTGTGAATGTGGCACGAATGTCACTGGGTCACTAAAGCTAACCAGTGAAACCGGACAGGTGTCTACTTACCATTCTGTTGTACCAGTGAAGTGCTTATTAGCTACTTTTTAAAATGAAATTGTAAGGTTAAAGAATTTTCCAACGTAACTAATTAATACTAACTCTTTTAGCTATAAAATTGCTAAGCAAGCACTTTCTGCAAATTTAGCTGTTCCTCTATATGTTTAAAATTAGTTCCATAACTAATAAAAATAATTTCACACTGGGGCTTTTGTTTTTAGTGGTATTATATATTTTCTCATATTAAAAAAACATGAAAAATATGGCAGATTGTACTGGCTACTCATGCAAAAATAACAATTCAGTCTGTCTCTGATCAATGTGCAGAGGCAGAAAACATCAATACAACAGCAGTTCAAATATAACATGAGTGACTTGACTATGAATCACATAAAAGTATGGTAACCTAGTAACAAAAAATATGTTCCTAGATCAGAGAAATAGTAAGAAGCTAATTGTCTGCTATCAGTCTAGGGTCTTACATGGCCCTCATCACTCTAAAACAAATACATGTATAATAAAATAATAATAATAATAACAATAATAAATATATAAAGCAGGACTGTGGATGTTGATGAACAAGAGAGCCCCGGGGCAGGAGGGCCTGCAGCTGAGAGCCCTGCAAAAGGCGAGGCTGATGGTAGTGAGGCCAGACGCTCAGCAGACCGGCGGTGGTAGCAAGGCCGTGGTAGTCAGGGCCGGCCCACAACATTTTGGCAGCTGAGGCGGGGAACTCAAATGACGCCCCCATGCCCCCTTTTCTCCTGCCTGCCTGTTATGTCTCTTATGCCCTCCTTCCTCCAGCACAGCACTCCACCATCTCTGTGCATCTAGAGCAGAGAGAATAAGTATGCACCAGCAGCAGACACAATTTTCTATACTCTGGGTCCTAGTGGTGCCCCTTCCCCCACCGCACAGTTTGGCACCTGAGGCGGCCGCCTCAGTTTGCCTCATGGTAAGGCCAGCCCTGGTGGTAGTGGGGCAGAGGTATCCTGTGCGTGACAACTTGGCAGCGGGGTTGTGCTACGGCATTCTAAGAGGGGCTGCATGCTGGCCTGGCAATAGGGACAGAGCCACAGCAGCTTGGCTGGCAGTAAGGCCAGGCTGCGGCAGCCCAGCAGGGGAAGCCTGTCTGGGGCCGCATGCTGGTCGGCAGCAGGACTGGTGCCGTAGTAGTATGGGGCCAAGGCTGCGTGCTGCCATGCCCGCAGTGGGGATGGAGTAGCAGTTATGGCAGGACGACTGGGGCAGCCGTGTTGCCTGGCCAGCAGCAGGGCCGAAGGAGCTGGCAGCAGGAAGGGGTGGCAGGCTGAGGGGGCTGGAGGCAGGGGACCTTCCCTGGTCCGGCAAATTCCCTTATCCGGGATTGCTCAGGTCCCGAGGATGCCAGACCAGTGAGATCCAACCTGTACCAGTAAAGCTTTTCCGACATTTGTGGAGTTTGATTCAACATATTTTTATCAAAATGTCCCAGTCCTTTAGGGCATGTCTACACCACAGAGATCAACCCACTGGAGGTCGATCTTCTAGTGTTTGATTTAGCAGGTCTAGTGCAGACCCCCAAATCGAATGTTAAGGGCAGCCTCCACCGGCGTCCTGTAATCCTCATTCTGTGAGGAGTAAGGGAAGTCGACAGAAGCATGTGCTCCCATCAACCTCCCACAGAGTAGACACTGCGGCAGCTCGGCTTAAGGTAAGCCAAATCCAGCTACACATTTTGCGTTGCTGGATGGCATACCTTAAGCTGACCTGCCCGGTCTAGACTAGTCCAGGCCTTGGACCTAATTCTGCTCTCCATGCTGTGGAAACCAGGCATAACTCCATTGCAATGCGGGGAGTTACACTAGAGTACAGCTGAGGCAAGTCAGAAAAGAAGCCAGCCTCCACTTTGTCAGAGAGCTAGCAACTGCAGCTTCTTTGGAGCCTGGCCATGCCACTGCAAAGGTTAATTGAGGAAGAGATGAAAGCATAAAGTGTGGTAAAAACTTTCAAACAGAAATATCACAGGTTGAGTCATTTAATCAAAAGAACCCAAAGCATTTATTTCAAACGAAGTTTAACTTTTCACTTTATTATTTTGCTCACTATGATTTCTGATTTCTCTCTAAACGAAGCTGGGATTCTCATGCAACTTTCAACAGATGGTTTTCCTCCTTTAGGGATTCACTTCCCAGGGTGACAAGAAGACATCTTTTTTGGACCCAGTCCTTTTAACATAAGGCATAAGCCTGACCCTAGATGTTCAAAGAAATTATAGTAAACATAATTTCACTAGTTTTCAAAATGGAGAATGAGATAGGAAGCATGGATACTAATCAGAAATTAGAGCAAATTAGCTCATTTGAGGAAAATAAGGCTACCAAGTCAAGCAGACTGAAAATGGAAAGCAGTGTGGATTTTACCCTTAAGTATTTTGAATTAAAATTATTTAGAATAACTAATTGCTCTTGGCCAGCAATTTTAGCTTTTATAAAATGAACAAGCAACAATTATGTAAAATATAAATTGTGGGAAAGAACTAGCATAATGCTCAAGCTATCATTTCCGAAGGATGCTCTCCGGTAAAGCTGGATTAATTATTAATCCATTTAAAGTTATATTTGTAATAAAATTAGCCCCTTTTGTATTTCCTAATACTCATATGTATTCATTATCTCTAAATATTTGACAAATAGTTTACAGGAATAATTTTCATCTTCTAGATCATTAATTTGTTCGTTTAATCCATGTGCTTGTTACTGGTTTATTTGTTTTATGTGATTGGTCACATAAATGACATGGCTTTTTTCTGCTCCAAGATTGGATAACAATGATTTCCCAGTATGCTTTTTCGGTGAATGAAAAATGGTTCTAAAAGTTTGTAAAATTTCAGCATTTGTGACATTTTCTCAGTTCTTCATCAGCCAGTTAAACAGTTCTGGATAAACAAATAATATGAGTCCGCAAATTGTGATGACCTGAGTTCAGTGCTTTTATCCATGAAGAGATTTGCACATTATCTTTTTTTTTTAAACTATTCAACGACCCCAACTGTATAAATTCACAAAGCACCACTGAAACAATGGAGATTTGGGTGGTTACACCAGCTAGGATATGGCACAATACATTGATGGAAGGAATTCTGTTTTAAGTTCAGTGAAAACAACTACCTCGTTTGGATTCAAGATCCCAAATTGTATGCTTAATTCTGCACTATCCCTTAGCCCTTCTTTGCACAAGTGTAAAAATACCACAGTTCTGATTTGGTAGCATTCAGTTTTGCCAACTCTAGTGATTTTATCATAAGGCTTGTGATATTTGCTGTTTTTTCTTAAAGACTCAGGCTGTGTCTACACTGGTGCGTTCTTGCGCGAAAACGGCCGCTCTTGCGCAAAAACATGCCGCCTGTCTACACTGGCCGCACGTTCTTGTGCAAGTAAACTGATGTTGTACTGTAGAAAGTCAGTGCTTCTTGCATGAGAACTCTGACTCTCCACCTCAGGAAGAAGCCCTCTTGCGCAAGAGCTCTTCCAGAAGAGGCCAGTGTAGACAGGCAACATGAATTTCTTGCGCAAGAAGCTCCAATGGTTAAAATGGCCATCAGAGCTTTCTTGCGGAAGAGAGCATCTACACTGCCATGGATGCTCTTGCGCAAAAGCACATCTCTTGCGCAAAAGCACATGCCAGTGTAGACGCTCTCTTGTGGAAGAGTTTTTGCACAAGAACTCTTCCACAAAAGAGTTCTTGCACAAGAAGCTGCCAGTGTAGACGTAGTCAGATCCTGGAGGCAAATGATCATGTGAGAATTTCAGCTGTCATTACAAATATGGTATGGTTCTAGCTCTCATGGAAATGGAGGCAAGTCAGACAATGTGAGCTGAGAGAGCATCCTCAAAATCAGAAACTAGAATTCAGATTAAAAGAATCCAAAATATATTTTTTGTTTATCTGTTGATTTTGAAAACAGTTTCATAGTGGGGGAAGGGCCGAGAGATTTTTGACAATTTTGACAATACTGAACATTCCATCACCATTTTGCTCAGGTCTAAATGAGGCTAAAGGGACCCACCCAAGGAGAATCTGGCCACAAAGTTGTAAAAGATAAAAATGTTAAAAAACAACATAGGACCAGATCTTCACCTGGTATAAATTCACAGAGCGCCACTGAAACAATGGAGATTTGGGTGGTTACACCAGCTAGGATATAGCACAACACATTGATGGAAGGAATTCTGTTTTAAGTTCAGTGAAAACAACTACCTCGTTTGGATTTAAATATTCTCCTACTTGTCTCGAAACCCAAATACCACAGAAGTATGCACATGAACCAGAAAGTGAAAGTGATCAGAAATCAAAGTAATACTGACAAGTCAATGCAGTTCTCCTGGATAACAAAAAGAAGTAAAGAGATGATCAAAAAAAATGGTTTCTGCCACTGCAGCTATGTCTACACTATAGAATTTTGTCAGAAAAATGGTCGTTTTTCAAACAAACCTCGTGGAGCATCCACACCTCAAGCGCGTTTTTGCACAAAAAACCCGAAAGAACAGAGGGGTTTTCCGGCATAGGTATTCCTCATTCTATGAGGAAGAATGCCTTTTTGTGCAAGAGCTCTTTTGCAAAAAGGTCTGTGTGTATGGGGAAGAGGGGTTTTTTTGTGCAAAATGAGGAAAGAGGAAAAAGCACGGGTGCCCGGGTGGCCATTCCATCCATAGCAATCAGAGCTTACTTTCAAGAGAGCGTCCATGCAGTCTGGACGCTCTCTTTTGCAAAAGCGCATCATTTTTTTGATGCACTTTTACAGTGTGGACGCGCTCTTGCACAAGAAGTTTTTGCAGAAGATCTCTTCCGACAAAAGCTTCTTGCACAAAAAGCCTGAAGGCTAGATGTAGAGAAATATCTTCAGCCTTCCATTATTTGGTTTAAAAAGGAGAATGTTTGTATTCTCAAGCTATTTAGCTTGCATCAGTTATTACCATGTGTCATTGAAATAACAAGATTTTGATATTTTATGTAAATCTCTTTTGGCCCCATAATCCCTGACAATTTGGTGTAGTGACTGGTAGCAAATAAAAATAAAGTTAATCAATAAAATGAATGCTAATATGTAAAAGTGCAACTAAAAGTAGGATGGAAGCACTGCAAAGCATGTGCAATATGGCCGTTTGCTTTTCATTTGGATGCAGTGTTGATGATGCCAATTTAGATTAGATTCTGCAAGATGGAGAATTAAAATGTTTCGTTTTTAAGTGACTCCTCCTGTTCTCTCTGCAGCAGTGGCAGCAGCCGTGAGCCCCAGGCCCCTTTGAATCATTGGGCCCCGGGCTAATTGCCCCATTTGCCCTCCCCCCATCAGCAGGCCTGTCAGACACAGATAAAATCATGTGCTAAACCTGTTTGCAAATGACATATGCATTATTGTGGCCTGTAAGTGGGACAGCCACCAGCATACCAAGGTGAAGTTCTACCAGTAGGCAAAGGTGAGACCTCATCTGGAATACTGTCTGCAATTTTGGTATCCCATGGTTAAGAATGATGCATTGAAACAGGAAGAGGTGCTGAGAAGGGCTACTAGGATGATCAGAGGCATGGAAAATGTACCTTAAGGGTAGGAATCTCCAGGAGCATGGCTTGCTTAACCTAATCAATCAAAGGCTGAGGGGAGATATGGTTGCTCTCTATCACCATATCCCAGGGAGCGAGAGGAGTTTATATAATTTAAACGCCATTGCTGACAGAAGAACAAATGGATCTAAATGGGACATCAGCAGTTTAGATTTGAAATTAGATGACGTTTTCTAACCATCAAAGGAGGCAAGTTCTGGAACAGCCTCCCAAGGTGAGCAGTGGGGGCAAAAAACCCAACTTGTTTCAAGACTGAGCTTGATAAGGTTTATGGAGGGAATGGTATGATGAGATTGCCCACAATGGGATGTGACCCATTTGTGACTGCTCGTTGCTCATATTCCCAACAGCCAGAGATGACACACTGGAGGAGGAGAAGGGCTCTGAGTTACTACAGAGAATTCTTTCCCAGGTGTTCATGCTCAGGGTTCATGTTTGGGGTTGGGAAGGAATTTTCCACTAGGTCAGATTGGCAGAGACCCTGGTGGTTTTTCGCCTTCTTCTGTTGCATGGGTCACTGGCTAGTTTAAAATAGGGTAAGTGGTGGATTCTTTGTAACGTGAAGTATTTAAATCATAATTTGAGGACTTCACAGTGTCAGCCTGAGGTTATTGGTCTTTTACAGGAGCGGGTGGGTGAAGGTCTGTGATGTGCAGGAGGTCAGGCTAGATGAGCATGGTGGTCCCTTCTGGCCTTAAAGTCTTTGAGTCTATGAGAGAGGACTGGGGACATCCAAAGCTAACAAGCAGGACCTGCGACAGTTTGAACCAAAGAGCAAAGTCTCTTTAACTGTGACTGTGACAGACTCATGCCCTCTGTGGAGCAAGCACAGTGGTAGACCTCTAACACATGTTCACCAGTGGGTTACTTAGACTTGAGCCAAGTAGCTGAGGAAATGTAAAAGATGCTCTGGCCAGGAATTTGTTCACAGCATGAAAAAGATTCTATCTCTGGGAGCACCAGGGCATCCATTGCTATATTTGTTAGTGAGTTCCTAGAAGGCACACATCTCTATCCCCTTCCTGCATCTCTGAGATGGCCAGCATTCATATGGGCCTTTGCCAGAACAAGCATTGAATGATTGGATTCTTCACTGGTGTCTTGTACAATAATATCCATATCATGCTAGGATCCAATCTCAACATATTTTAAGTTAAAACAGATTGAAATGAAACTAGGTTTAATGGGGCCAGATGACCAAAGCCCACAGGTAAGTGAAAAACATGGAACATTGGGAGATGGTTCAGAAATGGGAAGGAGCATGGGCTATAATAGCAGAGATAAAGGAGGGACAAGGCAGAACTGGGGAGGCAAAATCAAATCAGTATCTTAGATGCCTATATACAAATGCAAGACATGTGTGGGGAATAAGCAGGAAGGAATTGGAGTGCTAATAAATAAACACAACTATGATGTAATTGGTATCACAGAGATTTGGTGGGATAATACATATGATCGGGATATTGGTATAGAAGGGTACAGCTTGGGGTAGGTTTAGAAGTTAAAATTAACAAAGAACAAGTTAAAAATTACTTAGAAAAGTTAGATGTCTTCAAGTCACCAGGGCCTGATGAAATGCATCCTAGAATACTCAAGGAGCTGATAGAGGAGGTATCTGAGCCTTTAGCTATCATCTTTGAAAAATCATGGAAGTCATGAATGATTCTAGAACACTGGAAAAGGGCAAATATAGTGCCCATCTATAAAAAGGGAAATAAGAACAACCCAGGAAACTACAGACCAGTCAGTTTAACTTCTGTGCCAGGAAAGATAATGGAGCAAATAATTAAGGAATCCATCTGCAAACATCTGGAAGATAATATGGTGATAGGTAACAGTCAGCATGGATTTGTAAAGAACAAATCATGTCAAACCAATCTGATAGCTTTCTTTGTTAGGATATCAAGTCTTGTGGATAAAGGAGAAACAGTGGACATGGTATACCTAGACCTTAGTAAAGCATTTGATATGGTCTCGCATGATCTTATCAATAAACTAGGGAAATACAACCTAGATGGGGCTACTATAAGATGGGTGCATAACTGGGTAGATGACTGTTCTCAGAGTTATTAATGGTTCACAGTCATGCTAGAAGGGCATAACAAGTGGGGCTCCCCAAGGGTCTGTTTTGGGACTGGTTCTATTCAATATCTTCATCTGTGATTTAGATGATGGCATTGAGAGTATGATTATTAAGTTTGCAGATGATACCAAGCTGGGAGGGGTTGCAACTGCTTTGGAGGATAGGGTCATAACTTAAAATGATCTGGACAAACTGGAGAAATGGGTTGAGGTAAATAGGATGACGTATAATAAGGATATATGCAAAGTACTCCACATAGAAAGGAACAGTCAATTTCACACATACAGAATGGGAAGTGATTGTCTAGGAAGGAGTACTGCAGAAAGAGATCTAGGGGTACACAAGTTAAACATGAGTCAACAGTGTGACACTGCTGCAAAAAAGCCAACATGATTCTGGGATGCATTAACAGGCCATCATGTGCCAGCAATGACCCTCTGCTATATACATCGGCCAAACTGGACAGTCCCTACGTAAAAGAATAAATGGACACAAATCAGATATTCGGAATGGCAATATATAAAAACCTGTAGGAGAACACTTCCATCTCCCTGGACACACAGTAGCAGATTTAAAGGTAGCCATCCTGCAGCAAAAAAACTTCAAGACCAGACTTCAAAGAGAAACTGCTGAGCTACAGTTCATCTGCAAATTTGACACCTTCAGTTTAGGATTAAACAAAGACTGTGAATGGCTAGCCAAGGACAAAAGCAGTTTCTCCTCTCTTGGTGTTCACCCCTCCACATCAGCTGCTAGAAGTGGGCCTCACCCTCCCTGACAGAATTAACCTCGTTATCTCTATCCTGCATATTTATACCTGCCTCTGGAAATTTCCACTACATGCATCTGACGAAGTGGGTCTTTGCCCATGAAAGCTTATTCTCCAATACATCTGTTAGTCTATAAGGTGCCACAAGAGTCCTTGTCATTTTTGCAGATCCAGACTAACACGGCCACCCCTCTGATAATTAACAGGAGTGTTATGAGCAAGACATGAGAAGTCATTCTTCCACTCTACTGTGCACTGATTAGGCCTCAATTGGAGTATTGTGTCCAGCTCTGGGCATCACATTTCAAGAAAGATGTGGAGCAATTGGACAGGTCCAGAGAAGAGCAACAAAAATGATTAAAGGTCTAGAAAATAAGACCTGTGAGGGAAGACTGAAAGAACTGGGCTTGTTTAGAAAAGAGAAGACTGAGAGGGGACATGATAGCAGTTTTCAAGTAACTAAAAGGGTGTTACCGGGAGGAGGGAGAAAAATTGTTCTCCTTGGCTTCTGATGATAGGACAAAAACAATGGGCTTAAATTGCAGCAAGGGAGGTTTAGGTTGGCCATTAGGAAAAACTTCCTAACTGTCAGAGTGGTTAAACACTGAAATAAATTGCCTAGAGAGGTTGTAGAATTTCCATCACTGGAGATATTCAAGAACAGGTTAGATAGACATCTATCAGGGATGATCTAAATAGTGCTTGGTCCTGCTATGAGGGCAGGAGACTGGACTTGATGACCTCTCGAGGTCTCTTTCAGTTCTAGTGTTCTATGATTTTATGATTGTGATGTTACAAAGGGGCCATATTCTCTTCCCAGGAGCAAAGCCAGAGTAATGGGGCTTTTTCCAAGGCATTACTACATGCATGATAAGTGTTTCCCTTTGACATTCAAGAATGGACCAGTAGAACTTGGGATGTGGCTGCTACTAACATGTATGAAAGAGAGGAGGATGCAGTCCACCAAGATGTGAATTTGGATCTTTGCTGTTCACAGCCCATACTTTTTCCATGTCCTTGGCATGCCCACATTCCACTCTCCCAGCAGGGACTTGCAGAATTCCCATACATGGTATCTCTGCCTGGACCTCACTGCAGCAGGAACATGAGATTTGATTTGCAATTGGAGCCTTGAAAGTGAATGACATGAGGCCAAGATTTGTCTCAATGTTTATACAAGACATTGGTTGTGGGTTCAAATTATTCTGTTCCTTTGACAACTGCATTAATCATTTTAGAATTAAGAACACATCTAAGGTTGCCTGCAAAGCTATTTGGGTATGTCTACACTTGCCCCCTAGTTCAAACTAGGGAGGCAAATGAAGCATACCGAAGTTGCTAATGAAGCGCGGGATTTAAATATCCCGTGCTTGATTAGCATATTCGCGGCTGGTCGCCATTTAAAAATGCCGGTAGCCCGAATTAACTCACTGCGTGTAGACGCGGTAGTCCGATCCAAAACCCTTTCCTTGAATTAACTGTTACTCCTCATTGAATGAGGAGTAACCGTTAATTGAGGAGTAACAGTTAATTCAAGGAAAGGGTTTTGGATCGGACTACCGTGTCTACACGTGGCGAGTTACTTCGGGCTACCGGCATTTTAAAATCGCAACCGGCCGCAAATATGCTAATCAAGCGCGGGATATTTAAATCCCGCGCTTCATTAGCAACTTCGGTATGCTTCATTTGCCTCCCTAGTTCGAACTAGGGGGCAAGTGTAGACATACTCTTGAACTGAGGTCCCACACCCTGTCCTCTCTTCTCCTCCCCCTGTTAGTTGGGATATGCGGATGTGAGGGTCGACTCCAAGAACGCTATGGGGAACAAAAGAAATGTGTCAAGAACTGCTGTGTTTGGGGAGGGATTATGAGGAGCTGTGGATAGAGATGGGCAATTTGTGTTATTTTTCACCCAGGGTGACTGTAAAGACGGAAATATCCTGATTCTCATTATCCCCACAGAGCTCTCAGTTAGCCTGAAGCTGCTAGTATTCTACACCATGTGACACTGGAACGTATGCAGTAAACGTAGCATTAGCATTTCATCCCATTGTCGGCAGGCCCTTTGCAGGTGCAAGTTTGGCAGCATTATCCAGACTGCATGTGCAGTTTTCTCTGATTCACCTGCTGGACTGCAGCATTTCCCCAGGTGAACTAAGCAGAATCAGTTTATAAATCATCCTCCCACATTACATGCTTATGGGTTACCCTTCACAGAATACTCTGGACACATAACTCCACACTCAGTGTATCACAGGAAGGATGCATAATTTCACATGTACTAGCCCCAGCTAGGGAGACTATTTGCAAGCAAATCAAACTAGATTCAAATCAAAACAATTTTTTTTACCAATCCCATGTCAGTATGTAAAACAAATGGCAAATGCACTTATCTGTGCTCAGCCTTCCTCTATACATTAGCTGATTAATCCTCACAGCAGTTTTTCCACTAAATTAGTGATTGTTATTAGCCCATTTCACAGGCAACAGAGTTTATGACACGGCCAAAGCTATAGATGGAGTTGGTGTCAGTTTAGGGATTAGAACTTCCTTTGTTACTAATTTCTGTAGTTAAACCACTAGACCATGGTGATCAGCCAATCAGCTTGATTCTGTTCTCACTTGCACTGATGTAAATCAGGAGTGAAACCACTTGGAGTGAAACCGGTGTGAGATCAGAATTAGGCCCATTGATTTCTTTAGAGTTACACCAGCATTAGTATGGTCAAAATCTAGCCCAATATATTTTTCTAGTAAGAGGAGTGCTTCTATGCATTTGTAATCTGTAATAATAACTGGCATGTAACAGGATAAAAAGGAAATGGATGGGTAAGAGAACCCAAAACCTGAAAATCACTCTAGCATCATTTTGTCAGTAGAGTTATACAATGTTTCTCTGGCTTAAAAACCATGAGGTCAGTTAGCTTTTGTAATAACAGTAGAGAACTTATGCATCCATTTTCTAGCTGCTATCAAGTTTTGATAATAATAAAAGGTCACGAATGCCCCCCATGCATTTATAAGTGATAATAGTCTGCTGTTTGTTATGCACAACTACATTCTAGTGTTATACCTGCGTTATCGCCCCATTAAGTAGAGGTGAAAACAAAAAAAACTAGAATACAAAAGACCTATGTTTAAAAGCTTACTAATCTAGGAATAAACCTGGGAAGCAGGAGAATATGAGTAGAGATCACTGAAAGATGTTGGGGTAAATTCAGTCAAAGGAAGTTACCTATTGTTAGTGTTGTAATAGTGCCTAGAGATCCCAGTCAGGGTTGTGCTGGACACTGCACAAACAAGTGGACAAATCCAATACCCAGGCCAGGACAACCTCAGCCAGTGCAGAATGGCCAACCCAGCAAGTCCAGCTGGAGGGAGGTTGCAGACGTGGAGAGCTCCAGGGGTTCCACTGACAGGTGATGTTCCAAAAGTCAACAAGGGTCTCCTGGCAAAGAGCATGGCCAGATGCACTGAGTCAGCAACTCCTCTCAAGCATGTCTGCTGGGGGGACGCCCACAAATTTCCCAGCAGAGATGAATTTGTCTATCCCCTGAGGGCAAAGCTCTCAGAGATGGAAACTCACCCCCTTTGAAAATGGGATTGATTCTGGCTCAATGAGTACAACATCCATTGAACCTGAATTTAGTCCCCAAATCCATTTATATGACACTCACTTTTTAGTCTCACTGACAAACCATTGCATGCTACATTACTATATACACCTGAGTTCACCCACACCATGACCAAGCCTATTAAAATCAAAAGAATTGCCATGAATTTACACCTGCATAACAGGAATCAGATTCTGGACAGGTGTGGAAATCATTTGTCGACATTTACAGCACAGCTGATTTTGGCCTGGTGTTTGTATGCTGCTGGAATGAACACAAAACAGCAGATCTGAACAATGGGGATTTCTCCTTAGCCAGGATGGAAGGCTCAAATGCAGTATTATTGGACAAAATGGACCATTCATGACACTGACATGCTTCCCAGAGTTCAAGCATGTGCATGGAGTATATATCAAGGCAGAATCTGGTGCAATGAATTCAGGGCATTCAGAAAGGAGAATCTGACCTTTCATGGTACAATGGTGCACTTCTGAGTGCAAATTAATAGGTTTAAAAATATGGTTTGACATTTTTTCCTGCAAGATCTTAATTTAAACTTAAATAAAACTATACCTATAGCTATCTATGCATCCATTACCAGGCCATAAGGTATATGTTCCGTATCTTATATCCATTTATATTAATGGAAACAAATTAAGACAAGCATAAATTAATATTTAGTGCCATAAAACAGACCAAATGCATGATATAGATCTATCCTAAGTGCCATAATGAAATCAAGGGACAATAATTCAGTAACAGAAGAATAAATCATACATCACCCCCAACTGGAATATTTCTTCAGTTATTGGCAGTGAAAACAGCACATGTGTTGTACATACAAAGACACCCAGTTCAATGTGTAAGTACATTTTCACACATCCCTCTTCCACAAAAATAAGATCTGCATAGAAACCTTTTAAAAACGAGAATCTCAAAATGAAGCCCCGTACGAAGCCACGACAAATCCAAATTGATAAATCTGTGCTGCAAGCAAATTAATCAGAGTAGCTCCTTCAAAACTGCTCTTGGCTCAGATGCACTTATTACCCCAAATGCTATTTCCCTGAGGCCCAACCCAGTATCTGGGAGTTCCTGAGATCAAACTAAACCTCTTGAAAAAATACCTTTTTTTAAAAATCACAACCATCTTCAATGCATCCCATTTTGTAACAGCAAAGGAAAGAAGATGACAAATAAATAAGGGGGAGGGGTTTAGAGCATGAGGTTAGCTAAGATGAATTCCTGGAACATTGTTTCACTGAGACTGCTCCTAATGAGCCCCCAAATACCTTCTCCACTCTCCATCTTTCTGTATCTCCAGCTCTCTCACTCCATCCCTCCCATCTCGCTCCAGCCCCTAAGCTCTCTCTAACAGCTTGGATGAAAGTCATTCTTTCACAAACATAGTAAAGGTAAGCAGCGCAATCAAATCAGAAAAAAACAGCATCAGCATGAGAAGAATGATCCTTGGCCACAGTCATGAATATCAGCAATAAAGGCAGTGCTGGCTCTGCTGCTCACCATGTTGAAACCAGGAGAAGATGCTGAAAGGCGAGGGATGTGCAAGCTGAATCCATTTTCCCAGTTACTGAGGCTGCTTCAGAGCCCAACATCAGCAGCTGCTGGGATTTTCCCCCACCCCCTGCTTGGTGATGCTGAGGATGTAAACCGCCCACCCACCCCGAGCAGCAGCAGCAATAGCCAGCCAGCTCCCTCCTCAGAGGAGGAGGGTGATGAGCTCACTGAGCAGAACCTGGAATTGCAGAAGGCACTGCTGCCTCCTCCTCCCTCCCCTGCTGCAGCACGGAGCTCGCTAGGCTCCATGGCAACAGCCATAAAAGATGGAGGGAAAGGGAGGAGATGGGGGAGGGAAGAGCAGGGAGAGACTGAGGCTTATTCCCAGAAGCTGCTTCAGCCAAGAAAGAACCTTTTCAGTTACAGCTAATCACAAGGGGCAAAGCTTGTCCCCAGGCAAAGCAGGAACCCTGTAGACGCCAAAGGGCCCATTTCAGAGTTTCCTTAGCTGAGTGTGAAGAGCTGGCAGGTGTGTGTGTGCCAAGGGCATGAATCCCACACAGCAAGAGGGGACGGTGGGCATTTGCTTGCCCATAACATGCTGTTCTGCCTTGGGAAGAGCAGGTAATGAGGGTGCAGTGAAGGAGGACAGCAGGAAAAGGCAGTTTTGCAAAGGACAAACAGAAGGATTTGAAGTGCTGGCCAAAAACACTGCAATGTAAGGTGCAAAGTGGGGACTAGTACTACAGGCCGCTGGATCTTACTTATAACTAACAAAGCTTGTGGGGTCTTGGCCCAGGGTGACAATCCTTGGTACTGTGGGGAGGGTTGCAAACAAGTATTGGGGGTCATGAGCACCCTGCCCTTCTGTGTCGCTAAATGGGAGGGGGATCACAAAATGGGAGGGGGATCACACTGAAAGCTGCTATAGCACAATATTCAGCGTTAATAATCTCAGATACTGCGGTAAGAATATAATAAGTGCCGTGTTTGGTGTGGTTATCAGATTTCACAATTGCTTGAAAGGTATGTGTGTGCATATGGGACTGGGACAAAGGGAGCAGGGTTCCCAGCTGCTGTTTCATGCCCTGGGATTCAAGGCGCTCACAGGTGGTTTCAGGGCACTCCTTGCCCCTAGGCTTTCTGCAGTGTTCTGTACGTCCCTCAGCAACAGCTGACTTTGTAGTGTCACATGCACTTGGAAACAAGGTTGGGCTGGCAAAATCCAAATCTGGATTCAAACTTCCCCAAAGCACAGAGCTTCTTCAGAATCATCCCATTTCTATAGGCTTGAAAAAGATCTCCTGGGCACTGCTCTTACATTGGCGTAACTCCTGTGATGGGTTGAGTCATGGGATGGGAACGGTTAACTGGTTAACCGGTGGGGGCTGGAGCAGATTCCCATTCACCACAGGCAGGGGGCTGCTTCAGCACAGTGGGGCCCACTGCAGACAGGGGTGCTCCAGCCTGGCCAGTGCAGACCCTGTTTGTGGTAGGTCTGGGTGCGCCACTGGCAGAGGCTACTCCGGCCAGGCTGGAGTAGTGTCTGTCTGCGGTGGGGAGAGGGGGGCTCGAGTGGACCCTCCACCTGCCTCCCTTTAATTGGTTTACCAGTTAAACATTTTGTTTAACTGGTTAACCAATTAAATGGAATTTTACATTGCTACTTGAGACTGTCACATGAGGGCTACGTCGAGACTGCAAGCTTCTTTTGGAATAAGCTTTTCTGTAAGGCTGTGTCTATATTGGCAAGATTTTGCGCAAAAGCAGCCACTTTTGCGCAAAATCTTGCCACCTGTCTACACTGGCCACGAGAATTTGCACAAGAACACTGACGTTCTAATGTATGAAATCAGTGGTTCTTGCACAAATACTCTGACGCTCCCACTCAGGGATAAGCCCTCTTGCACAAGTATTCTTGTGCAAGAGGGCCAGTGTAGACAGCCATGTTAATTTCTTGCGCAAGAAAGCCCGATGGCTAAAATGGCCATCGGAGCTTTCTTGCGCAAGAGAGCGTCTACGCTGGAATGGATGCTTTTGCGCAAAAGATGTCTTTTGCGCAAAAGCATTCGTGCCAGTGTAGATGCTCTTTTGCGCAAATACTTTTAACGGAAAAACTTTTCCGTTAAAGGTATTTGTGCAAAATCATGCCAGTCTAGATGCAGCCTAAGGATATGTCTACACTAGCCCCCTAGTTCGATCTAGGGAGGCTAATGAGGGCGACCGAAATTGCAAACGAAGTGCAGGATTTAAATATCCCGTGCTTCATTAGCATGTTCCCGGCCGGTCGCCATTTTAGAAATTGACTAGCCCAAAGTAACTGCCCGCGTCTACACGCGGCAGTGAAACAGGATTCCAAATTAAAGCCCTAAATTGAATTAGCTGTTATTCCTCCTGGAATGAGGTTTAACAGCTAATTTGATTTAGGGCTTTAATTCGGAATCCCGTTTCACTGCCATGTGTAGACGCGGGCAGTTACTTCGGGCTAGTCAATTTCTAAAATGGCGACCGGCTGGGAACATGCTAATGAAGCACGGGATATTTAAATCCTGCACTTCGTTTGCAATTTCGGTCACCCTCATTAGCCTCCCTAGATCGAACTAGGGGGTTAGTGTAGACATACCCTAAGAGATCTTCTGAAAAAGCTTATGTTGAAAGAGTGTCCACATATCAAAAGCACAATGAAAAAGCGATGTGCTTTTCTGAAAAATAGCATCCACACTGACTGGACTCTATCTCACACTTAACGCCACCCAGAACCAGTTCAGGCAGGGCATTAGGTCAGCAGTTGCTTCTGAGTGCTGTTGCCTAAGGCTACCTGGGATGCGTGCTTAAAGGGACCCCCTCTCGCCCCCGGACAGCCGTTTTTCTGCTTCTGCTACATGCTTGCCTACCTCTCCAAGGGTCAGTAAAGCATTTACAGTGTGTGCTGTGGTTGACCAGCTTTTGGAGGCCACAGTATACTCCTTGCCATGGAGCCAGAGCTGCTTCTGGGCATGCGATGGCCCCACGTGGCCAGGCTGCAGTTTCTGCAGCAGTTTCTACAGGCTGCCTTCATGGCCCTGCATGACCTCGACACTGAGCTCATCATTGACACCCTCTCCCTGTGTGTGGGAGCAAAGCCCTTACAACCGCACCCCACAGTGGAGAAACAGTTCTGGGGGCTGGACACCAGTTCTGAGTGGTGGAACAACCAGCAGTGGCTCCAAAACTTCTGAATGAAGAAGGCCACCTTTATAGAGCTGTGTGCCTGGCTTGCCCCTGCCCTCCATTGATGGGATACCCAGATGTGACCCACCATCTCACTGGAGAAGTGGGTCACCATCGCCGTCTAGAAGCTCACCACCCCAGACAGCTACCAGTCTATGAGCAACCATTTTGCATGGAAAAGTCCACTGTTGGGGCCCTCCTTATGGCTGTAAGGCACTCTTGGGCTGCAGTCCCTGGAGGAGGGGGGAATTCCTGGAAAGGGGGACCCTAGGGAAGGGGGGTGGAGGGTGAGAGTATGGGGGTTGGCCTGGGGGTGGGGGGAAGCCCCGTCCCCAGGGGGTTTTGCCATCCCACCCTCATGCAGCCCTGCAGGGGGGCCTCAAAGGGGGTGGCTCCTGGGATGCTTGAGGGGGAAGGAGGGTGGGGGGACTCAGGGACCTCCCAAGGACTCAGGCACTCCCTCTCATTCTCTGTTTTGTGTGTTTCTTTGTCTCCTTCTGCAGGTGGTGAGGGCAATCAACTTTGTCCTGCTGCACAGGGTCATCCGCCTGGAAGACCTGGACCCTATCATGGCTGGATTTGCTACCTAGGCTTCCCCAACTGTGAAGGGGCCATAGATGGAACCCATATTCCTATCCAAGCACCCCAACATTGAGCCGCCCAATACATCAACCGCAAAGGCTATTTCTCGATGGTGCTGCAGGCTGTGGTCGACCACCATGGACAGTTCATGGACATTTTCGTCAGGTGGTTGGAGAGGGCATACGATGCCCACATTTTCAGGAATTCCAGCCTCTACAACAAGCTGGAGGCTAGCACATTCTTCCACCAGTGTGACTGTTGGGATGGGGATGTGCAGATGCCACTGTGCATCACGGGGGATGCGGCCTACCCCTTCATGTCATGGCTCACGAAGCTGTACACTGGCTACCTGGACCCAGGTAGGGACCAATTCAATCACTACTTAAGCAGGGCCCATATCCAGGTGGAATGAACCTTTGGGCACCTGAAGGCACAGTTCAGGTGTCTCCTGACCCACCTCGATGTGGGGGAGTACAACATTCCTGAGATGATCTTGTCCTGTTGTGTTCTGCACAACATTGTGGAGAGGAAGGGGGGGGCCTTCCTACCCGGGGGGGGGGGGAGAGCCAGCCAGGGGGGAAGGGCCTTCGAGCAGCCGTGCACAGCTGCCATCTGCTGGGCCCATCAAGTGGGAGTGTGCATCTGGGAGGCCCTGAGGGAGAATTTCTCTCAAGGACCCCAGTATCTCTCCCCAGGGCCTCCACACTACAGGCCTGTGTCTTGTCTTCCTATGCCTTTCCCACAACAACCCCTTCCTTCCCTACTTCCTTGTAGAGTTAATAAAGACACCAATTTTGTGTTGAAAACCAAGAACTTTTTTTTTTTCATAACAACAGTAACTGCGGAGGAGGGGGGCTCAGAACCTGGATAGGAGCAGAGGGGCTCAGAACCTGGATAGGGACAGGGAGAAGGGGAGCTCAGGGCTGGGAGTTGGGCATGGTGTGGCTGGAAGTGCTGCTTTGGGTCTAGGAACCTTGGCGACTTCGGGGGGTGGGTGGGGCCTGGGACAACAGAGGGGTAGTCAGGAGGTGGGGCTGGAGCAAGGTCAGAGTATGGCTGGGGTAGGGGGAGTGGGCATATGCATGGCAGGGGGAACAGGAGCAGGGAGTAGCGGCAGGACGGGCAAGGGGGCAGGAGCGGGGGGGAGGGACAGGGACAGAAGCCAAGTGTGCCATCATTTTGTGGCTGGTAGCACACGTTTTGGCCCTGTTGCACCACCTGAGTCCACATTTGGGTCCGCCACTGAGCGTCCTCCCGGACCTTCTGGGCCAGGGCTGATTGCATGTCCCAGAGGATGGCCATGTGCTGTCTCATCAGGTCCTTGTGGACCTTCCGGCACTTGTGGCTTCTCCAGGGTTGGGCGGCTGGCTCAGCTGGTGGTGATTGCCCCTGAGTGACAGCTGGTCCTGCTGTGGAGAATAAAGAGGGAGAGGTGGTCAGTCATCCATGCAGACACTGTCCCTGGGGCTGTCCCTCTTCTGTGAGCTGCAAGCAACAGTCCTCAGGCTGGAGGATGGGGATGTCCTGGGAGAAATGCCATGCGTGGCCTGGACTGTGGGCGCTGCCTCATAGGGGTTCTGAGGTGCTCAAGGGACCATACTTCCCGTTCCCCTCCCCTGTCCCACGGACAAGAAGGCAAGGGAAGTGTCTGGCCACAGCGGGATCCCATAGGCTGGACAGGGGCCTGGAGCAGCCTGGCCTTCCATGGGGGCCACATACACACCTGTGCCTGGTAGCGCTGGCTGCGGGAGTGGGTGGTGCCACAAGTGTGCAGGCATGCCCGTGTGCCATGTGCGTCACTCAGTCTGTGTGTGTGTGTGTGCATGCACCCTTGTCCCCAGCCTGCTTCCAGCGGTGGCTAGTGGTGGAAGGGGGTCTCCCCCAGGGGTCAGACATGTGTGTGGCCTCCCCAAAGCCTGTGAGCAGGAGCCCGGGGGTTTTCCAGGGATGCCTTCTGGAGCCGTGAGGTGCAGACTGGTGCTGCATGTGCTTCCATGTACATGGAGTGCAGCACAATGACCAGGCCGAGAAGTCTGAGCGACAATCGCACCCCATCTCCTCTGCACCCGCCTCCCCTGCCCTGTGTGTGTGAAAAACTGAGAGCACTCACCTGATGACCCCTCCCTGTTTTCAGAAGATGCCTGGGAGATATCCAGGCCCTGCAGTACCGGCTCAAGGGTGAGGGTGACGGTGCTGGCTGTCTCCTCTTCCTCTTCCAGCTCATTCTCGTCCTCCTCCTTCTCCCGGCCAGGGAGCCCCAGGCAGGTGACGACAGGTGTCTCTAGCCCTGATTCGATGACCGGGGTGGCAAAGGGGCTGCACTACCCCCCAGGGTGCAGTGTAGCTCTTTGTAATAGGGGCAGGAATGGGGTCCCGCCCCGGAGCAAGAGCTGCACTCCCTGGCCCTGGTGTAGCCCTGCCAGAGCTCTTTGACCTTGCTCCTGACCTGCTTGAGGCTCTGGGGGTGGTGTCCTCTCGCGGCCAGGGCCTTGGCCATCCGGACATAGATGTCGGCATTTCGACGTCTGGAGCAGAGATCCTGCAGGGTCTCCTCCTCACCCCAGATGTCTAGGAGGGCCAGGATCTCTGCCCCAGACCATGATGGGGCACACCTTTTAGTGCCCCTGGCAGGCTGCTGGGAGCCCTGTGCGTACTCCCTATGAGGGCCAGTGCATACTCCCTTGGCAGGGTTGAGGCTGGGCCATAGCTCTGTAGCAGAGTGGAAGACAGAGCCAGCCAGTGAGTGCAGCTCCCAGGTCCGGCTTCCTGCCACAAGACTTGTACCGGGTGCCTTTAGCTTTAAGAGCTGGCAGGAGACAGGAACTATAGCGTTCTGATTAGTTTAGATGGAGTGGCCATCAGGGCACCTGTGTTATTTCCTGGAGGCCTCTTTTTTTTACAGAACTCCCTCTTCTGCATCCACACATGCCTTTTTCTGAAAAAGCTTGTTCGGAAAAGGCATTCTTCCTCATAGAAAGAGATTTACTGTTGACTGAAAAACCCCTCCATTCTTTCGACTTTTTGTCAAAAGAACGCAATAGCAGTGTGGACGCAAGTATTGTTTTTCCAGTATAACAGGCATTATTCCAGAAAAATGTTGCAGTGTAGACATACCTGAGGTGCTGAAATACCACTGAGCCCATCTACCTGCCCTTTGGGGTGTCTCCCCACCCTGTCTTGCAGATCAGACCTCTGATTTCCTCCAGCATTGGCAAAGAGCTGGGGTCACAGTTGACAGCAGAGTAATACAGAAATTGAGATCATCAAAGGAACTTGCCACGGCACCCAGGTGCATAGTTCCAATGGGGTCTAGAATCTAAAATAAATCCAGGTTACTCTGTATAAAGTT
Source organism: Pelochelys cantorii (assembly GCA_032595735.1). Lineage (NCBI taxonomy): Eukaryota > Metazoa > Chordata > Testudines > Trionychidae > Pelochelys > Pelochelys cantorii. Next base: position 22,432,551 of record CM064340.1, read on the forward strand.
TTATACAGAGCAAATTCATAAAATATTTGCCTCTTTTATCAATGAAAGAGAGATATGAACAGCTTGCCCTCCCCGCTGGTATTAATAATTATTTACTGGGTTTCTTAATAAACAAAAGTGATTTTATTAAGTATGAGCAGAAATACCCGGCATTGCCTGGGGAAAATATAGTAAAAAGTGCGATGAATGAACTACGTCAATAACATTAACATAGCATATTTTATTGGAAATACTTTTCTCTGATATATTACTTTAAGAAATTAACATAGTTAGTGCTGTGCTTACAAAATGACAAATCCCATAGGGTCTCTTTTCTCAATCCCCACAAATCAGGAAGGCCCATCTTCCCTTAAAGACTCTATGCAAACCAATGCCTGGAGCCTCCTTGCCAGAAGCCCTGAGGAATGGAGGGGATGCCTTCTGGGCTCTACAGCAGCAGAAAATCACTGCTCCCCAAGTAGCGACTCCCCGAGTGCCTCCAGTGCACGCTCCATGGGGCAACCTGAATGGACTTCCTAGCTGCAGCTGGACCGGTTGCATTGATCAGACAAAGTGAAACACCTTCAGACCAGGTGCAATTAGTATATCTAGATGATCAGAACATGCAGCACCTGAACGTACCTGTCTTAATGAGAATAAGCTGTTCTGAGTGTACCATGTCCTCCTCAGGAGGTGCTCAAAACCTTGTCCTCCTTCCCACCTCCTCTTTGTACTGTGAGCTGAATCCTGCAAAGCGCATAATGCCCGTGACACTTGCTGATAACGCACACAGCCCTGCCAGGAGAATGCACGCAGCCCAAAGGAGGGTGAGTGGTGGGATGGCTCGTTTGGGTGTGGGGGGAGGGAAGCAACTATAATTTCCAGAAGGGGTTCAGTTAGAGCCCGGCTGCATGAAGATGTTGAGAGGCTGTGATAGCTGGAGGCTTCTCCCAGCCACAATTAGCAAGGCTAGACCCCAGCCAGCATCAGCCACATTTGGGCCTGTCCTGGAGACCTGCTGGTACCCTAGTATAGGGGAGGTTGCTGATTCTCTACCCCACTGCAGCCTCTCCCCTATGGGCTTTCCCTTGATGGTGCTGCAGGTGCCCACATGCCTTATCCTCTAGGATCTCGTAGTTGCAGTTTATGTGACACGTTTAACAGAAGAATCCAGCAAATGCTTATGATCAGGCGCTACTAAAAGCTAATTATCAGTGGGCCCAATTGGGGCTCTGGGGGAACCGATTTAGAGATATAAACAGTCCCGTTATTTAAGTTAGGAAATCAGGAGTATCCATGTAAAATTTGGTGTTTCTTGCCCTTACCGTTTTGGAGATCTTTCGGAATTATCAGTGGGCCCAATTGGGGCTCTGGGGAAACCGGGGGGAACTGATTTCGAGATATATCCAATCCAGTTATTTAAGTTAGGAAATCAGTAGTATCCGTGCAAAATTTGATGTTTCTAGCTCTTACCGTTTCGGAGATCTTTTGGGACAAACAAACAAACAAACAAACAAACAAACAAACTTTCAGAAATATTTATAAGATAAAAGGTAGGATTTAAGTGGTTGCAAGTAATAGCAGACAGAGCAAAGTAAGTTACTAAGTAAAATAAAACAACATATATCAGCTAAGCCTAATACACTAAGAAACTCGTTATCTGCAATACATTACCCTAATAGTAGTTCTAATCATCATCCTTTTTCACAGGCTGGAATGCCTCCCAGCCTGGGATCAATGCTTGCCCCTGTTCAGTCATAAATGTTTCCAGAAGTAATCTTGGGTGGTAAACAGGAGTATCCTGGAATTTGGTATCAGCTCCTATTGTTTGGTTTTCCGTCTTTATATAGATTTTCCCAGTGTTGGAATCCTTTGTGTTCAGTTCAGACTTTTCTCACCATCTATGGAAGAGTGCAGCATCAGGGTTCCAGCATCAGGTGACCTGGCCCCATGTCTTCACAGGACCCACCCTGGTCCAGGCTTACAGGAAAAACAAGACTATTCACAGATCATTGTCCCAAGTATTGGGCCATTAAGTTCCTCGAGGGCTGGCTAGCCACTGCTGGTTAGATTCTACTAATGGCCCTCCCTTAGCACATCTAGATTAGTAAAACAGGTTTATATTTTGTATTTCTAACTTCAAATACAAGACTGACACATGCACACGAATAGAATATACATATTCAGCAGATTATAACTTTTCTAATGGTATGTTACCTGAAGTATTTTGCATAAAGCATATTTGAGTTATGTCATATTCATAAGCATATTTCCATAAAAAACATGGAGGGCAACATCACAGTTCCATTAACTTCTGTGGTCATATTCCTTATCCACTGCGCCACTGGAGGAGCCCCCCAACCTCCCTACATTCAGGGCCCCCCTTATCCATCCTATGTCGCAAGGATCTTATGTAATCAAGATCAGGGAAAATTCTAGGAGCCAGTCAGTTGTAAACCTCAGATCTGGATTAGACCAACTCCAAACTTTGGGTGAGGTGAGCAGGTCAGATTTGGACCAGTTTTTGTTCAGGAAAATCTTTATACGTAGTCATTTTGGAATAAAACAAACATGTTACATATATTAGCAAAAAGCCTTGGAATGATGCAGTATTTACTTCTACATCATCCTGCACAACACCTAGGGGATTGCACAGTAAAAATATACAACTGTCTTAAGAAAATGTTTAGGCAAATAAATCACATCACTGTAGCTTTTTGAGCTCTCTAAATGTATTTAATGGGGCCACACACTAAATGAACAGGATAAAAAAGAAATAGCTACCCATTCAGTGAGCACAACCCCCTCCCCTCTGGAGGAATTAATGAAGCAGGGGTCCTATGGCAAAAGTAGTATGTGATCATGCAACTGTTTCATAATATATACACATAAAGGGATTAAATAATGGTTGACCAGACAGCATTAATGCTGGCATTTCATGATTTTAAGAGCTTGACTTTGCAACTTTGACACTTTTAATATAATTTTTGGATATAATATTTATTCAGATCACATTCTGAATTGAGATTTTTTTTTCTGTTTTCTCTTTAGTGACTACTGTGGTTGCTCCTAAAAAATGACTGTTTACTCATAAATGGTATCTAAGACACCACTATGAGCCGTTGAATGTTTTGAGTACAGACATATTTTACACTAAGTCAGCTATCACCATGGGGTGTTGGTTGGTAAATATTGACTGTCTGATGATATAACCACTGCACTCTTACTATTCCAGGTCATCTTTATTTTTGATCAAGGAATTTTTTGACATCATGACATTCAATATTTACTCATACACTGACTCTCGATATGATTTACAGACTACGAAGGGACGCAATTAATTAAACATTAAATCAAGACTATGACTGGCAGAAATAATCACGGTTTCATTCTCTTGCCCCTCCTATATCTGTAATTGTATTGTTGCAGCCTTGGAAGCCAAAACCATATCCATCTGGTAGCACAGTTGACAACAGCTATACATCACTCTGTTTGTACTAATGACCATCACAACTGAGATGTTCAGCAGGGGGTCCCCTGTCTTGCTTAACAGCAGTTCAAAAATGTCGCTGGAAAAATATGAATAAATTATTGGATGCCAGGACAGGAGCCATGGAAGTTTGTTAGTTTGACCACAACTCCCACAATTTCTGCAGGTTCTGAGAGACAACCCACAATGCATTGAGCTAGTGGCCTAAAAATAGTAGTGTAGCCATGGAACTTTTTCACATGTAACTCATGCGCTGCTATGAGTGACAGGCTTGCTAACCTTAGCACAAAGCTATCTGAACGCCATGGGGAGCTAGTGCATGCCTCTGCTTTTCACTGGCTCCAAGTGTAGACATAGCCTAAGTGATGTTTAGCATCCCTTGTGATCATGCTACCCAGACATCTGAAGTATTCAACTCTTCCTCATATATAGGGATATCTTCACTCTTTCAATAGACTTAGATGCCACCATTGCTTTTGTCTTGTGGTTTTCATGTGAACAGGCTGTGGAGTGTATGGTCCATGTTTCATGAAACCTGGGGGTACTCAGGACAAATCAAACTCTTGAAACAAGTAGTCTGGAGTCAAGAGACGCTGAGCTAGAGCAGTGGTGGGGAACCGTTTTTCTGTCAATGGGTGGAGGATGGTGCGACAAGCTGGGGCCAAAGGGGTTTAGAGGGGGCTTAGGACAGGGAGGTTGGGAGAGGAGTGTGGGATCTGGGTGGGAGTTAAGGTGCTGGAACAGGCTCAAGGCCAGTGGACAGGTTTGGGGTGTGTGGTCTAGGAGGGAGTTAGGATGCAGGAGGGGCTCAGGGTTGGAGCAGGGTGTTGAAGTGTAGGGCTTAGGAGGGAGTGAGGGTGCGGAATGGAGCTCAGGAGGTTGGTGTGTAGGGCCTAGGAGGGAATTAGGGTCAGAAGGGGGCTCAGGGCTGGGGCAAGGGATTGGGGTGTGGGATCCAGGCAGGGCTGAATAACATGCTGGGGCTTTAGAGCTTGTAGCCCAGGGTCACCGGCTAAGGGGCCTCCCAAAAAGATCTGGACTTTTGGCACCCTGGAGATCTTTTTGGCCCCCCCTTTTAGCTTGGAACCCTAAATACCCTGCACATTATCTGGCTCTTCCTATAGTAGGAATGGGCTCTGGGCGCTGGTGCTTGCCATTTAGCCCTGTGCAGGGGTGCCGAGGCTTAGGGCTTCCAGCCGTGGGAGGGGACTTGCTGTGGGCTGGATCAAACTAAAGAGGAGGCTGGATCTGGCCTGTGGACCAGAAGTTCCCTAACCCTGATCTTGAGACTGAGCTTACTTGACAGAGGAGTAAGAACTCTGGCTATATATGTAAAGGCAGCAATGCTACTGAAAAGATACCTTAGTAAGTAATTAAAACGACCTCTCCAATTCCTGGAAATGGCTGATAATTCAGTTGCCTCATTAACTTTTCCAGGACAATAGCTCTGAAATAAAGGTAGGGATTTTTTTTTTTAATTTTTGTCTTAATGACAGTATTGATATGGATGACATGTCAACTCATGTTTCCCTTTCACCCCAAAGGCGTAATCACCACCACCACCCTACATATAATTTCCCCATGCTGCTCCTTTTATATCTCCTGCATTGGCCACTTGTCTCCTTTGTTAAAGAGGAAAAAACACACAAGTATCAGCAAGGCATTAGCTTAGAATTGTGGAAGATGCTGCCCTCTAGTGGGTTTCATGAGTAAGCTAGAATTGCTTCTAAATTTAGATAGCAATTCAGCATGTAAAAACTGAAATATGGGTATGTGCGACTGTGACGTTTTCTTTCTATTTGTGAGTGTATTTAGAGATTATCTTAGGGTTTTCTGTTGCTGCCCATCACTGTGGTACCTGTCTGCCTTCTGACATAGCATAAATATTGCCCCCACACATCTCTGCCTACACATCTGAATCCTGACCTCTGATTACAACTCAGCAAGGGTGAGCAAGATTTGTCTGGTCTCGCGTTGGGCGGTAGTTTTGTGACATGAGAATGGAAGGGGAGTTTGAATATTAATCCCTATGGGTATGTCTACACTACAGCATTAATTCAAGTAAGTTAACTTAATTCAAAATAGTTAATTCGAATTAAGCTAATTCAAAATAACGCATCTATACACAAAAACTATTTTGAACTAGCGTTTTGCTATTTCAAAATAGCGCGTCCACACTGAGTGGACCCTGAACCGAAGTTAAGGCTGGCTGGAACCAGTGCTGGCAGGGCATCAGATTAGGACTTAGTGTGTAGGGCTGCTGCCTGAGGCTAACTGAGCTCCATGCTTAAAGGGACCCTACCCCCACCCCGGACAGACAGTTTTCAGGGTTCCCCACCTGCTTGTCTACCTTGATGAGGGACAGCAAAGCAGTCCTGTCTTGGAGTGCCCTGAGTGCCCGCACTCGGGACACCACAGCACTCAGCAACATGGAACTAGAGCTACTCCTGGGCACGCCGGTGCATCTCGTGGGGTCGTTGCCATCAGCCCAGCTGCACTTGCTGCAGGCTGCCATCCGGAGGGTCCATCAGGGGGCTGTCAGGATCCAGGAGGCCCTGAGGGAAAGCGTCCACCCCGAGGAGCCCTCAGAACCACCCCGGTCCTCCCCACCGGGGGCTCGTGCCCCAATCCTCCCTCATGTCCTTCCACTTACCCCTCCCTAGCCCCCCTTCCTGATGTCAAATAAAAGACACGTATGTTCAAAAATAGAAACTGGGTTTATTGAACAAAACGGGGGGGGGGATGAACCTCTGGGGAGACTGGGGAAAGGAGGCGGGAGACTGGAGGAGAGAGGGTGAGAGAGGGGAGGGGGAAAACTGGGAGGAGGAAGCTGGAAGGGGGAAGCAAGGGGAGGAAGGGGGAGGGGAAGCTCAGCACTGAGGGGTGGGGGTCTCGTCGGGCCACATGTCTCCCAGCATGGCGGGTGCAGGGGCCTCGGTGTCCCCAGGGGGATGGGGAGGAGGGTGTGGAGATTGAGGAGGAGGGTGAGGAGGTTGAGGAGGGAGAGGCGGGAGAGGGAGAAGAAGTGGGAGGAGGAATGGTAGCTGGGGGGGGCAGCAGGCGCTGGAGCGGCATGAGGCACCATGCTCTGCACCAGGGTCTGCAGATGGGTACAGATGGCGTGACCCTGGGCAAGCAGCTCCCTCCGGAACTCCCGTTCTTCCTGTGCCCGCTGCTCCATGATGCAGGTCAGGACTCGCAGGGCCCCCAGCTGCTGCTCTCAGTACCCCTGCCATGTTGCGGTTGTCCTGTGGAGCCCTCGGGTGCGGGAGGATGTCCCGGGCGGGGTGGTGCGCCCTGCACATGCAGCTGGTGTGGCTGTGGAGAAAGAAGAGAAGTGGTCAGCTCTCCCTGGGGACACAGTGGGTGAAGGCCAGCCCCCCCTCTGCGAGGTGAGGATGACCGTGCCCTGCACCGTCAGAGCCGCTGTGCTTGCCCAGAGGCCATGGTCGGAATGTCCGGCTATCCCTGGGAGTGGGAGCTGCCCCGAGACTGCACCCAGGCCCCTGTGCTGTGTATAGTGTGGGTGAGGTGGGGCGGGGGAGATGTTAGAGGGGGCTTGTGAAGGGAGGGCGTACTGCTGTGTCCCGCCCCGGGGTCAGGAGCATGTCAGATCTCTTCACACATGCATGTGGCTGTAAGGCCATAGCCCCTGTGTGGCACGCAGCTGGAGCCACCCGCCCAGGGGTGGCACGGCACGTGCTCGCACGTGCACAAGTTGCTGCGTGATCTGTGATAAGCGAGGCCCACGTGCGCGGTCCCTGGTCTCCCTCCCTATCCCCCCCCTCCCCCCTCCAGGAAGGGGATAGTGATGGCACTTACATGGTGTGGCCTCCCCGGACGACCCTGGTGACTCCACTGCTGGGACAGCTCGAGAGTCTGGCCAGTGTGGCACCCTCCGTGGTGGCTCCTCCTCTGCGCCCTGGTCAGGGCCCTCTGGTCCCAGCTCACTGCCCCCCCGGGGTGGCATAGACCGTCCCGCCCCCCAGGGGAGCTGCCCCGAGTGGCCCTGGCGTACCCCTGCCGCAGCTCTTTTCAGGCGCACCTGCTCCTGGGTGCGCCTGTGGCCTTTCTGGTCCATGGTGGCCACTATGCGGCCGTAGATGGCCATGTTCCTCCATCTAGTGTGGAGATCATGGACATTGGGGGCCTGCCCCCAAACCTCAAGGAGGTCCATGATCTCCTCACTAGTCCAGGAGGGAGCGCGTCGTCTACGACCCATGGCTGGCTCCTGGGTGCTGGTGGACTGGGCAGGGGATGGCTGGCTGGCACTGGCTGCCTGGCTCATCGTGGGGCCACTGGGTCAGGGGCAGAGACTGCTGGCAGGCCTGGATCTGGCACGTGCAGTCTGGCCAGAGTCTACTCCTTTAAGGGCTCTGGGGCTGGCGGAGAGGAGAGGAGTTTTCCTGGTTTGGCCCAGAGTGGCCACCAGGGGAAACTGGGAAGGGCTGGAGGCTAGCTAATTCAAATTAAGTGTCTACACAGCACTTATTTCAAATTAGCTATTACGAATTTGGCGTTACTCCTTGTAGAATGAGGTTTACCAAATTTGAATTAAGTGCTCCACTATTGCGAATTAAATTCAAAATAGCGGTTTGCATGTATAGACGCTATTAAAGTTAATTCGAAATAACGGCTGTTATTTTGAATTAACTTTGCAGTGTAGACATACCCTGAGTGACCCAATCAAGCATTTGAGCACAAATGTCCAGATAGTAAATGTGAGTGTTTGTAACTTACAAGTTGCAACTTGTAACTTAAATGGAGGTGTTCATTGAATGTACAATATTTAGCATAGTGAATGCTGCAAAACACATGTAATGTGAATATAGATTTGTAGTTTTTCAATTTATATATACAACGAAAAAGAAAATGTAGCAATCCAGAATAAAAGAACACACGAACGAGAAAGGACCCCATTATAAAACTACTAGAAGATTTATCTAGTGTTGCTTGGGGCAATTTTTGTTTTTTTGGAAAATAAAATGAAAATGTCCATGCTTCATTGAAATAATTGTTCTGGGGTAGGGCTAGGGATGAGGCGTTCAGTACGCAAGCTACCCCAGGGAGAGAGGACAGCCCCAGCCCTCTCTTACTGCAGCATTTTAAGGCCAGGTGAGAAGCATCTCTCCATGGCCTCTGCAGCTCTAGCAGGCACAGCCTGGGGAGGCGTACATGTCTCCCAGCTGGGGCAGGTCCAGGTTGAGGAATGCAGCAAACTGTGCACTTTCTTCTTGCTCCCTGATGAAAGGGAATAGCCAGCAATTTTCCCATACAAATGAGGGAGTTCATCCCCCTCACACTTCTAAAAGGGCACCTGGGGGGCTGGGTCAGTCATGGATGGGGGGAAGAGCATGTCCTCCATCAGCTCTTTTCGCTACTATTGCACACAAACAATGTACGCATCACACAGAATAGCAATTGTTGACAAAGGGTCAGACTTGCTGGTCTGATGAGTTTTCTTCCATCCTCGCTTGCATGAATAAGCATTTATTTTGAGTGTAAATACTTGGGGCAGGGATAGTGTTTTGTTATGTGTGTTATACATTGCCTACAGCAGAGAGGCGCCACACCCTGATGAGGTATCTGTAGTCATTATCTAGAATAAATGTGTACATCAGTTACACAAACACAATTGCTACCTCTTCGCAAAATCATTTTCTTCTCTACCACCAGGTGGGAGTAAAGAGTAAAACCATAAATTCCAGAAGTAAACCTACTCAAGTCCCTCTATCCTTTGCATTCCTACAGGACCCCCACCATCCACAGCTCTGTGGAGAAGCTTCTTCGGAATACTAGGAAAAGGGGAAGTTTGTGATAGAGATGGAGTTACTCACACCACAGACATACCATAGATGTGTTCAGGACCTGGGAAGATGCAATCAAAAAAGCTTTGTCATTACAAATTCATGAATTTTCATCTATGTTACGGTTGGACCTTCCTTTTCCTTGGTGTCTACGAGCAGATAATCTCTTTTTCGTTGGTGTCTACTAGCAGATAATCTAGTATGTCTCTGAAATAGGCATTTATGTAAAGGATATAGTTTTCCATGGGAGAAATGCCACCAGCCACAGACATTTTGTCTGAGTAAGGACCGCAGATTGGGGCATAACATTCTGCAGTCCCTCCATCCACCCTAGGCATACATATTAATTGCAAAGTCTACCTACTGAAGGTACCATGCTATGAAGGAAGATTAAAATCCTAAGCAACCAAAGTAGCACATCTGGGTAGAATCCTGCAGACAGGAACTTTTGGTTTAGTACTGTAGATGACTTCTAGCGCCCTAAATTTGACTTCATTTCTTGGTACTCAGAGATACATTTTCCTGGGGCAAAATTTGTTGCACGTGATTGAATGTGACAGATTGAGGGAGGAAAAGCCTAGATATATCAGCAAACATGACAAATTAATACATTGTTATGCAAAGTCTGCTGCTGTATACTGAAAATCCCAAAAATTCAATTCAGTGTGCCACTTGAAAATGTAGAACCTTCAACATGGCATCAGTAAATACGTGGGCTTTTTTGGTGCAAATACTGTTGGTATGAAATGTTCTTATGTATAGGTAGAGGGTTGATAGCCAGGGAATGAATGTCTAAGACTGACACTGAATTTCAAAGGCATAGTTGGGAGTTGTACACCCAGTTTCCACTGACTTTCACCAGGAGTTGGGTGCCTATCTGCCATTTGAACCCTCTTCCCCATGTGCTTTTATTGTTTAACATTACACAAGCATATTTATTTTTAAATATTAGTTAAATAAACATCTAAGTTCAAATACTCTCAATACCAATATTCAGATGTTTTCCTATGACAAATGTATATTAGAGTTATATCTACCTAAGTCTGTTCAAGGAGCCTTTAAACAGCTACGCACAAAAAGCTTTATTGATTGCTGTATTATCTGTTTTCAGACATCAGCACTCAAAGCCTCTGAGGTGCAAAAGATGATGAGCTAGAGTTAAATGCACCATAAAATTCAGTGTACAAAAATCTATACCTAGAAGACAATACAATAAGAGAAAAAATCAGTTCATTTCAGTCTGAGTTTATTTAATTCTTTATCTCCTTCACTTTAAATAGAACATTAACTCCATCAACACTGGCAAGACACTGTGACAATACTTAAATTAAAAATGTAGTCAGTCACTCGATCACTGATAATTATATTCCCCAAGTGGAAATATAAGTATTCTGTTTTTCTAAATTTAAGTAAGAGTTTATTGCACTTTACCTGGAAATATTTTTTAAAAACATTCTATTTCTATAAGATCAGAATAAATTATCTGATCTTTGTACTGTTTTGTTCTGCTTAATAATATCATGAAACTGTACAGATATTAGTTCTGTAGAAAAGCATTAATAGACTGAATTTTGAAAAAAGAAAGTTAACAAAAAATATATACCCATGATTTTTTTTCTCCTCAGATCTATACTTTGGTCACTGAAGAATCTCTTTTATTTTATTGAAATCTATCAATAATATTCTTCAAACTAAGCTGTATCATGTATATAGAACAAACTATTCATTTGCACGAATCAGAATTTTCAAAACTGAATAAATGAGTTCACATAAAATATCTCTGATTGCAAATGTTCAAAAATCAATGACTGGAGAAATGGCGTATTTAAAATCAAGTCAAGTTCCCATAAATAAGAGATATTAACCATTAAATAACTTCCTTCCTGCATGCTTTGCAGGCATGTATACATTTCTACATGTATTTCTAAAGCATTCGAACATAACACAAATCTTTTGGAATTTACATTTTTCATATCTTCTCATGCAGAACTATTTATTGCAATAAAATATATCTAGACTCAGAATTCCCTAGGGAAACCAGCTCACTCCCAACTAGAAAGGTTAAGACAAAAATGTGGGGTTAGGAAATTATGGAAGAAATGCAGGTAAGGCTCAGAAGCATCCAAGGAGACCAAAGTTTCAGATCTGTTAATCCTTTTAGATCAAACATAAACGTAACAAGCCACCAAGCAAATCTCTGCTTTATGAGAAAATTCACTCCAATCACAGTCAAGCAATATCTGCCATGAGACTGTTCTCTAAGGGTGTGTCTAGAGTACACCTCTCTGTCAACAGAGAGATGTAGATTAGGCACATCAAAATTGCTAACGAAGCAGGGATTTAAATATCCTGCGCCTCATTAGCATAAACACGGCCGCTGCTTTTTTCCGAAATGGAGTTTTTTTCGAAAAAAAATGGCAGTCTAGATGCGGATCTGTCGAAAAAAAAGCCTTTTTCGACAGATCCTGTAAACCTCATTTTTTGAGGAATACAGGATCTGTCGAAAAAGGCTTTATTTTCGACAGATCCGCATCTAGATTGCCGTTTTTTCCGAAAAAACTCCGTTTTGAAAAAAAGTGGCGGCCATGTTTATGCTAATGAGGCATGGGATATTTAAATCCCTGCTTCATTAGCAATTTCGATGTGCTTGATTTGCATCCCTCTGTCGACAGAAGGATGCAGTCTAGACGTAGCCTAAATGTCCAGATATTAGCTATATTAGCTAATATTAGCTATATTAGCTGCTGCATAACATACTGTCAGTAAAACACTCATTAATCATTTTGTGTATTACTTTGAACATCTACAAATGTGGAATAAAATTTCTCTGTTGGTGCATAACTGGCACAACATCAGAGAAGTTGCACTAATCTGTCCCAGTGGAGAATCTGGATAAGTTTGAGCTCTCCAAAATGTCATTAAATATACTCGCTATTTAATATAGGTGGGCCTTGGTTATACAATGGGGTGTGTATTGAATGCACCGACAATCTGGTGAAATGTAACAAAAAGTGTTTGGGTCTATTTTGCGCAGTAATTGATTAAAACAGCAGCATACAATATGTTTCTTACGTGCTTTTCCAGGAACAGAGAGATTGGTGAAACACCCATCAAAGGAAAAAAGATTACGCAGATTGTACTGCTGCAATATTGATCACTCAGGGTGTGTCTAGACTACAGGGTTTTTTCAAAAAGAGTGGCCTTTTTTCGAAAAAACTTCCCCTGTGTCTACACTGCCGCCGCGTTCTTTAGAAAGTAAATCAAAAGAACGCGGCAGTTTTTTCAACTGCGGAAAACCTTGTTTTACGAGGAAGAATGCCTTTTTTCGAAAGTGCTCTTACAAAAAAAGGCGCTATGTAATGTAAACTGTGCTTTTTTGAAAGAGAGCATCCAGACTGTTTGGGTGCTCTCTTTCGAAAAAGTGGCTTGCTTTTTCGAAAGTACTGGTTATAGACTAGACGCTCTTTTTCGAAAGAGGCTTTTTTGAAAGTATCTTGCGAAAAAGCCTCTTTCAAAAGAGGCTTGCAGTCTAGACGTAGCCTTGGAAAACAAAAGCACTCTTAAAGGATTGAACCCAACAGAACAGTACGTGCTGAATGCAGTTAAAAAAGAAACCTTAGCAACACTCCATAAAGTCTGAAGACTATATGACATAAGAAAACAAGGCAAAATAAAATTAGCTATGGCTGTTATTAGAAATGAAGAATAAGGCAAACAGGGCATTGACACAATATAACTGTTCTTTGGAGTTATTAATCTTCTGAGGATAAGACTGAACAGGGAGGGCCTGAAGAAAAGGATTTGTGGTCACAACTTGAGCATGGGATCAAAGGTATTTACAGAAAGATTTGACCTATGCTGAGAACAAAATGAACATCTGGGTTCTTTTTTGCACTATGAATGGAATAGGTATGGTTGCCAACCTTCCAGGATTGCCCTGGAGTCTCCAAGAATTAAAGGTCAATCTTCAATTACAGATTATACCATGTGATGAAATTTCAAAGACTTGGTCCAACTAAAGTTGGCAGCCCCAGAACAGCTATGGACCCTTAGAAAATACCATCTGATTTTCTTTGTGCGTTTGATATTTTTCCTTTAGCAAAGTTTTGTCTTTAGTTGCTTGCAAGCTAATATAAACATATTTGGATATGTGCGATTAAACTTTCAGTTAAAAAACTGATGGCTACAAATTGGGCAATACAACAGTAATGAGTTTGTGATATAAGATATTTTTATCATAATTTTTAAAAATATATTTATATAAAGTAACGTGGATGGTCAAAATTGTTTAACAATAAAAGAAAAGGTCAAAATAGAGGTGTCTTCATCAACACTGGCACACAATTAAAAAAGGAGCTCACAAGATTCTCCTCAAAGGGCATTCTACCTTCCTTGAATTATAACCCTTTATTAAAGTACACACGTTCTAAATCAGGGCTGCACTCTTGAATCTTGGCTCGCAATTCTGGCTCCAAGCGTGTTACAGACATGGAACTGAACAAAAGAAAGATAGCAAAATGAGTACACATAAAAATGCTTGGACCTAAAGTAAAAAAGATGATCAAGGCTTTTCGGATTAGGAGGTTCTGGCTTTTTTCCTAATATTATGTTCTTAGATCAGAAGCACAATAACTTGATTGATAATGAGATGTTCTGCCTATTCAAGAACTAGCTGCTGCACTGGTATCTTGGACTTCAACCTGGATGGTTAGCTTTTAATGTAAATTTTGTGCTGGAAGATACAAATTGTACTCTTTTAAGAGACTTTGTATTTCGCTGGAACGTACTCTGTAGAAGGAACATTTATTTCTTATCTATAAAGCAAATTCATCTGAGAAGTTATGTAACAGCTGCAATTTCTAATTACATTTAAAAGATTAATTTCCTTATAAAATTAGTGAGTCAGCTAATTCACATGAAGGTGAATATTTGTAGACGTACTGATCTGCCTCAGGAATAGCGCAGTGCTCATGACACTGACTTGTCAGTACAAGTGTGCCTATCTAACTCAACATAGCCCTGCCGTGTTCCTTGCTATTGCAGCTTTCTGGACTCTTCTTAGCCAGGAGGGCAAACAATGTCTAACTGCATTGTTGGAATCAAGAGATTTACACCAGTGTACAAATTATGTAAATGAGATGAGAATGAGTTCCAGGGTTTCCCAAAGAGAACAGTGTAGTACACTCACCCACTAACTTTGTTAATCAATGAACCTCCTGTTGCAACATTTAAATCACATCAAGTATTTTTTCCACTTGATGCAATAATCATGACTTCCATTAATGTCAAAAAGAAAGAAGACACATCAGCGGAGTTTTTACATCAAGTTTACACAATTTATTGCATTTGAGCTGACCTTAATTTTAAGTCTGCTTAGGTTCCTTTGTGATTTCAGAGACTTTCAAGACCCCATGTTATTCAATCCCAATTTATAAATTCAACTGGTTTCTTTTTGCATTCACCCCATTCTCTCTCTTTCATCGATGGGCACCTTAATATCTTGTTTCTGTTCCTTCTGCTCCTGCTTCTGTATCTTCTTCAGAGCTGCCCCATAGCAGGAATGCCCTCTCAACCCCCAAGTCATCCCTGTTCATTCAAATCCCTCCTAAAACTCATTTCTGACACACCCAGACTATCAGAAGTTAAACCCCACTCCCCAAATATACTCATACTTACTAAGTAACTGTGGCAAGTATATTTTCCTTCCTCCCTCATGTATATGACCCACACGCCTCATATGTGAATTTAGACTGTATGTTTAAAGGAAGAATAATAAAACCCACACGTACCTTTTTTGAGGAAACAGTGCACAGCATAGAGGAGTAGCAAACACCAAACTAGAAAAGACAAAAATAATATTTAGGGTAGAATCCTTCTTTTCCAAAAGACCTTAGTAGACACACAAGTCAATCAATTTATTCTCTTTTCTTCTCAAGGATGGTAAGACCCTGCCCTGAGATATGATTAGTGAAGCCAATTCTCCATTGCCTTGCACCATATGTAGTCACTTACACCCACGCAAAGTGCAAAGACAGCGCAAAGCCCTACCGCTCATATAAAGCAGTAGAAATCTGATTTGGTGACATTTCACATCCACTTTGCATAGAGGTAAGCAATGCACAAGAGGTTCATTAGTGAAGAATCAAGCCCCTCACTGATTTCCATGTTAGTTGAGGGTATTCACATGGCAGGAAGGTTCTACATTATCACATGTCTCAGCAGGGGTCAAAAGATCTTATTTTAATCAATCGTAGGCCTCAGCTACCACCATCGCCCTCTCCCCCTTCTTTTTTTGCTAGTTGTATCTACATTTGTAATCTCTCCATGTTGATGGCTGTCATAAAAGAAGCAATGGTAGCAAGAAATGCCTGATTCGTTTTTAAAAAAACCTAACAGGTAGTGTGACATAGAATGAGCAGACGTAAATGATATAATCTCATTAACCCCTCACCTCACAGAAAGAATGTATCACTTCTGATGCTCATTGGCTTTCCTGCCCAAAAAACATGCAGCCTTGATATTTTTTTTAGACATTTGCAAATTGTGCCTCTTTACATCTTTCCAGGAAGCTATGGCCACACCTTTTAAAAACAGTAGACAAATTACCTAAAGAAACTCACTCACCAGACTCCAACTAATCCAACTTGAATGGGGGCACTCATCCACGGGAACCGCTGTGTTAAAAATAATCATTACATCGTGAATAAAGTATGCTTTCCCCTCCCCACATTTTTGGAGATTTCTTGTACTGCTAGGAGATGGACTGATAGTGGTTAAGACCTAGACATGGTACCCACATGGTGCAAGTTCTCTCCACAGCTTTGCCAAAACACTTCAGTCCTGACCTCTAATACTGCTAAATGTGAGGAGCTCATCCAAAGCCCTCTGGAGTCAATGGAAAGACCCCCCCCCCCAATTGACCTCAATGTCCATTGGGTCAGATCTGAGTAAACCTCCCAGAGAAACTCGATTAATACATGGTTGACCACCTGTTTTGTTCATGTCCTGATTCTGATTTGAGTCTAGCTGCCAAATCCATGGTGAGACCACTTTGCTGACTTTGGAATGTAGCAGAAGAATCAGTGTTTTGGCCTTGAGAGGCTCAGCCCAGTCAAAACAGAGCCATATGGCAGAGTAGAGGCTTATATGCTGCCAGCCTTCCTGCCAGCTAAGGAATTTGGTCAAGAGAGCCCTAGGCCGTACTGAATCCTGGCCATCATTTCAATCTTTTGTGCTCCCTCAAGTTGCTCTAACTGATGCCTGCGGACTTGCCAGTAGCAGCTTAAGGATCCTGGGAGTGTGACGGTAAGGCCTGGCACCCACATCTCTCCTCACCCCTTGACTTGCTCTGTATGCTTCTCAGCCTTTGCTGAGGTTTTGGCTCCAAATTACTATGGATAAAACTAGTACTATTCAACTGTGCCAGGCCCCCATTCCTTTTACAATTAAAGAAAAACATAAAATAGAAGCTGTGATTTGTTTAGCAAAGCAAAATAGTATTTTCTGAACAAGTGTGATATTTGTGGGGGGTTCCTCTCTGTTGTACTGTCTTTTGCATCTCATCAAAGGTTCTTAGCCAAAGCTTTTACTGTAGGTCTTTGGATGATTTTTTTAAAGTTAGTATTTCAGTTGAAATTAAATACTAATGAAATAAAACCAAACATTTTTAATTAAACTTTGCTGTGATGAGGTTTTTCTTTACCATAAAATGAAGGTCTCTAAACAACATGAAGCACACAATCACTATCATAACATGTTGATTTAAAACAAAGCAGTTAATTAGTTAAGATTAGTAAGTATAAAAATGATGTGTCTATAAGAAGCATTTCTTAAGCCTGTAGGAAACTGGAGAACCAGCAACAAAACTGAATGTCAGGATTTTAAAAGGGAAAATGGAAGCAATAGGGAATGATGGAAAAGGGGGAATTTAAGAAAGTAAGGATGACAAGGTTGGTGCTAAAAGATCACAGCAGAAACAAAGAAGTGGGAAAACAATTCTCTTTCTTATGGGGCACAAGAGAGAAGAAGTAATATCAGACTGTGCCCTTCTTTGTTTCAGGCAGTCTGTAGTCCAGAAATGGCTGCAGAAAGGAACTGTCCAATTTATCAAATTCCACGAGGAGTAACAGTAGTTCAAATTAGGATCTTTAATTCGAACTACCTAGTCCGTGTCGCGCGTAGCCGCGGGCACGGAGTTCGGACTAAGGGGGATTTAAAAATGGCGGCGCCCGGGAACATGCAAATTAAGCCCAGGATAGTTAAATCCCGGGCTTCGTTTGCAACTCCAGTTGCCCTCATTTGCCTACCTAGCTCGAACTAACGAGCTAGTGTAGACATACCCATAGAGTGGGAGAGTTAATGACAAGAACTGAAGGGACTGGGAACAGCATCACAGGAGCAGAAGAAATTTCAACTACTGAATGTGGAGGGAGTTGAGATATTCTCGTAAGACAGAGGCATCAGTTCATGTGGGGTACAATGGGATATAACAAAGCAGATCTGTGCTTTTATCACAGTAAAACAGTGCCATTCAGCCTTCATCTGAGCAGGTTATTACTCTGAAAGCCACAGGTATGTCTAACTGCCTAGGCAGCATCATTAACATAAAACTTGTTCATTTGTTTCATGGCAGTAGAATGTTAAAATGCCTGTTATGCAGATAAAGTTATGAGCTTTATTGTCCAAGAATGCTGCTGGATTATGCTAATATTTAAAAGAGTGGGAGGAAGAAGTCAGTATTAAAGATCAGTCTGAGGAACAAATATCTGGAAGAGGGAAAATAATCCAATGAAGGAAGAAGGCATAAGTAAATTACACTTATTAAAAACAAGTTAGAGACATCAGACACAGAATGTATGAAGAGAAAACAAAATCACAGAAGCACAATACAACAAAATAATTTGGTGAATAAAAATTCTCTCAATGAACTCAGGAAAACAGTATTTCTGAATGTACCAGGACTTAGCTTCAAGAAGGTTTGTGTGGCAGATGTAATTGTCGGCTATAATGAGGTTATGGAAAGGAAGAATTAGGTATGAAAACTTTTAATTATTACTTCTATTCCCTGTCAGAAATCTTTTGAATTTGAAATCTACGCATTATTTGCAATTAGATAAATAAATAACATTACTGGAAGTAGTTAAGGAATTCGAGGAAGATGGAAGGAACTAGAATACATCATAAGGAATACATCCTTTGAAGAGCAGAATTATATGAGCCAAGACTGCACTAATTAGGAAAAAGTTTGCAATGGTTATTACAATTCCAGACTAAGAAAATCTAATTAGATGGTTATATCACATGAAAGGGGAAAATACAGGAATCAGAAGCGATGTGTAGAGCAACAGGAGAAAGTAGGATGTGAACTTGTATGAGAGACTATATGAATTTATGGAATGCATTAGAACTGGTTTAAAAATCTTAAAGTTCAGGTGGCAACAGAATAAGTTTCAGCCGTTTGTGTGGAAGAAGCATCCAAAGTGCCTCTACTGGAAGTCAGATTAGATGAAAGTGAAAAACTATGTTTTTCTATACTGTCATAGTTCATGGCTCCTGCCACTGGCAGCATCTATTGTGCCTGGGTTTTCAGATACACATACTCAAGCGTGAGTCTACAGAGATGATGAATTCCTAAGAAAGTAATAATCATATGGTCATATGGCCTTTGATTTTATTTCAAATATCAGTAGGGTTTCCCATGTTACCACTGAAACTGTTAGCGATGAAGAAACAGAAAAAAAGAGATGTTCTATAACAGGATATAAAGAAATGGAGACTTGCTGATTGACACACATTGGGTTATTTTCAGGTGGTTTGGTCTTAAAGGCTATGTCTTCACTACAATTAAACACCAACCACTAGCCCATGCCAGCTGACAAGGGCTAAGGCCATGTTTCTCAAACTGAGGGTCCCGACCCCCCGGGGGGTCGCGAGCGACTTAGAGGGGGGTCACAGTATCACAGAGTTTGAGAACCCCTGGGCTAAAGGGTTGTTTAATTAAAGTGCAGACATTCAGACTTGGGCTGGAGTCCAGGCTCTAGTACTCTCAAAAGTGGGAGGGACCCAGAACTTGGTTTGTGGCCTGGGCCCCAACATCCCTACACCATAGTTGAACAGCCCTTTAGTCCTAGACCTGTGAGCCTGAGTCAGCTGGCACAGGCCAGGTGTAGGTTTTTACCTGCAGTGTAGACATACCCAAAAAGTGTTTTACGGGCACAGAAGAATTATTTTCTGGCATGCTGGTGTTCAAAGCAAAGACTGAGGGACGTATGTTAGTAAAGCAGATTGTAGGTGGTGGCATCACAATACTGCAGGTGGAATGGTGCTTCTGGAAGCCTCAGGTGGACATGCACAAGCTGCTTGTTAAAAATGCAGCTCATTCCTTAATTGTTTTAGAACTAATCTACACCAAGTGTTACCACTGACTAACTGCAGAGCAAGGTTTCACCTGAACTCACAGTCTGTGAGGCTGAGGGGAAGGAACAGGAGAGCATAAGCGATCATGATGGTACCAAAGAACATTGAGTAGCCACCGAAGAAATCTCTCATGTATGCTGATCTGCAAAATTCACAACACCCTTATGTTGATTATACTTCACAATAAATATTTGAAGTTTGACCAGAAAGACACACGGAATCCTTCACTCTTTTTGCTACAAATGCCATGTTTCTGCCAAGCAAGTTGATATGACACATGACTTTTTTTTTCCATGCACATGTAAAACCATTTTTGCTCTAAATTTACAACCCCTTTGATTTCAGAAAATAAATGTCCTTGCTCCTTTCTGATTTGTAAATGTTTATGTGTACTGCTGCTTATCATATGCCCCAAGTAGTCTAAAGGTCAAAGGAAGTCCATGAGTAAGAGGTAGAACAAATCAATATATCACTCATTAATATTAGGGAAAACATCATGTGTGTATATGGGAGCTTCACTCCTGTCAGCTAGAAGATCCATTCAGTTTAAGTCTCACATAGAGCACAGAATTTCATTCAAAAACTAAACAACTGTATTCCCTGTTTTAGCACTGTGAGGAACACAATTTTCTGAAGACGTGAGCACTTCAGAAAAACTTTGTTTTCTAAATTTGGGGACAAAAGAAAATAAAATGTAAACAGTTTTTATGAAAATGCACATTTATACACACATGCACGTGTATATTTCAGTAATGTACCTGTGGAATCTAAACTCAATAACAAAGACTGAAGAACAGAAATATAATTCCTTAGAAGCACCTACATGTGCAATCTAAAAACTGATTACACTAAAAATCTTTTACTTTTCCAAGGAGTGTTGGTGAATTTATGCACATTATTATTTCTTTCCTGCTCCGAACAATAAACATGTTCCTGACTTAGTTGTGTGTTTGTCCATAGTCAGTCATACAAAAATAATGGACATTAATGGGCAAAGAAATTCTACCTTTATAACTAAGAAATAGCCCTGGCTCTTGTCTCATGTGAAATCTGTATGATGTTTTATTGACAATGTAGTATGTTTTACTGCTACTTACAACCTCACGCATATACACAGTGTAAAAGGTAAACCAAAATACCTTAATAGATCTGTAATGCTGACGTGATATGAACAATTGGATAAGGACATTACACTATATTAGTCTACATAAAACATAAGAAATATATTATACTTGTTGAGACATGCACACCCAATACTTGATTTGCCCATAGTTCTAATGGGTCATTTTCAAACAAGATTTTTTTCCTCTCTTCACAATACTTTTTGATTGTCCCCTCTCTTTATTGACCTAACATTTTAAAAAAATTAAAATTATTTCCATTGTATTTATAATAAATTCAATCTTCATATGTATTGCACGGAAACAAGAAAATCTTGCTGAATACAGAGGCTGTGTCTAGACTGGCCAGTTTTTGCGCAAAAGCAGCCGCTTTTGTGCAAAAACTTGCCAGCTGTCTACACTGGCCGCTTGAATTTGCGCAAGAGCACTGACGTTCTAATGTAAGAAATCAGTGCTTCTTGCGCAAATACTTTGACGCTCCCGTTCGGGCAAAAGTCCTTTTGTGCAAAACCTTTTGCGCAAAAGGGCCAGTGTAGACAGCTCAGTTTTGTTTTGCGCAAAAAAGTCCTGATGGCTAAAATGGCGATCGGGGCTTTCTTGCGCAAAAGCACGTCTAGATTGGCCATGGACGCTTTTGCGCAAAAAAGTGCTTTTGCGCAAAAGCGTCCGTGCCAATCTAGACGCTCTCTTGCGCAAATATTTTTAACGGAAAACTTTTCCGTTAAAAGCATTTGCGCAAAATCATGCCGGTCTAGATGCAGCCAGAGGAATTGCATATTTCAGAAATTATTTTATTTTTTAAAAAACATAGTTATTGTATTTTATAATTTGGTCAGCTCATTCATTTTGGGGAGGGGAAGAGAAGGAAGGCAGGTGACATGACATCATTCAATAACAGATTGCAATCTGTGTGCAGCCCATTATGTTAGCTAATTCCGATTCCCTAGATTTGACCAAAATATAGTCTACATATACAAGATGCTATACAACAGGGCTACTCAACACACAGTCCGCGGCCTGTTTGTTTGCGGCCCCCGGTGTGGTTGGGTTTACACAGGGTTGAATATGCGGACCGTGGGTGGGATCCTTTGAACATGGCCTCCACTGGGAACACACTCCATAATGGCGAGTCAGTATAATGGTCTTCTTTTGATATTCGTTTTAGTACTTAAATTCCTGGACTGTCATTGCTCATTAAAAGTGCTGTCATATGGGTGGAAATTGTTTAAATATTGCATTTTATTAATATCAGCAGAACTGACTTAAATGGGGCGTGCGTGTTGTGTAGTCTTGCCTTAATCTTTGTATTCCTGCCCATCAGTGTGAAAGAAGCTATTTGCATATATTTGCATTTATATTTGCATATATATGCAACCACACTTAAGCTGCAGTCCTCGGCATGTTCTGTGAGTATCATTTTGGCCCCCGGGGCTTCCAAAGTTGAGTAGCCCTGCTATACAGAGTACTCTACTCATTCCGTTTATAAAACTTTTATTTAGACAGGGCTGAGGTGAAGGGCAGGGATAAGAACATAAGAACATGAGAACCGCCATACTGGGTCAGACCAAAGATCCATCTAGCCCAGTATCCTGTCTGTCGAGGGTGGCCAATACCAGATGCTGCAGAGGGAGGGAACACAACAGGTAATCATCATGTGATCCCTCTCCTGTCATCAATTTCCAGACAAACAGAGGCTAGGGACACCATTCCTACCCATCCTGACTAATAGCTATTGATGGACCTAACCTCCATGAATTTATCTAGTTCTTTTTTGAACCCTGTTAAAGTCCTAATCTTCACAATATCCTCTGGCAAGGAGTTCCACAAGTTGACTGCGTGAAGCAAAACTTCCCTTTGTTGATTTAAACCTGCTACCTATTAATTTCATTTGGTGACCCCTAGTTCTTATATTGTGGGAATAAGTAAATAACTTTTCCTTACTCACTTTTTTCACACCAGTCATGATTTTATAGACCTCTATCATGTCCCCCCCTCCCCTTAGTCTCCTCTCTTCTAAGGTGAGAAGTCAAAGTCTTTTTAATCTCTCTTCATATGGGACCCATTCCAAACCCCTAAACATTTTTGTTGCCCTTTTCTGAACCTTTTCCAATGCTAATATATCTTTTTTGAGATGAGGTGACCACATCTGTATGCAGTATTCAAGATGCAGGAGTACTATGGTTTTATACAGAGGCAATAAGATATTCTCTGTTTTATTCTCTATCCCTTTTTAAATGATTCCTTTTTATTTGTTTTTTTGACTGCTGCTGCACACTGAGTGAATGTTTTCAGAGAACTATCCACAATGACTCCAAGATCTCAAGTTCAAATGAGATCATTAAAATAAATCATAATACTTCCATTGCACCCCTGACCAGAGAGAGATATGAAAGCAAGCATAATACCTTATTATTTCTGCTTCACAGATGGGGAAATTGAACACAGGCATATTAAAGGGCTAGATCCTATTTGGCGCTGAATAACTAATTTGAACTACTGCTACGCAGCATTTCTGAACTATTTAATAAAAGATTTAATAATTATTTAGCAAACAGCACTACTGAAAATATTCTAAACATTTCTTCATGCATATTCAGAAACAAAATTTTCCATGTACTAGGGACTATAAAGGTTAGCTGTCAGATACGACTTACTTTTTGTTTGTGTGCATATTTGGGGTTAAATAACTTAAAAAATGTTTTATAAAAATACAAATATTATTGAAAAGATAACGTTGTAATTTTTCTTCATGTGACATTTATTTAATGCTTTGTATATGAAATACATGTGACTATGTCCTATATACATATATTTAGCAACAAAGGCTTACCTTTAAAAAGGCTTTTTTTTCCAAAGTGTTCATTATAAAGGGTGGAATAGCTGAAAATCAGAAAATACAAAACACAGGCTTACATCGTAGCAAACAATGTCTGGTTTTCCATAAACCTTTTTGCAGCAATTTAGAACAGAAGCTAGAAATCTTATACCATCTTTAGAATCTAAAATACTTTTCTGTGATTTCTTGCAGTGTGAACAATGGCATATCCAAATAATTAATTAGGATCGTTTCAAAATGTATATGTATCAGAGGGGTAGCCGTGTTAGTCTGAATCCGCAAGAACAACGAGAAGTCCTGTGGCACCTTATAGACTAACGGTTTTATTGGAGCATAAGCTTTCGGGGGCAAAGACCCACTTCGTCAGATGCATGTAGTGGAAATTCCAGAGGCAGGTATAAATATACAGGGATAAGAAAAGAGTTCCAGTCAAGAGTAAGGTTAGAGATAATAAGGACAATTCAGTAAGGGAAGATGAGGCCCACTTCTAGCAGCTGATGTGGAGGTGTGAATACCAAGAGAGGAGAAACTGCTATTGTAGTTGGCTAGCCATTCACAGTCTTGTTTAATCCTAAGGTGATAGTATCAAATTTGCAGATGAATTGTAGCTGTGCAGTTTCTCTTTAAAGTTTGTTTTTAAAATGTTTTTGTTGCAGGATGGCTACTGTAAAATCTGCTACTGTGTGTCCAGGGAGAGTGAAGTGTTTTCCTACAGGTTTTTGTGTATTACCATTCCTAATATCTGATTTGTGTCCGTTTAGTCTTTATTCAAAATTTACATGTATCTCTAACAAGGTTTGCAAGCATTTCACTTGGACAACTCAGTCTATTGCAAATTTTCCTCATATGCAGCCCACATACAAATTTTAACATTCATATCTGTTGTAAGATTACATTATAAATGTATTAGCCTATGATAGTATGATACTAAGCACAGAGAAAACTATTTAAAAATAAACTATGATTTTACAGTAGAGTCATCTCAATTGAGGCACCTCAATGGATGACTTATCAACATAATTAGGCACCTGCCCTGAATAAAATAAATGCACGTTAAAGCAGACTGTTAAGACTTAAAATTAACTGAGATGAAGATTTCATTGCTTTTCATTTTTATTTGACTTGATTTTTTGTGTTCCCCTCTATAGCCTCTCCTTATCTTTACTTGACATCTTGTCTAACACATTGGAATGGACAATTTCTCATCTATTTAAAATCTGGTTAAGCACTCAGGCTATGTCTACACTGCAGGCTTCTTGCACAAGAGCGCATCCACACTGCAAAAGCACATCAAAAAAGCGATGCGCTTTTGCGGAAGAGAGCGTCCAGATTGCATGGACTCTCTCTCTCAAGGAAACTCTGATTGGTATTTACAGAATGGCCACTAGGGCACCTGTGCTTTTTTCGATTGCCTCTTTTTGTGCAAAAAAACCCTGTTCCCTGTCCACACACACCTTTTTGCGCAAGAGCTCTGGCACAAAAAGCAGTTATTCCTCATAGAAAGAAGAATACCTACTGCGCAAAAACCCGTCTGCTCATTCAACGTTTTGCGCAAAAATGTGCTTGAGGTGTGGACGCTCTGCGAGTTTTTGCTGAAATACAGCCGTTTTTCCGCAAAAACTCTGTAGTGTAGACATAGCCTCAGTGACCTTGCACTGGTTAAATATGTCCAGATTTTTAGCTAATTCTGTTCCATTTGAGTAGACACTGTTACCACTCACTGATAGCTGCCTAAAACCAGTATTCTCAGAAGTATTTAGGCAATTAGTTCCTACTGATTTCAACGTCAGTTAGAGAGCTAAGTACCTTTGAAGGTAAGGCTCCGTCTATACTACCACTTGTATCAGCAAAAATTATGTTGCTCAAAGGTGTGAAAAAAACCACACACTCTGCTGGAGCAACGTATGTTTTGCCAAAATAAGTGGAAGCGTGCACAGATCTATGTTGACAGTAGAGCTTCTCCCACTAACACAGCTCCACTGCTTGTTGAGGTGGTTTTATGATGTCAACAGGAGAGCACTCTCCCATCGGTATAGAACGGCTACATGAGCAATCTTACAGTGGCACAGCTACATCAGTACAGCTGCACCTCTGTAAGCTTGCTAGTGTAGTCATGGCCTAAATCTCTTCCTGGGAATCATTCCAATAACTTCTGTTCCATTTAAGAGGAAAATACAGCATGGTTCCTCCTGGAATGTCTAAAGCAGGGGTGGCCAACCTGTGGCTCCAGAACCACATGCGGCTCTTCAGAAGTTAATATGTGGCTCCTTACATAGGTACCAAATCCAGGGCTGGAGCTACAGGTGCCAACTTTCCACTGGGCTGGAGGGTGCTCACTGTTCAACCCCCAGCTCTGCCCTAAGTGCTGTCCCCCGCCATCCTTTCCCCCTACGATCCTGCCACTTTCTACCCTCTCCACTGAGCCTATCACACCCCTCTGGTGTCTCCCACTGAGAAAGAGCTGATCCCAGTGGGCAGGAGGAAAAGGAGAAGGAGGCGTTGATGGGTGGGGCTGCTGGTGGGTGGGATGTTCTGAGAGGGATGGTGGAGACATGATCAGGGCTGGTGACATAGAACTGTTGCTCTTTGGCAACGTGCATTGGTAAATTCTGGCTCCTTCTCAGGTTTAGGTTGGCTACCCCTCGTCTAAAGAGAGGTGAAACTATTGCCTTTACAACCTGAGGATAGTTTGATCTATTAGAGAAACATGTACATAGAATAAATAGCTAGAAAGATGCAGAATTCTAACAACTGCAGGACAGTCATTATGTTTGACTAAAATTGTACTAACCCATGCCAGGTGCAGCCATGAGAATCCTTGAGACAACCACCTGTGTAATGGCTTGCTGAGCAGCTTTGACTGATTCACCTAACCTGTTTCCATTTTCATCCGTAATAGGGATACCAAATTTCAGTTCCCTGTTGAATAAAAAAAATAGTTTAATAACAATTAGTGGCACTCATTTTTATCCTTTTTTGTCATCTGATCCTAAACTCTTTTTCCGCCTTTAACTATGTCAGATCAAAAAATATTTCCAAGCAAGTGACACAGGCCATGTTTATAATGCACACTAGTTGCTCAGGGTGTGAAAAAAACACCCCCCCGAATGACAAAAGTTTTGATGACAAAAAGCACTGGTATGGAAGACGCTCTTCCAGCGATGAAGCCACCTCCCTTTCCTCAGGGTGGTTTTATTCTGTTGCCAGGAGGGCTCTCTCCTGGACACAAAGAGTGGCTACGCTGTGGACCTTGCAAAGGTGCGGCTGCAGAAGCACAGCCACGCTGTTGTAAGGTGGACAGTGTAGACATGGCCTTAATAGATTATGAACTTTAAATGAAAAGTTTAGAAATCTTTCAAAAAAACCCTCCTTTGGTGCCAAGGAAAAATATTTCCTTTGTAATCTTGTAGGACAAATATAAGGATTGTTTTTGCAGGGTGGGGATAAACACACTAAAGAGAAAATTAATGCTCAGTTGCAACATTAGCTTACAGTCAGTGACTTACCCTATGTAATCAAAGAGACATATCTTAGTTTCAACTACCACTAATGTACATGGAAGAATACAAATTAGGCAAAGAGTGATTGTCTGAAAAGGTACCAGCTCCTGAATAGATCCACACTATTGGGACCTCACTTCCAAGGATAAGATTAAGTATTAAGTTTACACATTATAATTTAGAACTGATAAGACATGACAGACACACATTCAAGATTGTTCCAATAGGCAGGAGAGGTACATTCTAATACAGACTACACTGCATTGTGAGTGAAATCTCTAGCTATTGACTCTATATTTACCAGTATGTTGCATCCATTTGCTTTTTTCTACTCTTACTGTTAATTGAGTCAGATCATTTGTGTGGAGCTTTGTTTCAGAAGAGGAGTAAACATCTTTTGTGATTTAAAATAATTAAATCTAACTTGCAGAAAGTGACCTCTTTATTATTAGTCTACAGGACTATGTGTGATTTAAAGTACTACTTTGGTAGAAAGTGTATTATGGAACTGGGGAGTATGATAGAAGTCTATAAAATCATGAATGCTGTGGAAAAAAGTGAATAAAAAAAGGTTCATTTACTCCATCATATGACACAAGGACTATGGGTCATCAATCACCAGTAGCCTTGATGGTCAGGGATAAAAATCTATGTTCTGGGTGTCCCTGAACCTCTGAGTGCTAGAAGCTGGATGACAGGGGATGACTCACTCAGTAAATTGCCTTGTTTTGTTCATTCCCTCTGCATGCATCTGCAGAGCTGCTGACAGAATTGCCAGGCCCTTGGACAAGGTATGGGTGGGTGGGAGTGAGTATGTATCCCTGGAAGGTGCGGGACCTCAGGCAGAAGGAGCAGAGCTAGGGCTAGCCTCCCCCAGCCAGCCTTTCAAGGTCACCCAGAGCACACTGCCCTGGATTCCAGCAGTGATTGGCAGCTGGGAGCCCCAGATTGCTTTAAATCACCAGACCCTTCCCCCGCCATGTTCCCCATTAGCGGGTTTCGGCATCTGGCACCAGCCACTGTTGGAAAACAGAATTCTGGGCTAGACAGAATATTGGTCATACCCAATATAGCCATTCTAATGTTCCTATCAATCTATATATAATCAGCTCTTGAAGGACAAATACTTGGCTTTGAGATCCAAGAGCAAATATCCAATACGATTCTTAGGAGCAAATGGGATACTTAGGAGAACAAAGATTCTATTTTATACTTGGGCTCATTAATCCCTTTAAAAAGGCTGCCATTGAAATGCCATAAAAGACACTGAAAATACCGTAAATTAGCGTATATAACCCACGCACGTGTATTACCTGAACCCATGCATAACCCGTGGTTTTTCCTGATTGTGTAAAAAAAGTCTTAGATAACCCACGTGTATAGCCTGCGGGAGATGAACCGTGGGTACTGTTAATGAACGATAACAAGGGTAATTAACTCAGGCGTCAGGGTCTGAGCCTGTCGCGCAGAAGCATTTGAGCTCCAGATACATCATTGCACAACTGCCAAAGCGCAGAGTAGATGGCTGCAGCCCAGCAGGGCAGACTGGCTGTGTCGCGGGTGGCTGCATGGGAAGGGAAGGTGACTGGGCTTACCCCTCACACTGTCTCCAACCCTCCCCACCTGCCCACGGCTGGGAGAGCTGCCTTCTGCCGGTGCTGTGCACTCCCCCAGGGGTGAGCTGTCCGCCCCAGGCAACCAGAGCCAGGAGCTGAGCAAAGGAGCTGTGTCCTTAAACAGAGCACCCCCCCGTCTCAGGGAGAGCCAGCCATGTTCGGACAGATGCAACAGAGGGAAGAAGGTTGCAGGGTATCCCCATGCTGCTTTTATCAAGTAAGAGTCAGTCTTGTCTTCCTGTAATTTCAGTAAAAAAAAAAACGTGTATAACATGCGGATGAGTATAGCGCACGGAGGGAGGGGGTGAGGGGGGTTGTAAAACTTTGCATAACCCGCAGGTTACATACATTAAAACACGGTAGCTAAAATATATAGAAACATAAAACTGATAAATTAACTAAACAAAACAAGTAATTCATCTGTGTTGCAACAAAAATTACATTTCTTCTGGAATGACTATGTCACATTTTCTGTCTTACCTTTGCCTCATTAATGGAATATTTATGCAGTTAGCAGCGGCTACAGCAGCAAAAGGAACAAAACGTCCTATAAGGGGTGAGACATGCTGTGAAAAGGGGAGGAAAAAGTTTTCAGGTTTCACAATCTTTTTTAAAAAGTCTTCTTAAGCCATTTTTTAAATATATGAACCAGATTCTTCTCTTTGACTTAAAATTCAGAGAGAACCCACTGGGAAATTAAGGGCAAAATAATTCGGACATAAAATTTTTAATTGACAACCTTCTCTGTCAGGATAAGCATTGGCAGGAAGGTTGAAGGAAAGACAGTCTTTACAATTAGGATCACCAATGCTTAGAAATGTGAGCTTCCTGATACACCCGTGTAATAGCAAAGAGTGGAAATTTAATTCCACCCACGGGCAAGATTATATCCACCAGGCATCAATATTAACAGCTTTGTAACTAAGGGCACTGACTAATTAGAAGCTATTGATCAGATCAGTATGTTGTATAAGATGTTATGCTCTACTTAAAATAGATTCTCTTGATCATTTTGTCACTATGGCATTTTCTCCAAACCTGAAATTTCACAATAATAGGCAGGGCATGCTATTATTTTTCTGAGGAAGGGGGTAAAGTGAGAGGGAAAGATAGAGAGACTTCTTTCATTGTAAATCTGGGGATTTATGTCAAGAACTAGACAATTTTCAACCTGAAATCAGTTTAAGATCAACATTATGACATACTCCATAGCATTTTCATTAAATATGTAATGACAGTTTGGGACAGAGTTGCAAAAAATTTTGAAAAAATACACAAGTAAAGTAATGTGTCTCTTCACTCATCACTGGAGCACTCAAGCATATATTAAAATTAAAAATTTTGGGAAGAAGAATATATAAGCCTTTGAAGCTGAAAGCACAACAGAATCCCTTGTGCAGAAGCAGTGTGATAAGAAAACTCGAATTGTCTACATTTTAAAGTGAAAGAAACATTAATATAAAAAGTGAGGTAGTGAAAATTGTTGCAAGTACTGCTATGGCAAAATATAATATTCTTGCAAAGTTTACAAGTTTTAATCAAGGATTTTGATAAAAGTACTAAGTTCATTGATATATTTCCAGGAGTTACGGCAATAACAGTAAATAACAGTAGATATGTAGGTATATGAATAACTACATCCTTCATAAATATTATTTTATGCCTAAATACCAGACTACTTAGTTCATGCTTTGGCTATGTCTACACTGCTGCTGACCTGCAATTGAAGGCTGCTTGTAGCTGGAGGAAGCATACCCATGCTAGTTTTAATTTAGCTAACAAAACAGGTATGTACCCAGGGCCACAGAAGGGCTTGTGCAGCCTGCACCAGGCTTTGTGGCAGAGGTGGGCAGTAAACGACTCACAGACCAGATGCAGTTCACTAGGGTTCACCCCATGGTGGGTCATTAGACACTTTATTTACCTGGGCGTTCACAGGTAGGGTCACTCTCAGCTCCCATTGGTCATGAATCACTGTTCCTGGCCAATGGGAGCTGCATGAAGCAATGTCCTGGTCCACCAGCCACTTATTGCCCACTCCTCATCTGTTGTGTCACGTCCTCACTGCTATTTTTAGTCATGTTAACTCAACTTAAACTAGTACATAGAGTCTTGCAAATCCGCAGACATCTGCTTTATATCTGCGGGTAGCTACATCCACAGATATGTATGCACATATCCACGGCTCATTTTGTGGATACAGATCTGGATGCAGATACAAATTTTGTATTTAGAACCCTGCAAATTTGTGTAAATCCGCTTTATATCAGCAGGTATCTGCATCCTCGGATGTCAATGTGGATATCCGCAGCTCATTTTTGCGGATACAGATGTGGATATAAATTTTGTATCTGCACAGGGCTCTACTAGTGTGGATATGCCTATCTGTGCCGCAATCACACCTTTGATTGCAGTTTGGCTGCAGCATAGCTTTGACCCATATGGCTAAATTTTCAGCTAGACTGAGGATCAGCTTCCCTGTTTGCTGGTGCTGTTTTGCAACTACAAAAAATGTTCCTGCATATTTTGTTCATATAAGTGGATTATGAACATATATATATATCTTAGTGGTTGCCTGTCTAATTTCTTGATTTTTCTTCTATAAGCTATTGAGATATGTAACACCGCAAGTGTAAAAAAAGGAGGCACTTTTTCAGTACATGCAATTTGCAATAGCAAGAAGGAGGGACAGGCCACTGGAAAAAAAAAATCAATCCACGGTTCTAAACTAACAATAGGTAATTGTAGTTCTATAATGGTAATTGTGCTTAACAAGATGTAGAGGCACCAGAGGATGATGAAGCCTCTAAAATTCTGCTAAACATTGCAAGTCTAAGAAAAATATGAGCAGTACCTTGGTTAGTGCATTAAGTCCTAGAGCTGTTGCTACAGCACCTGTAGTGGCAGAAACATAAGCTGTTCCCAGCTGGCTAAAACAAAAATAAAAATGATTGCATTTGTATTTACATTAATTTGCAATATCTTAAAATTCTATATCTAAAACAATAAGCATCAATACCGTACCAAAATAACTTAGCTTAAAAACAAAGCCGCATTTTATTTAATATGGAATCAAACTTCTCTTTGCATCTCATCCTGTTCATTGCATTTTAGCTTTCTCTCAGATGTCCAACAGTCTGAACTGCACTCATCTGATTAAGTGGATTTTACCCATGAAAGCTCATGATTCTATATATTTTTGTCAGTCTCTAAGGGTATGTTTACACAGCAGGGCAAAAGTCGAATTAAGCTACGCAACTTCAGTGACATCAATGCGTAGCTGAAGTTGAAATAGCTTAATTCGGCTTTTGGTCTAAATAGCAGGAAGTCAAAGGAAGACTGTTCTTCCTTCGACTTCCCTTACTGCTCATGAAATGAGGGTTACAGGAGTTGAAGTAAGAAGTACTCCATTTCAACACTGTTTCGAAATAACAGCTTGCTGTGTAGACACACTCTTTGTTATTATGAAATAACATCAGTTATTCAGAAATAACGTTGCTGTGTAGACATACCCTAAGGTGCCACAGGACTACTTGGAACTGAGGCTGTTAAGGATCATGTCCTATATATAATCTGTTGATGTCCTTAATTAAAGACATTATCCAAAGCTTCTGACAAGGTAACAAGCTAATTTAGCATTTTCAAATGACTGGTTAAACAGACAATGAAGGTCTCTATTAGAGTGTATGTTGGCATTGAAAAGATTAACTCATAGCAGTTACATTCATTTTTAAAAGGTTGAAGATAATTGCAACCGCAAGTCATTCTCAAGCAACTCTTTGCATTGTTAGCACACTCTCTCACTGATCTTTACAGTGACTCATGTCCACATACTGTATCTGAGATTTCTAAAGTTCAACCATCTATGATACATGGCAGGGGCTGGTTACAAAGGTATTTAAACTGCTTGATTAAGCATCTGACCTGACAGTAATTGGGGCATCTCCACTTCTGTTGGTGTAGTTTACAATAGCATTGAAGGACTGGTTGATCCACTGCCAGAAGACCACTGCCGGAGTAGTTCTTAAACAAGAAATTATGTTTGTTTTTTAAAATGGACATTAACAAAAGAGCGATGATATACCAAGGAAAGTGAGTATCAACCTTAAGAGCAGCTTGACTATTCTTACTGATCTGAGCAAGGTAATTCTGAAGTACTTCAGCCAATCAGAAACCAGTTTGTTAATCAAAATACAGAATTATTTTTAAACAAACATAGAAACACAACTAAATACCATAGCACCAGGCAGTGTAATAACACACATTCTTAATTATTTACTCAACATGGGAGGTGAATTGCAACAACTGAAGTGAGACATTATGGCAAAAGTTCCACTTCTAAGTATTAAACAAAAATATACTAACTTACTTCCATTTTATATGGAGACTAAATTTACCAACAGGTTATTACTTGCCCATCTTTCCCCGTAATCACATTTGCATTCATGGACTGTTTTCTTTGGAGATCTCTCTCTCTGTCTCTCTCCCCTCCCCCCCCCCCCCCACACAAAGAGAAACCTATCTTTTAAATTCTTCCTCCAAAATGTTCTTGTTTGCTACTGTGACACAGTTTTTAACATTTAACTGAAACATTTATTTGAGTTCAGGAGTCGACAGGTGAATTTTTCATTATTAGCTCAAAGGATAACCAAACATTTCTGTATGAACTAACAGTAAATATTGATGTACAGGAATGAATGTCAAATCTGATTCAGTACAGGATCAATGACAAATTCACTTGAAAAAAAAAGACCTCTTTTAATTGTGTGAAGGCTAGTGAGGTGATGCCTCAAAACACAAATCCTACCTTGAAAGCATTTAAATATTTTAGCAGTTGGGGTGGGAAGAAAGCTGAAGATCATGCTCCTGTGCCAAAGCTACTGTCTGCTAAACTGATGTGACTGCTATAATATTATCCAGATGGGTGCTTTTAAAATGCATATGGTTGTGGGGGATAACTGTTCTCATATGAATTACGAGATGGAAAACATCCCATTAGTGTGAACAAAGAATATAGATTAGAACATTCTTCCTATTAAATTCAAGTAAATTGTACTTATGGGGCCTTTTCCAGATGACTAAATATTATGATTAGCAGGTTCTTCAGCGATAAAGCTCTAGAAGACAAGCCATTAGCAGAGACAAAAGACACAGGGATCAGCAAATATTTTGCATTTCTTGATATAGACTGTACTGATGATATTTGTTTTTGTTGCTTATGGGGCTTTTTAACTGTCAGATTTTATTATCATTCTTGGAGGCTCTCAATCTTGCAAGTTGATGAATGCTCTTGTCCTCAATCCAGAATAATACTTAAGCACGTCTCATTTGCTTAAAAGGGACTACTTACAGTCTCAAAAATTAAGCATGTACTTAAGCAGTTTGCTGGATTGGGGCCAGAACACTCAACATCTTTCAGGATTAAACCGTAGATTATTTACTGCTTTCAAATTTGGATCAGAGAGGTCAGATCATCAAAAGGAATTGCTGTTACTGAGGACTAGTTTTTGTCCCCAGTGATTCCTTTCAGTGGAGAATGAAAGCCTAACTTATTTGTTAGGACATGGAAGAAAGGACAGAAAGGAAACCTTACTTTGGTGATCAATATGGCTATTAATTGGGTCCAAGGGCAAAAGACTGATAGCCAGCTGTTGGAAGTACTGACACAGAAAGTCATTTATAATTACAGAATGGATAGGCAGACAATGTAGAGATGCTAGAATAAAGAAGCTATATTTACTGATGATTTTGAATCTCAAATCTTTCTTCAATTTTTTTAAAAATCTTAAATTAGAAGTCACTGATTCAAGTGATTGAAATCTACTTAATTGTTCCTGCTGCTTTCAAACATCTGATTCAGATCTCAAAACAATCCTGACTGAATAGCTGGATTTACTCCATTTTGGACACTTCTCTTCTTCCCGTTCTCAGGTGTCCCTTTACCTACCGACCTTATCTCCCTCTCTTGTCTAGCTCAGCCTGTTTAGATCTCAGTATGTTGAATGCATGTACTCTACTCTCTGTTATTCAGTGAGCGGAAGCATTGCACCTGGACTTAATGATGACAAGGAGATACGGTGCCCAAAACAGCCTCTTGAGGCTGGGGAGATAGACAGGCAGTATCTAAAGGGAATTTTGGAACACACAGGCTCTTCCTCTATCCTCATGTATGTTCCAGTGATTCCTTTCTACTCTGACTGATTTAGACCCTGGTGTAAGTTGGAGCAATCGCAGGGCTGTTCCATCCTATACTAGCTGCATTAGTGCCCTAGAAGCTCTTTCAATGGCCCAGAAATCCTGGAGTGCAGGAAACTCTAACCATGCCTCATATTTCTCTGACACACCTCCTCTTGCCTTCTATGCTGGAGACAAGGCAGGAGCGGATGGCGTAGAAGTGGCAATACCAGCTTTACATCATCCAAGGATTTTCCTTCTGCAAGAACAATCTCCATCTGATTGTTTAATAAAGCTTTCTGATCTCTTTGCACTGCTGAGGATCTGGCCCAATGAGACCAATGTCTTCTGGACTAGCAAATAACTATTGATACAATTTAGTCTTGACTCTGATGTTGTCTAGGAAGGAGATGAAAAAAGATGGGAACTAAGAAAAGGCATAAATAGTGTTCATGATCATTAGCCCTGTAGGTAGGAATATAATGGAGCCTGCATACAAACATCATCCCCTTTATTTTTTTCAAGACAACTAGTTTGAGGAAGTGGGACATAAGACACCTTCTGGACTATTCTATTTATGTATTCTGTGCCATCTGCTTCCTGATATGCTGAAACAAGCTGCTAATATTGTGATCATGTTAATGATTAGTGACTTCTTTGCACATTCCACTGCTTTGAATTTTAACACAATGAACCAACACATAACCCTGTCAAAAGACAGAGGTGTCAGTGATCAGACAGTAGCGCTGATGATTTCTTTGACATTCCTAGTTGGTGCTTGGTGGCGAAGATCCTTTTACACATAACAAGAATATCTTGCAAAATGGCCCCTGCTTTTTCTTGAGGTCATGAGAAAAAGTGAAGATAATTTTATAATCCCTGAATCAAATACCATAATGTTACTGTCTCTAACTCCTCCGCTAGTTCTTCTAAGAAAAATAATATTATTTCTGAAATAGATAGATAGATAGATAGATAAAACAGAAGACACTGAGTTGGGATGTTAAAAGCAGTTTAATAAGGTAACCACATAAGGATTAAAAATCTTAGCTTTTACACGGTTATAAGCTTCATAGCGCAGAGCCCACAGTGAAACTGCCTCCCTGGGAGTTGAGAAGAATTTAACTCTAACATCCCTAATACTGAGACTGTGTTTGAAAGTAGATTCCATTGAATTTTTGAAGATCTGGAGTAAGGGTAATTCAGATGCTTTTGAGGAAAAGAGGTATATAAAAGAGACATGGCAGTGGACAAACTGACAGACCAAAGTATGTTTAACACTTTGCAGAAAGCATCCTACATGCCAGATCTCTACAGTGAGAATTCTCAAACAGAATCTCCTGCTCTTTGTTCTCCAAATAACTCTCCTATAAGGATGGGATTTTGGAACATTCAACTTCCTCAGTTAAATGAGGAAAAGCAGGATATTTGGTGAATTATTAGAGTGGGCTAAAAGACTCACCTCAATGGTACTTCTAGAGAAAACTACCAATAAATGCAAGTAAGATAGGCTGTAAGGATACAAGGGGAAAGGAAGCAAAATTTTATATATAAAGAAATATTTATAAAACATCTTCTAAAATGTTCCACAGGAATACTTATTGTTTTTAACTTCTAAAATGTTTGGGTACGCTACCTACTTTAAATTTTATCTACTTAATTTACTGATAATGTTTGTGTTATATTGACACCACCTACCTATAAAAGGTCATCATACAACCTGTGATAGTCATGTTCATTGGTACTTGAGCTGACATTCGGCCAATCAAAATCATCTTTTCACCAGTGTCTGGGTGAAAAGCTGAATCATACACATATTTTGCTCTCCATAGTTCATCTTCTGTCAATCCAGGGGCCACAATACCTTGTCTTGGAAATAAATTTAAAAAGTATTGTAATAAAATATAGCAATTAGTAAAAACAAACAAATATAGTACCAAAAGACTTTTGGATAAACAGAATGCATATAAAAAGATAGAAAACTGTATTATACTTTAGCTTCTATTGTACTGTATGTTAAGACCCTCAGTGACAAATTAATTTGTTAGACTTAGCTTTTACATAGTTTGCTCAAGATACAACCAAAATTCTTAGCAATGGCTAGGTACCTTAGTTTACTGTCCATAACAAACATCTACCTGTTCAAAACAATGTGGAGATATCAGCTATAAAACTTCCATTAAAGTCACTAACAATCACATGAACAAAATCCCATGTCCAACTCTGAACATTTATCTTCAGGTACCTAAGAAGGTAAGTACCTCAAATAAAAGAACAAATAGTCAAAGACAGCTCTAAGTACATCTGTCATACCAACTCTTTATTGAAATTAGAAGATCATCCACAGACCAGAGTGGTTCCTTAACCCTGGTTCTCAGACCACATATCTTAATTCATAACTCTGGATACTACTATTTTAAATATCACATATACTTGGCATTGCAAAAAGATACTATAGGATACCTAAAGGAAGCTATATTGTTTTAAAACTGTTTAAAATATTTCATTAGACGGATATAATCACCTACTAATATGTGAGACACTTAGCAAATTTAATCACTTATGATCCAATAAAAATTGTTATTATTACCAAAGGCCAAATATATCCAGCTATCATACCTGTAATCATGCACAATTTTTCTTGCATTTTCTAATTGTTCATTAGGTAATAAAATATTCCTGGGATCCGTTACAGTAAAGAAATGATTGGCTCTTCCAACAAAAGTGCTTTGATCCCAACGGGGCTCCTTGATATTAATGTCTAATGGTATATCTGATGACATTTTCATGAACTCTGTGTACAAGGAGAAAAGATTTCAGTTTGATAATTCTTGCAGTGCATTATGTACTGAATATCTTTAAAAAGTGTCATCTTGCTATGGGCCAAACACTCTAAAATACGATGAAAAAACGATGATGTACAAATGCTGAGGACCATGAAGGACTGTATCCTAAATGAGCAAGTACATACTTCAAATGCAATGTATTTATCCCATATGCTTTCCACCAACAACAAAGTGACTGACATTAATTAAGAGGTCATTCACATGAGCAACAAGTGCAAGGTTATCTGAACATACATATTTATATTTCTATATTT
Source organism: Pelochelys cantorii (assembly GCA_032595735.1). Taxonomy (NCBI): domain Eukaryota; kingdom Metazoa; phylum Chordata; order Testudines; family Trionychidae; genus Pelochelys; species Pelochelys cantorii. The sequence continues at coordinate 22,470,590 of CM064340.1, forward strand.
CCTTCTCTTGAATAGCTGCACAGTCAAAGATTGGTTCTCAAAAGATGAGAAACAGAAGAGCACAATTTTACAGATAATAGGCTAACAAAATAATGGATAATGCAAAATATTAATTCAGTATTTGCTTTACTTGGATGAATTACGTATTCCAACAACACTCTACCAGACTGGACTAAGGTGACAAAGTGAATTCAAAACTAAATGATTTGAGAAGACATGCTTTAAGTGAGTTAAACTATTCGTTTGCCACTATATTTTGTGTAAAAAATGTGGACACACAACACAATATATCTTTTACTGTAACAGCTGCATTTTCTGTATATTATCTTCTAATTTAAAAAGTGTAACCCAGAAATCCATAACATGAAGAAGGTGTGCAGTTTTCCCAGGAACAAAGGTAGGAAACAGAACTTCTGGCAGTTAACCTCATTGATCTAACAGTGTTCTGCTTCCTCAGACTATACGGTGACTTATTCATGTGTTCTCTATAGCACTAATAATTCAGTAGTTGCTTCCATACCAGGTACAAAGATCATCTACTCAACCTTTCATTTTGTCTAATCACTATGAAAAATGTTAATTCACAATGATTGGTTGGGGTCAATAAAAATTGAATTTCAAAGGCAATGCTGTTCTCTCAGCCCTCTAAAATATGCAGATGGATGATAAAGTACATTTCATTGAGAAGTGACGTTAAAAACAAACCAATATGTTGCTTCAAGATCTAAGGCTGGCTAACAAAACAATAAAAACAATGAATAGTCCTATGGCACCTTAGAGACTAATACACACACATACACACACACATAAAATCATGTGTTTCTGTGGGCAAAACCCACTTCTTCAGATGAGCTTGTTTTTCCTCTCCAGCTCATCTGAAGAAGTGGGTTTTGCACACGAAAGCTCATGATACTATATACACATATTTGTTAGTCTCTAAGGGTACGTCTAGACTACAGGCTTTTGTTGACAGAAGCTTTGTCGACAGATACTGTTGACAAAGCTTCTGTCGACAAAGAGCGTCTAGACTACACCCAGTTCTGTCGACAAAGCAAGCCGCTTTGTCGTCATGAGAGTGTAGACGCAAAGGACAGTACAGATGCAATAACGCCTTCTGTCGACAGAATTCTGTCGACAAAAGGCATTATTCCTCGTAGAATGAGGTTTACCGCCGTCAACAAAACTGCCGAGTTCTGTCGATGTTATATGGACAGAACTCGGCGGTAGTGTAGACGCAGGTATAATTTTGTCGACAAAAGTCCACTTTTGTCGACAAAACCCTGTAGTCTAGACACACCCTAAGGTGCCATAGGATTACTCATTGTTTTTAAAGTTGCACACTAACATGGCAGCCCTTTGAGATTATTCCTAAAAACAAAATTTTAAACAATATGATTTCTGTCAAGTGTTGAAAACAACCACAGAGTTACAAACTTCAGTGAAAAAGAAGAGAAAAGCAAACGCATACAACCCAATATGTGATCAAACATGAGGCCTTAAGAGAATGACAGTTTCACTGTAAAAACTTAAAAAACAATGAATAGTCTAGCAGCAACTTAAAGACTAACAAAACATGTAGATGGTATCATGAGCTTTCGTGGGCACAACCCACTTCTTCAGATGACTGGAGTATTAAAAGTCCAGATCCAAGAATAAATAAGGGAAGGCGGAAGGGGGGGGGGAGCAGGCGGATGAGAGAGTAAAAGGAAAAAAATAGTGAATTAGATTGTTCAAGTTACAAGAGGCTGATAAGAACAATTTGCACCTCTATAAGTACCAATTGGTTGGCTGGTTGGTTAAGTCATTAGGATGTGGAAGGTAGTGTGTGAGCCAGCCAATATCTTTAGGACTAAAACTTGTAAATGAAGTTAAGTTCCAACCCTTCCCTGTGTATTTGGCTTGTGGAATTCACCTGAAACAACACAGTGACTTTGAGATCCAGTAATGAGTGTCCGGGCAGGTTAAAGTGTTCTACAAAAGGTTTCTGTGTGTTGCCTTTTCAGATATTTGGTTTGTGTCCATTAATTCTTTCTCGTAGAGACTGTCCAGTTTGGCCAATATATATGGCAGTGGGGCATTGCTGGCATTTATCACATTAGTGGGCGTGCAGTTAAATGAGCCCCTGATGTAGTGGCTGATGTGGTTGGGTCCAGTGATGAAATCACTTGTGTAGATGTGTGAACAGAGGTGGCTCCAGGGCTGACTGCAGGGGTGGGTTCCTGGATGATTATGATGGAGGTGTGTTGCATGGTTACTGGAAAGAATTTGTTTGAGGTTAAGGGGTTGTCGGTAGGCAAGTCACCATGTTGCTCATGATACCATCTACGTATTTTGTTAGTCTTTAAGGTGCTGCTAGACTATTAATTGCTTTTTAAGTTTTTCCAGTTACAGACTAACTCAGCTATCCTTCTGAAGTTTCACTGTAGACTCCCTACAGCAAAAAGCAGACAGAAGATCATACCACTGATGTCTCTGGGAATGGAGCATGTCCAAGTGCAGGGGAGTTAGGACCCAGAAAATTAAGACACTTCAGTGTGACCGTAAAATTATTTTGGAATCCTGATGAAAGAAAGCAATATAGATATATAATATTACAGGCTGTATCATCTGTAGCATTGTTAAAAGTCATTTCTACAAACTGTTCAATGTTCTGAAACAAACACGCCCCCCCCCACACATGTTAATTGGACTTAGGAAAGGGGAAAATGTTCTGTGAGAATGATATTTGTACTGTAATGTATTAATTGGTAAAATAATTTTCTGGGCCAGGAGAAACCAATCTGCTGTGTACCAGCACGCTACCATTAAGATCTGGTTAATAGAACAGATAAACTTCCAAAAATTAAGACTTTTAATTGTTAAAATACCAAACTTAAATATATTTGCATCCTTATTGCATTGTCTAACTGGAGCTTCAGTATTGTACCAGAAGAAAATATATCACACAGTATGATTTTGATTCAATAATTATTCAACATTAACTTGCACAGGTACAATAAAATAATATAAATCTATATTATAGAATCTATATCTCTCATAAATCTATACGATAGAATCATAGATTAGGTTGGAAGACACCTCACAAGGTCATCTAGTCCAATCCTTTGCTTGAAGCAGGACCAACCCCAGTGAAATAATCCCATCCAGGCAGTGCTTTTTTTGTGACGATACTGCCTGGTATGCCATACCGGCACCTCCAGTCAGAGCTCAACAACTTTTCCCCTGGAGTACCGGCACCTTTTTCTTTTCTTTTCTTTTCTTTCTTTTTTTTTTTTAACAAAAAAAGCATTGCATCCAAGGCTTCACCACCCTCGTAGTGAAATAGTTTTTCCTAATATCCAAACTAGATCTGCAACTTGAGATCATTGCTCCTTGTTCTCTCATCTTCTACCACTGAGAACAGCCTTTCTTCATCCTCTTTAGACTCACACCTACTTTTTCAGGTAGCTGAAGGCTGCCATCAAATTCCTCCTCACTCTTCACTTCTACCCAGGTCCCTCAGCCTCTCCTCATAAGTCATGTGCTCCAGCCCTCCAATCATTTTTGTTGGTCATCTTTATTGGCCTCTCCAATTTGTCTACATCTTTTCTGTAGTGGAGGTCCAAAACTGGACACAATACTCCATATGTGGCCTCACCAGAGCTGAACAGAGGGGAATAATCACTTCCCTTGATCTGCTGGCAATATTCCTACTAATGCTGCCGAATATGCCATTAGACTTCTTGGCTACAAGGGCACACTGTTGACTCATATCCAGCTTCTCTTCCACTGTAATCTCCAGATCCTTTTCCGCAGAACTGCCCCTTAGCCAGTTGTTACCCAGCAATGTTCCCTCTATTTTTTTCCATCCGCGTGCAGAATACACTGTGATATGTGCACTGAGGTATGTGCTGTTGTGCAACACCAGCAGAAACAAATAACAAACAGATATATATTTTTTAAAAATTACCCATATGGACAATTACTCCATGCAGGACAGGTTAGTCATTTTAGAACTCACAATTCAAAGAATTAAATTTAAGTGTAAGAAATAAAAATTATGAAATGCCTAGACCAGTTAAAACACTAAAATAACACACTTCGAAAGAATAAAATTATGGAGAATATAAGTTCATTGCAGGAAATGCTAAGTAGTAACAACAACAATGTAAGTATATGTTGAGAGGTGAGTGTGAAAGAGACAGCATGATGTAGAGTGGGTGTGGGACTGTGGGTAGGTGACAGAGATGGTATGCATGACTGTGTGTGTGTGACAGAGTTTGTGTGACACCAATTGTGCATGACAGAAATAGGGTGTATGGATGGGTAACACAGACAGTGTTTGTATGAGATTCTCCTTCTTCCCTTTTTTAATGATGAGCACTGTATTTGCCTTTTTTGTCTTGTCCGGGACAAACCCCCATTGTCACAAGTTTTCAAAGATAATGGCCAATGGCTCTGCAATCACATCAGCCAACTCCCTGCACTCCCTCAGATGCATTGCATCTGGTTCCATAGATTAGTGCATGTCCAGCTTTTCTAAATAGTCCTTAACCATTTTTTTCCACCACTGAGGGCTCCTCACCTCCTCCCCATATTGTGCTGCTCAATGTAGCAGTTTGGGAGCTGAGGAGTTGTTGGTGAAGACTGAGGCAAAAAAGGCACTGAGTACTTTGGCTTTTTCATCATGATCACTTTGGAAAACCCCATTAAAGAACAGACACACCATTAAAGTTCATGATGGGGCCCTGTTATTTTTATGAGTATTTTCATAGCCTGATCTACAAACACATTTTTAAGGGTCAGTCAAGAACCTGCCATAAGCATAATCAGATATGGATAAATTTTGCCATCATTTATATAGCTAGGGAATTGATAAAAGGCAATTTCCAAAGGTTTTATTGGACAATAATTTATATCTTCCCCATCTGTCATCATAAAGTGAGAAATGGAGAAGTTTGGTTCTGGGTCAAAACCTTGAAAAATTCAGATCTAGGTCAGTTAGGGTGCGTCTATACACCAAAGTTATTTCAGAATAACAGCCGTTATTCTTAAATAACTACGTGAGCCTCTACACAGCAATTCTGTTATTTTGAAATAATTTTGAAATAATGGATAGCTTATTCCGACTTCTGTAAACCTCATTCTATGAAGAATAACTCGTATTCCAAAATAGCTATTTCGAAATGAGGTATGTGTAGATGCTTCACGTCTGCTATTTCAAAATAGCCCCTCACCAGGACCATTCTACGTTATTTCTCCTGGGGCTCTAAATCAAGATAGCACGTCTACATTAGGGAAGCCTGCCTCGGACTAATTTTGAGGCTTCCGTGTAGTGTAGATGTGCTATTTCGAAATAAGCTATTTCAGAATAACTATTCTGGAACAGCTTATTTTGAAATAAGTGTGCACTGTAGACATACCCTTAGAAATATTTTGATGTTAAAGTAAAATTTAAAACAAACTAGATAGGGCAATAAAATATTTTTTAAAATAGCATATTTTAAACAGTGATCTTCAAATAATCACTGATATGGTATAACACTGAAACTTTGCCCAAATATATTTTAAAAGACATGCCTTTTCTATACAGATATTGGCAGAGTAATAATCTAGTGTGTTTTATATTTTGTACTATAGGAGATGTAAAACACAATAAAAAAGTGATCTCCCATATAACAGAATATAGCCCTGTATTCATATACCTACACATTAATAATTCAGGTAAAAAGCATGTCTTGTTTATAATTTTTACAGTTCAAATATTTGTGGGTCAATACTGCCCTAAAAAAATATGTATGGCAACACTGAATTTGAAGTTTTAAGATCCCTCTCTATGGTGTTAACAAGATGTATTCCAACAGAGATTGGGAAACAAGTCAGTGTCAAACAAAGGAATGTGTGTTCTGCTTAATTTGCATTTATTCAATAAAGAATCATCTCGCAGGAACAGAAACACAGGAAGCTCAAACAGGTGGAAAAAAAATCCTTCCCTGTAGGTTTTTGATTCTGGGTACTCAACTAGAAATATTTTTTCAAGAGGGGGACTGATATTATAAAACAGAGAGACAAACACTCCAGGGCACCTCTCTTATTCTCCCTGCCCATTGCAATTAGGGCACCTGAAGCACCCAAGGAAGCATTTGTTGGATTCTGGGAGAAGGGGTCCTGACTAAAAAGTTTGGTAAGTAAGACTGTTGAAAGCATGTGGTGAAAAAACTTTGCTTTGAATTTAACATAGTTTGTTAGGCGCGGTTGTGTTTTATTTTTATTTTTATTTTAAGGCTGTCAATTAATCGCAGTTAACACACAATTAACTCAAAAAAATTAATCATGATTAATCACAGTTTTAATTGAACTTCTAAACAATAGAATACCATTTGAAATGTATAAAATATTTGTGGACGTTTTTCTACATTTTCAGTGACAACACAGAATACAGAGTGTACAGTGCTTACTTTATATTATTTTTATTACAAATACTTAAACTGTAAAAATTATTTAAAAATAATATTTTTAATGTATCTCATATAGGTACTGTAGTGCGATCTCTTTATTGTGAAAGTGCAGTTTATAAATCTAGGTTGCTACATAATTGCACTCAAAACCGAAACAATATAAATCTTTACAGTTTACTAGGCCACTCAGTCTCACTTTTTGTTCAGCTAGCCGCTTACAGAAACAAGTTTGTTTACATTTGCAGGAGATTATGCCATTCGCTTCTTATTTAGAATGTAATCTGAAAGTGAGAATAGGCATTCAAATGGCACTTTCATAGCAGGCATTGCAAGATATTCATGTGGCAGATATGCTGAACTTTTGTATGCCCTTTGTGCTTTGGCCACCATCCCAGAGGACAAGCTCCCATGTTGAGGCTGCTTGTTATAAAAATAATGTGCTAATTAAATTTGTGACAACTCCTTGGGGGAGAATTATATATCTCCTGCTCTGGGATTTACCCACATTTTGCCAAATATTTCTTGCTATAGCACAAGGATAGGCAAATAACGGCCCACTGCTTCCTGACATTCCTATTAGCCGGACACAGCGACCGCAGCCAGCAGGAGCTGCGATCACCCCTACCTGGGAGGTGCAGCTAAATATAGTGGCAATGGCTTGCCAGAGGCTAACCCTAGCAAACCATCACCACTTTTATTGCTTGCCCCTATTATAGCAGCCTTGGATGATGACCCAACACATGTTCTTTTTAAGAACATGTTCACTGCAGATTTGACAAAACACAAAGTACCAATGTGAGTTTTCTAAAGATAGCTACAAACTTGACCCAAGATTTAAGAATCTGAAATGCCTTCTAAAGTCTGAGAAGGACAAGGTGTGGAACATGTTTTCAGAAGGTCTATAAGTGCCACACTGTGATGAGGAAGCTACAGTTCAAATATTTGTAATAAAATAAATATAAAAAGAACACTGTATTACTTCATATTCTGTGCTGTAGTTGAAATAAAAACATTTGAAAAGGTAGAAAAGATCCAAAATATTTAAATAAATGGCATTCTGTTATTAACAGCATGATTCATCCCAATTAATATTTTAATTGCTTGGCAACTTTATTTTCTTTCTTCTTGCCATTTGTAACTTTTATTAACTGTTTTCACTTAAAATTCTTCTTTTTGTAGCTAATAAACTTATTTAATTATTTTATCTAATCCAGACAGTTTAAACTGAAGTTTGGTAAACTCCATTCGGGTGGTGAGTTGCATGCATATTATTTCTATTAAAGAAACAATGGACTTTATATAAACTTGTATTGTCCAAGAAAGAGCTGGGTAGTATAGGACATACATTTCTGGGGAGAAATCTAAGACCGGGAGTATGCTGGGGGTCACCCTGAAGTATAACACAGGCTGGTGAGAGCCAAAGTGTAACCCAAGTATGGGTTGCAGGCTGCAGTTACCTACAAACACTCAGGGAGGCTGTACATACATACAGGAAGTCTGTTTGTGACCAGCCCAGGTTGGAACTGTTACAGCAAGGCATCATAAGGCACCCTAGATTGGAGGGCACAAGTGGCACAGCTGCTTATTAGTCTACACTACTCCAATATGTCTCACCTTCCACATGGCTTTCTTTCATATTCTGATCAAAGACAAGTCTAATGCTGTTTGTGAGAAAAATTAGTGAAGACACTGGAGTTCATCAATTATACTTGGATTGCTGTGTCATTGAATCTGGATAGTTCTTTGTTGTTTATGCGAGCAAATTCTGAGAAGTATTCTCATCTTAACTTATCTTCTCTTTTTACTTAGTTGATGCTTGCTTATTAATGGATAAAAATCAGGCACAAATTATGAAAGCAATTTGAATTGTATGAGACTATTTGATCCAAATTAGATGTGTAGAGAAAAAAGTATAAAGGAAGCACTTTATAACACAACTTCTAAAAACATCTTCAGTATATGAATTTTTTACCAAAGCAGAAATAGACCATTCATGACAGACAGGTTGTGAGACTAACACATCCAACAGACAAAACTGGTTACTCAAAGTCCTTTTTTTCCACTTCAAGAAAACTTTGGAACAACAATTAAGTTATCTACAGATAGAAATGTCTTGGTCTTCTTCTTAACCTAAGCAGCCCAAAACTACAAAAGGTTGTTAGAGATATAAAATGCCATCCACATCCATATTGGAGATTAGGAAGCTGATTTAGACTACTGATGCTTTTGCTTGAAAGTCCTCCCAGCTTTTGGAATCAAGAAATTAACCATTTGAGAAAGTCATGCCCAGATCAACAAATGGACTTAGAGGCAGTTGGAAAACCACTGGACTCTACAAACCCTGGGTTATGTGCCTAGACTCCCTGTACAGTACATTGGGAAACATAGGTGGGATTCAAAAAGTCCATCACTTTAGGAAGAAAGAGGCCTAGGAAAGCCAACGGAAGATACCGTTCCTTATAATCTTTAGCCCAGTGGTCAGAGTACTCACCCTGATTCAATTTCCCCCCTCTGCTTGAGAAGATATTTTAAAAGACATCTCCCTGCCTCTTCTCCAGGTGCCTCACCGAGGCAGCAGTGCTCATGTCCAGAGGCAGAAGCTTATGTGCCTAGGTAACTTACAGTGAAAATATAGGCACTGGTTGAGCCTAGGCACCTGAAGGATTAGACAGCAACCAAGTGCGGGATTTGTGCAGCAAAGTAACACCTAAATCTGAGGTTTAGGCCCCTAAATCATTTTTAAACATATCCTCCCCCACCTTCCCTAGAGGTTTACTGAGAGTGAGAGGCTCAGGACTGGGGCAATCCTGGAAGGAGGCGGGGGGAGGAAGGGGAGTGTGTGCTCCCAGACAGCCCCTTTAGCAGCCTGGTAATTCTATCTCTTTTCTGAATGATTTTATGAGAAACAATCCCATTCCAGGCACATCCCATTTTCCTGGAACAAGGAAACCATTACCTTGCTGTAAGTTAAAATAAGACAAAGCCGTATACTGAATTTGGTGGTCCTAGCTCTTACCATTTAGGACTGTGTTTCTTAAACTTTTTAAGACCGAGGGACACCAAACAATAATTTTTTTTATGAGGAACACCAAGGATTTTTTGTTGAGAAAAAAAAAAAAAGGTCAAGGGGGAAAAGGGCAGGGGAAAAGTTATTGAGAAAACAAAAGAAAAAAAAGTCGCCTACCCCTTTTAGGGAGGCCATTTTGAATTCAGTTGTTCTCCACAGCACACCTCCAACTGCCTTGCGGCACACTGTTGTGCCGTGGAACACAGTTTAAGAAACGCTGATTTAGGAGGAGTTTTTGAACAAAGAGATAGACAGACACACAGACAGACAAACTCAAATATACAGTAGATGAAAGGTACCATAGTTTTCTAAGATATCAATCCCCATAAGGCCTGTCACTGAGATTCAGTTTCCCCAGTTCTGCCCCACATGTCATTTGTTTATTTCCTACCAAAATCAATGAGTGTTACACAAACATGAAAGCAACATTTGCTCCCACTAATCTTACTAAGTATGCAGAGCAGCTGTGTTCTACATGAAATTTAGTATTGGCAAACACAATTCACTTGGCATTCCAGAACACTACAAAGTCTCTCAGAAGTGGTTTTGAAGGAAACTAAGTAGTCAATAGAAACAAAGTTCTGTCATGGATTCAAAAGAAATGGGCTGAAAGACAGAAAACAGATTAGGAGTTAGCTTCCAGCATAGTAAATGGTTAAAAGTGAATGACCCAATGATTCATATAAGGACCAATACTGTTAAATAACTTGTTAATGACCTTGATGAAGTCATATTTTGTTCCCATTTACCTTGATATAATTCCTTTATGCATGTCCCTAATAATAACAGACTATCTCTTCCAGAAGAAAAAATGTTGGAGTTAATAGTGTTTTCAATTGAAAAAAAATCATCTCATGTAATGATATAGTATTTTAACATTTAGTATACTGTCAGACATGGGAGATTGAAATAACAAGGCTATTAAATTAAAAAGATTTCTGTTTCCAAGATTATCCTTTAACAAAATTGTACTATGCCAGATGACAAATCTGGTTGTTGACATAAATATACGGTAAATCAATATCTGATTGCTATTCTGCTAAATTCATAAACAAAGTTTAAAGTATATAGAGTCAGGTCCATCCCTGGGGGCAGGTGGGGCTTTGGGTAACCCCCCCACCTCAGGCCCCACCCCTTCCCCAGACCCTGCCCCCTTGTTGAAGACCCTTACCTTGAGCAATTCAAGTCGGGGGAATTACAGGGCCTGGCACAGAACAGAAGCAGGGATTGCTTCCTGTATTCACTGAGGCAGTGGGAGCCAGAGACTGGTTATCCTCTCTTAGCCTGCTGCGCTCTGCTTCTCCCAGGTAATCCCCCAGGTTACTCTGGTATCCATCCATAGGATGGTTGAGGAAGCCGCCATGGGGCCCCCAAAAGCAAGGGGCCTGGGGCGGTCACCCTGAACCATCTTATGGAATGGCTCTGCATACTTATTTCTCCTTGTCAGGAACCACATGGATATTTGTTTCTAGTCCCCGAATTTGCTCTAGCATCAGAAATATTAGAAATGGTATAAATAAATGGATTCTTTTTTTGTCCTGGAGAAGCAAAGGTTAGTAGTGCAAAGTCAGAGGCAGATTGCAGCCAGTGAACGCTACTATCTGATATTTTAAGATTGTTTATGCACTTAATATGTTAAGATCCTTTAAGCATATATATGTTTCTTTACACAAGTGTTATTAGTCTGGCTATTTTCCTACAGGAGGTCTGTGATGCACTGTTTATGAAATGGAGTTTTAGGAACATTGTTACCATCTCAACAAACAGAAACCTATGCTGCCACATGCAAGGTCATTTCAAAGACTTTCAGAGCAGCCCAAGTTCTCACATGCTTTATTTTGGCAATTACACTGGATTAAGAGATTGGATTATTTGGCAATAAAATCAAATTAGCTATTCTGAGTTCTTGTCAAAACAAAGTGTGTCTTTCCGGAAGATGGGACTTGAAAAAATCACAACCTAAATGTGAAATAGAACCCAACCTTGTGAAACAATAAAAAATAAAGATGAGATAAAGGCCAAGAGTTTCCACTAAGGATTAGAGCACATGCATGGATGACCTAACTGGATGTTGCTCAACTGCAGCAGAATCCATTACTGGTCCCCAGGTTTTAAAAAAAAAAATCTACTGGAGTTGATTCCCAAGATCTGAATCTTCTTACCAAATGTAAGCACTTTTCAGGACAGTACCTTGCAATTTAAACAGCACATTTGTTGCAATTGAATATTTTACTTATAATAATAATCAACTTTCTATTTAATAAATGTTATTACCTAGTGGAATAAAAGAAAACAAAATTTGTTGTATATTATTATTCAATGAGCTTCACAAGTCATCAGATGATATATTCACTAAATAGCATTTGACCAATTAAAGAGTTGGTCTAACACTGAATAAGAGTATACGTCAACTGAATTATTCAATAATTAGAAGTAAAATTTAAAAATATAGGCACTTAATATTATTGTACAAGCTCTACTAATTACTCCTTTCTTGCTCTTTGCTCCTTCCATTATGAACTTCTTATTCCTTCTCTGAGAGAGCTCCAGGAAAGTGGATTTTAACTACCTTAAATATATTCAAAACTGCTGTATATTTACTAAAATAAGTAACCATAAAGCAGGGCACTCAAAGAGCACTAACACTGGTGTCCAAACTTACTGTAAATATAGTTTCAGTACATGTTAAATATGCGGATAACTCACATTATCACTCATATTTCAAAGTTTCACAATCAACAAGAGAAGCTCAAAGTCCCCCAGCATACTAGAAAGATAATAAAAGTAATTCAATATGGGGCCTGGAGTGTAGGAATCTGGTTCTATTATTAAATCAAAAGGGAATCTTAGGTGATGGCAGAGTCTATATGCATTTTTATAGAATTGGCAACCCTCCATCAAAAAGGGGGATACTTTTCTAATTCATGAACTTCAAAAGAAACAAATTGGCACGACAGGATATTTATCAAGGTACTTTGAAATGTTGAAGGTACCCTTCATGAAAACTAAGTAACTGCTAATAGATCATCAAAATGTAGTACTTTACTTTTATACAATGACTTTCCCCGAAAATTCTCAAAAGACTTTATAAATGCTTATTAGGTTTCTCAACACCTTTGTGAGGTACCATTTTCCCTATTTTGAAGATAAGGACAATGAGACAAAGTAGTAATAACTTGCTCAAGGCTACAAAGCAAACCAGAGACAAGAACAGAACTCAGAATATCGGAATACTAATCTTTAACCATCTCTGTTAAAAAGCTTCAGCCGAGTTAGTCTGTAACTGGAAAAAAAGTTGTTTTTTAAGTTTTTCCATCTTTGTTAAAGCAGTTACTTATATACCCTATGATAGTGTGGTACATAAATTCTCCTCTGATAAATTCTCCAAGTGGGGGAGGGAGGGAAGGAAGAAAAATAATTCCCAATTGTCTTCTAGTGAGCTTCAAAGATTATTAACTAGCATGTGGAAATAAACGGAGTCAGCACACAGACGGCATCAAAAGCATCTCTTGGTCTTGCCTTATTCAACAAAGGCTCACACATTAAGCATTAGTTGAAACTTCCAAGAGATTTTCAAGAGGACTTCAAGCAATTAAGCAAGATTCATTGCAATTAGTATAATTAGACATCAATTTGATCTCTGGGAGATATCCCAATGTATTTTAGTAGACAGACTATTGATATGAATGCAGGTGATTCTACCAGATCCACTTAGGTAATGTTTGATCCCATGTCAGAAACTTGTCACACCAAATCATTATACACTATGGGCAGATACAGTTTACTAACAATAAAACACTGCATAGAAAATGGGAGAGGCAAAAGAATAAACTATGTTATTTTCAAATGATTAGGTCCAGCATGTTGTGTATCTAAATTATAGTTTTCAACCTCCCTGGGAAATGTGCTGTACCTTCCTCTATAAACAGGGGTTCCCAAACTTTTTGACATTGGGGACCAGTAAATCCATTCATGAGCTTTTGGAGGACCAGTAACATTTATTTGCATATTTGCATATTCATTAAGCAAATGATGAATATGCAAATAAATTGTTTCTGGCCCTCCCAAAGACCACTTTAGCCCACAGAAAAGTCAGTTGGGGCCACTTGTTGCCACTTGTGCCAACTTTAGCCCACAGAAAAGTCAGTTGGGGCCACACAATTGAGAAACAAAAACACAACCCCTCCAAACCCCTCAAGCCTCACTAAAGTGGCCCCAACTGTTCTTGTAGGTGCAGGGACAGAGTTCTGGGGAAGGATGCCAATGAGTGCTAGGGCAGGGGACAGGGTGCTTGTGGGTGCTGGGGCAAGAGACAGGGTGCTTATGGATGCTGGGGCAGGGTACTTGTGGGAGTCTGGGGCGGGGGGAGAGGACAGCGACTGATACCTGGGGATCCTGTAGCTGCCAAGGCCCAGGAACTGTGCGGGCTGCTCCCCTGTCCCCAAACAGCGGTGCGGTACCTGACATGCTGGTCCATTGCATGCCTGCTGCCTTCCTGCGCAGAGAGAGGGGGAGTCTCAGACTGCACCTGCCCCAACTGCTCAGGCAGTGTGCGCCTTGCTCCTCCGCTCCCCACAGCAGCACGCACTGCCCGAGCAGCTGGAGCCAGTGCAGTCCTGGATCCCCAACTGCTCCCCCGTGTGCAGGAAGGCAGCAGGGGAACAAAGTCCCCAGCGTGTGATGGACCGGCGTTTTAGGTACCGCGCCGGCTGTTGGGGCAGGGGGGAGAGCAGCCTGCGCGCTTCCGGGACCTGGCACACAGCTGCAGAACTGCCTCCCGACCCTGCAGGAAGTCCATGCTATCTCCGTTGACACTGGGAGTTCAGCGCGGTGTTCATCTTGAGGGTTGGGGGCAGCGAAGCAAGCTCTCGCAAAAATTTTTCTGAGGCCTGGTATTTTTTTCCTAAGGACCGATATTGGGCCGCGGACCACAGTTTGGGAAACATCGCTCTATAACATCAACAATATTACAAGCATTCAAGTAAATGAAAATGTAAACCTGTATTAATATGATACAGTTGATGTATATGTTCATCGTATAGTCGTTTAGAATACTATTGAGATTTTGTATAGTAAATTGAAACAAGCCAGTATAACCCATTATATATGTATTTAGGACAATGAACTTTTGCTTTCATACACTTGTTGAAAATAGCTCATTTTTAATCTCTAACATGTTATGTGAGGAATTCTTCCACAGTGCTATAGAATCCTTCCCATATCTAAGAAAAAGGCTCACAAAGAGAAGCTCTATTCATTTTGAGGTGTCATTTTGTTTTAGAAAGGGTTTGACATTTCATAAGGTTCACAAAATGCTAGGGACTATTTAGAAAACCATATGCTGCATGAACTCTCATTTAATCATCAAAGTAAAGCTAACATTGTGAATGTATGCATTCATTTAAATATTAGTGTTTCCTCTGATTATAAATCCATACCAAAGTGGCAGGAAAATAACTAGACTTTCCTTTAGAGGTGTGCAGCAGGTAAAATTTTAAGTCAGTTTCCATCCTTTCAAATTCAGTAAGCCAAATTCAGTGGTAAACTGTAAATTATTTACTGATAAGTGAGAGTAAGCAAGCCTGAACTGCTGCAACTTACACAAGGAGGGCAACTAAGAAGGAGTAATAAAATGTCTGTTAAAGTAGGACCTTCTTTGTATAAATTACACTGAGATGCTTTTGCACCCACATACAGATACATAATTTTCACCATTTTACATAGCTAGAGTTGGTAGGAACTGCTTGATGTTTCAATCATTTAAAGTTTTACAATAAATTTCTCATTAAAAATCTGATTTTTAAAAAAAATTAAAAATATTTTTCAGAAAAGGCAGGTTTTCAACTACTTGCGGAGATGGCTGAAATATTTCTACAACTGAAACATTTGATGAAATTTTTAACATTTTTTAAATGAAAAAGAATCCTCAGGACATTTTAAAGCAGGGGTTTTCAAACTCTGAGTTGCAGCTTGCGAGACACTTTGTTTATGTCTGTCTTTGCAGGTATGGGCGATTGCACTGTCCATTGGCTGCAATTCGCTGTTCCTGGCCAATGGGAGCTGTGGGAAGCATTTTCCTGGTCCACACTGCTTCCTGCAGCTCCCATTGGCCAGGAACAGCAATCCACAGGCAATAGGAGCTATGATTGCCCGTGTCTGTAGAGGTGCAGGTAAACAAAGCATCTCGCATCCTGCTAGCGGCTTGCCCTTATAAGCTGCGACTCAAGACTTTGAAAAACCCTGGTTTCAACTATTTTTCAACCAATTCTACACACTATCTCTGAACCTCTTAGATTTCTTATAATCTTATCACTTCCTATTTTCTTCTCTGTTTCTCTCCTATACTTTCCTGCATAACCTCTCTTCACAGAGTTCTCATTATGACTTCAGTGTCATATTCTCAGTAGTTACAGGATCATACTCTTGATTGAGGAGTCTGGAGTACACAAAATCTACTAGCCTGTCCTCCCCTCCTCACCAAGGCTCTGGTGTGTGATGAGGTTGGGGGCTACATCAGAGAGGTGTTTTTTTGTTTTAACTTTTTTGCTTCTCACGTGTGTGGTTCTTGATTTTTCTGTGGGTTAGAGGCCCCCAACCCAAAAAAGGTTCCCCATCCCTTAAACCAATGTCTCCATCAATAAACTAAAAATGGATTATTTCTTTAAAACATTAAATAGTCAGTTTTTATTTAAATCATATTTTTTATTTCAATCAATTTTTTATTTTTTTTAAATCATCAATAAAATACTATATTTCTCATTTAAAAATAACAGTTAAAATTCAATCTTATCACAAACATGCTATTCCTACACTTATAGTCTCATAAAAATGAATTAATGGCTCTATTCTGTCCAGCCTAACAACCAGGTCTTGAGTGTTGTACGTTCTGGGTTTTCAATGTCTGTCCGTCTGCTGAGAAACATGTGCAAAGATAGACACAGGCTGGATAGGACTGTTTTTATTCTGTGCTTAGGTGGTGATGAACTGGAGCCAAGCATGGTAAAGTTAGTTAAGACACTGTCTAAAGTAGGGATGTAAATCCTGTTTAATTAGTTAACTAGTTAACCTCTTAAATGGGGGCAGGTGGCTGGCCTGGAGCAGCCTTCTCCCCTGCCACAGACAGAGGCTGTTCCATCCAGGTGAGAGTGCTCCTGCCTGCAGTGCGCTGCTCCGGCCAGGCCAGGCCTGCTACGGACCAGGGTTGCTCCAGATGGACTGGAGCACCTTTGCCCATGGTAGACCGGGTTAGGCCCACAGCGGGTTGGGGGCTACTTCACCCCGCACTGGTTAACTGTAACTGGTAAGCATCATCCAGTAAGGGAGATGCTTACCAATTAACCAGTTAACCATTCACATCCCTAGTCTAAAGACAGAGAAAGGATATACAGGAAAGGACAAAGGCAGCACAGAAAGGAACACTGGAGTGGACTGGAAAGAAAAAGAGAAGACATTAATCAGTACACACACAGCTTCCTATATTCCCCTACTCCCAGAGGTGAAAGTAAGCCAGTGTGCTCTGGTGCAGCACTCTGGCAAGAAGCCGGCTGGCTGGGGCACTTGGCTGCAGGGGGAGGGATGGGGCACTCCCTGCTCGGCTCCCAGCTTCCTGCAGGTTGCCATGCTCAGCAGTAGGTAGCCAGGCAGGTTAGAGGAGCTGGCTAGGGGGTGCCCCCCTCGTCTGGGACTGCCTCAGCCCTAAGCCCTGCCCCTGTCATGCGCCAAATCGAGGGTGGAGGGTCTGCAGCTGCCCTTACCTGGTCACTATGTGTGGTTTTTTCCCTGTTTGCTGTGACTAGGGAGCAAGGGCAAAGTGCTACAGAGCCTGCTGTGTTCCTCTCGCTCTTGGCTGCCCAGGGGAGCAAACTATTGTTTGAAGAAATATTTGAAGAAGTATCAATGGGAAACTTCATTTAAATCAATTATTTTTTAGTGATTTAAATTGTGATTTAAATCAATTATTTGAATTGCCTTGATTTAAATCAATCTACCTGGACATAAAATCCAATACAGTCTAAACTATACAAGGGAAACATTTTAACAAATACTTTGGAAACTGTCTCTCTTCTTTACTTTGCTTATACTTCTATAAGCAAAAAAACCTTTAACAGTGAAATGAAAAGCAGGAACTGTGCACGAAGATATTTTTATCGTGGCTATTTTTAAATGTATTGAAGACATCTTACTTAACTGGAAGGCACAGTCCTCTTTTTTGGTGAAATAATGAGCCTGCAGGAAATCCTTACCAGAGGATGTTGCGAAGACTAGGACTTCAAAAGGGTTCAAATAAAATCTAGATAAATTCATGGAGGTTAGGTCCATCAATGGCTATTAGTCAGGATGAGTAGGAATGGTGTCCTTAGCCTCTGTTAGAGGCTGGGAATGGGTGACAGGAGAGGGATCACATGAGGATTACCTGTTGTGTTCACTTCCTCTGGGGCATCTGACATTGGCCACTGTCGGCAGACAGGATACTGGGCTAGACGGACCTTTGGTCTGACCCAGTATGGCTTATGTATGTTCTTATATTTCCCTAGAGCAGTGATGAGCAATCTGCAACCCATTGGGGTTCTATATGTTGCCCACAAGACATTTTGTTTACTGTTGCCCAGGCATAGTATTGCCAGATTCCATTCATTCCCATCTCTGTAGTTTTTTTCCTACTGGTATTACTAACGTGACATGCACGTAAAACAAGGGCATGTGAAGTGAGGTGTGTACTGATTGCACACCATATTGTGAGAACCATGTGCTCCCTCTGCATCCAATCAAAGTTCTACTATGGTTCAATCAGCATACCCCACCAATTCTAGGTATGCAAGTGCAGTTAGCAAAACTACCCTATTCTGAGAGACCATCTTGGTTACAACAATCTTGTGGCTTACTGAGATGAGGGCAACTCAGGCAGCCCACTCACTAGTCTAGGTTGCCCATTGTTGACCTAGAGGAATGCTGCAGCTTATTTAACCAACCTGGAGGCCCAAAAATCCAACACCAGAAGTGATCAAATAAATTCTGTAACAAATTATGTAAGGCCGGATTCTGATCTCACTTATACCATTTGTCCACCTGTTCAACTCCACTCACTTCACTGGAGGTACTCCTCATTTATACTGTGATCTAAACTATATCTTTAGTGATATAAAATCTATACCTGAATATTACAAATAAAATAGTAAGAAAAAATAGACACTCCAGTTACAACAAATTGAGATAACTCAGAATATCAGATACATTTAATAAAAAATTTTAAAGGGAGCATGCATGGGAAGTAAATGAACAAATCTTATAACAAGATCTCAGCAGCTACAGCCACCTGATGAAGACAGAACTCAATAGCTATTAAATTGTTTACTGTTCTTTTTTGGCATCTTATTTTACCACTTCCAGAGATTACAATATTTAATAAACACCGAAGAAGTTGAGTAATCTATTTAATAAGAGTCTTGAAACAATAGCGCCAAGACATTGTTGTCCCTGATGCTTCAAAATCTGAGAAAATTAAACACAAGCAGCACAATTATCTCATCAGGTATTCAACTTCCAGTTACTGTCAGCATTCCTTTTCAAAAAGCTCATTAGCAGAGATGCTGAAAAACAAAATTAATTATGCAGACATGTCAACTATTAACATAATTCATACTGAACGGTCAAGCTGAAGTGACTTTCACAATGGAAGGACACATGCTGTATGGGAAAGTATTAAAAACCCCAAAGATATTTTTATATAACACAATTAAATAGTGGCTTCTTTTGTGGCTATATAAACAGCATTTTAAATGTGTTACTTTTTGACTCAGAGTATATTTTGAGCTCAGAGTATATTTATTTTAAATAAAACTTGTACACATAGGTTCGGATGGTTCTAATCCAGAATTCAAGACTATGAGGAAAATATTATAAACAACAATATTTATAAAACACTTTCCACTCATACAGCTCAGAATGATAAAAGAGTAAACCATTATCCTGAACTTACAAATGGGGAAACTGAATCAGAGAGAGATTATATGATTTGTTAAAAGGGAAGAGAAAAAGTCCATGTTAGAAGTAGAAACAGAAACTAGGTCTCCTACAACAGTGTCAGCCAATCATTAGGTCCAATGCCCTATCTACTGGACCACACTGAGTCCAGATTAAGTTAGTTGGTTAAAAAAAAATCTCTTTTATGTCATCTTAGTCTAACTTCAATACAGTGTTAAAGATCTTATCCAGATTAAGTTAGTTGGATAGACTTAAATTCGCCTTGTGGCTGTTGCTATACTTCAAAGGCGGAGGCGCCCTTATCAACTAATCGAATAGTCAATGCAAATTGCATCAACTATTTCATTAGCCAATTAATCTAAATTAAACATCCTTAGTCTGTATTATGTTCCATTTAGCCCCAGGTCTTGCAAATGCTGACAAATATACATAATTTTAAGTAGTGTGAGTAGTTTCATTGGTTGGAACTAGGGATGCCTTAGTCCTGCAAAAAACAAACACACAAACAAACAAAAACAAAACAAAACCCATGCCTGTGCTTAATTGCTGCATGGTGAATAGACCATAGGCAATTTTTTGCAAAATGATAGCCTTAGACTAGACGTGTCAGACCAAGGTCCTTGTCTTCATATATAAAGCACTATGCACACCTACAACATTATAAACAATGTTTGTGCACCAACAAATAAGAATTCTTTAAGGGACACTGTCATTTTTAATTGATTAATTTATTAAAATCAGTTTTTCATAGACACCTTATTTAATAGTTTTTATGTCTTTTCTGCTCCCCTACTGATATTTAGGAGGGTTATTTGAAGGAGCATCTAAAAGCCGTACTACCAAACACACTCAAGTTTGCCCTTCCTTACTTACTCTTTGATAACATGAAAACATTAGCAATTTTTTAAGTGTTCTGCACCAAACTTAGTGGGGATTAAAGTTGATAAATATAATAAGAAGTGACAGTATCCTCCCCTGAAAATGAAATCACAAACCAGAGCAAAGTCTAAACCACAGTTTTTAGTACAAAGGCATGCTGCTAGCATGGAATTGGCAGCAGTGGAAGACTTTAAACTTTGTTTAAAGGATAACAACAGTAGCTGCAACAAATCTGAAAACTTCTGGTTCAGAGACTGTCAGGAATTAAACTCTCAACCGTAATGTTTCAAAGTTCACTTTTTCTTTTTTTAAATGTAAAATGCTCTGTATACGTACTTTGTAAAGCAAAGCAACAGTCACAAACAAAGCAGTAACTATATGTGATTCAAATAGTTATAGATTAGATGCGTTTTCAAAGGTCCATGTACTCAGTAACTTTTTTACTCACATTAAAATACAAATGAAAAGCACAGAATTTAGCTGTAGTCAAAACTTAAGATTTTAGAAAAGTTTAAATTGTACTGGTTACTAAAATCACAGTGACAAATTTATTAACTTCCAGGTGAGTAGAAATCTTCTCTGTACAAGAGTTACCAGTTTCTGCAGAATTTAAGTTTTCATTGAATAAAATAAAAATAAAGTTTCTAGCCCTTATAATTGTGAACATAAACTTCTAAACGTGAACCAAATATAACCTGAGGCAGTGATGTTTTCCTAATTCTACAGGTAGACATCTCCAGAGCCAGAATAAAAAGGGGACAGCTAATTATGATGTGTGGGCAGGAGAGCTCCAAAACTGTTAATGATTGAGGAGGCAGCTATTATGTACAAAGAGAATGTCACTTCCAAACTCAAAGGCAAAGGCACTAGTAAGGGGGCAATAACCACAGAAAGGGGCTCGCTTAATCGGTGTCAGCAAAGTCTCCCCCCAACACTTCTGCTTGGTAGCGTGTCCTTCTACAAGCATTCTCTGCTGTGCTGGCAGGCAAGGGACCCACTGTTTCTCTCCTTCACTCTATCTAACATCTCCCTGATCCTCAGACTGATACTCCCTGTATTGGGGCAGGATGAAGTCCAATGGTCCCAGATGCCTGTCACCATAGCAGCTGGCTTTGTTGGTAGGCCAAGGGTCCTCCTGCCAACCCAGCAAAGGGCTCTGTATGTGTGATCAGCATAATTTGAATGCGGGAGGGGAGGAGAAGACGGGTGGGCAGGTTGTGTGGGAGGTCCAGCTTTAATTGGAGAAGCACAGCGCTTCCAGAGATAAACTAGCCGGGATCAGAGAGGTACCCATGTTAGTCTGTTTCAGCAAATACCACAAGGAGTCCGGTGGTACTTCAAAGACTAACACATTTATTAGAATGTTAGGGCATGCTTGAGCGTCAAAATTCGTTAGTCTTTGAAGTGCCACCGGATTCCTTGTTTGTACTAACCAGGATGTATATGACCTGCATGAGACAGGGCAGGAGCTTTAGCTTAGGAAGAGTAATGATGTTATTTTAGCTTGCTGAGTGGGCTTAGTGTTTGGGCTAGTAGAAATCGGGTCCATTTTTCAAACCCTGTGCAATCTTGCCCTTCGGAATGGAACAGTGCATTAAACCAAGCTTCTGTGATGCAAAAGCTCATTTAAGATAATGGCAGTAACTTAATTTGAGCCAACACCCTTATAATTTATTATGATGCGGCAAACAGCACAGGATAGTTTATGAGGATGCAGTTGCTATAAA
Source organism: Pelochelys cantorii (assembly GCA_032595735.1). NCBI lineage: Eukaryota > Metazoa > Chordata > Testudines > Trionychidae > Pelochelys > Pelochelys cantorii. The sequence continues at coordinate 22,492,681 of CM064340.1, forward strand.
AATTTGCTAACCACTCTCAATAGCTTTATTTTGAAATGAACATAGTGGCCTCTAGTAGAGATGTGAATGGTTAACCAGTTAACCAGTAAGCATCATCTTTAATGGGTGATGCTTACCGATTACGATTAACCAGTGGGGGCTGGGGGTGCTCCAGCCTCACTGAAGGAGGGGAGGGGAGGAGGGTGCCGCTCTAGTCCAACTAATTAAACGGGATTTTTCATCCCTAGCCTCTACACTAGAATGAAAGACCTGCAGCATGGCCATGGCTGGCCTGGAGCAGCTGATGCCAGCTTGGACTGCAGAGTTAAAAATGGTTGTGTGGATGACTGGGCTTGGTCTGGAACCTGGACTCTGAGACATCCCTCCCTCCCCTTCTCCCACACCATGTCCAGACCAAGGAGCTACACAGCAATTTTACATCCCTGCAGCTCAAGCCCAATTCCACTGACCCAGGCCAGCCACAGATGTTTAACTGCTGTATAGATGTACTCCTTTTGGGTAGCCTCAGTCCTGCCTCCAATGGACATGTATTTTCACTCTCCCAGACCTGAAAATGCCCACTGCAAAGACCTGTTTTTTGAGCAGTTTCTGTGGTGAAGCCAGGGACTGCATGACCCTGGGGACTGAACTACCCTCCCACCTGGAACAGGTGACCCCCTACCTCAGGGCTGAAGCTCTCTGACAAGGCAAGGATGGGGCGGCACCCACTGTGACTGCTCGTGCTGTAACTGTTCCAATGATTAAAGGACTTCAACCTCCAGAGACATCAGGCCAACACCTCCCATTTTGAGTGTAATTACTGCTAGATTGGCTTCAGGGAGGATAATCTTGGGTAAAGGACCATCTTTATATGATGACAAATTTTCACCAAAATATTTAAAATGTATCTCTGTTACTGAGCAGTGGTGTGCTCTCTATGCGTAATTTTGGCAAACCTAGTTTAAAAGAAGATCGCTGGGAGTCAGCAGCAGTATGAGAGGGCGGGACACAGAAAATGACAAACCAGTTGCCAAGTTTTTTCCCCCTTAAAATAGCTTTTGATGATAAATATCGGTTTTAACCAGAAAGCTTTGACTGCAATGGCTACTTCTTACATGGCATTAATACAAACACATCACATGCTAGCACCAGCCCCTCACATCACAGCAGCATTGCCAGACGGATTTACTAAAGGACACAGTGAGCCCTGCTTGTAGCCTAGCAACAAAAGCTATAGCCTTGTGTTAAATGGATAGGGCTGCTGAAGCTGCGCCTCAGCAGCCATCTTTAGTGTGTAACTTAAAGCGAGATTTCATCATTCTGCACTCAAGCTACCTCCAGATGCTAGAGGTTTGCAGCAGCCAGCCCAGCAGCGTGCTTTCAGTTGACAGCCCCTCCTTTGATGCCTGCAGCCCCTGAATGAGGCACAGCAGAGCGGACGGAGGCGGGCATTCCCCACACATTCTCCCCTATTTTTTTCAATGAGCGTGGCTGCTAACGAACAGTTATTTCAATCTCTTCCTTTCATTTCCGAGGGCAACTGTTTTCAACTTGCCTCCTTTGGCGGGTTAATGTGTTTTCTTCGCCTTATCGCTCTCAACAGGAAAGTGAAGCAGGAATCACCTCTACCTCTGTCTAGGCACTCATCTGGCCCTCATCATGGTAGCTTTCTTCATTAAAATGCCCCCCCCCCCCCGCTTTCCTGACAGGATCGAAACTGAGGATCTTCACTGTGCCTCGGTTTAAATCTGCCCCCTTCATGCCCTCATCTCGAGAAGACATCCCTCCCCAAACGGGGTGCATTACTCAAGGCACATGCGCTGTAGCTGGGGTGTCCCCGAGGCGCAGCAGACGCAGCACAAAGGAACCCACCGGTCCCCCAGCCAGGGCGCGTGTGCCGCTGTGCATGGTACTAGCCTCTGAACCCGGGAGGGCAGGGCCCCCGCGCAGCCTGCAACTGCGCGCCTGTTTACTGGGGCTCACGCTGGAGGCAGGCTGCAGTATTAGGGGCTCACCCCAGCCTCCCCTCTTGCATGGGGGAGGGATTCTGCATAAGGATAATACCCTCCCCCCCCACTCCCCCCCACCCCGGCAAGCTGCCACCTAGTCACCGGTGAGGATGCGATTGCTGCTGGAGTGGATCCCGGGGGGAGAGGGGGTTTGCTGCAATGGGGGCTCCCTCCTAGGGAAGGGGCTTCCCGGCGGAGGCGACCCCCCCCCCGAGCGGGAAGGGGGCTGCGGCAGGAAGCTTAGCCCCCCACCCCCGAGGCTGCTCCGGGGGAGAGAGGGAGGGGGGAAGGTGGCTTTAACCCTTGGACTGCGGGGCTCCCGCTGTCGCGTACTCACAGCGCCCGCCCGCCGCTCTGCACAGCCCGCCGGAAGAGAGTCAGCCAGCGCCGGGCCAGGCGGAGGGAGAGGCGGGCGCCCGGCGCCCGGCCCGGCCCGCCGAGGGGAGGAGACGAGACGAGCTGGGGGCGGGGGGCAGCACGCGGTGGAGGCGAGGCAGGGAGAGAAGGGGAGATGGGGGCGCCGAGCGAGGTCGGAGCAGGGGGCTAGGGAGGGGAGGGGCAGCTGGGGGCGAATGCAGGGAAAGGGAGGGCAGGTGGATGGGCTTGATTCCCCCCGTCCCCCCCCAAGAAAAATCATTGTCATTAGCCTGAGCTCGTTATTTCCGCCCCCTCCCGGTTTGTAAGGCGGCCTCCTTGCAGCCCCTAGAGGTCATTGCTCTGCCCCAGTTCCCTGCCCTGGCTGGGATGCCGACTGAAGACAGTCCCACTTCTGTTCGGGTTCTGCTGCCTTGCTGCTCGCCCATCCCGGTGAGGGGCGAGGACTCTGCGGGGTGCTCCCATACCAGCCTCCTTTCACAATTCAACTTTGCGGTGCTGTAGGGTGTGGTTTCAAACTCTGACTCTTGCCTTGGTGTGTCATTTCAGGGCTGCTCAGGAGGAGCCTGCTGTGGCCGCACTGATTGCCTAGGAGCAGGTTGCTCATAGGGTCTGCATTGTAGCCACAAGTTTATTACTGAATTGCCCCAGGATGATGTTAAGTAGTCTGAGAGGCTCAGTTGGAAAAAGGCAGAGGGAACTTCAGGACACTCAGGCTATGTCTACACAGCAAACCTGTTATTTAGAAATAAATTTGAAATAATGGGCTTCTTACTCCAACTCCTGTAACTCTTGTTGTATGAGGAGTAAGGGAGGTTGGGGGAAGAATGCTGTATTTCAAAATAACTGCTGTGTAGATGAAATAAGCTAAAGTCAAAATAAGCTATTTTGACTTAAGCTACACAATTAGCGTAGCTCAAGTTGAGTAGCTTATTTCAAGTTTAGCCCTGCTGTGTAGTCCTGCCCTCAGTGAGGATACTTCTACACAGCAGGGCTAAAGCCGAAATAAGGTACGCAACTTCAGCTATGTCAACTGCATACCTTAAGTTGAAATAGCTTATTTCGGCTTTTGGCGCCATCTACACAGCAGGAAGTCCAAGGAAGGGCACTCTTCCTTCAACTTCCCTCATGCCTCGTAAAATGAGGGTTACAGGAATCAGAGTAAGAAGTCCTCCAGCTTGACATTATTTTGATATTATGTCGAAATAACTGCTTGTTATTTCGGGATTAATGTCAGTTATTCCGAAATAACATTGCTGGGTAGACATACCCTGACTTCCCAGCAAAATACTTACATGGGACCCAATTTCAGTATAACATAATTGAAGCTGCTGGGATATCACATGCCATGTGCGATGCTACTCCAGGGATACTCAGGGTTGTGGGACATATGACCACCTGTTCTTAGTGGGGAGTGTTGCCCAATGCCTGCTGTAGTTCATGTCCGTGAAACCAACAGCCTCTGGTCACAGCCATGCACCAGGTCTCTGCAGATCTCACCAGGGTGGATTTAGGCATGTATTATATCATATAAAATAAGAAAATGACACTCAGTGGCAAATGGCAACTCTAAATTTCTTTTATTGCAGCTTTCTGTACTGTGTACTTGGGTGATGAGATTCTAAACCTTGTTAACTAGTTACGCAAGACATATGGATTAGCTAAGCTAATTTTTTTTCTAGCAACATCCAACATAGAAAACAGCTTGAGAATTTACTTGTTAAAACACACTCATACTAAAAGGCATAGAGAGAGTCTTGAATAATGATGCTTTGGAAAGTTGATGTATGTTGTCCTTCAGACATATCTATATCTTCATCCACATCATTTTCTCCCAATAAACAGTTTTACTCATGTTTCATTTTTTGCAGCTAGGCCCTCCATCTTCTTGCACTGCACACACTTGACATATTTTTTCCCCAGGAAACAAATTTCTTCAAAATATTTCCAGATAGGGTCTCTTTTACACACAGAAGCCATGACAAGTTTTTCTGTGGCAAAAGTGCAGGGAATATAGGAAGCTATGTGTGTGCTGAATAATGTCTTCCCCTTTTTCCTTTCCAGTCCACTCCCATATTCCTTTCTATGTTGCCTCTGTCCTTTCCTATATATTGTGTCTCTGTCTTTAGGCAATGTCTTAACTAACTCTGCCATGCTTGGCCCTGGTTCACCTCCACATAAGCACAGACAAAAACAATTCTATCCAGCCTGTGTCTGTCTTTGCACAAGTTTCTCAGCAGATCAACAGAAATTGAAAGCCCAGAACTTTCAAGGAGCAAGAGCTAGTTGTTAGGCTAGACAGATTAGAGCCATTAATTCACTTTTATGAGACAATAAGTGTATATGTAGCAAGTTTGTGATAAAATTTAATTTTAACTCTTATTTTTAAATGAGAAATGAAGTATTTTATTATGATTGTGATGGGGTGTCTGCCACACTGGCCCTTTAAAGATAAAACCCAGCCCTGGGAGAGGGCTGAGAGAGAGCAAAGCCCCAGGGTTGAGGCAGATACTAGCTAATTGGGGCCCATTTGGGGGAATATAAATAAAGGCTCCTGGAGGGGAGGAGATGGAAACTTGCTCTTACTCTAGTTGGGGAGCAGAAGGGATCTAATTGCCAGGAAAGCCAGAGGCTTCCTAACTTAGAGCAGGGCTGGGGAAAGGCAGGCAGAGCTGGGGAAAGCTCTGGCCAGGCAAGCTTCCAGGCTGCAGGGCCTGAAACAAGGCCTGAGGTTACTATGGCTGCAGAGAGGCAGCCAGGGTAGGCAAAGGCAGTAGGTCCACATCCCTCCCTTGCCAATGATGAGTGGCCATTTCAGACTGCAGTTTGTGCCTGTGGTAGGGGCTAGATGAAGACTGGCAGTAGGGTCACTGAGGCAAGGTGGCATAGGGGGCTGAGGGTTTACAGAGGGGGAGGACTCCAGAAAGGGCAGTACCCAGAGGTGAAGAAAAAAATAGGTGACTGTGGGGGAGACACTGGCCAAAAGAGGGCACTCCAGAGCTGAATGAGCTAATTCCTGAGTGACCAGCAGGAGGTGCCTGGGGTGGTGAGGCATGCCTGGTTACAATGATTTTTTAAAAATTTAAAAGTTTGTTTTTAAATAATTGATTTTTATTCATCCTGGACCTCACCCACTTGCAGGCTAGCACAGAGACATACCACATCCTGTGCCATCTGTAGTATCCAGCATGTGTCACTAAACTGTCATAGTAATTACCAAATAAGCTGTCTCCAAAGAGAGCATACATACTGGTTAACTTACACAACTCAGGATCAGATCTTTATAACTGCACAGCACTAAAATCCACTTAAAGTGAAAACAAATATGACTTTATGTACAGTGACAATGCACCTCATCACATGAGGACTCAATTTCTCCCTTAGGCACTGGCATAAAGCAAGGGCTAAGGTATTACATATTGGCTTGTTCACAAGATGGACAGGGTTGGCCCATGGGACTTCTTTAAACTAAAATAAAAATCCCAAATCTCACAGGAGTACTCCCTCTTCTTATTCTGGCTATTAATTGCCAGCCACCATCTCTGACCCACTCTGGACTCAACTACACTGGGACTTCTCCAAACAGAAATAAACATAAGATTTTCCCATAGGAGGAAATATGGCTGTTTACCTAGGAGACAGCCCTTCTGCAACTTGCTTCTCATCCCTTGTCTCACTAAAAGAGGTTTTTAAGGCTACTGTCTGCCCTTAATTAAACTGAGGTATCTATAATTAACCTCTGAGTTCACAAGAAAAAGGGATTTAATCATTCCAAGGCTGATAAACCTACCTTTAACTGCTCTTCCAGAATTGTTGGGTCTGATTTTGCCACATTGCAAAGATTAAAATGCAAGTGATTGTGAGCAAGGATAATAAGAACAGCAGGTTACATATAAAACACAAGGGACAACATGCTTCTTAGAGACTAAACTTAACTGTAACAAGCTGAAAACTCTTGTCCAAAACAATTTTTCACTTAAAACAACCTTCCAGTGTCACAAGCCACATGAATAGGAAGCAGTTTTCATGAATGCAAAAACACCCTCCTTTTTGCTTCCTTTGGCCTGGTCTACACTACAAACGTAGGGTACATCTACACAGCAAGTTTCTTTCAGAATATGCTTTTCTAGAAGATATCTTCTGGGAAAACTTATTTCGAAATAGAGCTTCCACACTACAGGGAGGCCTCAAAATTAGTCCGAGACAGGCTCCCCTTATGTGGATGTGCTATCTCGACTTAGAGGCCCAGGAGGCACTGGAGAAGAATAACTTTAGAAAGGCCCTGGTAAGGAGCTATCTCAACATAGCAGCAGTGGAGCATCTACACACACCCTGTTCCAAAAAAGCTTTTTCAGAAAAGGGCTTATTCCTTGTGGAATGAGGTTTACCGCTGTCGAAAAAAGCCGTCCATTATTTCGACTTTCTGTCGAAATAATGCAATTGCAATGCGGATGCTAGTATTGTTTTTCCAGAATAACAGCCATTATTCTGGAAAAATGGTGCAGAGTAGATGCACCCTTACGTAGACATAAGCTGTGTTAAGTTAATATAATAATATATGAGTCTATACTACTGCGTGAAGGACATGAAAAGCCCAGAGTCCTTTTTTTCCCTTCTTAATGCTCTTCTTGAAGTGCACTCCCAGATTAGACTCTTTTCTCCTGTTCCTTGTTCTCTTTTGTGCTTCCCTGGTTGGTTTCACAGCCCCTCCCACCATTTTTCTGTTGACTTCACATGCAGACAGGACTTCCATAATGTTGGCTTTACAGTGCTTTATTTATACTGGCGACAGGGATAGGTAAATAGACATGTTTTGAGAAGATTTGTTTATCTACTCTGCCTTGCTGAAGATTTTAAAGCATGATTTCAGTGAAATATATCTGTAAATTCCATGTAGTATCAGTACAAATATTTCATAATTACATGCATGACCTGCATGACATTAGTTTTCATTTGATGCTTTGCAAAATACTTTTGGAGAAATATTATGAAAGCAATGTGTTCAGTGTAGTGAGTTTGTCAGGCCTGATGGGAGTTGCTGACACAGACTAGAAAATTCTCTCTCGCTGGAATCAATGGGCTTTTGCATTACATTATGAAACAAAAGTTTTTAATGAAAAATCTGACATAACACTTAGCAGTGTTACTGATAACTTCTGTAATGGGATAGTGACATACTTCGGGTGTATCTCCAGAAAACTGGATCATCAATCAAGTTCATTGAAACTTCAAAGGCAAAAAGTTGGTGCTTCAAAGACCAATCCTGAAAATAAAGACGGACTTTTTAATTTTCTTTCTCTTTTTCACTTCTGCTTTTATAAATATTGCAGAAAAAAGTAGCAACAGGGAAACACTCACAGGAAAGTACAAGAAAAGAATCCTTGGTAGGAAACAAATTTATCTCCAAATTTATCTTGTCCTAAAAGATAATCGAAAACAACTCAAAATCACTGGAGATATTTTTTCGTAGTGTCTTCTTCTAAACACAAAAATGCTAATGTTTGACATGGTCATGTGCAAATTACTTGGTTCTTTGATTTCAAACATTTTCTTGCTCTTTAGTAATTATTATGCTTTATATTTGACCTACAGTATATCATAGCTTGTGATGGATGGGAAGGAAGCTTTTAAGCAGCACAAGGCTGCTCTTATGTCTCAGCCTGTACTAAGGACCCCAGACTATGATAAACCTTTCTTCATTATCAAGGATGTGTCAGAGCATGGTGTGGGGGCAGTTTTGATGCAGACAGGGCCAGATCAACAATTCTACTCTGTTGTGTTTCTCAGTAAGAAGCTCTCTGAGGACATGTCTACCTAGGAAATTATTTTGAAATAACTTCTTTCAAAATAATAACTCCTAAAATAACTATTTTGAAATAACATGTCCTCACTACAGGGAATCCTCAAAATTAGTCCAAGGCAGGTTCTCTTAATGTGGGCTCACTACCTCGACTTAGAGCCCCAGGAAGCACTGGGGAATAATTACTCTGAATGACTCTGGGGAGTAGTTATTTTGAAATAGCAGCAGTGGAGTGTCCATACTACCGCTATTTTGAAATAACTATTTTGAATAAGCGTTGTTCCTCATGGAAAGCAGGATTTATTACTTTGAAATAACCAGCCCCTTATTTAAAAATAACGGGCTTGGTAGTGTGAACACTCCACTTGTTATTTTGAATAAGACCTACTATTGACCAGGCCTGACTGGGAAAGCCACTGGTCTGCCTCTGAAAAGGAATGCTGCACCATTGAATATGCTCTGGAGAAGCTATGCCTATATGTTTAGGAATAGTACTTTCATCTGCAAACCCACCATTCTACTCTGAAGTGGCTTCACCCAATCAAAGGGACTAACAAGAAGCTCCTTCAGTGGAGCGAAGCGTTCCAACACCTTAATTTTGACATACAACACATTTCAGGGGCTTCTAACAAAGTGGCTGATGCACTCTCCCATAGGAGTTTCCCAGACTCAACCAGTTAAAACTTTCCCTGTATCCAAGTCATTGTATTCCACAAATGTGGGGAATCTTGGTCAGTTCTTCATGTATTCAATAGTGAATTTAGAACGTGCAGGTATCTTACTAACTATGCTTTCTCCTAGACTTTCAGGAAGATATCACAGCCAGCGTGAACCAGCCTGCCCAGCACCATCTGTGACTGGGGAGGAAGGGTGATGGATGGGAGGGGTACTACACTTTTCTAAACATCCTAGCATTCAGTAACTAAATTGCCTGTAAAGGATTAAACCCAGAACAGTGGGTATCCAGGACGTGTTGGTAGGGAGCCAGGAGAGCCAATGGGATGAAAGTGTGAGATTTGAACTGAAAGCAGTGATGTGCCTGCTGCAGTTCTTTGTGTGTTTTTAGAGAAAAAGCTGGGGAGAGACGAAGTGAATCTTGGGAGCCAGATATGGAATGTCCAGCAATATTTATGTCTAAAAAGGACAGAATCTTGGAATAACAAATGTGAGTAGACAGGCAATGTGCAGTTAGATGTGATCAGGGTTTTTTTTAATTTCTCATTTGTGAACTTTGTGCTGAGCCCATGCTGCCCCTATCCCCCTTCTTCCCACTGCCGTTCACTATAACTGAATCTGAATCCCAGGGAATCAGTTCTCTGTATTTTCTTCTGTTTTTCTCGGTTGTTCTGTAACTCCTGGCAACCAAGTATGCTTTACCAAATATGTCTTTTTGTTTTGTTAATGAAAATCCCCTTTTTAAAGATTATGATCTGATTTCTGTGTTCTACAAGGCAGGAAGGTCTGTGTGCATATGCCTGAGACTGAGGGGTCAGCTATTAGAAATTACAATTTGTTTTCAAATGCTCTCCTGAGGGAGGTAAAAGAGCTTGGAGTACCACACAGGAAGAAATTCCCAATGAATCTTCCTGGGTTCGGAAAAGGGTGTTTTGCAGTTGGGTGGTAGCAGCACACTACCCAAAGTCAGGAAATCTGTGATCTTGGGGAGTTTTAAACAGAAGCCTTTAGAGGCAAGATATTTTTAAAGTCTCTTGCGGGCCCCCATCTTCTGCACTTGAAATGCCAGAGTGGGGAACAGCCTTGACATAGCTTTTATTTTTAAATTAAGGACTGATTTGTTAATGAGATTGTTTAAAGGTAAGGGAGATACTCAGTTGTGCTGCTCCTAGTCTTCCCTACCCCCAGTTTCATGATGATCGGAATGGAAAAGAGACAAATTGTCCTGCATCCTGGTATAATTTTAACAAAGTAGCACAAGTATTTTCACAGAAACTCTGTCTCCCCTCCTTTTATTGTTCTATATAAACAATACTGCCATTTTTTAGACACTTCACCTATCTATAGAGATATAGATAAATCCTTGTCTTTACTATTTGTCTAGTGCTGGTAATCTGGTTTTAGGAAGGATTTTGTCCACCTAATATGGTATGTGTTATTATCACAAAGATGTAAGTTTATGCTCAATATGTTTGTACTTCTCTCAGCAGGGTTATTTTCTCGCTTCACTAAGGCTATGTCTACTTTGGGAAGGTTTGGCAACGAAAGTGTTGTCGTTGACATGCACAAGTCACCAAAACTGAAAACCGGTCAAACCTGTTTTTCTGCCACCCGTGGTCGACATTTCATGGCCATATTGTTAAAACCCTGTCGACAGAAAGAGCATCACCTTCAGTCGCTAAGTACTGTGAGAATACACAACATATTACTATGCATTTTGGGAATGTGAAAAACATCCCGTCAGCCACCTTTTTGCTTCCCAGCCCTCCTTGGGCTTCCAGCTTACTTTTGAGCCACTTAATGACAATCCTTGCTGAAAATTTCAGCATCTGCCATGAGAAATCATGGATCCCACAATTCTCTCCCATGTTGTGTTCAATGTGCTTAAGACATTGCATATTGCAACAGAGCTATTTATGCAATTAATAGTAGAGGACGAAGACTCAGATGCGGGTGTGGCTGTTAGGAGAGCACCAAATTGGAAGTGTATTTGGGCTGTCACAGAACAGCTGTGCACAATGGATTATTGCTTTTGGACTAAGGAAACCATCACTGAGTGCTAGGATTGCATTGTCCCGCAGTTGTGTGATGAAGACCAGTGGGTACAGAACTTTCAGATGTGTAAAGCGACCTTCCTGGAGCTGTGTGCTCAGTTGTCCCCTGAACTGCAGTTCAAGGACACCTGAATGAGAGCTGCTGTCTAGGTAGAGAAGTGCGTTGCCATGGTTTTGTGGAACTGATGACTCCTGATTTTCACCATTCAGTTTTAAGTCACTTTGGAGAGGAGAAGCCTACAATTGGAACAGTACTTATGACAGTGTGCAAGGTAATAAATCACATTTTGCTGCCTAGGACTGTGACTCTGGGAAATGTGGATGGCATAGTGGCTGGCTTCACTGACATGGGCTTTCAAAACTGGCAATCGATGGCACTTATATTCCCAGTATAGCGCCACCCTACCTTGCCTCAGAGTACATCAATAGTAAGGTGCTTCAGGAACTTGTGGATCACCGTGGGAGTTTCAGACATAAATGAGGAGTGTTCTAGAAAGGTACACAATGCACATATCTTCAGGAACAGTGGCTTCTTCAGAAAGTTGTATGCTGGAACTTTCCTTCCAGATCAGAAAATTACAGTGGGGGATGTGGAAATGCCCATTGTGATCCTAGGTGATGGCCTACCCCTTATAGCCCTGGCTCACCTGGACAGCAGGAAGGAGCAGTTCAACAGGCTATGCTGATGCTGCATGGTTGTTGAATGTGCCTTTGGCAGATTGAAAACAAGATGGAGGTGTCTTTATGGCCGGCTGGATCTTTTGGAGGATCATATCCCCAAGGTGGTGGCCACATGCTGTTGCTTACATAATTTGTGTGAGAGTAGGGGTGAGTGTTTGGTCATGGGTGGAACAATGAGACATAGTGCCTGGATGCACAGTTTGAACAGCCAGACACTTATACTATCAGAGGAGTCCATAACATGGCCATCAATATCAGGAAGGCTCTGAGGAACCACTTTGACAATGAGGGGTGCTTACATTTCTGTGTTTTGGGATTGCTTCTCTGCCTCATCCCACTGCTCATCCTGAGCAAGGCATTCCCACGCAACCCAAGGGATGTTTCAAGCTTCTACAGGGGGCAGAACAATTAGTGTGGGTTGTGTCACACAAAATACACTCAGCTGTATTTGCAGTCTGTGCACCAAGTACTGAAATTGTAATTGAATGTTTATAGAGTCCTTATTAAGCATAAGCCCACTCAGATCATAGACTTATAGAATCTTATAGATCAGTGTTTCCCAACTGGTGCTCCATGGGGTTCCGTGAAGCGAAAGTAAGGGTTCCGCAAGAACTCGGCACTCCCCCGCCCCCTCTTAAAGAGACAGAGCCTTTTGCGTCAGGACTCGGCGGGGTTTTTTTTTTTCCTCAATAAATTTTACCCTGGCAACTCTAGGGGTTCCTTGAAAATCTTTCAAGCTGAAAAGGATTCCGTGGCCAAATAAAATTGGGAAACACTGTTATACATCATAGACTGGAATGATCTACACTTCCTGTAGCTGCTTCCTCAGGCTATCTGAGGCTTGTCCTTAAAGGGGCTCCCCTCTACTGCCATTTTTTAGACACTTCACATTTGCCTACCTCCTCGAGGGACAGCAAACACCACACTGTGTGCTCTGGTTACCCTTGTGGAAGCCACAGCACTTCCATCATGGAGCTGGACCGGCTGCAAAGCATTCACCGGCTCTTAGACCTGCTGCTGCAATTCCTGTCACAGTTTATGCAGGCTGCCCTCATGACTCTGCTTGAAGACAACAACTAGCCTGGAATGGACTAGCCTTACCCAGGCCCGGGCACTCCCTATGCACCACATTCCCTTCCATCCTCTCCTGCACACCATGCACTGCTGCTTCTGGCGCCAAGACACCAGTACTGACTGGTGGAAACGGATCACTATGGAGTGGTGGGATGACTATCAGTGGCTCCAGAACTTCTGCAGAAGTTCTGCATTTGGAAGCTGGAGCCTCTCTCTCCCGCTGGTCCCCTGAGCCTGACCAGCACTGCTCCATCTAAGGTACTTCTTCCTGGGAACCAATCCTGCTCCGTCCCTGGTCAGGACTCAAATGCTCTCTGCTCTGCTGAGAAGTTCCTTATATGAGGGCAGTCTGAGCAAGCCACACTTTGATTGGCTCTCTATAATCCTCTCTCTGATTGGAAGGGGTTTGTGCAGGTTCCCTCCAGGTTGCTTTTAACCCTTCCTTTGCGAGAAAGGGGCAACTTCTTCTCTATACACTGAATAAACCTTGCATAGTGAATAGTTCACCAGTCCTAATAGGATTTACAGTACACAGTTGTGCAGTTCTATTATCATACAGTAAATATCAGTGGCATCACAGTCACACTAGCCAGTTTGCTACCACACTGACTCACAACACATACATCATATTAGAAACACCTCTGAAAAGGGGTTTCATTATTCTTCAGTTCACTTTGTGCCATAAAAAACCACTCACTACAGAAATCTCCTGTGTGCATATAATAATCTAGCCTTACAACACAGCGTAGAACAGTGATTTTTAGAAAAAATACAATTTCAGAAAGAAAAAATTCAATTAATTTCTCACCTACATTCTCATAGAGCACATACTTTTTGCTACAAATCACCTGACATTTCAGTAGGTTAAGTACAACACACACTAGAATGACAAAAAATCCAAGACCAAGAGCACAGTTCCCAAAAAATAGGCAATGCTAATGAATGATAGTGAATAAAACCAAAACACTCTGTAAAACTAACACAATTTTGCTTGTAGCTTTTAACTCCTTTCTCTGTCCTTTCTCATACAGTTCTTGTCTTTAAAGACCCGATTCTGCAAAGGATGCACACAGAAATCATATATAATCTGGCCACATAGATTTCTTGGCAGGACTGTAGCCTTTGACTTGAAGCTCTCATAAGCTAAAGCAGGAGATATGTCTTCCAACCTGTACCGTACTTGGCAAATACAAATAAATAATAATATAAGAATTCCACAGTTGGAGGCTGCAACTAGTATTAGTTGAATTAGCAAAGCTCTCACTTGACATAGCATGAAACTTGCAGTCACCTCTTACCAAAAAGACTTTCCACCAGTGAGGTCCCTGAAGTAATCAGATGTGAATTTAGCCCATTTACTTTTATGGAGTTACACCCAGGCTGAATGTAGCCTTCTTTGTGTTGTTACTGAATGAATTTCTTGACAATTGTAAGCAAAATCTTCCCTTCACTCCCCAGAATATGAAGATCTCTGCTTTTGCACTGCTCTTCCCTCCCTCAAAAACCAAAACAAAACAAAAACCAAGAACCCTCAAACACTATATTCTTTATTGCATTAATAATCACACGTACTTCAAGAAATTAGTGTATTTACCTCATAGTCTGGGATCAAGAGATCCGTTTCATCTCACTAGTTCACTATTTACACTTTTCACCTGAGAAAATTGAAATGTGTAACTGCTGCATGTTGCATTATGGCTCACTATTAATATAAATGTCCTGTAAGGGGCACTGCAGGACTAGCTTATCAGCAGCACAGTGTAACACAGAAAGCCTGGGTTATTATGTCAGGGTTTTTCTAATCTTAGTGAAAGGTGGGTATGCAGCAAGTAGGAAATGAAGTGTGCTCACCTCTCTAAAGAGATGTGGATGGCAGTAGGCTGTGAAAATAATTTTTCATGGGGGTCCACTCCAAGATTTTGGTAAGTGGTCAAGGGCCACACTTTTTTATGGAGGGTTGTAGGATCTGGGACAAGGTTGGGTATAGAAGGGAGCTCAGCATAGAGGACTAGGGTGCAGGAGAAGGTGTGGGGGTCTAAGAAGGAGTTTGGGTGAAGGAGGGGGTTGTGACCTGGGGCTGGGAGTGTAGGGGCTGGGAGGGGAGTATGAGTGCGGGAGAGGATTCTGGCCTGGGGGAGGAGGTGCAGGGGCTGCGAGAGAGTTGTGACCTGGAAGGGGAGGGAGGGAGAGTGCAGAGGGTTTGGGTGGTGACTGAGTGAGGAGGGTTTGGTCATCTGGAGCAGGGAGTTGGGGTGCGGGAAGGGGTGGAGTGCCAGGTGTAGGCTCTGGTCAGGTAGAAGCAGGCTCTCTGCCTACTGCAGTTCCAGGATGCTCAAAATGGCTGGCTGCTCCCTGCTCTCTGTTCCGGGTGCCAGGGAGGAGGCTGTGAAGGGGTGAGGAGTTTGCGGGGGAGGCTTAATGCGCTACCCCCATTTTCCAGCCAAATCTCCAGACCAGAGAGCCAGAAGGAGCAGCTAGCTGCTTAAAGTGGTGTGGGGCTGCTCTATACCTGAGGGTCCTGGCAGGGCAGCCCATCTGGGCCTCAGGCTGCGTCTTGCCTGCCCCTGCACTGGAAAGTGTTGAGCTGCTGACTCTTCTTGAAGATAGTACTTTATACTGATGTGTCCCATTGCAGAGATTTGCCAGAAGGAATCACAAAGGCTCCTGGCAGCAATTCATTATAATTCAGTGGAAGGGAGGGTTGGTGGGAGTTGTCTAGCCGGTAGTACAATTCTTCCTCTCTTTGGATGTTGCTGAGTTAAAACTGCCAGACAAAACCTTTATCTCTATAGCAAAGCCCTTAACAGCACAGTTCCCAATACCACAGCTTTCCTTTCAGTACAATACTTAAATAAAAATCAACAATTAAAAATCAGTACTAATATAATACAATGACAAACACTTATAATCAAATTCATAACTACACTTACTAATAATGTTCAGTTAGTCTCTGAGTTGTCCTGTGCTGATATTTGGACCTGTAGGGCACCATAGCTGTGAGGCAAGTCCACCTGTTCCCATTGTTCCGTGTCCTGGGGCTTAGTGTCTCTGGTTGTTGTCAATCTGAAAACCTCAGAGACAAAATAGCAGATTCCTTATTGGTCCCTTCCTGGATTTGGAGAACGTGTTGTTGCCTATTCCTCAGTAGTACATGTCCATCTGGCATGACAACCTCATAGGAGCACAGATTAACCTTATGTGACACAGTGTTGTTTTGTGACCACTGTATTCTGACACAGAGGAAAATTTTAATGAAATGGTGGCAGCTCTCAGGTCCCTAAGTCAGACAGTTTCTGGTTTAACCTTATCTGTCTCTTTGCAAATATGCAAGTCCTCACTAGGGATGTGAAAGTGTCCCCATTTACACTGTTACATGCAGCCCCCTCCCTCCTGTGCTGCAGCCTCTGTGTCAGAGGCAGCAGTGGAGAGGGACAGGTGGGAGCTGGTACGTGTGCAGAGCCACCCCTCCCTCCCCCCCGGGATGCTGTCTCTGATACAGTTGGCTCCCCATAAGCGTTGGCTCCCAGGGAGCCACCTGCCCTCCTCCTCCTACCTCCCCCGACTGCTGCCTCATGTCATAAGCAGCAGCAGAAGGAGGTTGTTAGGCGGGAGCCAGTGCGCGTGAGTGCACACCAGCTCCCAAGGAGCCGACTCCCCTATTCCCCCCCCCCCGCATGTAACTGTGTAACCATTAATAAATGCATTTTAACATCCCTAGTCCTCACTGACTCTGGCGTCCATTTCTAATAGCGCAAGCATTCTGTTTTCTTGTGAGCAAAATGTCAGCAGGTGACACATGGTGCGTCATTGATGCTATTCTGTAAGTAACATTGATAAACACAGATCAGAGTCTGACTTCTCAGCCATTTTCATTAGGTTTTCCCACCATTTCCCACCAACTCATTAGATTGCAGATAATGAGAACTAATGGTTTCATGCCCAAATCTGTACTTCACTGCAAACTGCTTAAACCTATGCCCATTAAATTGTGGCCCATTGCCAAATGCTACTATGTCATGTATATTAGCAAAAATAGATTGGTATGCACAATCACCTATTTAGCTGTAGTATCTTCCTGTAAGGCTATCTCTGGGAAGTGAGGACAACAAGTGAGAAGGACAAGTCTGTATCTGCAAACAAATGGAGGAGTCTTGTGACATCTTAGGGTATGTCTAGACTACATGGCTCTGTCGCCAGAGCCATGTAGATTAGTTTACTAGACATACCCAAATGAAGCCCCGATTTAAATAATCGCAGCTTCATTTACGTGAAAATGGCTGCCGCGCTGTGCCGGGGATCAGCTGTCCCGGCACAGCGGGGCAGTCTGGACGCACCGCGGTCAACAGGGAAACCTCTGTCGATCTCTCTGGTAAACCTTGTTTCACAAGGCATAACAGAGCAGTTGACAGAGGCTTCCCTGTTGACCGCGGCGCGTCTAGACTGCCCCGCTGTGCCGGGACAGCTGATCCCCGGCACAGCGCGGCAACCATTTTCATGTAAATGAAGCTGCGATTATTTAAATCGGGGCTTCATTTGGGTATGTCTAGTAAACTAATCTATATGGCTCTGGCAACAGAGTCATGTAGTCTAGGCATACCCTTAGAGACTCAGTTTATTCCAGGCAGCATAAACAAATTTGTGCCTATTTTGCTCCAGAGGGCTTATTTTTCTTGTGCCACCAACATGGACTCTTGCTTTTGGGATATGCAATAAGACTTAAAAACTTCCTCAGTATGTCTGTTTTTCATGTATACCTTTTATTCCTACTATCATATGATGTTCAGTGATCACTGAGGGGCTTAAGGTACTTGCAAGAGAGTTGCTTTATTCTGAGTTTGATTCCAGATGGTTGTGCATAACACCACAAGCTTCCCAGCACCCTTTACTGACTCTCTGTCTAGGAAGCTCAGCCCAGCCCTGGTACCACAAGCTAGATGGACCAATGGTCTCATCTGGTATGGTAGTGTATATGTTCTAATGTTCTATTACCTTTGAGGAGTAGACATTGCTGATTGCAAATGGTTTTCTGCTTAGTCTTTCCACTGGTTCACAACAATCTTAAAGAAAGTATTTTTAATTAGCAATCACCTCACAATTGTTTTCTATGTAAGGCACTTTAATGGGTTTCTTACTTCTGGTTATACCAAAATTCCCTTTTTGAGAACACGTATGTTGGGATGGCGCCAAATTGGTGTGACCATACCGAATGAACAATGTGAATGTGACTTGACATGACATAACAGAGGACTCTGGGAGCAGGTCCTGTCTAAGCAGAAGTGAACTGAAGTAAACTTGATAAGTCAAATTAGCAAGAATTGCAGACTGGACTGCATGTACAATCAATACCGCACTTATTGGTTTCAGTAAATATTTGCTCATGCCAAAGTAAAATCTCCATTTTAGAGTGTTTGTCTATCTGTGTATCTATTTGTGAGTCCATTTGTTCCAGAACTACTCCTAAACTATAAGAGCTAGGGCCATGAAATTTGGAATGCAGCTTCCTCTTCTTCTAACTTAAAACAAGGTCAGGGTTTGATTGTGCCAGGACAACTGGAAGCCCTGGGAAAGGGACTGTTTTCTATAACATGCAAAAGGAAAGGCTATTCTTCTGAGGAACATGGTACTGAGAGTGGCCATTGGGGGCAGTGAGCCCTCAGGGGAGAGTTATCCTGCAGAGTGTCCACTGGGGACAGACTTACCACCAAGGGAGTGACCAGCAGGGCTGGGGCTCCACCATCTTACCTGCCAGCACACCTGATAAGTAGCCCCTCTGTCCCAAACCCTTTCCCCCCATCACAGCACTTGGCCGTAGCACTGGAGTGGGGGAGGAGGAGGAGAAAAAAAGCCCCTGGTGGTCAGGGGGGAATTGTGGGAGAGAAAATTCCCCTGGTGGATGGGGGGGAGGGGTAGCTAGAGAGAGGGAAATTGCCCCTGGTGGCCAGAGGGGCTGGGAGGAGAGAAAACACTCCTGGTGACTCGAGGGGCTAGGGCAAGAGGGAGGAGATGGGGAGAGAGAAAACGCCCCTGGTGGGGAGGGATTGGGGGGAGAGAAAATGCCCCTGGCAACTGCTAGGGGTTGGGGAGGATACAAACACCCCTGGCAGCTGGGAAGAGAAATTGCCCCTGGCAGTTGGGGTGGGGTTGGGGGCGAAGGGGAGAGAAAATGCCCATGGTGGCTGCACAGGGGTTGAGGGGAGAGAAAAGGCCAGTGCCAGATAGGACCCCTTCGCTGAGCCTCTCCTCATCCTCCAGCCCTCATACTCACACCCTCCTCTGCCCCAGTCTCTCCTGCACTACCCTTCCATACCCAAGGGCCTGCTCTGACTCCACCCCCCACATAACCAGTCCATTGCCCTGAAGGACCTGGGCAATGCTGGATAAGTCTGCTAGTGTCATATAAGTAAAGTTCCAGTGTGGAGCACAAGCTGATATGGTCATCATAACCTAACAGCAGAAGGTCATGTAAATGCCAAAGTGAATGATTAATAAGTGAGTAAAAGTAGGGTGATTTGGGGTATCACCCCTCCTAACCCCTTTTAAAATAGTAATTAGATAAAATTAGTAATAATATGCCCACTGGGCAAGCTTTTGGGACGTGATTCCTTTGGCAGAAAGGCAGTATAAATATGAAGAAACAAACTAATTAGCTTAGTTGATGATTGGGATAAATTTGAACATCTGAAGAAACCAGTGATGCACCGCCTGGTGTATTATGGGATTGTCAGCCCGAGGGCTTTCAAGGCAACCAAGGCCTTGAACAGACCAGACCAGAGGGGAACAGATGAAGAAAAGAGGAGTCATCTATAAATTGGTAACCAATTTACCTGTTTGCCAGACAGGCAGTAAGTGGGGCTGGCACTGAAACGATCCATGTGTGTTTGTGAAAAAGAAGCTCATTTAAGGGAATGCATAGTTTCTAATGTATTGCTATGTCTAATATAAAAGCTGCATGCTTGATGTAACCCTTTTACTGCTGCTATAATTCCTTCTTAATAAACTTGCTACGCAGGCACAGGTAAATTCTCCAGTTTGACCTTTTTCACCGACAGCAAACAGTGATCAGCTCCGCTGGGAGCCAGTAAAAATCCAAAAGGGACAAAGAGGAGGATGTATATGGTGGGGAGGACAGGAATAGGCATACCCCAACCAACCACCTCCAACTGTCCAACAATGTACGCCCTACACTGGGGCCTTTCCTTACAGACCTTACTCATGCAATTAATTCCATTGAAGTCAATAGGATTATTCACCCAAGAAAAGTCCACAGGGTCAGGCTCATGTTTGATTATTTCAAAGCTAATAGATAAGAAATATGTGTTAGAGGTTTGACACTTCAAGGACTTGAAAAAAATTACTCAAATTAGCCATAATACAATAGCACTGATTACATTACTTAAGAGAATGACAATATGCAGTTATTACTTTCTGCATGGCTAACCATCTTGTGTTCATTTACTGAAATTGTTTAACACACTAAAATTGTCCCATTGACTTTTGTGTCACAATCACTCCATGATATGATTAAAAAGCACTAAAATACATGCATGGGGGTTGCCAATAAATTATCCCTGTAGCATATGCTTTTCAGTAAGCTATGAGAAAGTGTTGCTCAAACTAAGGCTGGACTCTCCAGGGAGGTACTGAATTATCATAGAAGGAGGCACACAAGCCCTTTGCTTTAAGCTGGAACATTTTCACTAAGGACTCTGCAGATACAGTACAAGTGGCAATGAATAAATTAGCAAGAGTGGACCTCACTGCTTGAACTGCATGTTGTAGATGTATTACCACCTCCTTTGGCTGTTAAATCATGGGAGAGCAGATTTAAGTTCTGATGTGGGTTCTTTTATAGTTAGGGTATGCTGAGTATTTGGGGATAGTTTTCCCAACTCCATTTGCATACCAAGAGGATATCAAAATTTGTACCTAAAGCAGTGATGAAGTTA
The DNA here is from genome assembly GCA_032595735.1 of Pelochelys cantorii. Lineage (NCBI taxonomy): Eukaryota > Metazoa > Chordata > Testudines > Trionychidae > Pelochelys > Pelochelys cantorii. The sequence continues at coordinate 22,513,274 of CM064340.1, forward strand.
AGAGACTATTACTTATAGATAGTAAAAAGTAACCAACATCAATAGCCAAGCAGGCTATTGAAATTTTAATTCAATTTTTATTTTTTCATGACAAATATTGAGCTTTACATTTTCAGACATAATTGAAAATGACTCATTAAAATACAAAATGGAACCTCATTCACCAGTATTTCCTTTATGAGTTATTCTGGTCCCTGCTTGGAGCTTTTTATATAGTTGACAGATAACCATTTTGTTCTTTTGCCTGTAGCAATGCACAGAAAGTAAAAGTGCAAGCTGGCTGATGCTAAGCCAGGGAGCATATGTGAGTGGGCAGGCAAAAAGTTATAGGAGACTGTCGGTAGAATATGATTCATTCTGGGGGTTGGGAGGTACCTGGGGGTGGTGAGGGAGAGTGCAATTGCCCAGAGTATTATATTCATTTATGATCGGGAAAGGTAGTAGAATTAAATAAAAGGACATCAGGATAATATGGCAAAAGCAATAAGTAATCCAGTGACACTTTAAGATTAACAATTTAATTATGGCATAAGCTTTTGTGAGTTGCAACTCCTTGCATCAGATCATAGAATCATAGAATACTAGAACAGGAAGGAATCCCAAGAAGTCATCAAGTCCAGTCCCCTGCCCTCACAGCAGGACCATCCACCATCTAGATCATCCCTGATAGATATCTAACCTGTTCTTAAATATCTCCAGTGGGGATTCCACAACCTCCCTGGGCAATTTATTCCAGTGTTTAACTACCCTGATAGTTAGGAATTTTTTCCTAATGTCCAACCTAAACCTCCCTTGCTGCAATTTAAGTTCATTGTGTTTTGTCCTATCCTGAGAGATCAAGGAGAACAATTTTTCTCCCTCCTCCTTGCAACGCCCTTTTAGATACTTTAAAACTGCTATCATGTCCCCTCTTAGTCTTCGCTTTTCTAAACTAAACAAGCCCAATTCTTTCAGTCTTGCCTCATAGATCATGTTTTCTAGACCTTTTAAAATGATTTTTGTTGTTCTTTTCTGGACTTTCTCCAATTTCTCCACATTTTTCTTGTGGAGAATCTAAATGAAATTTTTCATTTCAAATTGAAATTATGAAAAGAAGCATTTATCTTTCATTTTGAAGTGTATATTTGAAATGACAAATTTCATTTCAACATGACAGAATGTTTTCTTTCAATTGGAAATGCCAAAAAAATTCCATTTTGATCTGATTTGAAACTTCAGATTTTTTTTTTTTGGTTTTATGAAAACATTTGACATTTTGATCTTTTGCCTAGATTTCGAATGAATAGTAATTTTGAAATGACATTTACCTTCTAAGGGAAAATTCATTTTTTCAAACAGCTCTACTATGTATGTTGTGGGCACAAACAGATGCACTTTAACTATTCGATGGATACATATTAGCAGGCCAGCTAAAAATTTGATCCCATGTACTCTTCCCATGAGTACAATGTGAAGATAAAGATGATCATTTGTAGATTGTTTCAGCTCAATTCAAACAAAAATTAGTTTTATTAGTCTACACAGGAAGATACAAGTAGTAGGAAATATTGTGGTAAGGTACATTGTTTTGATTTTAAAGTTTAGGAGCAGCACAGTCTGCAAATTGATAAAAAGGAACAACAAAGATCTGCCCATCTCCTCTTCAAATGGCTGACCTGACCCTTCTCCAAGATACCAAGGACTCCTGAATAAGAATAAAGAAATAAAAGGAGGTTGAGATGGTGTAGTATTCTAACAAGCAGTCTCCACAGTAACATAGTGGCTGCAGCATTGGTCATAGTTTTCTTTTATTTCTTGGAGGTCTCCCTTCCAAGTATTTACCAGTCCCTATCTTACTTAAATTACAAGATCTGACAAGGTTACAATCCTCAGGAGTCAATGGCTGTGATCGGAGATAACCAGAAAGCCGAGAACATTAGATTTTCACCCATCCAATTAATTCACCCGGCACACTCCAGTTTTGAAGCATCCAGCCACTGTTCTCTGATCTCCAAAATTTACTGACTCCTATAATTTATTCATCCCAGGATGCACATATACATCTTCAGTATCAAAATTAAGTACAAGCAGTGGTCTTCCTGAGTAAGATGTCCAGCACTTTAGAACATACATGTACTTAAAGGATCACCATACAGTAGATCTGAATGACTTCCTTGCTGAAAAGCATCACTCTACTTCCATAATGAGAATTATATAAGGCACCTTTTAAATCTTCAAACAGCATTATAATATTAATTCATCTTAACAGTACTTAGTTTTTGTATAGTGCTTTTTTAGATATTAAAGACCTTTACAAAGGGTATAAACATATTATTCCCCATTTTACAGAGGGTGGGGGGAAGCTAAGGCACAGATAGGTGAAGTGATATGTCCAGCATCACAGCCAGGAAAAGAACTCAGTTTCCTGAGTCACAGTCTAAGCCTAAATTTACTCCAGGCAGGTCAGCTTAAGGTACCCCATCCAGCAACACATTTTGTTTTGCTGGAGTCAGCTTACCTTAAATGAAGCTACATTGCAGGAGGCCGACAGGAACACACATTCCCATTGGCTTCCTTTACTCCTCACAGAATGAGAAGTACAGGACACTGGAAGGGGGTCCCCTCAGCATTCAATTTGGGGAGTTTTCACGAGACCTGCCGAATTGAACACTAGAAGATTGACCTCCAGAAGGTCAATCTTCTCCATAGTGTAGACATGCCCTTAGTATGTGTCCTCTAGTGCACATTACCTCCTTTATTTAACACTCACTCTTTAGAACCCTTTCATATGGTTCCTAGCACCATCATGCCTGGATGACTAAACATCTTTGGTAGTTCAAAGTATTCTATCACATTTTTACAGACAGGTTATAACTCTTACAGAACATGGGGCTGTCAAGAATGGTCAGAGTTGACACACCTAAAACATCAGAGGGGTAGCCAGGTTAGTCTGTAACTGGAAAAACTTAAAAAAACAATGAATAGTCTTGACAGCCTGGACAATCTCTACAGGAATGAATTAATGGACACAAATCAGATATCTGAAAAAGCAACACACAGAAACCTGTTGGGGAACATTTTAACTTGCCCAGGCACTCATTAATGGATCTCAAAGTCACTGTAATGTTTCAGGACAATTCCGCAAGCCGAGGACACAAGGAAGTCTTCGAACTTAACTTCATTTACAGGTTTGATTCCTATCACAAAGGTACATATAAAGACATTGGCTGGATGGCCCACTACATTCCACATCCTAATGACAAAAAAACCTCAAACAATGGGTACTTAAGAACAATTTGCACCTTCTCTATCAGCTTCATGTAGCATGGACACACTAAGGGTATGTCTACACTACATGGCTCCATCAACGGAGCCATGTAGATTACTTTTGTAGACATAGGAATATGAAGCAGCGATTTAAATAATCGCCGCTTCATTTAAATTAAAATGGCTGCCGCGCTGCGCAGAACAGCTGTTTGTCAGCACAGTGCTGTAGTCTGGACGCTCCACGGTCGACATCAAAGGCATTTGTCGACCTCCCCGGTAAACCTCATCCCATGAGGCATACTGGGAAGGTCGACAAATGCCTTTGATGTCGACCGCGGAGCATCCAGACTACAGTGCTGTGCCGACAAACAGCTGATCGACACAGCGCGGCAGCCATTTTAATTTAAATGAAGCGGCGATTATTCAAATCGCCGCTTCATTTTCCTATGTCTACAAAGGTAATCTACATGGCTCCGTCGACGGAGCCATGTAGTGTAGACATACCCTAATTGACTATTTCTTTCCCCTTTTTTCCTTCTTTTTCTTTCTCTCTTCCCCCCCATCCCCTGTTTATTTAGAAACTGGACCTTTAATAACTCCATTCATCTGAAGAAGTGGGTTGTGCCCACGAAAGCTCATGATACAATCTGCATGTTTTGTTAGTTTTTAAGGTGCTGCAACACATTAAAACAGTTAAGAAACTCAAACGCTAACAACAACTTTCTTAGCTCTAAACCAAATATTTCTCTTCAACATGTCATATTACCTTCCCCTCATTGAAGATGACAGGTCTGAACTTTCAAAAGCAAATAATTATAGAGTCATGTAAGCAAATAAAAAAAGTATCACTTTAAATAAATAAGATAAAAAAGTAAAATGTTCACTGCTGAGAACCTCTAAACTTTCTAAAGCAAGATGTCAGAGCTTGTAGAAATGTTTAGCATCAAATTCACCTTTGGGCTGAAAATGAGCATGAAATTTCAGCCCCCAAAACCTATTTTTGGTAAGTTTAAAGGCATGAAAATAGGAAACAGGTTGGAAGGACCACTGAACCTTTAAATATGGCCCATACTGAGATCCCATAATATAATATGGGATGATAGAGACCATGCCTGGTCCTGCCGTGAGTGCAGGGGACTGGACTTGATGATCTCTGAAAGTCCATTCCAGTTCTATTGTTCTATGATTCTATTATAGCTCAAAAAAGGCCCAGCCATTTTCTATATTGCCTTTCTCATCTATTGCCCCTACCAATCCACCCTCAGACATTCCACATGCTTTTATTTTAGCTAAAAGTTGTTAAAGGTTAGGAAAAACTTAAAAAACAACAAATAGTTGGGATTGGTCCTGCCTAGAGCAGGGGGCTGGACGTGATGACCTTCTGAGGTCTTTTCCAGCTCTATGGTTCTATGATTCTATGATAGTCTGGTAGCATTTTAAAGACTAACAAACATGTAGATGGTATCATGAGCTTTTGTGGGCACAGCCTGAAGTGGGCTACCCCTCTGAAACTTTTGAAGGTTTAGGTTATTCTGAAACCACCAGAGGGGTTTTAATGTCATTTTACTGCTCACAGAAAAAGTGACTTTGGTAGCCCTGTGGAGTAATGTCATCTGTTTATCTGCTATATACATCTAGGATAGGCAGCAGCACAAGCATCACTCCAATTCCTTCACTGCATGTCTCAAAACTGACTTGCAAGGATTGCTTCTAGGGATAAGAAAAGCACTCCAGCTGATCCTTTGACTCTCAGCTGAGATTTCTCGTCAGTGTGCCAATCAGTGCCAATTGTGGTTGTGGATTTTGTGACATGGATGTCTGTCTACCAGGAATTGCACCAATTCTGCCAAAATTCAGGGTAACTGATTTTAAAAATGCAAATGTATGACCTGCTTCTGACAGATAACTGGCCATCACTGGCTTCTTTGGGAGTTTTGGTTCTCAGAACCTTGCAGGACCAGATACTAAGAGCATAAGCACTGCACACCTCAACATGAATATATGATAGACTTTTAGCTTTATTCTGCACTAAATATCAACATTATATGTTTAATTTCTTGCTGAGAAATTGATGCTGCTGAAAATCATTGATGCTGCTGCTAACATGACTGTTTATTTCTATTCCATCCTTAGCCATCCACTCAGGATTGATTATGTCTCAGATTAGCTTCATTTTAATGAATTATCTTGTACCTTTGGCATTTCATTTTATATTTGCTAATTAATATGCCAAAGACAGTTTTAAAAGGAAGGTGCCTGACATTAAATTGATTCCTTCATTTTGATTCATATGACCATGTTTTTTGCTTCTCTCAGTGTTTGTGTTTCTTACCTTAGAAAACAAAAGCCTTTAAATAAACTGTAAAATAATAATAATAATAATTAATAATAGCCCTTCCCCAATGTGTTGTACACTCAAACCGCCTCCTTGATGGTTGCTCCTTAGAAATAATCAAGTATATCAACACAAATCTCAAGTGAAGAAGTGACACACCCCAAAATAATATGATGATGAAGGGAGACTTTATTGGGGTTGGTCTGACTGGCAGCCCATGGGCTAGATCTGGTCCCTGTGCTCCTCTGCTAGGTGTCCCCTTTCCCTCCCTGGTTGCAGGGTGTCCTCTGAGCCGGCAGATGACAACCTGGGGGAATGGGGAATGGATGGAGGTGCTCAGAGACAGTTCAGCATGGAGACACTGCAGCCAGGACTGGTAGGGGCCAGAGCCACCTGGAGCCTGGGGTGGAATTGCCCTTATAGCAGAGACCCAACTGAGAACACTGCTAAATGAAGAACATTGCTGTGGATACTCAATCCAGATTTTGAGGAACTAGCAAACTCCAAAGGTGGGTTGCAGCATTAACCACCATTGGTCGTACATTAATGCATAAGAGGTGGTATGGGACCCATTCAGGATTTTTGGTCTGCCATCACCAGAGTGCTAGTCATATCATCAGTGCTTAGGATACCCATCAGTTATAGCCCTTGCTTGTCTGCGTTCATTTGAATATAGAGTACAATGATGCATAAAGTGTATATTTTGTTGGTTTAAATAATTAGATTATAATCAGATTATTTGTTTCATTTCTTTTTTTATTATTTCACTTCATTTTTTTTAAAGAAGTGGTCTTGACTGCAGAGTCTGGATTTCCAGATGTAGGGTCCTATTGTGCTGCAGATGGAATGGACATGAGCTTTATGGTTCTGGGAAGGGGTGCTGAGGGAGTGTTGCTCTGTAGTATTATTTATTTCATTCCCCACAGCCAATAGGTCATTAACGGGTAGGATAATGCTGTTTAAAAACCTCTGCAGTTTGGTAACCTATCCATGTACTGATGTTATTCTGAAATAACAAAGGGTGCATCTATACAGCAAGCCATTATTTCAAAATAATGTCGAGCAGGAGGACTTCTTACTCTGACTCCTGTAACCCTCATTTCACAAGGAGCAGGGTAAGTCAAAGAAATAACACTTCCTTCAACTTCCTGCTGTGTAGACAGCGCCAACAGCCGAATTAAGCTATTTAGACTTCAGCTACGCAATTGACGTAGCTCAAGTTGTGTAGCTTAATTCGACTTTTGCTCTGCTGTGTAGAGGTGTCCATTATGTCTCTAGAAGGAGAGTAGTGGAAGGCAGAAGCCAGGGCTTTTACGCCTCTGGCGAGGCAGTGATGTCTGAGGGCTGAACGTCATCTTCATTCCCTGGGTGAGGAGGCAAACTGAGCCTCTTGTCCAGCTGGGGACCAGTATCATGGAAACTCCATAAAGGGATCCTTGAGGAGTTTCAGAATTCCCAGTGTGGTGTAGAACCACTCTGATTTGACTGACTGTATGTGGCAGGAAAAACTTAAAAAACAGCGAATAGTCTAGCAGCACCTTAAAGACAAACAAAACATGTAGATGGTATCATGAGCTTTCGTGGGTACAACCCACTTCTTCAGGATTAAGCATAGTTCTAATGTGCTTATGAAGGGCTTTTCTTTCTCTGGAACTGGGGAAGAGAATGGGTGAAATCTAATGAAGACAGGTAAAAAGTTACTGTGTTGGACCAGCATGTTAAACAGCATTATTCTCGTCATATCTATTTAGGCTGAATTAACATCTTACATGGCTCCCTGGGGCTGGAGAGATAGGGAATTGTTTTGGTGACATCTGCTACTCAGAGTCCACAGTACAAGTTCCATTGTTTCTCCCGCTCTCTGGAGTGTATTTGTTCAGCTCGCTGATTTTGGAAGAGAATCAATTTGTTATAAAACACTACGAGCTACATTTCAAAGGGATCCTTGGTGGTTTACATTCAGTGTATCTTTTCAGAGATGAGCAAGCTGAATAAATACCTCCTGAGAATGAGAAGAAAAGAGCTTTAACTTTGGCCTTGGAGCTCCAGAATTTTCCCAGTGCTTCAGCTCACCCTCTGTTACTTGTATGTGTGGTAGAAAGGATTTTCATGTGTACATCCTTTTGGTTGTGCAGGCAAAATTCTGCAAATAAAGAGGATACATTTTGAAAAAATAATGGTATTAAATCTTCAAATGAAGTAAGCACCTTTAACAAAGTGATGCAGAGTCTCCTAGCATACGTTCAACTAGGCTGGAATATTGCCTGTCTGTTAGAACTGGACTGTTGGTAGCATTGCCAACCTTCTAGGATTAGCCTGGAGTCTCCAGGAATTAAAGATTATGTCATGTAATTAAATCTCAAGGAATATGTCCAACCAAAATTGGCAACCCTAACTGCTGGATTAGATTCTCAGCTCTGTCACTGACTTACTGAGTTGTCCTGGACAAGTAATTTAGGTTCAAACTTTCATAAATGGCTTCTATTTTGAGTGCCCATTTTTAAGATATGAAAGCTGTGAGCACATAATTTAAAGTGGCCTTATCTCATGCCAACCAGTCCCCTTTTTCAGTGAGACCTATGACTATTATGCACCTATGGAGGTCCACACTTTAAAGTAGGGCATGTAAAAATAGAGGCACCCCCAGTTTACCATTTTTGAAAATGTAAACTTAACTACTCTATGCATCCAGTTAAAAATCTGTAGACCAACCATAACATCAGCCTCACTGGGATATTGTGTCTTAATTTTGGTGAATTATTTTGAGATCCACTGGTGTAAGATGCTTTATAGTGCAAAGTAATAGAACTGTCACTTTAGTATAATATCCATGATTTGTCATCATGCCATGTTTACACTTCCTCCTATCCCACATTCTTTTCCTTTGGAGAAGTTGGGCCCCGATAATATCAGTGTAACCAATGTGTTCCCTGATCTTTAAGTGAGTTCAAGGCATTTGTTCAATATCCAATAACCACTGATTTCCAGGTAACTGACACAAAGATGAAGGTTGTTTTTGCTTATTAATAAAACAGTTATTTGGATTCTTTATCTCTGCTAACATTCCCAAACTGATTTCATATCTGATGAATTCCAGGCACATGGCTTCATTCCCAGAGTGACAAGAGTAAATTACGTTGCCTTTTCTCCAGTTTTAGTATTCATGCCATTTGGTAGATAGGAGCATATTTACTGCTGGATGAAAAATTCACACATCATTCAGTTCTGACGTGGTTTTTTAAAAATCCCGTGATTTAAAATCATTTATGCCAAAGTGTCACACAATATAGTCAGAAACAAGGATATTTAACCCTTCATGTGCTTTATGAAATAGGAAATACTTCAACAGGGCTTTGCGGGAAGAGTGTTTGGCTGAGGTGATTAATAATGGAGCTAGAAAGGACTTCATCTCTTGGGGCATGTCTACACTAGGAAATCATTTTGCAATAACTTATTTCAAAATAATAATTCCAGAAATAACTATTTTGAAATAGCATGTCCACACTACAGGGAACCCCTCAAAATTAGTCTGAGGCAGGCTCCCTTAATGTGGACGCGCTACCTCAACTTAGAGCCCCAGGAAGCACTGGGGTGTAATTACTTTGAATGACTCTAGGGAGCAATTATTTCAAAATAGCAGCAGTGGAGCGTCCACACCACACTACTGCTGTTTGGAAATAACTATTTTGAAATAAGCATTATTTCTTGTGGAAAACAGGAGTTATTCTTTTGAAATAACCAGCCTAGGGAGTTATAATAACTCCCCTTATTTTGAAATAACGGGCTTGGTGGTGTGGATGCTCTGCTTGTTATTTCAAAATAAGGGGAATTATTTTGAAAGAACTCCCTAGTGTAGACCAGGGCTTGGGCACTGGTTTGATTCTGGCCTAGGTCAACAGTGATTGAAAGGCATTAACTGCCAAACTGCTGTTTGGTGGCCTAAGTGATAATAATGAGATGATCTGTGGTCTTGTTCCTGAAACCCATGAAACTCATCCATAATTGCTCCCATGTTGGCAGTTTCAGTCTGGTCCTAACCTGCAAGAGAGCTGATCCCTCCATGACAGGCTAAATGCCCATGAGTGGGAGATGAATCCAGCCTCCGATGTGGATAAATGATTTCCAAGGTTGTGTCAGACTAGTACCTTATACCAGCACTAAGCTCACTTTAATAATACTGGGGTTTTAATGGCTTTCATTTTATTACTCATCTGGGAAAAACACTATTAAATCATACAGGTTTTAAAAGCCTGAAGATTATCTGCAGTGATGTATGAGTACCACAGGGCTCACTGTATACAGTGCTAGAATTGAAAGCCTGCCCCAGAGTTTACAGGGCTTTGTTACCCCATCTAAGCCTCTCCTGAATCAAACACAATCATCATCCACTGGCTTGCCATTTGAGAACATCTACGTTTATGCTAGCGATCGGGAGACATTTCCAGAACTGAAATCCACACCATTTCTGGCTTCTGAAATCAACCCTTGAATCACTAACCAAGCAGAAAATGTCACATTCAGTGGTTGTGGGAGGTTTACAGGCTTATTATTTTAGATTTAATTACAGTAATTTTTTGAAAAATCCCACCCAGACAAACAGCTTTAGGCTTCATAACAGCTAATTAAATTTATAGTCCCAGATGAATACCACCCAGCAGAAAAAATAATCTTATACAAATACACCATACAAATACAAAAATTCAGCCAACCTATACATTAGAGAAACAAAACAGAATCTTTTCCCTATGAGGATCATATACCCATCCTCTCCCCAAAATCATATGGAATAAAAGGCTTTTGGAACATACCTGGAAGATCATCTAAACTATTTTGGATCAAATAAGACACCAGTTTCGAGCCAATATTGGGTTATACTGGGATAAACTAGACCCAAATGATGAAAATGGTGGAAAGTCCACTTGAGGGAGATACTCCAGATTTCACCACTGAAATGAAATCAGAACCTGGCTCAAAGTCCATATATGCAGCCATAATTCCCTGTGTCTTGCAGGCTGTCCCATGACCTCTTCTGCAAGATGGCTGTAGGAATTTGGAGAGTTTCGAAGTCTAAATAAACTTTCTGCTTTTGTGTTTTGGAAAAAGATTGTGAATTTTCTTTTTTAGTTAAGAGGTTTGTTATGGTCACTGCCAACCTGGATTACCAAACACTACAGAATTTCTTTTCTTTTCTATTTTTACAGGATAATAAGATATGGGAAACAAAACTTGCTAAAAAGCCATTTAAAAAGAAGAAACAGAAAGGCAAACACAAGCATTTCAGCTAGCTAGTCAAAGTTAGTTTCACCTTACCTACTTTAACTGACATTATGAAATTTATAGATGGCACAAAAACAACTTTACTTAATGCTAAACCGCAGGACATTTGTCTTTGATAATACTGGACAGCTCAGTGATTTTATTTGCTCTTGTATGAGATTTTAACTTACTTTCATTGTCCATGATGTCTACTGTAATGTACTGATCTCATTGTATATGCCAGAGTTAAGCTCATACGCATCATAGGAAAGGGAGCATTTCTAGCTGTAATTATCTTTTGCTCTTAGCCAGAACTTTGCCTCTTAATACTGAGATGAGTTCATGGCTCCAACTGTTTACCTGGAGATTTCTACAAAGACAAAATGGTGGTTGGAGAGCAACAGCAGATTTTTGTGCCAAAGAAAATGGAGTCCTTTGGATTATTAAAGCTGTCATAAAGCCAAATGAGAAAACTTCAAGTTTTTGGACAAATTCTGCAGTTGGAGGGAGAATGTTCTTCCTGCTTAAGACACTGGATTGCAATTCAGGAAACCCAGGACTAATTTGTGCTCTGCCAAAACTTCCCTACCTGACCTTGGGCAAGTTGATTCATCTTCTGTCCTTTGGGATCTGATGGAGATCTGTAAATTGGGGAGAATTAATGCTAATGATCTTCTCCCACTCTTTGTGTACCTTGCCTATCTAGATTTAAACTTTTCAGAACAAGAAGGAATGCCTTTCTGTAGGGCTGAACAGTGCTCAGCAGAGATATGGGTGTGAGGACTCGTTGGTGTGCCACCTTGGCCATCCAGAGGCACTGGTGTGGGACATATCACTTTGCTGAAGTAGCTCATTCAAAGCAATGGCCGATAGAAAGGCCGAGTCTCTTATGAGTGAGAGAGAGCATTCTGTGGTAGCTTGGGAAACAGTTTTTTGTTGCTCCTCTTCTCTCCAAAGGCCTGCTTTGTTAGCAGCATTCACTGCATCAGGAACTCCACAGTTTGCAAGTCAATACATCAGAGCTGTGCTGTCATAGGGAAAGGGTGGAAATGTAATTCCATGGTTGATTTAAAATTGGAAAAAGTGTGTGCATGTGCATGTGCCTGTTAACCTAAAACTCTATGTCAATTCCATGATTCACTTTCCTCAGAAGAGTGAGTAGGTATTTGCTCTTGTTGATTCTGAGGTGAAAGGGTGAAACTTCCTCCCTTGTATTTTGATGGTGTGTTTTTTGTTTTTTGTTTTGTTTTGTTTTTTGAGGGGAAGAGGAAATTTTGGCCAGAAAGTTCAAAAGACTGGCCCGAGTCTCCCATTGATTGTGGAAGATGTGGCTGGAACCAACAGATCTATGGCATGTTCTGTCTATTCTGCAACCCACTCTTCAGCTGCCTAGAGCACCAAAAGGAATTCACTTTCCTTTGGGGAAGGTGCCCTGCATTGATGATTTTGCTCTTCCATACCTTGCTTGCCTGCCTCTTGCAAACATCCTTCCGATGTCATAAGGATCTGGGAGCCAAGGGAGCAGTCAGCCCCGTCCTCCCTTCTTTTCCCTTTCTTTTCCTCCCCTCACTTCGCCCCCACGCAAGATGCTGTGAATTAATGTGCGGAAAAGAAGCCTCGGTTCATCCAGCAGGGGGAGCCAGACTCCACTGGCTCGCTGCACCTCTGGAACGTGGTGAACAATGAACGTCAAAGAGGGAAAGTGAGTGTGTGTCTGGGGAGTGAAAACCGCGAGGTGGGAAAGAACCGAGAAATAAACCAGCAGGGAAAGATGAGGCGAGTGCTCTTTCGGTTGGGATCCCTGCCTCCTCTGCAAGCCAGCCCAGCCAGCCTATGGGGTAAATGACTTCTCCCCTGTGCTGGTGAGTACATGCCAGCAGGGAAAGAATTTGACCAGGTCATGGTGTCAAATCCGGCTGTGTAAATGGTTGTGTGTGTGTATGTGACTTGTTTGTGTTTAGTGTGTGTCTGTGCACTTTTGTGGCTGTTTCATTTGTTTGGGAGTTTTGTAGGGGGTTTTTTTGGGTACTTCTTCAGGGCTTGGTGTGTGTGTGTGTGTGTGTTTGCGTATGTATGTGTATTTTGTGTGTGATATTATGGGTGGCTGAGCAATAGTGTTTGCTTGTAATCCTTTATTTGTGGAGTGTATGTATGAGAGCACACATGGGTGTTCTCATTTACATTTTTTTAAGAATATTTCAAAAGGACGAGTTAATTGTATGTACGTACTTTTCAGGTTAATTTGATAACCGTGTCTAGTTTTAAATAGAGAAACACTGTGTGTGTCACCCCGTGTACCACTGAGGTGCATGTTTTGTACAGCTGAAATTAATACCCTTTGCTCAATCAAATGATCCCTTCTGTGTCTCACTCCGTGTGAGGACTTGAGTGTACAGTATACAGTCAACTAAGCTAAATAACAATTCGGGGGGGAGGGGGCAATGAGACAGGAGGAAGTCGTGTGGGATGCTCTGGAAATGCTCCTTTATGGAATAGCTTCTTGGATGTTAGAGGGCGTAAGTTGGGGGCTGCTGTGGAGTTTGCCATTGCATAGTCCCATGTCTGTCTTTCCCCTTTCTTAATGCTTTAGGAAGGGGAGACCCAAGTCAAACAGTCACTTCCTGGAGAGGCGATGTTGCCACCCGATACCCCAGGCAGAAGGAAGACTCTGCGACTGGGGTGCTGCCCTCAGCAAGATGGAGAAGTCCCTGGGACTGGAGATGTAAATCCCAGGGCTGGGTGCAGGAGATCCTGAAAAGCCTTCTTTACCTGGGCTTTGTGTAAAGGGAAAGGAATGCTGGGGTTGTACCTGACCCCTGGAATGCAACTGTGAGGTGCAGCAATTGGAAGGAAGATTATTCCTTAATAATTATGGAGAACTAGTGTGGCAGCAAAGTGTCAAAGCAAACTCTTTCCACAGGAATAGTAACACACTCCCACATCTTATGGTAGCCGCTGGTCTGAAAGCTACACCTGAGGCTGAAGGGAGCTCCACTCAGGTCTTTCCTTTTTCTTCCTCCTCTTCCCCTTATTTCTTCTTCCAGGGAAGATCAAAAGACTGGAACATCACTCAGATCTTGCTAGAGTGTTGGAAATACCGTGCCTTTGTTTGGGATGATTTATACTGACGTGCCACTTCAATGGGATGTACAAAGTATGACTTGGGTGATGACCGTTTAGCCAGGACTGAGCTGGTTAACAAAGTTTGCAGACTGAGCACAAAGACTGGGTGGAATGGAAGCAGCCTGCCATGCACTTTATAGGACTCTAGTTTTAAATAAGGGATCTCTCTGAAGGAGCTTGAAAACCAGACCTATTGTTCATCAGAAATTTAATTCCTGCTGATTAAACCATTGGCTTTTATTTTTCCCCACCTGATGCAATGCAGTGCCTCTCTGCTGGTTTTGTATATGTGATTTGCTATGCAATTCAAATACTAAATAAGAAGGAGAGACAAACTTTCAACCCAGGACAAACAGAGAATCAAAGGTGCAAGGTAGGATGCAGATTTTCTCATTTAATTAAAAATAATTAACATGAGCCATTCTTTACAGAATGTCATTTAAAACACACACACACGATGTAAAATTTTTTTCTTTGCTTCTAGGACTCTGAGACCTAAACAATGTGGAACAAAATGAGGAGTTGCTCCCTGAAGCTTCCCATAAACAGAGAACTAATGTATTTTGTAGCTGGAATGCACTGAGGGTGAAAAGGGGAGAAAAAAATGTCTCATCAGTTAGAGGTTTGTGAAATAAAATTAGAAACAAAAGCATCTAATGTAGTACGCTTCAGTAGATCTGCAGGGCTAGTCAAATAGGCACTGGAAACACTGGATCAATAGCCTATTTAAGTGGGAATATGTGCAAGCTTGAAAAGTGATTGCAGTCCTGTCTGTGGGGTATTTTTGTAGGGGACTCAAGCAGGACATATGCAGATGGCCTGTTTCAATTGGGATAATTTGTGCTTGAGCAGGTCAGTGTAATTCAAAAGGGTCAAAAATGGTGCAGAATTGACTTGTGTTTGTAAATTTCACTACTTGCCATAGAGCTTTTAATGCCTCTTAATGTGATTCCTAAGGAGCATGGGGTATACTCAGGGCTGAAGAGACTATAACACAAACCTTCGGTCTTCCTGGCAATGAGTAATTAATGGACGCCTGATTTATCTGTGATCTCTGCAAGGAAAGGAGTTGATGTCATCATGATTTTCATGATATGATTTTCCCTCAGGAGAAGCTATGACTTGGAACGACACCACTATGGACGGGGAAGGGTTGCTCGTGGAAAGGGACTCCTCCTTTCGGATCCTTACAGGCTGCTTCCTTTCTTTGCTGATACTTTCCACGCTTCTTGGGAACACATTGGTGTGTGCAGCTGTCATTAGATTTCGCCATCTGAGGTCCAAAGTGACCAACTTCTTTGTAATCTCCTTAGCAGTGTCAGATCTTTTGGTGGCAGTCTTGGTCATGCCTTGGAAAGCTGTTGCTGAGATAGCTGGCTTCTGGCCTTTTGGTTCATTCTGTAACATCTGGGTGGCATTCGATATTATGTGCTCCACAGCCTCAATCTTAAACCTTTGTGTCATTAGTGTGGACAGATACTGGGCCATCTCTAGTCCATTCAGGTATGAGAGGAAAATGACCCCCAAGGCGGCTTTTATCCTGATCAGTGTGGCATGGACCTTGTCTGTACTGATTTCCTTCATTCCTGTGCAGCTGAACTGGCACAAGGCTAAAACCACAAGCTCTTTAGATGTAAATGCCAGTTTCCAAGGCATAACCATGGACAACTGTGATTCCAGCCTCAACAGGATGTATGCCATCTCCTCTTCTTTAATCAGCTTTTATATCCCAGTGGCCATCATGATAGTCACCTATACTAGGATATACAGGATTGCTCAAAAACAAATAAGACGCATCTCAGCTTTGGAAAGAGCAGCAGTGCATGCTAAGAACTGCCAAAACACCACAGGGAATGGAAACAGTATGGATTGCCAGCAACCAGAAAGCAACTTCAAAATGTCTTTCAAAAGGGAAACGAAAGTCCTGAAGACGTTGTCAGTGATCATGGGGGTGTTTGTATGCTGCTGGTTACCCTTTTTCATATTGAACTGCATGGTCCCCTTTTGTGAGCCCAGCCCACCATCCGGGGGAGCAGAACCCTTTTGCATTAGTCCTACCACCTTTGATGTTTTTGTTTGGTTTGGATGGGCTAATTCTTCACTGAATCCCATCATCTATGCCTTCAATGCTGATTTCCGCAAGGCGTTTTCAACTCTGCTAGGATGCTACAGACTCTGTCCTACTTCGAACAATGCTATAGAAACTGTTAGTATCAACAACAACGGGGCAGCTGTTTTTTCAAGCCATCATGAGCCCAGAGAGTCTAGCCCAAAAGAGTGTAACCTGGTGTATCTGATCCCACATGCTATTATCTGCCCAGAAGAAGAACTTCTGAAAAAGGAAGAAGAAGGTGAACTATCTAAGACCTTGGAGAAAATGTCTCCCGCACTGTCCGGTATCTTGGATTATGAAGCTGATGTGTCTTTGGAAAAGATCAACCCCATCACTCAGAATGGGCAACATAAAACATGAACACTAAGGTTTCCCCTGAAAAATCTAATAGTCAAAAAAGATATACAAGATTTTTGGGTAAGAAACTAAGCTCTAGTGATAGTTAGACTCTCACCCAAAGCTCAGAGTTGGTTACTTGGTGTTCAACTCAAACATAACATCATAAACAAAAAAGATATTGAATATCTAAAGGTATTTCTGTGTTGTTCGTTCTGAATAAAACAGACACACAAATTTAGGTACACTGCAGTGTCAAAGAAAATATTTCTTCTGCTCTATAAATATTTATAGGGACTGGTTTCTATCTTACGAGACAAAAAAAATCTACCCTTTAACAGCTTAACTTAATTAACCTTTTAAAAAAATCTGAGGATTTAATTTGCCATATATAGTGATACTGGGTGCTACCAGCTTTTAAGTAAAATATGAGGGGTTAAAAAGGTAGGTAGATGCCTTCTTAAATTCTTTCTGAAAAACAACTGAGCCTTATTAATGAGAATGGGTATTTTTAAAGATTTGGGAGATATGTTGATACTGGTTTTATTTATTTATTATTTTAAATGGATATTTTTCATATGTTATAACAGATCTAGCTTTATTTAACTTATTTCAAATGTCTAAATAATGGGATATTTCAAGGGTTTGACAACTGCATTTTGACCAGTCAGCTAGTCAGCACTTTATAAATGACCATTAAACACAAAACAAAAAACCCTCTCTGATAGTCTGAATAGCCAGTGAAAGAAGCAAGACGCAATCATAAAAAGAACAGCAAAAGATGGGGGAGTTAATGAAGCTGAAGCTGTGTAGAATTCACTTATTTGTTGTAGGATTGCTTAAAAATATAGGATCAGGACTGGCTGACTGACAAGTTGCGAAAACTCGTCCCTTATAGAAATAAAAGGAATTGCTGCTATTTATTTTAAAAAGTTTCCTATTACAAAGACTTTGCTAGAATGTCAGTTGTGGGTCTGTAAATACCTTAAATATGAATACCACCTTAAGAAGAATCCAGTTTGAGAAGAGAAGCTTCTTATATAACAATCATTAGTATATAATGTTTTGTATTTATGTAAGATAAACAGCTTTCTCAGACTTTTCTTATTTCAAGTCTTGGATATCTTTTCTGAATAAACACAATTGATTATAATGATAGTAAATATGACAAATCTTGTTACCATCTGTATTATTGCAGCGACACCACAGTAGTCAGAAATCATGCTGTCTGTCTGCTAATGTAACACAACCAGAATAACTTTACAAGTGAGGTACTTTAGTGCTTTACCTTGAAAACTAGAATGACATTAATTTTAGTCTTAATTATGTTAATAGTACATTGAATAATAAATAGTGCCTCATTTTCATTTTGGATGAAGACATTTCTAAATGTGTATGGAGCGGCAATCCCCACCTCCAGATGTCTTGTGGGCTCCATCAAATTTGCCAATGTTTATTTTGACAACGGCTACTTTTTCATGGTACTTTGAAATAAAAATTCCTTCAGCTTTTCCTTTGTAATGTCAAAAGCAGTCAGTAAACATTAGCAACAGTCATCGGCATTACTCTACAGACACATTCCAAGAGGGCCATTTGGTTTTGGAATGTTAGCGAAATATCCTTCACCACTTTTATCAAAAACTGTTATCAGGAAAAGAAAACCGAGAGAAAAATTAGAAGTCTAATGAAATATATACATCCTGCATCAGGTCTGTGTTATTTATGTATTGTGAATGTTTTCATAATTTTATTGCCTGTATGCTGCTTTCATACATATAATAAAATTATTTTGTGAACAGAAGGTCAAATAAAACATTCTACATTGCATTTATTAAATACATTCTGGTTTTTGTTTCTCATTTTGGTTACTTTAAAGACAAAGACATAATAATGTTTTTTCCCCAATTGCCCTAATTGGAACCTCATCAGTGAGGTTAATGGGAATTTTCCATAGGAGCAAAAGAAAACCCTTTGCATTGAGATGGCTTCATGTTTCTATTTAAATTGGCTGCTGCGGTTTTTTCTGGATTGGAATTTGAAAGGAGTCAGATGTCTGATTTGGAAATTAAATAGCTGCACTCTGCTTTAAAATGATGGGTCTGAACCATTTCTATCCTCAGGGCCTAATTCACTGGTGACTGGTTAATATCCAAGGTTTTTGACTGGTATAACACTGGAATAATGCAGTGATGAATTATACACATGGGGCCTTTTTGTTGTTCCTCTTTGAAGTTCTGTGATACTTTTCAAAATAATTGGTAAAAATAGCACTGTAAGGTCCCATCACTACTGTCTTTCAAAATGTTCCAGTTCAAAACTACTCCATTTACAAGTAATAAAGAGGGTGGCCCAGACCCTCGCTTGGTGTAAATCAGTGTTAACTTGCTCTATTGACTCCAGTGGAGCTGTGAAAATGTATACCACTTGAGGATCCAGCCCTCTGGTTTGTCTCTTCATCAGTCTGCAAATCCATTTTGAAAATCAAAGGTCAAGATCAATTCTTTCTGCTTCAGGTATTACCTGTATTAAAGATTCTGCGATCAGGACTGAGCCAGAGTAGAATGGAGCTCATTCTCCCAAAGTTCCTGTGTAGATTCTCACATGTGTAGATTTATTTCAGTCAGTAAAATCATGGATATGATGAGTGGTTGATTGTGCCCAAAGAAGATGGTGAGGCTGTAGACAACCAAAGCCGTCCCAGTGCTTCCTTGCCAACAGATTGACCAGATTTTCAAAGTGGAAGACTGGATATCAGTGGGAGTGCCAGGATTACCATGGGATGTGGCATACCTTGTCTTTGAGGGGGAATCTGGGTTTCCCCCTTCAAAATGGGCACTGCGACACTTCACAAAAGGCAGGAGAGGAGGGAGATTTACACTTCTAGCACAATACTACCCATGTCTCTCTGCCAGCCCTTATTTTTCTTTCTACCTCCTTCTTCACACCTTTTCTTACCTTCCTTGTTCCCACCACCCACCCACTTCATTTTTAACACTACCATCCATATCCTTAGTCACCTCTTTACCGTATTCCTTTGTTCATCTTTCAGTCTGACCTGTGCCTCTCTACCTCAGATTCTATCTTGTCCTATTTGTTTCCAGGAGCATGTAAATGGGAAACCATCTTCTGCCTCTAGGGAGCTCATCTGAATTAGCCTCTCAGAAGACTGCTTTACCTGCTATGCACCTTGCTCCCTAGATCTCAGAAAGCTTTTGCCATGAGGGTGCAGGTACAGAGCAGGGTCTGCCAGTTGCTCTGAAGCCATTGCATTCTCCAGGTGCCGGATAAATTCCAGCCCTCGCCTGTCTTCTGGCATGACTGATAGCTGGAATATTACTGGTGGGGCGCAGCCACAGCAGACTGTAGTGACCAGCTACCTGCAGGGAAAATGCATCTGCTGTGCTGCTGGAAATACAAAGATTCCTAAATGCTGTATGATTGGAATATTAAAGGATGGCAGCAGCCCAGCTGGTATGCTAGAGGGTGAGTATCAAAAAGATTAACAGCACATAGCATAAGGTGGCTTTTTAGTTTCCATTGCCTTTACTCTTATTATTCACTAGTTAAAATGTCTGTGTGTTTGAAATGTCCCTTAACAACACCTGCTCTATTGTAGACTTTCTTCCTTATCACTTCATTGTGACGGAAGATAATTTTTGCCATTTACAAACAAAAGTATCTTGGTGGCCTCGAGGCCAAATGAAGCCATTATACTACTAAGAAACATCTACACACTAATGAACCCTATTCACCCTTATGCTCAAAATTCAAACTTGAATGGATTTGGCCATTTCCCAGAACCAAGGAGTGAAAACTACACAGCAGACCTGAAAAGTGTGTATAACAATCGTGTATTAAAAAGAGTGGAAGAAAAGCTAAATCTTTGCAGGTAGATTTATTGAATTATTGAATTATTAAAACAGTTCTCAGAACCCAGTTCCAGTTCTTTTGGCATCAACAATGGCCAATTTTCAAAATGCTGAGCATCCATCCACAAATCTTACTGAACTCCTGAAGCTTCAGGTTCTTAACACTTGAACTTCCGGCCATTTTAAGTGTCTTGCCATCAATTTCTCAGAGAACAGAATTTGTCATTAAAGATTTCGCTGACCTGGTCAGACAAGAACTCTTCTAATTCAGACCCAGAAGTCCTGTCATCCAGACCCATGCTCATCTAGTTGGACATATTCCTTCCCAGACTATCAGAAAGCTATTATTAAATATATGTTTCCTAGGATTTCTAGTAATTTACTTTGGAGGCCAAATGATTTTACTTATGACTAAGTTGATTGTAATTATGATAATGGCAGGAGTGATTTCTTTTAAAAATACATTTCACCTCGTCCTGTTTGTTTTCATTTTATAGCTGGAAACAGTGAGTAAAATAGCGATAAATGTTGCCTGTGTTGGTTTTCATGTGACTGTGGATTTTTCTCTTTGGAAGATAGTTTCTTTTTTAGGTCCTGTCAAGTTGTAATTTTCACGGTCCAGCAGAAAGAGTCCTGCTGCTAAATTCTTTTGCAAAGTAGCTGTTGACTTTCTTATAACCAGCATTTATGTCATTAGTGACAAACGATGTGGCTGCATCGGACAATGGCTATTACAAGTAAAGTGGAACAGCAACAACAGTCCTTGGCTCCGGTTTCCTTATAGAAAAATGTGACTGGAATCAAAAGCAATGCTCTTGTCCCAGCACCTTTGAAAGGGCTGGCTGGTGGTGTTAAGATAGACAGGTAAAAACTGAGAATTTGTACGAATCCCTTGCAGTAATTGAGATTCTGGCCCCGATTCAGAGACTGAGATGAAAATAGCGTTTTGTTTATGCAAGTCCCATGCATGAGAAAAAGGCCATGGCTGTATGACGCAAGGATGTACCTGCCTCTTATGGACAAAATTCTCAAGATTGACGAATCTTTAATTTTAGTAATCCTTTGTATGTAAACCAGTGCTCATGGCACCCTGCAATAACAACTGCAAGATGGCACTCACAAGCAACGCTATAACAACAAACAAACAAACAATCTAGTACACGCAATCCCATACTCAGAGGCAGTGTGTGTGTGTCTATGTAAGAGAGAGAGCGAGAGAGGAAAGAAACAAAAATTGCTAAACAAAACAGTTAGAAATAATATGCTTTAAGATCTTTAGTTGAAAATGGTATTATACTAGTAAAATCATTTTTATTTGCTATTTATTATAATTTCTGTTTCTAGATTTCTAAGGGTTACTATAAATGATAGGGTTGTTGTAAACATTAAGTGTAATGATTTCTAATGCATAAATAATACCCTGGCCTTTCTACATCACTTTGCTTTTCTATGTTTTTTTGAGACTTTTATAACTAAATGTTTCTATAAATGCATCGTCTTCTTAACAGACTCCTGTTGAAACAATGTCTCCCCTTAGGCAGATTTAGAACTGTATCCAAAATTCAATGTGTACCTCATACTTCATGAGAATGGGAGAGAAATGGAAAACTGAGCCCTTAAGGAAGCTGTTGCTATTTGCAATATAGGAAAATGATTTTGTGAAAAATTTTCAAATGTGAAATTTGTTTGCATTTCCTTAGGTTCAAAATGAACCCATTTTCACCTTTTATTAAATTTTCTGCAAAACTTTTAATTCATTTTTTAATTAACATCATCACAAATATTTTATTTACTGAAAACTGGGTGATTGGGATTTTTTTTAAAGTTATGATTTAAAATGATTTGATTAAAATAACTGTTGACAGTTTTTCATAAAAAAGGCAATTTTTTTGGCTTAATGCACTTTGTGAAAAAAATTTCAACCAGCTCTAATCAGCATTTGCTTGGAAAGACAAAATCCTACTGATATCAAGCTAACACTAAGGCTGCGTCTAGACTGGCAAGTTTTTGCGCAAAAGCGCCTGCTTTTGCGCAAAAACTTGCCAGCTGTCTACACTGGCTGCTTGAATTTGCGCAAGAACACTGATGATCTAATATATGATCGTCAGTGTTCTTGCGCAAATACAATGACTCTCCCGCTCGGGAAAAAGCCCTCTTGCGCAAATGCTTTTGCACAAGAGGGACAGCATAGACAACTGAGAACCGTTTTGTGCAAAAAAGCCCCGATGGTGAAAATGGCGATCAGGGCTTTTTTGCGCAAAACCGCGTCTAGATTGGCCACGGATGCTTTTGCGCAAAAGCACTTTTGCACAAAAGCATCCGTGCCAATCTAGACACTCTTTTCCGCAAATGCTTTTAACGGAAAAACTTTTCCGTTAAAAGCATTTGAGGAAAATCATGCCAGTCTAGACGCAGCCTAATAGTATATAGAACTTGGTTGAAAGGAAGAAATATTTGTCATGGTAACAATGGAAAAGAATTCCCTAAAACTGAAGAAGAAACTTTTTCATTAATATAAGGAATCCCTATTATAATATCCCTCTCATTCACTCAGGCTATGTCTACACAGCAGTATTATTTCGGAATAACTGGCGTTATTCCGAAATAACATAGTCCATGTCTACACTACAAGCAATTATTTTGACATAATAATGTCAAAATAATGTTGAGCTGGATGATTTACTCCGACTCCTGTAATCCTCATTTTACGAGGCATAAGGGAAGTCGGAGGAAGAGTGATTTTCCTGGACTTCCCGTTGTGTAGACAAAATAAGCTATTTCGACTTAAATAAGCCAAAAGCCAAAATAAGCTATTTTGACTTAAACTACACAATTGATGTAGCTCAAGTTGCATGGCTTATTTTGACTTTAGCCATGCTGTTTAGAGGTACCCTCAGAAAGTTTGGCTTAGCACTTGCACCAGGTTCTTCCTGTTTAATGAGTGAGTGTTTTCAAAGGGATTTGGAAAATGTGCCCTGCATGATTGTTTCATGGATAGAATGTTAGGGTGCGTCTACACAGCACCCTTGTGTCGGAATAAGCTATGCAATATGCACTGCGCAAATTGCATAGCTTATTCCGAGTCTAAGACAAAATAAGTCACTATTCTGGCAAATCCCTTAACCCTTGTGGAACAAGGGTTACAGGGACACTGGAATAGCACGCCCACTATTTTGGTAAATAGCAGGCACTTTTAAAGACATGGCACTGCTATTTCAGGATACTTCTGGTATCCCAAAATAGCAACGCAGTCTAGACATACCCTCAGATTGGTAGCCAGGATTTTCTGTCTTCTAATCCTAGCTCCTCCAGCCCTGGTCTACGCTATTAACACCTCTTATTTCGAAATAACAAGCAGAGTGTTCACACAGCCAAGGCCTTTCTTTTTAAAAAAGGGGCTGGTTATTTCAAAATAATAACTCCTGCTTTGCATGAGGAATAACGCTTATTTCAAAATAGTTATTTCAAAATAGCAGTAGTGTGGATGCTCCACTGCTGCTATTTCAAAATAACTGCTCCCCACAATGATTCAAAGTAATTACTCCCAAGTGATTCCTGGGGGTGTAAGTCAAGGTAGCACATCCACATTAAGGGAGCCTGCCTCAGACTAATTTTGAGGCTTCCCCATAGTGTGGACATACTATTTAGAAATTATTATTTCAGGAGTTATTATTTCAAAATAAGTTATTTCAAAATAATTTCTGAGTGTAGACATGCCCCCACTGATTTATTCTGTCATCTCAGCAAGTCATGTAACTTTGCAGTGTCTCATTTTTACTCTATCTGTAAAATGGAACTAATAATCTGACCTCATAATAGTACTGTGAGGTTTGAATTCAAGATTTCAAAGGGTGTGTCTAAACTACACCCCTCTGCCGACAGAGGGATGTAGATTAGGCACATCGCTATTGCAAATGAAGTGGGGATTTAAATATCCCGCGCTTCATTTGAATAGAAATGTCTGCTGCTTTTTGCCGACGTGGCACTTTGCCGGCAAAAAGCGGCAGTCTAGATGGGGATCAGTCGACAAGGAAAGCCTTTTCTGACCGATCCCTTATGCCTCGTGCAATGAGGTTTACAGGATCGGTCAGAAAAGGCTTTCCTTGTCTACTGATCCCCGTCTAGACTGCCGCTTTTTGTCGGCAAAGTGCTGCAGCAGCAAAAAGAGGCGGCCATTTCTATTCAAATGAAGCGCGGGATATTTAAATCCCCGCTTCATTTGCAATAGCGATGTGCCTAATCTACATCCCTCTGTTGGCAGAGGGGTGTAGTTTAGACACACTCATAGTGATTTGGAAAAGAAAAGCATCATGCTAAATATAGTTATAATGACTGTTCTAAATGGATGAAAGATCATAGAATGCTAGAACTGGAAGGGATCTTGAGAGGTCATCAAGTCCAGATGTTACATCACTGATCAGCACTGTTCTTGTGCATGTCACCTGGGTTCATGGGACACTTAGTAATGCAACTTCCATCACTGAGTTTTATCTGCTGTAAATACTCTAAAATGATGACTGCCTTTAACAATGACTGAACCAATAATTTCAGGTGATAGTTTTTCAACTTGCATTCATTGGCCCCTGGTTGGGAGTCTCAGCAGACAGGCCAAAAATGGATGCTAGGCCAGTGACCTGTACTTCTCCCTCAAAAACTGGCTTCTTCATGTCAGAATTGATAGATTAACTAGAGACTAGACAATGCGGGGGAAGCTGCTGATGCCTGTGTCTTTACTTGCTTTCTTTCAGCATCTCTACAGTCTTCCTGCTTTCTTTGGTCAAGAATAATGCATATTGAATAACTATGAATATTGCTTCTTATGCCATTATTTAGCAGGAAAACTGATGTAAGCTTGAGTTAAACAATGTAATGTGTCCACACTGAAAGTCGTACCAGTTTAACACCACATCTTTAGTTAAATCAGTGCAACTTTTATACATACCTGAGGCTTTAAAATTTGCTCTCTCCTACAGTATTCTTACCTGTGTACTCATAAGCTACAATATTTATGATGGGTAGGATCACAGAGGTCCTCTTGGGGCTGTCACCCAGTGTGCTGATCATACCATTGGAGTGCCCCACCCTCAGTATTCCTTGTAAGCTGGGCACTTATGGGGCCACTCAGAAGAGATTAAAATGCTGCCCAGCTGATTAGCAGAGTGCCCACAACTAGGTTTTTGTTTCTACAATGCCTGGGTGCACTTAAAAGAATTATTGTGCACATGGATGGAAAAAAAATCACACTTGGATGGAAAAGTTTAGAGGGAACACTGCTCACCACCCTGTCCTGCTGGGCCAGAAGCTCTGGTCTCCCCCTGCCAAGGCATAGAGTTGAGGCAACAGCCTCCCTCCAGCAGAGCAACACAGATGCTGAACCATCTCTGGGAAAGTTCAGTTATAGGGTCTTGACAGCACGCAGGAACACAAACTTTACAAGGGACCATAACCCCGAATGAATCCATCTTACTCTGTATAAAAGTCTTACATGGAGAAAGCTCATAAGGCTCACATTCTTTACCAATGAAAGAGAGGGATGTACAGCTGTGGCTCCCCCTATAACAATTATTTGCACTGGGCTTAATAATAAACAAAAGTGTTTTATTAAATGTAAAAAGTAGGATTTAAATGATTGCAAGTGAAAACAGACAGATCAAAGAGAGTTACTAAGCCAAAATAAACAAAACATATCAATTAAGCCTAATACCTTAAGGGTTTGTCTACACTACAGAGAACACAGTCGATCTTCTGGGTTCGAATTAACACATTGAGTGAAGACATGCTAATTCAAACCGAGAGGGCGCTCCAGGCAATGCTGTTAGTCCTGCTCCTCGTAAGGAGTAAGGGAAGTTGATGGGACCGTGTGCTCCTGTCGACCTCGTGCTTTGTGGATGGAGCCAAAACACGATTAAAGATACTTCGACTCCAGCTACCTAATTAACGTAGCTGGAGTTGTGTATCTTAAGTTGACTTTCCCCTTTAGTGTAGACCAGGCCTAAGAAACTTGTTACATGCAAATTCTTATCCTAACAGTAATTCTAATAATCTTTTTCAAAAACTAGGTAGCCTCCTAGCTTGGGCCCAATCCTGCCCCCTGTTTATTCTTCTACTTGCCAGCAGGCATCTTGGGTGGTAAGTGGGGGGTCTCCTGGTGTCTGACCACTCACCTATTGTTTGGTTTCCCACTTTTATATCCTCTTCGCCCAAGGTAGGAAATCTTTGTGTTCTGTTCAGACTTTACTCACCTTGAGTGGAAAACTACAAGATCTGAAATGGATTGCAGCATCAGGCCTCATGTCTTTGTAGGACCAACCAGGAAAAACAAAGCCATTCACAAATTGTTGGTTGAGCATCGAGCCATTATGTTTCCAGAGTATCACTAATGGCCCACATTAGCACATTTAGAATTAGAAACAGTTTCATACTTCATATTTCTAACTTCACATACAAGAATGATACACGCACAGAAATAGAATAGACACATTCCGCAGATTATAGCTTTAAAAATGTGTCGCATGATGCATTTTGCCGGAGGCGTCTTTGAGTTATACATATTCATATTCATAAGCCAATTTATATAAAACATGGTGGGGCTATGACAATGCTCACATACACAGGAAGGATGCAAATGATACAAATTTGAAAGGGGTGTGAATACAGTGAAAGAAAAGACAGGAGAGCATTTTTAAAAGTGCCTCAGGAATTTAAGAGCACAAATCTTGTCAAAAGTCAATGGGTATGATAATCAATTCAATGAACTCCTAACTTACTGCGTTTCAGAAGGGTAGCCGTGTTAACCAAATTTGTTAGTTTGGTGCCACAGGACTCCTCATTGTTCTAGCTCACAGAGGGCATGTCTGCACTGCACCCTTATTTTGGAATAAGCTATTCTGAAATTTATATTTCAAAATAGCTTATTTCAAAATAGAGCATCTACACAGCAAATGCCCATCGAAATAGCGCTGAGCTATTTTGAAATAGCGCATCCACACTAATTGGATGCTGAATTGCATTTAAGGTCACCTGGAAGCACTTCAAGTGGGACATCAGGACAGCAGTCACTTCCCGTAGCTGCTGGCTGAGGCTATCTGAGGCTCATGCTTAAAAGGACCCCCCTGTACAGTCATGTCTCAGGCTCTTCTCCTTTGCCTAACCTCCTTGAGGAACAGCAAAGCCTTTTCTCTGTGTGCTCTGATTGCCCTTGCAGACACGACGGCACTCCTGCCATGGAGCCGGATCTCCCGCCAAGCAGTTGATGGCTCTTACATCTTCTGCTGCACCTCCTGTTGCAGTTTTTGCAGGCTGCCCTTGTGGCTCTGCAGGAACAGGATCCCCACCTCAGTGCAGGGTACCTCCTCTCCTCTCTTCAGGCACTGCTTATGCAGCTGGACCCCATGCGCCCTCCCCTGCACACTGTGCACTGCTGCTTCTGGCGACTGCACAATAGTTCCAAATGGTAGGACTGGATCATCCTGGAGTGGTGGGACCAGCAGTGGCTCCAGAATTTCCACATGAAGAAGGACACCTTCATGGAGCTATGTGAGTGGTTCACCCCTGCCCCGAGGTGACAAGACACCTACATGCGACCTGCCATTCCCCTCCAGAAGCGGGTTGCCATTGCTATCTGGAAGCTCATCACGCCGGACAGCTACCACTCTGTGGAACCAGTTTGGCATGGAGAGATTGACCAATGGGATCGTACTCATGCAGGTATGGCACTCTCGTGTTATTGTCCCAGGGGGGTGGTAAACCTCCCTGCGAGGTTTTTCAGTCCTGCCCTCGCAAAGCCCTGCTGCGGGATTGGGGCAAGGTGGGGTTCCTTCTGGTGGGGGGGAGACAGGAGTTGGGCTCAGGGACCTCCCAAGGGCTCTGGCAACCCTGTGAATCTCTGTTTGTCTCCTTCTACAGGTGGTGAGGGCTATCAACACCATCCTGCTGCTCTGGGTCATCAACCTGGGTGACATGGACCCCCATCATCACCTGCTTTGCCACCATGGGCTTCCCCAACTGCGGGAGCAGGGGCTATTGTTGGCACCCATATCCCCATCTGCACCTCTGATCACCGGACATGTGAATACATCAAACACAAGGGGTACTTTTCAATGGTCCCACAGGCCCTCATGGACCATCACAGCCAGTTCACGGACATCAACATCAGGTGGTCGGTGAAGGTGCACAATGCCCACTTCTTCTGCAACTCCAGTCTGTTCCAGAAGCTGCATGCCGGCACTTTTTTCCCCGATCACACTGTCAGGGTCAGGGACGTGGACATTGTAGGGGACACAGCCTACCCTCTGCTCCTCTGGCTAATGAAGCCCTACACTGAACACCTTGACCAATGCAAGGAACATTTCAATGGCAGGCTTAGCAGGGCCTGCTTTATGATGGAGGGTGCCTTTGGTCATCTGAGAGGGGGGTTCTGTTGCCTCCTCACCCGGCTGAACCTGGGTGACCATAATGTCCCCCAAGTTGTGGCTGCATGCTGTGTCCTCCACAACCTCTGTGAACATAAGGGGGCCTTTGAGCAGCCACACACAGATGCCATCCAACAGGCCCATCAGGGGGCTGTGCGCATCTGGGAGGCCCTGAGGGAGAGTTTCACCAGGGCCAGCTGTGAGACTCTCCCTTGGGCTTCCCCACAAGGGGCCTCTGCATTGGCCCAGTGTGCCTTCCCTCCCCCACCCCTCCCTTCTCTAGGCCTCTCTTCCCCTGCTCCCTGCCCCTCGTCCCTCGTCCCTTGCAGACACAATAAACCACACTTGTTTTGAAAGAATAAACTGGCTTTGTTTAATTTGGGTGAATGTAACTGGGGAGGGATGGGGAAAAGAACCTAGGAGGGGAGAGGAAGTTGGAAGGAGAAGGAGGAGGGGGGAGGAGAGGCTCAGGGATGGGGCTGGCGCCTGCCTCAGGTGCTCCCACCACCTCTTGGGTGGGGCCCTTGGCGGTCACGGGGGGCAGGGCTCGGGGGAGAAGGCAGGGGGCAGGAGCAGGAGTGGGATCAGGAGAAGAGTGGCAGCAGGAGTGGCCACCAGATAGTGGAGGGCAGCGATGAAAACTGTGCACACGGTCTTGCCCTGCAGCAGCAGCTCCTGCCAGGTGTTTCGGTGTAGCCCCAAGTCTGCCTCCAGTCTGCGGTCCTGCTGGTTCAGGGAGTTCTGCAAAGCACAAAGACAAGCGATGTGCTCCCGCTGCAGGTCTTCCTGGGCTTGCCTTCGCCTGCAGGTCACCCGGGATCAGGAGGTTGGCACGGGAGATGTGTCTCACGTCCCACTCACAGCTGGTCCAATTGTGGAGAGCAAAGAGAAGGGCAGTCATCCCAGGAGACGCTGTGCATGAAGCCTAGCCCTCATCTCTGAGCTGACACTGAAAGTTCTTGGTTCAGCTGAAGGGGATGTGCTTCCAGCAAGGCCACCAGAAGCATGGACAGTGATCCCTTTCATGCAGGGACACAGATGTCCCGGGGGGAGTCTCACTACACCTACACCACTGGGACATGCAAGCATGGGAGTGTGCCAGCCAGGCTAGAAACCTGCAGGTGGGGGGTGGGACTGGGTGACAGGGCGGCTCGGCTTCCCTCTGTGCCCTGCACACACTGGGTCCAGCAGTGGTAGTGTCCCACACAGAGAGGACTTGTATCCCTGGCTGATGGAGAAGAGGGGGCAGAGTGCTGAGTGGAGGTGTGTGTGAGCAGCAGATGCTGCTTGCCAAGGAGGGTGCTCCTGAGGGTCCCCTCTACTTCCTTCTCCTCCCAACATGCTCCCCTGGCAGGGGCTCGGTGTCCTCCGCCTTGCCGTGCTGTTCTCAGGAGTGGACGCCATGTGCGGCACTGCTCTGTGTGTGTGTGTGTGTGTGTGTGTGTGTATCTCTGTGTCCCCAGGCTCCTTATAGTGGTGGCTTGTGATGTGAGAGTGTACGCCGGAGTCGGGAGTAAGGCAGGACAAGGGTCCTCTGTTGCAGCCTCCTGAGGCTGCTGTGCGATCCCCAGGTGGAGGAGGCCAAGTGAGGAGTGTGCAGCAGCCCCTCACTGCCCACCGCCTCCACCCGTGTGTGTCTAGGAAAAGAAATGGCAGTCACCTCATGGGCCTTCCCTGGCTTCAGACAAAGCCTGGGAGACATCCTGGGAGAGGAGTACCAGCTCTAGGGTGAGCATGACCTCCTGGCTCGTGGACATCGAGATGGTGCTGGCCTCATCTGGCTCCTCCTCCTCCTCCTCCGTCTCCTCTGCTTTGATTCTGCCCCCAGGAGGGTGACAACAAGCGTCTCCAGCCCAGAGTCCACAACAGGGGTGGGGGGGGGGACTGACACCCCCTGCCCTCAGGATGAGGTGGTGCTGGCCATAATAAGGGAAGGTTTGTTGTGCCACCCTGGAGGGGGAGCTACGTTCTCTGGCCTTGGCATAGGCCTGCCTGAGCTCCTTGATCTTCATGTGTTCCTGCTCCTGGGTGCGCATGTGGCCCTTGTGGCCCAGCCTGTCAGCCATCTGGCCATAGATGTCCATTTTCCTGCCTCTGTTGCGGAGATCCCAGAGGTTTGCCTCCTCTCATCAGACCTCAGTGAGGTCCAGGATCTCCACACCAGACCAGGAAGGTGCACACCTCTGTCATCCCTGGGCAGGGTCCTGGGAGCTGGTTTCCTGCTGGGCTGCAGCCGTGGAGGGCTTGGGCAAAGCATGGAGATCGCTCCTGGCAACCGGGACAGCTGTGATGGCTGCTGCAATGTGGCACAGGGCTGTCGGGGCCTGCATTGTGCCACAAGCCCTTCCACTATGGCTGTGGCTTTAAGGGCTGCAGGGGAAGGGGAACTATAGAGTTCTGATGAGTGTGGACTGAGTGGCCAGCAGGGTACCTGTGGGAAGCCCTGGAGGCCACTTATTTCAAAATAACTCCAGTTGCTCTGTCTATACACGTCCTATTTCGAAATAGCCATTTCAAACTAGGCGTTATTCCTTGTAAAATGAGGGTTACAGAATTTGAAATAGGAAGCCTGCTATTTTGAAATTATTTTGAAATAACGGGCTTGTTGCATCGTTTCTCGCTTAGTTATTTTGAAATAACGCTTCTGTAGTGACATGCCCGAAGGGTATGTCTACACAATGCGCTTATTTCAAAATTAGCTGTTTCAGAATAATAACTCCTGAAATAGCTATTTTGAAATAGCACGCCTACACTACAGATGTCCATTGAAATAGCATGGATCTATGTTGAAATAGAGCGTCCACACTGATTGGAGCCTGAATCACATTAAACCTCTCACCCCAGAAGAACTCTGGGCAGGGAATCAGGACAGCAGTCACTTCCTGTAGCTGCTACCTGAGGCAATCTGAGGCTCATGCTTAAAGGGGCTCCCCTCCATAGCTGTGTCTCAGTCTCCTCTCCATTGCCTACCTCCTCGAGGAACAGTAAACTCTTCCCACTGTTTTGCTCTGGTTGCCCTGTGTGCTCTGGTTGCCCTTGTGGATGCCACAGCACTTTTGCCATGGAGCTGGACCTGTTGCAAAGTACTTGCCTGCTCTTAGACCTCATGCTGCACCTCCTGGTGCAGTTATTGCTGGCCACCCATGTGGCACTGCAGGACCAGGACCAGTAGCTCACTCTGGGGCACCTCCTCACCCCACTCCATGTGCTTTTCATGCAGCACAGCCCCTCCCAAGCTCCTCTGCACACCGTGCTCTAGTGCCGGGACACTGGTTCCAATTGGTGGGACTGGATCATCATGGAGCAGTGGTATGACCAGCAGTGGCTCCAGAACTTCCACATGCGGAAGGACACATTCCTGCAGCTGTGAGAGGCTCACCCTTTCCCTTCAGCGATGGGATACCCACATGTGACCCACCATCCCCCTCCAGAGGTAGGTCACCATTGCTATTTAGAAGCTCACCATCCTGGACAGCTACTGCTCCGTCGGGACCCAGTTCAGTGTGGGGAGATCGACCACTGGGCCTTTGCTCATGCAGGTCTGAATCTCTTGCTATTGTCCCAGGAAAATGGTGAACCACTGGAATGGGTTCCTTAGCGAGGGAGGGGGGGATGGAATCTCTGTCCCTAGATGTTTTTCAGTCCTAGCTTAACAAAGCCCTGCCAGGGATGGGGAGTTGGTCCTGGTGGGGGAAGGGAGTTGGGCTCAGAGACCTCTCTAGGGCTCTGGCAACCCTGTGAGTCTCTGTTTGTGTCTTCTCATAAGTGGTGAGGGCCATCAACACCATGCTGCTGTGCAGGGTCATCATCCTGGGCAATGTGGACCCAATTATTGCTGGTTTTGCCCAACTGCAGGGAGTCCACTGATGACACCCACATCCCCATCTGGGCCCCCAGACACCGGGCCTCCAAATACTTCAATCAGAAAGGGTACCTTTCAATGGTTCTGCAGGCCCTCATGGACCATCAGAGCCGCTTCACCCACATTAACATGGGGTGATGGGGGAAGGTGCAAACACCCACATCTTTAGGAACTCCAGTTTGTTCCAGAAGATGCACATTTGCACTTTTTTTCCTGACTGCACCATCAGAGTCGGGGATGTGGACATGCCTATGTGCATCATGGGTGACGTGGACTACCCCTTGCTCCCTTGGCTAATTAAGCCCTGCACAAGACACCTGGATCCCACTAAGAAACAGTTCAATGCCAGGCTCAGCAGGACCCACATTGTGGTGGAAGGTGCCTTCGGCCATTTCAAGAAAAGGTTCTGGTGTCTCATCATCCACCTGGATCTCGGAGAATGGACCATCCCCCCCGTAGTGGTGGTCTGCTGTGTCCTGTGCAAGAACAAGGGGGAGACATTCTTGCCAGGCTGTGGGGCAGAGGCTGAGTGGCTCGCCAGGGCCTTTGAGCAGCCATACACTGTTGCCATCCAGCAAGCCCATGAGGGGGCTATGTGCATCCAGGAGGCCCTGAGGGAGAATTTCAGACAAGGCCAGCTATGACACTCTCTCCTGGGCCTCCCCACAAGGGGCCTCTGCATTGCCCCTCTCTGCCTTTCCTCCCACACCCCTGCCCTCCCTTCCCACCTTTTCCTCCTCCCCTCCCCTGCAGACCAAATACACCAGACTTTTTGTTTTGGAACAATCAACTTTCTTTTTTAATTTGGGGTAAATATAACTGGAGAGGGACTGGGGAAATAACCTGGGGAGAGAAGTGCGGATGAAGGTGAAGGAGGAGGGAAGGAGGGTCACTCATGGCTTTGGGATGGGCCTGGCATTGACACCTGCCTCTGGTGGTCCCACTATCTCATGTGCAGGGCGGGCCCCCACAGGGTCATGGGTGGGAGGAGTCTATGGGGAGAAGCTGGAGGAGCAGGATCGGGATAGGGGCAGGAGCAGGTGTGCAGGGGACATGGGAAGGAGTGGGTGTGGGGAGGGGTGCGGCTGCTGGTCCGCTCAATCATGGTGAGCAGGTGGCCAGTGGCAGCGGTGTATGCTGTGCACATGCTCTAGATCTGCTGGGATAGCTCCTGCCAGATGGTGTGGCACAGCTCCAAGTCTGCATCCCTCCTCTGCTCCACCGCTGCAGGGCACGCAGGCAGGTGAGGGGTTTCCACTCCAGGTCCTCGTGGGGTCGTCTGTAGCGACGGCTCTCACGTGGTCAGGATGATGGCACGGGAGGCGGTGAATGCACCTCACTCACAGCTGGTCCAACTGTGAAGAAGAGCGTGAAGGGCAGTAATCCCAGGAGACACTGTGCATAAAGCCTAGCCCTCATCTCTGAGCCAACACCGAAAGGTCTTGGTTCATACGATGGTGATGTGTTTGGAGCAAGGCCATTTGTGGCCTAGACAGCTGGCAGTATCCTGTAGGGGCATGGATGTCCCAGGGAAGACTCATTACCCCCACGCCTCAGGGACAAGCAGGCATGAGAAGGTGCCAGACAGGCCAGGAGCCTGTGGGTGGGAGCTCATCTTCCCTTTGTGCAGTGTACACACTGGATCTGACAGTGGTGGTGTCCCAAAGGAAGAGGACTTCTATCTCTGACTTCTGGAAAAGAGTTGGGGAGAGTGTTGGTGGAAGTGTGTATTAATAGCTGATACCACTTGCTAGGGAGGGTGCTACTGGGGTTCCCTCCTCTTCTTCCCCCCTGGCAGATTCCCATCCACCTCATCGTGCTGTCACCAGGAGTGCATGCTGTTCTGAGAGTGAGGGCATGACCGTGTGCCGTGTGTGGCACTGCTGTGTGTGTCCATGACTCCATCCTCCTTAGTGATGGCTTGTGGTGGGATGGCGGCCCACCATGGAGTTGGGAGTAAGGCAGGCCTTTCTAGAAACCCTGTGAGCAGGAGTGAAAGGTTTCTTTGTGGCAGCTTAATGCGGTTGTCTGCTCCGGACTGATGCTCCATGTTGCACTCATGTGCACAGGCTGCTGTGTGATTTCCAGGCTGAAAAGGCTGAGCGAGGAGCATGCAGCCCCTTACTGCCCACTGCCTCCCCCTGCCTTTGTCTAGAACAAGTAATGGAACTCATCTGATGGGCCTTCCCCAGCTTTGTCCAAACCCTGGGAAACATCCTGGGAGGGTGGTATCAGCTCCAGGGACAGGAAGACCTCCTAGCTGGCTGGCATTGTGTCCTGATTGGCCTCGTCTTCCTCCTCCACCTCTTCCTCCACGTCCTCCTCGTCCACAGCCCCACCCTTTTGGAGGCTCACGACGGGCATCTCCAGGCCAGAGTCCACGTTGAGGTGGGGGAAGGGACAATTGCAGAATTTTGGGAGGGCAGGGGCAGCAGCAGCCATGTGCTCCAGGATGTGGCTTGCTTTTCATCCTGTTCCCTGGATGCTAAGGGAGTGAGGGGAAAGTACTTACGTTCCATTCATGCCTCTCACTCCTAGCTGGTGCTTCTGGGTGCACATGTGGCCCTTCTGGTCCAGGCTTGCTGCCATCTGGCCATACACATTGGCATTCCTGCACCTGGTGCAGAGATTCTGGAGGCTTGCTTCCTTTACCCAGACTTCAATGGGATCCAGGATCTTTGCATCAGATCAGGAAGGGACCCTCTTCTTCTGCCACTGGGTAGGGACTTGGGAGCTGGCTGCTGGCTCACTAGCAGCCAGGGGGAACTCCGTGGGAGTGCTGGGGTCGCTCATGGCAGCACAACTGGGTCCTGCAGTGTGGCACAGGGCTGGCAGGTCCTGCTTTGTGCCATGAACTGTTTGCCCTGTCAATAAGGGCACCTCTGCTTTTGAAGTGTAGAAACAGCCCCATGGCTGTGGCTAGACTTCAAAGGTGAAAGCACTGTGGGGAGCACGGGGCCTGCAGAATAGTCCCCCACTCACCCTGTGCTCCCTGTGGCATTTCAAAGCAGCAGCGCCACGTGGAGCCCGGGGTCAGCTGGGACTCTCCCACTGACCCTGGGCTCCGTGCGGCGCTACCGCTTTGAAACACTGTGGGGAGCCCAGCTTCAGGCTCCACACGACGTTTCAAAGCAGCAGTGCTGCACAGAGCCCGGGGTTAGCGGGGGAGTCCTCAGCTGATACTGGGTTTCACCCAGCACTGCTGCTTTGAAGCACCCCCGTCTTCATCCCTCCTGCTGCTTCTTTCTGTTGGAGACAGCAAGGGGGTGGGGAACGACTAGTTGACTACTGTGCTGACTATCCCATAAGCAAGTGCTTATGGGATAGTCAACTTCTCCACTTGTCATTCACATCCCTACTATAGACTTCTGATGGGTGTGGACAGAATGGTCACCAGGGCAGTTGTGAGAAGCCCTGGAAGCCAATTATTTCAAAATAAGCACAGCTGCGCCATCCACAAACACCCTATTTTGAAATAGGCCTTATTCCTTCTGAAATGAGGGTTTATAATTCCAGGATAAGAAGCCTGTTATTTTGAAATACAGGGCTTGCTGTGTGGATGCTCACAATGTTATTTCATAATAACATGAGTTATTTTGAAAGAACGCTGTAGTGTAGATGTGCCCTAAGGTACTACATTCCTTGCAAGGATTTCCTTAAATCACTGAAGGATAACTTTTGGAATTTATGATTTTCTCATCTCTAACACACACACACACACACACACTGCTCTCTCTCTCTCTCTCTCACATACACACACACACATAAAGAAAAGGCTAGTCGATAACATGCGAAGCAGAAAATGACCTATTGTTCCTGAGCTTGTCAATTGAAATATAACTGACAGACCCGAAGGGCTTGATTTTCTTCTCTTTTATACTAGTATATATAAGTAGCAACACTACTGAAATTAGTGGAGTCACAGTCACATAAAAATGGTATATGTGTAAGGAGAATTGGGACTGAAGTTCCTGCTGTGTAATTAGATTGCCAAATATTTTGCAATTTTTATGCACTAAAATTATGAAAAGAAGATAGAAGGAAGACTTTGCTGTTTATGCCACAGATGGCAATCAATGAAGCGTTCAATTCCTTTTTTCAGAATGACTGCTGATTCCATTTCGTTTGTATTTGTTTGTGCATGTTCCAAATTAAAACCAGGAAATAGCTACCAGTGAAAAGGTCTCTGAGGTTTACAATATAATGGAATCACTCATGGAAGGTGTGGGGTGGGAGGTATAGATCTAAGGATGCTAACTGCGTGCAGTTACTTTGTGTTCCAAGAGAGTGCCCTAACCCTTTTTGAGTGACAAGTTCTGTTCTTTTAGCCCATTAGCAGTCACTGGAGCTATCCAGTTCAATCCTGTTCATTATGTAAAATTCTAGGCAGATGAGACATATATCACGACAACAACATTGATATTAAGACAACATTACATAGTAAAGCCTTGGCTTCCTTCATCTTTGTGACAGCCAAGTTTGTGAGCTTTTAACATGACATAGGAATTCCTCTTCTAAGACTGAATGTACAATTTAATGCAGGGGATTCTGTTGCTGTGCCTATCCACCATTCAAACATTTTTTGGCTGTCATTCCCTTCCCCTTTTCCCACTACACTGATCAATGCAAGGAACTTTTTCACCTTATTCTAACAATTCCTCTGGATCTGCCTGCAATTGGATTTACAGTTATTCCAATAACTTAAATGCTCACAAATTAAAATAGGCCATAATCATTATCAATGGTAACATTGAATTTATACCATCAAAATGCACCTATATTTCTCTCAGAAAAAATAATTCAATAAGACGAAATTAGCCACTTATTATATAATATAATGGATTCCTGGAATCTTGACATTGGCTGTTAGCTGCATGTGAATTATAGCTTGCAATCTTAAATGTAGTACATAATTTTTGGCATGGCTTGTGAAGCAAGTAAATATATACAGTGCCTGCCACAAAGATATGTCCAGGAAAAATAAACAAACAAATAGACCTTGTAATACACAGACAGTTCTGCCTCATTGCCGGCAAATTGGGGGATATTTATAGTGCTCAGATGGACTCAGACATAATGTCTTCTGTAATCATTTTGTGAGCTACAAGCCTGAAAAGAATATTAGTTCTAAGTCTCAGGATGTCAGGGGAAGACCCATTTATTGTTTATTACAGCAGGTTCAGGGAGCGATGTCATTTTCTACATTTTATTGCAGCTCGTTCCAATCTATCACAGCATGTTTTAGTGCAGCTCGAGGCTATGAAGGACACAAAGAACTTCAGTTTTGCTTTCCTTTGTCACTCTAGTTTGTACCCCCAGGAGGAATCTTGGCTAATATTATCACAGCATCACTCTTCAGTGCAAAAGGATGTTAGGAGGACTGGCATAAAGGCTGTTTCACTGTTCTCAAGTGCATGGGACAACATACACCCGCAGTGCTGTCCACCCACCTTCCATCACAAGTGCTGAGTTATCTGCCCTGTTTTGGTCTGTCAAACCATCTTTCTCTGCACAATAAGTGAGCAAGTTATGTCTGCACTACACTATTCTTCCGGAAAAAATTATGCAAATTGTGAACCACAATTTGCGTAGCTTTTTCTGCTTCTTTTTTCGGAAGAGGCTTTTCTGACATTTGGCCCATCTATACTGGTCCAAATGTCAGAAAAAAACCCCTTTTTTGGAACATCCCTTATTCCTCGTAAAACAAGTTTTACAGGGATACTGAAAAAGCGCATCTGCTCTTCTGAAAAAAATTTCGGAAGAGCAGACGCATTCCCTTGATGTGGTAGAGTTTTCCCGGAAAAACTCTGTAATGTAGACATAGCCTCAGTTTTAGAAGTTCCACAGTGGATGAACCTCTAGTCTTTGAACCCCATAGATAATTCAGGTTTCCTTCACTTGTGTGCTTCTAAAATAACAGTTCTTTGTGCTTCCTTAAAGCCTTCCATCCAAGGATCTCAAAGGGCATTGGTGTGGTGTTATTCACATTGGTGATTCTGCTGATATGAATGGGGCGATTTGTGTAAGTAACTGCTCACCAGAGTTTTTAAAGAGTTCTCAATCTAGCTCAAAGCCATTTCAGTTTGGAAGCATTCATCCATTGCCTGCCTTAGGAGGTATTATAAATTCTATTTTTTAGATGAAGAAACTCAGGCACAAGGGGCACGTCTAGACTACATGGCTCCGTCAATGGAGCCATGTAGATTTGTTTACTCGGCAAAGGGAAATGAAGCAGCGATTTAAATAATCGCCGCTTCATTTAAATTAAAGTGGCTGTTGCGCTGTGCCGATCAGCTGTTTGGCGGCACAGCGCTGTAGTCTGGACGCTCCGCGGTCGACATCAAAGGCATTTGTCAACCTCCCCGTTATGCCTCGTGGGAACCCTTTAAATGGCACAGCGCGGCAGCCATTTTAATTTAAATGAAGCGGCGATTATTTAAATCGCCGCTTCATTTCCCTTTGCCAAGTAAACAAATCTACATGGCTCCGTAGATGGAGCCATGTAGTCTAGATGTGCCCAAGGAGATTAAGGCTCACATTGTCAAAGGAGTGTAAGAGAACTGAGCACTTGAATCCAATTTAAATTCAGTGGGTGATGGACACTGAATTCCTTTGAAAATACAAGCTTAACATTTTGCCTGAAGCTGCACAGCAAGTCCATGGCAAAGACAGAGTAGATACAGAAAACCCTGCTTTCCAAGTGCCTGCTTGAACCACATGACCTCCATGCCCACAGAACCTCCCCAGCTGAGGCCAAGCAGGGGCAAGTTGGACTTCTAGCTTGAGGTCTCATTTATTCAGGCATTCTGTGAGCTGAAATCAGGCTGTTTTAATGCTGCCTAAAGCACACTTTTTTTAAGCTTGTTACACAGAGAATACATTTTTAATGCCGTAAGTGCTGTTCACTACCAGCGGACTCTCCATGTGTTGGATAACTGCAGTCAGAGCTCTGCAGTAAAAACATTTCCACTAGAGGATGATGGGCAGGGGTGCCATTTCAGATTATGATGGGAGGGGGAGATCTGTGCATGCCGTGATGGTGTGGGGGAAAGAGAGTGAGAGCATGAGGGGTGCAGGCTGAAGACAGAGGCTTCAGCAGTGTTACTGAGCATGCTCAGTTCAAGCCAAGCACCAAATGGTGGGGGAACCAACTCTATCCACCCTCCCCCACCACATCATCTCTATCCATGGGCTATTAAGGCACTAGAAAACTCTGCCTTTTTTGGCAAACAACTTAGCAGTTAGCTGACATGAGCCCTGTATCTAACTCGTACATAAAAGAATGAAAATTAAATAAATATTAGACCCACTCAGCTCTGACACTAGCATATTCTGATATCTTGTGGCAAATCACTTATGGGACACTGGTTAGCCTTAAAATTTTAATTTATATTCTTACTTTGTTACTAACTCTGTGGAAAGAGAGAGAGACACCATCAGGTTTCCTGGGCTCTATCTCAGCTCTGGAAGAGTAGTGGGGTCTAGTGGGTTATAGCAGAGGGCAGATACATTTCAGCTCTATATAAGAACATCAGAATGGCCATACTGGGTCAGACCAACGCTCCTTCTAGCCCTGTATCCTGTCTTCCAACAGTGGCCAATATTAGGTGCTTCAGATGGAATAAACAGAAGAGGCAATCATCGTGATCCATTCCCTATACATTTGTTTGTTTTAAATCTGCTGCCTATACATTTAATTGGGTCATCTTCTTGTGTTATGTTAGTGAAGGAATTAATAACATCTCCTTATTCTATTTTTCCACACCTTTCACAATTTTCTAGACCTCTAACATATCCCCCTACCCTTTAATCATTTCTTTTCCAAACTGAAAAGTCCCTGACCTGTTATTCTCTCCTCACATGGAAGCTGTTCCTTACCCCTAATAATGCCTGTTGCCTTTTCTGTACCATTTCCTAATCTAATATATCTTTTTTTAGATGGGGTGACCAGATCGGCATACAGTATTCAAGATGTGGGCATACAATGACTTTATATCGAGGCAATATGGTATTTTGTCTTATTATCTATTCTTTTCCTAATGATTCCCAATATTTGTTAGCTTTTTTGTTTTTAGACTGTCACTGCACATTGAGCAGATGTTTTCAGGGAACTATCCACAAGGATTCCAAGATCTCTTTCTTGCGTGGTAACAGCTATTTTAGATCCCTCATGCTTGTATCTATAGTTGGGATTATATTTTTCCATGTGTATTACTTTGCATTTATCAACACTGAATTCCATCTGCCCTTGTATTGCCCAATCATCCATTTTTGTCAGATCTCTTTATAACTCTTTGCAGTCAGCTATGGATTAGTTCCTATTCACCCCTATTTCA
Source organism: Pelochelys cantorii (assembly GCA_032595735.1). NCBI lineage: Eukaryota > Metazoa > Chordata > Testudines > Trionychidae > Pelochelys > Pelochelys cantorii. The sequence goes on from CM064340.1 coordinate 22,554,161, forward strand.
AGAACATTTATGAGAAGTTTAACAGAAGTGGTCCAAATGCAGATTCCTGCAGCACAACATTCATTCCTACTCTTTTTTCTCCCTATCTGTTAAGTGGAGTACCCAGCAATATTTTCATTATGATTTAACGATTTTTAAGTTACCTGGATAACCAGCCTTTTGTTATTCTTAATCACCTGCCCCCCTCTTTTTATAACAAACTCCTTGCCCCAAAGGCAAAGCTACAAGCAACTCAACCTGTGTTGCATTTAAGAACTGCCTCTGGAGTCAGGGCATGGCTTTAAGAAGACCTCAAGCATGAAATTCAGGGATTCAAACTTGGGGAGGGGGCTAATGCCCCCTAGCTTCCCATAAATGGCTCCCTTGAGAAAGAAAAATAATATTGTCATGTATCCCATGCTGGTTTGGCAGCCAAACGGTTAATGAAGCAACTGCCTGCGTGCTCAGCCAGAGCTGATTAGCAGTGGCACAGCAGCTGTCAGGATGAAAAGCTGCAAGTCTCAGGGTGGGATGAGTATCAGAAAGGATGCCTCCAGCTGGCTGGTGAGAAGCTGCTAGACAAACTAACACTTCCAAGAGGGAGAAGCAGGACCCGAGGCTGGGGAAGCCTACACAGAAGGAGCAGAAGGGAGTAGCTCAGGGAGCAGCAAAGTACTGAGAAGGACTGGCCCTGGCTGTTCAAAGCTGGAACTCAGTGGAGTGGACAGGCTGGGTTCCTCCCCTCCCCCCATTCCAGCCAAGAGTTAAACACAAGAGAACTAGAATAGTGATAGAGATGCAGCCATGTTAGTCTGGTGTAGCTGAAACAAAAGACAGAACTATGTAGCACTTTAAAGACTAACAAGATGGTTTATAGGTGATGAGCTTTCGTGGGCCAGACCCACTTCCTCAGATCAATATGTGGAAGAAAATCGGCACAACCGATGGTTGTTGGTAAGAATCAATGTTGAATGTTGATTCTTACCAACAACCACAGGACATATCATACTAATACCAACCCTGGAACTTTCCCTTGCAACAAACCCCAGTGCCAGCTTTGTCCACATATTTACTCTGCTGACACCATTGTTGGACCTAACCATGCCAGTTACAAGATCAAGAACACATATTCCTGTTCATCCAGAAATATAATTTATGCCATCATGTGCCTAAAGTGTCCGTCTGCTATGTACATTGGACAAACGTCTCAGACACTTCGCCAAAGAATCAATGCACACAAAGCAGACATAAGAGAGAGAAAGCTGTTGCTTGCCATTTCGGCCAGATTGATCATTCCCTCAATGACCTTAAAACATGCATATCAAAGAGACTTTAACTCCAGACTTCAATGTGAAGCTTCAGAATTGTCATTCATGCTTAAATTTGACACTTTTTGTATGGGTTTAAACAAAGACTCTAATTATCTCACCCATTACAAAGATAGCTTCCCCAATTATCACCCCAATGTCATTACCTCACAGAAACTTCCCCTATTATCACCCCTATGTCATTACCTCACAGAAACTAACCTTCCCCCCTCACCCCCACTCTGTTCTAAAATTTGATTTGTCAATTTCACATGCGTTCATTTTTTTGATTGTATCACTTTGGTATATATGGGTTGTGCCGATTTTCTTCCACATATTGATCTGAGGAAGTGGGTCTGGCCCACGAAAACTCATCACCTATAAACCATCTTGTTAGTCTTTAAAGTGCTACATAGTTCTGTCTTTTGTTTCAACAAGAGAACTAGGGCTGTTTAGCCTCGCTAGGGACATGGAACTTCTGACTCCCCACCAGCTTGAAAAGGATTGAAATTACTGAGGACCCAAGCCAAGATGGCGTTGGGCATAGCAAGGACTCATCAAATGCCTAACTGTTCATGGTGACAGAAGCACCCCATTTTGCCACAAGGGAACACGGACAGACAAAGACCCCCATATCACAATGTATTTTCATTAAATTAAAAAAGCAAAGGTGCCAAAGTTCCCAACCCACAGCAGTGTTCCCTCTAATTTTTTTCATCCATGTACAAAATAAATTTTGCTATGTGCACCAAGGTATGAGTACGTCTACACTGCACAGCTATTTCGGGATACCGGAGGTAGCAATCCCACGTCTACACAAGCCGCCTATTATTTGAAATTATTTTTTAAGTAACGGGCGCACTCATTTGCCATCCCGGTAAACCTCGTTGCACAAGGGATAAGGGATGGCTCTAAATACCGTGTTATTTTGAAATCTGGCTCTGTGTAGATGTGCCAAATTTCAAAATAAGCTATTTTGAAATAGATTTGAGATAAGATACACAATTTGCATAGCACAAATTGCATATCTTATTTCGACTTTAGGGTGCTGTGTAGATGCACCCTATGTGCAGGTGTGCACCATCAATAGAAACATATTCTGCCAGCTGTGGGGAGCAATGGGTGCTCTGCTAATACATTGGGAGGCATTCGAATTTCTCCTGGGTGGCCACCCAAGCGCTAGAGGGGAATACTGACTCCCAGTAAAACTAAAAGAACAATGTTTGTTTTTTTCTTAGATATGAGCCAAGGACTGCTAATGAGCCAAGGACTGAACTGAAGAAACAATCACTTTCTAGTTAAAAAAATAAAGCACAGGAAGATTTAGAGGAGAGGCATTTGGCACAGCTGAGTAGTGGAACATTCTATTGTTCCGATCTGTGGCTGACGGAGTATAGGATTGCCCTCCCCCAGTACAGAAATTGGAGGAGCAAGAAGGTTTGAGATTAACACAGAGATCTCCTGACTCTGAGTCTTGGGTCACTAGATTAGAGTTGGGGGAACATGGAAAAAAAGGATTTAGAAACATTTTTTGACCAAAACTCACATATTTGCTTCTGTTGTATTTGCAATTCTTTCTACACTCTTATGTGAACTTTCATGTGGGCAAATATTGCTTGCAAAAATGTCCATGGGAAGACAAGTATCAGAGGGGTAGCTGTGTTAGTCTGAATCTGCATAAACAACGAGAAGTCCTGTGGCACCTTATAGACTAACAGATTTATTGGAGCATAAGCTTTCGTGGGCAAAGACCAATCCTTTCTTTTCATGTGCCCGTATATTTATACCTGCCTCTGGAATTTCCACTACATGCATCTGACAAAGTGGGTCTTTGCCCATGAAAGCTTATGCTCCAATAAATCTGTTAGTCTATAAGGTGCCGCAGGACTTTGCGTTGTTCATGGGAAGACAAAGTGTCATGAAAGCTCTTCTCAATATGTGTTCACATGGGCAAATCAGTTGTGAGCCTGGCTGCACCCATTATGGGGACCAAACGGTTTGTGTAAAGAACCCCTTATTTTTCTGCTTCAGAATGTCATGGGGGCCAGAGCAGTTGCTAACCGGTAGCTGCTTTTCTGCACGAGTGACTAGGGAGTACACAGAGTCTTGCGCTCCCTTCCCCAACTTGCTGACCAGTGCATTGGAGTTGGTGTGAATGTGACAGTAAGTTGTGCAGAAAAAGGAAGCAGGGACTCCTTCATGACTAAGGTATAGTTTTATCTCTGGCCTGCTCTCAGAAAAGCTTAGCTATTGGCTGCTCCTTACTTGGGCTGGATTATAGTGTGCCACTAAGCCAGCTCTCTGCAAGTCTTTGCCTAGCTATCTTGGATGTTCTTTTTGACACTCAATAAGTGAACAAAACAATTCTGTGTGACGTAAGTGGTGAATCACACACCATGCCTGGCAATTGCTCAATGCAACTGTCATTGCAAATTGTTTGTGAGCATGGGTTGTAATAAAATTCATAAACCCTTGACCAAATAATTATGAAAAAGAAACAAATAATTAAAAATCTCAGTCTGTTGGTAGATAATTCATGAGCAGAAAAATGGTTATGCTATCTGAATGAATTATTCTCCACAAATAATTCACTCAGCTGTACTTAAGACCATCTTTCTTCCAAAGTATGCTCACTTGGGAGCAATTTCTTGCTCTTAAATTTTAGGATAGAACACTTGGAACTTAGACCCATGCCAGGGGTTGCTTGGTCCTCGTGATGCCAAGCCCAGATAAAATGGAAGGGCTGGGCAATAGCCTAACCAGCCATCACCATAAAACATCTTTAGCTTCAACACATGCAAGAAAAGAACATAAAACGCTGGCCATTTTATCTGCTCCTCATAATGGAACCAAGCTTCAGGTGTCATCTATAGCTACTACATGCAGAGGAGTAGACCTTATAATGACCAGACGTGAGGGGAAGGGCCTGATACTATGACAGAGTCAGGCCAGAGAACTACAGGTGGGTAGTGAAGAGGAAATATATTAGCCCCAGATCAAATAGGTCTCTGTTCCCAGGGTAAACTAACAATGGCTGATCTAGAACCAGAATCAGTCAGAGCAATCGGGCCAATTAAAACACCTGGAACCAATTAGGAGGCTTTGAGACTCAGGGGAGCCAGACTAATCAGAACACTGGGGGCCAATTAAGAACCAATGGAGACTGGTTTTAAAAGGCTTCCCTTCTGTTTGCTCAGAGTGTGAGGAAGGAGCTGATAAGAGAAAGTGTGGTGGAACGTTTGGGAGAAGAAAGTACAAGCAGATACCAGGAGGAAGAACCTCCAGCAAGGAAGGTGCTGGGGAAGGCTGGGTGGAAGCTGCTCAGGGATTTGTAGCTGCCATGCAGCTGTTACCAGAAACATTACAGACAGCTGCTATCACAGGGTCCTGGGCTGGAACCTGAAATAGAGGGCGGGCCCAAGTTTCCCCCACCACCATTTCAGTACTAGAAAGAGACTGGTTTTGGTACAAGGGTTTGTCCTACCCTGTACCACAGTGAGGGGCCACAAAGACTATGAAGTTTGGTTTCCCCTCTTTTCCCCATGCTGGGCAATGATGAGAGTAGCTCAACAAACAGCAAGCCCGTGTCTAAACTGCGGGCTGCTATGAGCCTTTGAGGCAAGTTATCTACTTGAAAAATGCAGGACCCATCATGGTTAAGGAGGAGCTTTGTCCCAATATAAAGGTCCACTTCTGCAATGATGCCAGGATCAGGATGGAATTATGGAATGTTCAGTCACTGAACAAACGACTGAGGAATGGAAAGGTGGAAGGTTGATATATGAGCAGGCAGCAGACTTGGTAGAATTTGAACAGCGAATGCACAACTCTGACTCATAGTGGTCAGACCTTTGAATTGTCGCATACACCTGATGGGTACATTGGTGTTGCTCTGGGTTTGTTCCCATGGGTGATTTGCACTATTGATTTGGCAGGTATATTTTCCATGTCTGATAGCTGCCATTTTCAGTTTGAAGGGAGGATGTGTGGTAGGTATTAGCTCACATGTTCCAATGATGAAAAGCCTGATGCTGAAAAAAATGCTTTCTATGCCATTTAGATGATGTTATATTCAGTGTATCATCCTGACTTCACATTGTCATCTTAGAAGAGCTCAGTGGGAGAACTGGCCATGGTGGAATTAGATTTGAACCGGTATCAGTACCACACAGCTTAACAGAAGGGAGATCAGATAATGGTATGAATCAGTTAGAACTTCCTTTCACAGACAAATTGTTTTTAATGGTTACCTGGTTTCAGCCCAATATTGACATAAGCATACATTTTTATATCCATGGGGTGACAATGAAACTTTGGATCATGTCCCAGTTTGGAAACCCTTGACTAAACTCACCCAGGATTTATGGGTATTTAGGAGCACTAATCTTACTTCAGAACCTTATGATTGACTCCTAGTAGCATTATTTCAATTCAGATAAACTTCACAATGAAACTGTCACTCGCAGTTATGCAGCAGCGACTTCCATTATACCAGAAGACCACTGTCTACCCTAAAGGAAGAGTGGCCTTTATTTTGAGATTCTGTCAGAAAAATTTCTGGAGAACAACTAGGACTAAGGAAAACATAAAAAATCTTGGGTTACAGATGTTTCCATCAAATTATGGGAGAGGACAAAGAAGTGTGGTTCAGAATGGATGCACTTTAAGGTCAGAATTGAGTCAGTTAAGAGAGGAGGAAAGGGCAGTTAAGGCAAAGAAAAGTCTTGAATAAGCAGTGAACAGGGTCTGCAGTGCACTGAAAGAGCCTCTGAAAGACAGGACCAAAATTTCAGACTTAGAAGGTCCTCACTGGACATTCCATTCTTGCAACTTGCATACTATCTTTGTAGTAGGTTAATCTGGGCTATATTTCTCTAATCTGGCATGCTGCAGAGCCAGTGGTAGGGTTGGAGCTGGCCGGGAGGCTGGCGGATGGGCCAGGACTGGGGGGGGGGGGGGAAGGACTCGTGGCCAGGGCCCCCGAAATCACCTCCCGTGGTCCAACAAAAACCCTCATCCAGGACCAGTAAGGCCCAGAGGGTGCTGGACCAGGAAGGTCCAACCTGTAGTTAATTTCACTCTAATATCTGCTTACTTTGCAGCAACAGCATTGGAAGCAAATATATGGCACTCTCAGCTCTGCTTGAGAACGTATTTTAATCAGTAAGGCCAGGGTAAAGAGGCTGAAGCAGATGGAGGGACAAGTAATTCATTTCTAATACCTCATGAGGCAGCAGGGACTGGGTATGTATTTGAGGAAACTTATTGCCATTGATCTCTTTCTGGCCTATGTGGTCACTGGACTTTTGTATTCTCAGGAAACAACTAAAACTGCAGATCTGAAACCCCCAAAAGTTTTGAGGAAATCCAGATCTAGATCTTTGCAGCTGTAGGTTTCCAGCAGCAAGTCGTGTGTATGTGTATGTGTGTGTGCGTGTGTGTGTGGTGAGATTGAGAATAAGCCTGAATCCCCTTGAGACTGGAGCAATTGTTTTGAAACAAGTTTTAAGTGCTTGAACTGCTCCTTTCAAGTTGAATGTAGCTTGTTGCTTCCCCTGTTGTCACTTAAATACAAGAAATACTTCTTCCCATGGGGATGCATAGTAGCATAGAGGCTGTATGCATAGGAAGGGAGTTTGGGAGTCATGCAGTGGTGAATTCTGTTCTGCCATACCAGCATAAATCTAGACTAATGCCAGTTATTTCACCGGCATTGCTCTAGGTGTATAGTGGTACATGTGTGATCAGGCATGAGTCACCATCCCTTCATTAATGCAATGACGCACATGAAACCCCTCCAACCTGATAACAGAGGCAGCCTGGCAGCACTACCTAAAGTAGTGGTTGCTGATCGTTTCCCATTATAAGGTTCTGTTTTCTGTTGCTCATAACTTTGCTGAACTTTAACCATTCTGGATGACATTCTCCATTCTGGGTCTGTCTCAGGTTGAGTTTGTTTAGTTAAGAGCCCAGCCATTCTTTTCTCACTTCTCACAGAGAAGAGCCTTACTCCCCAGGTACTACTATGGAATCAATGCAAGTATTTTCAGCTGTGACTGAGGATGGCAGAATTGGATTTTGGTGATTTATGTAGCACTAGTAACAACATTCAAGCGGTTTTTATTGAGTCATAGATTCCAAGACCAGAAGGGACCATTGTGGACAGCTAGCCTGAACTCCAGTCTAACACAGGCCAGAGAGCTTCTCCAACATCACTCCAGAGCAGATTTTTAGAAAAAAAATCCAATCATGATTTAAAAATGGATTGGAATCCACCACGACCTTGGTAAGTGGTACCAACAGTTAATTATTTTCACTGTTAAAAATGTATGCACCTTTCATATGCAGCCCAACAAGTCTTGCTGTATAAATAAAGAATTGGTGAATCGTGCTCTCTGAATGACTCCTGAGCTTGCTTCTTAGGTGTGAAGCCTTTTTCCTGGTACTGTTTCCCTAAGGAAAGGAGCATTTATTGTGAAAAACAGGGGAAGCAGCAAAGTACATTTGGCTTGAAGGGAGCTGAGCATGGCAAGCACTTATAGGTTGTTTTAGCACAATTGCTTGATCTTGTTATGATAGTATATATACGGTATTGTTACCTCAATTGCACAGATAAGGAACATGAGACATATTCTGATTGATTGGCTTGTTTCTGGTCACCAAGAATGGACATATGGAATCTAAAAGCCTAGGCTCCCAGCTGTTTTAATTATTAGACTGAATCATTTCACTCCTATAAAACCATATTAATTGCAAACCATTAATTACAACTACTATGACTAATTACTAATTACTATTGCTACTACTAATATAAAGTGACTTTTTAAAATGGAAACACAAAAATCCAGGAGAGGCCAAATGTGACTCTCTAGATTCCATGAATGAATTTGATGGACAGCTGCGTGCTCAGGTTAACTCTAGCAGTTGCCTAGCAGGAAATGAAATCAGCAGAAGTGTTTTCTATTAAAGCTGCCACAATTGAAGAGGGGGGAAAAAAGTAAAAAATGAAAATGAGCAGCTGTCTTTCCCTGCGGCCTCTGTTGCCTCTGAAGGGAAGAGGTGATGGAAAGGTTTCTGGGATTTGGTAAATTGGAAATGATTACAGCCTGCTGATATCATGGAAGCCACAGCAAAGAATAACACTGATGAAGTGCTGGAACACTGCTGAACTATTGTTCAGCGTTGTGCAGTTCAATACAACAACTCCTGTGACTTGCAACCTATGGGAGAAATTCCAAGCCTGTGCCCAATAGGCCAGCAGAGCACACTAACCTTATTGCACACCGAAGAGCTAGCTGCATTTAGAATTCTCTGCGCAACTTGTGCGGCGGTTCTATGACCCAGCTCCAGGCATTGCAGAGGCTGAGGCCCGACTTTCCAGAACTTGCGCAGCTCTTCAGTTTCTGGTAGTTTTGCTAAGTAGAGTTGGTTAAATGATGCATGACATTAACAAAGACATTAATTACCTCAAGGCATTTCTAGGCATCCCCAAGGAGAGTTCTGCTGGTGAGGAATGTGCAAACTGTTTTGGAATAAAATAAAGAACTAACCTACATTTCAGCTCCAGAATCTATTCATATCCATTTTGGGGGTGTTTAGAAAGGTTGGCGGAAGGGAGGCTATTGCATGAATTAATTTTCATGTGCCTCTGGCCATCACAATGAGATTTAATTTTTCTGAGCTGGCTGAAATTAGGAAGGTCTGCAAATCTCGTGATGGCCGCTGTGGTTTCCAGCCATATTTCCAGGCCAAAGAAATTTAAAGAGGCAACTTAACTTGTTGCTTATCTGAACTCCAAGAAATGGAACCATTTAAGATTCCATCATCAGAGTTGATTGGCAGCAAAAACATGGAGGCTGGCTTGGGACTGCCTTGATTTTGCTGTCATCATCAGGCCTTGAATGGTACAATTGTCTGCAGAATTAGGAAGAGAATAACCTTCATAACCAAAAGTAAAGCCTGATAAGTCAGAGTGGACATAACTTGCCTGACTTGGGGCCTTGTTGCAAATTGTAAAGCTAGGTCGCACCTGAATTTGCAAGCCCTTTGGGTGAAGTTGGGGTGAGTTTAGCCCAACCTCTGTGTGGACTGGTGCATGTGGAGTGAATGTCAAACCATATATGGTGGTTTTGTGTCTTAACTAGAAAAAACATAGTTGGATGAGTTTTGCATTTATTTGAACCTGAAACTCATTAAGAAATGGAGGATGTGAAAGAGGGAACACCCACCAAAGGAAACCTTAAAGCAGGGGTGGCCAACCAGTTATAGATGAAGAGCCAAAATAGCTGTGGATAGAGTGTGAAGAGCTATGTATTATATTTTTATTTTTATATATCTAGATATAGATATAGTACACAAAATGTAGTGACAAAAATAACATTACAGGACATTTTGGACAAAAACCAATAAAAAAGTCTCTAGTCACTTAAAAAATTCATGGCCAGTCCATAGATCTTCAGAGAACTTGACAAGGAACAAACATAAAATAATAATAATGATAAAAAAAAACCCTTTAAAAATACAGTGATATTCTCACACTAAAAAAAAAGCATCCCCACCATGTATTTTAAATTTAACACTACTGCCCCATTATGTCCTGTGAGTTTTTAAAAATTAAACTGAACTGAGAAGTAAATTAGCACAATCTGAAGTGCCTGTTTCACTCCAGCTTGTTGATCTCTGAGAAGGTTCCCTATTTTTTTAACTTATGAAGATTATGTTTTTTTTATAGTTCTAAAAATTCAGGTCTGTCCCAGACTGCAAATATGAGAGATTCAAAAACAATAAGGGAGAGACTCATATCTCAAAATAATTGCTTCAGCCTGGCAAACAACAGCCTTTGAATTTTCTTTAATTCAAATACAGTATAAACCAGGTACATGCTGATTCTTTTTTTGCCCTGGAATTTAAATATGACATCTGTGTTGGCTGCTTTATTCTGCATCCATGAAGATTTTGAGTTTAAGGTGCTTCAGAGTTGACGTCCCCCAGCTCTAACCCAATGCCCCACCCCTCCCCCAGAGCCAGGCACCCTCGGCCTCCTGGTCTAACCCAATCCTCCTCCACTCCCCCAGAGCCAGGCCCCCCTAGCCTCCCTACTCTAACCTAATGCCCTCCCCCTCCCCCTCCCCCCAGAGCCAAGCACCCCACCCCCCCATTCTAACCCAATCCTCCTCTCCTCCCCAGAGCCAGAACCCTAAATCATCCCCCCATTCTAACCCAATGCCCTCCCCCTCCCCCAGAGCCAGACACTCCCAGCCCCCCCCAACCCAATCACCCTCCCCTCCCCCAGAACCTGGCACTCCCAGTCCACTCCCCTCCCCCAGTCCCTCCTGCTCTAACCCAATGCCTGGGTCCCACAGCCACCGCCACAGCCACGCACTTCTCCCTCCAGGCACTGGGGTGCATGCGCAGAGTGGCCAGCCATGAGCAGTCTGGGCATGCAGTTCAGAACTAGCAAGAGCTGCATTTCTTTAAGCAAAGATCTGGATGTAGCTCGAGAGCCGTGGGTTGGCCACCCCTACCTTAAAGGAATTTCCCATAAACCTGGGTAAATGGATGAAACAAAGACAATAGACTGTTAACCTGTGCATATATAAACCTGCTTCAGCTTGCCAGCCAGATCCTACTCTGCTGAAGTCAGTAGCAAAATTTCCATTGACTTCACAATGAGTAGGATAGAATCTAATGCCCTCCAGAGATCACAGCAGCTATGCAAATATAATGAAAGCACTGGTTCTATTTCTGACTGATGCAAGTTAATTTGAGCACTTTGGATAAATAATTGCAATCTCTCCCTAGTCCATCCTCTAGCAGACATTGCCTGGAATTTCATTTATGACAAGCTATGTTTTACATATTGGTACATGGCTGCCAATAACTTATACGTGCTCTGGTGGAGCTCATAGGTACAAAATAATCAAGATGATAAATCATAAAAGAGTCTATAACTTTAGAAAAGTCTTATGGATGATTTAGGAAGTAATGAGATAGAATGTTTCTTTAACACAAGGGATTTTGGATCAACGAAGTATTTCCTCTTGGCTCAGGCATTCTTTAAACCTGCTTAGCTGCCTGGGAATCCCATGTAATGTAATAGAACATATTACTGTTTGGTCTGTTAAGCAGAAACTAATAATCTCATAATTTTATCCTCTTCGCTCTGCTGTCAGTTATCCTCTGCTTTCTCCATTAAATAATAATAAAACTGATATGCTTTTTACCTTGTTCAGATATTTGCCCTCTAAATGAGAGGAAATTATTTCAATTTAATACCAAGCTCCAGTAAGAGAAGAAATGAACAAGAAAAGCAAATATCCACTTGAAATATTGCTCCCAAGGCAGTCAATGGTGTGTTGTATCTCTCTCTTTCCTCGCTGGCCTTTTGTACAAATAGAGCCAAATCCTCAGCAGATGTAAACTGCTGGCTTTGATGAAGCGATGCTGATTTACACCTGCTGGGTATTTGGATGTTAAGCCACAATAGAAGGGGGCAATTAAAGTGAAACAGTAGATGTTGTTGTAAGTATCCTTACTATCTATCTATGGGTATGTCTACACTACCACCCAAGTTCAAACTAGGGTGGTTAATGTAGGCATTCGAAGTTGCAAATGAAGCCCAGGATTTAAATATCCCGGGCTTCATTTGCATCTTGCCGGGCGGGCGCCATTTTTAAGTCCCCTTAGGTCGAACTCCGTGCCCGCGGCTACACGCGGCACGGAGTAGGTAGTTCGAATTAGGATCTCTAATTCGAACTACCGTTACTCCTCGTGGAACGAGGTGTACCGGTAGTTCGAATTAGAGATTCTAATTTGAACTACCTACTCCGTGCCGCGTGTAGCCGCGGGCACGGAGTTCGACCTAAGGGGATTTAAAAATGGCGCCCGCCCGGCAAGATGCAAATGAAGCCCGGGATATTTAAATCCCGGGCTTCATTTGCAACTTCGAATGCCTACGTTAACCACCCTAGTTCAAACTAGGGTGGTAGTGTAGACATACCCTATCTATCTAATCTCTTTTAGACTGCATTTGTCTGTCTGTGTGTCTGTCTGTGAGTCCGTTTGTTCAAAAACTCCTCCTAAACAGTAAGGCTATGTCTACACTGCCCTCTCGTGTACAAGAAAATATGCAAATGAGGTGAAGCGGTGAATATCGCCATGCTTCATTTGCATACTTAATGAGCCGCCATTTTTGTGCAAAACCCCCCTCGTGCGCAAGAGCCATTGTTCCTGAAAAAAAGCGTTAGAACGGCTCTTGTGCAAGGGGGTTTTTTTGCATAAAAAGGAGCCATGTAGATGGCTCCTTTTTGTGCAAAAGTTCCTTGTGCAAAAATGGCAGCTCGTTAAATATGTAAATGAGGCATGGCGATATTCACCACTTCGCCTCGTTTGCATATTTTCTTGCGCAAGAGAGGGCAGTGTAGACGTAGCCTAAGAGCTGCGGCCACCAAATTTGGTAGGCCTCTTCCTCTTCTCCTAACTTAAAGCAAGGCCAGGGTTTGGTTGTGCCAGGACAACCAGAAGCCCTGGGAAAAGGGCTGTTTTCCAGAACATAGAAAAGGAGGGGCTGCTGTTTGGAAGGACAGAATGGGTGCGTCTATACAGCACAGTTATTTAGAAATGTCTGACGTTATTTCAAAATAACAAAGCAAGTGTCTACACAGCAATTCCATTATTTTGAAATAATTTTGAAATAACGGACGACTTATTCTGACTTCTGAAAATCTCATTGCAAGAGAAATAACGCGCATTTTGAAATAGCTATTTCGGAATAGGGCGTGTGTGGACGCAGCAGTTGGAGTTATTTCAAAATATGGGGCCTCCAGGAAATCCCACAGGTGCCCTGGCCACTCTGTCCATACTCATCAGGACTCTGTAGTTTCTCTTCCCCTGCAGCCCTTAAAGCTGCAGCCACAGGGGAAAGGGCTTGTGGCAGGAAACTGGCCCAGACAGCACACAGTCACTCCACAGATGCCACCTCATGTCATCGGACTAGTATGAGTGACCCTCAAGCCCCCCAAGAGCCCTTCCCCACTCCCAGGGAGCACTCTGATGGCTCCCAGGAGCCTGCCAGGTGCACGCCATCCTAGTCTAGGGTGGAGATCCTGGCTCTTATTGGGAAAGTGGGAAAGTCAGATACCGGGAAGGAATGCAAAGAGGAACGAGCAAGAAAGGAGGACCCCTGATTCGAATGGAGAAGATGGGGCGATCAACTGGTTGTCTGAGGTGTTTGTACACTAATGCGAGAAGCCTGGGCAACGAACAGGAAGAACTGGAGGCCCTGGCCCAGTCCAAGAAATATGATTTAATTGGGATAACAGAGACTTGGTGGGATGACTCGCATGACTTGAGCGCTCTCATGGAAGGTTTTGGACTGTTCAGAAAGAACAGGCAGGGGAGAAAAGGAGGAGGAGTTGCATTATACATAAGAGAGCACTATGATTGCTCTGAACTCCAGTATATAGAGGGAGAAAAACCTGTTGAGAGTCTATGGGTTAAGTTTAGAGGTGCAAACAACAGCAGTGGTGTTGTGGTTGGTGTCTACTACAGGCCACCGGATGAGGTAGATGAGGCTTTCTTTGGACAACTGAGAGAAGCTTCCAGATCGCAGGCCCTGGTTCTCGTAGGGGACTTTAATCACCCTGACATCTGTTGGGAGACCAATACGGCAGAACACAGGCAATCCAGGAAGTTTTTGGAGAATGTTGGGGATAACTTCTTGGTACAAGTGCTGAAGGATCCAACCAGGGGCCGTGCGCAGCTTGACCTTCTGCTCACAAACAGGGAGGAACTAATAGGGGAAGTAGAGGTGGTTGACAACCTGGGAAGCAGTGATCATGAGATGGTAGATTTCAGGATCCTGACCAAAGGAAGAAAAGAGAGTAGTAAAATACACACCTTGGACTTCAGAAATGCAGATTTTGACTCCCTCAGAGACCCCCTGGGATGCTAACATGAAGGGGAAAGGAGTCCAGGACAGCTGGCAGTATTTTAAAGAAGCCTTATTGAAGGCACAGAAAGAAACCATCCTGATGCATAGCAAGAGAGGCAAACATGGTAGGAGACCAGATTGGCTTACAGGGGAAATCCTTGGTGAACTTAAGCACAGAAAGGAAGCTTACAAAAAGTGGAAACTTGGACAAATGACCAGGGAGGGGTTTAAATGTGTCGCTTGAGAATGCCGGGGGGTTATCAGGAAGGTGAAAGCGCAAATGGAATTGCAACTGGCTAAGGATGTGAAGAAAGGTTTCTACAGGCATGTTAACAAGAAGAAGGTGATCAGAGAGGGTGTGCGGCCCCGACTGGATGAAGGAGGTAACATAGTGACAGATGATGTAGGGAAAGCTGAAGTACTCAATGCTTTCTTTGCCTCTGTATTCACGGACAAGGTGGGCTCCCGGACTAATGCGCTAAGTGACGCAAGATGGGATGAAGATCGACAGCCCTTAGTGGGTAAAGAATAGGTTAGGAACTATTTAGAAAAGCTAAACGTACACAAATCCATGGGTCCGGACTTAATGCATCCAAGGGTACTGAGGGAGTTGGCAAATGTCATTGAGGAGCCTTTGGCCATTATCTTTGAAAAGTCGTGGAGATCGGGAGAGATCCCGGATGATTGGAAAAAGGCCCATCTTCAAAAAACGCAAGAAGGACGATCCAGGGAACTATAGGCCGGTCAGTCTTACCTCGGTTCCTGGAAAAATCATGGAAGGGATCCTTAAGGAATCCATTTTGAGGCACTTGGAGGAGAGGAAAGTGATTAGGAATAGTCAGCATGGATTCACAAAGGGCAAGTTGTGCCTGACCAATCTGATTAGCTTCTATGATGAGGTAACTGGCTCTGTGGACATGGGAAAGTCAGTGGATATGATATACCTTGACTTTAGCAAGGCTTTTGACATGGTCTCCCACAATATTCTTGCCAGCAAGTTAAGGGAATGTGGATTGGATAAATGAACGGTAAGATGGATAGAAAGCTGGCTAGAAGGCCGGGCCTAGTGGGTAGTGATCAATGGCTCGATGTCAGGATGGCGGTCGGTTTCTAGCGGAGTGCCCCAAGGTTCGGTTCTAGGACCGGTTTTGTTCAATATCTTTATTAATGACCTGGATGAGGGGATGGATTGCACCCTCAGCAAGTTTGCAGATGACACTAAGCTAGGGGGAGAGGTAGACACGCTGGAGGGCAGGGATAGAGTCCAGAGTGACTTAGACAAATTGGAGGATTGGGCCACAAGAAATCTGATGCGGTTCAACAAGGACGAGTGCAGAGTCCTGCACTTGGGATGGAAGAATCCCAAGCATTGTTACAGGCTAGGGACCAACCAGTTAAGTAGTAGTTCTGCAGAAAAGGACCTGGGGGTTACAGTGGATGAGAAGCTGGATATGAGTCAACAGTGTGCCCTTGTAGCCAAGAAGGCTAATGGCATATTAGGTTGCATTAAGAGGAGCATTGCCAGCAGATCCAGAGATGTCATTATTCCCTTTTATTCGGCTCTGGTGAGGCCACATCTGGAGTATTGTGTCCAGTTCTGGGCCCCCCACTACAATGTGGATGCATTGGAGAGGGTCCAGCGGAGGGCGACCAAAATGATTAGGGGGCTGGAGCATATGACCTATGAGGAGAGGCTGAGGGAGTTGGTCTGTTTAGTCTGCAGAAGCGAAGAGTGAGGGGGGATTTGATAGCAGCCTTCAGCTTCCTGAAGGGAGGTTCCAAAGAGGATGAAGAAAGGCTGTTCTCAGCAGTGATGGATGGCAGAACAAGGAGCAATGGTCTTAAGTTGTGGTGGGAGAGGTCCAGGTTGGATATTAGGAAAAACTATTTCACTAGGAGAGTGGTGAAACACTGGAATGGGTTACCTAGGGAAGTAGTGGAGTCTCCATCCCTAGAGGTGTTTAAGTCTCGGCTTGGCAAAGCCCTGACTGGGTTGATCTACTTGGGATTGGTCCTGCCTAGAGCAGGGGGCTGGACTTGATGACCTCCTGAGGTCTCTTTCAGCTCTATGGTTCTATGATTCTATGATTCTATGAGATTTGGGGAGAGGAGGAAAACCTCCAGGATCTTTGCACCAGACAGCACAATGCTAATATATATAGCCACATGGCCAACAGCCTGGCCACAAAGGGCCTCATCCAGACCCAGGAGCAGGTCTGGATGAAAGTGAAGGAGCTCCGCTAGTCGTATTCCAGGGCAAGGGAGTGCAGCTCTCTCTGGGACAGAACCACACTCCTGCCCCTATTATCAGGACCTGCATCACATCCTGGGGGGCGGAGCAGTCCCTTCCCCACCCCTCGTGCTTGACTCAGGGCTGGAGACAGCTGTCGTCACCTGCCTGGGGGGCAGAGCCCATATTAAGGCGGAAAAGGAGGAGGAGGAGGACCCCAATGTGGCCAGCACTATCACCATGGTGATCCTAGAGATGGTACCGCACAGCCTGAATGTGTCCCAGGCATCCTCCGAGGCTGGGGAAGGAACATCAGGTGAGTGACCTTAGGTACCTGACACAGACAGGGTGGAGATGGCAGGTGGCGAGGGGCTGGGGTTGGGCTCCTCATGTGGCCTTCTCGGCCTGGGGGTCACACTGCAGTCTGTGCATGTGGATACATGTGCAGTACCAGTCTGGGCCACACAATCCCAGGAGGCTGCACCAGAGCCTGTGGGCTCTTGCTCACAGGGTCTGGGGAGGCCAGCCACACTTCTGAAACCTAGGTGTGACTTCTGACACCCTCCCACCACAAGCCACCACAAGAAGGAGTCTGGGGACATGGCACATGGGCATGCCTGCATGGTTGAGGCAGCACTTGCTCCCAGGGACAGCACTGCCAGATGCAGGAGCATCTGCCACTCACACACACCACCCCCTGTACACTCTGATCCCTCTCCTCCAGCGGCCAGGGATACAAGTCCTCTCCCCCTTGGATGCCACCACTGCTGGACTCTGCTTGTCCCAGGACGTGGGGGTGATGAGGTTGCTCCCCAGGGGATATCTGGGCCTCTGCAGGAAAGGGCACCTGAGGCATCCACCTAACACAGGGGGACCCGGAGGGGCCTAAGAATGCAGGACGAACAGCTATGGGAGCACATCGCCGTGCTCCGGGCCCTGCATGAGATGCTGGACCAGAGGCTCCGGGAGGACATGCAATTGCCGAGAGAGATCTGGAGGGAGTTGCTGCAGCAGGGCCATACCATGTGGACAGCCGTTCAGTTTCTCCTCACTGGCACAGAGCCAGCTCCTGTTCCTGCTGCCGCTCCTGCCCCAGCCGCAGCTCCTGGTCCTGCCCCATCTCCTATGCCTGCCCCTGTCCCACCTCCCATGCCAGTCCCTGTCCCACCTCCCATGCCAGCCCCAACCCCACCTCCCATGCCTGACCCTGTTGCAGAGCCACCTCCTGCTTCTCTCCCTAGACTCCCCCTCGCCACTGTGGTTGCCAAGGTCCCCGCACACGAGGTGGTGGAACCGAGTCAGGTGCCAATCCCACTCGCAGCTCTGACCCTCTTCCCCCCTCCCCCCATGAAGGCTCTCATCCTTCCACTCTCCCTTCCCCCACTTTCCTCTTTCAGGTTCTTTCCCTAGTCCTTCCCCAGTTACTTTGACCCCAAATAATAACCAAGCACAATTTATTGTTTCCAACCTCCCCCCCCCCCGATGTCTGTTTTATTGTCTCTGCAGGAAAGGGTGCAAAGGAGGGAAGACAGGGGTGAAGGAGGAAAGGCAAAGAGGGGCAATGCACAGGCCCCTATTGGAGAGACTTGGGGAGAGTGTCACTGGGCTCCTTGTGAGAAACTCTCCCTCAGGATGTGCACACCCCTTAATGGGCCTGCCAGATGGCAGCTCTGTGTGGCTGTTCAAAGGCCCTGCCAACCCGGCCAATCTCTGCCCCCCCACCCAGGGACGAACGCCTCCACCTTCCACTCACAAATATTGTGGACCACAAAACATGAAGCCACCACTTGGGGGATGTTCTGCTCCCCAATGTCCAGCTGGGTGAGGAGGCATCTGAATCTCGCCTTGATATGACCAAAGGTGCCCTCCACCACCATGAGGGCCCTGCTGAGCCGGGCATTGAAGTGTTCCTTGCTGGGGTCAAGGTGTCCAGTGTAGGGCTTTGTGAGCCAGGGCAAGAGAGGGTAGGCCACATCCCCCATGATGCAGAGTGTCATGTCCACGTCTCCAACCCTGATGGTGCGGTCAGGAAAGAAGTGCTGGCTTCCAGCTTCTGGAAGATGCTGGAGTTGCGGAAGAAGTGGGCATTGTGTGCCTTCCCCGAACAACCGACAAAAATGTCAGTGAACTACTCGCGGTGGGCGACAAGGGCCTGCAGGACCATCGAGAGGTACCCTTGTGGTTGATATAGACAGATGCCTGGTGGTTAGGGGTCTGGATGGGAATGTGAGAATCACAGGGATGTCCGAGAGCTTGGGAGGTCCCCAAGCATTCCTCCTCCCACACACACACACCAGGAGCAACCCCCCTATGTAGCCCATCCCCCGGCAGGGCTGTGTGAGGGTGCAACTGAAAACCCCCCCATCCGCACCCTAATGGCCTCTTTCCCTAGGATTCCCCATTCTAGCACTTCACCCTCCCTTTTCAGGGCAATAGCCTGAGAGCATCATACCTGCATGATGAGGGCACCAATGGTTGACTTCCCCACACCAAACTGGTTGCTGATGGATCGGTAGCTGTCCGGCATGGCAAGCTTCCACACAGCGATGGCAACCCACTTCTTCAGGGGGATGTCGGGTCACATGTGAGTGTCCCGTTGCATGAGGGCAGGGGCAAGCTAGGCACACAGCTCCAGGAAGGTCTCCTTCCACGTGTGGAAGTTCTGGAGCCACTGCTGGTCATCCCACCGCTCCATGACAAGCTGGTCCCACCAGACGGAACTGGTGTCCAGCTGCCTGAAGCGGCGGTGCACGGTGGGGTGCAGATGGAAGAGCTGTGCTCTCAGACAGATTGTGAGGGCCTCTTCAGTCAGTTGGGGGTTGCGTTCCTGCAAGGCCAGGAGGGCAGCCTGCAGAAACTGCTGCAGAAACTGCAGCATGATAGATGGGGGCCGTCAACTGCCCAGAGACAGCTCTGGCTCCATGGCTGGCAAGCTAAGGTGTCCACAAGGGCAACCACAGCAGTCAGAGCAAAGGCTTTGTGGTCCCTCAATGAGGTAGGCAAAGGTGAAGAACCTGAGAAATGGCTGCATAGAGGGAACCCTTTAAGCACGAGTCTCAGATAGCCTCAGACAACAGCTCCCAGAAGTAACTACATACTGATGCCCTGCTTGAAGTGGTTCTGAGTGGCCTTAGATGTGATTCAATGTGCAGTCAGTGTGGACACTCTATTTCAAAATAGCTAAGTGCTATTTCAATGAGCTTTTTGTGTGTAGATGCGCTATGTCGAAATAAGCTATTTCAGAAGATCTCTTCCAAAAATGTTTATTTTGAAATAAGTGTACAGTGTAGATGTAGCCAACATGAGAGTGGCCATGGGGGCCACAGGGGAGAGCTATCCTGCAGAGTGTCGGGGGGGGGGTGGGCAGCCATACCACCATGGGTGTGGCCAGCAAGCTAAGGCTCTGCCATCTTACCTGACAACACATCGAGTATGTATCCCCTCCCTTACCCCAGACCTTTCCCTCAAAGGATTTTCCCCAAGCTCCTCCTCAGCCTTCGACCCTCACTCTCACCCCTCCCCCCCCGCCCTTCTAGCCTCCTGCAGCCTCCTCACACCATGAAGGCCCTGCCCTGAAGGACCCAGGCAATGCCAGGTAAGGCTGTTAGTTGAATATAAGTAGATGAAGGGGTTCTTGGACAGGCTAACTCTAATTGGTGGGGCAGATTTTTTTTTCTCATTTCAGCTATATCTACATTGCATGCTTCTTTTGGCAGGGGTGCTGGAACAATTCGTATTGTAGGATGCTGAGAGCCATTAAACCAAACTGTAAACCCTGTAGATGGAAACCACTTCAAGTCAGAGAGTTCTGATGCACTCCCCAGCAGCCATAACTCCAGCACCTATGGTGTGTAGTGTACGCACACACGTAGCCCCCTCCAAATACTGGTAGAGCTGGTGAGTCACTCTTCCATTGAGTAAAGACATACCCTACGCAGCTCTCTACTAGGCCAAACCATAGCTCTTCATCTTCACATATACTTTTAGCAGTGTAGCATCCTGCTGCCTCCCCACTACAGAAGCCTTTCCTCATTAATGGAGAGACTCTGGCAGTGGGGAAAGTGTCTGCCAGTGGGGAAAGTTTTTCCCCACTGCCACCCTACTCCTGGAGTCTTTAACTGCAGTGTGGACACAGCCTGCTTTTCACTGTGATGTGTCGCTACATGTTGCCACCACCAATGGTGTGTAGTGCAGACATTGCCTTGTTAAAGTTCAAGACATATTTCATACAAGTTTTATTTGGTTTATATTAACCTTCTTCTTCTTCTTCTTCTGGTTGTAGTACTGCTCAGAACCTGCTAGCTGCTTTCCAAATCCAGAGGAAGACATGAGTCCTTTCTAATTTACTGATTTTTCCTAAGGTTATTTTCAAATATAAGAAATAAAGCTGATCTTGGAGTGATGGAATGCAGGAGAAACTGACCAAGCTAAACAGAGACATGAGACTGGAAAATTGTTTGAGCCTGGGAACAAGACATAAAACAGATTTCAGATTTAAAAGGCTGTTTTATGCAAACACATTTCTTTCCTTGCTATAATTGCAACTTTGGCTGGTGGGGATGGAGGCTGAGCAATCATTGACTAAGTGCTGAAATAATCATAAGGAGATATTTTACCACAGTTTTGTTCAGGATCTGTGCTCTAAAATATATGCGATTAATCTCTGAACAAACACAGCCAGTCAAGAGAAGAGGAATTCAGATGGGACTACATACTTGATTTCTTTCCAAAATAAGAAATCAAAATAAGAACATAGGTCCATCAATGGCTACTAGCCAAGATGGTCAGGGATGCAACCCTGTGCTCTGAATGTCCATAAGCCTCTGACTTCCAGAATGACCGTGGATGACTCGAGGATGAATGGGAATGAGTCACTTGATCATTCTCCTGTTCATTGCCTTGGAAGTGTCTTGTATTGGCCACTGTCAGAAGACAGAATACTGGGCTAGATGGACCTTTAGGCTACATCTACACTACACAGTTATTTTGAATAAGCTATTCCAGAATAGTTATTCTGAAATAGCTTATTTCAAACTAGCATGTTTATACTACAGGGAAGCCTCAAAAGTAGTCCGAGGCAGGCTTCCCTAATGTAGATGTGCTATCTCCATTTAGAGCCCCAGGAGGAATAACTTAGAATGGGCCTGGTGAGGGGCTGTTTCAAAATAGCAGAAGTGGAGCATCTACACACATCTTATTTCAAAATACCTATTTCGGAATAGGCATTCTTCTTTGTAGAATGAGGTTTACAGAAGTTGGAATAAGCCGTCCATTATTTCAAAAGTATTTCATAATAACGGAATTGCTGTGTAGACGCTCACATAGTTATTTTGGAATAATGGCCATTATGCTGAAATAACTTTGCTGTGTAGACATACCCTAAGGCTGTGTCTACATTGGTGCGATCTTGCACAAAAGCAGCTGCTTTTGCGCCAAAACTTGCTGCCTGTCTACGCTGGCCGTGAGTCCTTGCACAAGAACACTGACATTCTAATGTATGAAATCAGTGCTTCTTGTGCAAGAACTATGATGCTCCCGCTCAGGAATAAGCCCTCTTGAGCAACTGTTCTTGTGCAAGAAAGCCCTATGGTTAAAATGGCCATCAGAGCTTTCTTGCGCAAGAAAGCATCTACACTGGCATGGATGCTCTTGTGCAAAAGCACATCTCTTGCGCAAAGGCACATGCCAGTGTAGACGCTCTCTTCTGGAAGAGTTTTTGCACAAGAACTCTTCCGCAAAAGAGTTCTTACGCAAAATCATGCCAGTGTAGACGTAGCCTTTAAGTGTGGCCCAGTATGACCATGCTTATAGTATGACCATGACATGGTAGATTTGTGTCCAAGATATTTTCTTCTTAATCCCTTTTTTCAGCAGATTGAGAACCGGTGAGGCTGGCATGTGTGATGGAGTATAGTCTTCAGACACCAACAAGAACTGTAAAAAACAAAAGGGCTGCGTCTTGGAAAACACGCACACAGCAGAAGCATTCTGCATTGTAGCAGTTTATTTCCTATGCTACTCACTAGAGAAAAAGACAACTAAGAAATGGCTGAATAAAATATAAGAACTATTCCTTCATGTATCTAGAAGAGGCGCTACCCTAGGGCATAAGTTGTATGTTTCAGAGGGAGGGAGATGTCAGGAAGTGAATCATCTGCGCTAAAAGCAGTCAAGGAAATATAAACATCCTGTAAGACTGAATTTAGTCTGTCGTTAGATGTGGGGCCCTTTAGTCCATGAGAAACTAATAAGGAGACCCAAACCAAAAGAGAGATCCATTCCAGAATATGATGTGACTCACAGGAACTGAAGTATAAGACTAAGAGAGAGAAAATGAGCTAGCATTTTCAGCCAGTCTGTCAAGGCAGGAATGGGTTATAGAAAAGATACTAGAAATTATTGATGTCAGAGAGGTCCTGGAAGACTTGCATGGTTAGAGCCCGGGTTACAGTCATGTTACTGTCTAATTTAGGATACAGTAGATATATAGGGAACTGCATGGATTTTATAGCCTGTGTCTTAGAGTTGTGTGTTGAGGACATCTGGGGTGTGTCTACATAGCACCCTTACCGTGAAATAAAGTGCTATTCTGACAAGGCCCTAAAGGGACACCGGAATAATGCGCCCATTATTTCAAAATATATTTCCCAAAATAGCCTCGCTGTCTAGACTTAGCCCCGGAGAGAAATACCCAAGGAAAGACCTAAATTGTTACTTACATCTCATGAGTTTCTTTGCATATAGTTGCAACAAACCTGTGTTTCTTAAGCTCAGTAGCAAAGATGGGCCCAAATCAACAGTCTGGATTTTAATATTCCAAGTCTTTGGTGTGGCTCAGCATTCAAATCCAGAAAGGGTCTTTGATATCATGGCTAGATCTTATCCCTATAATGGTCCCAATCTCAGGCCTGAACACCACTGAACTTTTATTGAGTGGATTGTTTAAGCTCAGGAGCATATATAAGTGATTTGTTAGGCCTATTCTGCAAGATACTAGCATGTGATTATACTGTCTCATCACATGATCTGTATTTGCTTAGGTTCAGATCCTCAACCACAATTAATCAGCTTAGCCCTGTTGCTTAGCTATTATCTCTTAGTATCCTGTATTGTGTTATACATTCTGTGAAACAAAGGAAGAACAAAGTATGTGGCCTGGTCAGAGGTGGATTTGTTATTCTGTTATTATAATTCTAGTTATTATTCAAGAGGGACTTTAATATAAAGCTACATCTAGACTACACGGCTCCATCAACAGAGCCATGTAAAATAGTTTATTCGGCATAGTCAAAGAAGCGGGGATTTAAATAATCCCTGCTTCATTAAAATAAAAATGGCTGCCGTGCTGTGCTGACGATCAGCTGATCTGGTACAGCATGGCAGTCTAGACGTGGCGTGGTCGACAAAGGAAGCCTTTGTCAACCGCTCCGGTATGCCTCGTGATTATTTAAATCCCCACTTCTTTGACTATGCCGAATAAACTATTTTACATGGCTCCGTCAATGGAGCCATGTAGTCTAGACTTAGCCTAATATACCACTAGGGAAAAAAAAAAAGATGTATATGCACTGTACACAGAAATAAATTGCCATTGTAGTTTTGTACCTGTGTATCCTTCTGCAGTTTTTGAAGGTGTTTATATTTGAAACAAAGCCTCCCAGGTCTACATAATCTTCTGCTCCATCCATGAACTCATGATTCTTCACTTCGCAGCAAACAGGGTAACTGAATGGGTCAGATTTTCATCCCTGGCATCTGAAGGCAGGATCTTGCAGGATTCCATGTGCACTTAACTCCCACAGTCTGGAAGAAGAAAGGGCGGCTTTTTTTTTTGCTAGTCATTTGCACATAGCACATCAGTGTTGGTAGCCAGGGCTGCAAATTCAGCCTAGAATGACTTTATTGTATAGTCAAATAGGAAGATGATGGATAGTCAGAGGAATATCCCTAGTTTAAATACCAGCAAGTTTAGGAGTATATTGAGCCTTTTGACCAAGCCATGGAAATAGAGGAGTGCTGAGATGGTTACACAGAGCCATCTGTATATAGAAGTGTTGAGATGGAATTCATAATCACTATTACTTCCCTTGTTCTTCCATGCTCATGGTGAACTGAAAAGGGGGCGGCCTCATTTTGCCCTCATGCCAACTAAACTCGGTTGGCTGGCATGTCACAGCAGCACCACCCACTCCCTCCTTGGGAAGGTGGGGAAACATTGCATAGGCAGTCCCTACTCACTCCTGCATGCTCAAGCCCATAGTGTGGGGAGCCCTAATGTGGCCAAGCAGAAGGTAGGGGTCTTATTTCTCACTATGCCTTAGTAGTAGGTGCAGTTGCAATCCCAGCTTTAATAACTGGCAAGCTAGGGAGAAAACCTGAAGTGGATGCTGTAGGTCTGATCCATTTTAAAGTTTTCCCAGTGTCAAAGTTCTTCTAAAATAAGGTTTTTAATGATCTTCAAGGCGTTTCAAAGAGAATATGCTGCATTACATAACTTCTGCTGTTTTTCAGATACTCAAAGCCACTGGGAAAAGAAGAGTGGGTATGTGGGTGGTGAGTCAAGGAATTATCATAAGAAATGGTCATGAACCAAACCTCCAGATCCAATTCACACTACAGACTTTGGAGGGTGGGAGATTGTTGGCATTCAAATCTAGGTCTGCATGAGAGTTACATGTACGGTTCCTATATCTAAGGGTGCGTCTACACAGCACCCTAAACCCGAAATAAGATACGCAATTTGTGCTATGCAAATGGTGTATCTTATTTCAAATCTATTTCAAAATAGCTTATTCTGAAATTTGGTGTGTCTACACAGCACCAAATTTCGAAATAACACACTATTTTGAGCCAGTCCTTAACCCTCCTGCAACGAGGTTTACCAGGATGGCAAAATAGCATGCCCATTATTTCGAAAACTATTTCAAAATAACAGGTGGCTTGTGTAGAAGCAGATTAGCTATTTCAGGATACCTCCAGTATCCCGAAATAGCTGTGCAGTGTAGACGTACCCTTACTGTCCTCACAAAGCAGAACATCCGTGAACTCTGGAGGGTTTCACAAAATGGATTTTAATCTACACTGTGCAGCTCTGGGTCACATAATCCATTCCCATTTCTGACTCACTTTGTACTGTGAGAAAAATATGGAGCTTCAAAAGAGCACTGTGTCCCCAGCTCTGCAAGAGGAATGAATGAGGATATAGATATAGCTTCTGATGCTTTAATTTATATGCACACAAAAATATCGACAGTTTTTTTCTGCTAATATTGCATTCTTTTATTAGTAACAGAGAAACAAAAAAGCATAGCTGAATGTATATAACTTAATTGAGATTCTGATTTTCGATGAGATTATCTTCATATCGAATACATAAGAAGTGGTCTGATCTAATCAGCAGAAAACAGTATTTTTCACATTTTCCAGAAAATTCAAAATTGGTCTGTTCTTGTGAGATTTTCAGAGGGAATGGGCTCCCTTTGAACAATATTTTCACAGTAATTCCATGTGTGAAGGTTTTTGGGGTTTTTTTTGCATATTCTTTGTAGCAATGACTATTTGCGTAGACAGAGAATATCAAGCAAGCTCCAGACAAACACATTAAAGTGGCTGCAAATTTCCCCAGGAAGGGGCGGGGGGAAAACCAGAAAATTAGTTTATAATTCCCACAGATGTTATTTGTATACAGGCAGAAACTGAAAAAATAATTATTAGAAAGGTACAAGGGTTAAACCAATTTTACCAGCACAAAGGACTCTGAATGTGTCTGGATTATTACTACATTAGGAATATAAACTGTTTCAAACAGGAACTTGAAATGTCTATTTATGGTAGTTTGTGTTTTCCTTTTTATCTCTTCCAGATTTAAAAAAAAATCCTATTTCAGATCCAAATGAAAACATTTCCCCAAAATATCACTATTGAACAATCAGATAGAAAGGTCCTCTTCGTTCATAAGGATCATTTTTGCTTTTATGTACCTTGGTTTGTTTTCAGCTGTGCTCTATTTTAGATAGCAATTCCTTCTGCTCCCAACATACACCAGTAAGGAGAATTTATTTACAAGATATTTTGCCCCCTACTACAAGAGAGATCAATTGTTGTATTCAATGTATAAGTAAAGGGGAGTTCAGGACGACTCTTCCCTTGAAAACGGTAGTTGTAAAATGTCTCTTGGATGCTCATCATTTGTGGCTTCAATGTCTCTAGAACCTAGCCAGTGTTCTCACACATATTTGAGTGTGCGCTCACATTCCTGTGGCCTCCAATACAACCGCTCAGTGTTAGTTAAATAAATGTGCTTCAGTCTTTTAGGCTTGGATCAAGCAAAGAGCTTTAGCACAGAATAATCTTTAGTTATGTCACCAATCCCATTGAAGATGATGGGACTGCTCATGTGCCACAGTGCTCTGCATTTGTAGGATAAACCCCATTATTTCTTTATATTTCATCCACTAGTGTAGTGCTGTTTATCTGTTCCAGCCTTGGAAATTGTAACTGTATCTTCAAAGAACACACTGGATATTGATATAACATATTGAAACCAATACAGGAGATTGCCTCCCATCTTCAGAGGCCACTCAAAGTTATCCCTAAATGTACTGAGTGCAATTCGGCTCCTTTTATTAGAAGACCTAATCAGATGAGCATGCATTTTTTCAGTTCCTTGAAGAGCATACATAAGACAAGTTTCATTGTACCTTCCATTAATAGAGCTTCTTTCAACCCAAATGTTCCTCCAAGCAATCTGTATGGAAAGGAAGCATTTTTCTAATGAACTGCAATTTAGGGAGGCATGACGTAATCGCTGGTAAAACCTAGTGTCTTGGTCACATGGGAGGTTTGGCTAATTACAATCTCTAGAGCCCTGCAAATCCACAGATATACACTTTATATTCACGGATATCCTTATCTGCGGATATGGATGTGGATATCCGCAGCTCATTTTTTGGATATGGATGCAGATGAGGATGCAAATTTTGTATCTAGAATCCTGCAAATTTTTGGATATTTGTGGATATTTATATTTGTAGGTATCTGCAGATGTGGATATGGATATCCATGGCTCATTTTTGCAGTCAGATGTGGATGTGGATACAAAATTTTGTATCTGCGTAGATCTCTAACAATCTTCCTTTCCCTTGCATTTTCAATACAAGACACTGTCTTCTGCTCCTAAAGCTCTTGTGTAATGTTGTAATTGCCAGATAGGACAAATTGCACCATCTCATTGTTCTTGTGAATTTTTAATACATTCACTTTGTAAATTGAACAGTCACATTTGCCTGTTCCCTAGATCTTGTTGGTGATAATGAACCATTTGTTTGTTTCCTCAAAAAGTTCAATACATTTTTTATCCGCAGGTGTTGCAATTCTTTTACTAATGGCAAAAAAACAAAGAAGAAAATGAAAAGCAACCATCACCCCTACTATCAAATAATTTACATTTTATTCAAACCCACCAAAAATCCAAAATGTATGAGTTTGCTTTATGTTTGTCACTTTCAATACATTTGTATTCAGAACCATGCTGCAATCTGACTGTATAACGTCTGTTATTATGGGTAAACAACTCATTCATCCACTTCACTTATTAAATGTTCACAGCTATTTTTCTAAACTTTAGATCTGGAAAGCGGAATAATTTTGGAGAAAGTTTGATATTAAAACATTTGCTAGCAGATTGAATATATCTCCTATTAATCCATCAACATGGGGTTTTTTTATAATGCCTTTACATAAATGGTGCATGAAAAAAAGGCAAAAGAGAAGGAAAATGAGAGAAGAGGAGCAAAAATGATAAAAAGCCTGGGTAAATCTTCCTATTAAGAGAGACTGGAAAGTCTAGGATTGACAACTTTAGAAAAGAAATAAATAAGAGGGAACTCATTGTCACAGGGAAGTCACTGAGGCCAAGCATTTGACGAGATTTCAGAAGGGATTGCATTTTATATGGATATCAAGAATATCCAGAGTTGTCACAATTAACAACAGTCACATAACATAACAGTAATCATATTGTGTCAGACTAATAGTCCATTTAGCCCTCCATCTTGTCTTCTGATAGTGGCCAGTGCCAGATGCCTCAGTGGGAAGGAACAGAATAGGGCAATTATTAAGTGAGCCATCCTCTGTTATCCAGTCCCAGTTTATGGAAGTCAGAGGTTACAGACACCCAGAGCATGGGGTTGCATTGCTTGCCTAAGTTCATGGCCATCGCTGGCCATGAACTGATCTAAACCTTCTTTGAACCTAATTATATTTCTGGCATTCACAACATCCCCTGGCAACGGGTTCCACAGGTTGACTGCATGGTGTGAAGACTTTCTTATGTCTTGTATTATGCAAATGGATAGATAATACTTCTCTGTTCACTTTCTCTATGCTATTCATGATTTTATGGACCTCTATCATATCCTCCTTTTCTGACCTGAATAGTTCCAGTCTTTTTAATTTCTTTGCCGATATAGGCTCATATGTAATTCTCATTTTGGTTGTCCTTCTCTCTACTTTCCCCAATTCTAATATACCCTTTTTGAGATAGAATGACCAAAACTATTTGCAGTAATCAAGGTGTGGGTGTATTGTGGTTTTATATATATAGCGTTCTAATAGGCCATCTCAGTGGAAGGGTGAAGTACTGAATGGCTTGTGGAGACTGAACTTTTCTGCCACTCCATAAAAGGGGTCTTTCCAAATCAAGGTGTAGACACAAAGGAGGTAACATGGGCAAGTGTGATCTGTTGCTACCCTTGCCTTGCCAGGTTGCAGAAGAGGGAACTTCTGTCTGATTTGGAAAAAGAAAAGAAGAAATGCTAATAACCAAAAGTCATTCATTTGTTCAAGTTATTGCTCTGGATTCCTGTCACTATAATTCTATTCTGATTCTGGAAGAGTTACAGATTGAGAAATTCCCCATATGATGAAAGAGGCAAGGAAAGAACAGGACAAAATATGCTCTTTAGTTTACCCCCTAAAATTTAGAAATTGGACTGAGGGAAAACCATGGATCGAGACACCCTCCAACTTTGGGAAAATCTGGCTCCAGGTCTGATATTTGTAGCTCAGACCCACCTCCACACAACACCATGGGTCTCAGTAAAGTCAGTGCTTAAACTCCAGGAAGAACAGGTTTGGTCTGTGTTCATTTGGAAAGTCAGACTATGCATGGCATAGAAAATGAGAGCATGTTATGGAAATATGGTTCTAATTAATATACATCTTTATAGATCAAACTTTATCCACACTTATTGCAAACAGGCTCTCATCTTTGTGTACCTAATGTGAGTGAAAATGAACCATCTGTTTTAATGGTTTTGCAGCACAGAATAACATGCAGAAATGAAGTGTCATAAACAGCACCGATATTAAATACTGCTGGAGGTTGAAAACTCATGTAGGAGGCCAGATTGTTTTAAATCTTCATTCTCCTGGAATGATTAATTGTCCCATGTGTATAACTCAGTGGTGTGTCTCACAGTTTAACTAGCATTAAGCAGATTACATTGAATTAATGGATTTTAAGACGAAAAAGGACCATTACAACAATTTAGCCTGGCCCCCTGCATAACATAGACAATAGGGTTTCACCAACAGCTTCCTGCATCTGGCCCATATTTTCTGGTTGAGCTAGAGCATATCTTTTAGAAAGATGGACCAAATATACCCCTGTTTTTTACAGTGTGTAAGAATTCAGATTTATTTCTTTGGACTAACTGGACAAACTAGCCTCAAACGATCCTGAAGAAGTCTGATCCCTGAAAACTGCTAAAAACATTGGATCAGTTCCCACTATTGTTATCTTTTAAAGAATTTTTGAGAATTTTGATAATCATATATTAGGATGTTAGTCTGATTTCAGTATTTGCAAATGAAACTAGAAGTGTATGTTAATTAAAATGCCCACAGGTCAATTCACCTTGAAGAACTAGAAGTGTATTCTTAGTCATCTGAGATTATCTTCTTGCTCTTTTCCACTGTTGACACCACATGGTAGACATGGTGGAATAGGTCCCTTCCTGTCTCTCTCAATGGATAATTAGCTCTCTTGTTATCTATCAAAATCAGCCCATGAACATCCTCCAGAGTATCCTCTGAAAGGATACACAGGAATTTCTCGAAAGCCTCACAATGGCATTCCTTTTAAACATACGTGACTCCCCAAGTCTTATTCCTTTTTCTTTATTCCTTGGTGGAAATTCCACACACTGTAGAATATTTCTTGTTCACTGATTGAAGTTCTGCAGGAAGCCAAGTTATTTTCCTTTAAAATTCTTCCTGTTTTTAGATGAGAAAAACAATTGATTTAGATGAGAAAAATAATTGATTTATTCAAAGTGTCTTTTTTTGGCCTATTGAGAATCTTAAAAATCACTGAATATTTATTTAAATGCCCCCTTCTGGGCAAACAAAAATTACAAAGAAAATGTCAATAGAGACTAGAGAAAGTTCACAAAAAAATCTAATCTAGCTTGGAAATTGGCATGGCTGAAATTTTCAAAGAACACTAATTAAGAGTTCAGATCCTATTAAAATTGTGATTGGGCATTTAATTCCCTTGGCTTCTTTGGTAATTCCAGTGACTGTTGTTAAATGTTGCTGCTGAAATTGGTTTGTAGACATGAAGGATTTCATTTTTTAAACATAATTTGCTGATTTGGTGTCTTAAGTAACAGACCGATATATGATTGGATTGGTTTGCTAAAGTCAGGACTAAGGATGTCATCAGTTAACCGGGTGATGCTTACTGGTTACTGGTTAATCAGTAGCCTGGCTGGGCTTGAAGTAGCTCCATGCCTGCCTGCTGTGTGGCAGGTTCAGCCTGGCTGGAGCAGCCTGAGATGTGTTGAGCCTGGCCGAGCTGGAGCAGTCCCTCCACCCGTGCTGTGGGCTGGGGGTGCTTCAGCCCAACTGGGACCACTTTGTTGAGGGCAGGGGGCGCTCAAGCTCAACCAGAGCATCCCATTCCCATGGCAGGCCTGGCCGGGCAGGAGCAGCCCTCTGCCTGCACTACACCATGGGCGCAGGGCTGCTCCAGCTTGGGATCCTGCCCATGGGATCCTGTTTAAGTAGTTAACCGGTTAAATGTAATGTCAACATTACATTTAATGATTAACTGATTAAATGGGATTTTACATCCCTAGTCAATACTCAGTTAGGGTATGTCTACACTAGCCTCCCTAGTTCGAACTAGGGTGGCAGTGTAGACATACCCTTAAATTTTGTGTAAGAAATACCCCATTGCTCTAAATGATTTTGAAGCAGTCTCAAACAGCAGGCTCTGCTGTGCCTGAGTACTAGCTTTTTATCTCTGGAGACATTTCTTCAGAGCTTTGTTTCAGTAAATCTCTCTCTCTCTCTCACATTACGAACGAAGGGGTTATGATCCTGTTTATTCACAATATCACAGCTCATTTGGCATGATCACTGGTATACTTGCTCAAGTGAGGCCCAGTACTGGAATAAGACATTTTGTAGTTTGTGACTGCACTACATTGCCATAACTGTGGGATTGAGGACTTGAATTGTAGGGGATGCTGCATATCACAAATGAGGTATATTAGCAGCTTTAGGGGTGGGATGGAGCTAGGTCACAAATAGAAGGGGAGAAGGAGAATTGAGGCACAAAGGAGCCTGCACCTTTAGGACCCCAGGCTGCAAACATTACACATGTAATTTTATGCTTCTCTGCACGGCAGTTGATTACGTTGCACACATACTGAAGGTGTTGGTTACACACAAGTGTTATATTGTTTTAATTATATTATTGTCACAAACCAATTCTACTAGCCAAATACACAGAGAGGCATTGGAATTACAATTCATCCGCATGTTCAATTCTCATGCTAATGCCCTCAGTCGTGATGAGGGATGGTTGGAACACTATCAACCTAACATTCAATGAAGGTGCAAACAGCTCTTTGTGTAGATTCCTGTTATTGCCTTTGATTCTTATCTGTTTCGTTTTAACTACCCAATCTTCAGGTGCTTACTGATTCCCTGTTCTGCCTTCCTGTTTTTCCCTTTAATATTTCCATACCCTCTGCTCCTTGTTTCCCATCCTCCTTCTTTTTTTCTCCCCCCCCCACCTTCTCCCCTATTTATTTTGGGTCTGCACATCCTAGACTCAAAACTCCAGTCATCTGAAGAAGTGGGCAGCGCCCACAAAAGCTTGTGATACCATCTACATGTTTTGTTAGTGTATAAAGTGCTACCAGATCATTTGTTGTTTTTTAAGTTTATCCTGTACAGACTAACTCGGCTACCCCGTGAAGCAGTTATATTATTGTCACCCCTCTAGTGTACATACAATATAAATTTGCTTATTCCTTTATAACTAGGAAGGATGAGATTTTTATCAGAAAATGTTGGTAATAGATGAAAAAACATTTCTGCTAATAAGAATCAGAATTTACAAATAGGTAAAGTAAAAAAAATGTTGCCTGAGAACTTACTAGAATTTGATTTAAGGCTATTTCATGTATATATTTTGACATATGCTGTTGACAACTTGTCTTTTAACATTTATGAAACTTTAACTTTTTGAAAGTCAACATTTTCTGTCATTAAATAATTGTCTGACTTCCCCCTCAATTTCCTAAAATGGTGAGCACTTAAATCAATAAAAGTAAAGATAAGTTTAAAACCCATCATTTTGCACAACTATAAAAATGTAACTGGATAAAAATTGAAAAGAAAAATATTAAAAAGACATCAATATTATCCATCACAATTTAAAAACATTAATTATACCAAGCCCTATAGATAGCTTATTTCTATATGGGAAAGGGAATAAGTACGCTGATATAAAGCACTAGTCTACTGATATAACTATACCTAGTCAAGGGGTAACACCAGTATAATTATCACTGTAATAAATCACCCCCTTTTATCAGTACAAAACTGTATGTGGATCAGGTTCAATGTCTACAGGATTAGGGCTATATCTTAATACCAGGAGCCTGATCCATTAATTGTTGTGCTCTCAAAATTCCCAAGCATGTTAACAGGCATTCTGAGTGTAAAATGGCTGCCCAGTTGGAACCTTATCTGGTATCTTAGTAAGTAGTTCATTATCAATCCCTAGGAATAATATCCAGAAGCCGTATTTAGCAATTTCCCTTAAAAGATTTTACTTCGTTTTTGTTTTTCTAAGGTTTTGCAGCTTGGAAAATTGCATGTTTGTAAAAACTGACTTTCAGATATTCTATTTGAAGAGCATACAAACACACCCAGACATACACTGGACAAATTGAATCTAAAAAAGACTTCAGTATTTCAAGGAAGTTCATTGTTTTCCCTGACAGACTTATTTGGAAAAAGCAGATTTACAAAGTGCCTATGTACCCCAGAGGTTGACATTCATTTCCTAGCTATCAAATACCCAAATATAAGATATATTCCTAATCATACTAGTTTTTTCTGGAAGCTGCAATTGGGATCTGATGGGGTTAAGCATAAGCTAACCCTTTCAAACTATTAAAATTACAGTAATAAATGCCAGGGACTTTATTAACGTGTGCTGTAAAAGCTCAAGGCCTGACATTAACTTTCTATCTGTCAAAGAGAAACTTTATCTTGTGATATTTACTGCATGGTAGTTTCCTGAATATTATTATAAACTTGTGGTCTTGTATGTATCAGACACACAAGACACTTATTGCTCATATTTTTAAATTATTTTTTAAGTAAAGTGCCAAAAATATCGGAATGTTTTAAAAGGATGGAAATATATGATTACTTGGTTTGGACAATATTTTAAAGCAAAAATTAACATGTTTATGGCCAGCTAGGAATTCACAGTCGTCACTGTGCTGCATTCCAAGCTTCACAGCAACAGTGGGGAGAAGTCTTATCCCTGCATGCTCCAAAAGGACAACTCACTTCTCTTGGAGCTAAAAAGATTTCTATTACTTGCTAAGGCCATGTCTGCACTATAGCTAAGATCGAAGCAGCTGCAGTTGATCTTCCGGGTTTTGAACTAATGGGTCTTCTGAAGACATGATGATTGGAATTGAGAGGGTGCTTCGGTCGATACCGGTAGTCCTGCTCCTATGAGAAGTAAGGGAAGTTGAAGGGTGCGTGTGCTCCCTTTGACTTCCCGCAATGTGGACAGTGCCATAATTAGAGTTAAGGTACTTTGACTTAAGATACGCAATTAACTAAGCTGAAGTTGTGTATCTTAATTTGAACTTAACCCCTAGTGTAGACCAGGGGTAACAGTTTGGGGGCGTGGCACATAGTTCATCTTTTCTGATTCCATCCAGTAGAGGTCAGGGTTATAGAGACATACTAGCCAGTATGGTGTCACATTTACTGCAATTCCAGGAGAGTTGTAATCAGCAGAGGTACTTGACATAACACAAGTTAAATGGGATAGTGTTAGAGTCAGGCTATTCTCCAAAAGGGGACCTCTGCTCCTGAACCCTAACCTGTTCTTCTCATCTCTAGTAGTCTGCCAGAGCCTGGATTTGTTATGCTACAGGAGATGTTATGACTCACATATCTTCCCAAGCATTATTTGGAAAGGAAAAGGCTTTAACTGGGTATATGGGGTGGACAATACTGGAATAGTAATAGAGATGTAGCTGTGTTAGTCTGGTCTCACTGAAACAAAAGACAGGACTATGCAGCACTTTAAAGACTAACAAGATGGTTTATTAGGTGATGAGCTTTCGTGGGCCAGACCCACTTCCTCAGATCAAATTGTGGAAGAAAATTGGCATGACCATATATACCAAAAGGATACAATCCAAAAAAGTGAACACATATAAAATTGACAAATCAGATTTTAGAACAGATGAGGGGTGAGGGGGGGAGGTTAGTGTCTATGAGATAATGATATTAGGGGTGATAATTGGGGAAGCTATCTTTGTAATGGGTAAGATAATTAGCATCTTTGTTAAGGCCCATTCGTAAAGTGTCAAATTTAACCATGAATGACAGTTCAGAGGCGTCTCTTTGAAGTCTTGTGTTAAAATTTCTTTGAAGCAGGATGCAGGTAATCAGGTCGTTGAGACAATGCCCATTCTGGTTGAAATGGCAAGAAACTGTTTTTTCTTTGTGAAACTGTCTGATGTCTGTTTTGTGTGCATTGATTCTTTGGCGAAGTGTCTGAGAAGTTTGTCCAATATACATAGCAGACAGACATTGCTGGCACATGATGGCATAAATTATATTTCTGGATGAACAGGACTATATGTTCTTGATCTTGTAACTGACATGGTTAGGTCCAATGATGGTGTCAGCAGAGTAAATATGTGGACAAAGCTGGCAACGGGGTTTGTTGCAAGGGAAAGTTCCAGGGTTGGTATTAGTGTGGTATGTCCTGTGGTTGCTGGTAAGAATCATCCTGAGGTTAGGTGGTTGTCTATAGGAGACTATGGGTCTGTCTCCCAGAGGCTCTCGGAATGTAGTGTCCTGTTCTAGTATAGGTTGTAGTTTATTGATAATACGTTGGACGGGTTTAAGTTGGGGGCTATAGGTGATGACAAGTGGTGTTCTATTGTGGTTTTCTTGGGTCTGTCTTGAAGTAGATGGTTTCTGGGTATTCGTCTGGCTCTTTCAATTTGTTTTTTTATTTCTCTGGGTGGGTAATTGAGGTTTATAAATGCTTGGTAGAGATCCTGAAGTTTCTGGTCTCTGTCAGTGGGATTAGAGCAGATGCAGTTGTATCTAAGGGCTTGGCTATAGACGATGGATCGAGGTTGGGAGGGACTGTCTCACCATGGTAATTAAAAATGTCCTTTTGACATGATGTAAATTTAATCATTCTTCATGTCTGCTATCTGAATGGGCCTAAAGAGCTATGTCAAAATGGCGATGCTGTGTGCTCTGTTTCCAAAGATGATGTAATGGCAAAGCAGCATCTGTCATATTCTTGACACTCTGGTACTCACCAGCAGCATACTACTGTGTGGACTTCCCTCCCTCCCTCCCCCTCACCCCACCTTCTGTACTAAATCTGATTTGTCAGTTTAATAATGTGTTCACTTTTTTCATTGTATTCCTTTGGTATATATGGTCATGCCAATTCTCTTCCAGAATATGATCTGAGGAAGTGGGTATGGCCCACAAAAGCTCATCACCTATTAAACCATCTTGTTAGTCTTTAAAGTGCTACATAGTTTTTCCTTTTGTTTTAGCAAGATCAGACTAACACAGCTACCTCTCTATTACTATTTGAAGCAATGGTACTCTGATGGGTACTTAGTTTTAATTCCTGGTAAACACCTAGACAGATTGGTATGCAACTGGCATCATGAATATTCCTCTCACCATAGTCCTCTCATCATTAGACCCATAGTGCTACATTAGAAATAGATTCTGGATTAGAAGCTTGGCTGTCATACAAACCAATGCAGAACAAATGCTATCGACCTCTGAGTGTAAATGTTTGTTCCTGCTCTGGTGCAGTATTGCTACTACTAAGTGGTAAAACCCCACTGGAGTTGTCATAAGAATCATGAGATTTAAAACCTAACAAAGCCCAATTCATGTAGTTTTTCACTTGCCTCAGCAGTTAGTTACTACCTGCCCCAGTGACTGCAGTTTTGCCAATGTTCATGATTTTACTGGAAGTCTTGTGACAAATTGATGGGTTTGTGAAAGCCCCAGCTTCAGGAGTCATGTATCAGAACTTCTGCTTTCATTTTTAAAAAACTACCGGTACATCTACATGGCAGGGCAAAAGTCGAATTAAGATATGTAACTTCAGCTATGTCTATTGCGTAGCTGAAGTCTGTCACATTACTGAATTTTAAGGGGAGCAGCCAGATCACTGCTGCACCCATGGGGGGGAGGGTGGTATTTGCCCCAAAGTGTATACAAAGGGGGCCATGTGAGGTGTCACATGAAAGCTTCTGTTCTACTGATTCTGTACATGCTATTCATGTAATTGTGTAATATCTGTATGTGGAGTTATAGACATGTACAAGGGAATCCCTTGTCAACCACCCCATTATGCCTCATGGAATGAGGTTTACCAGGGCGGTCAACAAGGGCTTCCCTAGTTGACCATGGAGCGTCCAGACTACCGCGCTGTGCCACCAAACAGCTGATCAGCACAGCGCGGCAGCCATTTTGATGTAAATGAAGCGGTGATTATTTAAATCACCGCTTCATTTCCCTTTTTCGGGTACACTAATCCACATGGCTCCGTCGAAGGAGCCATGTAGTTTAGAGGTACCCAGGGATAGTTCGTTGGACCATGTGATCTGCAGTGACTTGTTCTGGCCAGGAAGATGCCAGGGAGGGTACATAAGTGCCATGTGGCACCCTCCATCTTGTCCTCGGTTTTGCTCCTGATCCCAGATGCAGCCTTGCAGGGAACAACGAGCCGGAAAGAACCGTGAACCCATCCTGACATAGGATGTACACCAGAGACTTTTAAGATAGCAGTTTATAACATCTCTGCTAAGAGCCTGCATCGAGAACTGGGTGATTCAATGCATGCAATGTATTATCCTTTAACAACCTTATTCTCATGCTTTTCTTTCTTTTAGTAATAAACCGTTAGATTTTAGATTCTAAAGGATTGGCTCAGTGTGGTCTTGTGGGTAAGATCCAGAGTGTAAATTGATTGGGATCTGTGGCTGGTTTCTTGGGACCGGAAGAACCCGTTAGGGAAAGGTGAGATTGGGTTCTATAACCCCTCACCTGTGTGTTAGGCCCGGGACTGACTGGGGCACAGGGAGAGCTGGGGTGTCAGAGGGGTTTTGCTCATGAGGCTTCTGGCTGGCTAGAGCGGCAGCTGAAGTGCTCTGTGTGACTGATTTGTGAACTCTTTGGGAAGGGCCTCCACTCAGGGGTTGTAAGGAGCCCCAAGTTTGAGCAATTCACTCTGAGCAGATGCCCTCAGCTGTGCCCAGACCCAGCCCGGTCCATCACAAAGTCGAAATAGCTTAATTCGGCTTTTGGCACCATCTACACAGCAGGAAGTCGAGGGAAGAGCACTCTTCCTTTGACTTCCTTTACTCCTCATAAAATGAGGGTTACAGAAGTTGGAGTAAGATGTCTTCCATCTTGACATTATTTTGAAAGAACGGCTTGCTGTGTAGACATACACTATATTACTTTGAAATAACGGCCGTTATTCCGAAGTAACACTGCTGTGTAGACGTACCCTAACTGTCTAGCTCTCCTGGTGGCAGAAAAAATATTTCAAAGGGAAGCCTAAAAAAACCCAAACCCCAAAGTATTACTTTTAAAATAACAATTTGGGAGGGGTCTTTGACAGTTGGGGTTGGCAATATTGAGACTGTATTATGCCTAGAGCCCTGGATCAGTACTCTTATACATTTTAATAAATCTGTTGAAATGAGGATATTAAAACCTACACATCACAATGTTGTGGTGATTTATTACTGTAGTTACTGTCTATATAATAATTTGAAAATATAAAGATCTGTATATGTTAGCGATGCTCTAGTCAGACATACATGCATTATAGAAGCTTGGGGTATATCATGCACACCTGAGAATTACTCATGTTTAGATCTACCTAAAAGAATTGTTCATTGTTTCCTGTATCTTGGACTCCCCTATGGTTAGTATTTCAAATGATAAAAGCAAGCACAGTTCATGGAAAATGGAATCAATACATTGTCTAATGGCTGGTTTTACATTATAACACAAAATGTACAAAGGGCCAAATCTTGCTTTCACTTTCAATGGGGGTTTACAGTTGATTTCAGTGGAATTAGGCATTGGCACCAGATGAAACTATTTATTATTCAGGAAGAGCATTCACTGAATAAATGCTCTGGGAGATAACAACGGAACAGCCTCCTATTTACTGTTCCTTAGATCTGCTTCATCTTTAACTCACGTTATTCTTTTCACAGTTATCTCTGTACCTTGCCTCCTGTCCCTGTCAGTTAATTCATTATTCATTTTGCTGACACATCTACTAAGTGATCTAAGCCCCATTATGATTAAATTCAAAATATGCTAATCACAAAGCCCACTGTATAAATATTTAATTTTTATATTTTAGTAAATCTACCATATCAAAAGGAACAGGAAAAAAAAAAAAGAAAGAGAAGGAACCATGCACATATATTATGTATGCTATTATTACGGCGGAGCATGACAACGTGTATACAGAAAAACCTCACTGCTAATACAAGGGTAAAGGACCTACTGGAAAACATTACTGAAGGGAGTAGATACATGACCCATACCCAGACAGTGATGATTGGTGCACTGAAGACTAGTTATTACAATGATCATCATACTGATCAATAGATAGACATGTAGATATTGCATCTGACCAAGTAGAATGCACTACTCCACACTTTCAAAGTACTTATTTGCATTTTTGGGTTCTTACAATTTTTGTGACCAGTGCAGAAGAAACAGAGCTAGTTCTAGGGAGCTGCAAACCACAAAGTAGCACATTCTGCTCACCACCCACTGGTATCTCCCTGTCAAAGCCTGATACAGAGGCAGATGGGACTATCAGAAGTAAATGTAATCCAGATCCACAATGCAGCTCTGCCAATTTACTCCTGCTAAGACTCTGGATCAAAGATGGAAAGGAGACTCCAAAGGAAAGGCCAGAATCCAAAGGGAAACTTTGCGGGGAGAGGAATGAGCATTGGGGCCGCCCAAAGGAAGTGGGAAAGAGAGCAAACTGGTAAAACTTTGAGGTGATTTTCACATTGTCTATTAGAACAGCACTAGAAAGAAGAACGAGTGCTCTCCCGGGGAAGCCAGTTTCCATAAAATTTCCGTCCCAGGTTTGCCTATTCAAGAGCTGCAGAAAGTCAATTATAAAAAAAATCCAAACTTTTGCATTCTCTCTTTCAGATTTGCAAATGCTTCATTATTCTTCCTTTATTTGGTTTTAAAAACCTAGCAACCTGCAGCTGTTGTGTTCGGGATATTTTGAGTTTCCAAGCTACCATATATTTGCATGTTGGCACTGAAATTCCCTTGATCTTCGGGTTGGTAGAGCTTTAGGCCTCAGGCTTATACAGAAAGATCTTGTGACAAAAGCTTTTTTTAAGATTAGATGCATGAGTAGCTACTCAAGTGCCTGATGCTAAGCATATGCTTCCATAGGTTGAAGCTCTAGAGGATAAGGACATCTCTGCTTCCATCTCTCTTGGGGGCACTGGGGAAAGAATGCACACAGAACAGCTCCATGTATATCAGTTATTCCCCTAGAACTCCAGATGAGCAAAAACAGCAGAGTGGAAAAAGTTCTATCTTCATCCACTAATTTGAGAGAGAGAGAGAGAGAGAGAGCTTAGTTTACATGAGCTGTCTGCCCAGATTCCTCCACTGACCCTCCAGAACTGATAAGTGCACACAGACTTGGAACTGATTAGACAATAGAACTGAACTG
Organism: Pelochelys cantorii; assembly: GCA_032595735.1. Taxonomy (NCBI): domain Eukaryota; kingdom Metazoa; phylum Chordata; order Testudines; family Trionychidae; genus Pelochelys; species Pelochelys cantorii. The sequence goes on from CM064340.1 coordinate 22,594,960, forward strand.
AAAGAGCAAGGACTCAGGGTTCTGCGTGCTACTGGCTCCCCGCCCCTCCCAATCTTGCACTGTTAAAAAGACCTTGCTGTGAGATTCATTGCAGAAGACACGGAGGACTTTTTTGCTCAAGCCACAGAGGTCAGTGGCAGAACTCAGTGAACTCCACTGGGTCCCTTTGTTGAGAGTAGGGAAGTGTTGCCTAGTAAGGGTGTCCAAGGAAGGTATCAGTGATCCCAGAAATTCTGGGTGAGGGCTTGAGTTAGTGGTGTTTGTTAGTTTTTAGAGGGGTCCCTAGCTAGTTGAATCTTGGTGCTGCCAACATCTGGCAGAAAGGTTACAAGGCTTTGGTGGCTAAGACAGCTCCTCACAATGTGCCCCAGGCTGAGAGGAGAATGGTTGAGCTGCACAGGAAGGGTCATTATGATTATCAAGAGGAAATAAATCCCATGGAAGAAGGTAGCTGCTGCTGCTGCTCCAGGAACATGCTGTCATTAGCTCACACCAAGGATTCAAGCCAGAATCAGAGGCAGGAGCCATGCCAACAATTAAGTCAGACTCAGCAACTGGGGTCACAGCAAAGACCAGGAAGGCTAGATCTAGAGGTCAGACATCTAGGTAGCAACAGGCCTAAAAATTAATTATTCAGACGTAGGATAGGACAGGAAGAGGAAACTTTATACCCATTAGTGTCCAATCATCAATCTGCGGTTAGTCGTTTGACCCTGCTGAGTCATGGATTGTATCTTCTGAGAGTGGAGTATTAGCAGCAGTTCCCTTGTAAGCCCTGGCAGTTTGGTGGATGAAGTGTTCCATTATCAACCCTACTGGTGTGGATTCCATACCTTTAGTACATGTCAGCAAACTAATAAGGACTCTCATTTGGTAAGGTGAAATCAAGGTGAGGTAAGGAAATGATATAGAGGAATTACAGCACAAAATGTTGTATATTTTCTCTATACAATGTTAAAAGTTCTCATCTATCCAGTACAACTTTCACGCATAATTAAAAAAGAGAAACGCCTCAATGTAATTTGATTATGTTTTCTGAAAATATCTCTGCAAATAATCACCATGTTTAAAAAACCCATATCAACTAGATCAAATAAAAAATTTGACATGGAGTGTTAGGTTTTTTGTAAAGTAATATTTATTATATTGGTGTAATAAATAAATTGGTGTAATTACAACACATGAGAGAGCACAGATATCCCCAGGTCCCTACCCACTTGGAATAAAAATACACACAGAATGACTACATCAGCAATCAATAACACCCATACTGGCTTCCATCAGCTGCCATGCAAACCTGTCAAAACACCCGAGGACAATTTCCTGCTGAAAACCCATTATGTCTGAAACAAGTGATTAAACAAGCCAGTGATGGTAATATGCTTTGAAAGTTAAGCCACCATGGGTGATTAAATGTCTGTGGGTAATAAACAGAATTATAAACATTAGGAAACAAAACACAATTCCAAACACAAACATAGCATGGTATGTCATTAGTTACTATAAGCAGATACAAGTGTTTGGCTATTATTAGTTGGAACAATATAAATGCTTTTTTATAAGACTATCAGTTCCATTAGAGGAAGTCTCCTGCACCTTTTCAGTCTCCTCCTAATACTGTGATACAAGTGTCAATTCATTAGATGATAAATGTATAGATTTCATTAGTTAAAACCAGCCCCCTGTAATATTATTGGATTCTAATGTGAACATACAAATCATTGCTTCAACCGCTATGACGTGTTTGCACCAAATCTTGTACAAAATTGGCCAAGTAAGATGTCTATGAAAAGCTTATGGGTCACTGACACTGTTTATACTATCTGTGTGCATGTATAATTTTTTGTATATGAAATGATGAGTATTGGCTGTTTACTTGTGTTTCAAATATTAGATTCTGGGAGACAGCAACAGAAGACTTGGTCAGCCTATTGTGAAAAGACTATTAGTCAAGTGTTTGTCTAACAGTGGTTCTTGGGTGGTGCCACTCCACATCGGATGAGCTCCTCTGTGAATGTTCCAACAAGCATAGGAACAATGGCTGCTACCTGGAAAGAACTGAGTCATGCGTGGACAGCTGACTTGCTCGTGTGATAAACTCCATCTTGAGATATACTTTTACACAGAGAACAATGGAAGTCCCTCTTAGGGTTGCCAGGTGTCCAGTTTTGCCTGGACTGTCCTGTATTTGTGGTCCCTGTCTGGTAAAAAACCCCAGAAAATACTGAACATGTAAAATGGGGCGAGCGGAGGGAACGGGAAGTATGGCGATTTAAAGGCGCAGCGACCTTTTTCTTAAGCTCAACAATTTGGTCCCTCCCCCATTACAAAGATAGCTTCCCCAATTATCATCCCTAATATTATTATCTCATAGACACTAACCTTCCCCCTTGCCTCCCTTCTGTTCTAAAATTTGATTTGTCAGTTTTATATGTGTTCACTTTTTTTGATTGTATCCCTTTGGTATATATGGTCATGCCAATTTTCTTCCACAATTTGATCTGAGGAAGTGGGTCTGGCCCACGAAAGCTCATCACCTAATAAACCATCTTGTTAGTCTTTAAATTGCTGCATAGTCCTGTCTTTTGTTTCAGCGAGACCAGACTAACACAGCTACATCTCTACTACTATTCTGTAGGGAATCTTGTATTACTTCGGTTGGCCAGTGTAGTAAACAGAAGCGCTCTTTGTGACAGGTTTGGTGTGCCTTATAGTGGAGGACCTCCATCTTGGGCTGTAAGTAGTCCTGTCTCTGAGCAACTGAGCCTGATTTGACCTTCTCTCCATTGCACAGAAACCAGCCTTTATTACACCCCCTCTTAGGTGTACTTTGGAAAACACCATATTCAATGAAGCAAATCAAAGAGAACAAAATGTGGCCCATTTATAAACCAATTTACTCCCATGTCAGGTGAGCCATAATTTTATCTGCACTGAATGTGGCTATTACATTCTCTTGAGTGTTGAACCTGAGGGCATCAGCCTGCTTTTCAACACATTTGCTTGTATGGTATTTTGAGAAAATAAAGGGAAGCACTCAGGATTTAAATTTTGATGGCTTCAGATTGCTTAGCAACCTATTCAGTAAAAGCTGATTGTTTCATCAGTAAAGTTTAAATAACCGCATGGGGCTGGAGAACAAATGAGTGATTAAGAGCTAAATTTGTTGTAAAATTAATCTCTGTTTAAATTTCAATTATATGCAGTACCCGCATCTTATTGGACAACAGATTAATGAATGTCCAGTACAAAGGGTTAATCTGAGTGGCACAAAGAGACCGATGTGCTATAGAGGGAATGTGAGAGATTACGTTAGTGCTTTTTCATGTAGGGGCAGTTCTGTGAAGTCTGAAGGAAACAATCTATAGAAATCAATTCAGTTTGGCCTAGGGAAGGGGTCAGCATCAACAGGTCCCCGTTGTTGTCAGTCGGATTAACTGATTAACGTTAAAAAATATTTCTGTTTAGTGCCGCTAGATAGAGCCTCTTTGAAACCGAGGGAACTCGGCTATAAATATTGATACACCCCCGCAATTGCAATTCTGACTCATCCTCTTTTCCCTTCTTTGGCTTCGGTTTTGTGCTATCTTTACTGTTCCTGCTCACCAAGCGCTGACAGTCACTGCTGCATTCAGCAGAACTTGAAAACCTTACTTTCAAATCACTGGAGATCAATGCAGAATATCACCTCTCCTGTCCCTTTATCATCTTAAGCAAAACCTTCTGCATGACTTAAAAAAAAATTAAAAGTTGCTCCTGTCCTTGTGTTTTTTCTGTTTAAATGACAGCTTGCTCTTCCAACCATTAGGATTGGTGAGGGTGTGTCTGCACTGCACACTTAAGCCTGGATCTCAGGGACTCGCGCTTGAGGACTCCATGTTTCCAAGCCTGTGACTGAGCAGCCACACTGCATTGTTAACCTGCACCGATAATCGATTGACCTGGGTCCTACAGTCATGCTAATGTATCCATCCTACATTACCACATTTTTAACCACATTGGATCTAGTATGGAACCGTACAAAATCCCACTGTTCTATTTGTTTTGTTAGAATTGACTACTGATTCTTATTCTTAGTCTTCTGCCTCCTTTAGAGCAAGATCTAAAGTTCACTAAAGTCAGTAAATCATTCTGTTGAATTAGTCTCTCTCAGTCAATTTTGATCCACAGTGCATCAATTTTCATCCCATGACTAACTTGTTTCCTTCATAGTCTCTTGGGGTCCATCTAGACTACAAGCCTCTTTCGAAAGAGATCAACTAGACAGCCCCAAGTCTTTTGAAAAAGCGAGCCGCTTTTTCAAAAGAGAGAACCCAGGCAGTCTGGACGCTCTTTTTCGAAAAAGCCCTGTTTGTAGTCAAGAATGCTTTTTTTCAAAAGAGCTCTTTTGAAAAAAGGCGTTCTTCCTCATAAAAGTAGGTTTACTGCTGTCAAAAAAATGCTGTGTTCTTTTGATTTAATTTAGAAAGAATGTGACGGCAGTCTAGAGGCAAGTGAAATTTTTCCAAAAATGGCCACGTTTTTTGAAAAAACTCTGTAGTCTAGAAATATCCTTGAGGTGCGTCTACACAGAAGGGCTTAACTCGAAATAAGCTATTCAAACTGAGCTACGTGAATTGTATAGCTTATTTAGAAATAGCTTATTTTGAAATGGGGAGCATCTACATAGCACTTGTTTCAAAATAGAGCACTCTTCCTCCAACTTCCCTTACTCCTTGTACAATGAGGGTTACAGGAATTGGAATAAGAAGCCCTCCAGCTTGACAATATCAGCAACATTATTTCAAAATAACTGAATAATTAGTAGATGTGGACTAAGTTATTTTGAAATATTGTTGCTGTGTAGACGTACCTTTGGATGGACTTTGTCCAAGGCTATTTCATTGATCGTTATGTAGTCCTAGTGGATTGGAGAGGCAGTTGGCTTTAAAAAGCAATACTTATCACAAGTCCTTATCACATCATGAACACCTAGGAGTTTTATAATTTTATCTTTGATTATATTTTTAACCAATGTCCTTGGAAGTTAAGTTTGGTCACTGGCTTGTAAATCTCAGGATCTTGTCAGTGTCTTTCACACAGATAACTTTGCCAGCCTCTGAGTCTCTGGTACAGTAGCTGATTTTAATGAGAGGTTGCATTCATATTTTGTTATTTGCTAATTCTTAAAGTCTTTTAGAATGTTTGAGTAAACATTGAGCCTACTGCCTTGTGGCTCTTTTTAAAATCAGTTCATTCCTGTTTTCTTTATTTTGCTAATTTATTTAGATTCATAAACAAAGATGAAAATGTCTCTCCTTAATTCTAAATGCCTTTACCTGCATTTTCAAAATACACTAATATAAAAAATAGTAGCGGCCTCCTCAAAACAAAAAATACAAAATATACCAAACTGTTGATCACAACTGAACCAAGCATCCTGCTTCCAGTCACACCTATCACAAGTTTTTCCCATCCATCTTCCTACAAAACATGGGTCTAGAGTTGGGGCTTGCAACTGCAAGTCAACAGACTGTGCCAGCTGCATCAACTCAGGTCAGAGAATCTTCCACGCACTGGACGTGACATTCATGCTCTCCTCCTTGATTGCAGATGAATTTGGAGTCCTAGTCAAATCTTGTGTACGGACATCTGTAAATGCCACTTCTGCTCGGTGCTAATTTCTTTCTTTCAGTACCTTTGTACCGAAGGTGTGGGGGAATCACTGGGCCTTGCACCCCCATCTGCAATCAGATGTGACTCTCAGCCAGCAAGCAGGACAGAAGGTTTGTTAGTCGACAAGGACACAGCATAGAACAGACTTGTCAGTATAGTAACCAGAAGCAGCTGGTATAACACATCTCTGGGAAAGGGGGGTCCAGAGTCAGGGTCCTGCACCTTTCCCTGCATTTCCAAACCAGCTGAGACTGACCCACATGCCCAGCAGCCTGGCCGTAGCCCCTCAGCCTATGTCCTGTTTCTCAGGCCACACCCCTTCCCTGCTCAGGTTATGAAGGGTGTCTGCCCTTGTGTATGTTGGGGATGAGTTAGCCTCCCTCCGTGAGAGTCACACTCAAAATTCCCATCACCATCTAGGTATTGGTACAGTGCCCTGGGAAACTGAGGCACACACACAGGTTACTACAAGACAGTAGAACCCACATGCATCATAACGAGGTGAATAAACCCCCGAGTTCATCACACCCTTTAGTAGAGATTGTTGATTTTCTGGGCAAACTGCAAGCCCCACCTCCTCACCCATGCCTTGGGGGAGGAAAGATGTGACAAACTGCTGGTATGTGTGTACCTATGTTAGTTGTAGTACACCACTGGGAACTTTCCTTTCCTTTCCTGTTAACATCATATGTATATTATACACTTTGCATCAGTACTCACCTTTGGTTATTGAATACCAAGAATTAGCAGACAGGATTATAGAGCCTTTCATCTCCTGTCTCTAGTCCAGACCCAGCATAAGGTTGGTAGAGACCAAATAATTGCCATCTGTTGAGTGGTGCTGGGGCAAAGAGTTTGCTGAATTGCAGCTCTAGTTCCTAGTGTCCAGATGCCCAGGTAACAAAAATCTCCATTATATTGGGCCTTGTTGATAAACTCAGCAGAGGAACCAAAGATGCATGGTAGAAGGGACAGACACTGGGTACATCTAGACTACAAGCCTCTTTTGAAAGAGATCGTCTAGGCAGCCACAAGAGTTTCGAAAAAGCAATCTGCTTTTTTAAAAGTGAGCACCCAGGCAATATGGACATTCTCTTTTGAAAAAGCCCTGTTTGCATTCAAGAATGCCTTTTTTCAAAAGAGCTCTTTTGAAAAAAGGTGTTCTTCCTTGTAAAAGTAGGTTTACCGATTTTGAAAAAACCGCACGTTCTTTTGATTTAATTTCGAAAGAACTCAACGGCAGTCTAGATGCAGGTGAAGTTTTTTCGAAAAGAGGCCACTATTTTCAAAAAAACTCCATAGCCTAGACATACCCACTATCTTACTCTTTAGAGATAACCACTGCAAAACAGAGTTGAGACACAGGAGGGAAGGAGATTAGGGGACATCATAGCAGAAGCTTGCCCTGCTCCTGCCCTTGCTTTTCCTGTTCCCTGGCTATAAATAGATACAGCGGTCTCTTGGGCTGTCAATCCCGCTTCCTCCACCTGCACTAAATTGACTTTTAAAAAGTAAAATGGATTATACAAGTAAAATGCTTTATAATTTTCATATACATTCCGCTTTTTTTCTGTGCTGAGTCTGGAGGGGTCCAAAATTTAAGAAGCAGAAAATAGAAGACTTTTAAAAGAAGCATTAGATCATTTGGCAGTTTTCTCTGTTTAAGAGATACTTAAATGTTCAGTGCTCTGAGTCTCAGTATGCTCTGAATTTGATCTTACATTTTAGTTTTCCAAAGGCATATTTATGATTCATATGCCAATAAATTGAGTTCTGTTTGTTATTTTAGCTCAGTTATATTTTCTGTTCCTCTGTGTGATAGTTGTCTCTATGGCTATGTCTACACTACAGAGTTTTTTTGGAAAAATGGCCGTTTTTCCAAAAAAACTTCACTTACATCCACACCACAATCGCATTCTTTCAAAAAAAATTCGAAAGAACAGAGAAGTTTGTCCGACATTGGTAAACCTCTTTGGCTATGTCTACACTCACGATTTCTTGAGCAAGTATGGCCGTTCTTGCTCAAGATGCTCAAGACTCTGCAGAGCGTCCACACTGCCTGCCTGCTCTTGCGCAAGAAAATTTACAGTACGGTGTGTAAGACAGGGCTCCTTGCGCAAGAGCTACGCTGTTTTTTAACAGGTGTAAGCCCTCTTGCGCAGGAGCTCTTGCGCAAGAGGGAAGTGTGGACACTCGGCAAGGATTTCTTGCGCAAGAAAGCCCTATGGCTAAAATGGCCATCAGAGCTTTCTTGCGCAAGAGAGCGTCCACACTGCCATGGGAGCTCTTGCGCAAAAGCACAGTGCGCACATGGCAGTGTGGACGTTTTCTTGCGCAAGACTTCTTGCACAAGAACCCTTGCGCAAGATGTTCTTGCACAAGAAGCCGCCAGTGTAGACATAGCCTTTCTGTGAGGAAGAAGTCTTTTTCCAAAAGAGCTCTTTTGGAAAAAGGCATGCGTGGCTGGGGAAGAGGGGTTTTTTTCGGAAGAAGAGGAAAGAGGAAAAAGCACAGGTGCCCTGTGGCCACTCCATCCATAGTAATCACAGCTTAAATGTGAGATAGCGTCCATTCAGTGTGGACGCTATCTTTCAAAAAAGCAGATCGCTTTTTTTATGCGCTTTGGCAGTGTGGACGCTCTCTTTCAGAAGAAGTTTTTTCAGAAGATCTCTTCCAGAAAAGCTTCTTCTGAAAGAAGCCTGCATCTAGATGTAGCCTCTAATAGACAACTCCCTTTTCACCATCCAAGCCATCTGATAAATTAATTACTAGTACAGAAGAATATAAGAACAATCATTCTGGGACAGACCAAAGATCAATCTAGCCCAGAATCCTGTCTTCCAACAGTGGTCTGACAGGATCTGATGAGAAACAGTCAAATGAAAAAAAGTCCCATTCAATTATATCATGTAATGGCATACAGCTAAAAAAAGACAAGTTTCTAAAGTGCTTATATAGAAATGCTTGATGTGTAAATAATAAGATGGGTGAACTAGAGTGCCTCGTATAAAATGAGGCTATTGATATGGGCATCACAGAAACTTGGAATGAGAATAATCAACAGGATACATTAATACCATGGTAAAAAATATATTGGAAGGGCAGAACAGGTCACACTTACGGGGGGGAGTGGCATTATATGTGAAAGAAAGTATAGAATAAAATGAAGTAAAAATCTAAAATGAACAAAACTGTTCCATGGAATCTCTATGGATAGCAATTCCATGCTCAGATAATAAGAACATAGCAGTTGGGTGCATTATCAATTGCCTGGCCAGGATGGTGACTGTGAAATGCTCAAGGAGAATAGAGAGGCAACAACATTTTCTTTTAAAAAAAACCCTCAGTAACAATGGGGGATTTCAACTATCCCCACATTTACTGGGCACGTCATCTTAGTATGTTTCTTGACACCTTAAATGACTGCTTCTTGAAGTAGCTAGTCCTGTAACCCACAACAGGAGAGGCAATTCTTGATTTAGTCCTAAGTGGAGCACAGGTTCTGGTCCTTATGTAAGCAGGGTCAGGATAAGCTCTACCCTGACAACTGGTGGGCTGCGTCTAGACTGGCATGATTTTGCGCAAATACTTTTAACGGAAAAGTTTTCCGTTAAAAGTATTTGCACAAGAGAGCATCTAGATTGGCACGGACGCTTTTGCGCAAAAGCACTTTTTGCGCAAAAGCATCCGTGGCCAATCTAGACACGCTTTTGCGCAAGAAAGCCCCGATGGCCATTTTAGCCATCGGGGCTTTTTTGCGCAAAACAAAACTGAGCTGTCTACACTGGCCCTTTTGCGCAAAAGGTTTTGTGCAAAAGGACTTTTGCCCGAACAGGAGCGTCAAAGTATTTGCGCAAGAAGCACTGATTTCTTACATTAGAAAGTCAGTGCTCTTGCGCAAATTCAAGCGGCCAGTGTAGATAGCTGACAAGTTTTTGCGCAAAAGCGATTGCTTTTGCGGAAAAACTGGCCAGTCTAGACACAGCCGTGGTGAACTGGGGTGAGTGGTGCAAAGAGACTTCAGAGGCTGATCTTATTTGCATAGATACACCCAATTTGCATAGACACACCCACCCCGCCTAGTATGTGCTCACAGTAGCCCAAATGGTCACTTTGGCCACTGTGAGATCCCCAGTCTCTCTGTTATTGAGGCAGGGGGGATAAAAGTGTTGTTACCCTGATTATGTGAATCAAGGACAATGGAATGGTGGAACTGTTTATGACAGAGAGATTCGCCATAAACTAAGTAGCATTCGCTAGACGGAGAGGCGGAGCCATTGGCGGACCACGTAAGGTGTATCAATCCCCGCCCCCTCCAGGTTGGGAGGGTAAAACCCTGCTGGGTGAACTTTTGAACCCTGGGGCGGCACTGACCCAGGGCAGAGACTTATCGGCTGTGCCTGGACTGGCATGATCTTGCGCCGGAGCTGTGTGGATGGGGTTCGGCATGGAGTATTGCTGAGCCTCATTTGCGTGGCTGGTGAGCTGCCGTTTTTGCGGGGGAGGCTCTTGCGCAGGACGGGGCTGTCTGCGCTGCCCCTTCTTGCGTGGGGGGGACACTCTTGCGCAGAGCTGTTGTGCCTGAATATAATCAGTGTAGCGGCTTTGCACGGGAGGGTTTTTTTTGCGCGGGAGGGGGCAGTGTGGACGGCTCCGTCTTGCGCGGGAGCCTCTTCTGCAGGGGTGGCGGCTCATTGGTGCAGATGGGGCTCGGCGATGTTCTGCACTGGACCTCATTTGCGTGCCTCTGGTGCGGGATCGCGCCAGTCTAGACACAGCCATTGGGTGTTGGACTTTGGGTGATTTTTTTGGGTTGCTGGACTCAAGAGACTCTTGGGATGTTGGACTTTGGGTGATTCGTGGCTGGGGGGTAGGTCTTTGCTCATGTTTGGTCTATGAATCTGAGTTGTGGTGTTTTCCCAATTTAATGCTGATTTCGGTTACCTCATGTTATTAAAGGTTTGCTGCTATACTGAGGCTCTGTGCTTGCGGGAGGGGAAGAATTGCTTCTCTGAGGCACCCAGAGGTGTATGTAAGATTTCCCAGGTCACTGGGTGGGGGCTCGAGCCGGTGTTGTATTACCATGTTGGGAGGAGACCCCTAGATACTGAACCCGGCCCTTGCTGCTATTAACTCGGCCTGGCAGAAGGGTTACACTTATAACTGGACTGCTGGGTAATAATGACCATAATATTATTAAATTTAACATCCCTATACAGAGAAAACATGACAACAGCCCTACATAGTAGTAATTCATTTCAGAAAAGGCAAATTGCATGGAAATGTTTTAAAGACACCATGACAGAGGCTCAACTTAAATGTACACCCAAATTTAAAAAAAAGTAAAAAGAAAAAGAACCAAAAAAGTGCCACCATGCTAAACAACAAAATAAAAGAAGCAGTGAAAGACAAAATGGCATTCTTTTAAAAGTGGAAGTTAAATCCCAGTGAGAAAAATAGAAGGAAGCATGAACTCTGGCAAGTGAAGTGTAAAAATATAGTTATGAAGGCTAAAAAAATGTAAAGAACAGCTAGTCAAAAACTAAAAAAGTAATAGCAAAAAATGTTTTACAAACATTAAAAGCATGAAGCCTGTGAAACAACCAATTGCAGTACTAAAGGAGCACTCAAGGATAATGAGGCCATTGCGGAGAGACTAAATGGATTTTTGAATCAGTCTTCATGGTTGAGGATGTGAGAGAGATTCTCAGACCTAAGCCATTCTTTTTTGGTGTCAAATTTGAGGAACTGCCCCAGACTGAGGTGTCATTAAAGGCGGGTTTGGAACAAATTGATAAACAGTAATAAGTCATCAGGACTAGATGGTATTCACTCAAGAGTTCTGAAGGAACTCAACTGTGAAATTGCAAAACTATGACTTGTAACCTATCATTCACATAAACTTTTCTGTACCAAATGATTGGGAGGATAGCTATTGTGATACCAGTTTTATAAAGGGCTGCAGAGATGATCCAGGCAGTTATGGGCCAGTTAACGCTACTTCAGTACAGGGTAAAATGGTTGAAACTATAGTAAAGAACAGAATTTTCAGACACAAAGATGAATGTAATTTGTTGGGAAACAGTCAACATGGTTTTTGTAAAGAGAAATTGTGCCTCACCAATCTACTAGAATTCTTTCAGGTGGTCAGCAAGCATACGGACAACGGGCATCCAGTCTTTGAAAAGGTCCCTCTTTTGAAAAGGCTCTTAAACAAAGTAGGATATCATGGCATAAGAGGAAAGGTCCTCTCATGGATTGATAATTGGCTAAAAGATAGACACAAAGGGAAGGCATAAGTGGTCAGTTTTCTAAAATGGAGCAAGGTAAAATAGTGGTTCTTTGCCCCCCACCCTGGGGTCTGAACTGGGACCAAGCCTATTCAACATATTCATTAATTATCCGGAGAAAGGGATAAACAGTGAGGCGGCAAAATCTGCAGATGACACAAAACTATTCAAGACAGTTAAGTCCAAACAGACTGCAAAGAACTACAAGGGATCCCACAAAACTAGGTGGCTGGACAGCATAATGGCAGATGAAACTCAATGTTGATAAATGCAAAGTAATGCATATTGGAAAAAATAATTCCAATGATACATATAAAATAAAAGGTCTATATTAGCTGTTACCACTCAAGAAACATGATTTCGCTCTACTATCTCATACCCAATACGATATACAAGAAAAAACAACTCAATACATTCAGCCAGCACATTGGACTGAATATAAACCACAATAAGAGAAATATCATGTCCTTTAGTATTACTTCACTATCAACAGTACAGATAGAGAGTTAAGTTCTCACCAATATAGAAACATTCAAATACTTGGCAGCCTTGTCAGTCAGGATGATAGAAAAAGCCAGGACATCCAGAGCACAGGAGCCTATCTAAAATCTGGAAATGATCAAAACACAACACCAAAACCAAATTAAAGATTTATCAGTGCTGTGTACTTTAATCATTACTTTATGTTGCAGAATGCTGGGAAATGAGAAAGTATGAGATGTCCAAACTATCTCCATTCCATAAAGCCTCCCCCAGAAAAATCCTCTGTATCTTTTGGCCCAGAACAATTTAAAACCAAATTCTGGCTGCACAGTGCAGCTAAGAAGATACCAACACCCCTTATTGCCAGAAGGATTTGGAGATGGATTGGCCATGTGCTTCAGATGGAAACTGACTCCATCACCACAGTAATAAGATCAACACCTGAAGACAAGTGAACATAGGGGCTGCCCAAAAACAATCAGGTGAAGAGCAATAGAAGCTGAGCTGAAAAAACTGGGGCATAGCTGAGGAACCATTGAAAGACTTGCCAGAAGCAGACAGGAATGGAGGAGTTTCACTGCTGCCCTAAAAGCCAGAGGCATAATGGGAACATGGTGATGATGTCGGTGACTCAAGAAACAGACCTTGGAGTCATTCTGGATAGTTCTGTAAAAGCATCCACTAAGTGTGTAGCAGCAGTCTAAAAGTGAATGGAATGTTGGGAATCATTAAGAAAGGGATAGACAATAAGACAGATAATAGCCTATTGCGTCTGTATAAATCCGTGGTACACCCTTATCTTTAATACTGCATGCGGATGTGGTCGCCTTATCTCAAAAAAGATACATTGGAACTGGAAAGGGTTCAGAACAGGGCAACAAAAATTATCAGGGTATGGAAGAACTTCCAGAGGAGGAAAGATTCATAAGACTGGGACTTTATAGCTTCAAAAAGATACAACTAAAGGGAGGGCCTATAAAATCATGACCAATGTGGAGAATGTGGAGAAAATAAATATGGAAGTGTTATAACACAAGAACTAGAGGTCACCACATGAAATTAATAGGCAGCAGGTTTAAAACAAACAAAAGGAAGTATTTCATCACACAATGCAGAGTCAACCTGTTGAAGTCTTTGCCAGAGGATGTTGTAAAGGCCATGACTATAACCGTGTTAAAAAAAAAGCTAGATAAATTCATAGAGAATAGGGTCTATCAATGGCTATTAGCCAGGATGGGCAGAGAGGGTGTCCCTAGCCTCTGTTTGCCAGAATCTAGGAATGGATCACAAGGGACAGATCATTTGTTTATTACCAATTCTGTTAATTTCTTCTGAGACACCTGACATTGGCCACTGTCGGAAGACAGGATACTGGGCTAGATGGACCGGTGGTCTGACCCAGTATGGTCATTCTTATGTTCCACAGATTCGTTTTCCTGCTGTCTTTACATAGGACAGTGGTTCTCAAATGTATTTGATCACAATCCATTTATTTATGTCTGTATTCCTCTTGCCCCTCCACCCCCCAAACACATATACTGCCAGCGTCACCCAGCTCTGAAGTCAGAGTGGAGAGCAGGTGTTGCTGATTGAGCACCCAGCTTTGAAGGTAGTGCATGATCATGATCTAGTATTACTCCTCTTACTTCTGCACTGCTGCTAGGGGTGGTACCACCTTCAGAGCTATGTGCCTGGCCAACAACTGCTACCCTTCTAAAGAGTCTCATGCCTCCAGAGTACATTCAGCTCCTTCCTGGGAGCATGCTTCTGTCTACTTGTTTTTCCCTTTGCTATTTTCATACCCTCTGCTCCTTGTTTCTTGCCCCCTTCCTTTTTTTCCCTTTTCCCTTCTTATTTTAGGTCTGCACATCCTAAACTCAAAACTCCGGTCATCTGAAGAAGTGGACCATGCCCACGAAAGCTCATGATACTATCTACATGTTTTGTTAGTCTATAAAGTGCTACCAGACCTTTTGTTGTTTTTTAAGTTTATCCTGTACAGACTAACTCGGCTACCCCCCGAAGCTTCCACACTTTGAGAACCTCTCCCATGCCTGTGAACTGCTGAGCACCTGGAAGCCAATCAAAGTCAAGGGTGCACAATATCTGTGGAGGCCACGCATTGCTTTGTAGAATAGGGCCAATAACACCTGTGGGGATTATTATAATACAAGGAAAGCAACAATTCCCATAGGGCACTCCCAGAAGATCTAGAAGAGGCCTAATATGTGTTTGGGAACTTTTTTCACTAATTTTGCATTTTTACAGCTTGCATAATAGAGCTAAGAGCTTGGAGTAGAACAAGGCAAAATGGGCAGCAGTATGGCAGCACACAAAGCAACTATGTCTATTATGACTCACTTGAGATTCCACTTGTAAGTTATTTTTTCTTTCTTCAAGAAGGGCCGTTGGAAGCTTTTCTTTAAATACTGAATGAAATGGTGCTATTTATGCATCCCCATTCTGTTTTATGATTGATGCATACGGGAAATTGAGTTACAGAAATATTGCCCACCATTGTTTATTTACTTACCGATTCTGATTTAAGAGAAAAATCTTAAATGGAATGAGTGGATCCAGAGCTGTTTTTGAAAATAAAAATAGCTCATTTGGAATTAATGGCATTATATGGGTTACACCATATCTGCAGCTGGCTTGCATAAAGTGGCCACTGACTAAATTTGAGGATACAAAGCCACCTACAAAGATCTGAAAGGAGGGTGGGAAAAGAATTAGTGGAATATTTTTAGGGGACTACAGAGGGATATATCTAAGAGCAGTGGGCTAACATAAAGAAAAGGAAATTCAAGCTAATATCTGGAATAATTTCCTACCAGGGAAATTGTGGAAGAGTCATTCAGGGGAAATAGTGAAAATCTGTAAGCTGACCAGTGTGGTGATGTGTCAAGATGTTCTGGGGCTTCCCTTCCTGATTCCTATTAATAAAATTTGAAGTAAAAAAAGGAAGAGACCAGATCCTAGAAATCAGTCCCAGGTCATACACTGAACCCTGGTTTGGCCTTTGGGAATTTAGTTAGACTGTGCCAACTCAGGGTATGTCTACACCGCAGAGTTTTTCTGGAAAAACGGCCTTTTTTCCGGAAAAACTACATTTACGTCCACGCTGCTATTGTGTTCTTTCAACAGAAAGTCGAAAGAATGGAGGGTTTTTTCCAACAATGGTAAACCTCTTTCTATGAGGAAGAAGCCTTTTTCTGAAAAAGGCATGTGTGGATGTGGAAGAGTGTTTTTTTCAAAAGAAGAGGCCTCCAGGAAAAAGCACAGGTGCCCTGGTGGCCACTCCGTCCACAGTAATCACAACTGAAATGCAAGATAGCATCCAATCAATGTGGATGCTATCTTTCAAAAAAGCAGATCACTTTTTCATTGTGCTTTTGCTGTGTAGACGCTCACTTTCGAAAAAAGTTTTTCTGGAAGAGCTCTTCTGGAAAAGCTTCTTCTGAAAGAAGCCTGCAGTCTAGATGTAGCCTCAGGGATCGTTCATGCAGTATAGACAAGACCAATGAGGCTGTCTATCAAGGTTGCCATGCCTTGCTCATCCCCATGATGTCTGAATGATTGTCTGGTTATATACCTCATCGTTAAGTGTCCAGGCTTCCATCTTTCATTTTGAGATTGTCTACTAGTCTAGGGATATATCTTGGTGAATAATTTGTAATGAATAATTTATTCAGTGAGTTTAATTTCTTCTTTGTTATTTACAAAATGTAACCATGGAGATAATAATTTCAGGTTTATTTGCTATTTGTCAGTATTGACTGAAGAATTTCTGTAAATAACTCTTAGTTTATAGCTCATTTGTGAGCATCCATTGTGATTATTTGATACACAAAAACTGAGCTGTTTTGAGCAGATACATAAGCTACACAATATTTTTATGTTCCTTAAAGGAATGTGCTGTTAAGATTTCCAGGGGAATTACTCCCATTTACAAATTCACCATTTACTTTTGTTGAATGTTATCCAATATTTAATTAAAATTCCCTCTCCTGGTGGATATTCTAGCTGGCAAGCAGGAACACAATTGTGGCAAATTAATTAAAAAATGCAATGAATATTTGAAAAACTATATTCTTTTCAGGTAGAGAGAGTGAAATGGACTAGCAACTTGTTCCAATCCCCATTAAATTTATCAATGGGAGACTTTAATAAGATCTGTCTCAGGCACAGGATGACGTATTAAGATTTAGTCCTTTAATTAATCAGTCGATGTAGCTGTGCTCATTACTTCTAATTTCTATGACATAAGGAAAAAAATCTATCACATCTGGAAATCAAATCTATGTTTGATTGTCATAATCTTGGTGTGCTCATCAGTGAGTTGCTCATTAGGGCTGTTCCAAAACTTTCCATCAGAATGGTTTTTTTTTTTTGGCAGAAAATTAGGTTTGGGACTACATGAAAATTTCTGTGGAATATGTTTTTTGTGTTTCACAAAATATTCTGTTGGGGTAAAGGAGGAGAGAAGAAACCATTTTCTGACCTCTTGTAATGCTTACCCTTGCGACGGAAAATAATGCTATTTCACCAGAAGAGGTAAAGCCATTTATCTGTTCTGAATACATGTTAAACCGCCTCCACCAATTATCATAGAGGTGTTTTTTGTATGAAGCCGTATTTATGGCAGGAAGGCTTTGGGAGTATGCGTGTTTGTTCATGATAGTAATTGTGACTGCTGCTTTGTGCTCATACTGTGATGTTGCTTTAATGGGAAATGTCAAACCTAGTTATGGAGCCAATGAAGGCAAACGATTTGGGTTTGTGATGCAATAAAAATATATACATATAAGACTATGTTCAGCAATCCTCAAGATGGTTTCACAGGGTGAAGAGAAGAAATGGGTTTTCATAGTTTTAGGGCGCTCAGATCACTCATCTCCAATTATATTTATGGAAAACTCTTCAGGATAAAGAATGATCCCGAGATTAGTAATTTTTAAGAGCTGTCTAGTACTTCCTGGAAAAACTTAAAAAACAATGAATAGTCTAGCAGCACCTTAAAGACTAACAAAACATATAGGTGTATCATGAGCCTTAAGCAGCTACATGTTTTGTTAGTCTTTAAGGTGCTGCTGGAGTATTTGTTGTTTTTTAAGTTTTTCCAGTCACAGACTAACTCAGCTACTCCTCTGAAGCTTTGGTATTTGCTGGTTGTGTTAAGTGTGGAAATGCATGAAGGACAGCCTCATTTGAGGTACTGCAGTATCTTTGCTTCTCAACATGAAGAGAAGTGAAAAGACCTGCTGGAATCATCTCTCTGTTAATTCTCTAGGCAGGCAAGTAAATAAGCAATTTCACTGAAATCAGTTTGTCTTAATTGTACTCAAATGGTAGCTTGGTCTTTTCTGGAACTGCAGCTCCCTTGGAGCTATAATTACTTGGTCCCCACTGACTTCTTTGCTATACATTTTCTTGTTTCAAGTAGTCCTGATTACTTCAGTAAACAGCCACAGGGGTATTCTTTTGGAAAGGAAAATAGATACTGCTGCTGGTATCAAAGGAGAGTGGATTAAAGGAGGCAGTGCTTAATCTAGTTTGCTAGGGAAGCTCATGGGGTGTCTAAATTCTTAGCCCTTTGAGAATTATTTCAGCTGATTGGCTGCACTGGCTTTAGGTTAAGGGTACCTTCATGGGGGTGGCTTTAAAGGAGTTTGTGAGAGCCACTCATAGAGTAATA
This sequence comes from Pelochelys cantorii, assembly GCA_032595735.1. Lineage (NCBI taxonomy): Eukaryota > Metazoa > Chordata > Testudines > Trionychidae > Pelochelys > Pelochelys cantorii. Next base: position 22,613,086 of record CM064340.1, read on the forward strand.
TTTACATCAAAATGCTTTGGGTTTCTACACTGTCATGGCACTTCAGAGCCTGGGACAAGTGATGCAGGCAAGAAGCAGATTTCTTCCTCCCATCCTGGAGGGTAAGGGACAAAGCTGAAAAATTTCAACCTCCTACAGGAGGAAATCTGTACAGGACTAATGGGAGACATTGATGTTTTCGCCTGTGGCCATATGTCTTCCACTGTGTACACCTGAGTTTCCTCAGGTGAAACTTAGCAGCTTTGATTTTGAATTACACATTAAGAAAGAAAAAAAAACCCTCCAAGATTTTCAGTCTGCCCTTGTCTTATGATTACACTACTGATGTCTCATTGTGATGTCCCTTGGGGGATGGTGTAAATCCAGAGTAACTCCACTGGGAGACATTTAGACTACAATACACTGGTGTAAAATAGTCTGTGATTAGAATCAGAACCATAATTACTAACACATTACCAGCAAAACTACTCCTAGAAGTTAATATTGGTGAGTAGAACAATGGAAAAAGGAGGTATGTTGGACTTTCTCACTTCAGGGGGAGTTAGGAGGCATGTCTATATTGAGTTTATCTTTACCACAGCAGCACAAAACTGACTTTTTGTGAATTTCCAAACATTTTTTTTCATTCATTCGTATCCCCATCCCTTCTTATATTTTGTCTTCTTTGCAATTAAAAAAAATAACTGTTTTCAATGGAAAAACCCTCATTCTCACCGGCCTTGGAAGACAGGTCAGTCCTTGCCTACAAACAATTGCCCAACCTGAAATAAATTCTTTCCAGCAGCCACACATCATATCTCACACACATTCACCCTGTAACCTACCCCTGCAATAAATCCCATTGCCAACTCTGTCCATATCTATACAAATGACATCAGCACAGGACTTAACCACATAAGCCACAACTTCAGGGGCTCATACAACTGCCCATCCATGTGATATAGGCCATCAAGTGCCAGAAATGCCCCTCTGACGTGTATATTGGCCAAACTGGACCATCTCTACAACAAAGGATAAATGGACACAAGTTAGACATCAGAAATGGCAACACACAGAACCTGTAGGGGAACATTTTAACCTGCCTGGGCACTCATTAATGGATTTAAAAGTAGCCATTCTTGTACAAAGGAATTTCAACAAGCCAGTTACAGAGAGAAAGCGTGGAACTGACCTTCACCTGCTAATTTGACACAGTTTCCCTGGGCTTGAACAAAGACATTAACTGGATGTCCCATTATAAAGCCAGCCTTCCATGAATTAACACCTCATCTATATCAAAAGCCAAGTATGGGACTCTTCCAATCCACTCAGTTAGCCTCATTAGCACTGGTACTACTATTGACAAGTCACTTTTTTTTCTTCCTTTCTTTTTCTGTTATAAATTCTGGGTTCCTGTTATTTCTAGTCCATCTTCCAGCTCATCTGAAGAAGTAGGTTTTGCCCATGAAAGCTCATGATTCTCTCTATATATTTGTTAGTTTCTAAGCTGCCCCAGGACTATGCGTTGTTTTTAATGAGTTAATGTGTAACCCATTGTTTTTGAGGTTACAGACTAACATGATTACCCCCCTGAGACTGTGTCTTTGAAATGTTTTGTTCATTGACTACGTCATCAACATGTGAGGATACAAACCATATTGGTAGGACAACCTCATTAAAACTGAAAATACAACAAATACCCCCTTTCTTTCCCCCCTTCTCTTTTCTTTAGAATTTAGAGTCACGCTGGCATTTTGTGTTTGAGTGTATTAAGTAAATCAAACTCCACCGGTATATGGGTAACAAATAATCTGTGTGATGGATATGTCTCTGGTCACAATCTGACTCTACAACTGAGCTCAGAGGTTGATCTACCTTGTGCTGAGCCTTGGCTGGCTTCAACATGAAAAAAGTGGAGGGTAACCACCTTTGTCCTCACTCAGGACCTGTGCTGAGCGTTGAATAGCCAGATGTCATGGTTGGGCCTGATATTTTGAGTGCTTGGCTTTCCTAAAGCATTTTAGGAATAGTCTTTGATTTTTTTAATGCATTTTCAATCTGAAAGTTAAGCAGAGATAATATTTTGATGTGTACCGTAGTGTTTCCTTATCACCAGATTAGATCCCTTTCTCAATTTCCTTACTGGTCCTGTGAACCAAATCCTGCAATATTTACTGCTGTTCTTAACCTCCTTGAGTCTTTCACTTCTGAGCTGTTAACAACTATTTAACAACTGAATGGCTTTGATGCTCTGCTAATGTGCCCTCCTTAGCTACTATACAGTAGGGCTTTTCCAGTTCCTTAGCTTTCTTTGCTGGCTGAGCCAGCCAGCAATTTTGCCATTTTGATGAGAAAGAGATGGCTCACTAACCTCAGCTTTAAACATAAAAATAAATGTGCCTTGTACATGTAAGTAGGCTGGAAGGAATCCCCTTAATTAGAGCTTAGAGATGTCTGGGAAAACTTACAAGGGTAAATGCATTTGTTTCATTTCTATATACGTAAATAAATACAGATTAAATTAACATGAGAAACCAATGTAAGTTTAATTCACTGAATGAGAAATTTAAACAGAGAAATGGAAAACCAAGTCATCAAGAAACCCCATGTGTAAACTGTGGCAGGCGGAGAAGGAATAAAGAGACCAAGGTGAAATCAAACAGCTATGGGCAGCATCTGCTTTCTGTTACAAAAATCACCACTGGCTTTAATATTACTGGTGCAACTAAGAACAGCATCTAGTGCATTTGTGTGTGTGTGTGGGGGGGGAGTGTGCATAATAGCTAATTGTACACCTGAAGGGTAATGTTATAAAATAATACAGTGTCTTAGTTATAAAATAAAAAATTATGACCCTGGAAGCTCTCTACCAAACTCCAGAAATTGATTTCACTGAGAGTGGAGGGTACTCAGAAACTCACAGGAGTTCAGCATCTTGTGTGGTTGGGATGTACCCATGTGAAATGAATGTCACCAGTTCTCAACATGTGGCTGAAAAAAATCAGTGCAAGCGTGAAGAGTTTTGGTCCTTGTAGAAATGCATGTGGGTGTGTGATCTATTCTATGGTAATGAATATTTTGGCTCAGTGATGAAGTTATATTGTGTTATTGACTTCTTCTGGTCCTCTTTTTTTCTAATGTCAATTTTTTTGGCCTCATTGCTACAGAGCCTCACTTGGCTTAAACTCTCATAAATGCATTGACTGCAAACATGGCTTATGCCAATTGAAGATCTGGCCCATTTTTGTAACCCACATACAAACTCACATGCTTTTGAACTTCTCTTTTTAGTCAGGTTTCCCCCAGTGGTTTTCTGTTCCCACTTCATATCTTCATTGCACATGTTTCAACAGGATCAATTGTCCCTTCTGCAGAGGCCTTACAAGCATCCATGCTGTTAGCTAGATGGCACTTTCCTTGTCACCATTTCAAAGCTCAATGCCTTTTTCCCTGGTCATGTCATTTGTGTGGTTCATAGAATACTATGTCTCTGTCTCATGCTACATGTTGTGCATCTATTCCCCTGAAATTAAAAGTACTTTGAATAAAAAATGATAAACAAGTAAAGCAGGCCAGCTAGTTAAAAATAAACTGGAACAACCTTCAGAGTTTTCTTATATACTGCATGATTAGCACCAACCACTGTCACAACCATTTACTTGATGAGTGCTGGAATTCCTAATATCAGTATGTTCATACCACTACTCACCAGAGCTGAAATTGCACAGCAAAATCCAAATCTGCATTATTTTTGCTAGAATGCATGCTAATAAATTATTTCTGTTAGCATCTCCAGCTTATAAATGCTGTATTGAAAACATTACTACATTATTTAGGAGGAGTGAGTGGAGCAGACAGACTTACAGCCACTCTATTACTATGACTGATTAAGGATGATAAAGAGCAGTTATTTGGCCACTGTGCAGAGCCTCAGTGGGAGGTAGCTCCTGAAGCCGGTGTAAGCCAAGACTGAGCAGTCCTGGCTCACGCCAGCTCTGGGACTGCTGCAGAGGTGCAGTAGTCCTGGACTGGTGTGAGCTGGGACTATTTGATCCCGGCTTGCGCTGGGTCCAGCGGCCCCTGTTTGCGGTGGCCTGGGATGGCTGTGGACAGGGGCTGCTGCTGGAGCAGCTTCTGTCTGTGGCTAACCCAGCCTGGGCCACTGCAAACAGGGGCTGCTGCCAGAGTAGCCTCTGCCCACGGCCAGCTCAAGCCGCCATGAATAGGGGCTGTTGCTGATAAAGGCAGCGGGGCGGGGCAGGCGGCGCTGTGGAGATGGTGCTGGGGGAACTGGCTTTTAGGCTGGCTCCCCTCAGCACCAGCTCCTGTTCCCCACCCTCTGTCTGCCTCTCATAGAGAGGCAGAAAATTGGGGTGGGGGGACAGCAAGTAGTCAAGTACTTAACTTGACTACCTGATAAGCTTAGCCTTATCAAGTAGTCAAGTACTCAACAATTCACTTACATCCCTATTACTGATGCTCTAGAAGTTCTTGAAAAAGATGAGCTGAAGGTATTCTGTTATTAAAAGAGATGCCATATTGTATTTATTTTGATAACAAGCATCAAGGGCTTGATCCAAATCCCAAAGCCCATTGAAGCCAATCGAAAGATTGGATCAGGCCTATAATTTTCAACCGATCAAATAGCTGAAAGAGAAGAGAGACAAAGTTCCTTTTTATTGTTTCATGAAGTGAGGATCTGCACCTCGTTATCACCCCTTCCATTGTAATAGATATTTTCCTACTTGAATTTTTAAATAGCCTTCAAATGCCTTTAGCCTCAATTATAGTAGATCTAAGTCCTCCATTTTTCATAATGGGCTCTTGTAACATGTTCCTTTTTAAAGGGTCTGACATGTCCTTCCAAGGCTTTAATGCCATAACGAATTAGCTAGTGAATGAGACTACCAACAAAACAGAACTGCTTAGCTGTGTCCTAGGCTTTTTACTGCTAAAGTCCAGAGAATCTCCTTCAATGTTAGGAGTCAGGAATTGTGCATTTGGGCTCTAAGCCAGCAAAGCACCTAGGGCCCGACCCAAAACCAGTTGAAGTTACCGAGAATCATTCTGTTGACTTCTGTGGGCTTTGGTTCAGACCCTTAAGAACATGTTACTAAGAATGTGAGCAGTTGCACTGACATCCTTAGGATTACTCATCCGCTCATATATGTGCGGTTAAGTATTGGGATGAATCAGGATGCTGGAGAATCAGAGCAAGGGTAATATTATCAGCACTGATGGTTGGATGTTCCAGGACATCATGGTGTACACTATGGTGAAATCCAAAGTGGTCATGAATTTGTCGTAGTAAGAAATTGTGACAATGTCAAATTCTAAGTAGGGCCAGAAAATTGGCTTAAGGTGTTCCTTCAACACAACAGAAGTATGCTCAGGACCGAAAATATTATTGTGCTCCTGTGGTCTGGGTGAGACAAGCCTCTGGCATATGCCCCAGTTAGGCAAGCTGTACCTGCTAAAGATAGGAATCAGATGGACAGCAGGTTAGGTGTCGTGGCCATCAATGCCTTAGGGAGTATGTGGATATGGACCATGCCATTAAACCTTCAGCCATGTTTAAAAATGCCTTTCTGTGCCTTTTGTCAACTTGAGTTTGTAGACTGTCTCCCGGGGATGTCTCTTAGAGGTCAATATATTCTCTGTCTGTCATCACCATCAGAATTCAGCCCATATTAATGCAACCATAAGAACATAAGAACATAAGAATGGCCGTACTGAGTCAGACCAAAGGTCCATCTAGCCCAGTATCCTGTCTGCCGACAGTGGCCAGCACCAGGTGCCCGAGAGGGTGGACCGAAGACAATGATCAAGCGATTTGTCTCCTGCCATCCCTCTCCAGCCTCTGACAAACAGAGGCCAAGGACACCATTTTATCCCCTGGCTAATAGCCTTTTATGGACCTAACCTCCATGAAATTATCTAGCTTCTCTTTAAACTCTATTATAGTCCTAGCCTTCACAGCCTCCTCTGGCAAGGAGTTCCACAGGCTGACTACACGCTGTGTGAAGAAGAACTTTCTTTTATTAGTTTTAAACCTGCTACCCATTAATTTCATTTGGTGTCCTCTAGTTCTTCTATTTAGGGAACTAATAAATAACTTTTCTTTGTCGGCCCTCTCCACACCACTCATGATTTTATATACCTCTATCATATCCCCCCTCAGTCTCCTCTTTTCTAAACTGAAAAGTCCCAGTCGCTTTAACCTCTCCTCTTCCAAACCTCTAATCATTTTAGTTGCCCTTTTCTGAACCCTTTCCAAGGCCAAAATATCTTTTTTGAGGTGAGGAGACCACATCTGTACACAGTATTCAAGATGTGGGCGTACCATAGTTTTATACAGGGGCAGTAAGATATTCTGGGTCTTATTTTCTATCCCTTTCTTAATAATTCCTAGCATCCTATTTGCCTTTTTGACCGCCGTTGCACACTGCGTGGAAGTTTTCAGAGAACTGTCCACGATAACTCCAAGGTCTCTTTCCTGATTTGTCGTAGCCAAATTAGCCCCCATCATACTGTACGTATAGTTGAGGTTATTTTTCCCGATGTGCATTACTTTACACTTATCCACATTAAATTTCATTTGCCATTTTGTTGCCCAATCACTCAGTTTGGTGAGATCTTCTTGGAGTCCCTCACAGTCTGCTTCTGTCTTGACTATCCTAAACAGTTTGGTATCATCTGCAAACTTTACCACCTCACTGCTTACCCCTTTCTCCAGATCATTTATGAATAAGTTGAACAGGATTGGTCCTAGGACCGACCCTTGGGGGACACCACTAGTTACCCCTCTCCATTCTGAAAATTTACCATTTATTCCTACCCTTTGTTTCCTGTCTTTTAACCAGTTCTCAATCCAAGAAAGGACCTTCCCTCTTATCCCATGGCCATGTAATTTACACAAGAGCCTTTGGTGAGAGACCTTGTCAAAGGCATTCTGAAAATCTAAGTATACTATATCTACTGGATCCCCCTTGTCCGCATGTTTGTTAACCTCTTCAAAGAACTCTAATAGATTAGTAAGACAGGATTTCCCTTTACAGGGAATTTATAAGGATTTACCAATTTATAAGGATTCTATTATTGCAAATATCTCTCCTTAAGTGATGAAAGGGCTTGGACCTTAGTTTGTAGGAAGAATAAAGTGTGTCATCAGGTGAGATACTGGTATAGAAAATAGCTCCAAAATAAGCTTAGTGTTAAGAAATAAAGGCTATAAACCTGTTGGAAAAAGTGGTGCCTGTGACATTAATCTCCAAACAGAAAATATCCAGCTCAAATGAGTCTGTGAGCATTAGCAGCAGCAGAACTGAGGGTATGAACAGAAATACCTCTGATAATATACTTCTATTTATAGATAAGGAACAAAGTCTTAAAGAAAGAGAGGTAAAGACTATTCATTGCTATCAAACTGTCATCACATATCACCACTGTCTTTGCAAGACTCTCAGATAGTGTTGAGCTATAAAGGCTGAAAAGAGAAAATAATAAATCCACTCCAAAAGGAGAAGCTAGACAAGGCACTCAAGAAAAACAAGGATTTTTTCCCTTTTATCAAATCCTTACACACTAGAGGTGGGAAAACTACATTATAAAAATGAATGTTTCACCCCAAAATTGAACAGATCCCCCCTTTATTTTGCATGTTTCCATTTGCTGTGAACTTTTTGTATCCACTTTTTTTTTTATTTTATCCCATTTTCATGCACTTCCGTTCTCCTGTGTTGCAGGGAGAACCAGAAATGTTGAAATAACAATAACACTTTGCATTGCCATAGCATTACCAATCCAAAGACCTCAAAGTTCTTTGCAAACATTTTATGAAATTACTAGCAGATTTACCTGGCATCATCCAGTAATGCCAAAACAGAGCACTACTCCAAATTTCTGTTCTCTTTTCTGTAAGGTTTATTGAGAAGCAATCATATTCCAGGTTCATGCTATTTTTCTGGTTCATCTTGGTTCACTGTCTTTCAACATTCACTCAGTTATGTCAATTTTGAGGATTGTACTTTACTCTGGTGATTCTGTCTCTTTTCTGTTTAGTTTTAGGAGACACAGTCCCATTCCAGGCACATCCCATTTTCCTGGCAGAATCAAACCCTTATGTTGTTTTAAGTTATGATCAGAGGAAGCTGTATATCAGATTTGATGGTCCTGGCTCTTACATTTAGGCGGAGTTCTTGATCAAACAGACAAACAAACAAACTCTCTAAAATATATAGTAGAGAACTCACAGAGCTCCGGGAGATGGTTACTTTTCATTAACTCCATTTACACATGGTGAAAGATGAAGAGTTTTTGCCTGTAATTTCATGGAACACCCTTGGAAGAGTTTGGATTGCAACCCAGATCACCTGACTTCCAGCTATATTCTATGTAGAATAATTTTATAGCAATTGAACACCAAATTATAAAGTACTGCTCGGAGAAAACTGGAATGGAAGTGAGAAATCATGCTAATGTTGAGGCCAGCCTTGTGCAGAAAAAGATTGGAGGATATTATATTATTCTATTTGGGACTGTGAAATTAATAATTGGGAGATTATTAAATGCACAAGCGTTAGGCACCTAATCCCCATTTAAAGTCAATGGGAGTTATGCACCTCAAAGCCATTTGTGCCTTTGAAAAAATCTTCTCCTATTGCCACTATGCAAGAACACAGTAGGGCCAAGTTAAGGTTGGAGAGGCTACTTAAACTTTGATATCCATTGAGTTGTAATGGTTTAACTCTGCAACATAAATGTACCAATAGTAGATTTTTTGCTATGGAATTATTAACTATTGTAAGCAGGGGCTGAACTGCTGCTTGCTATCAGCCAGCTAAAAGGTGAGAGCTGCCCTGGGCGTGGGTGTGCCCACTACAATTCTTTAGCTCTGCAAGATAATTAACTATTAACTGTTGATATGTAAATACAGCTCATGCCAGGAGGGGGAGGGAATACGAGGTGTGGCTATGTAAATCCAATTCAGCCAGGGCTGATGGAGGATCAGTGTTGGAATGGAATGTGGTATATTGTAAATAATTTGGGGCTGTTGTGGGGGTCACTAATGATGCTACCCCTAAAAGTGGGAACTGTAAAACATGCCACCAGTACTTGCAAGAGATACACCATCATTGTAAGAGGTCTCCGAGGAACAAGCCTCCCCGCTTCCAGAGTTGAGTGAACTGAGCTGGGGGGAAGGGTTAAAGGTCTTGAGGCAGCCTACTTCATACCTGCCAGGTGTGAGCTGTAAGACTGGCCCAACCTGCCCCTTTCCCCCTTTGTTTTAAGGACAGACCTAAAGCAGACTCCATGGCGGTGTCTACACTGGCGCAATCTTGTGCAAAAACTTGCTGCCCGTCTGCACTGGCCGTGTGTTCTTGCGTAAGTAAACTGATGTTCTAATGTATAAAATCAGGGCTTCTTGCGTGAGAACTCTGACGCTCCCGCTCAGGAAAAAGCCCTTGTAGACAGGCAACATGAATTTCTTGCGCAAGAAAACCGTATGGTTAAAATGGCCATCAGAGCTTTCTTGCGCAAGAGAACATCTACACTGGCATGGATGCTCTTGCGCAAAAGCACATGCCAGTGTATACGCTCTCTTCTGGAAGAGTTTTTGCACAAAAGCTCTTCCGCAAAAGAGTTTTTGCGTGAGAACGCGCCAGTGTAGACGTAGCATGAGGAGTCTTTTTCCTACTCCAGTGGAAGCTGGAATCCTTTGCCAGTCTAGGTGGTGTCTAAAGAGTTGAAATCACTAAGGGTATGTCTACACTACCACCCTAGTTCAAACTAGGGTGGCTAATGTAGGCATTCGAAGTTGCAAATGAAGCCCGGGATTTAAATATCCTGGGCTTCATTTGCATCTTGCCGGGCGGGCACCATTTTTAAATCCCCTTAGGTCGAACTCCCTGCCCGCGGCTACACACGGCACGGAGTAGGTAGTTCGAATTAGGATCTCTAATTCGAACTACCTTTACTCCTCATGGAACGAGGTGTACCGGTAGTTCGAATTAGAGATCCTAATTCGAACTACCTACTCCGTGCCGCGTGAAGCCGCGGGCACGGACTTCGACGTAAGGGGATTTAAAAATGGCGCCCGCCCGGCAAGATGCAAATGAAGCCTGGGATATTTAAATCCCAGGCTTCATTTGCAACTTCGAATGCCTACATTAGCCACGCTAGTTCGAACTAGGGTGGTAGTGTAGACATACCCTAAGAGCTGAAATCACTGGTTTGGCTGGGAGCCAGACCCATTGCAGCCAGTGAAGCAGCGGTGGCCAGCAGCATGGCTGGTAGGAGCGGCGGCAGGCAAGGAGCGGCGGCAGGCGATGAGCGGCATGGTGCGGCTGGTAGGAGCGGTGGCAGGCGACCAGCAGAGCGTCCGGTGGAGTGGGACGAGACAGCTGGTGGAGCGTGGCGAAGTGGCTCGCATTAAAGACTGCAGCAGAACCCTAAGGAGAGGTGGGGCCGTCGGCCTCGGACCACATAAGGTGCTCCTATCTATCCCCCCACCCCCATTTCTACCCAGGTTGGGAGGTAAAACCCTGCAGGTGAACTTTTGGACTCTGGGTGGCACTGACCAGGGACAGAGACTTTTGGGGTGTCCGACTTTGGGACTTCGGGTGATTCTTGGCTGGGGGGGCGGGGAGCTTAGCTCATGTTTGAGCTATGAACTCTGTTTGTGGTATTTTCCCAAGTTAATGCCATATGACTTCTCTCTCTGTTTCATTAAATATTTCTTTCCTACACTCAGACTCTAGCGAGTGGGGAAGCATTGCCTCTGAGGCACCCAGGGGTGTGTGGATTTCCCAGGTTACTGGGTGGGGGCTCGAGCCGGTTCTGTGTGAGATGGACCCCTAGACATTGAACCCAGCCTTGGTTGCTTCCAGGCCTACCTGGCAGAAGGGTTACAGTATCAAAGAAGGAAAGGACAGAAAAGCTGAAGAATGCTATGGAAAAATATTGGAAAGGTTAGAAAAGCTGAAGATTCCAATCTAATTCCATTCAGGAACTTGAGGCAGTTTTGTGTGTGTGTGTGTGTGTGTGTAAAATTATCGCCAACATTCCATTTCAGTTATTGAGAAATTGTTAATAAAAGTTTGTTGGCGGTAATTGGCCCAAGTTCTTCTAGCCATATGCAGTCTCATGCAAGGATGCGATAAAGCTGGTGCCATCTGTGAATGGCAGTTTATAAGCCTAATTAGTCAAGGTTTATCCTTACAACCAGCATGTTTCAACAGACACTACCCACTCATACCAACAGGAAAATTTCCCCTAGATTTATCCCCATTGGTACCAGAGGAAGGGAGGGGAATTTTCCCTTAAAGCCCAGAAGGGGGGGGGGGGCGGGGAAAGGAGCCAAAAAGGCGACAATGGAGGAAAAAAAGAGAGAAAAGAGTTCTCCCTAGCATTAAAATATGTGCCACATTCCTATGATATGATGACTTTTTGATCAATAGGAACATATTAATACTATGCTTTCAGTATGTTATCTTCTCTGTGACCCACTCAAAGCTGTCTAGAACATGTGAACTTTATAAATATCATGTGGGTGCTTTCGTGCTTATTAAGTGAGGGATTAAGAACATTGGTTTCAAAAAAACATGTATAGAGTCTTAGGTATCTCCAAGGCAACAGGTGATGCAGAATGACTCTGAAGTCTGGAAGGTAGGAGTTAATCGGTCTTGACTCCAACTGAGTTCTCCATTTACTTGGACTATGATCATGATTTAGCTTAGTGCTGGGGTTCTCAAACTTCACTGCACTGTGACACCATTCTGATAACAAAAATGATTGCATGATCGTAGGAGCGGGGACCAAAGCTTGAGCCTGCCTGAGTCCTGCTGTCTTGTGGAGGGTACGGTTGGGGTGGGGGTGGGGGCTAATACAAAAGCCCAAAGGCTTCAACTCCAGGCAGAGGATCTTTAAACTGCGCCATACCAGCGAGTGGGGCTCAGACTTCAGCTTTGGTCCTTGGCCCCAGCCAGTCTAACATGAGCCATGGTGACCATTAAATGGGGTTGCTACCCACAATTTGAGAATGGCTTCTTTAGTGTATAGCGCTTTGTAAGATTCCCTGCTATGTCCACCACAGCTCTGCCAGGGCTTGTATTCAGGTCTCTGGAAGGGAAAAACTAGTGCATTCAGCAACTGCTGTGCTACCCAGTTCCAGTTAACAGCTTGTTCATTTGTTCCATCCCAGTCCGGTATGTGGGTGCTGGCTAAGCGAAGCCAGAGTTTTACTTACAGCAGCTGAGCTGAGAGAACAAGATAGCAGAGGTTTTAGCCTGGAAGGGACCCAAGGGCCTAATCCATTGGAAAGCTGGTTGGCCATTGTAATGTAATGTTCTACCTCCATTACGACAGCACTGACTATCTTGCTGCCTCATGTTGCTGACAGATAAATGGAGCAAGTGCTGGTTTTAGGTCTGGAGGCAGAAATGGCCCTATTTTCCCATACGGAGGTCAGAGTGAAGAAGGCAGTGTGCCATCTGGAAGGAAAAAGGTCTGGTCTTGTGAGAGCACAGTAGGAAAGCTATAGGTTTGAAATAAAAACATGTATATTATATACAGCATATGGGACAGTCCTTTGGAGTTCAGCGCATCATGTTATTAAGAGCCCTGCAGTTCCAATGGGTGCATTCCTCACAGCAACATGAAGCTCCATAACAAGGCTCAGAGCAAGACTCAGATATTTAATTAGTTTTGGAATAACGGTTTATTTTACAGCGCAAAGTCCAGCTGGTTTTTGCTTCTGTTTATATGAATGGCTTGGATTTCCCAGAGCCATTGAAAACGATAAGCCTGTAAAAACTTATGGGAAATGCTAGTGGATGCTGTGATAGCAGACCTGTCAAACAACAGAAGTTACAGACACTCGGGTGCATGCAGTGCACAAGTGAGACCAGAATATAGGATTAAATCAGGACGTATTTATCAAAAAGCAACATTTGGCTTCACATCAGACTTCTCTTTTCATAATGCATTAATATGATGTTGAAATGGGCATGGAAATGTCTGGAAGGAAATGAGGCCTTAGGGGATCACAGCCAGTCTGAGCACATTTGATGAAATTCTAGAATCCACAAAAGTCGAGTGTCTCTTTTTCCAAAAGCCCTCAAGGCTGGCTAGATTTTAAACTACTCAGAACCATGTGGTCAGAACTGTCCTTTCCATGGGCAGTCAACCTGAGCTCTGTGCTTTGGGGGGCCCCATGTTTTAGGGCAGGGGTTGGCAACCTTTTCAAACCAAAAAGCCAAACTACAGCAACATTCAGAACAAGAGGTCAACAAAGAGTGACCATTTACATGACTGAACATATACGACTTAGTATTATTGATCATTGACATAATGATTAATAGTAGCATAAATTAAATGTTGTATCCACAGACTTTATTTACTGGGACTTCTGCTGCTGCATCTTTTCGCACATTTCTCTGAAGTTTACATCATAACTGGTCAAATCCAGCTTCATGCTCACAGTCAGGCTGTCTTCTCTCAGTCTTATGGCAGGGGGCTGGGATGTGAAGGGGGTGCAGAAGTGTTGTGGCAGGGGACTGGGGATGTTGGGATACACCAGTTTGGGGATGTGGGGATATGAGGGGCTCAGGGCAGGGGATTCAGGAGTATGATGGCCTCAGGGTTGGGGCATGGGGGTGCAGGAGTGTTAAGATGCTGTAACCACATGGGGGCTGGGCCCCAACTGGGGGTTTGTTCACCAGTCTTCATTTTTCAATAAAGTAAAATATTATGTCCAACACAAAAGGTTTCAACATTGCCTTTACTTATGGCGGAGGTGGGGAATTTTTTTGGGTTGGGGCCACTGACACACAGACAACCACTGCTCTAGTGACATTCACTGTGTTCTGAATGCTTTCAGCAGCCAGTAGAATTTAGAACTTGCATGTTTGTGTATGTTGAGTGAAAATGGTTATTTGGGACCCAGCTATATCAATGGCTTCTTCCTATTATTTTTATATAGCGAAAAGACACAACATCCATTAACTTAAGCAGGCCAGAGTATCACTCAGTTTTGTTTGGGACAGTGGATATCTTCAATAAAAATACAATAACATACAAAACAGAAAATTTAAATAGGCCTCTCATGGCAGAAGAATGACATTAGTTACACTTTCATATTCATGTCCCTTGACTATCCAGTATAGTTGGTTGACAAGTCATTAAAATCTCTTCCTCTGGCACTTGCATGATTTGAACACTAACAGATTTGCATTTTTTTCTGTCTCATTGTGTCACTGGATCGTGGAGAACTCATGTAGTTTCAAAACAGAAAGAACTCAACATACAGTTGGCAATCCTTAAAATTCTGCCAATTTTGGCAGGCCTACAGATCCCTATAGAGATTTAGGGGGAATTATTTTTATGTAACAGGGCGAACCTTTATTTATCTATTTGGGTTACATGTACTGTCATAGCAAAGGAATGTGTATAACTTCTTAATTTATGCTTTAAAAACATCTTAAGTTACAAATAACACACAACCTAATAATTACTGATAATTACTCTCCACTTCTAGAGCAACTGGGCTAACACACAGCCAGCTGAAGATTAGGGTGCCTTAAAACAATCTTTGCACACTCCCCTGCTAACCTTTTGGGCTTCCTGGGGGGAATTTGTTCAAAATTGGTGCAAATTATACAGAACAGGGGTGAAAATGACAAAGGAGTTACCCAATGACAACGTTCATCATTTTGTTCATCACCAATGAAGTTAGCACAAAAAGTTGTTTAGTTGTTAGGGCTCCCAATCTTGCCAGACCTTCTTAAGTGACAAGATTTTATAGTAATCAAATGGGAAATTAGCGGAAGACAGCGTCACAAAATTAATAAAAAAAAAGAGTTGGCTCTTCCTATGTTGAAATTCTGTGCAGTGCCATTGAATTCTGCCTAAATGTTTTACAAGGTGTTCCTGAGTTTACTGCATCTCTGAGCAATTCCAGTAATAAACTCTGTTAGGGTATGTCTACACTGTTACTCCTCATTCTTACTCCTCGTGGAATGAGGAGTAACAGTTAATCCGAACTAAGGACTTAGTTCGGATTAACTTTAAACTGCCGCGTGTAGCCGCGGGCAGTTCGTTCGAACTAAGGGGGATTTAAAAATGGCGGCCAGACGGGAACATGCAAATAAAGCCCGGGATATTTAAATCCCAGGCTTCATTTGCAACTCCGGTTGCCTGATTTGCCTACCTACCTCGAATTAACGAGCTAGTGTAGACATACCCTTAGAGATGTAACAAAGAAGGGGGTGGAAATAATATTATATCTGATTACTTCCCCTTTCCTGCACCTCACTATATTCTCCTGCTGATGCACAGGCCAGAGCTCAGTGATGTTTCACTACTGAAGGAGGGAGACATGCATTTTTTAAAAAATAACATTTATTACATATAGATAATCTTCCAGCAATATTTGAATTAGGTGTGACTCTCTCAAACCACTCTTATGTGAAAGCTCTTTGATATTCCTCACCAAAACTTCCACACTTGTTGCTTTTACAAAATATTGAAGAAAGGTATAGCTTGTCCCCACACATAAACACAAACCACCTTCTGCTTTCTCGTAGGGTGAGTCCTAGGTACAATTCTTTTAAAATTCCTACAACCAGGGCTAGATTAAGACATGCTGAGGACCTAAGCTATGTCAAGCTTTAGAGGCCCCATAGCATTACCAAAAATGTGTATTATTTTAACAGAAAGGACAATCAAAGTTTTATATTTGCATATATACCAGTACAGAGGTGAGATACAACTAACAACTAGCAATTTTTTTGAATTTAGAGGCCCCTCATAATCTAAAGCCCTAAAATGCATTTTACTTAGCTTGTGCATAAATCCAGCACTGCATAGAACTAGAGATGTACGTTGTCAGCTCCACAGTCTGTTCCTACCTCCTCTGCATCACGTCAGCCACAACTTTTGGTAAATTCCAGTCTCTCTTTCTGGCTCCTTCTCCTGGGTCTCCCTCTTATTGTCACTTCTCTGGCGTGGAAGATTAGAGGATTTTTTTTCATGTCGCTGGCAGAATGCCTTTCCTCTTTGTTGGTGTCTATTGTTATGCATGGCCATATGGCTGTCTGGAGGCTGGTATAAATGACAGATCTGGATTACAGTATGTAGGACATAATTAAATCGCTCAACAGGGCCTTTCATTCTGAAGGATCTCAAAGCTTAAACTGGGATATACCAACCGTATACAAGGATTACTTCTACTGCTGCAATGCAGCTCCCTATGGACGTACTGAGGCATATTTGTAACATTGTTTTCATATAATTATAAACTCAAATCCAAGCCTGTCTCCCAGAAAACTTAACCAGGATGGCAACTATTTTTGAGGGGAAAAAAAGTAAGATAAATCCAGCCGAGAATGAGGCCCAAACTGATGAAAACATTTAAAACATGCAAATCTGAAATATTTACAATGTCTGGTGCAAAAACATCTGCTTTGTTTCTATTATTTATTATTTGTGTAACAACAGTGCCTAGAAGCCTTAGAAACTCCAGCCAAAACTGAGGTCCCATTGTGCTAGGCACTGTACATACACAAGTAAGATACAGTTCATGCCCCAGGAACTTACATTCAAAACAGACAGTACAGCAGGCCTGCTGATGCGGGGCGGGGAGGGAGAGCGAGGGAAGAGAGGAACAAAGGGGGAAACTGCCCAGAGCCCTTTAAATTGCTGCCAGAGCTCTGTGCAGTGCCAAGGGCTGGCAGGGGAGGAGGGGTACTGTGTGGGTGATGGTGCCGTCAACTCCACCCCTACTGGGAGCACAGAGCCAAGCCCCACCCATCTTGCCCAGGGGCCTGGCAATTCTGTCACCCCTCCCTGCAACACAGTGAAACAAAATGACTTTCCCAAGGTCCCACAGCAGCTCACTGGAAGACCTGAGACTGGAACCTAAGTCTTCTGATGCCCAAGCCAGAGCTGCACCACTGGACTGCAGAAGGGCATATTTATTACAGAACCACACAGAAATAGCTAAAAGAAAATTATTAGCCATGAAAGAGCTAGGACGTTTGGACAGCTCCAAGCAATTCTCAGCTCTCTTCTCTCTCCTTCCATTGTCTCTCCTCCCACCATGCCAGGTTTTTAATCTTTTGCCTGTTTTTATTTTATTTGGTTGTATGGGTGGAAAATGCCGGTGGTTAGCGGTGGGCAGAGATGCGCTATTAGGGAGCGCTGGGAAAAGCCAGTCTGCGCTGGTCCTTCTGGTCACTGAAGTGGAGAAGGCTGCAGGTTGTCAGGCACCGAAGTAATGCATTTTCATGATGCCTCTGACTCCAGGCTGGAAAGGAACCAGATGTCTGTGATATTTAGCACTGTGCTGTTGGCAATTATCTGGGCACCACTTTGCTCTGGGCATTGTCTGCAGCGGGCTACAGAACAGATCTCCAGCTCTGGAGCTGATGGAGACAGGGCTGGTACAAATCCATTACATAAATTCCTGTAAAAAACTAGCCTGCTGCTGTACAGGAGCTAAGTAAGTCACTTGAGAAACAGCACTGGGGCATTCTATTAGGGAGAGACCAGGGTTGCTTGTGATGTTTCTATTACAAGAAGGCTGTAGGGCTCTAGATAATGTGGAGTAAGAATGTACTATGGAGAAGACATCAGCTGGGGGAAGGGAAGAGATGCATTTCCAGAACACAGTGAACAGACTAGATGCTTCCATGGGATAGACTGAGGCCAGGCAGAATTCATTCTAAGAGAGGGTCACAATAGCTACTGAAGAACCCATGTGCTTATTAAGATTCACAGGATGCTTCTTATTTCAATGTGTTTGTAATTCACAACATGGCATAATCTAATCAAACAAGCCACATCCTACCCTTAAATGAGATGGGAATCTCAGCTATGGGGACAGAAGTGTCATTTGCATAGGGTATTGAAACTTCACTTTCTCTGACACATGATGCCTTTTTCCCCAGGAGTAATATAAGCACTTAGTCTATTGTTTGCATCTGCCAAGGGATTTCTCCCCCGCAATAGATTTCTCCAGTCTATCCTGGCATCTGCTGTGACAGTAGTAACTGTGGGCCAGTGGTGATTTCAGTTAACTAAAGCTCATACTAGATTAATCCTAAAATGAAAACACCACAAATGCTCTCTCTGCAAAGATACTGCCTAATTCCCATAGAACAGAATCTGATCCAGCAACACTTCTAGGGGTGCATCTACACAGCAGTATTATTTTGGAATAACAGCTGTTATTCCGAAACCACCATGCAAGTATCTACACGGCAATCCATTATTTCGAAATAAATTTGAAATAACGGACTGCTCAGTCTGGCTTCTGTAAACCTCATTCCATGAGGAATAATGCCTATTCCAAAATAGCTATTTTGGAATAGCAGTAGTGTGGACGTTCCACTGCTGCTATTTCAAAATAGTTCCTCCCCACGGCCATTCAAAGTAATTACTCCCCAGTGCCTCCTGGGGCTCTAAATTGAGGTAGCATGTCCACATTAGGGAAGCCTGCCTCGGTCTAGTTTTGAGGCTCCCCTGTAGCGTAGATGAGCTATTTTTAAATAAGCTTTTTCAGAGTATTTCTTCTTATTCTGAAGTCAGTGTGCAGTGTAGACATACCCTAGGAGACTTTACTGTTAAATGACTTTCCTGATAAACTTGCAGAAGGGAGCTAGAGCATAAACAATTATGTTAACTTAGATATAGGCTTTGATACAGGTGACAGTGAGACATATGCCATCACCACATAGACAAACCAAAACATTCCCGTGACTGGTTATTGAAAGAAAACATTACATTTCATAGCTGTGATTCATCACATATATATACAATCCTATAATAAATTCATAAAATGGACGGTGGAGGGGAAACCAATGTAAGTCTTTAAAAAGGGGATCTGAGGTAATTCTGCTTCTCTGCATGGTATGTTAACGTCTTCTGAACAGATTGGAGTTTGGAAGTGAGGAACTCAAGAGATCCATAGAAATAGCAATGCAAGCATTTGAGGCATGGAGTGACAGACGCATGCATGATCAGGTCAGCAATGTAACTGTTGAGGGTGTTTGTTGGGTGTTGATGTGCAGGAGGCAGTAGGCAATCTTTCTGAGTTTAGAATGAAATGCAAGGACGAACTCAGTCTGTAGATGACTTCAAACTAAATTTGTGGACCTGACAGGCAAAAAGTAGGAGTGAAAAGGAGAAAGGATTTGGATCAGCTGGAGCAATGACTGCGGGAATAGACCTTGCTCAGATGAAAAGCTGTCCAACAAGGTAACATTCAAAAGAAGAAATTCAGGTGTTGATATGTACACAGTAGGGAGATGTGTGCATTTGAGATTCCTTTTTTAAGACTGAGCTTTTACAGTCTATTTTATTAAAGCCTAAAAATAGTTCATTACTGAAATACTAGCGCAACCTTCACACAACAGCGCAAGAGATGCTGCTCCTAATGAGGGTGATAACATAGAGCTAGTGATTTATGCTGAAGCACCAAAGAATTATATCACTACTAGTAGTTCCCTAAGACTGGGGTTCACCACTCCCAGCCAATGGGACCTGTGGGAAGTATCGCAGGCTAAGCCACCACTTCCCACAGCTCCCATTTGCTGTCAACTGCAATCCACGGCCCCTAAGAGCTGCAAGTATCCATGCCTGTGGACACTCAGGTAAACAAAGCATCTGGTGGCCTGCTGGGGCTAACTCTGACAAACTGTGTCCGGCCAGAGGTTCCCTATCCCTGCTTTATAGGATCTAAATCTAAAGCAATAATCTACAGGCCTCTAAATAACTTTAGTTACATGAATTTAAGCTAAAGTTTAAAGTCTGCCTTGTGGTTTTAGGCACTCAAAACAGAAGAAGCAATGGATAAAGCACAGGGCTAGGAATCAGGAAATCCATATTCTACTCTTTTTACTTCAACAGGTGTGCTGTTTGACCTTAAGCAAGTGTCTTCCCCTCTGTTTGTCCTCCTATCCTTGTCTGACTTGACTAGTTAGACTGTCAACTCCTCAGAATTTCTCTTACAATGTGAGTGTACAAATCCTAGCTCACGGAGGCCCTTGACTACCATAATGGAAATAATAAAAAGTGTGAGCGGTGCAAAGAGCAATTTCTAGTTGTAATTGGCTTAACACAGCACAGAAAGTTTCTCGATGCCTAGGACTGCTGTCTGAGGGCTTTGAAAGTCCAGCATTCTTGGTTCAAGCAGTAATATGGAGGCTAGCCATGACTGAGTGACTGCTAAATAGTGAAATTCACCCCTGTCCATGGCAGGCAAACACACCAGAAATTGCTTAGACAATACATTCTTTTCAGTGCTCCTCCACTCATTAAAAATACCTCCACAAAATAAAATAAGTTTGGCAACCAAGGATTATAGTTTCAAAGTGTGACAACATTCAGCCTAGATATAATCATTCATACTATTAAGAATGTTAGGCTCAAATTTGATTGGCCCTAAAATCCAAAAAAACATCTTCTGGACTTCAATTTGAGACTAGCTACATCCCACAAGACTATAGGTTAAATTACAGGTGCTCTTTTGTACCTACAATGTTTGCTGGCTGCAAATCAAGGCCAAGATTTTTAAAATCAGATGCCTGAAGTTATGGTCCTAAATTCCTATGTAGGCAGTTAAATAAGGATACATCTACACTGCGGCCCTATTTTGGGATACTTCTAGTGTCCTCAAATAGCATTTTCCACATCTTGACAGCACACCTGTTATTTTGAAATATTTTTTGAAATAATGGGCTTGCTATTCCGACATCCTGGTAAACCTCGTTCCAAGAGGATTAAGGGAAATTTTGGAATAGCAGTCTATTTTGAAATATGCTCAAAATAAGCTACATAATTTGCGTAGTTCAAATTGCGTAGCTCAAATTGCATATCTTATTTCGAGCTAAGGGTGCTGTGTAGATGTACCCTAAGTGATTTTTAAAAGTACTGAGCATCTGGTAGCTGCCACTGACTGTACTTCTACCAGATACCTGTTGCATAAAAAAGCCTCTGCCTGAACTTACTTGATTTATATACATGGATTTTCTAAAGCTACACCAAACTGTAAGGTCTAAGGTTTTAGACTGCAACTGATTGTGATCTGTGTCAAACTTTGTAATCTGTGTAACTCTCAGAAATTTACTGTAAGCTGCAACTTTGTAATCTTTGTAACTCTCAGCCACCTTGCTTGTAACTTTCCCTAAGCTACATTCTCCCCTGAGTGAATGGAGAAAGAGTGTGAGAGTGTGTTTGAAGAAGGCTTGGAACAATGGAGCACATTTCAATGAGTCATCACAGTATGGGCATGCTTCCTGCTGGATAAAGGGAAGTCTGGGCATGCTCTCTGCTGGATAAAGGGAAGTCTGGGCATGCTCCTTGATGACAAAGTGAATGAGTCACAGGAGCCATTCAGACACTATATAAAGAGAAGGAGCACATGTGAGTCTCTCTCTTTTTCCTTGCCCTGCTCCTGAGAAGCTCCTCTCCAGTGTCTCTCCTCCTGACCAACTTCCCCAGCCATGATGAGCAGACAGACCCGCCAGGATCCACATGCCTTGGCTCCTTCTGCAACCCATATGTCTGTGTAAGTGTGTGAGTGCTTGAGGGCAGGAATGAATGGCTGTGAATGAGTGAATGAATGGAGGGGTGTATACTTGCTTGTGTGTGTGTGTGTGTGTGTGTGTGTGTGTGTGCGTGTGTGTGTGTGTGTGTGTGTGTGTGTGTGTGTGAGAGAGAGAGTTCTATCTTCTTTAGTTTAAACCTTTGGTGGCTGCTTTCTCCTCTTTAGTTTTACCTAGTGGAAATAAACCCATACTAGTGTAACCCTGGGTGGTCTCCAGTGAGAATATTTTTGGGGTAACAATACCAACCAGGTTATGGCCTGTAATCTGGTTGGTGAAATCAGATCACTAGCAGTTACATATCCAAGTGATCTTAATTATGGGTGCAGTTAACTATGCCTGAAAATTGTGGACATATAAAGAGAACACAGACTGTAATATCTATTCCTAAATATCTCTTATGAAATCCATCAATCTGTCACAAAATTGTGTGAGAAAAAAACTCACTCCTATAAATCATGAACTGAGAGGGTATGTCTACACTACCACCCTAGTTCGAACCAGGGTGGTTAATGTAGGCATTCGAAGTTGCAAATGAAGCCCGGGATTTAAATATCCCGGGCTTCATTTGCATCTTGCCGGGCGGGCGCCATTTTTAAATCCCCTTAGGTCGAACTCCATGCCCGCGGCTACATGCGGCACGGAGTAGGTAGTTCGAATTAGGATCTCTAATTCGAACTACCGGTACACCTCGTTCCATGAGGAGTAACGGTAGTTCGAATTAGAGATCCTAATTCGAACTACCTACTCCGTGCCGCGTGTAGCCGCGGGCACGGAGTTCGATCTAAGGGGATTTAAAAATGGCGCCCGCCCGGCAAGATGCAAATTAAGCCCGGGATATTTAAATCCCGGGCTTCATTTGCAACTTCGAATGCCTACATTAACCACCCTAGTTCGAACTAGGGTGGTAGTGCAGACATACCCAGAGTGAAGAAGGTTTCTTTCTGGAAAGGTAGGGGAGAGTAGATAATCTAAAAATATGTCATCTAAAAGAAACAATTATTTTGCATTCTGGATACACATATTTCATCTGTACTTAAGAAATCCTAAACAATACCAACTCAGACAGGCCAATCTGCAGTGCTTAATTTGCAATAAAAGCAGTGCTGGGGCTCAAACAATTTTTTTACATTTATCACTGATTCAGCAAGCCAGGTACAAATTAAGCACTATCAGTGTATCCTAAATATTGAGGTTATTTGGGTTAATTAATGAACAAATAGTGTAAATCCAAAGCCAGAACCGCAAGTTCTACATCTCTACTACTGGGGAAAACATGTTATAGAAAAGCATCGCTCTTGTCACTTGGTGACCTAGGCTGGGGGACTGAGCCGTGCTTTCCTTTCTGCCTCTGGAAATAAAGGCTGGGATTATTCTCTTGGCTTCTGACTGAGACCTTATAATTGCAGGGCAGCTGTCACTCTGAGACAGTTCACGTTCAGTTTGATTGATTATGCAATTGCCCTGCTTCTGCCATGATTACAGTATATTTGAGAGACTGGAAACACACAGCTTCAGGGATATTTGAGAAGGGAAAATCATTTCTAAAGGGGGAAGAGGAAATCTGACCTGGGCCTGCTAGAACCAGACTGCATTAATTTTTGAGGCATTTGCTCTTTTTTGCAACTCTTCAAGATTTTCTCTGGTATTTTTCTCCATGCTCATGAACAGCACCTCATTGAGGAGCCTCAGAGCTGGGGTCTTCCTCTTAGAGACTGAACAGATTCAGCAGAAGGGAACCAATCAATCAGAAATGAGGCTGAGTTTGCATAATCAGCTCTGGAGCAGAGCCAACATGGCTCAGCTGTAAATGGACCCTCAACCAGCAAAATCTCTCCCTTTTCTGATGTGCTTTCTTCATTTAGGCCTCTAGCACTGTTAGCATTTGAAAAAATCCCAGCTAGGGCCAAAGAGCACACAGCGAAATTGGTAAGGGGTGACCTTTGTACTCGACCCTCTGAGCTTTCCCTCACTGTAATGCTGTGCAAAGAGTTGGCTGCTGTAAGGTTATGCTGGCTCCCAGTGGTCCCAAGAAACCAATATAGCAGTGACATTAGCAGGTTGTCAGGGAATGCACAGTCATGCATCTTCAACTTGAGGGCAATGGGGAGGGTGTGCAGCAGTGCACATAATGAATGGGACAAGACTCTTATAAAGCACACCAAGGTTATGCCTATGCAGCAGCATTATTGCAGAACAACTGGCATTATTCCGAAATAACAAAGTCCGCATCCACACAGTAAGCAATTATTTCGACATAATGTTGACATAATGTCAAGCTGGAGGACTTCTTACTCCAACTCTTGTAACCCTGATTCTACGAGGAGTAAGGGAAGTTGGAGGAAGAGTGCTCTTTCTCAGATTACCTGCTGTATAGACAATGCCAAGAGCCGAAATAAGCTATTTCGACTTCAGCTACTCCATTGACATAGCTCAAGTTATGTAGCTTATCTCAGCTTTAGTTGTGCTGTGTAGATAGGCAGAGGTACTTGCATGGAAGGCCCCATACTAATGCTATGTGTTTCTCACAGGATAATGTAAGCACTTCTCGAAAAGGCATGAAATAACCAAACAGCCACAGAAGACAAAGAATCCAGATTGTCCATGTGCCCCTGAAAAGTGGTTTGAGCAGTAATTCACTTGATAATCTATAAATCTTTAGGATATACTGGTCTACTAAGCCACTTCTCCTGAATATTGTATGATACTTAATGAGGATGATTTTAACTGGAAAGACAATCTAGGGCTGTGCACTTGGGTTCTTCAGAAAGTCAAAAACTTTTGCTATTTGTATTTATGTTTTTTTTGTGTCTCAGGGAATAATGCAAGATCTGACCTTCTCACCATTTTATTATTTTGATATTAATATCAGGGGAACCCCCAGAAACTCTAACTAGAATTGGAACCCTGACTGAGCTGAGTACAAACACAGGGGTGACCCCCTTCCCAAAGAGTTTACAATCTAAGAAGACAAATGAATCAGGAGAATTGGGGAATTTATTCACTTTTAACATCCTTTTTTGTAAGCTTGTACATACATATATGTGTTTCTCCTTTCTGTATTGCCACTATTGGAAACTGAAGTACTATGGATACCATATGAGCACCATTACGCCAATAATGTAATGGTCTTTTGGGAGCACAAAATACAGCTTCTGCTACTACTGATGATGAAAATGCACTCTAAAAGGCAAAATGGGATCGCAGTGCACAATTCCATGTGCTGCCCCATTGCCCCAGTTATGAAGATGTCTTTAATTACTCAGCAACTGAGACATTTTCATAGACATAGCAACTGTATACACTCAAGAATGGATTTGGGATTAACTGGGGAGCTGATTCCTCTGCTAAGAGCTCTTTCAGGGCTTGTGTTGTCATCAAGTAGTTGACAGAGTACTGCTAATCACAAAGGAAAATGGCATGAGACTGCAGAAAAAAGGCATGAAAATAATTCTGCTGGATCTATGAGTTTGGAGAACGTGGTAATACCCACTAGAAAAAGGGTGGGCAAAATACGGCCTGTGGGCTGGATTCAGCCTGCCAAGTTACCAGATCCAGCCTGTGGGAGCCTCAGTCAGGTTCCCTGCCTGCCCTGCCCCCTGCACACTGCTCAGAGCAGCTCTCTGAATGCTGTGTGTCCAGGGGAGGGGGCGGGCAGAGGCTTTGCATGCTACCTCTGCCCCCAGCATAATCACATAGCTCTTACTGGCTGGTTTCTAGCCATTGAGAGTTGTCTGTTTGCGGGACAGGCAGTGTGTGAAATACCCTCCCATTCTGGGCTTGCAGAGTTCAGAGTCACACATGTCCCCTGTAGCTAGTGCAGGGGCATAGAAGGCAGGGATCCCGACTGAGGAACCTGTTGGGCTGCTGGCTGGGAGCTGTCTAGGAAAGCTCCTCTATGCCAGAACCTGGCTCTGGCACCCTCTGCCCCCCTCCTGCACCACCTTCTCAGATTCTGCATCCCAAACGACTGCATTCTTTTTGCATTCCTTCTCCAGGTCACAACCCTCTCCTAGGCCTTGCACCCCAATCCCCTACCTCCAGTCACAACCCAGATACCTGCATCCCCTCCAGCACTCCTGCTGCAAGTCCAACCCTCTCCCCCCCAACCCTCTACTCCCTCCTGCACTTCTCCTTCAGGTCAGAATCCTCTTCTTCACCCCTGCAGAAGAGGACCTGCATCCTGGACCTGCATCCCAATCTCCTGCCCTAGGTCACCCCCTCCTCCTTCACCCAAACTCCCTCCCAGATCCCACACCCCGTCCTGCATCCCAGTCACTTACTGCTAACTCGCTTCTGCACCCAAGCTCCATCCCAGACTCCGCACCTCCTCCATTAATATCATGAAAGCGTGCAGCCCTTGACCATTTACCAAATTCTTGGAGTGCCCCCCCATCAAACGTATTGCCCACCTCTGCATTAGAATAATATGGAGACATAAGAAGAATGAACAGCCTTATTACTATGAGGCAAAGAGAAAATCAAAGTTGTATCGTCGAGTGGTCAGGCAAGGAAATGGAAAATTAGACTCCTGAAAGGTGATCGAACTGGAATGCATCCTTCCTCCTCTTCCTCAACCCTGTACTTTAACTAGGAGGGTTTATACTCTTTTTCTAATTTACCAAAACATGTCAGTCCCAGTTTTCTGATCTTGACTCCACCACTGACTCATTACCTGATCTCAACCAAATAGTTTACAACCTTATTTTCAAAAGTTGCTATCAATTTTTGTGACATCAATCAGTCTTTTAACGCTCAGTTTGAGGGAGTGGTGAAAGAAGGATGCTGCATCCTAAGGGTTAAAGAAAGCATCTGGGCCCTGGTAGCCCTGCCCTGCTTTATCTGCAACCAGTGCCAGGCCTGGAGGGAGGAGAAAAGGAGGGATCCTGGCTCAGTTTGGGGCTGACTAGCAAGGAGGCCGAAGCCCAGTTCATCGGCGTAAAGTATTTCAATAATATTTTATAATGCTTCTGATAAAAAAGCATTTTTGTTTTTTTTCACAGAAGAACATCCATTGAAAAAGAGAGGGAATTAAACGACAGGCTTTTAGTTTGAAAATTTTTGACAAGTGCCAGCAAAAAGCCCCTGCAGATTTCATTGATTTCAACTGGCGCTACAGCCACTCAACATCAATGGAAATTAAGTATCTCAAGTAAAATTAGTGGCCACGGTTAAAATGGTTGACTTTGGCAGGATATGGTCCCATCCCTGCATCCACAAACATGGAGAACTTCAGCTGTTTAACACCACAGTGCAATATATTTACACTTACTTTTACCATCACCTTACCGAACTACATGACATATTATTTACAGTTACCATTTCCCCAAAATTCTCTACCAAAACCAAGTTCTCTCTACTTAGCTCTACCTTTTTCTACTTTCTGGGGTAATGGGTTAATTAACATTGTAGCTTTCCTGGCCACCCCTAATCTATCACTAAAGCTCAACTTGGCACCTCACATTTACTCTGGGGTCATTTTGCTGGAGAAATAAAGGATAATTATAATAAAGACACAAGTCAACAAAAAGCAAAGAGACAACATGCTGTTACTACAAAGTCTCTGACCAACATTGCTTTTAAAAGCTTCACACTGAACTTAAACAACTGATGTTAATGTTATATGTGGAATCCTGAGAGGAGAATGCTGATCATACTGAATGCTTTACAGACTCTGTGATAGCCTACTGGATAGATATATATGAGAATGAATTTGTCCTTTTTTCAGCCTTTAGCCTATAAATATAACTCATAGGCTTTAAGCTCAGAAGGGAACATCATGATCATGAAGTCATGGTCATGAGGTAAACAGGATAAAGTTTATAAGGACAAATGCAAAGTACTCCACTTAGGAAGGAACAATCAGTTTCCCACATACAGAATGGGAAGTGATTGTCTAGGCAGGAGTACGGCTGAATGGGATCTAGGGGTCATAGTGGACCACAAGTTAAACATGAGTTAACAGTGTGACACTGTTGCAAAAAGAGCAAACACGATGCTGGGATGCATTAACAGGAGTGTTGTGAGCTAGACATGAAAAAGTCATTCTTCCACTCTATTCTGTGCTGATTAGGCCTCAACTGGAGTATTGTGTCCAGTTGTGGGCATTACACTTCAGGAAAGATGTGGAGAAATTGCAGAAGGTCCAGGGAAGAGCAACAACAATAATTAAAGGTCTAGAAAACATGACCTATGAGGGAAGACAGAAAGAATTAGGCTTGTTTAGTTTAGAAAAAAGAAGACTGAGAGGGGACACGATGGTGGTTTTCAAGTATCTAAAAGGGTGTTACAAGAAGGAGGGAGAAAAATTGTTCTCCTTGGCCTCTGATGATAGGACAAGAAGCAATGGTCTTAAATTGCAGCAAGGGAGGCTTAGGTTAGACATTAGGAAAAACTCTCTGTCAGGGTGGTTAAACTGGAATAAATTGCCTAGGGAGGTTGTGCAATCTCCATCACTAGAGATATTTAAGAGCAGGTTGGATAGACATCTATCAGGGATGTTCCTGACGGTAAGGGCAGAGGACTGGACTTGACCTCTCAAGGTCCCTTCCAGTTCTAGGATTCGGTGATTCTATGACTTCCTGCTCACTGAGGCAACAGAACCTCAGCCACCCCCTCCTGTCATAGACCCTTAGCTTTTTCCTCAGCTCATATAACATGTTCTAATTTCAAGTTGTTCTACAGAAGGCAATTGAGTTTAAACTTTTAGTTAGCTGTTAAGGGTCCATCCACTTCAAGAGAAGTTTGTTTTTTATTTCCCATGTCTTAGCTTCATCAACCTGTTGGTTATTTTTAATATATTCAATGTTTAGTCTAACAGCTGGTGACAAAGATTAAAGGAGCATTTAACATGATTATTTTGACTTGACTACATCACCCCTTTGATTCCAGTGTGGTCCTTTGAAGTACAATATCTTCAGTTTTGCAAAAGTGATTTCTCAATGTGACATTCCTAATTTTCATGGTTTCAGTTTGGGGGAATGACTTATTTATCAACTGCTATTTTTTGAGATCCACTTTGGACTCTGTAAACACTTTCTTCTTCTTAATGCACTGGCAGAATGCTAAAGCCATTGGAATGTAATAACCCTGGAAACCACATGTCATTTGGGGGATGAACTTTTGTCCATGGCATGCTTGGATAAACAAGTGAGCATTTATTTTTTCTGGTCTAACCTATTTTTGGGAGAAACACCAGTCAGATGAACATCTCATTGCAAGTCAGAAGGCAAGCTTCCTTGTCTTTATTTTTAAACCTCCCACAACAAAGACTTTTGTTAGTGGAAGACTAAACACAAGCCATATTTCTTTTCAACAATTGTGGCTTCACATGCAGGACTAATCACAAGTGCCACCAAAGCCAGGTACATTTGTGTGCATGCTCTTGCTAGTGCATTTCAATCTTGAACCACAACCTCTTTTCCATATGCCAATGCATCTCAATCATTTTCTGAACACAGTATAGTATCTTGTCCCACAGAGTTCTGCCAGTTCACCTTAAATCTAATTTACAACAATTTTTGTCGTTAAATCCCTGGAAAACGCTAAATGCATTTCAGTCCTAACTGCAAGCTCTCAAGTGTACATTATGAAGCTAAAGTAGTATCAAGGGATTCTAATAATATGGATGACACTTGGGAGTAAAACTTGAGATGCTTATGAGGAATTCCCCAGAACCACATGCAGAAGTAATAGCTTTTCTATACACAGTGGAGCTTATTACTTCTCATACATATTAGAAGTAACACCACTGACATCAATGGAGTAACACTAATGTAAAATCAGTATTGGTGAGAAGGGCCCCAGGCCTTCTGAGCTTGTGTTCATTGTAGTCTTTGGTGAAAATTCAAATAAAATGAAGAAGGTTCACTGCTTTGTACCTCCTGTTCTTTTTGCTAGAACATTACGGCACAGCTTATAAGAGGAATGAAAACAAGGTCACACTGCTGAGTAAATAATGCCCACAGGTAGCATTCTCTGTCTGCTTTATTTTCCCAGGAGATATTGAAAAGATGAAAATATATTGTGTGAAACACACCCACATACACCCATCCCTTCATGCATTTAGTCAAAGAAATTGAGGACCAGATTTTAAAAGATATTTAGGTATCTTACTCCCATTGATTTTAACAGAAGTTAGGCATCTAAATACTTTTACAAAACTGGCTTTGAGAGATGAAAGGTTAACCCTGATCTTACTTTCCTAGGATTTATATTTCTCATTTATCCTGGTGGGAGGGAAGAAGTCATCCCTAGAAGATCAGTTTTGGTCTTATGTATAAAAGCACAGAATGGAAAATCATGAGCGCTTGCTTATTCCAGGTGTGTGACAGTCTGCGTGTTCAATCCCAGGCAAGTGACTTCACCTCACTCTATGCCACAGTTTTCTCATCTGTAATGATAAAACATTCCTGGCTAATGGGGGCACTGAGAAGTTTAATATCAGTGAAATGATTTGAGCTCCTCTTCTGGAGGGCACTAGAAAAGTTATTTGCATTACCACAGTGGTATCTTGTGTAAGTGTCAAGATAACAAAATGGTCACTCTTTAAGTTAGAGTTAAAGGCAAGTGTTTGTGAGACTTGTGCCTCAGTATGAACAGATTTATTGCTCCTGCTTTCTACTACCAGCCAGCATGGGACTATGCGAAATTCCACTGGATTGTTCAATGCCATTTGCAGTTTGACTAACGAAAATCAATTACTGTATTTAGTTGCAATACAGTCAGTAAACAGACATCCTGATCTGTTTGCAAGGTCACTGCACATCAGGCTTAATTAAAATTGCTTGGGTACGGCCCTTTATTATTGAATATCCTGAAACACTCTATAGTGTTCAGTATGCCATTAGTGTGCAGTGGAGCTACCTAGAAAAAGAATGATGTTTTTGCTTTCACCTATCAAATCTATAATAATGCTTAACAGGACCTGAAGACATTTTACTACTGCATCATCACATAGGGTTATTTTTAAGCTGTGCATTTTTATTCCATGATGGGCTATTTTTTACCAAATGAAGAAGAGATGAAATGTTATTTTAATTTTGAGTGTGTAAGTGCTCAGTAAGTGTCTCTCTGTTGGTAGCAACTTGGTTCTCAGCTAGATGATCCTGTATTCCAATCTCACAGTAGGATTCTGTCATACGCAGTGCTGTTAAACAATGTGTGTGGATGTGTTGCACTATAACAGGTTCCATTCTTCAGATGAGTTTTACACAGAGGTCATGAGCTCTAACTTTTTTACAGAAGAGCTGTGAACAACCCTGGTCTTCTGTTAACTTTCCCTCTACTAGAAGAACTGACACCCATCCACGGACATTACAGCTGAATGTGAAATGTGTAGTAATTGCTTTGTTTGACTGGTAGCCATCATAATATCAAAGGGCTCTGATTTTCATCTGACACCAATTTTACAACAGTGTAACAGCACTAACTTTAGTGGCATAATTTCTGATTTACACCAGTGTAAGAGAAAACCTTCCCTTCATTTGCTTTTCTGTTACACCCACTGAATGCCAAACAGATGCAAGTTTTGACACTTTCACCTATTCAGCCAAATCCTAAACCATTGGAGTCAATGGTAAATCTCCCACTGACTATAGTGAGATCAGGATTTGACTCAACTTCTGAGTAACTTGCAGCAGTCATGAAAAGATAACACAATTTATATAATCATTGGGCTCAATGGAACTATCACTGCTGTCAGATATGAACATACAACTTCCATTGACTTTGTATCCAAAGACAGAATTTAACCCCTTGCATTGGCTTTTGCATGCACTTAAATGCACCAAAGACATTTAGAGGACAAAAATGTTATTCCATTTCTCAGACTAATAAGCAGATAAGCTAGTCTCTCACTTTGAAATATTCATTGTAATTTCTCTCATGAATATTTATGTGTTATCAAATAAATTGTATCCCTACCGAGAGAAGAGACACTTAAACAAATGAGGACATCCACATTGCTGCATTGTATTAAGATAACCGTTGCTATTATGACACATTCTGGAAAAGATTTATTTTAAAAGTTTTCTTGAACATAGATCATGCCAGCAGGATGCCTGCTCCAGATATATCAGTGGCTGTTTGCAGTGTAATAACATTTAAGAATTGAACCACCATCTGCATAAGACTCTGTACGGTGTCTGTCTCCCTAAAGTATACACGGATACACTGCAGTAGATCACATGAATCTTGGAGGCAGCTGAAATATTTGTAATAACATTCGAAGTGCTTACATTCAGAGCATTTATGCCTCTTGTGAATTCAAAATTGGCCCCATTTTCAACAAAATCTTTGTGCTAAAACAGGCCCGCTTTCACTGAAAGTGTTTTTTTTTTAAACGTTACTTTAGATCAGACACTAAGTGGAACTATAAATATAATGTATTAGAGGACTCCATTAGATTTCTTTGGCCCTTATCTTCAGAGATAACTGGCCAAAGGTCAGTTCTGTTTTGTGGCAGCTTTTGAGGTTTTGTTGAGTGAAGAAAAAACTCTCATATGTTTTTGAGCAAATGGAATTTTGTCAAACTCTCCATTGGTGGATCAAAGCCTCAGCTTCTCTGGAAGGGTGAGGATCTCACCTGGTGCTTAAGGCACTAGCCTCTAATATGGGAAACTCAAGTTTAAATCTTTGCTCCACCTAATGCTGAGCACAGTGGTTCACCTCAGCTCACTCAATCAATTAGACCAGTGACTTAAATCAGGGACTGCCCCAGCCCTGTATCTTACCCACCAGTCTGCAGTGTCTGACTAAAAAAAATATTCCAGATGAAAGCTTTGTCAAAATCAACATTTAATTAAAAATATTCTGACCAGCTCTAGCTACAAATCAAAGTCACTTAGCTTTTGGAATTATGATGGGTAGGACACAGAGTATATTAGGGGATCATCTAGGGTCAGAGAAACATTAAGAATGAAAAGAAAATGGCAATGAAGAGCCAAATCTTGTCCTTAGGTACACCACTGAAAATCCAAATTAATCGCTCTAAAATCAACTGTTACTCTGCATTTACAGTAATATAAATGAGCAGAATTTGGCCCAAAACAGCTACGTTAAATTTCACTGCTAATTTGTCCCTTATAGACATGGTTTTTTTTCCTCTGTGGGATACAGTGGAATATGTCCAATCCAACTATTCATAAATGACTATAGTAAAGCAGTGTTCACAGAGGAGCTGTTCATTACCAGATGTGAACATCTTCTTTGTCGATTAACCATCAGAGGTTAATGAAAACTGGTAAACTGGATTTGAACCATGTGTCTTTTTAGGACATACCATCTTTTTTTCTTATCCATAATATGTTGAACATCAGAAATAAAACAAATCATCCATTAATACTTGCTGCTGTTGATTGAAAAATTATATTTGTCCACAGAATGCCAGACCATATTTCAAATGGCCACAAACTGTTGTGGTGAGGAACACAGAAGACCTGATTTTAGGTTGGAGAAAGGTCACCTAGCTCTTTCGTACTGTAAGGGTAGGTCTACAGAGCAGGGCTAACGTCCAATTAAGCTACACAACTTCAGCGACGTCAGTTGCATAGTTTAAATTGAAATAGCTTAATTCAGCTTTTGGCACTGTTTACACAACAGGAAGCTGAAGGAAGAACACCCTTCGACTTCCCTTACTCCTTGTGAAATGAGGGTTACAAGAGTCAGAGTAAGAAGTCCTCCAGCTCGACATTATTTCAAAATAATGGCTTTCAGTGTAGCCACGTTCTTTGTTATTTCAGAATAACATCAGTTATTCCAAAATAATGCTGCTGTGTTGACGTACCCTAACTGTTTTTCCTGCTACTCCTTTTCATGGCTGCATCCTCTACAGCAGGGGTTCTTAACCAGTGAGGGTCGCCTCCCCAGGGGAGGTGTGAAGGGGATACAGGGGAGGTGTGAGGTGCCTCCCAGAAAATTTATCGCAATTGCCTTCTCACTGGATAAAATTCTAAAGTTTAGATTTCTTCATAATTAATATTATGAATTAAAATTATAAACATTAATTTCTTATTAACTTCTAGAGATCAGCACATTACCATAGCAGTGCACTACAATCTTGTTAAGAAAAAGTTCAAAGTAAAAAGCTCATATTATTCATTTAGGCATTGTAACAGGGTTCACTCACCCCACAGCGCCACCAGCCGTCAGACTTAGGAATTAGCTTGGACGGCTGCGTCCAGCGTCTAGCTGGTTCGCCAGATCCCAGGGTTCAGGCAGGCCTCGGGGTTCAAGCCGGGCCTTCAGCTCAGGCTAGTCCTCCGAATCGCCAGGCACCAGTAGAGCCTTGGGTTCCTCTAGGTCAGAGGGTAGCCCTGCTGGCCAGCTTGGCCAGGCCTCGGTGGCCCAGGCAGGGAAGCCCTCACTGGCCTGAGGGAAGGAGGCTGTGGGAGGCCCGGGCCAGGTCTCAGCCTCGTCAGCCAGGAGCTCTGGGCAGGCCTCTGTCTCCCTCAGAGGCTAGGCCCCGACTGAGCTCCCTGGCAGAGTTCTTATAGTCCTAGCCACACCCCTTAGCTTCCTGTCAGGTGAGGGGGCGGGGCTAGGCTGTGCACAAAATGGCTCCCAGGGGGGTGTGAACATGAAGTTCACTTTCAGGGGAGGCATGAAGGTAAAAAGGTTAAGAACCCCTGCTCTACAGTGACATTCTAGGTAGACTCTAGAGGGCAGCAGTGAGTTTTGTGCTAATACAGTTATATTGAATTGGGTCATGTTCACAAGGGCAGAATATCTAGTGGTTAAAGCAGGAGAGCTAGGAGTCATGATTTGGAAGTCCTCATCCTGGTTCTTTCACTGATGGACTCAGTAATTTTAAGTAAGGACAATCACACTGAGCCTCATTTTAGCTATCCATAAATACATATGAAAGCTATTGTACGTCATGGGGCATTGAAGTTTAGTCTGGGATTTCAGAAAATCCTAAGGCAGTCAGGAACCTAAATCCCATTGAAATCCAATGGCTGCTGGGTGGAGAGGAGAGGCTCATCTGAAATTAAAAAAAAAAATTCCGTACACAATATTTTAAAATTCTGCAAAATTCTGTATATTTTATTTGTCAAAATAAGGCAATATAATCACTCCAGTTTTGATTATTATGGTAATTTATTTCACAATACCTGTCGACAAGTATGTCAACAATACAGTTCCAATTGGAGGCATTGGAGCGCACTGTGTAGAACCCCCAGAGCCCAGACACCTGCACTCTCTTGCCTCCAAACTCAGCTGCAGGACACTCCCAATCCAAATACCTGCTACTCCCTTTCTACAGAGCCTACCCATGGGGCAGCCTCTAGGCACCAGCACAGCCCTCCTACAGAATCCAGCCATGGGGCTACACCTAGACATCAGCATTCCCCAGCTGTGAGGCAGCCCCCAGACACCAGGCCCCTGCCTCCACATGCCAGCACCCCATGCCCACAAAGCGCAGCCGTGCGGCAGCTCCCAACCCAGACACCAGCATCCACAGAACCCTTACTTCCCCATCTTCTTTAATATCCCGCCCGGTGACATGGTGTGGTACAGGCCTACCCTTCTTCATTGTTTGCCAGAGCTGCTCTTTCCTATAGGCTATGTCTATACTACCAGGTAATTTCAAAATAAGTTATTTCCAAATAATAACTCACAAAATAACTATTTTGAAATAAGCTTATTTCTTTTCATAAGCAGGAGTTATTACTTCGAAATAACAAGTCCATTATTTTGAAATAACAGGCTTGCTACTGTGGATGCTTGCCTTGTTATTTTAAAATAAGGGGAATTATTTTGAAATAACTCCCCAGTGTAAACATGCCCTAAGAGAATAAGGATCAAAGAGTATGCCACCTTTACTCCATGAGGCTGGGCATGTCACTCACTCTGAACTGGGCTCTGAAGAGTCCAGCAGCCTCTAAACATAGAAATTCTGAGGGGCAAAGAGGGAATTCTGCAAAATTCTGCATTCCATAGTGGTGTAGAATTCCTGCAGGGGTAAAAGAATTATTTGTTGTATCTCATACTATATGACCTTTTCATCTGTGGAACCAGGGTGGATAAAAATCAATGATTTTTTAATTTAAATTGCATTTTTATTTAAATCAGATTTTTCTGATAAAATGTTTTTTGAGAAAAAAACCTATGCAAAGATAGTTTTAATTAAGATACATCATAGCTCAAAGATATCTCATCATGGAATAAGGATGATAAATTCTAATTCATGTAATGTTCAAGAAAAGTTTTATAAATGTGTTTCAATAGTTCATGGTTTAGGGACCCAATCTTATGGGGTTCCAGAGGCTTCTGTATAGATTATTTAGGTTAATCTTTCTAACTACCCAATGCTCAGTCAAGAAGATATCACCAGAAATGCTTAATTTTGAAGCTTTCAATCTGTGGATTTGTGTCTCCAGAGATAACATACTTGTTAACGGCAAAATGTTTTAAAATAAATAAATAATATATAGAGGTTGGAAATAACAGACCTCAACCCTATTGTCCCTCTGCAGATTAGTGTACACAGAGTTATCCTTTACTTCCCTCTAAAAGTGCAACGTTTCAAAAAGTTCAGTGACTAGAAGTCAATATTTTAAGTTTCTCATATTGACCTAGCCAACATAGTCAATTTAATTTTCATTTAAAAAATATATTTCATGTAACTATTTTAGTTTAAAACAATTTTAACAAAAACAAACTTGATTTTAAAAAACTTGAATGTTTAACTAATCTCAAAAATTCATATGCTTGTTTTGTTAAAATATTATATGTTTGCTGTTGTAGAAAAAAAAATCCAGAATCCAAAACGCTGTTTTAGTTAAATAAAACAATTTACATGTCTGTCTAGTGATGTTCTCTTCCTAATACTGCATGGCAAGAAAATCCTCCAAATATTAATGATTAACCTGTTGAATTGGAGATAGTCCACCTGACTTTATAAATGTCTGCTTCAATTATCTTTGATAAATGAAATAACCAAATAATCATTCATTTTCTGATGTAGCTGTAAAACTAATCTGAAAAGTTTTCTCAGAATAAATCACTGCTTAAAAATGTATAGTGTGTACCTTTTAAAAATGAACCTACATCTATCTCTGAGTTGCGAAGAATATGTATTAAGATTATGACAATCAACAAGAAGGCACTTTTATGTAGAAAACCATGATTAAACCGAGTCTTCCTGCCTAGTGTTGTAAATCATGATTTAAATCAATTAGATTTAAATCAAATCCATCCTGTCTGGAACCTTCTTTAGAGTGGCCTTTGGTAATGTTTAAGCAGGAGAATCTGGTGAACTGAGGAGACAGTGCAAATGGAGCTTGAAAAGTAACATTTTAAGACTTGAGAGTCCATGCTATAAATTGTTAGTCTCACTCTGAATCTTATGTGGCCACGTTTACAATACTTAATAACCTTTGGCTCCTTATAATACAATATTATTTCACTGATGAGAAGGTACAGGAGGAAGTACTTAGTTCGGATTAACTTTAAACTGCCTCGTGTAGCCGCGGGCAGTTCGTTCGAATTAAGGGGGATTTAAAAATGGCAGCCGGACGGGAACATGCAAATAAAGCCTGGGATATTTAAATCCCAGGCTTCATTTGCAACTCCGGTTGCCTGATTTGCCTACCTACCTCGAATTAACGAGCTAGTGTAGACATACCCCAAGGGTGCTACTAGGCTCCACTAGAAACTAGGGCTGGAGGTTGTGCCATGGAGTATTAAAGCCGACATGGATGGATCATACTGGTGGGTGAGGTGAGGACTGTTTAGTTTCCACATCATTTCATTACTGGGCCTCTCTTCTGGGATCTCCATTAGATTGTGATAAAGGCCTTTATTATGTGGACTTTTGCCCACTTGGGGCTGAGACAATTTTTAGGTTTTTCTCTTCTTATAATGTCCACAAATTAAAAGAAAGCACACAAAAGGTGGAAGCCAGTGAAGCCTCATTTAAAAAGAGTTTTTGATTCACTAAACTCCTTCCTCCTGCATTTTCCAGACTCAGCCAACACCAGCTGGGGCTCAGTTGAATTTAACTGCTCACAGAAATGGATCTGCTACGAATGAGTACACAGTGGATGATTATAATCGCTTCAGAGGTCACAGCAGCTTGATTTTGTATTTCATGATTTTCATGAGAGATGCAGAAACCAGAGTCTGACCCACTTTGAGTTGTTACAGATCCTGATGCACTTTGCACAATGGAAGAAGTCCTCCCCTAATTCCAATCTAATAAATTGAATCCTAAAATCCCCCTTCTGGTTTCATTAGGTGTGTGGTTATATTACTCCCCTTTGTTTCCTCTTCTAAGCAGCTGCTATGCTATTATGTGATGTTTAAAAGAGGCTGTGCAGTTCACAAGCAGCCAAAATCATCCCCGTGTATTGTATATACAGGGCCACATCCCGAGGCTATTTATGCAAGTAAGCAAAGCCATAATGCAGTGGAATAACGTTATTCTGATGCATTTAGGAGCAGAGTAATGGAGAACCTACAAAGCTGGGTTAGTCATTGCAAGTATAATATTCATGATTGCACTCCCCAAGGCCTGGTCTTCACTACGACCTTAGTCTGAAATTAGACCCTCAAAGTCGATTTTCTAAGCAATGTGTCTTCACTACTAAGCCCATTATTGCAGAATAAAGGGCTGTGGAATTCAAACTCTGGAGCCCTGCTTTTCACAAGGAGTAGTGAATATGTTAAAAAGAGAGGCAAGGTAAAAATATTTAAAATAAAATAAATAAATAAAATTCCTGAACACCTAAGTCTGAAATAACATTAGCGCAGATGCTCTGGTGCCACTAATTCAACCTAAATGGCCTCCGGGAGGCCTCCCACAGCTCCCTAGAGTGTTTCCTGGGGCTCTGAGTGTGAAGCAGGCTCTGTTAATGTGGATGTGCTACTTTGGACTACAGTCAATTCTCCCATGTAGTGAGGACACGGAACTTAGAATTTGCAAAATCAGGTGCCCAGAAGTCGAATTTAGTAGATTTGAAATAATCGCCAAGTGTAGACATGGCCAAAGAGAATGTGGATGAGTCTCCCCATGTAGCTTGGACCCATGTGGCCAATACCTTGTTAGGAAGGTTGCATCTGTTAGTGGGCTATGTTGCAGCGCATGTCATGTAAGCAATGCCTCTTTTATTCTGGCTCGACTCACTTTTTTCAGGATTGGGTGTAACTTTTCTAGGTATTGAAGGTGATGCGTCAGTGCAAGCCAATATCTGACTGTAGTTTCTATTTGTTTTCTGGAACGATTCCGTCAGTTCTGCTAACTGAGATATATAAATTACAGAAACTGTGGGCAGTCCATTTTCTCCTTTTTTTGAGTTCTTTTATGAACTTCTTTCTTTTTAGTGTCTACCCTCAAGCATTAGCCTATAAACTGTAATGCTATCTGCTTTGTTAGGCCACATGCCAGGTTACTTTACAGCATTGTTCCTGCCATGTGACTTTATTCTATTGGAAAACAGAGACAAGAAGCGTCTATGCTAGAGATGGGTCATCTGCTTCCTGCTGTGCATTGCCCTGGCAAAGGAAAAAAAGGAGTTTCCTGTCTTCCCTCTGGTATGACTAGAGTTGGTCATGAAATTTTTCAATGAAAAAATGCATAGTACAGTGAAACCTTTGTTATCTGGCACTCTGTTAACCAGAAAACTTTGTTAACTGGCATTGCCCCCAGTCACATTACTGTCACATCTTCAGGCGCACAGGCCTGGCTAGGTTTACCATGACTGGCTTAACAATTTTTTATTTAAAAAATACTAATCATCTTTAACTCAAAATAGAAATGTGAGACCAACTGCCTCACACTCCAAAACTAACAATATTAAAACTTGAGTTTTACTATTATTGTCCATTGGTTTTTCCTAGGTTGATGGGATCCTCAGATAACTGGAATTTTTAGATAACCGGAACACCCTAATCCCCAAGCGTGCTGGATAACACAGGTTTTACTGTAGTTGAAACAGGAACTTTATGCAGAATGTATCAGTTGCAAATGGAAGTTTTCTCAGGTCCAGCATGGGGTTTCTGGTCAAAATGAGACAGAAAGCGAGTGAGTGACTGGCTGTGGAATAGCCTAATGCTTAGAGCTCAGCCTGTGAGAGATCCAGATTCAAATCCCTGCTCTGCCTGGTTCATGGACCCACTTGTGGTTCTTATGCTGCATTCTCCCACATCCAGGGATAGATGGGTCTCCCTCACTAATATTTTTTACAAAAATTTCAGAAAAATCTTGGTTTCACTCCAATGCAGAACAAAACAAATGTCAAAAACTCAATATTTTTCAATAAATGGAATTCTTGTTTTCCAGCCAGCTCTAGCTGCATTGCTGGAGACAATGGAATTGACTGTGGTATCATAAATAAATAAATAAATGAGAGAGAGAGAGAGAGAGAGAGAGAGAGAGAGAGAGAGAGAGAGAACTGTGTTGCATTCCTATGCAAATCAGGGATGAGGTGATGGCTTCTGGAAAGTTCAGCCTGTCTTCAGCATGGTATCTTAATAATCAGCAAGGCTGGGATTTGCAAGTGGGAGTAGCAGCAGCGCTATAAAGGTGTGGGAGAGACCAGGAGAAGAAGCTAGACAGTGTTGCAGTGTTGCGGGCCTGTGGAGTCAAACAAATGTAGACCCATCCATTATGCATGAGTGGGGAATAAATAATAACAAAAATTAAAATAATAAATTTTACTCTTAAAGGAAACCCGTTCCAAGCAGAAAATTGACTTTGCTCTGCCCCACAGTCCTTTCGGTAAAACTCATTGTTGGTTTTTGCTGTTGGAAAGGACAAATGTGAAGTGACTGCTGAATAGCCAGAATTTAGATTAGACAGAAAGTCTCAGCGCTGTTATGCTTAACTGTCTGACAAGCTTTAAGAAAATAGCTGCCTGATGTGTTAGTCCCAGTCCCTCCTTTCTTTTTCTGAGTCTGTCCATAAAAAAGAAAAGAAATTGACGAAACCATGTTTTCCTTCAACAGTCACCCTTTCTATAAAAAGAAAGACTTTGATAATTGCTAACACTTGAAATGGTTTAATTAAAGTTTTCTTTCCTACACAATAGTTTTGCCAGTTTTCACATGTCACTAGGGGCTATTTTCCCCCTTGTCTTTTGTTTAGATGTAATAGAAATCAAATAACTTTTATTAGATATCTGGGCTTAACATGTGTGTGTATGTAATATATTATTGCACTTCTTGATGGTGTGAGTTTTGAAAATTACTTTTCAAGTCAACTCTTGTATCATTCATGATACTATTCCAAACATTTGCTGGAGCACTCCTCATATATTTTATATAAGAGGCTTTCTGGAGATAATTTGTTTCAGATTAATTTTCTATCTGAAATTGCAGGCAGTGTTAAAAGGAGCTTGAATCAATCAAATGACAGAAAATGCTAACAATAATACTTTCATACATAATGCCTGCAGGCTGTCACAGATAGTGTAACTATCTGGGAATGCAGCTGGAGAAGTTGGACCCAAAAGAGTTCCGCTAAATATTATTTTGACATTATTTTTAAATTGCTTACTCCAGTTTTGACCCACAAATCTTATATATTTTTGCAAAGTCCATGTACCTGTTCCAGTAGCTCCTGTGCTCATGATCAGCCCTCCAATAGCACACACCCAGGCCAATGCATATGAGTAATAAGCCAATAACAAATCATGAGTGCTGGACAGTGACCTATAGCAAAATATAAGAAGCCCATAGTTAAGTTAACATTTTGTACCCATTATTTAGGAACAACACTGCAACATCAAACTAGACTGTGTGAGCTTGCTGTAGAGAAAACTTTATTAACAAAGGGAGTATTTAAATGCTAAGTTTCTAGACAGTTATAAATAATAGTGGAGAAGAGAAAAGATGGGAAGAAACCCTTGACAGCGCCCTTTTAAGTTAAATATATGATTGCACAAAACACACTAGCAATACAAGCTGTCAAGAAAAGAATTTGGAAATTTGTATGTAGTAATGTGTTTCACTTTTCTATTTTAAGAGCTTTTTTCCTAAAAAATGAAAAAGTTGAAGTTATCACAAAATAAAATTTCCAGTAGCTTTGTAAAAAATGTGAAAATACTTTATTTTATTGAGTAATAAGGGATTGGAGAAAAAAGGCCATCTGATATTAAAGAAAAGACAGCTTTTTCTGACATAACTTAAAAAACAAAGAATAGTCTGCAGCACCTTAGAGACTAACAAAAAATGAAGATGGTATCATGAGCTTTCGTGGGCACAATCCACTTCTTCAGATGAAAGGAGTTAAGGGGTCCAGGATGCAAAATAAATAGCAAAGTTAGTTTCTAATGTTTGTAGCTGTGGTGTAGTATTTCATAGGCTTTATGAAAATATGCTTATGACATCAATGTCATAACTTAGGTATGCTTTATGTAAGATGGTTCATGTGAGATATCATTGGACATTTTATGATTTACTGAATATGATTATCCTATTTGTATATGTTTGTGGAGTTAGGAATATGGACTGAAGATGTATATTACTGATGTGTTCCAGGGTGGTGAAGGCTACTGCCCTTCAAGTTCAGGAATGAAAAGGCCTGACAGTGCTGAAGACCCATTAGCAAGACACAATGGATAGTAAAAGAGATTAACCTTTCTGGGCACATGTGGGTTGGCCTGTGAAGAATAGCTACAGGGGCCCTACAGAGACATGGGACCATGTCACTTGGTATTGGAATCCTGATATTGAGGATGATATTGAATGTCACCTGATATTGAATTTTGTACTTTTCCATGGAGAGGTGGAAAAATCAAACAAAGGATTCCCATCTGATGTAAATTCTCTACAAGGCAGGGGAAGAAAACAATGATTGTATTCAGCTTGCTTTTCCTCTGTCTCCTCACCCAAAGAGATACTTGAAAACACCTGGAGACAAAAGAAGTGTAACTGAAGCGGTGGGGGAAGGAGGGGAGAGAACTGCTGAACCCAGGCCAAGAGACAGCTGGCCTGTGAAGGACTTTACTTGAAGCAATAACTAGGATTAGAAATTATTATTTGTAAGCAGTTCTTAGTGAATCTAGCTTAGATTGCATGCTTTATATTATTTTCTTAGTAATTGGCTTTGCTATTTGCCACCTCTTTTAAGTGGTCAAATACAACTTTTCATACTTATTTCTGGCTTATTTCTAGCTATGTATTCTACTTAGCTGGAGTTGCATACCTTAAGCCAAGCTTGGCAGCATCCACACAGGGGGAGGCCAACAAGAGCAAACACTCCCGATGGCTTCCCTTATTCCTCACAACTGCAAGGAGCTGGACACCGGCCAGAACTGCCCTCAGTGTTTGATTTATTGGTATATACTAGGCCTGCTAAATCAAATGCCAGAAGATTGATTGCTAGAGCATCGATCCACCGGTAAGTATCAACATGTCCTTAGTGTCTGTATCTGCAGCTGGTTGTGGTCTTGCCTGTGAGTTTTGCTAGAGGAAGCTGGAGAGCCTGGTTCAGCAAGACCAGGTAATAGGGGGCCCAGGCTGGCAGACAAGGGGGCTCGGTAGTGTCTAAGCACCTGAGGTGACATCCTAGGAATCATGACCTGGCACAGTGACCTTCGTTGTGCAGCAAGAGGTTTGCTCTCAGAAGTGTCTGCTAACTCTTTCTTCTCATGGAGACTGGTGATTTTCTAAGGGTATATCAGTGCACAGCTAATCTGGGTGAATGGTGCCCAAGTTAGCCTAACCCAAGTGAGAACATTCCCACGTGTCCTACATGTGTTACTGCATCCTCGCTGTTTCTGTACTCATGAGTGAGTGTGTGTGTATGTGTGTGCGTGCCTGGGCATATCCCATGGTTCTTTGTGCCCAGACACTCCAGTTTTCTTTCCCAGTCTAAGGTGGGAGACCTTATCTGTCAAGGAGGACATTGGCTGACTAACAGCACTTGAGTTTGTATGTTCACATACCCTAAGAGCACTTAGAAGAGCACTGATGGATGTTGCTACACCAGGCCAATGACTAGACCAAGCTGATTTCTGTAGTGACAAGTACTGAAGTGGAGTGGAATTAAGTGAGGTGAAGCTAGAAATAGAGCATTAGTTGAAGCCTCACCACAAGACAAAAGGTTGAATTAGAAAAGACAATGGAGAAGATTTTCAGCTATAGATATTGCTCATGTGCTGTTGCTCTTACAAAGGGTCAC
Organism: Pelochelys cantorii; assembly: GCA_032595735.1. Classification (NCBI taxonomy): domain Eukaryota; kingdom Metazoa; phylum Chordata; order Testudines; family Trionychidae; genus Pelochelys; species Pelochelys cantorii. The sequence goes on from CM064340.1 coordinate 22,656,796, forward strand.
TAAATATAGGATATTCATAATGTGAAAGCCTCATTCCTTTATTCTGTCATTACAGTTTCCACTTTTCCCTATTGTTTGTATGATCTCTGCTTGGTTTGTAATTGTTTCCATCTGCTGCATAATTAATTTTGCTAGATGTAAATCAATTAAGTTTGCTGGGGTATGATTGGTTAGATCAGTGGTTCCCAACCTGTGGTCCGTGGGCCACTGATGGTCCGTGATGGTACTGCAGGGGGGTCCGTGGAAAGTTTAAAAATAAAGATTGGGCCCACTGCAGTGGGCCCGATCCGCACTTTTCTTTCCTTTCCCTTTCCTGACTTTTCTTTTTCCTTTTTCTCTTCCCCAGGGAGGGGGCCCATGAAATGCTAATAGATAGGGAGGGGGTCCGTAAGTTCAAAAAGTATGGGAACCACAGGGTTAGATAATTCAGTTAGGGTATGTCTACACTACCACCTAGTTCGAACTAGGGTGGCTAATGTAGGCATTCGAAGTTGCAAATGAAGCCCGGGATTTAAATATCCCGGGCTTCATTTGCATCTTCCCGGGCGCTGCCATTTTTAAAAGTCCCCTTGTCCAAACTTCGTGCCCGCGGCTACACACGGCATGGAGTAGGTAGTTCAAATTAGGTTCTCTAATTCGAATTACTGGTACACCTCGTTCCACGAGGAGTAATGGTAGTTCGAATTAGAGAACCTAATTCGAACTACCTACTCCATGCCGCGTGTAGCTGCGGGCACGGAGTTCGGACTAGGGGACTTTTAAAAATGGCGGCACCTGGGAAGATGCAAATGAATCCCGGGATATTTAAATCCCAGGCTTCATTTGCAACTTCGAATGCCTACATTAGCCACCCTAGTTCAAACTAGGGTGGTAGTGTAGACATACCCTTACAGCCAGAGGTGAAATAAAACGGTGCACTCCAGTGGCGCTCTGGCAAGAAGCTGCAGCACTCTAGCAAGAAGCCAGCCAGATGGGAGCACTTAGCTGCAGGGAAGGGGTGACACCTTCCCTGCCTGGCTCCTGGGGCTTACTACAGGCTGCCACGTTCAGCAGCAGGCAGGTTAAAGGAGCTGGCTGGGGGTGTGCCCCTCCTGTCTGGGACTGCCCCAGCCCTGAGCCCCCTACCCCCTTTCACCATTTTGAGGGGTGGGGGAGTCTGCAGCCATACATACTTAGTCTCTGTGTGTTGCTTTTCTTCTCCTTTCTGCTTTCTCTGACTCTCAGGGAGTGATGGAAAGTGCAGAGCCTGCTACATTCCTCTTCTGCTCTCCCCTGGGTAGCTGGAAGTGAGAGGAATGCAGATGGGAGTCAGAGGAAGCAGGAAGGAGAAGAAAAGCAACACACAGGGACCTAGTATTTGTGGCTGCAACCCACACCCCAAAATGGCACCCTTGCCCCCCAGCACTCACCTCTCCCACACACAGCCCTCTGCAGTGAATCCTGCATCCCATGTGCCTCCGGCTCTGAGCCCTCCACACGGCAAGCTCCCTATCCTGACTCCTGAATCCCCACATCCTCAACCCTGAATCCTGCACCCCCCATACCCTGAGCCCCCTGCCCTGAACCCCTCCTCATACCCCCAACCTTGGCTGCTGCTGACTTCCACATCCCAAGCCCCCTACCCTGACCTCTCACATTCCACCTCATACTTAAATTTCTTATAGGTACTGTTGTATTGCACCTTCTATCCCCTGCCTTGAGGCCCTCCTCTGGGGGGTACAACAGTACCTGTAAGAAGTTTAAGTTACTTTCACCCTGGTTACAGTGTGTTAGGATTGGTTAATAAAATAATTGGTTACAGTACAGCTAAGGAGGACTCAAGTTTCACTATATAATCAGGCCCAAAGGAATCAACTTGGGGAGCCAATTCCAGGATACAGCTCCAAGAGCAGAGCTGCCAAACTTCAATCCTATGTCTATAACACTGCGCAGAAACTAGAATCCACTAGATGGACCTAATCCTAACTGGCCACGATGACAGATTGGTAACTTTCAGGCAATCTGAATGCATATGCTGCTTTTCATGTTGTATTTTCAGTAAACATAGTGCATTAATTTTCCCCTAAAAAGGTCCTGTGTGCATCTTATAAGCATAATACCTACTGTCTTTCAGCATATATAACCCACGGGTTATGCAAGGTTTTACACTCCCCGCCCCACGCCTCCCCCGTGCGGGCTATACTCATCCACGTGTTATACAAGTTTTTTTTTTACTGACATTACAGGAAGACAAGACTGACTTCTCAATCTCTGCTTCTTCCTTTCTCCACTCCCGAACAAACTTTTTGTTGACAAAATATTTTCTCCCTGCTGCTCTGTTTCCATTGTCCTTTGCATACGTCACAACACACAATTTAAAATCAGCTGTGTAGGATTTGCGCTTAGACATGTTTAAAAAGTTTTAAGAAGTTTTAAATACTTTTTAAAAATTCATTACAAGTTAAAACTACTAAAGGAATAAATAAATGGTAAAACAGTGTGGTTCAAAAGGGTTATATACAAGCAATAAGGATTGTAGCATACTTACTGTTCAGCGTCATCAGCTGCGGTTCATTAAAAATTCATTACTAGTGCTGTTCATTAACAGTACCCGCAGTTCAGCTCCCACGGGCTGTACACATGCGCGGGTTATCAAAGACTTTTTTTACACAATCAGGAAAAACTGCGGGTTATGCATGGGTGCGGGTAATACACGTGCACGGGTTATATACGCTAATTTACGGTACTCCTATTCTGGTCCTGAACTTTGTTCCCTACTATTGGCTGAGAAATAGAAAATCAAAATGGTCAGTCCTGGTGCAATGACACAAGAGGTCCCTTTGTGTTAATTTAACCACGCTTTTATTTTAAACTTGAAGTACATATGAGCCCTGTTCAATTTTGATTGGGAAATAAGTTTTTTGTGCTCATGCTATTGTCCTGCAACATGCATTCAAAACAGAATGGGCACATCTATACAACAGAGCTAAAGCCGAAATAAGCTACGCAACGTGAGCTATGTCAATTGTGTAGCTAAAGTCGAAATAGCTTATTTCGGCTTTTGGCACTGTCTACAGCAGGAAGACCGAGATAGAGCACTCTTCCTTCCGACTTCCCTTACAGTGAGGGTTACAGGAGTTAGAGTAAGAAGTCCTCCAGCTCAACATTATTTCGAAATTATGTTGAAATAACTGCTTGTAGTGTAGACGCGGACTATGTTATTTCAGAATAACGTCTGTTATTCCGAAATAACGCTGCTGTGTAGACATAGCCTAAGAGGGTAACTGGAATGGTTTTGATTATCTTTAGAAAAATCACATTGCTATGGCCTTATTTCAGCAGGGTTGTGATTTTAGCTGGTATTTTATGATGAAGTCTAATCTTATAGAGCTATGGTAAAACAGATGCGTACTGCAGAGATGAGAGATCGCTGTCATTCAAATCAATAATAAAAGTAATAACTGTATTAAAGCCCTGGATATGTGCATCATGCATCAGTTTTCTAGGGAGAAAATGCAATACATCTTAAAAAATGAAAAGTCAAAAGTCAAAATCTATACTAAATTGGATTAGTATAGATTATGACAGTCATTTGCCCGTGGCAGAAACATTTGCTGAATTGCGGGATTTTTATTATTACTGTTGGCTTTTGATGATCACCGTGTCTGAGGCTTCTCTGAACACTGAATAATCTCCGTTCTAGATACCTTTCTGGGAGGTTAAGGAGCAGGTAGCAGAAATTGCTACCCCATCTGTGAAATCTACCTTGTAAACCAAACACTTCCTGTTTCTGCATTAGCTAATGACATGCAAGATACTATTATCTTTATTGTGATGTGCTGATCTCCTGAATCTCATAGCTCTCAAAGGTACTCAGCATCTTTCAGAATCAGACTTTTTTATTTCTAAAAAAATGAATCCCTCATTTGTTCTCTATTTCCACAAAAATCCAAACACCGATGACCCAGAATGAAACCATTGCACTGAGGTCTTCTCATCACCAAGACTTTTTGCCACTGTGTGACTATAGTGCCTAGTGCATTGACTTGGAAATTGCATATTTCAAAAGGTAATCAGTGAGCTAGTAAAGGCTTTGGATTGAAAGAGAAAATAGAGTAGCAAAGTTTAACTGCTTTAATTTGATGGACTGATTACCTGGCTGAAACAAGGGACAAAATCATCTCCCTCCAAAGTGAAGTGAGGGTCAGGTTGAAGCTCCATTGGTCTGTCACATTCAGGTTCTCTAACAGCTTGAAATAACTTTAGCTGAAAAGACTGAAATACAGAGGTGTCTTTACTCAAATGACCATGTAATTCAGGGTGGGGAACCTTTTCTGGGTCAGGGGCTGCTGACCTACAGAAAAAATCAGTCAGGGGGCCGCACACAAGTGAGAAGAAAAAAACAAACAAACCAAACGCTCACCAACATGGCCTCCAACTGAGAAGGAGAAAGACACTCCCCACATTTCCTTCACACACCAGAGCCTAGGGTGGGCCAGGCTAGTAGATTTTGTGTGCTCCAGCCCCACAGGAGAACAGTAGGAGGGCTGGAGCACAGGCACAGGTTCCCCAATGCGGAGAGGGAGACCCAAGTTTCAGGGGCTGGCTCCAGGCAAGCCAGGTGCCACGCCCTGGGCCTTAGGTTTCCCATCCCAGTGTAGTCAGTTCAGATGGTCTGTTACAGAATGTGTGGCTGAGCCCTTTGGCTTCAAAGGAGAACAGGGTATTGGTACAAGTTGGGAGGCTTATTGGAAAGCAAAGAGGGTTAGCTGGACACAGTTTTCTAACATCTGTTATTCTATGTCATTACAGTTTTTTGTTATCATGTAGGTATATATATTACCGACTGATTCTTAGCTCCCTTTCCTTAATCTCTGTCTCTTTTCTTTATGGTTTGATGAGAAGCAATCCCATTCCAGGCACATCCCACTCTCCTGGCACAACCAAACCCTTACCTTGCTTTAAGTTATAATAAGGGGAAGCTGTATATCGAATTTGGTGAGCCTGGCTCTTACCGTTTAGGAGAAGTTCTTGAACAGACAGTCTCATGGACAGACACACAAACTCTCTCAAAAATATAATAGATTAGTGAAATATTTTACTGGAATACTATGTCCTGTTTTCACATCCACGCTTCAAAATGGAAGTTTAAAAAAAATGGAAAGGATTATGCAGAAATTACTGGCTGTGGTTGTTTGCCGTATGTTATACAAGAGAGCAGATTGGATGATCATAGAAGTCCATTCTAGCCTTAAATCTATTAATCTATTTTATTTATTCTTAAAAGAATAAGGAAAAAGAGCAAGAGAACATGCCAGAAGGTATCATGGAGTTCCACCGACAGATTCATTCATCTAAAAATGACTGTGGTGTCTGAAGTCATAAAATAATTATAATTGATGAACTTTAGAAGTCTCAGAGAGGTAGCTATGTTACTCTGTAACTTAAAAACAACAAGTAGTCCTGTGGCACTACAGGCTGTGTCTACACTACAGGGTTTTTGCGCAAAAACGGCCGTTTGCCTTATCCTAATAGGACTACATCCCCATTTCACATCCAGAGCTTGACTTTTTAAAACTTTTGTAATCTGTGAAATGTCCTGTTATCACTCATGCAGAAAGGCTACATCATACTGAGCAATCTGGAGCAGTAAACATGCCTTTTCACTCAACAGTCACAGATAGAAATAGAGGAGTGGGAAGGAGACAGATGCTTGCAGCTCTTTGAGAGTTATTCCCTTGGAAGTTTCATAGTCCATCTATATATTTTAGAAATGTGCATCTGTCTGGGTATGTCTACCCATCAAAGTTAATTCAAAATAACAGCTGTTATTTCATGTTAACTTTAATAGCGTCTACACAGGCAAACCGCTATTTTGAAATAAATTCGAAATAGCAGAGCGCTTATTTCAAATTTGGTAAACCTCATTCTATGAGGAATAATGCCAAATTCGAAATAGCTAAATCGAAATAAGCGCTGCGTAGACGCTTATTTCGAAATAGTGCGCTTCCAGCCCTTCCCAGGGTGCCCTGGTGGCCACTCTGGACCAAACCAGGAAAACTCTTCTGCTCCCCACCCAGCCCCGGAGCCCTTAAAAGGGTAGAGTCTGTTTGGCCACAGGGCCTGTGCCAGCTCCAGGTCTGCCAGCCCAAAGCCCACAGGCACTGCTCCTGACCCAGTTGCCAGCATGAGCGAGCCAGCCAGTGCCAGCAAGCCCTCCACCACACCCCAGGAGCAGTCTGGCAGCTCCCAGGAGCCTGTCAGGGGCCGGAAAAGGCAGGCGCCTTCCTGGTCCAGTGCAGAGATCATGGACCTGATTGAGGTTCGGGGGGAATCCTCCAATGTCCATGATCTCCGCACTAGATGCAGGAATGTGGCCGTCTACAGATGGATGGCTGACAGCCTGGCCACCAAAGGCCACATGCGCACCCAGGAGCAGGTGGGCATGAAGATAAAGGAGCTGAGGCAGGCCTATGCCAGGGCCACAGGGGGCAGCTCCCAACCAGGGGCAGACCCAGACCCCTTCTCCTACTTTGAGGCTTTGGACTGCATCATGGGGGGGCCGGACGGTCTCTGCCACCCAGGTGGTCATCGACCCTGGAGCAGAGGGCCCTGACCAGGGCACGGAGGAGGAGGAAGAAGATGACGATGGCCAGGAGTCGCAGGAGCCTGGAGGGAGTGTGGCACTCACCCTGGACCCCCGAGGCATACCAGCAGCAATATCACTGTTGTTTTCTGAGGCTGGGGAGGCCTCGACATGTGAGTGCCATCACTGTCCCCTTATGTGGGGTGGCGGGGGAGGGAGCCCAAAGACCGCGTGTGTGAGCTTTCCTGAGCATGGATCACGCAGCAACCTGTGCATGTGCCGTGCCAGCTGGAGCATGTGGCCCCGGCTGGCTGCCACACAGGGGCCCTGGCCTGTTACCCACATACATGTATGTATGAAGGCACATGACATGCTCCATGCCCCGGGGAGGGACACTGCACAATGCCCTCCCTCCACAAGCCCCCTCTGCGCAGAGGCAGGGCACATCCTTCCCCCCTGACACCCACACTATATACAGCACAGGGGCGTGGGTACAGTCCCGGGCCAGTTCACACTCCTGGGGATAGCAGGACATGATTGGGTGGAGACCTGCTGTCCTCACCTTGAAGAGGGGGACTGGGCTTCACCCACTGTGTCCCCAGGGATAACTGACCACCTCTCTGGTTTCTCCACAGCCGCACCATCTGTGAGTGCAGGGTGCACCACCCCACCCACGACATCCTTCCGCACCCGGGCCAGCAGGTACACCCGGAACCAGGAGGGATACCAGCGGCAGCATCTGGGGTTACTGCAAAGGCAGGTCCACAGCCAGGAGCACTGGGTGTAGGAAGACCTCCAGCTGCGGCGGGAGAGCTTGCGGGAGCTGCGTGACCAGGGCCGTGCCATCTGCGACCACCTGCAGACCATGGTGCAGAGATTGCTACCTGCTGCTGCTCCAGCCCCTGCTGCTGCTCCAGCTATCGCTCCTCCTCCCACTCCTGCTCCCCCTCCCGCTTCTTCCTCCCCCCCGCCCCTCCCTCCATACCCACTTCCCCCCCCCCCCCGGGAATGAGGAGGCCCCCGCACCTGCAGTGCTGTGAGACAGGTGGGCTGGCAAGATCTCCAACCCTGAGCTTCTCCTCCCCCTTCCTCCCCTTGCCTCCCCCTTCCAGATCCCTGCTCCCAGGTTTCCCCCTCCCCTCTCCCACCCTCATCCTACCCCACCCCAGTTATGGTCAATAAAGAGAGGGGTTTTTTTGGCAACACATGTTTTTATTTGACATCAGGAAGGGGGGTTAGGGAGGGGAAAGTGGAAAGACATGAGGGTGGAATAAGGCACAAGGCCACACCAGGGAGACTTCACTCCTCCTCCATCTGGAAGCTTTCCCGCAGGTCCTCACGGTAGCCCCCTGATGGGCCTCCCGGCTGGCAGCCATACAGGGCTGCGCGTATAGGCCAGCCAAGTGGTCGGCGTCTGCCATCCAGCCTGGCAGGAAAGCCTCCCCCTTCCGCTCACACAAATTGTGAAGCACACAGCACGCTGCCACCATGTGTGGAATATTCCTCTTGGAGAGGTCGAGGCGGGTGAGGAGGCATTGAAATCGGGCCTTCAGCCGGCCGAAGGCCCCCTCAATGCGGGTCCCTGCTGAGCCTGGTATTAAAGGCCTTCCAGGAGAGGTTGAGGTGTCCCATGTAGGGCTTCGTGAGCCAGGGTTGTAGCGGGTAGGCCTCATCCCCCACCAGGCACACAGGCATGTCCACGTCCCCGACCCTGATGTGGCGGACGGGGAAGAAGGTCCCGGCATGCAGCCTCTGGCACACGGAGGAGTTGTGATACACCTGCACATCGTGTGCTTTGCCAGACCAGCCCACGTGAATGTCCAGGAAGCGGCCCCAGAGGTCAGACATGGCCTGCAGGATGACCGAGAAGTACCCATTCCGGTTAAAGTACAGGGAGGCCTGGTGTTCTGGGGCACGGATGGGGATGTGCGTCCCGTCGATTGCCCCCCCTGCAGTTGGAGAAGCCCAGGGCGCCAAACCCCCCAATGACCACGTCCAAATCCATGAGGCAGACAACTCTGCGGAGCAGCACTCTATTGATGGCCTTGACCACCTTCAGAGACACACAAAACCGAGAGTCACTGGGGTGCCAGGGTGGCCGAGAGTGTTCTTTCCCCGCCACTGCCCCGCACCCCCCAGGAGCAACCCCCCTGCAATCCTGGCCACTGTGGGCAGTCTGTAGTGCGGCTGGGACAGACCAAATCGGCCCATGGAGGGGACTTGCACCACCTCCCTGCCTTCTCCCTAGAGCAGCCCATCCCTAGGGCAGCCCATCCCCTCCTTGCACCCCCACCCCCACCCCAGCACAGTGGCCGGAGACTGTCATACCTGCATGAGCACTGCTCTGACGGTGGATCTCCCCACACCGAACTGGTTCCCCATGGATCGGTAGCTATCCGGCGTGGAGAGCTTCCAGAGGGCGATGGCCACCCGCTTGTGGAGGGAAATGGAGGGCCTCAGGTGCATGTCCTGTCACTGCAGAGCAGGGGCAAGCCACTCACAGAGCTTGAGGAAGGTGTCCTTCTTCATACTGAAGTTCTGGTCCACTGTTGGTCTCCCCAGTGCTCCAGGACGATGTGGTCCCATCAGTCACTGCTGATGTCCAGATGCCAGATGTGGCGGGGCATGCTGGCATCTAGCCACTGTTCATCCATGGCCCCCAGGGGGGTCCGGAAGAGGACCTGGGGGTTGGGCTGCTGCAGAAGCTGCCAGGCAGTCTCCAGCACTTGCTGCCAGGCTTGCAGCAAGACATCCAAAATGAGCACCAGAGTGCCCAGAGGCAGCTCTGGCTCCATGGTGCTGAGTGCTGTGGTGTCCTGAGTCAGGGCAACCAAAGCAGTCAGTGAAAAAAAATGCTTTGCTGTCCCTTAGTGAGGTAGGCAAACAAGCAGGAAAACCTGAGAACTGGTTATCCAGGGGGGTCCCTTTAAGCACAAGCCTCAGATAGCCTCAGACAGCAGCCACACAAAGCAGCTACTGACCTAATGCCCTGCTGGAACAGGTTTCAGCTGGCCTTAAATGCGATTCAGCATCCAATAGGTGTGGACGCGCTATTTCGAAAGAGCAAAGAGCTATTTCGAAATGCATTTTATGTGTAGACGCGTTATTTCGAAATAACTTATTTCGAATTAACTATTTCAAAATAAGATATTTCAAAATAATGCTGTAGCGTAGACATACCCTCTGTCTGTCTGCCCATACCTCTATGAGTCCATGTGTTCAAGAACTCTTCCTAAATGGTCAGAGTTAGGACCACTACATTTGGTATGCAGCTTCCTCTTCTCTCCACTTAAAGCAAGGTCAGGGTTTGATTGTGCCAGGAAAATGGAAAGTGCCTGGAATGGGATTGTTTCCCATAACATGGAATGGGAGGGGACTGTTCAGAGGGATTCTATACTGCAGAATGACCACTGGGGACAGCTGCACCCCAAGAGTGACTAGCTGGGGTTGGGGCTTGCCATCTTGCCAGCCACAGGACTGGGTTAGTGTCTCTTCTACCTCAAACCTTTCCCCCTGGCCTTTGGCTGCCGTGCAAGAGTGGGGGTGGGGGAGGAATAAATCCCCACCAGACAGGTAGAGGAGAAGGCCCCTTGTGGATGGTGGGGGGGAGGCCCCTGCCAAATGTGTGTGTGTGTGTGTGTGTATGTGTGTGTGTGCGTGCATGAGGGGGCGCGGGGGAGAGAAAGCTCTGGTGGATGGGGGGGGAAAGTCCTGCTACCCTCCAGAGGAGCCACAGTCCACCCCTCTCTCCAGCATCATCTGGCCTGCGTGGCCCATCATCCTTCCCCAGCCCTGACCTGGGAGCATCGCCAGGGCCAGTCTACATGGCCCATCCACCCCAGGCCTCCCCTGCACCAGCCCTCCCGGGGACAAGCTGCCAGGTAGAGTGTGCAGCTCTCCTCCCACCCCAGGGACAAGCCAGTGGGTCTGGTGCACAGCCTCCCTGCCCTTGGCCAGCCCCAGAAAAAGCTGGAGGGTGGGCTGCATAGTTCCCCCCAGCCCTGGGGACAAGCCAGTGGGTTGGATGCCTCCTCCCTGTCGCCCCAGGCCACCCCCCAGGGAGAAGCAGGTGGCCACACCCACCCCGAATACTCCTTTCCCTCCCCTGAACTCCCCCTCCTCCAAGTCCCCTGCCCTGATTCCTGAGCTCCACCCCCTGCCCTGAGCCCCCCAAATCACCAAAGTTCTGCTCTGATTCCTGCACCCCTGACACCACCAGCCCCCTGCCCTGAGGGACCTAGGCAACACTGGCTAAGTCTTCCAGTTCTATCTATAGCAGCTGGATACATCTTTTCATTTGCGCACACCTCTCACCAGCAAGAAGAAGGAAAAAGCATTGGATTCTGCTTAGTTACAGTTGCTCCAGAAAACAAGAGTCCTAACTCACAACTGCTGAACATTCTCAACTACTGTTGACTTTGTACCTTAATTTTTGGTACCAAGATATCCCAGCCTGCCAGCCACAAGAAGAGATAAAAATCTCTAGTGACATAGTCTCAGTACTTCACAATAATGGGCCTAATGTGAGCCCAATACATCCTAATTTACTTGGCCCAAAGGAAAAAGATCACTCAAATATGTTAACTGTATAAAATTTTCCTTGTACTAATTAAGGGATTGGTCAATAAGAACATAAGAATGGCCATACTGGGTCAGACCAAAGGTCCATCTAGCCCAGTAGCCTGTCTGCCGACAGTGGCCAACACCAGGTGCCCCAGAGAGGGTGGACCGAAGACAATGATCAAGCGATTTGTCTCCTGCCATCCTTCTCCAGCCTCTGACAAACAGAGGCCAGGGACACCATTTCTATCCCCTGGCTAATAGCCTTTTATGGACCTAACCTCCATGAAATTATCTAGCTTCTCTTTAAACTCTATTATAGTCCTAGCCTTCACAGCCTCCTCTGGCAAGGAGTTCCACAGGCTGACTACACGCTGTGTGAAGAAGAACTTTCTTTTATTAGTTTTAAACCTGCTACCCATTAACTTCATTTGGTGTCCTCTAGTTCTTCTTATGGGAACTAATAAATAACTTTTCTTTATTTGCCCTCTCCACACCACTCATGATTTTATATACCTCTATCATATCCCCCCTCAGTCTCCTCTTTTCTAAACTGAAAAGTCCCAGTCGTTTTAACCTCTCTTCATATGGGACCCATTCCAAACCCCTAATCATTTTAGTTGCCCTTTTCTGAACCCTTTCCAAGGCCAAAATATCTTTTTTGAGGTGAGGAGACCACATCTGTACACAGTATTCAAGATGTGGGCGTACCATAGTTTTATACAGGGGCATTAAGATATTCTGGGTCTTATTTTTTATCCCTTTCTTAATAATTCCTAGCATCCTATTTGCCTTTTTGACCGCCGCTGCACACTGTGTGGAAGTTTTCAGGGAACTATCCACGATAACTCCAAGATCTCTTTCCTGACTTGTCAAAGCCAAATTAGTCCCCATCATACTGTACGTATAGTTGGGGTTATTTTTCCCAATGTGCATTACTTTACACTTATCCACATTAAATTTCATCTGCCATTTTGTTGCCCAATCACTCAGTTTGGTGAGATCTTTTTGGAGTCCCTCACAGTCTGCTTCTGTCTTGACTATCCTAAACAGTTTGGTATCATCCGCAAACTTTACCACCTCACTGCTTACCCCTTTCTCCAGATCATTTATGAATATGTTGAACAGGATTGGTCCCAGGACTGACCCTTGGGGGACACCACTAGTTACCCCTCTCCATTCTGAAAATTTACCATTTATTCCTACCCTTTGTTTCCTATCTTTTAACCAGTTCTCAATCCATGAAAGGACCTTCCCTCTTATCCCATGGCCATGTAATTTACACAAGAGCCTTTGGTGAGAGACCTTGTCAAAGGCATTCTGAAAATCTAAGTATACTATATCTACTGGATCCCCCCTGTCCACATGTTTGTTAACCCCTTCAAAGAACGCTAATAGATTAGTAAGACATGATTTCCCTTTACAGAAACCATGTTGACTTTTGTCCAACAAATTATGTTCTTCTACGTGCCTGACAATTTTATTCTTTACTATTGTTTTGACTAATTTGCCCGGTACTGAAGTTAGACTTACCGGTCTGTAATTGCCAGGATTGCCTCTAGAGCCCTTTTTAAATATTGGTGTCACGTTAGCTACCTTCCAGTCATTAGGTACGGAAGCTGATTTAAGGGATAGGTTACAAACCACAGATAATAGTTCTGCAATTTCCCATTTGAGTTCTTTTAGAACCTTTGGATGAATGCCATCCGGTCCCAGAGATATGTTGACATTAAGTTTTTCTATTTGTTCCAAAAACTCCTCTAATGACACTTCAATCCGGGACAGTTCCTCAGATTCATCACCCACAAGGGACGGTGCAGATTTGGGAATCTCCCTAACGTCCTCAGCCGTGAAGACTGAAGCAAAGAAATCATTTAGTTTCTCCGCAGTGGCTTTATCGTCCTTGATTGCTCCTTTTATATCTCGATCGTCTAGGGGACCAATCAGGCAAAATATTATTTTTCCACATTTATCAACAAAAACAAATTCAAAATTTTAACACCCGAAATGTTCTGAAAATGTTCCCCTTAATTCCATTTTATCCCCTACATAGCCTCACGATATTTCTGAGATATCCAGAAGCAGGAATATTGGACATTTTCCACAAAAGCCTCATCGCAGTCTAGTTTTTCAGACTCCAAAAAATATAGGCAGTGCAGAGAAGCACTTAAATATTTCGTAAATTATCCAAAATGACCTTTGTAAGCTCAGGACCTACAGAGGTTCATCCAGAAATAGCCATTATCAGCAAGTCGACTGTGCCTATTTCTGCTGTTACGACACAACACGTGCGTGCTTTGGGCATGAAAAACATATCCCCAAAACAACTGTAAGTATCTATGTTACTTAAACCTGGGTGTGCCAAGCCTGTCAGAGCTGATGCTCCCACATCACCACACAGACCCACATTCAAAGAGCACATTGAAGATTAAGCACCATAGGAAGTACTGCTGAAGAGTCTAACGCCACAGCCCCTGAGATCTTCTGATTGACCCACAACCATTATTGAACCTTGCAGTGTGCCTCACTGTGCAACCACATAGACTTCTGGCTTGCTGCAGCTGCAGGCCTCACCAGTCTCAGGTCTCTGACCCAATCCTGACTTTGATCCTGACTCCAGTCTGGTAGATAGCTCTATTCTCCACCTCTGTCCTCACTCTGATCCTGACTCTTGCCTATCAATCCCAGCTCTAGTGATTCCTCTGACCCCTGCTTGCTGATTACTGCCCTGTGGTCATCCTCAGCTTGTGGACACCAACCCAGCTCAGACTGCTATGCCGCTTATGTCCTGGTCCTTTATAATAATAGGGCTAAATGCTCAGTCCTATTGCAACCCACCCTCTTTTCTGTAGTTTGCTTGCTGGAGAGGTGAGAATACTGTTCAGTTTAGTACTTTTCACAGGTTTCACACTGTAGGGAATAATTCTGGGCACTGTGGATGCAGATGAAAACAAGCTGAGGATTTATTGTACACTAGCGCTGGTGGAGTACCAACCAGGGGTTAACCTGGAGAGCACTAGTTAATCAAAACATTACATTGAATTATATAGGCAGCAGGTGGGCGGAATGGAAGCAATTTCATAGGTTCTGGCGGCAAGATGTAATGAGCACATAAGCCAATAAACTACAAAAGTTACACAATATCTCCGTCCACCGCCAATTAAACATCTTATCAATAATACAGATAGCTTATTTAGCTTGTTAGGAATAACTAACAAACAAAGACATGTTGATGGCAACTTTGTCTACTGAAATTATGATGCGTCTACTGCGGGGGTGATACTGCCTTGCATTGTCATGGTCCTTGAGATCCAGGCTTATTATCTAGGGTTAAAGAAGGCAGTTAGAACAGCTCCCGTGAAGTTTGTTTTGGTACCAGCCAGGGTCTTACTGGAGTGAAGCTCTTTTGGAATGTGGTTACCAGGGCAACCAGGGTCATGGTAGCTGCTTGCTCCGTGTGTTCCCAGGCCTCAAATTTAGGATTTGAAAGAGTTCTTAGCAAGATACCATGGACTGCCTCAGTTTACCCCTACACACAGGAATTCCTAACTCAGCATCCTGTTGAAAACACTTACCCCAGGATGTCTGAAAGGATGTGCATCTGTGCTGAACTCTCAGAGTAACCCCTGCTTATTCTTGTTAGCCAGACCTGCTACAAAGACACTGCATGTTATCTCAGCATAATAAATCCCAAAAGCCAATTCGTTTTCTTAGATTGCTGGCTTGAAGCCACTGTCACCATATGTTTACACTCATTGCTGTGCTCAATAGTGTCTCATTCTCCTTTTATTTTCTCTACTTGCTTTTCATACACCCCTCATTCTCTTCCCACAGGTCCTGAAACAATACACTTCAAAGTCTATGATGTCTATACTAGAGACAAGAGAAGCAAGAAGATGACATGGAAATTACAGGGTGTAGAGAAAGCCTCAATTTCAAACAAATAATAGAAAATATAAAAGTTTCGCAGATGAGATAGTTTATTAACAGGGATTAAAGGTGAAAGAAACAAATCAATTTTGACCACAACTTTTTAAAAATACAGCAGTTTTGCAAAAACCCACACACATTAACCTGAAATTTGAAGATGTGGATTAGAAAGAACCCCTGCTCGGCTTTTCCTTTGATATCTATATACTCACTGCCTCTTCCCCTCCCCCCCATTCCACTTTTTTCCTCTCCCCTCCCCCCCCCTTCCCTATTTATTTTTGGTTCTGGACATCCAACACTCCGGTCATCTGAAGAAGTGGGCTGTGCCCACAAAAGCTCATGATACCATCTACATGTTTTATTAGTCTGGTAGCACTTTAAAGACTATTTGTTGTTTTTTAAGTTTATCCTGTGCAGACTAACTCGGCTACCCTTCTGAAGCTTTTAAACCCCAATTTAGTGAATTTCTCCAAAACGTTAATTTGCTTCTTTAAAACCACTCTGATAACAATGAGAAATCCTGAGAATTTTATCCATACTTCCCACATGTTCATCGTGTTAGTGGCCACAAAAATGTCAATAACTTACTTTTATCTTAGGGTGATGTATGGATTTGATTGTCACAGAGTTTCTGTCTATGTAAGTGCTATTACATTATTTTGTCCATATAGAGTGGACTTCCTGTTCAGAAATATATCAAATCACTAAGGGTACATCTACACTGCACGCTTATTTTGAAATAAGCTATTCCGGAATAGTTATTCCGAAATAGCTTATTTTGAAATAGCACATCTACACTGCAGAGAAGCCTCAAAATTAGTCTGAGGCAAGCTTCCCTAATGTAGATATGTTATCTCGATTCAGAGCCCCAGGAAGCACTGGGAGGAATAACTTAGAATGGTCCTGGTAAGGGACTATTTTGAAATAGCAGCAGTGGAGCATCTACACATGCCTTATTTCAAAATAGTTATTTCAGAATAGTTGTTATTCCTCATAGAATGAGATTTACAGATTTCAGAATAAGCTGTCTGTTATTTTGAAATAATGGAATGGCTGTGTAGATGCTCTCATTGTTATTTCAAAATAACGCTAGTTTTCTCGAAATAACGGTGCAGTGTAGACGCATCCTAGAAAGAGTTCGAAAAGGTATTACAACCAGAGTGAGATAGGAAGGGTTTAGCTGGAGGATCTGTCCATCTGAATACGCTTCACAGTACCCAACAAAGGTCAGTCACCTAACAGCGATAATCTTACTAAAAATTGCAGCACATACAATGGAAGACCTTGGCATCCTTAGTAGCAGAGGCATAGCGAGGGGGGGCAGTTGCCCCCGGGCACCACGCTAGGGGGGCACCGGGCTGGGGTGGGAGTGAAGTGTACAGCCCCACACATTGGGGTGAGCCTGATGCTGGTGGGCCATGTGTTCCCTGTACAATTAAGCCTTCGAGGCAGGGCCATGTGGTGGGAGTGGCCACTTCAAGGTAGGGTTACCCGTACCTCTGGTGCCTGGCTCTGTGGGAGGAAGAGGGGGATTGGGTTAGAGCAGGCGGGGAGGAGGCTGGGGGGGCCTGGCTCCAGGGGAGGGGCGAGTACATTGGGTTAGAGTGGGGGAGGAGGGCTGGGGTTGGAGTGCATTGGGTTAGAGTGGGGTGACTGGGGGTGCCTGGCTGTGGGGGAGGGGTGGGTGCATTGGGGGTACTTATAATTGTTTTTAAAAAGGGGTACTTTATAAAAAAAAGTTGAGAAATACTACTCTAAACCATTCCTTTTGACCTCCCTGTTTCCTTTCTCCTTTGGCTAGTTGGGCAGGTAGCAGTTTTGGTAAAAATATATCAGACATGTACACACAGTGCCCGCTCTACCTCAGCTGGTGCTGGATAATCAGAGCCTCAATTCTGAAATAGTTGGCATTACTGAGGTGATCGATCACATTTTATTGTGGATTATCCAAAGAAAATGCTGGTGTTTTCTATAGGTCACCCACATCTCCCAGTCATAGCAGAGACTTGGGATTAACATGGCTTTCTTAACTAAAAGTCTTATACATGTTTGGATGTTGTGATTGTGAACACCTGGTGAGGCAGTCTCCAAAGGCAAGGCTGGCCTTGAATCTTAACATCTATGGCTTCAGTTGAATGCCTTGTGTGAAATTTGGAAGAGCAGCTCAGAGAGACCTCTCTCCTTTACTTAAAGATAGAATCTCATGGCAGCCTGAAGGAAAAAGTCCTCATGGCAGACAGAAAGCCACACTTGCAATGTAACCTCAGCCTTAGGCTACTTATTGCATCAAGTGCCTTTAAGAAAGTGAGGGTGATTTTCGTGTTGTATGTTAGTTTTATTTAAAAGTTTTTTTGGGTGTTATTTTAACAAGTAAGTTAATCTCTTAGGGTATGTCTACACTAGCCCCCTAGTTCGAACTAGGGAGGCTAATGTAGGCATTCGAAGTTGCAAATGAAGCCCGGGATTTAAATATCCCGGGCTTTCTTTGCATCTTCCCGTCCGGGCGCCATTTTTAAATCCCCCTAGTCCGAACTATCTGCCCGCAGCTACACGCGGCAGTCAAATGTTAACTTGACCTTAGTTCGAGGTAACTGTTACACCTCATGGAATGGAATGAGGTGTAACAGTTACCTCGAACTAAGGACTTAGGTCAAGTTAACGTTTGACTGCCGTGTGTAGCCGCGGGCAGTTAGTTCGGACTAGGGGGATTTAAAAATGGCGCCCGGACGGGAAGATGCAAAGAAAGCCTGGGATATTTAAATCCCGGGCTTCATTTGCAACTTCGAATGCCTACATTAGCCTCCTTAGTTCGAACTAGGGGGCTAGTGTAGACATACCCCTACATTCATAACTATGATATCGTTTATCGCTGTGCGATAGTATGAAAAACAACTAGGTTAACTAGGTAAGTAACTAGGCAGTTAGGAAGCATTACAGATTGCTTACAAAAATTTGATATGCTCAAAATCTTTTTATCTTTTATTCATTAAAGCAACGAGTTACTCATTTGCTATAACAGTGGTTTTAAATTCTTGATTGAAATATAGTGATGAAATTCATATTTTGGCTGTATAACAGTTATTTCTCTTGTGTTTTATAAAATTTACATATTTTACGCATTTGACATTTTTTATGTAAAAGACATGAACCTAATGAGAATAGGATATGAACAAATTAAAGAGAAAAAAATATTTAACAGAATGTAAACCACAAAAACTATAATTTATATTTGTATGTAGTTACAATCTACTAACTGATCCCAGTATCAGTGAATATTAGTAGTATTTGTTCTTTTTTTATTTACGTTCTTAGTTTTTGATAACTTAGAAATAAATAAGAGATACATCGTAACAAATTATGAGAGGGTGCAAATTTTGCCTTTGCCCCCAGGCACATAACACTATCGCTATGCCTCTGCTTAGTAGATTGACCATTAATTCCTGATGGGGGTTTGCCTGTCGATGTTAACACATTGTGTTAAACTAGAGAATTTCTTACCTGAATGACTTACAGTTTGTTCGTGCATACACATACAGATTTTATAATTCCTAGGCTGTTACTTTTCTTTTTGTTCCTGAGGCTTTTAATTATCCCTTTCTCTCCCCTACACCCTTTCCCCATGATTATCCAATTCCATTCTCCCTCTTGTATTAGGAAAGAATTGAGCATATTTAGGGAGTCCCCATTTCACTATTACATTATTGACGTTTTTATTAATAGTGGGAAAGGGAATGAAGGAGGCAAAACACTACAGATGGCATCTAAGGGGATAATTCTTTTCACCTTGCTATGTGATAAAACTTTAATAGCAGTGGGATAATTATTCTTTTCTTTTTATCATCAACTTCTTTCTTTTCATATTCCTCAGGGAATTAGATTTGCTTTAGGACTTCATTATTCCCCTAGAGCACAGTGTATTTTTTAGAAAGCTCTAGGAAAGAACAGTATGAACAAAAGATGCCTTCAGGGCTCCATCAGTGGAAAGCGCAAGTGGAAATAAAAGCACGAGGTGCTGATGAACCTCATTTAATTGTTTTTCAGGAATCATCTGGCTGCTGCACTTTTCCTATACAATTGCTATTTGATATGCTATTGATTTCAATGTGCATATTGCTTTGCTTGCACAGGGATTAATTTATATTCTTTGCTCTGGTAAAGGGAAGCTGTATAGTGTACTAGAGATGGGGTTAAACTGGAACTGGAAAGTTTGGTTTCAGAAGAAAAAATCTCAGGAGCCTATTCTGACCATAGAGAGGAACGGATCATCCTCCTGCATTTTATTTTTAGAAATGAAAACCGAGTTTCTACGTTAGTGGCACTACCTTGTGTTTTATTACATATTACATTTATTACACAAATGCACGTGCACACACACAGGCGATGTCTAGACTGCAGGCTTCTTGAGCAAGAAGCTTTTTGGGGAAGAGATCTTCCGCAAAAACTTCTTGCGCAAGAGCACATCCAGACTGCATGGATGCTCTCTCAAAAGGAAACTCTGATTGCTATTTACAGAATGGCCACTAGGGCACCTGTGCTTTTTTCGATTGCCTCTTTTTGTGGCAAAAAACCCCTGTTCCCCATCCACACTCACCTTTTTGCGCAAGAGCTCTTGCGCAAAAAAGGAGTTATTCCTCGTAGAAAGAGGAATATCTATTGAGCAAAAAACCTTCAGCTCTTTTGATTTTTTGTGCAAAAACACGCTTGAGGTGTGGACGCTCCATGAGTTTTTGTGGAAAAACAGCTGTTTTTCTGCAAAGACTGTGTAG
This sequence comes from Pelochelys cantorii, assembly GCA_032595735.1. Classification (NCBI taxonomy): domain Eukaryota; kingdom Metazoa; phylum Chordata; order Testudines; family Trionychidae; genus Pelochelys; species Pelochelys cantorii. Next base: position 22,676,617 of record CM064340.1, read on the forward strand.
TGTAGACATAGCCACAGAGAGAGGGAGAGAAGAAGCAGCCCAAACTGGAACTTAAGATTTGAAACAATGCCCTTGTCTTCCCATCCACTACCTTTGGGCAAATTCAGATTTGGATCTGAAACTTCTTGTCTGGGCCCTTCCATAGCCACAATAATTTCACCAGTATTTTTAGTTCAGAGAGCAACATACATATTGATCTTCCCTGTCCCATTCAGAAAGGAGAGACATGCAACTTGCAGCTTCATCTCTCTCAGTTGTCTGTAGAGTTGGGGACCTAGTGCTGGAAAAATTGCATCAAACATTTCCCCCAGCCTTCCCCTCCCTCATGCCTGAAGATGTTTTATCAGAAGGGGTCAGTGGGCAAATCCAAACTCAGATTCCTCCTAGCAGCCTAACAATATCAGTTCTGGTCCCATGACATGAGCCTCTTCTAAACTCATAGAACTATTTGATATTTTAGAGTAGCATCATTATCAAACTCAAGACTGTGTTTACATCCGCTGAGCCTGAACTCCCAGGCGTTTCAGGTCTGGTCTTGGATAGCAGAATGCGGTCAGCCTGGGAAAAATAGCTGCATTGTTGCATGGTTATGTAACACCAAGAACGAAGCTTCATTTAGCAAGTAATACATTATTTAAATCATACTTTCCCTGAGAAACATTTTTAAAGAAGTCTTTGTATTGCTAAAAATCCCCCAGCACTTTATTTGCTTTCTGAAAGACAGTCTAACAAAGGTAGGCACTGTTGGAATCAAGGTCTATGATATATCACTGACAATTCATCATTAAATGATCTTACTGGGTTTGAAAGATTGGGGGGATAGTGATTGGGAAATGATTAAACGAAAGTCTGAACCTGAATATAGAAAAATACATCTAAACGCCCACGTTTGGCCAACATAGCAAATAGCAGCAAACATCCTCCAGTTAAACAGAAGGAAAACATATATTCAATGACTGTGCAGACAGATGTAGACAGACAAGGCTATTTTAGGACTGAACCATAGAAGTTTGCAGTGAGCAGGTTTGCCTTTGCATGCTGTCTTCACATGCAGTAAAATGACAGCCTAACGGGCACATGGGACAGCTCAAGGGAATACAACCATACAGAGGTTTATGAGACAGATTAAAGCTATTTCTATGCCAACAGCATGTTCCACATTTCCATTGGGGGCAGGGGAAGGGGATGACATGCATGCATTCAAGCTCAGAACTCAACTTGTCATCTTAAAAAGGTTCATTTCTCAATAAGGTGGGGGGAGCTTGGAAAAATTCTGGTTTTGATTTAGATTAACAGGTCTTGTAAAATGTTCTGTGATTTGCTAACTATTTCACTGCTATTATTTTTATTGTTATTTTTACTTCCTGTGTAGGCCCACGGCGCTACCTGCTAAGTGCCATGTCCCAGAGAGCTCACAATCTACTTAGATAAGACAGGCAAAAGATGGAAAAAAAGCAATATTCTTACCCCCATTTTACTGATGAAGAACCAAGGCAGAGAGAGTTTATTAAGTATATGGTGCAAGGTCAAACAAAGTCTGTCACAGGTGCAGGAACTGAAGCTGCATTTCCTGAAGGCAAAGCCAGTACCTCAATCACCTGCTCAGCCTTTGTCTGTCTTCTCCACTTCTACATGTCTAGGACCATGCTTCCCAGATAATTTGTGTGGATGCAGCGTGATAGAGCATTGACATACTGTGCTATCTCTCACGGAGGCTATTCTTGCGGGGGAGGGAGGGTTGTGTGTTGCTTCCTGTTAAACTAAAATAAAAGTCAGTGATAGTGGAATCACATGATTCTTGTTTGTGTATGGAGAAATATAACATATGGCTCTGGAATAAAAGCTATGGAGGAGGGGCTCTGCAAGATGTCTACTTGTACTTGGCCAAATACTGAATAAGCAAAAATGATATTTTGCTGATTCACAATTATTACCCAATGGTGACTAGTGGAACAATTTATGATCTCATGTGCTGTATATTATTACTTGATGTATCAGGATATTAGTAACAATATCATTTATCAGGGCTGTTCCCTGACACTGGCACTTCAAGTGCAGAAGATGGGGGCTCCCCAAAGACCTTAAAAATACCTTCTTCTGAAGGCTTCTGCTTAAAAGCTCCCCATTGTCACGGATTTCCTGGCCTTGGGAGGTAGGCTGCCACTACCTATTAATTTAATTCCTGAAAAACTGGGAAAAAACATTTGAATTTCTTCATAAGGACTATCCCCCAAGCTCTTCTGCCACAAGAGAGCTTGAAAAAAGAAACAAACAAACACATGAAACAAATTACAATTCAGATAGCTGGCCCTTCAATCTAGGCAGGCACCCCTACCAACCTTCTGTTACCTTCCAGGACACAAGAATCAAATCATCGCTTTAAAAAAGGTGATTTTATTAAAACAAAAAGATATACCTCGATAAAACATACTTGGTTGCTAGGTGTTATAGTGCAACTAAGAAAAGAGCAGATTAAAACACAGAGAAAAAATGATATCTCTGGGCACAGCTTGGGGTATAGTGAATGGGGGGAGGGAGGCACATGGATTTCACACACAGAGAAGTTTTACCAAACAGCAAAATAAAGAAAAAAAACCTAATGACAACTAAATATACATTTTCCCTCTACTCACGCTCTGTACTGATCCATACCTCAAGGCCCAGTCCATTCCCATGACAATATTTCTTGTAGGCATGGTAATTCTAGTTAATTATTTCATCTTGTTTCTCCAGCTGCTAACTTAGAACTCACACAAAAAGAAAGGGCAGCAGGATTTAAATTTCAGCACTGTATCCCATTGCTTCTTCTGGCCCCCTGCCAACACCCTTAGTTACCTGAGTTTAACCCTTTAATCACCAAGTGCTGGCCAGCACTCTTCCTGTCCATCATAGCATTACAAAAAAGCCATTTAATTTCATAACCACACAAAGCCAGACATATTGGTGTTGGGGGTAAATTTTCCAACAACATCATTATGCTTCAAGAGAAAGTTTGTCTTTTTTTTACATTTCCAAATCGTCCTAAAACAGATTCAGATTCTCAGAATTACCCACCTGTGATGGGGTGTCGGCCCTGTACTGGCCTGGCAAGAATTAAACTCAGCTCTGGGAAAAGGCTGAGATTGTGGAGCCCACAACTGTGGCACATATCTGCCAATTAGGGCACAGCTGAGGGCTGTATAAATAAGGGCTCCTGGCAGGGAGGAGAGAGATACTCCTGCTCCAGCTGTGGAGCAGAAGGGACCTGGCAGCCAGGGAAGTTGCAGAGGCTGCCTGACACAGAGCAGGGCTGGGAAGCTCTGTCTAGGCAAACTCCTAGGCTGAGGCCTTGCTCTGAAGGCCTGAGGGTACAAAGGCTGCAGGAAGGCAACCAGTATAGAAGAAGACAGCAGGGCCAACACTTTGCCTATGATGAGTGGCCATTCAGGGCTGCAGTTTGCCCCTGAGGCAGGGGCTAGATGATGACTGGCAGTAGGGTCACTGAGGCAAGGTGGGTATAGGGGGTTGTGTGGCAGGGCAGTACCTTGAGGGAAGGTGGATTTGAGCTAATTCCCCAAGTGACCAGCAGAAGGTGCTGTGACAGTGAGTCATGCCTTGTTATATCTCCTTTTGAAATTATTTGCAAATTCCTGCAGTGAATTATTCACGGGTGTCAGATTATTTGAGTGGTGAATTTTATATTCAAATGTACCACTTGCAGATTGCAGTGTGCTTTAAAGTACAGATGGTGAGAAGGAGAAATAGGTCAAGTAAGCATCCCACTAGCCTGCAGCCTCCCTGTTCACTCCTGTGTAAGAATATGGTCTGATAGTGGGATGGGAGCAAAGGAGGAGGAGTGGGCAGTTCCGTGGGTCCTAATGAATTCAGAGCCTCCACCCAAGCTGTTTTATAGCCCTCTCAGAACTCCTCAAGGGGAAAGAGGAGTAGGATGTGCTGAGTTAGCTGTGTTAAAGGTACCCTGAGGAGGAAACGGCACCTCTTCCAAACTGTTTGGCTCCAAAGAAGGGTTTGAATAGTGTTTGGCTAAATCTGAATATAAACATTTTGGCTGGAATCTGGCTGAGTGATAAATCAAAGACAGGAAAACCCATATCTTTTGTAGGCCATGCAGGCTGAGATTCAGATCTATGTCTAGATAACAACTTTGCAGCAGTCCCCTGTCTCTGGAATTGAGCACCCCTTTGAATATTTTAGGGAGTTTGAAATCTGGAGCCAGATAGTGTAGTTTTTGGAGCCATCTCTTAGGGATCCCAACATTTGGCTAAACATTAGAACATAGTATCCTTGCATCTACCAACTTGCAATTAAACAACCCCCATCGTATGCAAACACCTCCCATTTAAGTATTTATCTTCACAATACTCTCTGGGAGGCAGGGAAGTATGGTTAGCCCCATTTATGTTTTAAGAAACAGGGAACAGAAGCACACACAGTGATTTACAAAGTCTCACACAGAGACACAAAGAGCAGTGGTGAGAGCTGGAACTCAGCTCTTCAGAGAGGTAGTCAAGCCTTTTAACCACAAGATCGTTCCTTCTCCCTGGATGGGAATAAAATTCTTTCTCTTATGCATATGTTTATTTAAGAATTACCCGTGTGACTCTGAGGTGTCAGTGAGGTTGCTATGGTAACTTCTCATTCTTTATTGAATATCACTGTAAAATGCTGCACATAATCACCACACAAATGAGAGGTTTTCAGTTTTTGCATATTTTAATCTGATCTGTTGGATTCGTGGCTTGAGCTGTAACAGACACAATAATTATATAACTCACATATAGTTTGGGGTAAAACTTAGGGTTCTCAGCCCTAAACACACAAATAGCCACAAGTTTTGAACTTGGGTATCTAACTTTAGGCATTCAATGTATGTTCACAGCATACAAACAGAGAAGTTAGATTCAAAGTGCCAAATAAGCAATAATCTTCATAGAAAAGTATTTTGCAATGTAACAGTGATTTCTGAGCATGGTCATGAACCGGATGGCTTCTTTTACTAATGAAGAGCTCAACCTCCCTATACATCAGCTATAACTTAAAACATCTCCTGGACTAGATAATATCCACAATGAGTTTGTCTTTTGCTTTGTGCCAATCACCAAAAGCTGGCTGCTTCAATTTCTGAATTGTTGAATTCAGAATTGCAACATCCCAAATATCTGGTGCAGATATCTGGAGATCACAACTGTCCCCAAGCCAGGGAAAATATTGAGACCTGGTGAGTGACTGGCTGAATTCCTTGCTCTGTGTTATCTACAAGATGATGGACAGAATGATCCTAATGCAGATTAAGGTGGTAGTTGATCCTCAGCTGCCTTGTGCTTAGGATGGACTCAGGAAGTGATGATGCACCCAAGATCAGGTATTTTGTCTGACTAAAGACATACAAAATGCATCTGAATCTAAAAAGGAGAATCTGACTACAGCGGCTGCTGCAAATTAGGCTGCCAATGTGGTTCATTCAAGAAATGATTAGCAACCAAAGCTTCATCCTGCAAATTGGGGAGAATATCAGCCACTCTAATTGTCTCACAATAGCCTTCCACAAGGATCAGTTTTGGCTCCCCTTTTGCTCAATGCAGACATACACAACCTTCCTGAAATGCAGACCAAGAATTATGCCTAAGCTGATATCATCTATATGGCTGACATTGGGAATGACTTCCCCAGATGGGAGGGAGGGATCTCAGCCAAGTAATAGATACTTAGTCCCCTTATTTCCAGCAATGGAGACTAATTCTTAATGAAATCAAGACAATGGCAACTACTTTCCATCTAATCAATCATCTTGCAAATTGACACATCTCAAGCCATGTTCAAAGATGGCTACTACCATTCCATCCATTTGTCATGTGCACGGGAGTAAAACCTGAATATAGCCTCTCATGACGGCCTCACCAAAAATACTTGAAAATGGACATCTCTTCTTATACTACCTTGATATTAAAGGATCGGTATCATCTTTATGTATCTATATCAGCCCTGGTGTTTGCTCCTGCTAACTACTAGTCTGTGGTCTGGGGGCACAGTCACCACACTCTGTCAAAATGTGTCCACTTCTATTACCGGTGGTGGATTCAATCATAATCAACTTCCAGTCTGTCCATGGTAGTGGGCATAGCACGCCAGACCTCCAGCAAGATGCCATTCCTGTTAATTCTGCCTAAAAAGCTGTGACTAGGGTCGCCAACTCAGTTGGGTCAGATGGGCCAGATGCCATTGCATCAAATGATGTCCAATCTATCCATTTTGAGAGAGTTGGCAACCATAGCTGTGATCGATGAAATCAACCGATTTCATATCCAGTGGACTGATGTGCCATTCTCAGACAGGAAACAACATGCAGTGCCAGCTAGGTTTGCTAGCATCCAGGTCAGGAATCCAACCCCCTGTGGACCAATTTCTGACATTGATCTTTCAGCACTTCTTTGCTATGACAGCTCATGCCCTCTGGGACTAGAATGCTACTGGCCTTTACTGTGCCTGCATGGTCACGGCCTCCACCGAATGCAGAGTGGAAACTTCAGTGGTAAAGAGAGTCAAACAGACTAAGTAAATTTAGGAGTCCATCGCTGCCATTGCCTCCTTGTCCACTTGACTGTAAATCCTGGACCAGGCTCCAAAGGCGATGCTCTGGCTCATCTGGATGTGCCAGCTCATCTGTGCACCAGCTTGGCCTGGTTTCCTCCCCACACTATGACTGGGGGCAGCACTACAGATAATAACTCATGTGGCGGAAGAGTTGAGAGCAGTTTACGACACATAGCCTCCATTGATACAGAGGCTGATCAACAAATGTGCCCTTTGGGCTCTGATGTCTGTGTGGGAGAGAGAGAATGAGTAAGAGAAATGCACTAACCACCACTGATTGGATAGTAAGCTGCTAACACTGTGTTAGGTTTAATACAGGACAGAGACAAAGATTTAAAGGGGATGAAAGGCTTAATGCACAACTGGCCTATATTTTTGAGAATTATACAATTCACCTACTCTTAAAACTTATTCTTCTAAAGAGAAGACCTGACTAAAGTAGCTCTTTTTTTTTCTGTGTGTATACTTTTATATTAACGTATATATGGGCACAATAAATAAATAAATAAATAAATATATATATATACTTTAACCCCATACATCTTCCCTGTGCAACCCCACTATGCCCAATGAAGTGGCATAGAATTTAATCTATTTTAAGAAAATAAATGGTAAGAGAGATTTGGCCCGTTATATTCACTAAATGGAGTACATTACAATGTGTGAGGAACAGGAAGAAAATATGAGAGTCAAATTCAGCTCTGGAGTAAGTTGGCACAATTCCATTTACTTCAATGGAACTGCACATGTTTATAGCAAGTTGGAGTTTGGCCCAAAGCATAAAGGGAAGACGTCATTTGGGGAGTGAAACTAGAAAAGCATGGATTTGACTTCAGGATGGGGCAGTGTAAAAGTGATCAACAGAACTATAGGCAGTGAGGGCCAGTGGGCAGGGAAATGAAGTAGGGGTCAAGATACCTGTACAAGATCCCTCTGACTCACTGCAAGTTCTTGGGTAAGTCACTCCACCTCTCTAAGCCTCAGTTTCCTGTTCTGTACTATGGGGATAATAATATTCTCCTCCTTTGTAAAGAAAGTAAGAGCAGCCAGGCTGACCGATGAAATTGAAAAGCACTATATATTTGGGGTCAGGAAGGGATTCTCTGTCTCCTATTGGCCAGGAGAATTGGACTTAGATTATCAATAACCTGTAACATCTTCTTCCTATTATTACAATAGTGGGGCTCAATCTTTTCTCTTGTCTGTTGTGTGTGTGCGTGCGTGTTGTACGCAAACCCCTAATTAACTGAAAAAACCTTATTTGTGTCTTTAGCTGAGGGAGCAGAGGGGCAGCTGTCGCATCATCTGCCTGACAGGTCTTCAAACACTGTAAATAAGAAACTGATCATAGCTCAAATGGTTGTTTTTGTGAAGTAGGCCACATTACTACTGGCAGCTGCCAGCAGTGCACTTGCTGGTGAAAGAAAAATTAGATCATTCCTAATTAATGCAACAGTGGAATTAATTTTTGCCTCAAGTCTTGTCCTGCAATAACTCTCTAACTGGCAGCACTGCCACCTTCATAAAGCCTTGGTTATACTGTTAAAAATAGACATTAGATGAGAATCATAACCTTCAAATGTTTTCTATAGCTGACACCCATAGAGTGTAGGTAATCAGGGATTAATAGATTTTTACCCTAAACAATTCCTGTTTATATGTGTAGGGGTTGATCCTGCAAGTCAGGAGTGGGCAATGATTTTTTATGGGGGGCTACTCCAAGATTTTGCTAAGTGGTCAAGGGCCACACTTTTTTATGGAGGGAGTGCGGGGTCTGAGACAAAGGGTGGGTGAAGAAGGGTGCTCGGGCTAGGGAACTGGGGTGCAGGAGAGAGTGTGGGGTTTGATAGGGAGTTTGGTTGAAGGAGTAGGTTGTGATCTGGGGCAGGAGTTAGGGTGCAGAGTCCAGGAGGGGGTAAGGGTGCAGGAGAAGCTTCTGATCTGATAGAGGGGTGTAGGAGAGGGAGCAGGGTCTGGGAGGAGTTGTGACCTGGGGGTGAGGGGTGCAGAGAGTTTGGTGGTGACCTGAGGCAGGAGAGGGTGGTGACCTGGGGCAGGGAGTTGTGAGGAAGGAGGCGATGGGGTTGCTAGAGGCAGGCTTTAGCTGGGAAGCACTTACCTAGGTGGCTCCCAGCCATCAGCCCTGCAAGACCCTGAGACAGGCCCTCTGCCTGCTGCAGTCCCAGGCTTCTTAAAATAGCTGGATGCTCCCTGTGGCTCTCTGCTGGGAGCGGGAGGCTTTGCACGCTGCCCCCACCCCGAAGCAAAATCTCTCAAACCAGCCAATGGAAGGTGAGAGATTTTGCTGTGGGGCAGTATGCAAAGCCTCCCCCGCCTCCTGGTATCCTGAGCAGAGAGCCACAGGGAGCAGTCAGCTGTTTAAAGTAGCATGAGCTACTCTGTGCCTGAGGGGTGGCCCACAGGCCATATCTTACCTGTGCCTGCTGCTAATGCTCTCATGCTTTTACTCACATAAGTAACTCTCATTCATGCAAAAAGGCCCATTGGTTTTAATGGGATTACTTGTGTGCAAGGCTTTATGGGATCAGGCCCCTTAATACTGATAGGAATCTGGCTCTTTCAAAAATGTCATTTTCAAACTCCTATTATTGATTTAGACCCAGTGACAGTAAAATTTTAAGTTACATTGATGTTTTTTGTTTGACATTTGCTAGTAGAAAAGCAGAAACCATGGTGTGGTTGGTAGTAGAGAGAGCTAAGAACATAAGAATGGCCATACTGGGTCAGACCAAAGATCCCTGCAGCCCAGTATCCTGTCTTCTGATGATGGCCAATGCCAGATGCCCCAGAGGGAACAAATAGAACAGGGAATCATCAAGTGATCCCTCCCCTGTCACCTATTCCCAGTTTCTGGTTCCACAGGAACCCAGACACAGCCAAAGACGGGAACTGGAATAAACCCAAATAAAATGAAATATCTATATTTTTCTTGAATTTGGCTCACAACAGCTAATTCTAATAACAGATTATTTTTCTGAGTAAAAAATAACCACTCCAAATCTTATCCCACATTTGCTTTACACTTGTACAACTCCAATGATTTTAGTGGAAATGCTCCTCATTTACATGGAGGCTTATGAAATGAGAACCAGGTCCAGTGACATGGACTTCTATATTTTGCTAGTTTACACAGGGCACATTATCCATACTGTAGCGGGGATTTTTGCCTGATTGAGGTCCTAATCCTGCAGTTAGTGGGACTTGTGGAAAGTGATCATCGCTTGCGATTAGGCCCTGAGTAACAGTGATAGGATGTGACTTAAGGAAGGAAACGTAAATTGTTTTCTGAACATGTGGTGCCAGGGAAATTTATCTTATTTCCAATTAACTAAATTAATTACTTTCAAACATCGGTGTGTGCCACTGAATCCAAATTGTTTTGAAGATACTGTCTAATTATTTCTGTATGCTTGGACTTTCATTGTTGGCTTTTCAGGTCAGATAAATTGTTGCATAGAATGTGAATGCTTTAAAATCCAGAATCCCAGAGCTAGATTTCTATTTAATATAGAAAATGATAACATGGTTAAATATTTAATAAGTTTTTCCAATGCAGCTGTTTAATCCCTTAAAGGAAATTAATTACATGTTTTAAACTAAGATAATGATCCCATTTTTCATGCCCATCAGGTTGGAGGCTCTAAAAAGTAATTGCCATTATGTCACCATATACTGGTGTAAGTGTTCCTTTTGCTGACTACAAGGGTGTCTAGACTACAGGGCTTTTTTGAAAAAAGTAGCCTTTTTTCGAAAAAACTTCCCCTGCGTCTAGACTGCTGCTGTGCTCTTTCGAAAGTAAATAGAAAGAACGTGGCAGTTTTTTCGACTGCGGAAAACCTCGTTTTATGAGGAAGAATGCCTTTTTTCGAAAGTGCTCTTTCAAAAAAAGGCGCTATGTAATACAAACTGTGCTTTTTCGAAAGAGAGCATCCAGACTGCCTGGGTGCTCCTTTTTGAAAAAGTGGCTTGCTTTTTCAAAAGTACTGGTTGTAGTCTAGACGCTCTTTTTCAAAAGAGGCTTGCAGTCTAGATGTAGCCCAAGAGTTTTCAGACCAATACCTTGCCGGTAAAGGCCACTGTTTGAGAATTCATAGGTTCCAAGGCCAAAAGGAGTAGTATAGTCATCTAGTCTGCATTCCTGCAAAACACAAGCCCAGGACCCTGAAGTGATTGCTGTTGAAACTAAAAAAACATCGGAACTTGATTTCAAAATTTTCAGTGATGGAAAATCCACCGTGACCCTTGGTAAATTATTGCAATGGTTAATTACCTTCACTATGAAAGATTTGTAACTTATTTCTAGACTGAATTTGTGTATCTCTAGCTTTTAGCTCATTGAAGAACAAATCAGGATTATGCCAAAAATACACTTATTTTCTTTCAAATATTCTAAAATCTGTTTCTTTCTTTTGCAGAAGTTAAATTTGTGGCGGTACAAAACTTTAAGGTTACATTGGACTCTTTCATAAGAACAGCCATTTTCTGGGTCAGACCAATGACCCATCTAGCTCACCAGCCTGTCTTCCAACAGAGACCAGTGCCACATTCTTCAGAAGAAATGAGCAGAATTAGGCAATTATCAAGCAATCCATCCTCTGTTGCCCACTTCCAACATCTGATAGTCAGCAGCTTAGGAATCTCTAGACCATGGGATTATATCCTTTACCATCTGAGCTAATAATCAGTAATGGCCCTATCGTCCATGAATTTCTCTAATTAATTTTTTGAATTGAATTAAAGTTTTAGCCTTTACGACATCCCCTGGCTGATTAATTTCATTGAGTGACCCCTGGTTCATGTGTTACAAGACACACATGCCCTAGTCCTTCAGAGTCATACATACCTGCTGTATTGCCAAGAGGCAATGATTCTTTCCTTAAGGGATTCGGAGGCAAAAAACACACAAATTGGGTGAAGGCTTAAAGATTTTACTAAGCAAATATTAAGGTAAAATACACTGCTTAATATTAGAGTAAACTACAATGAAGCAAATCTTAGAATAAAATACAATACTTATTAAGCCTAAGCAAATCTTAGAATAAAATGCAATGCCTATTAAGAAAATACAATACTCATTAAGTCTAAGCAGATCTCAGAATAAAATGCAATGCTTATTAAAAAAGTACAATGCTTATTAAGCCTAAGCAAACCTCAAAATAAAATGCAATACCTATGTCCCTTCTACTGCCAGGAACCCCCTGAAGAAGGTCAGCGGACGGACCTCAATGGCCAGTGCGTAGCACCTTCTGTGGTTTTGGTCTACGCTGAGGTTCCAATGTTAGGAATATTCCTGGCCTTCATATACTGTCGGATCTACAGTAATCACAACTGTGGTTTTAAGAACCTAACAAGATCATTGGTACATTGCATATTTATACAGAGCCAATAATTAGCTTGTTGATACTTTGCATATTTTCCCAGGCCAAATAATTAGCATTATCAGGTGGGAAACATTCAGCATAGATAGCTATGTGATCTTCCCAAGCACTCCTGCACTCCCATGCCAGGTGCATGGCCTTGGGACCTGTCCCAGAACTTGTTGAAAGTCAACAGTGCATTCCTACTCTGTACCATCCTGAGCAAACAGCTAACTCCTTGAGAATAACAAAAGAATAGTAAGAAGCAAAAAGCACAAATGGCTGCCTAGATCATCCGGGCCTGTAAGAAAATGCAGGCACAAAAGGAACAATTGTGATACATCACCTAATTTCCTTGACCTCACAATCGTCTTCTGCATTTCCACTACACCTGCATAATTTTCCACAGGGAATTGTCATGTTGACCTCAGTGTTGAATACAGCAGAGAAAGGCATGTTGGCTAAGAGACAATGCAGAAGAGGTATGTATGCTGAGAAATACTAAGCACCATAAACTTCTGCTGAAGCAATTTTTACTGAATAAGACTTTGGGCCAGATGCTCTCCTGCATCAAGATAATACCACACAGGAAAATGGGACATGACTATCAGGAAGCCAATTAAGGCTCCCAAATTCTATTTTTTCCCCTTGCCCTGGCCCTAGCTCCAGCCCTAATGTATCTTAGAGCAGGCTCAAGGTTGCTCTGGCTGCTGCTGTGAGGCCATGTTCCCTGTAAAGCCACATTCACACTCCAAATCAGCTGTTCACAACTGTTCAAGCTCTGGGAGGGAGGGGGACGAGCAGGGATGGAGCACAAAGCAGTGCTCTGAAAGTGCTAGGAGAGAGGACTAGGAAGTGCAGGGCTCTAGTGCCCCAGTGTGTGAGAGGTGTGGAGGAGGGGGCAGTCAGTGGATTCATAGACCACAGGTTGCCCCCGGGGTGCCCACCACTGCTCTACTCTGTCCATTCCTACTGACTCCTTCCCTTGACACAGCTCCTAGACAAGTTGGGAGAGAACAGGATCCTCTGGCTTTATGGCAGCTGACAATTTCCTGAGGGAATTGTCTTTAGTGGCCTGCTGACACGCATAAAGTTAAATGTGTGTCAGTCTTTGCAGAATGAGAGCCTAAGACATTACATTCTACTTTCTCTTGTCTTGATTATGCTGTCCTTCCTCAGGCAAAAATCCTGTGGCTATTTTATCTGCCTCAGGGTATAGGTTTAGGTCCTCTGTTTGGCTATTTTGCTCATGTTTAACCATGTTAATCAAATATGTCTCTGCTGAGTAAACTCTGCTCAAAAGTGCTTTTAAAGAAAGACATTTAATAGAGATGGTAGCTCCAGAAAAGGAACAAATGTTAACATAAATAATGGTGTATGCAGATAAATTACTGAAAGTCTGACTTTCACTTGGCTTTCAACTTGTTTATAAGTTAATTCATAATGAAATTGTAATCTTTATTACAAGAAAGGGCATGAATAAGACTTTCAGTGCATATGCTAATATTTCATTCATACTTCTCTTGGCTATATGAAATAAGTGAATTTATAGAACTTGGGCTTCAATGACTCACAACTCTGGCTTTTAACAGAGCTCCTGGGAAAAGAAAAGGGACTGTTTATTAGTCTATATCAGTGATTTTCTACCTTTTTTTTATTTGCAGACCCCTAAACAATTGCATGGAGGTATAGCTCCCTTTGGAAATCTTAGACATAGTCTTTGGACCCCAGGTTGAAAAGCACCAATCTATGTAACTAGCAAAGCAAACTACGACAAACACACAAGTGCATTTAAATTATACCTCTTTTACTGTGCACACATCCTGGAACACAATAGGAGGATAGTGGGGGATGAAGACAAGCTTCAAGGCTATTGTGGAGCAAGGCAAGGTCCATTTTTATTGGTTAAACTAATCTATTTGCAGGCTCGCCGATGGGGGGAGGGGGGGATGACAACGGTAGCAGTTACCCTGGGCCCTTTAAATTACTGCTGGAGAGCCACATGGTGTACTCCAGAGCTCCAGGCAGCACACTCTGGGTGTCTCTGATGTGTGGCTGCCCCCAGCCTTGTCCCGTCTACTCAAGGCCTTGACCCTTCTGGGAGCACAGAGCCGTCCACCCACCTTGCCCAGGGGCCCGGAAAGTCTGTCAGCCACCTTGTCTATTTGCATAATTTTTTTGTGTTTTTCTAGCAAAATCATTATGTGTTTCTGAAGTGCTCCACCCACCAAAAACTGGCAAACATTTAATATTAATAAGCAGGAAACGTCAGCAGATCATCAATGATTATGTATAAAAACTATAGGGAATGTGGCATGAAGCAATGAAGAACAAACCTTCTTTTAAGCTGATCAATGCATGCAGTTTACAAAGTGCTCAATCTTAAAAGTTGCTGAGCTTTCTTAGTGGAAGAGGCTTCAGAGGGAGTTGGAGCAAGGAGCACCTTCCAAAAGCAGCCAGGACTTCTCTAGATCAGGGCCTCTTGTCTTGAGTCTAGCTGTTCCCTACTACATTCACTGCACCTCTACTTTTATAAGTATCACTTGGTCCTCCTGCATTTCCAGCAACTTCAGAGTTATGTATTCCTCCATGTGACTATGCAATTCTTTTTATTGGCCAAAAGGATGCATTTCAAGTATGCTAAAGGAAATAGCCACTTTTGTTGACCAAGTCAAAGTTCTTCTGCTCTGTGAGAAAAAAGAAATGTGATTCCCAATGCTTCCAATGGTGATTTCACTTCTGTGCCCTTCCTCCTCTTTCTCCAAGAGGAAGGAATATTATTTGAACTATCCCTGAAGGTATTACGTGCTTCAGTGTCCCACACATGAGCATGTTTTAGTTAGACTCAAAACAATGATGTGTTTAAAAGAATGCACCCTGCCATGATGCTGTTTAATATATAAGGGTATGTCTACACTACAGTGTTATTTCGAAATAACACGTCTACATAAAAAGCATTTCGAAATAGCATTTTGCTATTTCGAAATAGCACATCACTCTGAATCGCATTTAAGGCTGGCCGGAACCAGTTCCGGCAGGGCACCAGGTCAGGACTTACTGTGTGGGGCTGCTACCTGAGGCTATCTGAGGTCAGTGCTTAAAGGGACCCTTCTGGACAGCCAGTTCTCAGCTTTCCCTGCTTGCTTGTCTACCTCGATGAGGGATAGAGAAGCATTTTGTCTCTGCGTGCTCTGGTTGCCCTCACTCGGGACACCACAGCACTCTGCAACATGGAGCCAGAGCTGCCCCTGGGCACTCTGATGCTTCTCTTGGATGCGTTGCTGCAAGCCTGGCTGCACTTTCTGCAGGCTGCCATCCGGGAGGTCCATCGAGGGGCTGTCAGTATCCAGGAGGACCTGTGGGAGAGCGCTCTGAGGAGCACTAAGAACCACCTTGGTCTGCCCCACTGGGGACTTGTGCCGCATTCCTCCCTCACATCCTTCCACTTACCCCTCCCTAACCCCCCTTCCTGATGTCAAATAAAATACACGTATTTTCATGAACACAAACTCTCTTTATTTAACAAAACTGGGGGGGAGAGAATGAAACTCTGGTGAGACTGGGGAAAGGAGGCAGGAGAGGGGAGAAGAGAGGGTGGGAGAGGGGAGGGGGAAACCTGGGAGGATTTATTTTGAAATAGCGGTTTGGCTGTGTAGATGCTAGGAAAGTTATTTAGAAATAAGGGCTGTTATTTTGAAATAACTTTGCTGTGTAGACATACCCTCAGATACAGCATAGGAGGCAAATAACCCTCGTTAAGCCAGGGTGTCCTCACCATGGATCTCATGTGATGCTGAGCACATTATTAGCTCTTAAATAATAAAACTGTACTGTCTCTTTCTTGTGCATTCTTAGGAACATGCAAGTATTTTAATGGAAACATTTTAATGGATGTAACATGCAAGTATTTAAATGGAGCTTGGAAGAGAGCTGTGATATTTCAGCACTGCACAGAAGCTGTAGCTGCATATAACCTCAAAGGTGCTTTAAAACATTCAGGAATTTGCAAAATTAAAGCAGGCGTTCCATCCTCTACTCCTGTAGTCACGTCTTTTTCAATCCCTTTATTGCAAATTGAAGGCAGAGCACGAGCCTTAACCTACTTGTCAGTTTGTGTCACAACAGTGCCATTTACTGAACATAGTGTTCAAGGTTTAAGGATTTGTTTGACTGGGAGTTCGGGCATTATGTCTCTCTGAGGGCCAGCAAGCAGCAAATGGGAAAGTGTGAGAACTCTGTGAATGTTGGCAACTTGGCAAGTTGTCCAGCAAGCTGTGTTTGCATTTTCAAGTGTAAGCAGGTCTCTCTGAGGAAGAATCATCATGCTTGTTATGTTTTCCCTGTGCTTGCAATTAGCTGGGAGGGGAACACAGATGTTTTGCAAAAGAACCGTATCAAATTGAGAGCTGTAAAATCATTAGGGTTACTTTAATTAATTTTCTGCACTAAATTAAATGACATCATTATCTTGTAGCACAATGCAGGAGTTTCTGAACCTATTCAGTCAAAATCAACCCTGGTGGACATTCCCTGCAGTCAGCGAATTTGACTCAGTCCTTTGACCAGGCTTGTTGAAGAATTTAGATTGAATTTTGATGAGTCCTTAGACTGAAAAATGTTTGCCAGAACATATTTATGAAAAGTCTTGTGCATTTTTTGTATTTATTTCTCTCTTGATAAATTAGTTCCTAATTAATTCTTGTTGATGTTAATGGAAGTTAATGTGTTCACCCAGATACCATAATCTGTATAGTGTGTATGTATATTACACACACACACACACACACACACACACACACATATGTACCCCACACACTCTACATATGAATATGTATATAGTTATTCTGATATCTATCTTTAAGTTTCACATTAGCTGAATCTGATCTATTTGGTCAGTGTGAATCAAAAAAACCAAAAACGTTGTTAATTCTTCTGTAGACCAAGAGCCTGATTCTCAGCTCAGTGACACTGGTGGGAGGAATTCCACAGAAACTAATATGCCAGCATAAAGTCAATGGGAGAACAGAGATGGGGACACGGCTGTGAGACTTTGGGCAAGTCACACAGGGACAGTAGAACCTGTAATTCACCACTCACAGGGATAAAAACTATGGAGGCTGACCTGTAGTCAGGACTCTGGAACTTTTGCTACTGTACTGTGTAACCTTATTCAGAATTGTATTAAAAATGCCTATACTAAGCCTTGACTGTTGCAAGCCTCAGGACAAATGCATGGGTATAGAATGAGAGGATTCAATTTTTGTAGTGTAGGTTACTCCTCAGAATGAAATGCAGTCCCCTGTGGAAGGTTTAAGTTATGCCTTCCACATCCTCTGTCGCTCTCCTTGTAGCCTGGTACAGAGGGAACACACTGGGAGCTACTGGCTGTATAATTATGCTCTGATGAGGTTACACCAGTGTTATGTTTCATCCGGTGACCTCAGGATTGAGCCCTGTGTATGTGAGCAAATAGTTTTCAGCATCAGAGACCTTTGTACGTTATAATTTATAACCCACTTATGTCACTATGCTTTTCCCCATGAAGATCGGAGCATTTACTGCTAAAAGCAGATGAAAAAGACAATCCTTTCAGTAGAAATCTCCCTCAGCATGAGTTAAATATGACTAAGCAAGCTCCCTTCCCTATGAAACTGGGGTCAGGAGGAGTGCATTTTTGGTATCTAGTTTTTAATCCAGCCTGTTCAGGGTTAACATATGAGATTTATATAAATAGCACAGATAAATGCTCATGTTCTTAAAATGCTGCAAAATTTCACTGGAGGTGATCCTTGAAAAGCAAGAGAAAAATAGCAGCGGTTGTTTTGCCTAGAGCTGGAAAACCAGTGTTCCGAAAGAGAGTGGCAGAGGAAAAGTGAAAAATTAAAGAAATAAAGGAAAACTAGAGTCCAATTGTTCTGGATTTTACAGTGCAACTCCATCCAAAACTAGCATTCCCTATGTGGCTGCTGAAAAAGATTTGTAATGGATTGTTAGTAGAATCTATTTTCCTCCATGCTGATACAAATAAGTAATTTGCTGTCACTGTGAAGTCACCCTTTCAGAGCAAGCCTAGAGGGGCTTCCTGAGCTGCTTGGGGCAGCCATGCTTCGCTGCCTGGCAAGTTGATTAGGTAAAGGATGCTGTGAGACTTGCCAGTGCAAAGTTCCTTGCAGCTGCGGTCTGCTCTGAGCCAAATGCATCACTAAAAATGCTAAAAATAGAGTCTACGATGAAAAAGAAAGCCAGGCATGAGAATTGCTGTGCATGGGTCATTGCCTCCCGGAGGCTGTTTGGTCTGAGCCACAAACAGGAAACCAACCTGCTGTACTTTCTTAGAACCATCAGTTCTTAATGGAACATCTAATGGAACGGAGAGGTCTGGAATTAAACCATGTTGCAATCATGCAGCAGCTTGTGCCATGCATTTGAGAGAGCGTCCATCAAAGGGAACGGGTTAGACAAACCATACTTGTCAGGAATTGTCTCGTTATTATATACTCCTGCCTGGAATGCACCAGACTGGACTAAATCACTTCTTAAGGTCCCTTCCAGTCCTGCACTTTCTATGATTCTATGAACCTGAAAGTCAAAAGGCATTAAACATTGCTTTAAGTGAGGATTTGATGACAATATTACTGTGTGTTTTTATCACAACAGGAAGATACACAGCCTTGACTATTTTGGTGAGGAAGGAAAACTCCAGTCATCTGAAGAAGTGGGCTGTGCCCACAAAAGCTCATGATACCATCTATATGTTTTGTGAGTCTATAAAATGTTACCAGACCAGTTTTTGTTTTTTAAGTTTATCCTGTACAGACTAACTTAGCTACTCCTGAGGCTTCACAACCTTGATTGTTCCTCTATAGTCTGTCAAAACAAGGCAAAAGGTTTTGCTTTGCCAAACTTTAGAATGATTATGATCCTTCAAAAACTTTAAAAGTCTTGTGCTTGATGGCTATGGGGGTAATGTTGACAATAAGAATGCAAGACCACAGAATTCTGAAACAGAAGTATCTACAAAAGCTTTTCATCCTCAGGTTCATATATAATTAAGGCCACCTAGCTAAAAGAAAAGGTTTACCAGCAGCACTTTCTGTGGACTTGATTTAAGTTAGCCAATAAACTCAAGCAATTTTTTATTTGTAGGCCATGTCCTTCCTTTGTTTAACTATCCTGGAATAGGGAAATTCTTCCTAAATCACCAATAACTGCTGACAAACAAAACTGAAGATGTCAGATCAGTGAAATGAACCACTTAATGACAGCATCAATTTCTTCGATTTATAGAGAGCTTTTCCTGATGAACATTGTTGTGAACGAAGGGACAGCAGGGTAATGAAGTTATTGTTGTTAGATGTTAACAGTAAAAAGCACAGTATGGACTGCAAAAAATGGCTATGGGCTCAGAAAATTCAGCACGCCTGCTGGCTTGAATTTTCTGACAAACAATGATTTAACCACGTCCGTGTCTCCTCTGTATTAGCTAGGTATGATTCGTGTCCTTGAACTTTTCCAAGTGTAGGAACTGATGCTGACCTGAGTCACCAAAAAGGCGATAAATATAAGTCACCCTACAGAGGGTTGGCAGAGTTATAGCCCTACCTCAATTACACTAGCCAACCAGCCAGGCTGGATACACAGGAAAGGAGCATGCAGTACACTGTCACAATGTTACACACACCTTCTGTACTCCATGCCTGGAGACCTGAGGAGGGTAATGATGCCCTGAAGCACCATGATACCTGGAGCTCCTAGGCTGCGATTCTGTATCAGCTCCAACACACACTCTGGCCCCAGTCTTTGGGAAAAATTTTGAAACCGGTCACTGAAAGTTATCCAACAAAATTTCAATTAAATATCCCAAAGACATTTAACCCCCTGCATTTAACACCTCCTTCTCAACATCGTCCATGTGCACCTCTGCCCCCTTCAAGCCTCAGAAATGTGTAGTGACACACATGCAGGCCGTGCAATGTTAATAACAGGCAATGACTTTTTAGGATTGTGCACTCTGAATATTAAATCAACTCTTGAAGCTCCCCTGCCTAAAACTAATTGGATCCTCTAGAAGTTCAGGGACTTTTACAATATTTGTAAGCTACGCATACTCCGTTAGGGCTTAGTTCCCTAAGCCAACTCTCAGTGACATCAGCGACTGCTGGATCAGATCCCCAAGGGGGGCTCAATGGATGTATCCTAGTTGATAAGTACAATGTGAGAGGACAGTAGAATGACGAAAGGACCATGTGTCAATGGCTCTTTGGTTTTCATAGTGTCTGAAGCCAAGAGAATACCAAATGATGTCCATTAGTACAGTCACTTGACCCCAACTCCAGAAACAGATGGCCACGCCAAACTGCTTTCCACTGGCAGATGGAGATTAAATGAAACGATAGCAGCTAACTAGTCTAAAAGCACTCATTATGTATTAAGTTTTTTGCACATTTTCAATTTTCAACTATTTTAATCAGCAACTCTGTAGACATCTTTGTATTATCTCTGGGTGAGATAATCCCTTTTATTGGACCAGTCTTTTATTGGTGAAAGAGACAAGCTGTCAAGCTTACACAGAACTCTTCTTTGGTGTCTTGGTTGACATTTATAAAACAAACGGTGAAGGAATTAAGACGGTGGTCTCCAACCTTGTTAAGCATGAGATCACTTTTTGAATTTAAGTGCAATCCAAGATTTACCTCAAACCCAAACACCCTTGCCCTGCCTCCTTCGTGCCCCCTACCACTGCTCACTCCATCCTCTGTCCCTCCCCCATCTTCCCTCACTTTCACCAAGCAGTGGCAGCAGGTTGGTGTGCAGGCTCTGGTCTTGGATTAAGGAATTTGGAATGCAAGAGGGACTCTGAGCTGAGCTTGGGGCAGGTAGTTGGGATGCCAGAGGGGGTTCCTGGTGAAGGCTCTGGGAGAGTGTTTGGATGCAGGGGTGCTTGGGATACATGAGAGGGTTCATACTTGGGGTAGGGTTTCAGGATGTGGGCTCCGACTGGGCACTGTTTACCTCAGGTGTCCCCTGGGTGGTGGTGCAGTGGGGCTAAGAAAGACGTACCCCTGCCCTGGTCCTGCACCACTCCCAAAAGCAGCCAGCAAAATTCATCCCAAGTCCAGTTGTGCCCCATCTCTGCTCTGTGGAGATAGGATACAGGGTGGGAGAGGGGGCACCTTGACATCAGTGCTCTCCTCTCCCTCCCCTGCCCAGCAAGCAGGAGGCTCCAAGGGGTAGGGGGCGGTGGCTCCAAGGCAAAGGGCAGGAGATGCACAACCGTAGGGGAAGGGGCAGCTGAAGTGCTGGCACTTGATTGCCTCTTGGCCAAACCTGTCAGAATCACCTGTCAGAGGCTCCAAGATCTACCAGTGGTTGGTGACCACTGAATTAAGACTACCCTTCCTTTTTATGAATAGTTCAAGTAGCATTCTGGGCTTTGGGTTGTTCTTCTTTCCTACTATTTCTTGCCTGTGTGAGGAACAGCCCTGTGACATATAGTTGCTGAGTTTGTTCTATCGCTTAGTGAAACCACTGAAACAAAAAATATTGTAATTGAGAGCCAGAGCAGGTGCTATATTTTTCATTGAGTATTAACAGGCTGCTTATTTAAACATAGAATGGAAGTAAAGAACCTATTCTGAAATTTAAATCAGATCTTCTTGGTGTTTCAAGAATTTAGAAAGTTTAGGGCAGTGGTAGGCAATCTGTAGCTCGTGGGCCATGTGTGGCCCAGCAGGGTTCTGTGTGGCCCACAAGACATTTTGTTTACTGTTGCCCACGTGCAGAGTTGCCAGATTCCAGTGGTTTCTGTCCACATATGTTTTCCTGCCGATATTGCGCAAGTGAAATGCGCGTAAAGCGAGATGCAGGCTGATTGCACACAACACAACATTGACTGTAAGAGGCATGCGCTCCCTCTGTATCCAATCAAAGCACTAGTTCAGTTCAATCAGCACACCCCACAAATTCTAGGTACGCAAGCACCGTTCCTAAAATTACCCTATCCTGGGAAACTATTTTGGTTACAACAATCTTGTGGCCCACAGAGATAAAGGAAGGCCACTTACATGGCCCACTCACTAGCCTAGGTTGCCTATCACTGGTTTAGGACCTCTCTTAATAGATTCTTAGGTTCTGTTCTGTTGTGATACACGGTCAATGCAGGGGCAGCCTGTGGCTATAGGCGGACTCGGCCTCCGCCAAAGGCGCCGCCACCTGGGGCGCCTGATGATGATGTCACGGGGGCGCCCGGGGCGCCTGCCGATGATGTCAGCCCATTGACGGCTCTGCAGGCGGGGGAGCTGTTCGCGCATTCCGCTTGGGGTGCCAGCTGCTGCAGCTGACCTCAGACTGCTCCTGGGTCAATGCCTTTTAATATCAGCATCCTTTAGAATCAGCTCTCATGTGATGAGCACCTCTGTTTTCAGTTTCTGTTTGACCAGGTTTCTTTTGAATGAGTGGTCTCCAACCTTTTTAAACACAGAATTTTCCTTACTTAGTGACTTTCAGTGTGACTTATGTGCCTGCATATTATCTGCCAGTGTCTTGAATTTTTTGGAGGGAGGAGAGGGGTTTGGAAATCTTTTTATGACTTTCAGAAAAATATTTGCATTCATTAGGATTCATTGGTCCAAATCAATGGAATTAAACCAGAGAGCAATTTTGCCCATTTTATCTAAGATGGGTTAGTTTTGTAGTGAATCCATGTAACAGCAATAATGGATCAATTATTTGCTGTGTGAGGAAGCTGCTAAAGGGCAACATCACTTGCTCATTTACTAATGCACACAAAGTCAGCACATTAAATCCCCAAACTCCCCATGAGACAGACAGAGTGAGTGTAAGTGTAAGAGAAGAACAGATAGACAGAGAAGAAGAGACTGTGAGCGCGAATTAAAAAGAGTCAAGGTAGGTGAGGGAATATCTTTTATTGGACCAACTTCCGATAGTAAGGCTTGGTCCAATAAAAGATACTATCTCTCCTGCCTCATCTTTCTAATACCTCACCGACATGGCCACAACTACACTGCATGCAGTGAGAATTCAAGAACATTTCACCACTTTAGTTAGGCACCTCTACAATGCTCACCAGCTCACCACCTTTAGGCATGGTTATTTCATAGCTGCTGCTGAGCCTACTAGTCATTCTACTTTTCCAATGCTGTTCTGCTACAGTGAACTCCATTTATCCCTGATGTAACTACACTGATTATTGGATCTACATCATGGGTGAGGTTTTTCCACTGATTGTATAACTACTAATATAAACCTTCTGTATCATAGCACACCACCTATAAATACAAGTGATGCATAAATGAACATGAGAATAACAGAATTATCAATACTCTCTCCAAAACACTTTCCCCTGTGTGTGTGTGTTCTCCTTCTGCTTGTTGGCAGATTGGAATGCACTTGATTACAGGGTGGGAAATCCCTTTACTGAAGACTGCCTTGTATTTCTCTCTTTTCTGTGGATTTCCTGCTGCTATTTACCTGTATTCCTGTGGCTCTCAGAATTATGTCTCAAGTATTTCATTAAGCCTGGTTTACCCCTCCCTGTGTAAATGGACTGACCTGTACATTTCAGGGCTGGTGCACTGGCTCATCAGTTTATTGCTATGAATTTTCAGTTCAATCCCTTGCTCCTGGGAAGCTGAGTTGAGAGAATTACAAGGGAACAGAGCACAACTATTCTTGAGCAATGTAATTACTTGGCATAGATGAGAAAGAACCCTTTCTTGCAGTTCATTTCATCATGTGTATTCATTTATCCAGTTTCTTTTGTGCTTCTCATTGTCTTGGCATCTGGGCATCTCAGGCTCTTAATATTAAGCAGCCACAAAATAAGAGGCATTTCCATTAATAGGTTCAGCTAAACGCTTGCCCTAACAGGTTAATAGCTTGATCTGGTAATTGGAAATCTTAGCACACAAGTAATTATAATTTTTAAAAAGTCAAATCAGTCATGGTGTCCATGACCCTGTGCAAATTCCCCTTGCTTGGCACTTACCAAGCTGCTGTGTTTGGACCCAGCCACTAGGCCCACGTACTTTTAAGCTTCAGTTTGACTAGGCAGGATTCATCACAGTCTCTTTCTTTGTCTTCTGGCAGCCTTCCTTGGCAAAAACTCTCTGCATAGTCCTCCTTCTAGTAATGGGATTCCACAACCCAATAGCAATAACACCCCTGGAACCAGAACGGATCCCTTCCCCCAATCTGCCCAGTAACTTAACTCCCTTAACACCCTTCCCCAGAGCTCCATTTTTGCATACATTGGTTTACAGTTTAATCTTGCAGCCTATGTCTACACTACAGTGATCTATCGGAAAAGGGTACGCAAATGACGCTCCGCAATTTGCATATCTTTTTTGGATAGTTTTTTCGGAAGAGGCTTTTTGAAATTTGGCCCATCTACGCTGGGCCAAATTTCAGAACAGCCTCCTCTTTTGGAAGAGCCCTTCTTTCTCGTGGGAGGAGGAAGACAGGGCTTCCGAAAGAGCACATGTGCCTTTCCACAAAAAGAGCAGAAGAGCAGACGCGTTCCCTGGATGCGACAGAGTTTTTCTGGGATACCTCTGGTAGAATTTCTAAAACAAGCAAACTTCACTTTAGGCAGCACATGCAGTATACAGACTAACCTCAGTAAAATAATGAATGCCTCCCTAGCATTCCCTCAGTTTCCTCACCACTCTTGATCATTTTTTGGGATTTGGTCTGTGTCCTTTCAGGGTTCCAGGCCCTATCTGCCAAGCCACGATTCTCCAGGTCATGGCTTCTCCTCCGAAACGTGGAATTGCTCCCTCTAATCCCTGCAATCAAAGTGTTTCAGCTGCAACTTGTCCTCTAGTCAACAGGTCCCCTCTCCTTACTACAACCTGCATCTTTTACTCCTCTTTTAGTCCCTCAGGCTATGTCTACACTGTATGCTTATTTCAAAATAACTCATGTTCTTCCTTTGATATCCTGCTGTGTAGACAGCACCAAAAGTCGAGTTAAGCTACTTTGACTTCAGCTACACAATTAATGTAGCTGAAGATGCGGATCTTAACTTGACTTTAGCCCACAGTGTAGACGTACCCTCAGTCTTTTCTAAGGGCTTTACTAATACTTTATTCTCCCTTCATGGAAATTCCCCATTCTCCTCCCTCTGAATTAGGAGTGGGGAACCTGCAGGGCAGGGCACCACTTCCCACAGCTCCCATTGGCCAGGAATGTTGAATCACGCCGACTGAGAGCTGCAGGGCTCTGTTCCTGTGGGTGCTCAGTAAATTAACCATCTTGCAGCCCGCCAGCAGCTAACCCTGATGAAACACATGCAGCCAGGGGGCCGGAGGTTCCCCACCCCTCCTCTAGAAGAATCAAATTGGTTCCCATAAGCATCAGCCATTGCCTTGTTTTACAGTCATCTCATTTAAATGGGCATAATTCAGGTTAATGATTCTTCATTATCCCTGGTATGGGAGAGATACAAACCAACCCTGACACTAGATGACTGATTCCATATATCCGGACATTCAATTATACAGAAATACCATACAAACTAGGATTAATAAATTGTACATACAGAGGTCCTCCAAATCATCACATGTAGCTAGCTAGGCAGCTAGATCCTGTTAAACATCTACCTTTAGGTTTTATTTACAATAGAGTTCATCATGCTTTGACATAAGTACATCCCAGATACACTACTTTTGGATTTAGCTCTATAAAAAGATTGTGTAGGTGTTCATTGGTATATTTATACAAGTGGGAACTATACTCAGATTTATGTTTTGTGTGTTGCATTCAATTTTTGATATGATATAGTACCAATTAGGAGCTTCCCAGGGAATATCGCAATGAATTTTCAGCCATTCCCAATAAACAGAGAATGAACTATTCTTTTCAGGATTTTGTTTTAAATACAACTCTGTGTGTGACAGAGGGTGAAACAGAGAAGAGCTGAGCTGGGGAGGGGAAGGAGGAAGACAGAGAGGGACAAAAATCTATCTCAGTATTACAGCCGTTCAGGTACTGGAATTTAATTTCTTATAGCCTCATTAAATCCCAAAGCACACACTAGAGCTTTTAAATAGAAACTTGTGCTTAGTCTGTAGCAGAAGAGATAGCAGGATTAATTCAATAAAAGTTTCTTAGGAAGGCTTATATCATTTGAAATCTTTTACTTGAAAATATTAACACTGATTATAGGCCATTTGTTGTTTTTTTTAAAAATACAATGAACGTCAAAAACTGTAACAAGGTGAAAGGCAAAGAAATGATTAATTTCTGTCTCTTATCAGATAGCTTCCTTATCAGATGTGATTCGTGGTGGTAGATTCATTTAACTTTTTGGCACACTAATTTGGCAGGACACAGAGAACTGATAATAATAAAATCATTCCTAAAAGCACAGAGAGAGACAGAACAGAGATGTGCACGTGTAGCACATATGGCATGTTCACTGAGAGAGAGAGAATGTGTTTTATGTGTGTGTATAAAAAGGTAGAGAGGGAATAGTGGGAATTTGCAAAACATTTGTCTCTGATTCAAATAAATCTAAGTTCACATCCAACATTATGACATGGCTCCTGCCTAGTGATGCCCCCTATAATGCAATCCCAGAGGGCACGGAATCGCTAGTTTTGACTTTGTCTAATGAGATTCCCATAGACAGTAGCTTGATATAAAATGGCTTAGGAAGGAGTGTTCTAGAAGGCAACTCCTGTGCCTGAGATCTGAATTGGAGAATTCAGTGCATGGTAGAAGATTCTGAGCACATTCATCTATCTTTCAAGCACCCATTGCCCTGATTTATGTGCACCAATATACACCAAGGAACTGACCTGTGGCAATCTTTACATAGATGTCAGTAGTTTTTGATACAAGCCCTATGCTTATATAACTTCCTGTCCAGTAGGGATTTGTTATGCTTGTAATTTGAGTTCTGTATTATTTTGCACAATATTGATTTGAAACATAATAGCTTTACTCGATACCCTTTCTTAATTTTGTTCTCTTATATTGACTATGCAAATGAAGGGCACATTCATGCTGGCGAGAGCTGGAATAAATGCACACTAGAAAACTTCCTACCAGAAGTGTGGGGAAAAATATGAAAATAAATTAGAAAGTCTTGCACATATAGTTTGTTTCATATTTTTCAAAAAACCTCTCTCATGTTTTTTCATATTTTTCATATTTCTCTACAACATATATTATTTTTCAATGGCAAATTTCTTTACCTGTTATAGTATTGCGAACAAAATAGTATTTTTAAAAATTATGACATTACCAATTTCTTAAACACGAAAAAAATCAATTGACACTAAAACAGGCAACATTTTTATTTTACATGTTTCTTGTTGCCTTATACTGGAAATTCCTTGTTGCTGAAGTTTCTGGATCATAAAAATGTCTTGGAGCAAAATGATGACATTTCTTTCACAAAATTACAGAGAGGAAAATTGCTGCTTTCATGAAGCTCTTATTCTCACACACAGAGCTCTACAAATACATTGCATGACCTGCAACATCCCTTGATGTTCTAGTGCGAGGACTTTACTAAATAGATAATGCCAATCATGAAGAACTCTATATTCATTTTGTGGATAAATGTCATTGTTTATTATTGTTAACTAAGTGACATCTAAAATGCTGACTCACGAGACTGCAGTTAATGGAAATGTAATACATGTTAACAAATTGGTCCACGTTTTTTCAAGCTTCCTTCTCAGCTATTTTTTGATGTATCCTTCATTTCTGGTCTTTGTCACACATGTGCAAGGTCAGTATGTCATAGTTAGGTCATTACAAATTGAGAATTGTGCTAAGTCGGTTCGACCAAACCTACCATTTGCATTGAATTCTGAGACAGAATACAGTAGAATTTCAGAGTTACAAACACCAGAGTTATGAAATGGCCAGTCAACCATGAACCTCATTTGGAATATGCAATCAGGCTTCAGTAGACACCAAAAGAAAAAAAAACACAAATATAATATAGCACTGTGTTAAACATAAGTTACTAAAAAAGGCATGTTTTAAAAACAGATTTAACAAAGTAAGGAAACTGTTTCTGTGCTTATTTCAATTAAATTAAGAGGGCTAAAAGCAGCATTTTCTTCTGCAAAGTTTCAAAATATTATTGAATCAATGTTCAGTTGTCAACTCTGAACAAAACATTTTAGTTTTCAAAAGTTTTCAGTTACAAACCATCTCCTTTCCTGAGGCTTTAAGAACACTGAGGTTCTACTATATGAGCAAATACAGTAAAACTCCAGTTGTCCAGCATCCAGTGGTCCAGCACTCCTGATAGTCCGGCACCAACTGGAACCCGGAAGTGCTCAGCCAGCCGGACAATTGGAGCTCCTGTAAGCCCCACACGCGCTCACGGGCCAGGAAAGGGAAAGGAATTATACACCTGTGACGGGTCTTCCAGACCACACTGCATCTGGCCAGGGGTGGGGAACGGTGCGGCGAGGGGTGAACCCTCCACCGTTTTACAGGGAGGCGGGGGAACCCCGCGCAGCCACCTGCTACAGGCCAGCTGGGGCTGCAAGCAGCAGCGGCGGACTTGGGAAAGTGGCGGGGCAGAGCAGCTGGGGTGCTGCCGGGTTGGTCCTGCAGCACCGCCCCTCACCTGAACAGCGCTGCGGGACCAACCCGGCAGCACCCCAGCTGCTCTGCTCAGCCGCTTCCCCAAGTCCGCCACTGCCGCTTGCAGCCCCAGCTGGCCTGTCGCCGGCAGCTATGCGGGGCTTCCCCCACCTCCCTGCAAAATGGTGGAGGGTTCACCCCTCGCCGCACCGTTCCCCGCCGACCACCCCCCTACCCCGCCAGTCACAGTGTGGGTCCTGGCAGACCCATCACAGCCCCCCCACAGAGTACCTCCTGATACTCCGGCATGTCCGATAATCCGGCACCCCCTGGGTCCCAAAGATGCCGGATTATCGGAAGTCTGCTGTATTCTAAAAGCCATACCAATATCACTGCGCTAAACATACATTGGTTTGCAAGTGATATTTGAAGTGTGATAATAAGATGTGTACTAAAAAGAGAGTTAATAGCCATTTTCAATGGTTCTATTGCACAGAAGTAGGCCAATATTGTGAACAACACATGATTTATTTATTCTCATATACATTCAGTTTTAACTGTATTTTCTCAGCAGTATTTTGATGAACTATAAGAACCTGCTTGAAATGTTAAAGACTTTCAAATCATAGCACTAAAAATAAACACAAGACCATTAAGAGCAGAAACTTTTAGAATATGCTTACATGCTACCTCCTGCCCTTTCTGCCTCTATCATTGCTAATGATGGTATTTTAAGGGCTGGAAGATCTCACTAATTCATCTAAAAATAGAGTGTTCACAATGTCAATGCAATTATCACTTGTTTCAACACATAGAACAGTGCCCTAACATTGCAGTTGGAGTGCTTTGTTTAATGTATCAGCCCTCGAGCACGCACTGTACCATTATCTGCTTTCATTCCACTGCTGTGTTCATCCATTGATGTGTGGAACTTGCTAATGGGAGTTGTATCCTCAGTGTGTTTGTCAATAATTATCCCCTTTTGACTGCCACATATTAAATAGATCAGGCTGTAAAATGGTTACCTCCCAGTCTCCTGGCTAGAAATCACCTTGAACGTTATAAAGGAGTAAGAAATTGCTATTGAAAGCTACAGTCACTGAGGTTCAAATCATCCTCAGCTGATCAGATGCAGGCAATTCCATTCCTGGTTATTCTCAATCTAAAGGAACTAGCAGGTATTATGGCAATCAGACATCACTAACAAATCTGTATATAGAAGGCAGAGATCTACCAAATGGTGATTTCTACCCCCACTCCACTCCCGCCAAGACTGGAAATAGATTCAAAGTTCAACCCCTAGGAGTATGTCTAGACTACAGGCTTTTGTCAACAGAGGCCTTGTCGACAGATACTGTTGACAAAGCCTCTGTCGAAAAAGAGTGTCTAGACTACAGCCAGTTCTGCCGACAAAGCAAGCCTCTTTTTCGACAGAGAGTCTAGACACTCTCTTTTGAAAAAGCACAGTGTGGATGCAATAGTGCCTTTTTTCGACATAACTCTGTCGACAAAAGGCATTATTCCTCGCAGAATGAGGTTTACCGCCGTTGACAAAACTGCTGCATTCTGATGACTTACTGTCAACAGAACTCGGCGGTAGTGTAGACGCAGGTATAGTTTTGTCAACAAAAGTCCACTTTTGTCGACAAAACCCTGTAGTCTAGACACACCCCTAGAGAGGAGCTGCTGTCCAGAAATACCATTTCCAAAGCAGCCCTTTAAAGATGGTTTAAGAGCATGTTACTGTATATTACAGTGATTCTAACACAAGGGTGGGCAAGAGGCTGCCAGCGGGCCACATCTGGCTTGCCAAGCCACTGGATCTGGCCAGCGGCAACTTTAGGCAGCAAACAGCTCATGCTGTAAACAACCAACTGCTCCCCACTCTAGACGGCTGGGGAAGGAGTCTTCGCTCGCTGACCCCTCCTCCCCAACAAAATCTCTCTGCTTCCATTGGCCAGTTTCTGGCCAATAGGAGCTGAGAAATTTTGCTGGAGGGGCGGGGATGGAGGGGCAGTGTGGGAAGCCTCCCTCCATGCCTCCCATGCCCAGCAGAGCCACATGGAGCAGCCTGCAGTGTCGGACTGCAGCAAACAGGCCGCCCCAGGTTTCTCTGCAGGGCTGCTGGCTGGGAGCCACTGAGATAAGCACCACCCAGCCAGAGCCTGCTTCTGGCACCCCACTCCCTCTCTCCCTTCTGACTACCTGCCCCAGGCCACCACTCAAATCCCCTTTCCCCCTTCTCCCAGATCACAACTCCCCTCCCAGGCCTTGCATCCTCTCCTAGAGCACCTCCCCCAGGCCAGAATCCTCTCCTACATCCATACTCCCTCCTGGACTGTGCACCCCAAGTCCCTGCCCCAATTCACAGCCCCTTCCTTCACCCAAACTCCCTCTCAGACCCCACACACCTCCTACACCTCAGTCCCCTACCCCAAGCTCCCATCTGCACCCAACCTCCATACAAGACCCCACACCCCCTCCATAGAAGTGCAACCCTTGACTACTTGCCAAAATCTTAGAGTGGCCCCCAATTAAAAATTATTGCCCACCCCTATTCTAACCCATTGCCATTCATTTTTGCTATACTCATATTTAATCTCTGACCCTCCCATTAAGACACCAATTTTAGTGTCTACCAGTAGATGTGTTGCTGCATTTGATTCAAGATAACTCTCTTAGGGCATGTCTACACTGTAGCATTATTTTGAAATAACATTGTGAGCATCTACACACACGCCCATTATTTCAAAAGAATTTCAAAATAGCAGCCTTCTTATTCCTGAATAATAAACCCTCATTTTATGAGGAATAATACCTATTCCAAAATAGTTATTTCAAAATAAGGATGTGTATGCAGTGTAGCTGTGGTTATTTCAAAATAAGTGGCCTCCAGGTCTTCTCACAGCTGCCCTTGTGGTCACTCTGTCCACACTCATCAGAACTCTATCGTTCCCCTTCCCCTGCAGCCTTTAAAGGTGCAGCCTCAGAGGAAACAGTTTATGGCATGATGCGAGCCCTGCTAGCACCATGCCACACAGCCAGCACCCTACTCTGCCTTCCCTGCTGCTATGGCAGACCCCAGCACTCCCACTGAGCCCCCCCATGGTTGCAAGTGAGCCAGCAGCCAGCTTCCAAGACCCCGCCTGGGGCAGAAGAGTAGGGCCCCATCTTGGTCTGGTGCAGGGATGCTGGATCTTATGAGGTCTGGGGAGAGGAGGCAAAACCTCCAGGATGGCCGCACCAGGTGCAGGAATGCTGACATCTGTGGACATATGGCTGGTAGCCTGGGCCAGAAGGGCTACATGTGCACTCAGGAGCAAGTGTGCATGAAATGAAGAAACTGAGAAGGCCTACACCAAGGCCAAGGAGTGGAGCTCCCACTCCAGAGCAGCGCCCCACATGTGCCAGTATTTTGAACAGATCCACTACGTCCTGGGAGCGGGATCAGTCCCTTTTCCCGCCCCTTGTTGTGGACTCTGGGCTGGAGATGCCCATTGTCAACATCCTGGAGGGCAGGCCTATGGGTGAGGAGGACGAGATGGTGAAGGACGAGGAGGCCAGCACCCACACCATGCCCACAAGCCAG
Organism: Pelochelys cantorii; assembly: GCA_032595735.1. NCBI lineage: Eukaryota > Metazoa > Chordata > Testudines > Trionychidae > Pelochelys > Pelochelys cantorii. The sequence goes on from CM064340.1 coordinate 22,708,750, forward strand.
GAGATCAGTCTGTCCCTGGAGCCAGTACCCCCCTCCCAGGCTGTCACCCAGGGCTCAGATGAGACCGGGGAAGGTCCATCTATTACTTTTCCTAGACAACATTCTGTGGCCCAGAGGAGGGCGATGTCCCGGGTGCAAGGCCATGTATGGCCTGCACAGTGGGTCATGCCTCATAGGGGCCCAGAGGACCTGGCTGCCCATTCCCCCCCGCCCCCAGCCCACAGACAAGCAACCAAGGGAAGTGTCCGGCCACAATGGGATCCCCTCATGGGTGACAGAGGAGCTGGGAGCAGCTTGGGTCTTCCTGGGGTCCGCACACACAGGTGCGGCTTGCAGTGCTGTCTGTGGGAATGGCTGCTGCCTCGCACATGCAGGCATGCCCGTGTGCTAGCTGCAGCACTCCTCGGTTTGTGTGGGGTTGTGCCTGCGCTCTTGTAGCTAGCCTGCTTCCTGCTGTGGTGACCCCCTCCCCCGCCGTGGCAGGATGTGTGTGACCTCCCCTGAGCCTGCCAGCAGGATCCCACCCATGCTCAGGGGCTGCCTGCTGCGTCCACGTGCCACACAGTAATGCAGCACATGGTTGCACGTGCATGGACTGCAGCACAATGTCCAGCCCAAGCAGCCTGAACAACACTCACCCCCCCTGCCCCTGAGCGTGAGCTGCACTCTCTGGCCAGGACATATCCCTGGCAGACCTCCTTGACCTTACTCCGGACCTGTTCCAAGATCTGGGATGGGTGTCTGCGCTCTGCCAGGGAGTTGGCCATCTGGCCATAAATGTCCGCATTTCTGCACTTGGCCCGGGGATCCTGTAATGTCTCCTCCTCACCCCACAATTCGAGGAGGGACTGGATCTCTGGGCCAGACAAGGATGGGGCGCACCTCTTCATCCTTCTGGGTGGGTCCTGCTTCCAGCTGTGGCGGCCTCCTCCCCTGCCATGGGGCTGCTCCCTGCAAGGGCCAGCGGAGTCATGGGGAGCTTGAGGCTCGGCCATCACTGAGCAGGCCTGTGGCAGGGAGAGCTGCACAGTGAAGTGCTGCTCTCTGGCCAGCTACCTGCCACAAAGCTTGTCCAGGGTGTCTGCAGCTTTAAAAGGGGCCAGCAGACAGGAACTATAGAATTGTGATTACTTTGTATGGAGTGGCCACCAGGGCACCTGTGCTATTTCCTGGAGGCCTCTTCTTCCGCAACACTTCTCCTCCCCGTCTACACACGCCTTTTTTTGCAAAAGAGCTTTTTTGAGGAAAAAGCCATCTGTTCTTTCGATTTATTATCGAAAGAACGCGACTGAGGAAAGAGACAGAAATCCAGGACCTCTATGGTGGCATTCTCAGAAATGCTTCCAGTTCCACGCGCAGGGCCAGGTAGGCAGGCAGAGCTTCAGAGTCTCAATGCGTGGATGAGACGATGGTGTAGGGAGGAGGGGTTTAGCTGTATAAGGAACTGGGGAAACTTTTGGGATGGGGGAGCCTATACAGGAAGGATGGGCTTCACTTAAACCAAAGTGGATCCAGACTGCTGGCACTTGACATTAAAAAGGTCGCAGAGCGGTTTTTAAACTAAGAGATGGGGGAAAAGCAGCTGGTACAGAGGAGCACGTAGATTGGACAGAGACGTCTCTTAGAGGAGAGTCTATTGATAGAGATTCTCTAGGTTTTAGTCAGGAGGAGAGGTTGGAAGAGGATAAAGTATGGGCCAGATCAGACGAAAAACATTCAGATAAAAAAGAAGCTGACACATCAGAAAAGGGCAGATAAATAAACAGTGACAAGTGTTTAAAGTGCTTGTACACAAATGCTAGAAGTCTAAAAAATAAGGTGGGTGAACTAGAGTGCCTCATGTTAAAGACGGATACCGATACAATAGGCATCACAGAAACCTGGTGGAGTGAGGACAATCAATGGGACACAATCATTCTGGGGTACAAAATATATCGGAAGGACAGAACAGGTCATGCGGGTGGGGGAGTGGCACTATTTGTGAAAGAAAATTTAGAATCAAATGAAATAAAAATCTTAAATGAATCAACATGTTCCATAGAATCGCTATGGATTCCCTGATCTAATAAGAATATAATAGTAGGGATCTATTATCGACCACCTGACCGTGGTCACTGGACAGTAATAGTGACTATGAAATGCTAAGGGAGATTAGAGAGGCTATCAAAATAAAGAACTCAATAATAGTGGGGGATTTCAACTATCCCCATATTGATGGGGTATATGTCACCTCAGGACGAGATGCAGAGACAACATTTCTTGATACCTTAAATGACTGCTTCTTGGAGCAGCTGGTACAGGAACCCACAAGGGGAGAGGCAATTCTCGATTTAGTACTGAGTGGCGCTCAGGATCTGGTCCAAGAGGTAACTTGTAACAGGGCTGCTTGGAAATAGTGACCATAATATAATAACATTTAACATTCCTGTGGCGGAAAGAACACCTCAGCAGCCCAACACTGTGGCATTTAATTTAAAAAAGGGGAATTATGCAAAAATGAGCAGGTTAATTAAACAGAAATTAAAAAGTACAGTGACTAAGGTAAAATCCCGGCAAGCTGCATGGACACTTTTCAAAGACACGACAATAGAGGCCCAAATTAAATGTATACCCCAAATTAAAAAACATAGTAGAAGAACTAAAAAAGAACCACCATGGCTTAACAGCCATGTAAAAGAAGCAGTGAGAGATAAAAAGACATCTTTTAAAAAGTGGACGTCAAATCCTAGTGAGGTAAATAGGCAGGAGCATAAACACTGCCAAATTAAGTGTAAAAATTTAATAAGAAAAGCCAAAAAGGAGTTTGAAGAACAGCTAGCCAAAAACTCAAAAGGTAATAACAAAATGTTTTTTAAGTACATCAGAAGCTGGAAGCCTGCTAAATAACCAGTGGGGCCCTTGGATGATCGAGACACAAAAGGAGCACTTAAAAATGATAAAGTCATGTGGAGAAACTAAATGAATTCTTTGCTTCAGTCTTCACAGCTGAGGATATTAGGGAGATTCCCAAACCTGACCTGTCCTTTGAAGGTGACAAATCTGAGGACTTGTCACAGATTGAAGTGTCATTAGAGGAGGTTTTGGAATTAATTGATAAACTTAACAGTAACAAGTCACTGGGACCAGATTGGCATTCACCCAAGAGTTCTGAAAGAACTCAAATGTGAAATTGCAGAACTATTAACTATGGCTTGTAACCTATCCTTTAAATCAGCTTCTGTACCCAATGAGTGGAAGATGGCTAATGTAACGCCAATATTTAAAAAGGGCTCTAGAGGTGATCCTGGCAATTATAGACCAGTAAGTCTAACGTCAGTACTGGGCAAATTAGTTGAAACAATAGTAAAGAATAAAATTGTCAGACACATAGAAGGACATAATTTGCTGGGCAAAAGTCAATATGGTTTCTGTAAAGGGAAATCATGTCTTACTAATCTATTAGAGTTCTTTGAAGGGGTCAACAAACATGTGGACAAGGGGGATCCAGTAGATATAGTGTACTTAGATTTCCAGAAAGCCTTTGACAAGGTCCCTCACCAAAGGCTCTTACATAAATTAAGTTGTCATGGGATAAGAGGGAAGATCCTTTCATGGATTGAGAACTGGTTAAAAGACAGGAAACAAAGGGTAGGAATAAATAGCAAATTTTCAGAATGGAGAGGTGTAACTAGTGGTGTTCCCCAAGGGTCTGTTGTAGGCAGGAGCGGCCTGAGGTGGGCTGCGGTAGCTGGCGCCCCAGGTGGAACACGCGATCGGCGCCCCTGCCTGCACGGCCATCAATGGCGTGACATCATCAGCGGGCGCCCCGGGTGCCCCATTGAAAGTGGCACCCTAGGCGACGGCCAAGTCGGCCTATAGTCATGGGCCGCCCCTGGTCGTAGGACCAATCCTATTCAACTTATTCATAAATGATCTGGAGAAAGGGGTAAACAGTGAGATGGCAAAGTTTGCAGACGATACTAAACTGCTCAAGGTAGTTAAGACCAAAGCAGACTGTGAAGAACTTCAAAAAAATCTCACCAAACTAAGTGACTGGGCAACAAAATGGCAAATGAAATTTAATGTGGATGAATATAAAGTAATGCACATTGGAAAAAATAACCCCAGCTATACATATAACATGATGGGGGCTAATTTAGCTACAACTAATCAGGAAAGAGATCTTGGAGTCATTGTGGATAGTTCTCTGAAGACGTCCACGCAGTGTGCAGCAGCAGTCAAAAAAGCAAACAGGATGTTAGGAATCATTAAAAAAGGGATAGAATATCTTATTGCCCTTATATAAATCCATGGTATGCCCCATATCTTGAATATTGCATACAGATGTGGTCTTCTCATCTCCAAAAAGATATACTGGCATTAGAAAAGGTTCAGAGAAGGGCAACTAAAATGATTAGGGGTTTGGAACAGGTCCCATATGAGGAGAGATTAAAGAGACTGGGACTTTTCAACTTGGAAAAGAGGAGAATAAGGGGGGATATTCTAGAGGTATATAAAATCATGAATGGTGTGGAGAAAGTGAATAAGGAAAAGTTATTTACTTGTTCCCATAATATAAGAACTAGGGGCCACCAAATGAAACTAATGGGCAGCAGGTTTAAAACAAATAAAAGGAAGTTCTTCTTCACACAGTGTATAGTCAATCTGTGGAACTCCTTACCTGAAGAGGTTGAGAAGGCTAGGACTATAACAGGGTTTAAAAGAGAACTAGCTAAATTCATGGAGGTTAAGTCCATAAATAGCTATTAGCCAGCATGGGTGAGGAATGGTGTCCTTAGCCTCTGTTTGTCAGAGGGTGGAGATAGATGGCAGGAGAGAGATTGCTTGATCATTACCTGTTCTATTCACTCCCTCTGGGACACCTGGCATTGGCCACTGTCGGAAGACAGGGCAGTGGGATGGAGGGACCTTTGGTCTGAGCCAGTATGGCCATTCATATGTTCTTATGTTCTTATGATTGCAGTGTAGACGTTCCTCAAGTTTTGTTGGAAAAACAGCCATTTTTCTGACTCTGTAGTGTAGACATACTATGTGTAGACATTATTTCATCCACCTCTTCTCAACTGGATTTGATCGTTAGGAGCTAAAATCCAAGATAATACCTCAGGATACATTTGTATTACACATCTGAATTGCAGAACCAGGATAATATCTATTCTCTTCTGTAGCACAGTTTTCAGCAAAAGCATTAATGCTATACTCAACAGAAGCATTATTCTATTTTGCAAAAATTCAGGCAGATGATGTAACTCTTTTTGCAGACTTCTTCAAGGGATGTCCCCACAGATCTAAGAGGTGTGTGGATACCTCACTATTGTGCCATTTGTCTCTGAGGGTATGTCTACACAGCAAACTTATTTCAAAATAACCGCCATTATTTCAAAATAACTATCCTAGCATCTACACAGCCATTCCATTATTTTGAAATTAAATTGAAATAGTAGAGGGCTTATTTCGAAATTGGTAAGCCTCGTTCCATAAGGAATAATACCAATTTCAAAATATTTTGAAATAAGTGCTGTGTAGACACTTATTTCGAAACAGGGGGTCTCCAGACTTCCCAGGGTGCCTTGGTGGCCACTCTGGCCTCAACCAAGAACACTCCTCTCCCTCCCCCCTTCCCCAGAGCCCTTAAAGGGGTAGACTATGGTCACAGTGCCTGTGCCAGCTCCAAGCCTGCCAGCCCAGAGCCAGCAGTTGCTGCCCCTGACCCAGTGGCCCCAAAACATGAGCCAGCAAGCCACTGGCAGCCAGCCCTCCACCACTCCCCAGGAGCAGTCTGCCAGCTCCCAGGTGCCTGCCAGGGCCCGGAGAAGTTGGGCGCCTTCCTGGTCCAGAGTGGAGATCATGAACCTTATTCAGGTTTGGGGGAGATGCTCCCAACGTCCATGATCTCCACACTAGATGGAGGAACATGGCCGTCTATGGCAGGATAGCTGCCAGCCTGGCCACCAAAGGCCACATGCGAACCCAGGAGCAGGTTTGCATGAAAATCAAGTTGGTCCAGCGAGACCCCCAACCCGAGCGCTGAGCTTCCCCTCCCCCTTCTTTCCCTTGCTTCCCCCTTCCAGCTATCTCCTCCCGGGTTTCCCCCTCCCCTCTCCCACCTTCTCTATTCCCTCTCCCGCCTCCTTTCCCCAGTCTCACCAGAGTTTCATTCCTCCCTGCCCCAGTTTTGTTAAATAAAGAGAGTTTGTGTTCATGAAAATACGTGTATTTTATTTGACATCAGGAAGGGGGGTTAGGGAGGGGTAAGTGGAAGGACGTGAGGGAGGAATGAGGCACAAGCCCCCAGTGGGGCAGATCAGGGAGGCTCTTAGTGATCCTCAGGGTAGAAGCTCTCCTGCAGGTCCTCCTGGATACTGACAGCCCCCCGATGGACCTCCTGGATGGCAGCCTGCAGAAAGTGCAGCCAGGCTCACAGCAACGTGTCCAAGAGAAGCACCAGAGTGCCCAGGGGCAGCTCTGGCTCCATGTTGCAGAGTGCTGTGGTGTCCCGAGTGAGGGCAACCAGAGCACGCAGAGACAAAATGCTTTGCTGTCCCTCAGCGAGGTAGGCAACCAAGGAGGGAAACCTGAGAACTGGCTGTTCAGGGGGGGTCCCTTTAAGCACAGATAGCCTCAGGCAGCCTCAGGCAGCAGCCACAGAAAGTAACTCCTGACCTGATGCCCTGCCGAACCTGGTTCTGGCCAGCCTTAAATGCAATTCAGCATCCACTCAGTGTGCACACGCTATTTTGAAATAGGAAAAAGCTATTTCAAAATGCATTTTGTGTGTAGATGTGTTATTTCAAAATAAGTATTTCGAAATTAGATATTTCAAAATAACGCTGCAGTGTAGACATATCCTTAAAAACACACTATTAAGAGAAACAAATCCAGATTTACCAATCTCCAAAATATATGCACCTAAAGAAATGAGAGTTAGAAAAGGCTCATTACATTTCTCATTAACTTTATTTAATAATCATAACTTACTTATAATATACAACTATGAATATATAAATGGAATACTTCTACCATGATGTCTATGTGAACCTATTTGTGTGATTAGTCTGCGTGGTGCTGTTCAAGGGAATTACCTTATTAAACAACAAACAAGAAGAAAATAGAAACCTTCCTGCTATTAATACACTGTACAATCATCACATGGCCAATCACTACCTGGCCATTTTACTGGTATGTTTTGTCCCTCTCCTGTAGCTTGTGCCTCTCTATGTACTATGCCTCTTTTAGCACACTGTGGCAAGTGCCAGAAATGAATAAGAAATTTCAGTAATTCACCAGTAACTCAAACTTGATGAGTTTCTTGCATTTGTACAGTTAAAGTCCATCTGTTAATTTGGCATCATACCCAGAAAGACATATATGGTGTCTCTTTTAAGTATTTAGATAAGTCATCTAGAGAGCACAAGAAACTTTTTTTCCTGGTATTTCTTTTAGGTAACTACTGGTTTACTCAGATTTGCACTCAGCTCTCGCCTTTACTTTTCAAAATTTCTATGGAATCTTTATTTCAACGATCTGGGAAAAGTTATTCAATATTAAAAGATGGAGTTACAAAACATGGCTGAGGGATCTAGGTGCTCAGCTCCCATGGAACATCAATAATTTTGCTGCTCCCTCCCCAAAAATGTATGAATTATCACTGCAAAATATCCATTCAGGTGCGAGGCCTTCATCCAATCCCTTGCTTGAAAGGGCACACAGTCCATGGAACTGAACCCAAATATATTTGAAATGAAACTGTCTGAGTCCACATGCAGTGATTTGGCGTAATTCTGATTGCAGTGTAGATGTACCCTCAGTCACCCCTATCCCTGTGTGAGACAAATGTGAGGGAATGTGTGTGTGTGATTTCACTTCATGCAAACCTTAAAGAGAAGGCGGCAAATAAAAAAACTCCATCTATTCAATATTTCTTTTTAACAGGGGCTCAGTCACCTTGATGTTAATTTGCACTGCATAGTTCTGATTGATTGCCATTAAATTAGCCTGAATACAAGTAATTTTACCCAGTGGCCCATATTCAGCATAAGGAAATACGTTCACTCTATGTTTCCCCCAGTTCTTAATTCATTTATCAACTCAGTTGCAGATAAATTTATACAAACTGAAACCAAAAGTTGAGGCATTTTTGACATCCAAGGATGATAAGCACATTTATTACTGCTTTCATCTTTGATGTGGATTTGTATGAATACAAAACAAGATCGGATTGTATTCATTTTCAGCAGGAAAGTGTAGAGTAAATGTCAAAGTTTTGTTCTTTAAAGTATTTTAGCACCAAGCATGGCAATTTACTGCAATATCCTGGGAAGGGTTTAATTAATTAACTTTGTGTAGCTTTGAAGTCCATTGTATTAAAAATACAATTACTATGGAATTGTTTGCAACTTCTCTAGGGCAGAGACGTGATCACGCTAAATACCTGGAAGTGTTATAAGCTTCACAGTACTACTGGAAGCAGTGCCAGACAAAAATGTACAAAGGATTTCTCAAGGAAGCTTTAGCGGGATGTGCATGCAAATATATTTTTCTGTTGTTACAAGAAGTCAGCCCTTTGAAGCTTCACCCTTTGTTTATTGATTACCTGTTGCCAGGGTCCCAAGATCAAACATCCAAACTGCACAAGGCAGTGACTCTCACATTCATGGGTGTTCTTGTTCTGAGCAAAAGCTGTGATGAATTTGACCCCAGAAGCCCCCTTGCTGAGGTTTGAAGGACTAACTTTTACCAGAACTCTTGTTGGAGTCAGGGGTGATCTGGAGTAAACCTATTAGCATCTATGTAGGTTCTTTGTATAATTTTAATACATTTTCCTCTGTAATGCTTTAAATGCTTCAAAATAACTGTATTTACTTAGAAAGGATGGCGTGGTGGTAACTATTAACTGTGGACAATTGCACTGTTTATAGCATCTGAAGAGAAAAAGATTTCTGAAGTGAGACTGCAGTAACTCAGAGACAGCTATTTGCCTTCCTTGGAGTTCATGTGCACGGCACTGAATGAGGCAGGCAGATAAAAAGGTTATGATATGTTCAAAACTGATGCTGTGTTACTCATTAGCCCTGTTCTAATGACTTCCCTGACAAGAAGATTTGCAAAGCATTTAAGAGTATTGTCTGAAAGGTTTTGTTGAGTCAATTATATGGTTTATTCTATTACCATCTGTGTAAGCAAGCAAAAGAGACATTATCTGGCTGGTACAGCAACTCATGCGAAAAAAGCAGGGAGTGTTTAATTTGTCAAAAATTCCCAGCTCTCATTTTGTCAGCAGTGAAGGCTCCATGGCTCATCACTTATGAACCTTCTTGTGATCCATGCACTCAGTGTTAATGTGGCATTGGCCTTGCTGAATTTGACCCACTGGTCTACAAACAATCCACTTCTCCCCAAATGACCCTCCATAATGATGGCAGGGAACTCTATGCTCCATTGGGGACATGCAGAACATGAAATAGTCTGTCCCTTTCAAATCCACTTGAGTTCCTTAATGGCATGTTGGGGTTTCAACTTAGGGTACATCTAGACTACATGCCTCTGGCGACAGAGGCATGTAGCTTAGGCTACCCAGCATAGGAAAATGAAGCGGCGATTTAAATAATCGCCGCTTCGTTTAAATTTAAATGGCTGCCGCGCTGAGCCGACAAACAGCTGATCGGCTCAGCGCGGCAGCCATTTAAATTTAAACGAAGTGGCGATTATTTAAATCACCACTTCATTTTCCTATGCCGGGTAGCCTAAGCTACATGCCTCTGTTGCCAGAGGCATGTAGTCTAGACGTACCCTTTGTGAAGAAAGAGAGAGGGACAGCGAGATTAACACATAGGAAAGTACCAGAAAGGGGTCAGTGTATTGTCTTCTGGGAAATAAATTCTGGGACATGTTCACAGCTCTTTTACAGACAGGGCCCCCATTAGTAAAACATGGCAGAGACTGTAGGATTCTCTGCTGGGGAATCCTGGAGAAGGTAACTAGCACAATCTAGAAAAGACTCTTGTCATCCTTTCCCCAGTCTTCTGACCAGAAACAGAACTGGGATCATTAACTGTTACCGGCCTGGGATGTATGGAAGGGGCCAGCAGACCTGTAAGCACAAGCACAGTAATTCTTGTGAATATCATCACAGCACTTTCAGCTGTTTCTTTAGCAAAAATATGGTTAATTGGTTGAAGACTGCTCTGGATATTTCCATCTTGTACTGTGCAGCAAACAGAATACAAAAATAGTATCAGGGCCCTTTCCGAACTTACTGCCAAGGTTTAAGAGATACCTCTGAGCACGGACATTTCCTTCTGATGTGTCTTCACAGATGAGATGGGTGTTTTGCAGTACATATCACTGCCAATGTACATAGTGAGAGGTACTATTCATTCCACTAATGCTTTATTCTTGGAAATACCACTGCTTGAAAGCTATCATTGAAAGTAGCATTAGAAACCAAAAGACTCACCATCCTCTCCTTCTAGTACACTGGTAAGTCCATTGTATGGCACACAGATACTGACACAGGAACAGAAGTGCCCACAAAGACACTCTAGCCATTGCAAGGTAGGTTTAATGGAATCCAGTTTGGTGCCTTTCAGTTTTCATGAGGAAAACCAGCCCAAAAGCAATAGCACCAGGCTAATTAATTTATTATTAGTCTGTCAGTAGATCATGACTCTTTTACTCTGGATTTATTTAATGGGGAAATGCATAGCTGGAGCATGAATGGTGAGAAACACTCCAGTTTTGTATCCTTCAATGCAAGTTCACATTGAATATCTCTTTACCTAGTCCACTCTACGGTACTCTGAATTGTAGACTAGTTTTTCATCCTGACAATTACATAAAGCTGATTTCCCCTCCGAAGCACTGCAAGTTGTCTTCCTGACTTGAACATAGCAATTCTATGCATCAAGACCTGCTAAAATTAACCTGTGCAACAGAAGTATTAATAGCAAAATATATTAGGAAACCACAAAGTATGCATGGAACTGAGGTGCTTTGAGAGATGTGATGTCTAGTGGTTAAAAATTCTAATCCTGATGATCTAATCCTGCTGTAATACAGCTTTGCAGGCAATTCCCTTTATCTACGCAGCAGCAACAAAGGTACGTAAAGTATATTCACTGATATCCCACTCATCACATACCTAACTGGGACAATTTGCATCTGAATGTTATTAATCTGTTCAGTTCCACAGCTGATGTGTACAATTTTCAGACGTTTCTTGTTGCATTACATGAAATTTCTAAAAGTAAAATAAATAAATCAATAAATCCTGGAGGCATATGGCATGCAAATATAAGCTCTCAGATGAATCAGTTTGCTGATCACACATCAAGTAAATAAGATCAAGAACAAAAGACAGTGAAGGCAGTAGGTGATAGCATCTTTCAGCTTCTAACAAGCATCTAAAATAAATTCCTGGCATCCTTTGCTTTTCCTATCATAACAGCACACCTGTGCAGTACTTCAAGTGCACTGCTCACATTTAACTGATAGATTAACAGATTTCTACCATTACCCACTCTCAAATCATTAAATATTTTCTAAGTAGGATTCCTTGATGTTAATTCTAATGTTAAACAACAGCAGGGAATTTACCTCCATTAGACCAAAAGGACCTGAATTAGCAACACACCCGAGTACGGACTTCCTTCTGTCAGAGATTTGGTTTAATATGCAGCCTGCCTGTTAACATTATCACTTTGAAGAGAAGTAGGATCTCCCAGCAGTTTGACATTCTACCCCGGCCTTTTGTCAGGTGGCTGCCAGGTTTTCATGTGGACTCGAAACAGATGTACAAAGCTTGCAATTTACTAAATGAATATCATTACTTAAACAAATCGTTTCGCCTTTAAAGAACACTTGGAAATTTGTATATTAAACATGTACTAGATTTCAAAGAATGGGGATGGGGGGTGGTTATTACAGTGGCTGGAAGTGACTGAACTATCATAGATCTGTGGAGTTAAGGGTCTGGATTTTGCTATTGTCTATAAGGACAGCTGTAAGTAGATATATATTACATAGACATACAACTTATGTGGTTCATAACTTATGTGGCATTGTGTGGGATCATGCTAAAGGATGAATTTCAACCACTGAAGGCTGGTGAATCTACTTAGGATTGTTGTGCCCAGATTCCCCAATGAGGATCAGGGCACCATTGCGCCAGGCACTGCACAAATGCATATGACTAGGCTTGGCAGAATTCAATTTTTATTTTTTTTTATAATTTTGATGGGTATTGATGTTTAGTTTAAAGTATTTTCATTTTTATCCATCTATAGTTTCACAATTGCAGTACTTAATGGGTGGAACAGACAACAATTATTTTCTGACAGTAGAGATTTGAAATTCAACAAGTTAAAGCTTTATAACTGTTTACACACAAGTTGTCAACACATGCAAAATATACAAAGTAACTGTCCTTAAATCAAACTCAATTAGTCGAAGGAGGAAAAATGTGGTGTGAGAACCTAACTGTAAATTTTCATTATTATCGAGGAAAACATTTTTGTTGGTTTTTGTGTGTGAAATAAAAATTCATGTTTACTTACATGAGCCAATAGAAGTGTAACCCTGCCAAGACTCTGTATGAAGATATGGTCTCTATACCAAAAAACTTACAATCTAAAGCCCTGATCCTACAAACATTTACATCGGTGCTTAACGTTATAAGTTGTGAATAATCCCATTAGCTTCATGTCCCATTAGACAAGTAGACAAGCAACATATTTTTTAGCTTTGTAATCATAGCTTTGTAATCATACATAAATATCAGCTTTCCCCAACTGTCAGTCCTCAGCCAGCTGCCTCTTAGTCTAGCCATTATACATTGTCTGATTTCTTGAAGGCATCACAGCAGAAATTGCTCTTGAGAAAGATATCAGGGAGAAGCGAATAGAAACTCTTGTGGAAGAGTTCAAGAAATGCATCCCATAACACATAGCATGTAAATACTTGTTTATAGACTTATGTGTTACAAGATTAATGGCAATCTGTGATGACAAACAGCCTGCATTTTTAAGGCTGCTAGTTTTAGGTGTTTCTGGTCTTATTTTTGTTTGGGATTTTAATTTTAGTGAAATCATTTTAGAGAGAGCTGGACTTCTTGTAGTATGATAGCAACAAGTTAAGATGTGGGACAAAGATCTAAATTGACTTCTGTTGCCAAAATCTGAGACAAGGGAACTGCATACCCCTTCAAAGCTTATTGTGATAACAGAGGTACCAAGACTGGAATCATTTAGTTCTTGACACCCGCATTCTCATTTCATGGTGGTTATGTCTTAGGAGAGCCACTTGCTTAATGAGGTGGGAAGATTTCTATTTTGGTGCAAGCCTGAGATTTATTTCTGATAAAAGATTGCAGCATCTGTGATTTCATGATTTGGGTTCTGCTTATATCTTGAAGATGAGTTAAAAAAACAAAAGTGATTCATTTTTGGTTACATTTAAAGTCAGGCAAATCAAATTTATTGGCCTTCTCTCCATTCAAGATTTCCCCAGCCACCTACTTTATTTCTCTCTCAGTCTTTCATCATATTTTCCCTTTTGTTTTCAGTTTTACACTGAACAATGATGTTAGCTTTCTAAACTGCTCAGCACTCTCTGCTTGCCCCCATAGACTTGCACAAGGCTGATTAATGCAGGATGTCGTCTTCTCAATTTTTACAGCTTCTGTTCCATAACAGCCTCACAAATGACATTTCTGTGGTTATGAACCTCAGGAGAAAAGCCTGAAACAGCAGGTAGATATGAAATATACAACTTAAGTGGATGCGGATTCGTGATTTAAAGTTCCTCTCTGTATCACCCCATAAAAACTATTACTATTTCACACTCCCCTTTCCATTGATCATAGAGATGGAGCACTATGACAGGACTTTCTGATATGATACATTTGGAACAGTTTGCATAATAAATATGTTGGCATTGTGATGAAGGGGATATATGCCCTAGCTGACTGTCTATCCTGGAAAAACACCACAGTATAAAAGAAACAAAGATCACACTCATTTTTTAATCATATAACAAAAAGGATTGTCTCAAGGAAGCTGCAGATAATTCTCTCCAATGAGATAGATGGTTGTGAAGGAAGCTTTGGTAACACTTGTTCATCTGCAGCTTTCTCTGGTTGGTGCCCAAAGTAGCCACACATCCTGCATTCCTTGTCTGGAATGTGTGTTGTCTAGATACAGCACTTTTAAAGATAAAAGACATGCTAAAAGATAGCACTGCTACAAGAAGAACCTTAGAGTTACAAACTGACTGGTCAACCACATGCCTCATTTGGAACCAGGGGTATGCAATCAGGCAGCAGTACAGACAAAAAAAAGACAAGTACAGACAACATTAAATGTAAACTACTAAAAATAAAATGAAAGTTGCAGGTATTTGGACAAAGTAAGGAAACTTTTTTGCTTGTTTCAGTTACATTAAATGGTTTATGATAAAGTTTCAGAGATGCATTAAGTCAATGTTAGTTCAACTTTCAAAAGAACAATGTTTTGTTCAGAGTTATGAACATTTCAGAGTTACAAACAATCTCCATTCCCAAGGTGTTCATAAATCTGAGGCTGTACTAAACTAACCAAGGGACTGAGCAGCTGTAGGAAACATGTATAGTACATTTTCTCCTGTTTGTTTCTTTGGGCATCATGATTAACATTTAAAATATATGTATACATACGGACTATCAAAATTTACAGTGAACAATTGCTTGCTTGCACTGGAAAATTTCTGAATTACCTTGTGATGGCAGGAAGAAACTGATATGTTCCGTTATCTTATACTAGAAGACTTACCCAGCATTGCTCGGGTCCTTCAGGGTACGGGCTACCAGAATGGGAAGTGCAGGAGTCAGGGCAAGGGCTTGGGGATGTGAGGGCTCATTGCAGAGGGCTGGGTGTGCGGGGGTACAGGCATCAGGGTTGTGGGCTGAAGAGGGATTCAGGGCAGGGGATGAGGGGTGCAGGACTCAGGACAGGGGGTTGAGAAATATGGGGGGCTCAGGGAAGGGGATGGGAGACTCAGTACAGGAGGTAGTGGGCGTTAGGGTGGAGGGCAACCAATAGATGCTCCTCAGGGTGATCTGGGATGGTGGGGGCTGCACAGCCTACCTATTGTCTTCTCTCTGGGGCTGGGGAACTTACTGCCTCCCTGTGGTCATTCTAGGGTATAACTGTCCCCTGTGCTTGCTGCCTCTCCCCCCCGGTGGCTTTTTGTAAGTACAACTGTCCCTGCTATCATGCCCCTCCCTTTCTGTCTGATGAGAAACAATCACATTTCCTGTACATCCAATTGTCCTGGCACAGCCAGAATCTGAGCTTTCTTTAAGTTATAATGAGAGGAAACTGCATACCAAATTTGGTGGTCCTAGCTATTACCATTGAGGAGGAATTCTTGAACAAATGGACTCACAGATGGGTGGACACCAGACAGACAGACACACAAACTTTCTCAAATATATAGTAGATTACATTGGTAGGTATTTTGAAAGTGTTTGTTACTATTACCTTTTAACTCCATCTCCCAAATAAAATATATATCTCAGAGTCTTACAATCCTGCTCAGGATCCAGCTAACCAATTGGACCAACAAAAAGAAACAAAAGGTGGACTAGTTAAGACCATATAGATTCTGTTTTTAAAACTGGAAATACTTTCACTGTCTTTGATATTTGGAAGGAGTAGGTGATAGAGTTGACTCGGGAAGTTCAAATTCCATATCCCCAAACTTCCAGGTGAGATTCATTTCTGGTTTTGCATTCTTCTCATCATTAGTCTGACCCTGACCCATTGGAATTTTGTCACTGATAGAAAAAGGAAGCAATATTGAACATGTTTATTTACATGGAATGTCTATCTCAACAGTTGCCTTCAAGAAGGATGGGCATATGTGAGAAGCATAAATGAGGGAGAATAAAGGTGACCATGATATGAAATGGAACCTAGCTTTGCTAACATAAGAGAGAAGCCAACCTGTTGGCAAAGCATTTTGGGGACTTTTTAGATAGCCGATGGGATTTGACTAATTGATAAGAACTTCTGTGTTCCACGTTTGAAATGTAGAAGAGCCCCAGTGGGGACTCTTGTACATTTCAAAGCTGGCATGCCTCATGGAACCTGGGGCCAGCGGGATTCCCACTGACCCCAGACTCCATGCGGGCGCTTCCGCTTTGAAATGCATAAGAACCCCAGTGGGGGTTCTTATACATTTTAAAGCAGAAGTGCTGCATGGAGCCTGAGGTCAGCGGGGGACTCAGAGTCCCCCTCATTGTGATAGAGGCAGCGAGGGTGGGAAAGCAACTAGTCAACCAGTGTGTCGACTGTCCAATAAGCTTTTGTTTATTGGACAGTCGACTAGTCCAGGGGTGGCCAACCCACGTCTCTCGAGCCACATGCAGCTCTTTGCTCATAGAAATGCGGCTCTTATTAGGGTTGCCATATGTCCAGTTTTTCCTGTACATGTCCTCGTTTTCCCATGTTAAATTGCCGTCCATCTGGCTTCTTTAAAACACAAAAAAAGTCCGGGATTTGGGGAGAGGGCAGCAGCACTTGCCTTCAAGTGAACATTCGACTGTCTTTCAGAGCCACGCATCTGGACAGTTCACGGCCACTCTGTACATGCACCCCAGCGCCTGTAGGGAAAAGCACGTGGCGGCAGCTCCAGTGAGACCCAGGGTGTTAATAAAAGAATAAAAGAATCTGGGGCTGCCTGGCTCTGGGGGAGGGCATTGGGTTAGAGCAGGGAGGCTGGGGGTACCTTAGGGTTATAGATATATAAAATTAAATATAGAATATGTGGCTCTTTGCACTACTATCCACAGCTATTTTAGCTCTTAGTCTCTAACTGGTTGGCCACCCCTGCTCTAGAGGTCCCAGGTTCAAATCTGCCTGCAGGTGGTTATTCAAGCATAGATCTTGGCTGCTATATATCTGCACTTCAATTCTCCATCTGTGAAATGGAGCTAATACTATTTCACCCACTTTCCATACTACTGGGAAATTTAAATTGTAGGTATACCTGCCATAGTGGAGCCCTGATTTCATCAGGGACTTCCAAGTGCTACTGAAATACTAATTAAATAATGATCAAGCCACAGGCTGAATATTTGAAGAGATTTACCAGCAAAATATGGATGTTCTTACAGCAGAAAATAAGTCAAAATGTGTCAAATTAATTATTCATTGTGAACTGTTCCCTGAGCTCCAGTTATTTATTTTATAAATTTACAAAAAGTCTGAAGGTGGTGTTATTCACAAAAATGTAAGGTCATTTTCAATCTGCTGTCGGGGAAAGAACTAGAAAGTTAACATGATTTTCACTTTCCTGCAAAGAAAATCTGCACCCTTGGAAATAGTTATTCATTCTAAACTGGGAGACAAGATTCTTGCCATGGCCTCAGCAATAGATTTGGGCTGAAATGATCTAAAGTGTTTTGTGATTTGGATTGTCTTCATATTTGGCTGCTTAACATGGGACACCCTAAAAGAGTCTGAATTCTAGATAGTGGGAATTCACTGTATACACTCCATTGTGCATATCTCACACCAACAGATATGAAATTTCTAAGGTTTTCCATCCAGCTGTTTTCTTACTAGGGTGGATTTTCCCCTCAGTTGTTCTCTTTTACCTGAAAGCCACTTAAAGCTAGTATTTTTAATTTCTGCATGAATAATACACATGGAAAGTTGTTTCTCCAAAGGTTTTTAATCTTTCAGAAATAAACCAAAAGCTCATTTGAACTTTGTTTAGGTAGGATTGCCCAAGGAAGAATTAGTGCAGGAGTTGTTTTGCAATTTTAGAACATCTAATTTTGGAATAACTCTGATGAATCAGAAGAGTCTGTTTTTTTATGTTTCATTTAGAAAGGTGTCAGCATTAAAGAGGTGAATTCACACTGAGGAAACTTTAAAAAGAAAAGGACAAAAAGGGGTCCTGGATTATACAATTAGAAATAATTATGCTTAGTTCATAGTTCTTAATTAGCACTTTTTTCATGTATAGATCTCAAAGTCTGTTACAAAAGATAGGGAAGTGTTATCTCCATTTTATAGATAGGGAAACCAGTGTTCTCATTCTGGCTCCACCAATGACTTGATGCATCTCCTTCACTGAGTTACTTCACCAGCGTCTCCTGACTCCCACTTCAGTGCTCTATCTTCCAGTGCATTGACACTTAGCTAGGTATTGACTGAGGCAGCCTTGCAGAAATTAGTGTGAGTTCAGTGAAGCCTTTTTTGGATTAAGAAAAAATCAGACTCTTCCCTCTCAGTTAGCAGCTATCTTAGAAACTGTAGTGCAGACAGAAGTCAGTCATTTTTACCAATTGACATTTCACCGAGTCCAGTTTACATGGCAACTTCCACTGATGGAAGTTGCACCTGTGGCAGACTCTGGGTTTAGTTTTGACATGGTACATGTAACCCTCCTGGGTAGCCAACACCATTTTCAACAGCTTCTGAGTTTTTCACAAATAGGAGGGGTCCCATTCAATTACCCACAAAGCCAAACTGTAATTACTTTTAAAGATGTGACAGAATCAAAGTCCATGTAGGCCTGGCTATAGGTCACATCTCACCCTTATAGCATATGCACAGTTTCATTTCCTGGTATAATGTTTTAAAGAGATTTCATATTAACCCTCTTCGTAAGTCTTAGTAATGATTAAGAATTGAGATTCACTTTATTTCTATGGACTTCACCTAACATCTGTTGAAATGAGGAATGTCCCCTTTCCAAACCACAATTGCAATGGTCTTACACAAAGCCTGGGATTGACTGGATACCATTGATTATGCTAAATAATAGGTTGGCCTAGATAGGATTGAAATGCCTTTGACATAAACAGGTCAATACTGTTTGATTCAACACTGAGGCTACCTGAAGAATCCATCAGGCTGGTTGGGATCATATCATAAACACAGCTAAAATCCACAGCAATCCTCCACAGTTAGCAAGAATTTCTAAATTTATAGACACAAAGAAACCATTAGGTCTCCACTGTGCAACTGATTTTCTTTGAAAGGGAGGTTGGGATGGGAGTAGAGCTGCGCTATCAAATTACCTCTCTTCAAATGATGTCCTCATTTGCTAAAGAGAGAAATTATTAGTGCATAGAGGCATACACAATGCAGATAAAAGAGATACACATTACAATCTTTTCTCTTGTGTTTTACTGCAGATGTAAACACAGTGGGGAGAACTGACATCTGTGTTCTGAGAAGAACAGGAGGATAACGCAATAAAAATGTTGTTTGAGAAATTAATCACAGAACAGTATTTCTATTGACATACTCATCCTGCATGTCTTTGGCTCCAATATAAGATAAGAGGAAGCTGGATACCAAATTTGCTGGTCCTAGCTCTTAGGGTGTGTCTAGACTACATCCCTTCTTCAACAGAGGGATGTAAATTAGACACTTCGAAATTGCACATGAAGCTGGGATTTGAATTTCCCATGCTTCATTTGCATAATTGCATCCTGGCACTCTTTCGAAAAAGCGCTATTTCGAAAGTGAAACCATTTCAAAAGTGAAACCTCCTGTAAAATGAGGTTTACAGGATCTTTCAAAAAAGCTTCTTTTTTCGAAAGAACCGTGTCAAGTCTGCGGTTTCACTTTCGAAATAGCGCTTTTTTGAAAGAGCGCCATGACGCAGCTATGCAAATGAAGCATGGGAAATTCAAATCCCGGCTTCATTTGGAATTTTGAAGTGTCGAATTTACATCCCTCTGTCAAAAGGGGATGTAGTCTAGACACACCCTTTTACTGTTTAGGAGAAGTTCTTGAACAAACAAACTCTTTCAGATATATAGCAGATGGATGTTTACATGCCTTCCTCTAGGAGAGAAAAAGAATGCAATTTTCTTTAGCCAATTTTCTTTGGTGTATAGGCAACCAAACCATAAGCCTTCAGTATTTTTGGGGAAAGAGAATATATGATATGAGGAAGTAGTTTTAGAGAGAATGGTAAATATATATGTGTGGCACACTGTTTTTTCTTTTTAGCTAGCCAGCTAACATTCTCTACTCTCCTTTAGATTCCCAGCATTCTTTGTTTCCTCTGCAGACCAGGATTTTAAGAGGACTTGTGACTCCCTGATGAATAATAAACAGAATTTTTGCATGCCACTAACAGCTCTGTGAAATGCCACTCCCTCTGTAGGCTTTCTAAAGAAGTGGAACATAGGTGTGCTGGAGGCAATGCTAACGAGCAGTACATGTTAACAGTGAAAGCCCTGATTTAAAGGTTTGGCTGAGTGAGAGAAAGGCTAGGAACTGTGTAGACATGTGAGAAAGGAAAATGGCCTTTTAAAAACTAGGAATTGTAGGAAATCTGATGGGAGGGCTAAAAGCTGACTTTTAACTGGTTTGAACTTGTAAATGAAAAGAGGAAAATAAAATGTATTGATCAGGGCTGAGTCTTTTGAGAGTTTGCATATGACTTTGTTTGGCTATTTCCCCCTGTGATTTTCTATTGTGAATCTGTAAGAATAAAGCTTCATAACTGGGACAATGTGGATTTAGAGTGAATCTGTTTGTCCTAAGCAGACTGGACCCTTCACAGTGTGTTTCAGAAATTATGATCTACACCAGAAGTTGCAGGCAACTGCTTTTTGGAAAAGGAGCATGCATGTGATTGTACCAGGAGGAGAATACAAAGCTTTCTCCCCAACCCTACACCTTTAAATTTACAGAAGGCTACCTGTGGAACTCTCCAACCTGTTATCATCACTATGAACTATGTCTAGATTATTAATACATGCAAAAGCCTGCCATCAACTAAATTAACACAAAATCCATGCCAAGCCTTAATTTTTAAAAAAAACCCATCAGCTTAGCACCATGAGTGCTTAATACCCACAACAAAGGCTAATGGGACGGAAATAATCAGATCAAAGGAAAAATAGATTCTGGACACAATTACATGAATCACCCAAAAGTTAATACAAAATGGGGCAAAGCATGCATTTGTAAAAAGTAGTTTGCTCCATATAGGACCAGATAACTTTGGTACCTTCAGCCTTGAAGTACAGATACTAAAGGTCAAATCGTTCTCACAGTTCCTTGGCTACGTCTACACTGCAGGCTTTTTGTGCAAAAACTGTTTTGCGCAAGAGTTCTTGCGCAAGAGCGCATCCACACTGCCATATGCTTTTGCGTAAGAGATGTGCTTTTGTGAAAGAGCGTCCATGGCAGTGTGGACACGCTCTTGCGCAAGAAAGCTCTGATGGCCATTTTAGCCATAGGGGTTTCTTGCACAAGAAATCCCTGTTGCCCATCCACACTGCCTTCTTCCGCAAGGGCTCCTGCACAAAAGAGCTTATTCCTCGTGGGGAGAGGAATAACTCTTGTGCAAGAAGCCCTCTGGTCTGATGCTTTACTGTAAATTTACTTGCGCAAGAACATGCATGCAGTGTAGACGCTCTGCAAGTTTTTGCTCAAGAACAGCCGTTCTTGTGCAAAAAGCCTACAGTGTAGACGTAGCCCTCCAGTATAGAGTATCTCTACTGATTTCTGTGGAGAAAAAAGTTGGTGAGGTAATATATTTTACTGAACTAATTTCTGTTGCTGAAAGAGATAAACATTCAAGACTTGAAGAAAAGCTCTGTGTGAACTCGAAAGCTTGTCTATTTTACCAACAGAAATTGATCCAAAAAAAGATACTACCTCACCCAGTTTGTCTGTCTAGTATCCTGGGACAAACATGGATAAACTACACTGCAAACAATTTCTACCGAATCACTCCAGACTTAACCTGGTTTAACTGAGAGCAGAATATGGTTCTAAGCTTCTAATTGCTGCATTTTAAAACATATGCCCTTGTCTTTGTTACAAGCTCAGTACTTCCAGATCCCTCGAGTGCATTAATCTTCTTCCCTCCCTTCATAAATCTGACTCACCATAGTATTCTTTATTGTTCTGTGCCCCTGAGTGGGAGGTTGTTTTGCCTCTGGATTGGCTAGCTGTTCATGCCCTTTACAAAATTTCCTGGTCTTTTAAAAAGAGGAATAGACAAGAACATGAGCTGGCAATCAGCACAGATGTCAAACTGTCCTTTGTGAGGTGTATTTTGATCTCTGGAATTATCTGTGGGCCTCCCATTAGGCACATAATTTTGAGAATACTATACCAAGAAAGAAAATGTCTCCTTTACCCTAGCCAGCAATTAGTTTATGACCTGGCCTGTCAACATTAATAGACTTTATACTTTTACCCTAACTAATATGACTGATGATACTATTCTTAGCTCTATAAGGATATGTCTACACAGTAGCGTATAGCTGGAAATAAGCTATGCAATTTCAACTTTGCAAACTGCATCACTTATTTCGAGATAGCTCATTTCAAAATTGGGCGCTGTCTAAACAGTGCTAATTTTGAAATAGAGCGCTATTCCGATATGTGCCTTAATCCTTGTGCAACGAGGTTTACGGGACATTGGAATAACAAGCCGGTTATATCGCATGTATTTCAAAATAACGGATTTCTTGTTAAGATTCATAGAATGCTATTTCAGGATGATGGATGTTATCCTGAAAGAGTGCTGATGTGTAGACACTAAGGGTATGTCTAGACTGCACCCCTCTGCCAGCAGAGGGATGCAGATTAGGCAGGTCAAAATTGCTAATGAAGCGGGGATTTAAATATCCTGTGCTTCATTAGCATAAAAATGGCCACCACTTTTTTCGGCACGGAGCTTTGTTGGAGAAAAGCGGCAGTCTAGAGGCTGATCTTTCGCTAAAGAAAGCTTTTTTCGATAGATCCCTTATGCCTCATAAAACGAGGTATACAGGATCTATCAGAAAAGGCTTTCTTTAGCAAAAGATCAGCCTCTAGACTGCCGCTTTTCTCCGAAAAAGCTCCGTGCCAAAAAAAAGTGGCAGCCATTTTTATGCTAATGAAGCATGGGATATTTAAATCCCCGCTTCATTAGCAATTTCGACCTACCTAATCTGCATCCCTCTGCTGGCAGAGGGGTGCAGTCTAGACATACCCTAAATGTCTCATTGTATTTTAAATCAAGGCAAGTATATGCCTCCATGGTACTTTGTAGTGATCAATTCAAAAAGACCAGTCACCACACACTGTGACTGTAGTATTATTTTATATTTCTAATGTAACAACCCCCAGCACCACAATCAGAAGGAGGACCTCTAGCCTACAACTTAGGAGACCCCATGTTTAATTCCCTGCAGCACCACGGATGTCCTGTAGGACTGTAGACAAGTCTGTTAGGCCCAGCTCCTCAGAAATATTTAGCTGTCTAACTCCCATAATTTGGGTATTGTGGGGATAAATCTTTTCAAGATTGTGAGGTGCTCTGATACTGTGGTGACAAGAGGCATATAAGTACCTTGTTGTGCAAGCCATGGTACAAACATAAGTTTCAGAACTACAAAGAAACTTTGGCAGGAAGTTCCCCCGAAGGCAATGGGGCTCCCTGGGTGTTTTTGACTCTGTTTATTTGCAACACTTGTCAAAAACAGGGTCAAAGAAGTAGATGCTGTGTTTGCCCCAACTAGCTCATCATTCATGAAGATGGGAAGCATACAAAGGGCAGGGGACAGATCAACAAATAGATACAGCAGGGATGGTATCAAGTGTACCATATTCCTCTTTATGCAAACCCCCTTGCAGGTTCCTTGCTGGCTGCTTTTTTATGCAAACTGGAAGCAAGGATGTTGGACTGGTTGCATAGAATCCTCCTGTATTGGCAGGAGTGTTGTAAAAAACACATGGGATGGAATTCTTCCACTCAGCACTGATAAGGCCTCTTTTGGAGTATTGTGTCCAGTTCTGGGCATCACTCTTCAGGAAGGATGTGGACAGACTGGAGAAAATCCAGAGAAGAGCAAGAAAAATGATTAGAAAACACAAGCTATGTGGAAAGAGTGAAAAAACTGTGTTTGTTTAGTCTGGAGAAGAGAAGACTGAACGAGGACTTGATAAACATGATAAACAGTCTTCATGTACATAAAAAGTTATAAACAAAAATTTACATGCATGTAAAAAATGTACATAAGGAGAAGAGTAACAAATTGTTCTCCTTATCCACTGAGGACAGTATAAGAAGTAATGGGCCTAAACTGCAGCAAGGGGGTTTAGGTAGTCAGTAGGAAAAACTTCTTAATGATATGGGCAGTTAAGCATTGGAACAAATTATCTAGGAAGGTTGTGGAATCTCTGTCTTCAAAGATTTTTAAGAACACCTGTCAAGGATGGTCTGGATAATATTTAGGTGCAGGTGACTGTATTAGATAATTTCAAGGTCCTTTGCAGTCCAACATTTTTAGGATTCTTTCCATGGGCCACCCATAACTTTGCTCAGATGGCTTCTGCCCTTCGACTTCATCACAATTCATGATATGGCAGCTGAGTGGAAGAAGAATAGATTGTATTTTCAGTTCCAGAAAAATTTATCTAATTCTCTGCCAATGTGACTAGGGGCAATAAAGTCAAATGAGAACATACAGATGAAGCAGGACATGAAAACACTAATAAACAATTTAAAATGAGAAAATAACCCTATTTGGGGAACTTCTGGCTCCTGAGTTGGATGTGATGTGACACTCTGCCATCTGTTTATCTCAGCACAGCATGGATGGGTGTAGATGAGGTCCTGTAATAACACATGCATAGAGACAAAATGGGTAGTGGGATGATTTATGACTCCTTTGTAATCTGATTGCTTTGGTACTGATGGATGTAACAAATGGAAGCTTTTCCTTTCTCTCCAATCATGTTTGAAGTTGAATTTAGGGGTCATGAAAGGTGCCAGAATGACGGCACAGAAGTATGGACTCCTGGACTTATCCATATAATACTTACAGACCTGATTAGCTGGCACCACCTGAAGGGTGACAGTGCAATTCAGGGATCAGATTTTGATAGCTCCCTGCAAATGCAAATATGTGGTGGGGATGGAAATTATCTGAGTGAGTGTTAGTCACCTAATCTGCTGAAGCACTTTGGAAATTCCCATTACGGGCCTATCTGCGTCTTAGGTACCCTTTAAGTACCTTTGGAAATCTAGCCTGCAGTTTGACATTGCCTCAGTGTAAGCTGGTACATTACAGATACGATCTTGGCATAAGCTTCAGAGGGGTAGCCGAGTTAGTCTGTAACTGGAAAAACTTAAAAACAACAAATAGTCTAGCAGCACCTTAAAGACTAACAAAACATGTAGTATTATTTGATCTGGACTTTTAATACTCCAGTCATCTGAAGAAGTGGGTTGTACCCACGAAAGCTCATGATCCCATCTATCTGTTTTGTTAGTCTTTAACGTGCTGCTCGACTTTTCATTTTTTTTCAAATCTTGGCATAGGCATTCAGGCCCTCGTCTCCCAGATGAGATTGCCATTAAAGAGATAGTCGTGACAGTGTCCTCTAATTGTTCCAAGACCACCACTATGGACATATAACAAAATTACGTAAAGCAGGGAATTTTTTCCCCACATCTGACTTCCGTTTGCGTGAATTGGAGGGTTTTTTTGTTTGAGGATTTTTTTTTTTTTTGCACGACATAAGAGTGGGGAATGGGAGGACTTATAATGAAACAGTTCCTACAAGCGTCAATGACGTTAGTGCAGAACTGACGTATACCAGGATGACATATAGCAGGGACACCCTCCACATAATTTTGCAATCTATAAGTCACCAAATAGCCATCAGAGGCAGCTTGATACCTTTAAAAATCTGCCCCTTGGATACTTTAGATCAGAATCTTCCAGAATTTGTAAGTTATAGGAATTTCTTATTTAACACCAAGCTCCTTAACTGCTATCTAGATATCTAGAAATATAGCAATGCCATTCTAAAAAGAACCAGCGAATATGAAAGATATCATTTATAAATAGAGAAATAATTTCAGATGGGACTGAAATTAAATGACAAAATAACCATACAGGTCTCTAATATCCTTCACTGTCACTTAGAACTTGCATACTGAAAATGAACTCTCTATTTTACTATTCTTTATCTGGAGTCACATAATTGTCATTGCTTTTAAATTGTTCCTGCCACCATAGTATTGTTTTTCATGCCGTTTTTTTAATGTATTGCTATGTCTCACATTAGTCTAGATCTCAGCAAGATGTCTGTTTTCTCTCACTACCTACATTTTTCTTCACAAACTCTCTTTTAGTCCTTGTGTTAGATGATGCTTAAATGTCCTGTGGGAGTCATAACAGATGATGCTTAAGTACCCTAAAGGAGACGTGGGAATGCATTTCTACAGTCCCTCTCAAATGCTTTCCTTTTAAATGTGGTTTTTGCCCCTCTGTTAAGTGAAAGACTTTTATGGTGAATTTTATTTTTACAGATACTCTCCCTTTATTTTAGTGGAATGAAAGCTTGAAGGGAACTCCTGATGCCTGGATCTGGCCCCTGAGCCTCAGGGCTCCCCTCCCCCCCCAGCACTGGGGAGCCCATGCTGGTGCTCCAACCCCTTTACCCCCTCTGGGCTGGAGCACACAAAATCTACTAGCTTGCCTGCCTCCCCCCGCCCCTGGCTCTTGTTTACAAGGGAAATATAGGGAGTGTTTTTCTCCTTCTCAGTCTAGGTTGGTCAGTGGGGGGGGGGGGTTCCTTCTCACTTGTATGCAGCCTCTGATCGATTTTTCTGTGGGTCAGCAGCCCCAGATCCAAAAAGATTCTCCACCCCTGAAATAAATCATTTCAATCAAACCTGATAAGTACTGCCCTATAATTGCTACCTCAGGTAATTACCTGGCCTTCATTACCACAGTATCTGAACACCTCATAATCTTTAATGTATTTATCCTCATAATTACTGTGCAAGGTAGGGAAGTCCCCATTTTGCAAAGGAGGAACTGAGTTAGAGAGAGACTAAGGCCCAGATTCACAAAGGAACATAGACACCTAGCCCCTCAGATGTAGGCACCCAAATTCCAGTTTTGGATACACTGTGATCCACAATATTCCTCTCAAACTGAGAAAGCCCTTAAACTGTCTTGGCACCAAAGTTAGCAGGATAAAAGTTGCTTGTGTGCCTGCGTTCTTCCTTCGGGTCATGCATACTGCTTCCTCCCTCTAGGCATCCAGATACCAGAAGACTGGAAAAGGGCAAATATAGAGCCCAACTACAAAAAAGGAAATATGGATAACCCAGGGAATTGCAGGCCACTCATCTTAACATCTGTACCAGGAAAGATAAAGGAGCAAATAATTAAGAAATCCATTTGCAAACATCCAGAAGATAATAAGGTGATGAGTAATAGTCAGCATGGATTTGTAAAGAACAAATTGTGTCAAACCGGTTTGATAGGTTTCTTTGACAGAATAACAAGTCTTGTGGATAGGGGAGAAACAGTAGATTTGGTTTATCTAGACTTTAGTAAGGCTTTTTGATACTGTCACACATGACCTTGTCATTAACAAACAAGGGAAATAAAACCTAGATGGAGCTACTATAAGGTGGATGCACAATTGGTTGGATAACTGTTCCCAAAGAGTGATTATTAATGGTTCACAGTCATGCTGGAAGGGCATAATGGGTGGGGATCCACAGGGATCAGTTCTGGGACAAGTTCTTTGTCAGTGATTTAGGTAGTGGCACACAGCGCACACATAGGCTACGTCTACACGGCAAGGTTTTTGCGCAAAAACCTGCAGTGTCCACACCCTAGTGGTCAAATGTGCTTTTGTGCAAGTAAATCAGCAGTAAATCAGCAGAACAGAGGGCTTTTGCTGGTGTAGATAAACCTCCTTCTACAAGGTATAACTCCCGTTTGTGCTACAGCTATTGCGTAAAAAGGCAAGTGTGGATGCTCTAGAGGGAAAAAAGCACAGGCGCTCTGATGGTCATTCTGTGAATGGCTATCAGAGCTTTCTTGTGCAAAAGCACATCACTTTTGCAACGCACTTTGAGGTGTGGATGTGCTCTTGCGCAAGAAGTTTTTGTGCAAAAACTCTTGCACAAAAGGTTTCTTGCACAAGAAGCCTGCAGTGTAGACGTAGCCATAGAGTACACTGTGACAGGATGTGGTCACAGAAAACCCCATGTGTGGTCAGAGAAGACCCCCATGGGAATGTTCCCCAGTGTGCTGATCATGCCACTGATGCCTCCTTCTTACTCTCTGGGGCTTCCCTTCGCCCTGTCCTGCTGGGTCAGATCCTTTGGTCTCCTCCAGACAAGGCAGAGAGTTGGGGGTTGCTACCTCCCTGCAGAGCAATGCAGACACCAAACCACTTCAGCCCTGGGAGGATGCAGTTCTAGGGCAGAGCACCAAGAAACCAACTCCCAAAAGGGGTCAAACCCCCAAATAAATCATCTTTCTTTGTGTAAAAATTTTACATTGTGAAAGCTTATCAGGTAAGTTCCTTTTATCTATGAAAGAGAGAGATGCCCAGTAGTTGATCCCAGTATTGCCAGCGGTGGCAGCAGGGTCCCCTGGTGGGTTTAAATTGCCCCAGGGAATGTACAGGGGTGAGTGTGCAGGCAGGTGGGGCCGGCAGGACGTGTAGAGACCCCCACCACTCCCAAGAGCCCTAAAAGGATTTAAGGCCTGGCCCTGGCCCTAAGATAAATTGAGTTTGAGACCCCTGGTGTAGATGGTGCTTGGTCCTGCCATAAGTGCAGGGGATGGCACTTGATGACCTCTTGAGGTTCTTTCCCGTTCTGTGATTCTATGCCTGTCCCCTGCCTACGCGCCAGGGCAGTTCACAAACCAGGGAAGGTAGGTAGCTGAATGCCAAAGTCATGTACAGGGCCTGATCTGGAAGGTGTTCAGAGGCTTCCTACTGGATCGGGTCCATTCAAAATCTGGCCATTGAAAGAGTTGACAGCGCCAATATCATAAC
Organism: Pelochelys cantorii; assembly: GCA_032595735.1. Lineage (NCBI taxonomy): Eukaryota > Metazoa > Chordata > Testudines > Trionychidae > Pelochelys > Pelochelys cantorii. The sequence goes on from CM064340.1 coordinate 22,737,582, forward strand.
TCTTTGCCCAGTGGTTACAGCACTCACCTGGAATGTGGAAGACCCAGGTTCAGCTTCTGACCCTTGTTCCATGGGAGTGGGAGAATGGGTTTCAAGCAGGGCTCTTCCACCTTTCAGCAGTGTGCTGTAACCACTTAGTTATGCGATTTGCTGATAAGGGCCTTCCACTGTCTCTCCTGGTGGGGCTATTCCACCAGAGAGAAATAATGATGATTCAAGCCAGTGGACTGGACCCAGGTCTCCTGTCTTCGAAGAGGATGCACAAACCACTGGGCTACCCAAACATTCTTGTTGTCACCATCTCAATCACATTTTCATTATTTATCCAGAGTGGAACAACTTCCACGGAGAGGCCCGTTGAGGGAACCTCACATCAGAATATTCCAGAGGTGAGTGGTAAGAGCACTCTCCTGAGAAATCCCTGTCTCCCCCTCTAGCAGAGTGGGTGGGTATTGAATCTGGGTCTTCCACAGCCCAGGAAAATGGGCTACAAGTTATAAGCTGGGTGGCAGCACTACCCTTCCCTCCCCCCCAGCTGTTTCTGTGGGGCAAGTCAATGTGTCTAACGTATTCCCACAACACTTAAGCTGCCTAACTCCAGGAGCTGGTTAGCTGTCTGAAGATTGCTAAGCAGAGCTAAGTGCATCCCTGCAACCCAGACTTCAGTGCCTATCTCAGAGAGAGGGACAGGACTTAACATTTATCCCTTTCAGGGCCATCTCCCCACCTCACATGCTAACTATTGTGGTGCCTACTTCACTGAAGGGGGAGCCTAGGCTCCTAATTTAGCTTTATGGATCAGAATGGTCTTCCTGTGGCTAAGTGCTGTGACATGCTGAGTGGCAACACCTACACATGATCTTCATGGATCCCACCCTTAAGGGACTTGTCCAAGGTTATCCAGGAAGGCTGTAGCAGAGCAGAGAATCAAACCTAGGGTGTGCAGACTCAGAACAACACCCAAATCACTGGGCCATCCTTCTTCTTTCCTCAACATTTCTTAGTCCCTAACTTTATCTGTTATATCCTACTTTATAAATACTGTACATTTGTCCAATGGACAGATATGACTCAGCTACACAGCGTGCACATTAATATACTCAGTAAAATAGAGCTGCAATTTCCTGATAATGACTGGCCATATATTTACATGCTATGTGCCACTGCATGCTAATCAAGTACTTTAAGTACAAAACTATCCATATCTACAAAAGTAAGAGTGTCCTGAGGGTCAACAAGACCTAAATTATGTGATTATTAGGAACTTTGTGTTTGAAAAACTGCAGATGCTTTTTGAGAACAATGCACTACCAGTTGTGTTGTCTCCCTCATTTTAGGCAGTATCAGGACATTTGCACGGAAATGGGATTTTTATTAGTAATATTGTTTTAGAGATAAATTCTAATCAAAGTCCTCTATCAGAATGCCAGGAAACATCCATGATGTTCAAAATTGGAATCCTGTAAGGGGGTCAAGTGTTCCAAATAATAATGGACTGAACCAAAACTCCAGATACAAACGCTTTGCTTCCTAAACTTTAGTGGGCTTCACATCGGGAACCAGATCTGAATTTAGTGGCTCACAGCCTTGCACTCACTATGGATCCTGAGCCCATCATTGTTCTGAACAGCTCATTAGTTCTCACTGCTTGTTGTCCACATGACATGATAGGGCCAAAATCATCAAATAACACCTCTCTGGCCTTTCAGGGCCTCCTGATGGCCAAGGAGGATTCACTCTTATAGGGAACAGGCAGTGTTGCCATTGAACCCATTCCTGCAGAGGTTGTGGGGACAAAGGGTGAGGAGAAGGGGGAGAATCTTTATTTTTGTGGGCCGGGCTTCATAGAGCCCCGGTGACAGAAGCTGTTTGATGTGTTGAATCAGGCATTCCAGAGTGGCCAGGCCTTCCTGGCCCTCTGTGTTCCCTTCATCTCCCCAACACAGGAAAAGTTGCAGCCACCTCTACTCCTCCATCTTTCCCTTCCAGACAATCCAGCACAGTGACCCTCTGCCATGCCATCTGGAGTGGCTGACAATTCCAAGTGCCTACCTCAGTGCAGACTGTTTTCAAAACAGGGCAGAGGACCCAAACAGGTGGCATGCTCTAAAATTAGATTTCACTAACCCGATAACAAATGTGAACTCCTGGATTATTGTAACAGTTTTCATGGAGCCACAGAGAGTCCTCTTGAAGCATCCAGTCTATCCTGATACCCAGACAAACTCGACTGAGTGATCAATAGCCTTTTGCACTGAAAATCACACCATATTCCTGTTGCTTCCAGTCCCAAGAGACCAGTCACTTACCCCATAGCAATTGATACCCTAGATCTTATATCAAAGAGAAAGCCAGTAGTCAATCCTGTTATAAACAATGTAAAGGTTTATTATTAACTAGGGCAAAGAAATATATGTCATTTACAGATTAAAGCAAGCAAATATACACACAAATGAGTTGCCGTCGAAATCCTATGAGTGACAGAGTTGTAGTGATGAGCCAATCAAAGTGTCTAAGAGGCTGGACCCAGGAGGCAGCCCCAAGGGATTCTGGCTTCATGTCAGAGTCTCTGGCGGTATCAGAGTTCAAATAGATAAAAAAGATGGAACATTTTCTTATGGCTTTCTTTTATTTCCTTCATTCACTTCTAAGTCCACAGGATACACTTCTTTGTAACACGGTTGAACCTCTTAGTCCATGGTTCAGCACGATTTTAGTTAGCGGGATGCCAGCTATCATGGGTGTGGCCACATTTCCCACAGTCCTCTAAAGTTTGTTTATAGCCACCAGTCCTGGCTCTCAGATTCACCTCTAAATGTCTTCTAAGAGCCCAGTAAGCAGTGGAAGTGTTGGTAATGCTGCTAGATAATGACTTAACATGGTTCGGCATATTCTCTGGTTTGGCACTGGTCAGGTCCTAAGGGTGCCAGATTAGAGCACTTCAACCTGTAGCATTTCCAAGGTGCAATGAGGCCATCAACCAATCCTTATTATTGCTATGTTTCACAGGATGGCACATCTGATTTTAATGTCCCCCTGGATGGGCAGGAGGGACAGTTCCTGTGCCCGAGTGTGCACATTTAAAGCAAACATTTTCAAAGTGATAAAGCAAAATTTGCATATTGTCTTATAGCACAGAATACCGACGTTGCAGGTAAGATTAATGCTCACCACAATTTACAAGCATTTCATAGATTCTAAACACTAAATACATCTTCATAAGACAATGCCTATTTTGAGCCATAAATACATTAACTGGTCCGGTCTCCATCCATGCGTCTGTGAGTTCTTATGCCTGCAGCCTGGGCAGGAGCTGGCCTCTGGCCTGCCAGCATCATACCCTATGCCTGGGTTTGCACCAGATGAGAGCCCTGACCAAATCTAACCCATTACCCTCTACAGGGGCTGCATGAAAAACTTACTATTTTGCATGCTTATGGGAGCAAGACCAGGCACATGTTATGCTCAGTACAAGGAGCGTAACAGAATAATCTTCCTATCCCCCACACACCAGGGAAACACAGGAGTAAATGTGTCTCAGAGGGGTTATGACAGATGTGGCAATCTCTTGTAATACAGTCAGACCTCCCAAAGGGTATATCTACACTACAAAGTTAATTCAAACTAACAGCCGTTAGTTCGAATTAACTTTCATAGGCGCTACACACGCAAACCGCTAGTTTGAACTTAATTCGAAATAGCGGAGCGCTTAATTCGAACTAGGTAAACCTCATTCTATGAGGACTAACGCTTAGTTCGAATTAAGTAGTTCGAATTAAGGGCTGTGTAGCCACTTAATTCGAACTAGTGGGAGGCTAGCCCTTCCCAGGTTGCCCTGGTGGCCACTCTGGGCCAAGCCAGGGAAACTCGTCTGCCCCCCTCCCAGCCCCGGAGCCCTTAAAGGGCCACGGTCTGGCTACGGTGCCTGTGCCAGGTGCAAGCCTGCCAGCACCCAGCCAGCAGACCCTGCACCTGGCACAGCACGAGCCAGCCACCCGCTGCCACCCAGCCCTCCCCCTCTTCCCAGGACCAGGCTGGCGGCTCCCAGGAGCCTGCCCGGGGCCGCAAGAGGCGGACGCCCGCCTGGTCTAGTGCGGAGATCGTGGACCTCATCGAGGTTTGGGGGGAGACCTCCAACGTCCACAATCTCCGCACTAGGCACAGGAAAGTGGCCGTCTAGGGCAGGATAGCTGCCAGCCTGGCCACCAAAGGTCACATGCGAACGAACCCAGGAGCAGGTTTGCATGAAAATCAAGTTGGTCCAGTGAGACCCCCGACCCTGAGCTTAGAACATAAGAACATAAGAATGGCCGTACTGGGTCAGACCAAAGGTCCATCTCGCCCAGTAGCCTGTCTGCCAACAGCGGCCAACACCAGGTACCCTGGTGGGGATGGACCAAAGACAATGGCCAAGCCATTTGTCTCGTGCCATCCATCTCCAGCCTTCCACAAACAGAGGCCAGGGACACCATTCCTACCCCCTGGCTAATAGCACTCTATGGACCCAACTTCCATAACTTTATCTAACTTCTCTTTAAACTCTGTTCTAGTTCTCACCTTCACAGCCTCCAGTGGCAAGGAGTTCCACAGGTTGACTATTTGCTTTGTGAAGAAGAACTTTCTTTTATTAGTCTGAAGCCTGCTACCCATTCATTTCATTTGGTGTCCTCTAGTCCTTCTATTATGGGAACTAATGAAGAACTTTTCTTTATGCACCCTCTCCACACCACTCATGATTTTATAGACCTCTATCATATCCCCCCTCAGTCTCCTTTTTTCTAAGCTGAAAAGTCCCAGTCTCTTTAGCTTCTCTTCATATGGGACCAGTTCCAAACCCCTAATAATTTTAGTTGCCCTTTTCTGAACCCTTTCCAAGGCCAAAATATCTTTTTTGAGGTGAGGAGACCCCATCTCTACACAATACTGAAGATATGGCGTACCATAGTTTTAGACTTCCCCTCCTCCTTCTTCCCCTGGCTTCCCCCTTCCAGCTCCCTCCTCCCAGGTTTCCACCTCACCTCTCCCACCCTCTCTCTTCCCCTCTGCCACCTCCTTTTCCCAGTCTCCCCAGAGGTTAATCCCCCCCCCCCTCAGTTTTGTTAAATAAAGACAGTTTCTATTTTTGAACACACATGTCCTTTATTTTTTACATCAGGAAGGGGGGCTAGGAAGGGTAAGTGGAAGGAGGTGAGGGAGGAATGGGGCACGAGCCCCCGATGGGGAGGACTGGGGTGGCTCTGCGGGCTCCTCGGGGTGGAAGCTCTCCTGCAGGGCCTCCTGGATCCTGACAGCCCCCCCGAATGACCCCCTCCGGATGGCAGCCTGCGGCAAGTGCAGCCGGGCTGATGGCCGAGTGCTGTGATGTGCCGAGGGTGGGCACTCAGGGCACTCCAAGACAGGACTGCTTTGCTGTCCCTCATCGAGGTAGACAAGCAAGCGGGGAACCCTGAGAACTGTCTGTCCGGGGTGGGGGTGGAGTCCCTTTAAGCACAGCCCTCGGCTAGCGTGAGGCAGCAGCTCCACGCTCTAAGTCCTAAGCTGATGCCCTGCCGGCACTGGTTCTGGCCAGCCTTAACTTCGGTTCAGGGTCCACTCAATGTGGACATGCAAGTTCGAATTAGCAAAATGCTAATTCAAACTAGTTTTTAAGTCTAGATGCGCTAATTTGAATTAGCTTAGTTCGAATTAACTAATTCGAACTAAGTTAGTTCGCATTAGTGCTGTAGTGTAGACATACCCAAAGATATTAAGTCTATATCTCATTGTGGGCCAGGGATTGTATGTTGTTCCAAAGGGGAGGATGACCACTGCAGCTCTAGGAATTAAGAACCATGGGGAGCACTTAGGAAAATTCATTCAGGTTGTAACGTCTCTAAGAGAAGAAGCTCCATCTTGGGAGGCTCCCCTATATTAATTCAAACTGGATTCTCAAGACAGCAATAGCCAGAAAAAAGGATTTTCAGTTAACTAGACCTGAGGTTCAACGGACACAGAACCTTCTTTTTGATTCTGCAAATGGACAGGATCTATTGTCCAAGGTCCCTCCTCCCCCATCCATCCTGGGAAGGTTTGGAAAGACTTTGGCTTTCTGAGACCCACCCCAAACTGACTTCTAGTCAGCTTAGAAACTTCTAGTGAACTTTTTAGCATGTATATTGGAACTTCTATCGATTGTGTATGTTTTCTCTGTAATGCTTTCACCTTTAGAATAAATGAGCTTGATTATAAAGAGGTGTATAATCTGTCTCTGAGGAGAAAGCAAAGACAGACACAGGCCTATTCAGGCGGTCTGGTATCCTATGGAGCTGACAGTTTAGGTGGGAACAGTACAGCCTGGCAAAACCCTATTCAGGAGGAAGAGTGACGTGGATCTTTGCTCAGGAGAAGTGATGGCTGAGGAGCCAAAAACCTAAACTGGCCATGCTTGCTGCACCTCACAGGAGGAATACAAAAGCAGTTGCCCTGGACTGTGGCAGAGAACACAAGAGGAGACATGCCACAGAGAAGTGTGCCCAATGTTTAATGCCTTTTGGGACTACTTTGAAGCAATGCTGTTTCTGAAGTGCCCTTTGCTCAGATCTGTGTCTTACAGCAAACTCTGACCCTAAAGAAGCAAAGATCATGTTTTCAGTGGTACTCTAGTAATGAAGAGCAAGTGAAATAAACACAAAAAAGGAGTATACACAGCAACATTATTTCCAAAGCATTTTCCTGTTTCTAAAGTTTTCCATAAGGTGTCAGTGGCTCATTAATTACCAAATTACAATCTGTGAAGCAGCATTTGTCATCTTCTAACACAATGTTTGCTATTTAATTGCAGAACAGAGGTCTGTAACACAAAGTAAGTGATACATCAGGCAAGCCATATCTAAGTCCTAATCTATATGCTCTCAACAGCTGTTCTGTCTAGAGTCATGTTTTTTGGGAACATGTTGCAAGTCAGGGGAAGCTGCTCACTCCTGAATGTAGAGTGTTTCCTGGTGCATAAATAATGACCACACTTGCCACTTGTATAGTGTTATTAATCTTCAAAACACTTTACCACCTTCGGTTAACAATGAAAGAAAGTATTTTAATTACCAATCAATCTCCCCATTCCTCCAGCTACTATATTCAGAGTACCCCCAAGACCCCTATCATCTTGTTAACTAAGTGCCGTTTTCTACTGCAATTGACATCTTTTAATAAGACTTTTTCACTGTATCTAGAAGGCTACCAATCTGTGGCACCAAAGAAATTATATATAATGTCAATTCACCATGCTGTGATGCTGCAGCTTCTTCTACATTAGCATGCACTGTCATATACCCTCTATGACATTCCTTTGGGCAGGAACACAGTCCCCGTTAACTGTAACCTTAACACCACTGGGTTTATGGCCTCCACTTCTTTGCTCTGAAATGTCTCCTTTCTCAAAATATGTCAGTTAAATATCTCTCTCTCTCTCTCTCTCTCTCTCTTACTTGATCAAGGTATCAGGATTCTGCTCCCATGTCTTCCTTTGTATGGTCTAAATGCAATTAAAGTTTTAATCCGAAGTAGGTTCTCATAACTGAGGGCAAGACTGCTCTACTCAATTTCTGCTCAAATTATTCAGCTGCCTTAATTATGATTTATAACACCCTGGCATGTGGTCCCTAAAGTACACTGAAAAGGCCTGCTCAGATGGGAAGGAGAGATTTAAACATAGCAGAAGGCTTCTTTTAAAAAGATAATGGGTTCCTGCACCCTAAAGTTACACCCCTGCTTAGAAATGTTCTTACGCATGGACAGTGCTTTGCTGGGTCTTCTTTTTTAACCCCATCAATTTTTTTCAGCCTCACATGAGCAACTAAACTGGGATAGTTATTTATTTCCAATATTAACACTTGCTTTTTATTCACCTATATGTCATAGAGTTTAAGCCAGAAGGAACCACCATAGCATCCATGCTGGTTTTTTGTAATCACAAGCCACCAACACAATCCAGCAGCTGCACATGTAAATCCAACAACCAGAATTAGATCAAAGTATGACAGCTCAGAGGAGACTTGACTGTTAGGTGCCACAGGCAGAGAATAGAAGGTACACCACTGCCCCTGGTCCCTGCATTGTAAGAGAAACGGTTAAGTGGCCCGCATGATCCTGGCAAATGATTTGTATCCCAATCTGGAAAGAAAGGCAAAAACCTCCCCAAGATCACTGCTAATGTGATATGGGGGAAAACTGCATCCTTACCCCACCGCTGCTGATCAGCTGAACCCTGAGCACGTGAGCAAGAGCCAACAAGACAAGCAGTTAAGAGAGAGGATGGTTGGTGACATCTCAGAGCCCTGGCCTTTCTGTGATGTGTTGGAGAAAGGAGACAAAAATACCTAGAATATATTACGGGGGAGGAAGGGCGAGGGGAGAAAACCTTCCTAGCCTCTGCTGGTGACCAGCTGAAGCCCTAAACCATGGGATTATAACGATATCTGATTGTGTCCTTCCCTCCCCCTACCACCCAAGCAACCCCATCATATAATCGAACTTGTAAATGTATGGAGCTCTCACATTTGCCCCCACAACTCTTTTTGGAAAGCTGTTCCAGAACCCCACCTTTCCTAGTGGTTAGAAACATTCTAAATTCCAACCTGAATTTGTTCATGACTAGTTTATTCCCATTTGTTCTTGTGCCATCATTGGACTTTTTCTTAAACAGATCTACATATCTAAAGGCCCAACATTTTCACAGTGGGTGAGTTACAAAAAATATTTCCACATCTGGTGCATGGTCACACCCCACCCCGCATTTCCCCAGGCAAGCAGGCATTTGTAAATGTCCACTTTGCACACACAAATGCATAGTGTTGCCCATGTAACAGGTGCATGGCCACTTTGTAAGAAAAGCCCTTTCCATGATATTTACTTGGCAATGTTATTGCCAGCTGTTCAGCATTTCCCAGACCTCCCCCATAATCAGCATCAATATACAACAGGTTTCAACAATGCAATTCTAGCTTTTTTATTAATAATTGACTCACAAACAGTAACAACTAACTACATCATTGTCCTCCCACTCCCAGGTCTATTACCTCAGGTAACTAATAACCCTAGGTTATTTTTTATTATTATTTTATTTTAATGTTAGCAAAAAAGGTTTTATCTGTTTGTGATAATAGCAATGACTGACATTGTTTCAAAGCAGATTTAGAAATAAGTTTGGTCCTGACATTTATTCAGCATGTGGGTGTTGTTTATTGCCTAGCAATTAGAACTTATATTAACATAATATAACTCCTCAACTTCAAAAATCTTTGAGAGCTTTCCGTGCACAGATTCCCAAGAGCTCTCCCCTGCGCTCTTCCCTTTGTCTTTTCGCTTTCCCACCTCCGCACCCATCCGCCCACCTTCCTTTAAATGTGCTGTTTCAAATTTAGAGTTCAAGAAACTTTGTTTAAATCTAAGTCATGATAGATATTTTCTTCTAGGGCAGAAACAACCCACAGCACCTGGTTTTTAAACCAAGTTAAAACACAGCTATTTAGTCTTTTGAAACTTTTGTTCTGCTGAAAGTATTTTGTTTAACTGGTATAAGCCCTGTGTGGACACAGTTATGTCAGTTTAAACCAGGCCTATTTTATTTTAGTGTAAATGGATTAGAAATTGGTTTAAGCTAAACTGAAATAAGCCACTATTAAACTTCAATAGGAGTGTCCACACAGGCATTTCCACGCATTACTAAATTGGATTAAAAACTTATTTAAAATAAACTGGTGCAACTTTCTTATGTACACATGGCCTAAGTCATTACTGAATCCTAGCACCCAGTTCATCACTGACATAATGTATACAGCACCCTGTAGTACTATTTGCTATGCCCATGCTGACTTTGTACTTGCATCTCCAGTGATGTACCCAGTACCCATTCTGATTACTGTCTATTACTAGCTTCTGAGTTGCAGTTGCTTTATTAGTTGCCCCCATTGGCCAGAAAACCTAACACCAATTTACTGCCTTTAAAAAACTATTGGCATTAACTTGAAACTCCTGCCACAGGTCAACACATTCTACTCTTTAAGGTCACACTTTACCAAATGTATATCAAAGGTTTTGTTCATAAAGTTGTATTAACAAACTTTTAATACTGTTTAATCAATCTGAGCAAAAATAAATATTGAGCCTGCTTGTTGAGCACTTGTTGAGCACTGATAGCTCTTCAGATCGGTTAGTAGATTTCTATTTAATTAAACAGGCACTTTTACTATTTCAAACCATACCCAGCTTCCCTTGAGCATGAGAGATCAGTGATGATCTTTATCTTCAACCATAATTCATATGAGAACAAAAGGGCTTCCAGACCAAGGCAGCTCAACAGCCTCATCCTAGGGCAAACCTTGCACTACCCAGCAATGATTCCTTTCCCAAGGGGCATCGCTGCAAAGTTACACACAACTTCTCTGAACAGCGCTGCAAGCTTCAGAGTCTCTATGCCCAACAGTGAAGTGACAAGCTTGTTTTCTACCAGACACAAAATTGCTATTCAGTTTTGATCATATTTGCTGGGTTCATTTTAGCTCAGATCTTTGGAGGGAGGTTGGAAAAGGATGGGAAAGTCACAAGTGAAGAATCCAATTTTTCTGTCAGAGCAAAGCTGAGTTTCATTCTATTAGGATGTTTTCTCTCTTTCCATGTCTTTCGCAACAAAGTAAAGTAACTTATGCAGACAGAGGGGGCGAATTTGACATGAAAGTGGCTAATGTGAGGAGACTGTGATGCTGTGTTACATTACAAGGAAGAGTGACAGCAATTGCCTAATCTATTTGGCCTCATCCTCAAAGCCATTTCTTCTGCAATGGGCGAGCAGGAGTCTGAGGTACCTGACATGCAAGAGATATCACAGCTGTTTCCTTTCCTAAGTATAGGGGAAAAGAGAGAGAAAGAGAGAGAGAGAAAGGTCAAATAGCTCTGTATTATAACAGATATATAATGTATTTGCATTATAATGGTGACCACCTTAATAGAAAGAATTATTATTCAGTCAAAGATAATAATTATTGCTAATTCATATTGGGCATAACTGACATTTATGGGAATTTTTCTGAGTAAGGATTAAAACCCCACACAGAATATTAGAGATCCAGACCCATAGTTGGTGTACACCAGCATAAATCTATTGGGGTCTGAGTTATGCTGATTTATGCTACTTGAGGATTTCAATCAGCGCTACAGTTTTTAGCCTGTAGTTCTCAGGCTTGATGAGTGCAACAAGAGCCACTTGCAAATATATAATATGGCCTTTGCCATTTGTACCTGAGGCTTTCTCATGGGACTGGCAGTCTACATGTTTCTTGTCATTAACTCTTCACTAGCTCTTCAGAATTAATAACCCCTCACTTATACAGAGAACTTTATTTGCTGAATGTTATAACATGCAGCTCTTGGGGAAGTGGATAACTCTTGCTTGGCTCTAGAGAAAGTTTGGTTTGTTCCTTATAGAATACTCTAGCAGTGGAAAACTGTACAGAATTCTACCTTGGGGAGGAAAATATTTAATATAAGTTGATGTGGTTGGGGCTACTTCCTGCAGAATAAAAGCTCATGCTATTGCTGGGTGAATGAGTTCTGATAAAACAGAAGGCACCAAAACCTCAAACCAACACTAAGTTTAGACTTTGTGGAGATTCAGAAAAGTTTGATCACATTATTTGTCCATGAGTTTTCCAATAAAATTGTTTTGGCCCAAGATGTGTGAAGATTTGGAAATTGTTCTAAAAAGATCTTGGTGGTTAGAATCTCAGATTAACACAGCCTCCTGAATTCAGAGTTTCATTCAACATTGGTGGAATTGGACTTGTGGCATAAGTGCTGAGTTAGATTGAGCAGCATTTGTGCTTATGGTTCTCATAAGATGACATACCAGAAAAGTGGAGGGTAGGCCCAAACTACAAAGTTTAGATCAAGATCTTAACTTTCCCAAAATCAGAATGTTTGGGTCCAGAGTTTTGCAAGTAGTATTTCCATACATAAAAAAATGACCATTTATTTTCTGCCTAAAATGACTTGGTAGGTCAACTATTGTTAACTCTTGTAATTTTATTGAGAATCTTGCAATATTTGGTATTTTTCTTAAAGACTACTCCTGGAGTCAGTGAATACTTGAAACCCTCAGGTATAATTTTTTTAAAATTGCCCTTATGGTTGAAGAGAAAAGCTTGAAAATGTATCCTATCTGTACCCTAAAGGTTAAAAAACCAGAAGAGTACCAGAATCCAACATTTATTTTTTTAAATGTCATGATTTTTAAGACACTCATGAGTAGGGTGGGGGGGGGGGATAATTCATGATTTATAATGAATAGGGGTGCTAATACTGAAGAAAGAACTAATATCAGGTCTCCTTGAAAGATCATAGTCTATATGTCTCTTTTGTAACAAGTAGTAGCAACTCTGATTAAAAAAAAAAAAAAGAACTGCAGACTTTGCAAGCAGGAAGAGCTATTAGAATGTAAAGGTGCAACACACAGAAAACAGAAGTATTGTAGTTTTATAACTATGTATGCATGCCACCTCAGTTCATTAGAAAAGCAATTTATTATAAAAAATTGAGCCATCTTAGGAGTTTAGCTCCAGATGTTTTCCAAAGTTCTGAGTTGTTTTTATCTGGGGTTCCTATGCAGCTAATTAAAGATTTATGGTCTAACTTTGAATCCAGGTTTGTACTTTTGAAGCTTAAGGGAGGAGGTTGAATCTGGTGTTTTCTTTAATTTCTATAAAATTGAAATTAAATTTTTTAAATCCTGACTGAATAAGAATGGATAAAATATTCAGAATAAACACTTCAGTGACTGACCTCCTCTCATTTCTATGTTTGTTTTATAAATTTTAACTTAGATTGGAATTTGAATTACATAAATCTCACCTTTGGTTTGTAAAAATTGACATTAGCTTTAACCACACAGTTTTGAAATTATTGTTTTAAACAATGGATTTAGTTAAGAGATTCAAATGATTTATGTCAGGAACTGAATTTACATATCTAAAATTAATTTGAATATCCTGAAATAGATTTGCATAACCTAAATGCAAATTTACATATCCTAATAAGAAATTAACATATCACAAAATGGATTTATAAATTGTACAAATATATTTTAAAATCCTGCCAGTAGATACTTAATAAATAGCTTTGATTTGCATGTCCTGACTTTGCTGTTAAAATAGAATTAATGAATGATGATTTATAAATTGGCCCTCTGACACTCTGCCATTGTATACTCTTCAGATGCAGAAGGGCAATAATTCTGTAAAAAGACAACAGTATATTTTGTCCTCTGGCCATAGAATTACAACTAAAATTAGAGGTTATTATGGATGGATATTTCCTGTGTTTTGAAGGTTGTTTTACTAATGCTCTTAATCTGGAATTCAAAGAATCCTGGCAGATAAACATTTTAGAGAGAAAATAGAGCAGCAAAATTCAGATCCCAGTGTTGGATCTATTTCTAAAATATTCAAAATGTGACGGATGCCCAACTCTGAATCATTTTGAACTTATCTATTGTGAGAAGTTCACAGAAGTGGAAGAGAGACTACAGGCTGCATATTTATGGTGAATATTTAGCGTTAAACAGTGAAAATGTACACCACCAAAGAATTTGACCTTGACTTTGAAGATTAGAGAAGTTTCTACAGGCGTATGTTGAAACAATATGGCATAATACAAATTCAGTGATGGATATGTGATATTCCAACAGAACTGAAGAGCAGCAGCAACTAATTTATGGCCACTACTGTTACTTAACATGTGAGTAGTTCTGCTGTTGTGACCATGCACATGGTTTAGTAACTTTCTGAAACAGCACCAAAAACAATCCCCCATTGAAGTCCCTGGAAATTGCTCAGAAGGTGCAGAATAAGTTGCTGAATATTTGTGCATTACACATGGGAGAGTGTGAGAATAAGCTGTATTCTGTAATCACAACCATCTACATGATGGAGTAGGAGTATGATGAAGAGGGAGCAATAGAAGGCCTTGAAGCAGACGTGAGGGTGAGGCAAATGAAATGCCAGAGGGAATGCCATAGACTTTGCATCTGAAATAAACAAACACAAAATGGTCTCATTTCAGAAAATGATAATTGCCCTTCTGCTAGTCAAAATAAATCCAAGAGACCCGCCACTTTACCAGATCTGTTTTGCCATTGGGCTGGCATGGGAGGCAATGTTCCCTCTAATTTTTTCTATCAATATGCAGATTTTTTCATCCAATGGCAGAATACATTTTGTTGTGTGCACCTAGACATGTGCAAATGTGTACCACCAATAGAAAAACCTAGCTGTGGCTGCTCTGCTAATCAGCTGGGTGGCGTTTGAATTTCTACTGAGTGGCCGAACAAGTCCACGACTTCCAGGGAACACTGGTGGGAGGGTCTGTAGTAAGAAAGCTATAAGTTAGGAAGGCCTTTCATATTTTATTTTCATTAGCCACAAGATGCTAATGGGTATGCTGAGAGTAAGAAACTCAGATACATACCTATACTTAGCACTTATGCAGCAATATTCATTCTTGGGTCTTAAAGCGCTGTACAAAGATGAGGATATGTTTTAACCCTTTATTTTTATAACATGCCAGAGAACTATATACAGGAGCCAGACATCTTGCAGTTAAAAGCCAGTCAAATTTCCCAGAGTATGAGTCTTTAGTAATCTAGCTGTATCGGCTTGACTGTATCTCTTCTGTCGGAAGAGAGGGTTCGTTTGATCATTGTGGGTGCAGAGAGCTGTATCTCTTCTGTCGGAAGAGAGGGTTCGTTTGATCATTGTGGGTGCACTGTCTTGAATTTAAGAAAATAAGCTTATGCCCTAATGTCCTAATGAATTTGTTAGTCTTTAAAGTGCCACCGGATGCTTGTGGTTTTTTTAAAGAAAATAAAAACTTTGTGTCAATTGATGCAAGTCCATTGAAGATTTGGTTCGCTATTTTTATATGGGGAAGAGTGGCGGATTAGCATAGCAAAGTGGCTATGTAAAATGAACCCTCCAAACCTGTTCAGTCTCTCTGCTCCCTGTGAGCATTCTACTTCACTTAACAAAGCCTATTGCTGAACTGCCAGTGTATTGCATCAGACAAATTGCCAGTGAAAGCTCTGATTACTGAGTGTTCCTGGTGCTGATGCCAAATGCAGAGCACAGCTTGATTTTCACATCCCAAGATGAGCTTGCATAGCCATTATCAGTTGCACAGACTTTTAACTGGTAAACTGAGCAGCTACTGCTTGGGAGCAATTGAAAGATTGAAATCTGGAACTGAGTGAGGTTATTTATAGTAGAGAGAAATGTAAGATCTTTCACAAGACCTTTGTCTTTATTGCTAATTGCTATAGTCCTCCCCACATGAGGATGGTTTTGTTCACGGTTAAGTATCATCAAGGCATCCCTTTAAAAGTAAATTGATTATGATTTGGAAAAACACAGTAGGCATTCTGAAACGGGCTGTGGCGATTACTGCAATACACAGACTGCCCCTTTGAATTCCTTTTGGAATTCAAATATAGGGTCTGATCTTGAAATATGTTGAGCCCTCAACTCCTGTGTAAGTCAGTGAAAACCAATGACACTCAGGATATGTCTAGACTATATCCCTCTGTCGCCAGAGGGATGTAAATTAGATGTACCGAAATTGCTAATGAAGCGGGGATTTAAATATCCCGTGCTTCATTAGAATAAAACTGGCCGCTGCTTTTTGCGGATGCGGTACTTTGCCGGCAAAAAGCGGCAGTCTAGATGGGGATCGGTCGACAAAGAAAACCGTTTCCGACCGATCCCTTATGCCTCGTGCAACGAGGTTTACAGGATCAGTTGGAAAAGGCTTTCCTTGTTGACTGATCCCCGTCAACACTGCATATACCAAATTCAGCAATGCAGATGGAGCTGTAATGACCATATTAACTATTGAAACTATTGAAACATGCATTACCAGAGAAAGTTCTGCATCACAAAGTGAAATAAATAGATGATCTGTCTGCAAGGCGAAGTAGGTGCAGCATAATAAAGTAGATTCAGCTTTCACTAAAACACATATTTATAGCATAAGCTATACCAAATCATTAATCAAATCTGTCAAACCAGACACCTATTGAATCAGATATTTTTCATGCAAGCCTCTGACTTTTCTTGCATGCAAAAAAAGGGACAAAACGCATTAAAACAAAATAAAGAATAGTTTCTGGACAGGTGATGATTTATTTAATCAGTGTTCCCACTTCTTCAATAGCTTTTGATTTCCTCACATTTATTTTATTTTAAATCATTCACTGTCCAATTTTGATGGTTAGTTCTGGCTGTCTTGTCAAAATAAGTTACACAAATTCAGCTACACCAATTGCGTAGCTTAAGTTGAAATAGCTTATTTCGGCTTTTGGCACTGTCTACACAGCAGGAAGTCCAAGAAAGAACATAAGAATGGCCGTACTGGGTCAGACCAAAGGTCCATCTATCCCAGTAGCCTGTCTGCCGACAGTGGCTAGCACCAGGTGCCCCAGAGGGGGTGGACCGAAGACAATGATCAAGCAATTTGTTTCATGCCATCCATCTCCAGCCTCTGACAAACAGAGGCCAGGGACACCATTCCTACCCCCTGGCTAATAGCCTTTTATGGACTTAACCTCCATGAATTTATCTAGCTTCTCTTTAAACTCTGTTATAGTACTAGCCTTCACAGCCTCCTCTGGCAAGGAGTTCCACAGGTTGACTATGCGCTGTGTGAAGAACTTTCGCTTATTAGTTTTAAACCTGCTACCCATTAATTTCATTTGGTGTCCTCTAGTCCTTATATTATGGGAACTCATGAATAACTTTTCTTTATTCACCCTCTCCATACCACTCATGATTTTATATACCTCTATCATATCCCCCCTCAGTCTCCTCTTTTCCAAACTGAAAAGTTCCAGTTGCTTTAGCCTCTCCTCATATGGGACCTGTTCCAAACTCCTAATCATTTTAGTTGCCCTTTTCTGAACCCTTTCTAAGGCCAAAATATATTTTTTGAGGTGAGGAGACCACATCTGTACACAGTACTCAAGATGAGGGCATACCATAGTTTTATGCAGGGGCAGTAAGATATTCTGGGTCTTATTTTCTATCCCTTTCTTAATAATTCCTAACATTGTATTTGCCTAAGAGCACTCTTCCTCCTATTTCCCTTACTCCTCATACAATGAGGGTTTCAGGAGTCAGAGTAAGAAGTCCTCCAGCTTGATATTTTTTTGACATTATGTCAAAATAACTGCTTGTAGTGTAGACACGGGCTGTGTTTTTTCAGAATATCATCATTTACTCTAAAATAACATTGCCATGTAGACATAGCCATAGAGACTAACCAAAATATATAGAATCATGACTTTTCATGGACAAAACCTTTTGTGGGAAAAAGTGGTGTTTTCCCACAAAAGCTCATGATTCCATATATTTTGATTAGTCTCTAAGCCCTGGTCTATACTAGGCAGTTATTTCGAAAGAACTCTCATTATTTTGAAATAACAAGTGAAGTGTCCACACTACCAAGCCCGTTATTTCAAAATAATGGGCTGGTTATTTCAAAATAATAACTCCTGCTTGTAATGAGGAATAATGCTTATTTCAAAATTGTTATTTTGAAATAGCATTAGTGTGGATGCTCAGCTGCTGCTATTTCGAAATAACTGGCCTCCAGAGGCCTCTTATAGCTGCACTTGTGGCCACTCTGGCCACACCCTTGACAACTCCAATGCTCCCCTTCTCTTGCAGAGTTTAAAGCTGCAGGCAGAAGGGAAAGTGCTTGTGGCACCAGGACAGCATTGCTAACCCCATGCCACATAGCACTCTTTTTTGGAGCCATGTTGGACCCCAGAACTCCCTCTGCACCCTGCCCCCCAGGCTGCCACCTCGACCAGGTCCACATGAAAATCAAACAACTCCAGCATGCCTACACTAAGGCCAGGGAGCACAGTTCTTACTATGGAGCGGCACTGCACACCTGCCACTTCTATGAGCAGCTTGGATGCCATCCTGGGACGAGATCAGGCCAGCCAAGACACCATGCCCAGCAGCCGGGAGCAGCTCCTCACCCTGGAGCCAGTCCTCCCCTCCCAGGATGTCTCCCAATCCCCACAAAGGCACTTCAGGTGAGTTTCATCACTTTCCCTATACCCTTCAGAGAGGCTTCACGTACTGGAGTATTTATCATATCACTAGGTAACTGGTTCTATGACTCACATTTGCACCTCATTTCATTTTTAAATGTATCTACCTTCATCTTCTAGCCACTGGATCTTGTTATGCCTCCATGTGCTAGATTAAAGAGTCCTCTAATACTAGAAATGTTCTCTCAATGCAGGTAATTGTAGGTAATTCTAGATTGCAGTTAAGTCACCTCAACTATCTCTTGAAAAAGCTAAACAGACCAAGATTCTTTAAGATGAGAACATTTTTAATAGTGTGTGAAGGAACAAAACAAACCCTGATCACAAACACGTTAACCCTTTCTCAGCTACTCCCTGTCTCAGCCACTCTGGAACAAATAATTGAAGGATCAATTGAAGCTTTACCACAAGCCTCATGTCTGGAGCAGCATGTAGCTGCAATGCTCCAGGAGCAGTCTAGAACCAGACTGTGACTCAGAAAAATTTGAGCCTTCTCCACCCCTACCCATCCAGTCAGGAAAGAAGGTGCATAGAGGCTCCTTTCCCCTTCACACCTGTAGCTGGGTGCTCGAAGACTTGGTAGCCTAGTGGCTAGATTGTTCAGTAGGTGGGGTATAAAGGGGGAAACACTGTCCCCCTTTTCCCCCTTTGTTCCTGGCCTAGAGGCCCTCGACTTCTCCTTATCCAACTCCTTAGATTTGGGGCATGGCCCCAGAAATCCAAATTTCCCTTAGTTGGAGTCTCAATGTAGGTTCAGTGATGGGTTGGCTCACAGAAATCACTTTGGGATTGTCCCCTGGTGTGCTGATCAAGCCACTGATGCTTGCCTTCCTACCCTTTGGGCCTCCCCATCACCCAGTGTTGCTGGGCTTGAAGCGGTGGCCTTCCCCAGCCAAGGCACAGAGTTGGGGTTACCACTCCCTAGCAGATCAACACAGATGCTGACCTGTTCATCTTCAGGTGGGCTCAGCTATAAGAGCTCAGCACCCAAGAAACCAACCCCAAAAGGAACCAAACACCCAAAAATCTGTTTTACTTTGTGTAAAAGTTTTACACTGAGGCTACATCTAGACTGCAGAGTTTTTGTGCAAAAACAGCTGGTTTTGTGCAAAAACTCTCAGAGCGTCCACACTACAAGCACGTTTTTGTGTAAGTAAATTTACAGTAAATCAGAAGAAGAGAGGGGGTTTTATTCAATAGTTATTCCTCTTTATACGAGGAATAAGCCTTTTTACGCAAGAGCTCTTGTGCAAAAAGTTGTGTGTGGACGGGAAACAGAGATTTTGTGTGCAAAAACAGCCTATCGAAAGAAGCACAGGTGCCCTGGTGGCCATTCTATTAATGGCCATCAGAGCTTTCTTGTAAGAGAGCGTCCATGCAGTGTGGATGCTCTCTTGTACAAAAGCGCATCGCTCTTCCAATGCGCTTTTGCAGTGTGGATGCGCTCTTGCACAAGAAGTTTTTGCGGAAGATCTCTTCCACAAAAAGCTTCTTGCGCAAGAAGCCTACAGTCTAGACACAGCTTGAGAAAGCTCATAAGGTCTGTTCCCCTTTATCAGTGAAAGAGAGATATGCACATTGGCTGCTCTCCTCCCTCCCACGTAACAATTATCTACATTGGGCTTGATGAAAAGCAAAAGTGTTTTTATTACATACAAAAAGTAGGAGTAGTTGCAAATGAAAAAAGTGATCAAAGTAAGTTACTAAATTAAAATAAACAAAAAACACCAGCTAATCCTAATCCACTAAGAAAGTTGTGACATGTAAATTTTTATCATAAACAGTTTTAAACATCTCTTTCTAACATAGGCAGCCTCCTAGCTGGGCCTTATCCTTTCCCCTGTTCAATTTTAGATATTTTTAGCAAGTATCTTTAGGTGGTAAGTGGTGTGGGGATGGTTTCTGGTGTCTGGAGACTACCCTTATTGTTTGATTCCCCCTTTATATCCCTTTTGCTCAAGGTGGGAAGTATTTGTGCCCAGTTCAAACTTTTCTCACCTCTAGCGGAAAAGTACCAGATCCAAAATGGCTCTCAGTATCAGGTGGCCTGGCCATATGTCTTTCTAAGACAAAGTAGAGTTTGGGCTAACAAGACAAACAAGACTATTCACTGGTTGTTAGTTTAAATACTGAGCCAGTAGGTTCCTAAAGTATTCTTAAAGGGCCTCATTAGCACATTCAGAATTAAAACCAGAATCACACTTCATATTTCTAACTTCACATATAAGAATGATACACGCACAAAAATAGGAGATACAGATCCAGCAGATTGTAACTTTAAAATGAACATGTTACATGATGCATTTTGCATAAAGTGTCTATGTGTTATGCATATTCATAACCATCAGTCACTTTCCTCTCCTCTTCTGCCAAGAGGGGTAGGGAGTGGGGTTTACTCACTCATGTGGTTGCTGGACTGGCAGGCAGGCTCTGGTTCATGATTAAACCATCAAACCAAGCTGTGGCCTCCTCGCTAGTCAGTGCCAAACCGAGCCAGGTTCCTTCCTTTTCTCTCCCTTTCAGGTATAGCATTGGTTGGCTGTAGGTAAAGCAGATAAGGACTAGCTGGGCCCAGAGTTAGCTCTTTAACCCCTGAGGTGCTGGGCCATCTTTTCTCTGCTCCCTCACAACCCCCCTATGGGTATTACAAGAAATTAAGGGGTTCTACACCTCTTTAATCAAGTTCTAAAATTTACCATTTTCAGAGGAGTACAAACTATGAAAACAGTCTTGTGGGGCTTAGAGTTGGTGGTTTGTTTTTTGGGTAATAACAAGTCTTGTGAAACAGAAGCTTTCTCTTGGGGATTGTGAAAGCAAAATAAATGTTAGCCAGTTTTATCTTTGTTTAGGTGACTGGGGGAATATTGTTGACCTTTTCCCATAAACTTTAAAAGGAAAGCTAACAGATGAGCCAAAATGATGAAGCAATGTTTATATGAGCATTAATCAAACTAAAACGTAGGTTGTGACGGATGGAGAATGTGGAGAAGGGATTTTCATGTTACTGAAGTTACTGTACACATTATACTCTTTGTGGGGAATGGGAGAATCTCTCTCCATCCTAGGTTGGAAGTAGTACTCTCTTTTAATGAGCATCAGAAGTATATGGACTACATTGATTACAGCATTTTGAATATCTGCCTCCCTATTTCTTCATACTGGTATCTACACATCTTTGTGCTTATGTACTGCTTTTCTCTCCTTCGGTTTTAAAGCACTTTACAAAGGTCGATCAGTAGTAGCAATATTAACATATTATAGATGTGGAAAATAGGGCCTGGAAAGGTTAAATGACTTGTCCAAGGTCCCAGAGAAGGAAAAGAACAGAACTGGGACTAGAATCCATGCTCTCTGATTCCTAGTTCTGTACCCTAGCCATTCTTTCTCACACACACAAAAAGCGAAACTATAACGCAAGGGAGTGAAACGCTGATTTGCACTGAAAGAAAATATGAATTTTCAGATTGTGTAAAACAGGATGAAGTAGTATATGCAGAAATTGAAATGAGCAAATTAAAACTGAAACAGGCAGAGAGTAAGTTAAGTTGTTTCAAATTACATTGATTACTCAAGTGCCATAGTTTATTTTTGTGAGTGATGTTCTATTTAATTTAAGATTCTACCTAGATGTGCAAATAAAAAATGGATCTGTCTTTATAAACACTTCTTGTTGTATATACTATCACTGTTCCATTCATAATAAGTGTAATTATGCCAGGCAGAAAATATTGGTAGTTGATAATAACAATTTTCATGTAAATAATGCCTTTTATGCTAAGTTTCAAAGCATCTTATAATGATTGATTCTTATGATTCCCCTGTGAGGAACACCCACTTTTGATATGGGAAGTCAGCGATACACAGATTGTAAACTTTCTGAGGCACAGAGAGTGTAAAGTTTCTGCAGTGCTGCAGCAGGGCTGCATTAGCAGTTTAAGTGCAGACATAGCCTCATGGTTTGTACAGTGTCTAACACAATGGCACCTTGACCCATTGCTGGGGCCTACAAGCTCTCCCCAATACAGAATAGAGATACATAAACAGAAAGAAATAATATATCTAGTCTGAAAACAAGTAATTTAATTTTTCTCTATTCAAAATGGCCATCCAGCCCTTATTTTAATTTCATATCTTTATTATGAAGGAAGTTATAAGAGCTAGTGGTTAGAATAGATTATTGATATCAGGGAGCACCTTGACTCTGTTGCTACATGAACCATTGGCTTGTCTTGTGGCTTGAATCGAGTAGCTTAATCTTCTTGTCTCATACACTACCTACTGAAGACATGGGTAAAAAGGATCAAGTCTAAAATGGCTGTTCCTCTGGTTACTTCCTCCACTTTCTGAAAGAAGAATTGATCCAATGCATCCCAACAACTTACTGGACATTTTGTATTTTGCCATGTTACATTCCCAACAGGTGGTTGGGTAGTTGAAGTCCCCCACTACTATCAATTCTTGTATTTTAGATATTCTGTTATTTGTTCTAGCCACTTCTAGCTTCAGCCACTTCTTCCTGGGTTGATTGTCTAATGTGGATTCCTACCAGGACATCATCCTTATTTTCCCCTTTTTATCTTTACCTAGAGGCTTTCAAGGGTTCACTTCTCACCTTCTTTTGCACCTCAGAACAAATGGATACATTCTTGATATACAATGCAGCACCTCTTCTCTTCCCCCCGCCCCGCATATCCTTCCTGCAAAAGCTATCTCCCTCTGTACCAACATGGCAGCCCCACCAAGTCTCTGTTACTTATGTGGAGGCACAGGGAATTGGTATACAGCCATTTCAGGTTTGTTAGCAAGAGAGCAAGAGTCTAAGTCTGCGGCCTGACAACGTGAGAGCTGTAATAAGACACTACCTTTGCCTCTCGCATACGGAGATAAGGATAGAATGCTGACTCTGGCAGGGACCTTGAGATAAGGAGCATCTGAGTAGAACTAAAATAATGGTTAGCCATTGGTGTTTGTAATGGGAAGGAGACTAATTGTTATTGTTATTATATTTAATAGACAGTATATAAACTGCTTCATAATTACTTGTTTTTGAAGATCTGCCTGGGGGGGGGCTTCTCCCCCTCTTCCCCCCGTCTGAATCAGTTTAGCCCTTGCTGAAGCTCATAATAAAACTGCCTCTGGCTACTTGTTGCTTACAAATGCAGAGTGAGGACAATGTTTTCTTCCACAATTTGGAGCCATGACTCGGATGGCAATGCCCAATTGAAGACAGCGACAGCGGCTGTGGACCGTCCCCCTTCACCCCCAGGGTGCCAGATGAGAGGTAAAAGGCCTTTTGAAATCTCTACTGGGGTGTGGAGGAGGACTGCCCATGGGGTCATCTGCTTCTTGTGGGCTCACGCCATCCGAACTTCTTGAATCTGCAACAAGGTCAGACACAAAGCGGTTTCGGGGGGGGTTTGTTTTGCCGCCCCCAAGTAGAGTTAGTTGTTGTGGTTATTGGTGGTGCCGCCCTGAGTATGGGAAGAAAGTTGTATTGCGTCCGGACATAAGGCACCTGAGGTTTATGCAGTCCTGGGGAACTGCTGTGGTTCTGGGGGGAAACGTGTTGTTTGCTGCCACTGGGGGGAACAGTGTTGGTTCCCGCCCCAAATATGGATGAGGTCCATGGAAAGAGATGCATCTCAGTGTGGAAAATGTAGAAAACTGAAAAAAAAAGAGAAAAAAAAATAAAGGAAGGCACTATACTTTTGGAAAAAAACAAGATGAGTCTGAATGTAATGAGTGGAGTATGAATGCCACTGCCCATGTCTCTGAGAAGTAAGCTGATTCCAGCTGCACCAGGGCTCTCCCACGAGGGAGTTCTGAAAGCAAGGGGGGGTCAGTCAAACCTCGAGACCTAGCGGATATGTGAGGGAGTGATGACTCCCCTTATTTCATGAGCTGCTGATAAGGTCTGACACTCTAGACCAAGCAGACCCCTTCTTTGGAGTGTGTAGAGTTAGTTTCCTATAAGCTGCTAAACAGACGGGGAGTGGACAGGATACTCCCCTGAGTGACTAAACTGGGTGGGGGTCAGTCTAAGCATACCCCCACACTTCCAAAAGGCACCCCTGCATACTATATGTATGTGCATCATGGTCCAAGGACCTGTAAGCATTTGACAGATTGGCAGAGGAAGAAATTAAAGCCCTGAGGGATGAGATTGAAGCTCAGAAGAGCAAAAAAATCCTCCCAACAGTGAGAAATGTAACTTACAAGCAGCAGTGCCTCTGTGCCAAAGGAATGCACTAGGAGTGAGAGGAAAGGATTTCTCAGCTGGCGTACCCGTATCAACTGTGCCAACTCTCCCAAGCTTAGGGGGGAATTTGGCACAACATTACCCCCTCTACTCCTCTCTATGCCCAGCCCCATACAGGCTATACATCATTATAGATAGAGAGGAGGCATGAAAGACAAATGAAAGGGATCAGCTCTTCCCTCTGGAAAAACGGGCTCTAGTAACAAATCTGCCCGATCCAAAGCAAAACACCGAGTTTTGGAATAGACTTAACAGCTTGTAGGAAGTGTTCCCACAAATTCTGAAGGAAGGAATACCCACTGACCATCAAGCCATATTGGCCCTAGGCATTTTGGTTGGAAACACACACACAGAGCAGCATGCAGGAGCAGGAAAGGGCTGCTAAGCAACTTCAGGAGATTCGCAAGACCCTGTTAGCAAATAGATAATTACAGCCTCTCTGGCTGGAATCGCAGACAACGCAAGGATGTTTCACAATGCATGAGTGGGGGCCGTACAGAAAATATATTAATAAACAGTCAAAACCTTCCCCTCACATGCCGTTATAATTGGCTCAAGGGCGTGGGAGGAGGTAAATTAAAGCCACCCTAAAGTCAACCGGTAGAAATTGAATTTGAAGATGTAATCACTAGAATCCAAATCTGCCCTAACAAGGAAACACGTTCTGCAACACAGATCTCCTTACAGAGCAAGGGGAAGTGATCCACCCCAGAATCAGCAGCATAGATCAACCCTGCTGCAGCTTGGCTGTTATGAAAAACCCCTGTACTAAGAAGTTTAAAATTACTATTAGCTGACTTCAATAATAAATATTTGAATAAAGCCATTTAGCAGGAATCAGGACAGACCATAAGAAGGAAAAAGCATGTGAAAAGAAAGTAAGGTTTGGAGCCCGATGGGCAAAGTAGAAGGAATAAGGAAAATAGAAATACAGTCATTGGAAAGGTAAATTAATAACAATGAGGAAAGCTTTCATTGGAAGGACAAAGCAAGTGATTAAGGGTATGTGAAGGTGAGAAGTGACTCCGTGGGAGAATGGAAGGAATTAAGCAATTGTCATAATGTGTGAGAAGGAAACCTGCTTTAAAAAGGATTTATTGCAGCCTCTTTTAATAATCCAGGCAAAGAAACAATCAAATTCAAACATTTGGCTACAGACACTTTGTTAAATCTGCAAAGGGGAAATAAGGAATTCTATTGACACTTAATTGGTTAAATGCATAAAAGAATGAAATCTATACATTGTAAAGTGGTAAAGCTGCATCCTTAAGGTTAAATTTGCTCTTTAAGGAAACAAATCATTGTTTTAAGAATCCAAGCTCTAAAATTCATTGTGTCTCTGTTCAAGGCTGAGTTGATAACACTTTCGGCTTGCTTTCAGATCCAAGGTTGTGTGTGGGTACAGATTGCCTGTCTGTTCAGGAGGGGTGTGGGGCCCACTGTCCCCCCCACCCATGAGTGAGCCTGTAACACTGAATATGATTCTTTTCAGGAAAAGAAAAGCTTTTTGCTTGCTGGAACAGTAACTGGCCAATACCTTGTGCTAAGGAAAAGCATTATAGCTTCACACATTAAACCTGATCTGTGGTACAAGAGGGAAATTGAGGCATGCCACCTTTAACTTAATAGTTGAACAATGAAGTAATCTACTCAAAACCTCTGAAGCTGGTGTGCAAAATAAAAGCATACCATTGGATAACAGCAAAAAAATTTTTGCTGTTCAAAAAAATTAGCAAGGAACATCTTTAAAAGAAAAGTATTCTAAAGTATAATGTGCCACCCTGATAGGGGTAGAAATGTTTTCTTTGTCTTTCAGAAGATCAGAAAGCGCTGGAGCAAGCTGAAAATCAACTGAAGAAAAGAAAAACCATGGTTCTCTCTGTCATGACATAATGTTATTTGTGATTTGTTTGTTGTTGTTTTGTGTTTTAATTGTGATACGTATTACAAATGTTGTTGTGTGTAGAAAATTGTTTTTAATGAAAGGATATTTTAAGTAAAACAGAAGAATAAGTTTAATCAAACAAAATTAGTAATTGGGCCCAATCAATTGGCAACTCTAAACTTAGTCAATTGGCAACTTTAAAATTTAGTGAAAGGATAATAGTTTGGTAATTGTTTAAGATAGGAGAATGTTAACTATCTCCACAGGTGAATGAAAAAGTACTGGAAGGAAGCAAGGAGTGCGCCACGTGGAAAGAAGGACTGGGAGTGGGGTACCAGCCCCCTCCCCACCAGATTGGCTTTGCTTGAATGGCCACACTAAAGAAATATTTAGCTTTGCAACTTGCACACCAACCATAAAAGTGGTTTGGACAAAGATAATAAGAAATCTGTAAGTGAAACAACACAGACAAGTGGGACATCAGCATATTTAAGTAAAAATGCCCACAACATCGATGCCCACAATGATGAGGAAACTAGTAACCCCACCATTGCAATAATAGCCACTTGCCTTGTTACTCATTGGAGCCTGATGCCTTAAAAGGCCTCAAGAATCGTGGAATTACATGGGTTCCCCTTAATTAAAACATCCTGCAACCATGATGTTCCCCCATACAAGAAACAGTGACTCTAGTCAATGTAACCAGCCTTCAAGTCACATACATAGAACAAATACACACTAATAGCGATGGGGAATACATGGCCTTGGACCGCCCCTCATTCACACATAATTATTTTGCTTATTGTAATGACACGAACACTATGAGGAAAAAAAATACGCAGTCCTCTGTATTAGAGTTTGTATGGGACATTGTGAAGAAAGCCAAATACTAATATCAGATCATGCACCAATTATACTGACTCCCACTGGGGTTTACCACTTAAAGCCCAAACAAAGGTAACCCCTGAGGCATGACAATTATTTGTTAACCAATGGCCATCGCTAACTTGCCCTCATTTGGATATCATCAACCAGGTCCACAAAGACAAAATAGAGCCTGTCAATTGTGCATCATGCCCCAAACAGAGCCCTGTCCCAGAACCAGGACAATTGTCACTGGTCCTTGCCTTGGTGATGTTCCACACTGGTATAGACCAGCCGTGTGCTAGACTGGCTAATCGAATTGGCAAGCACCTGATTAGGCAACGACGAGGCTTAGCAGATACCATCGCAGATTGGTTTGGGTCTGGAATCTCTGTCAGAAACACTTATGTCATAGCCCAGAAACAGTATAGAATCCAGGCTGGTAGATGCAGTAATATCCAGTGCCTGTAAAGGCCTAGACACCAGCGAAGCCAACCAATTGATCCTGAATAGTTTGAAGGATTTGTCCAACTCTGTGTCCATGTCACTAGATATAACCAGATATTTGGACCAGAGACTGAATGAATTGCTAATTAATTAAACTAAATCAAAGGCATTAGAAGAGCAATGTTGGAGGATAGGGCAAGCTTTGACCATCCAGCCCTTATGGTGGTGAGTCCCCATCTCCCCCGTACCTATCCATGGGAGTGGGGAAGTAGAGAATCCATGAGGACCCAAAGGCCCACCTGGACAGGCCATAGTATAACGTTTGTTTTTGGCCCCTCTAGGGATTCCTCACTCACAGTGCGCCAGAATGGTAACCTCCCTGCCTGTACCAAAGCAGGGGCATATAGATACAGTTGAGGGCATCGCTTATTCTGACAGTGTGGGAGCCTCCCTGTACCCAGGGATTGTTACACCCACTTTGATAAGGAAATTTTATGTACCTGCCCATATAACATCATGACGAATCTGTCTAGGTTTGATGTGGTTGTTACAGAGAAACAAATGAACATCGAGCTGGTCCAAATAAATGGTACCTACTGGTGTTTGACTACCCAGACAGACCACTCCGTTGAACTAATGGAAGACCTTGCCCCTCTACATAGCCATCCATGTGCATAACAGTCCCTCGCAGGGCAATCCTGACCGTTGATGGGATGCGGCTCTACCGCACTTCGGCAATTACAGGTAACCTAATATGGAATCCTGAATGGCATGGAGGAAGTAAATACCTAGAGGAGGGTCTGCTGGCCCTGCGGGCAGAGATCGAGGAGTTGGTGGCTGATGCCCAAAGGCATATCAAGGTTGGCCGTCTGAGGTACACACAGATAGGGAACACCTTAGACCATGCCAACCTACTCTGAGGCACTCAACCAGGCAGTAGAGGTCAAATCTATAATCATGGGCAGCGCCAGTAAGGTGATGAAATATCTTGGGGATGGATTTGAATAGTGTTTGCCAAATTATGTGGGGAGTTTCAATTATAACATTTATAATAGTGCTGATGCTGTACTGGTGCTTCCAAAGTGAATTAAAAAACCCTGAAACTATTGTATTTAACCTGGCGGGTTAAAGAGAACCCTAAAGTCAAGAGAAAGGAACTATAGGAGTAAACTGAGGCAGTCCATGGTATCTTGGTGAGAACTTTCAACTCAAAAATTTGAGGTCCAAGAATACACAGATCCCTTCACACAGACAAAACAGCTAATTTGACCCTGGTTTCCCTGGCAACCACATTCCAAAAGGGCTTCACTTTGATAAGGCTGGTACCAAACAACCAAACAACCGCGCGGCATTGTTTTTCATTGTTTGCTTTATTTCTAGAAAATAAGCTTGGATCCAAAGGAGCCAGCTGGCTTTTAGCTCATAGAATAGAGACTCTTATGTCCATTAGTGAAAGACCACTCTAGAAAGACCCTTACCAAGTTTTGCTAACCACCAACACCGCTGTGAAGTGCCAAGAACTGACTGTCTGGAACCATGTTTCTCACTGCAAAAAAAAGATCCCTCCATCTCGAAATGATCCTACCCTGGCTGCTGATAAGCCTATCTCTCCTTCTGGTCCTGCTTTTCCCCCTGCAGGACAATAAGAGACAAGTACAAGGTGAAGTGCTAGTAACTTCTCCCTTGTCCACTGATAGCATTACCATGCATTCAATATCTGCCAGAAGAACCAAAATATTACAGGGTGATGTGCTGGTAACCTCTCCCCTGCATAATGCTGAACCACGACTGTTTCAGGAAAGAAGAAGAAATGTCTGCTCCGCTGACACCGCCAAAACCCAAAGATTTCTGACTACAAAAGGACATTAAGAACTGACCTGGGTGAAAGGAGCGAAGTATTGTATATTGTCAAGGAGAAACTTGTGGGAGTGGTTTGGGTTTCTCCCTTTGATCTGGACTCTGTTCTTACGGACGGGTACCATCAGCATGTATTGCCCTCCCTAATTGGTTTTTAGATGCAATTAACCCTTAAGTTCCAAATACCCTTTAATTGGATTACCTTAGTATCCGACCGATTCCAAAATCTGCTTTCACTCTTACCAGAGGTCCAGAAAATCTCTGAATTAATTCACGTACCCCAAAATACATATCAAATTGAGAAACATGCTTTCCATACAGCCTATAAAATATCTCTCTTGTGTACTAATTATGATATGTTGTGTTATGTTACTAAAATTATAGAATAGCCCCATTATAGAATTATATTGGGGATGTTAATGATTATATTGCTTTTGCTTATTTTAGAAATATTTTATTGAAAAAGATGTAATAATAGACATAGCTTTTATGTATTGCCTAAATATGTATTGCCGTTATAATTTGAAAATAGAAATGCAATGCCTAATGGAAATAGAGATTTAGAAAGTTAGTTGTGCTAATAGCACAAAAGGGGGGAGTGTGGAGACACAGGGAATTGGTATACAGCCATTTCAGGTTTGTTAGCAAGAGAGCAAGAGTCAGGCTAAGTCTGTGGCCTGACAACTCGAGAGCTGTAATAAGACACTACCTTTGCCTCTCGCCTCCATACGGAGATAAGGATAGAATGCTGACTCTGGCAGGGACCTTGAGATAAGGAGCATCTGAGTGGAACTAAAATAATGGTTAGCCATTGGTGTTTGTAATGGGAAGGAGACTAATTGTTATTGTTATTATATTTAATAGACAGTATATAAACTGCTTCATAATTGCTTGTATTCGAAGATCTGCCTGGGAAGGGGGGGGGGGACTTCCCCCGCCCCCGTCCGAATCAATTTAGCCCTTGCTGCAGCTCATAATAAAACTGCCTCTGGCTACTTGTTGCTTACAAACGCAGAGTGAGGACAATATTTTCTTCCACACTCATGAAGATAAATTGTAGACCTCTTCCTACTTAAATACTAGCCTATATATGTAAGAGACAATCCAACATACCATACTCATCTTTCCCCTACGAGCATAAACATAAAGCATAAATAACATGAAATGTTGGGGTCTTTTCAGAGACTCAAGGGTGTTGTCAATGGTGCCAATATAGTCTTGGTCCATGGGGCTTGACACAGCTTCTCTGGCAGGCCATACATTCTTTATTTTCTTTGACCTTGGAGTTGACACAATTTGAAGTAACTGTTAATCCAAGTAGCAGTTGCAGATATAAGGATTATAAATAGATCTGGATGGGGAATGGCTATCCCATTCCACAAACATTATCAGAAGATCAAAAAAATTTACTATAGCCTGAATTGGAACAAAATATCAAAATCTCTTGAATCAAAAAACTGGAAAAAATTGGGTTGGCTCAATCAAAATGTTCAGTTTAGACAATTTTGAAACATTTTGTTCACATGAACCTTTCTCCCCACATTAATCCTTAATTTCAGTCTAATTAGCTTGCATCTGAACAAAAAGTCATTTTAAACTTCAAGGATGAAACTCTTCCTTTCAAAAAAGTTGAAACTAAATGTTTTGACAATTTTGAATGTTTTTTTCCAAAAAAAAAAAAAAGTTGGGAGACTTGTCAGAACTTGACTCTGTCTCATGCGTAGTTTCATTGTCAACAAAATGCCATTTTTATGAGAAAAAAACATTGTCTCTAAAATTCCCAATTATGTACTGCTATCTATGGGAATTGTTCTAGCCATTGTTTTCCAGAGACAAGAGGTACTCAGGACAATCACTTGGCAGGATTCACAACAGCCTAGAAATAAACACCATGACTGATATGTCAGTCTATGCGACATAAAGTGGGAAACAAGTATTTAAACTGAAAACTAAGTACATAAAATGATATAAACAATATACAAATGTGTGCACACGTACAAACACACATGCACTATAACAACAGGAAGTGAAGGGTGAACACATTACAGCAGTGTAAGACTTCCACACATAAACCTATAATGGGAAGTGAAATCCCTGCCAATTACCACTATATCATCTTAATAAATTCTCCATTTAATGTTCAATTTTTATTTCATGACAGCTTATATCTAAATCAAAACAGGAACCAAAAAAATTACCTCCTCCAACTGTATAGAAAGATCTATTGCAGTCTAATGGCTACTGCAGAATAATGACACATCACTTGAATTAGGCTGAAGAATTTGATTTATAAAAAAGAGTGATCCTAAGTGGTATAATAATCGTAAAGGAGGCAAGGTCATGTTTGCTACATGCAGAAACAGCAAATGTAAGTACCCCCAATAAAAGGAGTCTCTCTTCCCCAGTCTTTCCCATTAAAGTCAGTGTCTTTCCAAAATGTGCAATTATATTTAAGGATCCAATGAACTCAGTGATAGCATGACTGGGTCTTCAGTGCCTGAACACTGCAATGATGTTGTGAGCTAACATCTCTGTTTAAGAAGAGTTTGGGTCCAGTACTTTGGCTAAGAAATCAACTAGCACAAAG
Source organism: Pelochelys cantorii (assembly GCA_032595735.1). Lineage (NCBI taxonomy): Eukaryota > Metazoa > Chordata > Testudines > Trionychidae > Pelochelys > Pelochelys cantorii. The sequence continues at coordinate 22,769,620 of CM064340.1, forward strand.
AAACTGAAAATGCTAATTTTATTCTGGATTTGCACTTTGTTTTGTAGTATTCCACTCCAGTTATGGCACAGATCATCATGATTAAAGCAGTCAGCAGTAGCTCAAAGCCACCACTGGTTATCTTTCTGCCCTGATAAACAGGGATCTCCAAATATAAAGGCGTTGGAACAAATTTGCCCAGGGTCACTTGGTTTGCTAGCAAGGACATTTCAGTATTTTTAGCAATATGTTTTGTTTTAGGAGGTCAGTGATTCTTGCCTGGGCATTTATTTTCTAACTATAGCATCTAGGTAAGTTTTTAAAAAACTCAGACCATCAGAGTCTGTTTTACACAGGGCTTGTAAATAACAAAATTCTTGCTGAATCTAAAGTAGGAAATGCCCTACAATTCCCATGAATGAAAAAGAATAAAGGTCAAGCATTTTTTCTGTTCAAGGAAATAAGTGTAGAATAACCAAAGATAATTTTAAAAAATTCTATCTATCTAAATCACTTTTAATAGCTGTGTTGCAGACAAAATTAATTATATTGAACTGTTTGTGGTTTGTTTTGTGAACTGTATGCTTCTGATTATGTGTCTAGGGCCATTATGTATAATTCAGTACACTTTGACCAAAAAAAACAAAGGTTGGGGGAGGGGAATCTCAAATAGAATGGAGTATCTCTCTATATTTGACTCAAGGAAGTTCAAGTATCATGGGACATACATCCTCTTCCCTTGACCAAGACCACGTGGAAGACTTTGAATAATGTAGCACACAGGATAGAATCTGAATTTTCTTGACTAACCTAGTGAGGAGGGCTTTAAACTAGGTTCAACAGGGACAGGTGACCAAAGCCCACAGGTAAGTGAAGAACATGGAGACCTTGGAGATGGGCTGGAAATGGGAGGGAGTGTGGACTATAATAGCAGAGAAAGGAGGGACAAGGCAGAACTGGGAGGCAAGATCAAATCAGTATCTTAGATGCCTATATACAAATTCAAGAAGTATGGGTAATAAGCAGGAAGAACTGAAAGTGCTAATAAATAAATACAACTATGACATTGTTGGCATCACAGAGACTTGGTGGGATAATACACGATTGGAATATTGGTATAGAAGGGTACAGCTTACTCAGGAAGGACAGGCAGGGAAAAAAGGGACGAGGTGTTGCCCTATATATTAAAAACGTACACACTTGGACTGAGGTGTAGATGGACATAGGAGACGGGCGTGTTGAGAGTCTCTAGGCTAAAAGGGGTAGAAAACAAGGGTGATGTCATGATAAGGGTCTACTACAGCCCACCTACCCAGGTGGAAGAGGTGGATGTGGCTTTTTTTAAACAACTAACAAAATCATCCAAAGCACAGGATTTGGTGGTGATGGGATATGTTGGGAAACTAACATAGCAGGGCACAGACTATCCAACAAGTTCTTGGACTGCATTGAAAACAACTTTTTATTTCAGAAAACTGAAAAAGCTACTGGGGGGAAGCTGTTCTAGACTTGATTTTAACAAATAGGGAGGAACTAGGTGAAAATTTGAAAGTGGAAGGCAGCTTGGGTGAAAGTGATCATGAAATCATAGAGTTCATGATTCTAAAGTATGGTAGAAGGGACAATGGCAAACTAGAGACAATGGATTTCAGGAAGGCAGATTTTGGTAAGCTCAGAGAGCTGGTAGGTAAGGTCCCATGTGAAGCAAGACTGAGGGGGAAAACAACTGAAGAGAGTTGGCAGTTTTTCAAAGGGACATTGTTAAGAGCCCAAAAGTAAGCTATTCCACTGCGTAGGAAAGATAGAAAATATGGCAAAAGACCACCTTGGATCAACCAGGAGATCTTGCGTGATCTAAAAATAAAAAAGGAGTCATATAAAAAATGGAAACTAGGACAAATTATGAAGTATGAATATAGGCAAACAATACAGGAATGCAGGGGCAAGATTAGAAAGGCAAAGGCACAAAACGAGCTCCGACTAGCTAAAGGGAAACAAGAAGACATTCTATAAATATATTAGAAGCAAGAGGAAGACCAAGGACAGGGTAGGCCCATTACTCAGTGAGGAGGGGGAAACAGTAACAGGAAACTTGGAAATGGCAGAGATGCTTAATGACTTCTTTGTTCCGGTCTTCACCGAGAAGTCTGATGAAGGAATGCCTGACATAGTAAATGCTAGTGGGAAGGGGGCAGGTTTAGAAGATAAAATAAAAAAAGAACAAGTAAAAATCACTTCGAAAAGTTAGATGTCTGCAAGTCACCAGGGTCTGATTAAATGCATCCTAAAATACTCAAGGAGCTGATAGAGGAGATATCTGAGCCTTTAGCTATCATCTTTGGAAATCATGGAAGACAGGAGAGATTCCAGAAGATTGGAAAAGGGTAAATATAGTGCCCATCCATAAAAAGGGAAATAAAAACAACCAGGAAACTACAGACCAGTCAGTTTAACTTCTGTGCCAAGAAAGATAACGGAGCAAGTAATTAAGGAAATCATCTACAAACACTTGGAAGATAATAAGGTGATAGGGAACAGCCAGCATGGATTTGTAAAGAGCAAATCATGTCAAAACAATCTGATTGTTTTCTTTGATAGGATAATGAGTCTTGTGGATAAGGGAGAAGCAGTGGACGTGGTATACCTAGACTTTAGTAAGGCATTTGATACGGTCTCACATGATATTCTTATCAATAAACTAGGCAAATACAACTTAGATGGGGCTACTATAAGGTGGGTGCATAACTGGCTGGATAACCTTTCCCAGAGAGTAGTTATTAACGGTTCATAATCCTGCTGGAAAGGTATAACAAGTGGGGTTCCACAGTGGTCTGTTTTGGGACCTGTATCAATATCTTCATCAACTATTTAGATATCGGCATAGAGAGTACGCTTATTAAGTTTGCAGATGATATCAAGCTGGGAGGGGTTGCGACTAATCTGGAGGATAGGGTCAAAATTCAGAATGATCTGGACAAATTGGAGAAATGATCTGAGGTAAACAGGATGAAGTTTAATAAGGACAAATGCAAAGTGCTCCACTTAGGAAGGAACAATCCATTTCACACATACAGAATGGGAAGTGACTAGGAAGGAGTACTGCAGATAGGGATCTAGGGGTCATAGTGGACCACAAGCTAAATATGAGTCAACATTGTGACACGGTTGCAAAAAAAGGCAAAAATGATTCTGGGATGCATTAACAGGAGTGTTGTGAGCAAGACATGAGAAGTCATTCTTCCACTCCACTCTGCACTGATTAGGTCTCAATTGGAGTATTGTGTCCAGTTTGGGGCATCACATTTCAAGAAAGATGTGGAGAAACTGGAGAAGGTCCAGAGAAGAGCAACAAAAATGATTAAAGGTATGGAGAACATGAGCTATGAGGCAAGGTTGAAGGAAATGGGCTTGGTTAGTTTGGAAAAGAGAAGACTGAGAGGGGACATGACAGCAGTTTTCAGGTATCTAAAAGGGTGTCACAGGAAGGAGGGGGGGAAATTGTTCTCCTTGGCCTCTGATGATAGGACAAGACGCAATGGGCTTAAATTGCAGCAAGGGAGGTTTAGGTTGGACATTAGGAAAAACTTCCTGTCAGGGTAGTTAAACATGGGAATAAAGTGCTTAGGGAGGCTGTGGAATCTCCATCACAGGAGATATTTAAGAGGAGTTTGGATAGACATCTATCAGGGATGATATAGACAGTGCTTGGCCTGCTGTAAGGTCAGGAGACTGGATGTGATGACCTCTCGAGGTCCCTTCCAGTTCTAGTGTTCTATGATTCTGTGATTCTATCCTGATCTGTGGATTCCTTGTGTGAGCAGTTTCTGAACCCTGTCACAATTCTGCCAGTCCTGACAAGCAACAACTGCCATGCCAGTCATAGGCTCCCACCCCTTTCACATGTGCCTAGATGCAAACACATAATGCTTCATGACCCTGCTTTCACGAGGAATAAGGGAAGTCGAAGGAAGAGGGCTCTTCCTTCAGCTTCCTGCAGTGTGGACAGTGCCAAAAGCTGAATTAAGCTACTTCAGCTTCGTGGCCTTGCTATTACCTCATATCCTGCTGCTCTACTGCAAGAAGACCACACTCTTCTTGTGGAGGATGTGGAGGAAGATGATGGAATCTTGACTTTGCCTTGCTTCTGATCAGCAGCAGCAGTGACCAGGTGAGGCAGGAAAACCCTGGGAAAAGGAGAAGGAGGTGCCAGTAGAAGCTGAGTGGCACTGCTCCAAGCAGCTGCCAAGGGAGGCAATGTATAGCCATGCCGTAGCAAATGTATTGAAGTGGCTCCCCAAAACATTTGCCCCAGGCCAGTGGGAAGAGATGGGGAACAGGGAGCTGACCCAGGATAGCAAGGTAAGCTGGGAAGGAGCAGAAAAGCTTACCTAACAGCCCAAGCCTGCCACCCAGGACTGACAGCAGGAGTCTTGCCACTTAGGTCTGATAGCAGGAGCCGAGCTGCCTGGGACTGATAGTGGGACCCCAGCTGCCCAGAGCTAATAGCCTGTGCCTGGCTGCCCAGGGATGACAGAAGGAGGCCTGCCGCTCAAGGCTCAAAAAAAGAATCCTGAGATTTGAGTGTTCTATTGAGATATTATGACCGAGGCTGAATTTTACTTAGAAATCACGTCTCTCTCGATAGATTTGTGAGAGTTGGCATGTCTGCTATTTGTCTTCTTGCCAAAATAATAGCTAGACATAATATTTTGACCTGGTGAAATGCTCTTTTGTCATGAGATATTTATAGTCACATGAAAAGTTGATTAGCTGCCTGTCATATATACAGTATATCCATTTCCTCTTTTGCATAATAGTTTTTGATAGTCTTCACCTTTCTTTTCACGGTCAGGTTTTCCTCAGTTGGAAGAAACCAAGCCCAGAGTGATGATGTTAATGTTATTAACACCTCTCAGTGTTGGTTCTGTTAGTTTCCCTTTCAAAAACAAATCAGAAAAAATATGATCTAATGGCTGACAAAATGAAGCTAGATAAATTCAGACTAGAAATACAACACTTTTTCTAACAGTGAGGGTAATTAGCCAGTGGAACAAAGTACAAAGGGCCATGGTGGATTCTCCATCACTAGCAGCTTTAAAATGTTTTTCTGAAATAAATGCTCTAGGAATATTTTTCAGGGAAGTTATATAGCCAGTGCTACGCAGGAGGTCAGACTAGATAATCGCAATGGTCCCTTATGGCCTTAGAATCTAAGATCTCAGACTATAAACCCCTTCTGATAGATTCTGCTTGGGAGTTGCTTTTCTAAAAGGAAAAACTGAAGAATGAATGGGTTTGGTTGAACTAGAAAGCCCATATGAATACTATGGATTATTATGAGTCTATTATCAACTTCTTTAAAATATTGTATGATTTCATCCAGACCACGCAGGAATCCTAAGACATCGTCATGAGAAATCTGTAAGGAAATAATTCTGAGAATTGGTTTCAAATGTTTTGAATGTGGCCTGGAGACTGATGTATTTCTATGTTTGAGAACGTGTCATTGTGAGCTCATAAATCAAGTCTCAAAAGTAGTTGCGCAATCCTGAAAAGCTACAATGAAGAGCTTTGCTAATACAGAATTACTGCCATGTTAACTTACACAAATACCTTTAATTGTTTGTTAAGCTTGTTATTATAGAATTATTATTGATAATGATGTTTAGTTTGTTAGTGCCTAAAGTCTAATGAAGAATGAGATCACTGTGCAAGGCACTGCACATATACACACACACAGTATGGATGCGTCTACACTATAGAGGAAGATTGAAGCTGCCTCTGTTGATCTTTCAGGGTTCGAATTAGTGGTTTAGTTAAGACAGCTAATTCAGAGTGAAAGGGGCACTCCAGTTGATGCCGGTAACCCTGCTTTCACAAGGAGTAAGGGAATTCGAAGGAAGAAGGCTCTTCCTCGACTTCCTGCAGTGTGGACAGTGCCAAAAGCTGAATTAAGCTACTTCGACTTCAGCTACGCAATTAACATAGTTGAAGTTGCGTATCTTAATTCCACTTTGTCCTGTAGTGTAGACATGCCCGAATAGACAGTCCTTGCCCCAGAGGGTTTACAATCTAAATAAACAAGACAGACCCAGTGTAGAGGAAGAGTATAAGATTTAGGTAGAGTGAACGCTAGGGTGGCGGCTAACATTGTGTTAGTTCCATAATTTTATTTGAAAAGGAAAAGGAAAGGCAGGCAGGATAGGAGAGAAGAAGGTAAGAAGGGCAGGTGTGGAGTAAAGATGAAATGAAGAGAGTGTGGGAAGGAGAGAATTATGTTCCAAGTCCAAATGCTCCATTAGCATCTGTCCTTATTCTTCATTTCCAAAGCACTTTCCAAACATAAGTTAAGCATCACAATATCTGGAACTGATGCAAAGAGGGGAAGAGACCCAGGTTCAGAAGACATTAAAGCATTTTGATAAAGGAGGACCCAGATCTGTACTCACATTACTGGACCAAGCCATTCTCTCATTCCACGATCTGTCATTTGATACCTCTTTTATTGATTGGACTGATATTTAACAGCCTTGTCAAGACAAGAAGATGGTCCTTGTGCAGTAGATGAGCAAAGAACTAAACACTCCTCTGGGTATGTTAAAATGAGTCAGTTTTGTTTGTCGCACTTGTACTTCTTAAGTCCAATCCTAACCGGAAAGGAGGTGCCTTCTAACTGGGATTCATACATGTTCACAGTTCCTTGTCACATGAACAACGTTCAGACAAGGATGCTGCTGACAAATGGGCAACTTGTGAGCACAGTACACACAGGAGCAGAACAGAGAGCCTTACAATATGATCCAGGATGATTGTTGGCACAGCTGATATCTTTCACCTTTCATATTATAACAAATAAATGTCATTTTTCTACCTGTAAATATCTTTTTAAAATAGATAAAAATTACTAGATTTCTACATGGATGCAAAGCTAGGAAAGACTGTGGTCTGAATTCACCACTCTATTACTCTACATTTATATCAGTTTAACTCCTATGTAAAAATGAAATAATTCAGTGGTGATCTGGGTTTTACATATATATAATAGCAAATAAAGATGTTTATGAAATTGATATTTTTTAAAATTTATCCCTGAAACCCTTTATGAAACATGGCGAGATCGATATGTTCGAAAGTTAAAAGACATGACCAAAATAAAATCAGAATGTGCTCAGAACCACATTTCAAAATATGTCTGAACAAATAAGGGAACTGTTCAGAAATACAGTCATTTAATTAAATATAGCAAAGAATTAGAAACCAATTAACTGCTTAGATACACAACTGTAAAGTGCATTTTGTTAATTGAGATGTCACTAACCTACTGTGCTACTGTGCCAATTGAATTTATAATTTGAGAAAATTCAAATGGGTTGTGTCAAATTCAAGGCTCTTTCAAGTGGATTAAGAAAGAAAGTGGTATGTTAAGATGACAAGTTTAAAGCTTAAAATCATTTTTAAAAAAAGAGTTTGCACAATTTGCACGTCAAACAGATGGATGTGCAGAGAAGCAATTTTCTTTGGTGGCCTGTGATAAAAAATTTCGGGGGAGCCAAAAAGAATGAGTCTCTGGAAAATGTTTGCTCTTTTTCTAATGGGAATTGGAGACATTTGGGTACATTTAAAAAAGTTTCCCCCCCCCCTTAATAATAGCCCTGGATTCAGAAGTTAAGCACAGTGGGAAGGAAGATCCTGTACAGAAGAGCATATCCCCACTAATAAAGCATGCTGTCTAAGCTTTGACATAAGTAGAAACTTCTTATACAAGTGAATATTTTGCCAGTTTGTGAGCAGACTGACTGGGAATGCAGCTAGGTTAAATTTCACACAAAGTCAAGGATCACAGCTTAAAGATTTTCCTGTAGACCCAAATCCATTAAAGTGCTGCCAAGAAGTGTGTCCCTTTCCATCTGAGGCCAAAACAGCAGCCTACATTTTCTCCGTTGCATATGTAGAGGGCATTACGGATAGCAGATCTTTCAGCATGGTCGAGAATTAGAACCCTGTGCTGACATTGCATGTGCAATCTTCCCATTCCACACCTTGCCCTTCTCTTACTGCTACACCCAAAGAAAGAAAGACACAAAGCAAATCAAAAGCACTAAACTTGACAGATACAATGAAAATGAGAAATGAGGAGGGAAATCCCCTGCCGGATGCTGAGTCTCTCTGAAGACTGAAGACAGAATTGAGGCTGCTCAGTCCTTGTCGGGATGATAATCAGATGAGATCAGTAATTCAAACACTGGTCTCTGTACAATGGTGGCCTACACAAAAGAAATAAACTTCAAGAGATTGTGAAGGTTTGTTTAATCATTTAAAACTACCTTTCCTTTTACCCACCCTAAACTCTGCAGTGTGAAATGGATAGCTTTTGCCTCACCAAACTAGATTTTTCTCCATCACAGTCACAGATTAGCTTGTTAATGCAGGGTCATTAGGACCAAGTTGTGCACAATGGTTTATGAGCCACATGAAGGCCATCTTGGCGGTATGCCATATGCACCGAGGTATTACAGAAAGCTGTAGTGGCCTTCTGGGATCCCTGAGTTTTAATCCCAGCTCTGCTACTAACTCAGAGGCCCTTGAATACATCACTTAACCTCACTGCTGCAATTTATCCACCTGGCAAATCAAGATACTGTCTTATTTAATCACAGGCTTGTTTTCAGTCTTGTTTAGATACCATTCGCAAAGAAATGTGGACTGAAATAATGTTATGTAAATGCAAGGTGTTTTTGTGATTATGATGACTGATTATGGAGTTGCACTTGAATGTTAGGCTGTGCAACGAGGTTTCAGAGCATTTTTAAGACAGAAAATACATTCATCCAACGAAATACTACCAGGCAGAGGGGATATCTACTCTTTTATTCTAGCTGTCTGCAAGGAATATTTAATATTAACATTGTTATGTTGTTGGGTTTTTTGGGGGAGTTGTTTTGTTTTGCTTATTCTTATATTAGGGTAATAATCCACATAATTTCAAACTGCTCAGCTATGGAAGTTATACAATGTGAGGGTGCATAATATAAGTCAAAATCAATTAACAAAGGGGCAAAACTGGAAAGGAAGTAAGGTATGACTATCAGAATGTAATATTAAAACCTTTCAGAATTGTGTTTAATGTTTCAAATTACTACATCTTTTAAAATAATATAGCTGTTTTGGTATAGGGAATTTTTAAAACAGGGGCTTGCTATGTCATTCATTGTTTAAACATGAAGCCCTCAGGGACTGTACAGTGCCTGTTCATTAAATCAAAAAACACTAATCTTTTCATTTATGTAGTCCTAGGTTCAAATCCTGGCTTCCATCCAATGTGAAAATAATATTGTTGGTCTCAAGCCAGTCAAAGCTGCAAAGTCCCTACGAATTCCTGTTCTCTGATGTGGTAAAGAGGGTGCGCTGGCCGAGCTGAAATGTGAACTTGTTTCTTCTTGATCATGTTGTGAGAGGAACGCTGCCCCTTTAAAAACCAAAAAAGCCCAAAGTAGCCAGGAAAGGCAAATTTGTCAACCTTTTTAATTAAACTGAATTACTGGACATTAAGAATGTATACATCCCACCAAAGGCTCTAGTAAAAGGGTGGCCAACCTGTGGCTCCAGAATCACATGCGGCTCTTCAGAAGTGAATATGCGGCTCCTTGCATAGGTACCAAAATCCAGGGCTGGAGTTACAGATGCCAACTTTCCACTGGGCCAGGGGGTGCTCACTGTTCAACCCCCAGCTCTGCCCTAGGCGCTGTCCCCCTCCACCCTTTCCCTGTAGGTTCCTGCCACTTCCCACCCTCTCCACTGCACCTGTCACTCCCCTGCTTCCCCCCTTCAGTGTCTCCCACTGAGACAGAGCTGATCACAGTGGGCAGGAGGAGAAGGAGGAGGTGGCACTGACCGGTGGGGCTGACAGTGGGTGGGATGTGCTGAGAGAGGTGGTGGAGAGATGATCAGGGCTGGTGACAGAACTGTTGCTCTTTGGCAATGTGCATCAGTAAATTCTGGCTCCTTCTCAGGTTTAGATTGGCCACCCCTGCTCTAGTTGTTCTCTCACAACCTTGTCATGCTGGCGAGTGGAAGGAGGGATACTCCTTAGAGCATACTGGGAAGCATCTTCTTACTGCAATCACAGAGGTGAAGCCCACAATCTCCCAGTGCCGCATTGAGGTGTGGACAAGACACCTCTCAGTGCACTGGCAACGTGGGCAGTGCTAGAGGCCCTGCCTGGAGCTACCGAGCCTAGCCTGTTCCACGTGTGATGGCAGCGAGGGGAGGCACAGAAATCAGGCTTTCCTAGTTCTCTTCCTCTCTAGTGCGCTCATTGTGGGAGGCATCATTCTAAAAATTAGAGGGAGAAGAAAAATCGAGTGGGCAAGATTCAACTCTGATTTACATTCTATGGATCCCGACTATGTGGAGTCCCATATGTGGAGTCACTATGGATTTAGCTGGCCAGGGAAGCAGACTCTATCACACTCTCTTTATCTCAAACAAAAGCTGAGTGGGTTGTGTGTGGTTTGATGACTTTTCCTTCTAAAGTCTCGTTTTAACTAATAGGATAGCAGCACCGCTAAATAATGGAACAGAATGGAAGCGGACAGACTTTTGCTACAGGGACACATTTAACTTAGCAAAACTCCACACTGTTAAATCTGGTTTGGTTGACTAGATAAAGCTCAGCAACAATCACTGAAGAAGTCACTGAAAAAAAACCCCACCATGAAAATAAAGGATGGCTCATTAAGGAGTTAGAGGTGGAGTGGGAAAGAGACCGCTAGGCCAGCTTCAAAAGGAGGAGGGTATTTATCATAGTAACGATCATTCTTCAAACATCTATAACGTCTTTCAGCCAGAAAGCTTGTATTTTGCAAATATCAGTTTGATGCTTCTGTGAGCACCATCACAAATTAGAGCCAGAGCCAGATCCTGAGCTAGTTTAAATTTGCATCGTTCCTTTGAAGCCAAGGAAGCTAGGCCCATTTTCACCCACTAGGGATTTAACCCTTACAATAAGATACTGGGGAAACCGGCAGGAACAATCTGACAACAAGCCAGGCGGTAGACTAGATGATATAGCTGGTTTTTGTGAAACAATTTAACTTTATTATCCTTATTTTACAGAATCCCTTATTGGGAAGTTATTCCACAGAAGCTATGTCTACATTGCACATTTATTTTGAAATAAGCTATTTTGGAAAAAACCTTCAGGAATAGTTTATTTTGAAATAGCACGTCCACACCACAAATGCGCATTGAAATAGCGCTGAGCTATTTCAACATAGAGCATCCATACTGATTGGAGCCTGAATTGCATTTAAAGCCCCCCCGGAAGCACTTCGGGCAGGGCATCAGGACAGCAGTCACTTCCTGTAGCTGCTGCCTGAGGCCAGCTGAGGCTCCTGCTTAAAAGGACCTTCCTATACAGTCATGTCTCAGGCTCTTCTCCATTGCCTACCTCCTTGAGGGACAGCAAACTCTTCTCACTATCTGCTCTGGTTGTCCTTGTGGACACCACAGCACTCCACCCATAGAGGCGGACCTGCTGGAAAGCGGTCGCCAGCTCTTGGACCTCCTGCTACACCTCCTGGTGCAGTTACTGCATGTTGCCCACGTGGCCCTGCAGGAACAGGACCCTGTGGGGCACCTCCTCACATCTCTCCACATGCTGCTCACACAATACAACCCCTCCCACCCTCCTCTGTGTACCGTGCACTGCAGCTTCTGGCGACAGGACACCAGTTCCCACTGGTGGGACTGGATCGTTATGGCATTGTGGGACTACCAGCAGCATTTCCAGCCCATCAAGGGGCTGTGCACATCCGAGAGACTCTTAGGGAGAGTTTCAGACAAGAACACCTGTGACTCTCTCCCCTGGGCCTCCCTAGAGGGGCCTGTGCAGTGCCCCTCTGTGCCTTTCCTCCCACACTCCTCCTTTCCTTTTCCCTCCCTTTCCTTCCCCTTTTGTTTTGGAACAAGAAACGCTATTTTCTTTTATTTGGGGTAAATGTAACTGGGGAGGAACTGGGAAGGGAGGACAGTAGAAGGGGGAGGAGTGGGGAGGAGAGGCTAAGGGATGGGGTTGGGTCTAGCGCCTGCCTCGGGCAGTCCCACCTCCTCATGTGTGGGGCAGGAGCAGGAGCGGATGCGGGGGGCGGGTGTCTTGAAAAGGAACGGGTGTGAGGAGGTGGCTGCTGGACTGCTCAATTGCAGCAACCATGCAGTTGGCACATGCTCCAGGCTTCCTGGGACAGCTCCCACCAGGTGGAGTGGTGCAGCTCTCAGTTAGCATGGCATTCCTCCAGCTCTGTGCCCAACCTCTGCTTCTGCCAGTCCAGAGACCGCTGGAGGGAATGGAGGCAGGCAAGGTGTTCCCACTGCAGGCCCTCGCAGGGTGAGTGGCACCTGCAGGCCTCACAGGGTCGGGAGGCTGATGCAGGAGATGTGGCTCGCGCCTCACTTGCAGCTGGTCCAGCTGTGAAGAACAAAGGGAAGGGCAGTCATCCCAGGAAGCCCAGCCCTCATCTCTGAGCGGACACCAAAAGGTCTTGGGTCAGACAAAGGTGATGTGCTTCGATCAAAGCCATCTGAGGCCTAGACAGTGGGCCCTTTCCTTCAAGGGCACAGGCATCCCAGCGGGGTGGGGAACCTCGGTACCCCCATGTTCCAGGGACAAGCAGGCATGAGAAGGCACTGGCCAGGCTGGGAGCCTGCGGGCAACAGGAGGGCAACAGGGGGCCTTGGCTTCCTTCTGTGCTGCACACACACATGCACATGGGGTCCAGCAGTGGCAGCATCCCACAGGGAGAGGACTTCTATTTTTGCACTCTGGAGGATGGGGGGGAAGGGATGTTGGAGGAGTGTGAGTGGCAGATATCTCTTGCTGTGGAGAGTGCTACTGGGGTCCCCTCTACTTCTTCCCGCTCCTGGCAGGCTCCCCTGGCAGGGGACTAGTGTCCTCCCTCTTGCCGCACTGTCTTGGGAGCAGATGCTGCCCTGAGAGTGCAGGCGTGGCTGTGCATCGTGTGCAGCACTGCTGTGTGTGTGTCCTCGACTCCATCCTCCTTAGTGGTGGCTTGTGATGGGAAGGTGTCCCACCACGGGGTTGGAAGTAAGCCAGGCCTGTACAGGAACCCTGTGAGAAGGAGTGCAAGGTTCCTACGTGGCAGCCTCATTGCAGCTGTGTGCTCCAGATGGGCACTCCATGGACACCCACATGCACAGGCTGTGCAGTCCTCAGGCTGAGAAGACTGAGCAAGGAGTGTGCAGCCCCTTGCTGCCTGCCGCTTCCCCCCATGTATGTCTAGGAAAGTAATGGAACCACCCTGATGGGCCTTCCCTGGGCTCATTCGAGCCCTGGGACACATCCAGGGGACAGGCTGAACTCCTGGCTGGCATGCATGGTTTTGGTGCAGGCCTCATCTTCCTTCTCCTGCACCTCCTCCTCCTCCTCTGCCTCTACAGCCATGCCCTCTGGGAGGCTGACAACAGGTGTCTCCCACCCAGAGTCCACAACAAATGGAGGGAACGAGACTGACCCCCCTCCCAGGATGCGGTGGAGCTGGTCGAAATACTAGAAGGTCTGGGGTGCCACCCCAGAGCAGGAGCTATGCTTCCTGGCCTTGGTATAGGCCTGTCTCAGCTCCTTCATCCTGACCTGCTCCTGGGTGCGGCTGTGTCCCTTCTGGCCCAGGCTGTCAGCCATCTGGTCGTATATGTCGGTGTTCCTGCATCTGGGGTGGAGATCCTGGAGGTTTGCCTCCTCTCCCCAGATCCCAGTGAGATCAAGGATCTCCACACCACTCCGTGATGGTGTCCTCCTCTTTAGCCTCTAGGCAGGGGCTTCAGAGCTGGCTGCTGGCTCCCTTGCATCTGTGGAGGGCTCGGTGGAAGCATGGGGATCACGCATGGTGGCGTGAAAGGCAAAGCAGGCTGCTGCTGTGTGGCACAGTGGTAACAGGGCTTTCCTAGTGCCACAAGCCCTTTCCCCTGAGACTGAACCTTTAAAGGCTGCAGGGGAAGGGAAACTATAGAGTTCTGCGGACTGAGTGGCTACCAGGGCACCTGTGAGAATCCCTGGAGGCCAGTTATTTCAAAATAAACACAGCTGATCTGTCTACATGCACCCTATTTCAAAATAGCTATTTCAAAATAGACATTATTCCTTGTGAAATGTGGGTTACAGAATTTGGAAGAAAAAGCCTGTTATTTTGAAATTATTTCAAAATAACGGGCTTGCTGTGTAGACACTCACTTTGTTATTACGTGCTGTGTGGACATGCCTAGAGAGGGTAAGTAGCTCTGAGATAAAGTAGCTCAGAATCAGAGCTATAGCTAGTTTTTTTTAAAGTAAAAGAAAACACAATCTGTCAACATTTTTTGAAATTTAATTTTTTTCTTGACTATTTCTGGTAAGAAGCAAGACATAATCCCAGGAGTCCAATGTATTGTGTTTATTTTTGTGGGATTGCAGAGACTGATGTGAAAAGAAATTGCAAGTTGTGGAAGTTTCTGTGTGCCAGTTTTTGCAAAACAGTTTTTCCTGTTTCTTCCATAAGAAAATGATCATGCAATAAGGGGAAATTTGCACAGAACTAAATATAATTAGATATATAGATAACTATATTTAGGAAAATAATACTGGCTGCTCACTTAAGAAAAGTAGATGGATTTTCACATTTGAGAAGATTATCTTTTAATGCTGATGGACAGATGAAATCAGATTTGCATATGAGTGGACAGGATAACTCCATTTTCTCTGCTGTAATTTCAGTAAGAACAAAGATTCATTCAGTAATAAATAAGTTAAAAAGCAGAGCAGCAAAAATGGCGTGGTCTAAATTTTCAGCTGTGATGGTTGTTATGTTCACAGCATACAGAGAGGTTATATGAAAACATAAAATACTCTTTCTGGAAGGTTGCAAGTATAACAATACTGTATTTCTTAAAATCCATAACTGTAACACACAAGAATCAAAAAGCTCCCAAAGGGAGATAGGCACAACTCACCCCACCTTGCTGTAGGCTAGCTTTTTGTAGACTAGCTGCTGAAAGATGCAGATCACATGCTTCCCTACAGAGACTTCCAGCTTGCACACAGGGACAGGAAAATCCCATATAATTTAGAGTGATAACAAATAATTTTAACAGTTTTCAATACACTACAATTGTTATGCACACAATTACCTGCACATGTGGAAGAGATGTATCTTTTTATATATAATTGCTGTGCCCAATGCTAAAAACTTGCTTGTACATTGTAGGCCACCGAGTTTACTCTAACTTTTTTTTTTACTCATACATTCAGTTGATCCTATTTTGCATCTCAGTTATTCCATATTACGTTCGCCTTTTGCTGCTAATTTACAGTCAATCCAATCTGTTCACCAATGCTTGTTACATCTTATGGGGGAGCCTGGACTGCCCTGCCTTGACAATAAATGGTGATGTCTGCTTTGGCCATAGTTTGGATCCCTAAAAAGCAAAACTCAGGCCTGTCTCAAGTCTGATGCACATAAGCATGCAGGCATGGTTTGGGAGGGAGAAGCTTTGTGAGGCAGGAATATTTTGCATAAGAATGCAGATTAAGCGAAGTATGCGAGACCATGTCAAAAATACACAACAATCAACATTGTACAGGTACTTCTGTTGCTGATAAACAAAAATGATGGATGCAGCCATAAAACTGTTAACTATGTATATAGTTTTTGCAACATCCTGAATAGCAGGATGTACCCCAAATAGGGCATTGGGCATTTTAGGTATCTAACACAATACGTAATCAATTGGTAAATATTATTAGAACGACCAAGTCTCGCTTTGCTATTAAAAGGACTTAGTAAGAAGAATCGATAGGAGGGAATGAGCAGGATTGAGCCACAGGTCCTGCTCAATGTAACTAGAAGTAAATAGGCCCTTCATACCAGCGAATGGTGTTCCGGCGAGTGGGAATCAAAGGAATCATGATCTCCCACCTGGTACTGTAGGTAGCATACGGGTGAAGCGTAAGTGAACTAGGCTTTATTATTGTATTATAGTAGATCTTCTATTAGTTGTTTTTGCATTGCTTTGCACTGTATTAATTGCTTTAGAATTTATAGTATTTAAGGTTTAAATTGTATAGTAATTGTTTTTAAGGCTTGTAAAATTTAAACAACTATGTTAACTGCTTAAAGCTTGCAATAAATAAGAAAGTGGTTAAGTATCTCTGGAGTGTCTTGGTTTCCCTTTGATCTAATATACATTGAACTACACCAGAGATAGAGGCTGGTAACTTCTACTGCCTGGCTGCTACGCTGGGTTGCAGAAATACTTGTGCCAAGGAGGGGAAACCTTCTGAACACATTTCTAGTCCAACGTGTCAATGCATCTCCATAGATTGCAGCAGTGTTCTTACATTCTTATCATACCTCCACTTTCTAACTGCTAGTAGCTCCAACTGAGATTGTGCCTTGCATGACCATATATATTCTTCATGAGTGGATGGCAATAACGTTGTTGCATTATTGTAGGGCAAATGTTCATAATTATGAAAATCACACCTCTTCACCATTATACTCTGCCTTTGAAAACCCTTCTGTGCTTCTTATTGTAGCGGGCTGACAAAGTGAGTTATATAGGGAGTTAGGACTGGATCAGTGAAAGTCTGCCCCATCATTCCAGTGCTGCAGGTGAGTGTTTGCACTGGTGCTTATATAGAATGCTCTTGCAGAATCCACCCCTAGAGGCAGTCACCTTTATATGTGTTTTGTGACATTTTAAGAACTTTGTTACAGTCATATCACAAGTAGATAAAGGTCACACAAATTATTATGTATATTTGAGGTGAATATTGCTATTTTCACTCCTAGCTCCAGGCAGGCATGGAATTTGTCCCCCCACCTGTGCATGGCCTATTGACCTGACTAGAGCTACCCTCCACCAAATACAAAAGTCAAACAACACTTATCATTCACACTCAATTTGGCTTGATGTTTTTTCTGCATGATACCCCTGTCTTTTGATGGTATAATAGCTAGCCTGAAATTTACCATAGCTGGAATGATCACATTACAGCCCTGCAGCACCGCAGCAAGGAAACAACAATCTGCAAAACGGAATCAAGTCAATTTCCTCACATTTTAGAACTGCTGTGTGGGCCTTTGCCACTGTTCATCGAAAGGGAGGATCCCTGTCAGCCTCGCTGAGGCATATAGATTACAAGATCCTGGTGTGAATTCTGATTTAGTTACATTCAGGATATGTGCTGTTCAGCATTCCTTCCCTCTGGGAGCGTCCTTTAATTGATGAAGTTTGATCTTGCACAAGAGTTCTTGATCAAGCACTTTATCCTGTAACCCACTGGTGAGTGTGTGTTGTGTGTCCCCCTGTGTGCCCGATCCCTACAAGATATGGGCCTGTTACAGTTCTGGCTTGAGAGTCTGACTCTTGGCACCAGCTCTAGAGACTGATGCTCTATCTCTGGCGGTCACAGGAGCTGGCTGCATCTAGGCTGCTCTTTCAGCTGATGTCAGCAACCTTGAAGTGAATGCTGAAAAATGTGAATCTCCCATATGGTTAGAAAGTGCAAGTTAAGTCTGGGTGTAATTGTGAGATAATGGGGCACTATCCAGACTTGGGGAGGAGGGCTGTGTCACCACTGCCCTGCATTCCTGGTGCTTTACAATGCCTTGGTGTATAAGCTCCAATATGGATCTCTCACAGCCAGCCTTCCAGAACGCAGGCCGCACCCTGAGCGTGTGTGTTCAACTTCAACCTACCAGCTATACCCTGGCTTTTACCAGCTTTGGCTATACTGCAAGGGGACCCCAAAACACCCGCTAGTCCTGGATCTTCCTCCAGAAATATATGTCCTGTATGGCCCAGACCTCTCCTGGAGAGTACAACTATATTAAGGGTATAATATGACATTTTATTAGCTTAAGTAGATATCTAGGCACTTCAATTTAAATACACTGGATTAGACAAAACAGTAAAATGAGTTTACAAAGAGACAGATTTTAGGTGAGTGTAAGTAATGAGGAATAAAAGTCAGGAATGATTACAAGAAAAAGAAAAACACACTTCCCAGTTGCTACTAAAGAAATTACCTTAGTTGCAAAGCAAAGTTTCTTGCCATATGCTCCAACAGACTATGAAACAAAGCCTCATGTCAAGACACCTCCCGCAGTCTCCAACGGATATTTCCTTTTGTCCTCTCAGGCTACATCTAGACTTCAGGCTTCTTTTGGAAGAAGCTTTTTTCGGAAGAGATCTTCCAAAAAAAAAAAAGCTTCTTGCACAAGAGAGCGTCCACACTACAAAAGTGCATCGAAAAAGTGTTCTTGTTTTTTGTTTGAAAGAGTGTCCAGACCAGTGTTTCTTAAACTTTTTAAAACTGAGGAACACCGAACAATAACTTTTTTCTTATGAGGAACACCAAGGATTTTATTGTCGAGCAAAAAAAAAAGGGGTGGAGGGGGAGCACAGCAGAGCCATGACCCCCTCAGGAAGACTACCCTAATAACAGTCTGGTACATGGAGCTGAAAACGTAGACCACAAAAAAGTAAGGATAATAATAAACAAATGCTAAATAAGGTCATGTGTCTGGCCAGGAGGGAGGGTAGAGGAGGGTCTTGGGGCAGAATGTCTGGCTAGGAGTGGGTATTGGGGCAGGGTGCCTGGCCATGAGGGAGGGTGCAGGAGGGGACTTGGGGCAGGGTGTCAGAGCAAGCTGGGAATGCGGGGTCTTGTGAAGGGGAGGGGAATGAGGGGGGTTTGGGTGCAGGATCTAGGCATGAGGGGGGACGCTTACCTGGCTTGGCACCCTGCTGCAGCAGGGAAAGCCTCCAGGGAGCATGCTCTTGTTCCTCGGGGCGGGGGGGGGGGGGTGGAGAGCTCATTCCCCCCCCTTCCCCCGCCCCGCCAAGCAGTGGGGAACCCAGCGCAGCTGCAGCACCAGGCCAGGCTTCCCACTGGCAGGGCAGAGGGGGCAGGGAGTAGAAACCCCAACTGTCCCCACCAGATTAAACTCTGCCACTTCCCCAGCAGGCTGGGGAGGGGCACAGGGGAGAGAGAGCAGCAGTGCATGAGGGGCAGCAGAGGCCAAGCGCACCCCAAAGGGGGGCAGCAGAGCCCGAACGCGCCCCAGGTGGGGGGCAGCAGAGCCCGAGTGTGCCTCAAGGGGGGGGGGAACAGCAGAATCCGAACGCGCCCCAGGTAGGGGGTGTGGCAGAGCCTGAGCCGGGTTCCCTGCAGGTGGCAGTTTTAAAATGCTGAGGTCTGGGAACAGCTCCTCAGCTCTGGCCACCCCTCCCCTACCAGCAGCAGCAGCGGTCGCTGTAAAAGCTGCCGCCTGCACACGTGGAGGAGGAGGAGGCTGCGCAGCACTGGAGGCCCCGTGGGACAGGGGCCATCCTGCAGGCTGGAGCGGGGGCAGCCACAGCAGGAGCTGCCTATAGTCTCTGCAGGGAGCAGGGGAGCAGAATTTTTTCAGCAGTTAAGTTGGTAGTGCCCCAACCAACCTTCATCACAATTGAGTCCATTAGTATGTGAACTGAATTTGCAGATGAACTCTAATTCATGTAGTTCATGTAATTCAAGTAGTTAATGTCTGGGTACCTTTATGCCTCCAGCTTCCATCCCAGACACATTTCTCAGTCTATTGTACACAGCTAAGCCCTAAGATACAACTAGATTTGCTCCCATCCCATAGACAGAGACAATCACCTACAGGATCTTTACAGAGCAGTCCTAAAACTGAAATACCCACCTGGAGAAGTGAAAAAACAACTTGACAGAGCCAAAAAAGTACCCAGACATGAACTACTTCAAGACAGACCCAAAAGAGAAAATAACAGAACTCCATTTGTTATTACCTATAGTCCACAACTCAGACCCCTCGAGCACATTATACACAATCTACAATCCATCTTGGAACATGATCCCTCACTCTCAGAGGCCTTAGGAGAAAAGCCTATTCTCGCTTACAGACAACCCCCCAACCTGAAATGAATTCTTTCCGGTAACCATGCCGCACAACTACATCATAAGCATCCAGGAACCCAGCCCTGCAACCAAAAACGATGCCAACTCTGCCCACATATCTAAACTAGCGAATTCATCACTGGAGCCAACAACGTAAGCTACCAAATCAAAAGGTCATTTGACTGCACATCCAGTAATTTGATCTATGACATCAATGCCAGCAATGCCCCACTGCTATATATACTGAACAAACTGGGCAGTCTCTGTGGGAAAGAATCAATGGACACAAATCAGATATACGTAAAGGAAACATACAGAAACCTATTGGGGAACACTTTAATCTTCCTAATCACTGTTTTAAAGATCTTCAGGTAGCTGTCTTGTCACAAACCAGTTCTACTAGCCAGATACACAGAGAAACATTGGAATTAGAGTTCATCCGGAAATTCAATTCACATACTAATAGACTCAATCGTGATGAAGGTTGGTTGGGGCACTACCAACTTAACAGCCGATGAAGGTGCAAACAGCTCTTTCTGTAGACTCCTGTGTCAGGAACGGTACTATCAATTGACTTTGATTCTTATCTTCTTCGTTTTAACTACACAATTTTCAGACACTTACTGATTCCCTCTAGCTCCCTGTCTCCCGCCTCCCTCTTTTTTTCCCTCCCCCCTCCCCTTCCCCTCTCCTATTTATTTTGGGTCTGCACATCTTAAACTCATAACTCCGGTCATCTGAAGAAGTGGGCTGTGCCCACGAAAGCTTATGATACCATCCACATGTTTTGTTAGTCTATAAAGTGCTACCAGACCATTTGTTATACATACAATGTTGCTATGGGCATTTTGCCATGATATTACTGATCAGCAAGTTATGAATTTTTAAATGATACCTCACAAGGCATAACTTGCACAAACTTTATTACAATAACAGGGAAGGGGGACAGAGGTGTATATTCTGTCACAATAATATCAATTTGAGACATGACATATTCATTAGCTAAGGACTATAGGCTTAGCTTGTCGATCAGATTTTTCTATCCAACTGGTATAAAACAAGATTAACTGCACTGATGTCACTGAAGTCACACCATTCAAAGCCTGATCTGAGTGCAAGAAGAATCAAGGTCTCTATATATCTATTAGCCACTGAGGGGCGGACTGGATGAGCTAACTGGCCATCTCCATCTCTAATGTCTAATTAATTGCTAAGTGGTTATCAGTAATGGATTAAACTGTGATCAATACCAAATATGTGTGGCAAGCCATCTCTACCTCATGACAATTAATGAACAAAAATTGACAGCCCTCTCCCCCCACACCTAAAATATGGGTGTTGAGTTCAGTTAACAGACACGCTGTTAAGTCTGTGCACTGGTTGTAGTGAGTGAGAGACTGCAGAGCGTCCAGTGACCCGTAGAGAAATAATAAGCAAGTCAAAACAAAACAAGAATGGGGAAATCTGTATGCCCCTTTTCTCTTTCTCATAACATTGCCAATATAGTTTACATTATTTACATAATGCTAATGTTTATATATTTTTATTATTAAAAAGACAGGGAAAATAAGTTTCTTTTGTGGCTACAGAAATTGCAGGAGGAGACACAAACTAACAGGACTAAGCTGTGGTATAAGGAGAACAGCAGGTTGTAGTGTTGGGAGCATTTACAAAGGTCTCCAGACTGTATAATTATATAAAGTGAGGTGGGCATAAGAGGTAGAAGCTAGTAAATTATAGGCCCCAAACTTTAACACGTGGATGGTTTAACAAATAAATAGAGAAGTGGAAGAATCTAATGAGGATAGAGAGAATTATGGAAATGCAAAGGGAGCTGGAATGAAAGGATGAAAGCAAATGTTGTGAAATGTAATTCATGACAGTCTTTTTTGTCATAGTATTTATCTCCCACTGCAGGAGCTATGTACTCACTTCACTTGATAGCTTTTTCATAAGCATTGAATTTGAAGGATGAAGAATCTGTGCTATTTGTTCAGGACCAGTTTCACTGCTGAGCACAGCTGCTTCTGAGTACAAATGTTTTTCCTAGTTACTTACTGAAAAAAATGACAATGGAACAGCATATGTATGGATTATGGGAGCAAATATGACTGTTAATTATCTTACTTATCCATCTATTAAGGCAGGTTGGGACTTTTTCTACATAACATTTTTTTATTGAAAAATGCTAAATTGTCCAAACCAAAACTTGTCAAGGGAAAGGTTTGGTTCCTCAAATTTCTTGACTTTAAAAAATTGCTTTTCTGGTTTGAAATGAATTTTCTTTTTGAAATTTCAGTTAATTACAATTTAAAAATAGTAAAGATTGAAATCAACTGCAATGTTTTAAACTTATCATAACAAAATGCTGTAATTGACTAGAACCGTTTTTTGTTTGTTTGTTTACGAAAACTTTAGAGATTTTAACTATTTCTGCCAATTCGGGACAGGATCATTTTTCAAAATCTTGAAAATGTTTGTAGGACAGGAAAATGTTTCTGGGCCAGCTCATGCTCTCTCCTTCTCTCTCTCCCTCTAGTTAACCTCAAATATTCCAAAATCATGGGTGAGGCTCTACAAAACCATGAGATTGGCTTAAAAATTATCAGATATTTAAACACAATTTTCGGTCCTTTTTATTTGCTGTCTGATTTCCAAACCATTGAGGTGCACTTGATTCATGTTTTTAAGTTTCTCTCTGCACCAATGAAGATAAGAAACTTACATTAAAAAAACAACAACAGCTCTCTGAGATTCTCATTTACTCTCTTGAATCCAGCAGCTGGGCCATTAAAAAAAGACACTAAATACCACTAAATAAAGTAAAATTACAGAGTTGGCAACACTGCATCTGTCATTCCCTTCCCTTCCATTCGAACTGCAAAATGTCTGAGGAAGTAAGTGCTCTGGTATAGAATGAATCTTCTGCCAGCATTCCAAGCTCCTCCCATGTTGCTTTATATGAAACTAGCGGGAGTTACCTGGCGTTGCTCAGGAAAGTGGAGGAACAAAATTTAGAAAAACAGTAGTCCATTATTGTTTTTTGAATGGTGGAAAAGTTGCACTGAGTTCTATAGGGATTAAAATATATATTAAAAAAGTATAAAACAACCAATTTTACATGTTATCATCAAAAACTTTATTGTAAGCTATATTTTTTGTTTTATTATTCTTAACAAATATGTACAAATTTTTTCCACTTCCAACTCTTGAACATGCAACATAGAGTTGTCCATGTGTAAAGCAAGATGTCTCCAAATCAATTCCAACTACTTTAAGTGACTGTCCATGTGCTTTGTCAGTATACATTGTTGAAATATAAGTTGACAGTTGATATAACTGAGGCGAGGAGCCTGAGGGAAGGGAGGGGGAAGGGAGCTGCGCACCTGCCGCCGGTGCCCAAGCCTGCCCTCCACTTCTTTGTCCCTCCACCGGCCTTAGTGAGTGACTGGCCCCGCCGCTTCTCCCGGGAAGCCGCTTCTCCCCGCACTGCCACACTCCGTGCAGCCCCGGGGAGAGGCGTTGGTCTTTCATCTCTTCCCTCCGACAGTCCCTTAAAACCTTCTCCTGGATGACAGGTTATCTCTCCGCCAGCCTTAGTGAGCGACTCTCCCCGCCGCTTCCCCCAGGAAGCCGCTTCTCCCTGCACTGCCAAGCTCCATGCAGCCCTGGGGAGAGGCACGGGCTCTCATCTCTTCCCTCCCACAGTACCTTAAAACCTTCTCCTGGATAAAAGATTATCCCATGCAAAGTTTGGTTGCAGTAGCTCTTATAGCATCCAAGTTATTAGCGCACAAACATACAAACATTCTCCTTTATATATTAGATAGGTCCCCACATCATGGTTACCCACAAGAAGAGCATTTGAAACTCTCCTACTGCTGGTATGACTACATGAACAGGTACTGGTGTGGAGTGGCTTCTGGAGCGGGCATGTGTTTTAAGGACAGCTCATTTTCTTTCACAAATTCTAAGTCAATTCATGGTGTGGTCTGATTTCCTGTCACTGGCCCTAACTAATAAGCAGCAATTGCCTTCTAAACTGGATTTTCAAATGTTTGCAATTGTGTCAACAACTGATAGTAGGGACACTACTCCTGTCACTCACTTGTAGCTCCCCAGTAACACAAGGGACAGCAGTATCACAACTCAAGTGCTTTATTGACCTTATCATGCCATTAACTTGCAGTATCATAGCTTTTGTCGAACCAGTCTAACCAGTCTGGCAGTGTACGTTATTGTATGACAACGTACATCTTTATGGGATGTCTCTATCTGAGGTAAATTAGTAGTAGAATATTATTGGGGTATATCTACACCAGGGTATCTCTACTTGCTATATAGTGGAGAATGCTCTTTGTGAGTACGGCAGTTGCTCAGTTATGTCCCCAACTGGTTGTAACTAGTTAAAATCTGCATTATGTGTAGCCAAAATGAAACTTTCTTGTAGCTAATTCATTATTATTAGGGCATAAACCTTGCAGAGTCGGGGACTGACCAATAGAAGCTGGCATACCCCTCAAGGTAGAGTCTCTAGCAGTAAAAAGCCCCAATAGTGATGCTATAGCAGGGCTCCTGAAAGCAGGCATTGCAACCTCCCTCTGCCAAAAACAAAAACAAACGAACAACCAAAACCCCCACCAGCCTCTGGGGAGATTAAATGTCTTTTCTTTTGGCTGGAGTCAAAAGTATCCCTCCCTTTGGGTGAATGCCCTATAAGGTACTGTAGGCCAGGCTGGGGTAAATGATTCCTCCCTGCACCAGCAAGAGTGAATATAGTACCTCATCAGGGGAAACAATCTCTAGACAGAAAATTACAACATTGCACTGGAACACTTTTAATTTTCCATTCGAATGCAATACTTGTGAGATACTGGACTGACCGTGTATGTGGAGCTAGACTGTTTATCCACCAAAGAGGTGTGGCAATGTCCACTTCACAGACTTGACCCCCATTGCAATAAAAGCATAGGAGGAGAAGGCCAGAGTTTCCTTGCTCATGTTGCTGAGACTTTCAAAAAAGAGCTCCAGCGGAAGTAGTGGATTTTGTGTTGTGCACGCCTACCTTGCTTAGGGTGTAAGGTCTTGTGGGCAGAGAACATCTTGGGGCTCTGTGTTTGTGCAGCACCTAACACAGTGGGGTCCTGGCCCACAGCTGGGCTCCTCGGTGCTCTCACAACACAAATAATAATAATAATACTATTAAGTTGCTTGAGACCAGCTAATTAATTCAGTGTAGGCCACCAGCAAGGAAAAAATGTTGGGTCACGACTGTCCTGGGCTGATTTTGAACCCATGAACTAGAAGTGTAAAGTTCCATGGTTTACTAACAGATCTCTAGACCTTCAATGTATTTTTAGCTGAAAGTTTCATTTTCTCCGTGCCTGACAATCTTATACACTGTATAATAATTACATACATTTGACACCAAGAAGGAATTTGTGTAGCAACAGCAAATGCAAACAGTTAAATGCAAACATCTGCATACACAAAATTACTTTAACTGACAAAAGCATTATCAGTCATGGGAGAGAGGTAGAGCTGTCTGGAGAGGAAAACACAAGTCAAAACCCAAATAAACTAAATCCCTTCAGGCCCCAGGCTGCTGCCTCCCTCTATTCTTATATAAAAAAAATCCGTCAAAATAAGGGGGACAATGTCTTTCTTTGCCATTTTCCAAAGAGCTCATTAAGATGATAGGCATATTGATACTGGCAATGTGCATGGCTATTGCCATAATAAAGCTGTTAACATCAGAGCTCTGCTTTGTGGGGATGAATGGAGTGGGGCAGTAACAATGAAAAATGATCTATAAAGTTTTTCATTTATAGATCTCTGAGCACTTAGCAAAGGAGGTTCAGTATCATTATCTCCATTTTCTGCAGATAGGGAAATAAAGGTGCAGCGAGGTTAACATGAGCTGTGAGGTACTCAGACATTTTGGGAAGTTAGATCCTGGCTATCTCAAATTAGGGACACAAAAATGGGAGCATTGGAATGAGTGGGCAGAAATAAAAATGCAGATCACCTAGCAAGCCTGCCACAGAGCTTAGAATTAGTGCTTTCCTGAGAACCACAATTCCGTTTTACAGCAACTGTCCAGGCTCTGAAATGATGTTTGCTACACATTGAAGAAAAATGAAAACTTTTGGAATGACTT
Source organism: Pelochelys cantorii (assembly GCA_032595735.1). NCBI lineage: Eukaryota > Metazoa > Chordata > Testudines > Trionychidae > Pelochelys > Pelochelys cantorii. The sequence goes on from CM064340.1 coordinate 22,795,716, forward strand.
GCAAAATATTTTGGCATCATATTGTAACCCTGCAGTGCTGAGACCACTGAGAAAGGGAGAAGGAAGTCTGCTCTACAGCCTTAGTTAAGAGCCAATTGGCTCTTAGCTTGTGTGGTAGAGGCACGTGGTAGATTTAGCTCCTACGGGCCCTGGCTCAATCCCATCACTTGGATCCATCAGCTCTACAGTATCAAAAAGCCAGTTTTTTTAATTTGAGTTTCAGAATTGCTCTCTTTCTGGAAATGATCGGAACCTTTGCTCTGGATCTCAGAAACCATCCCATCGAAAATGTCCTTGAAATCATAAATTTCTGCTCAATGTCTTGGCTTTGCTGAAAAAAGCTACTGTTTCAACAAAGTCAAGGGAACATAAATGTGGTGACACACAAAGACCAAGGAGGGCCTTAGTTCCCTGAATGCATATGTTAGCAAGGGGTATTATCTGGCTCTTTATTTTGAAATAAGGGAAGGTGTGCCATTGCACTCACAATAATGATAGTGTGCACAAATCAGGTACTGGTGCATGGGAATACAAAAGACAATTGTGTGATCAAGCAGTAGTGCCCCTCATTGTAGGGAAGAGATTCGGAAGAGAGTGTGGTGAACACAAAGAGGATATTCATAATATGAGCCAATGTGATGAGGTATACCAGCCCCGCATCAATAAGAAGGTGGTTAAGCGGTTGTTTTAGACACAGATGGCCCCACCCCACCAGAAAAACATGCCTGGCTTGGAGGAGGAGGGCAAAACAACAGGCTATGTGAGTAGAGCCTCTGATAGTGGCGGCGAACTGACCTAAATTTTTATCAGGTTTCAGTTTAGTGAGCTAAGTCTTTTTGCAACAAAGCCAGGGCTGGCAATCTTAACACCATATTATAGGCTATGTCTACACTACCGAGTTTTTCAGAAAAACAGCCTTTTTACCGAAAACACTTACGTTCACACTGCAATTGCGTTCTTTTGGAAAAAAATCCAAAGAATGGAGGGGTTTTTCTGACATAGGTAAACCTCTTTCTTCGAGGAAGAAGCCTTTTTCCGAAAGAGCTCTTTCGGAAAAAGGTGTGTGTGGATGGGGAAGAAGGAGTTCTTTCAAAAGAAGAGGAAAGAGGAAAAAGCACAGGTGCCCTGGTGGCCACTCCATCCATAGTAATCACAGCTTAAATGCAAGATAACGTCCCTTCGGTGTGGATGCTATCTTTCAAAAAAGCAGATCGCTTTTTTGATGCACTTTGGCAGTGTGGACACTCTCTTTCGGAAGACGTTTTTTCAGAAGATCTCTTCTTGAAAAGCTTCTTCTGAAAGAAGCTTGCAGTACATAGCCCCAGTCCCTTGAATCTACAGTAACTACCTGCTTTTTGTTGCACCCTGACTTTCTGTCTGTACATTGGATAAAACATTTCATCTGTGCAATAGCCACAGTTCTCTCTGAAGCCGTACAGTAAAGCCTGGTGATTGACCTTTTTTAATGCATGTTAGGGAGCATTTTGATTAACTTTCACATATATAATTCAGCAATTTCAGAGACCAAGTTTGTCTAACAGCAGACTAGTTTTTCAATGACATACAGTGTATTGTTTAGTATGATCTAATGGGTTTACATTTGGTCTCTCTCTAAATAAAGCTCATTGCAATTTAGAGAGACTGCAAAATTAACTTGATGTAGCAGTTCTGTACTCTGTAGAAGGAAGCCAAAAGCAAAGATGTTTTAGATTACCAAATTAGATGGAAGTGACTTTTCCTTCAAGGATTTGTTTGCCAGGCGCAAAGTCGTTTCTCAGAAAATGCGGGGGCTCTAAAAATAGATTGTGGCATAGAGTTTGGAGCCAGTCCATACATTTCCTTCTCTCCTTCATGGAAGAGTGAGGTGCACCAGCATGATTTGGTTGCTATAAGCACTCAAGCAACAAATTTAACAATTCAACAGTAACAGCATATGTGGAGTTGAGAGTTAAGAAGAGCTACAGCACAGGGATGTGAAGATGAAGCCACAGCAAGTAAGCAGTCTAATAGGGTATGTCTACACTGCCACCCTAGCTCGAACTAGGGTGGCTAATGTAGGCATTCAAACTTGCAAATGAAGCCCGGGATTTAAATATCCCGGGCTTTATTTGCATGTTCCTGGGCGCCGCCATTTTTAAATGCCCCGTAGTTCGAACTCCCTGCCCGTGGCTACACGCGGCACGGATTAGGTAGTTCGAATTAAAGCTCCTAATTCGAACTATCGTTACTCCTCCTGCAATGAGGATTTTAACTCTTCAGTTTCACTCCTGGGATGGTCATTAGATGGCAAAGACGCACTTCAAATATAGTCAGTACCTATCTTCTGACAGATCCGACAGTCCAGCCTCCCCCTTTTGACCTTCCCTGCCATCTTTGGATGCAGCCTAGCTGCTTTGGATGTGGACTGATGAGATGTGCTGTAATGACTAAGAAGTCTTGTGACTCTCCCCTCCCATTTTGCTAGTTAGAAGATGTATGCCACACACTTGCAGGCTGCACCCAGCAGCAAGAGCTACTTGACTCCCCCAAAGACTTGCACATTGACTTTCCCTCAGCTATTGAATGGTTCAGACGTTTAAACTAATATGCTTCAAGTGACTGGCTGTGTAGATACAATCACAATATCTACAATACATTTGAGAGAGTCTGTCTGTGTCAGTTTGCTCAAGAACTCCTCCTAAATGGTAAGAGTTAGGACCACCAAATTTGGTGTACAACTTTCTCTTATCATAACTTAAAACAAGGTAAGGAATTGGTTGTGCCAGGAAAATGGGCTGTGCCTAGAATGGGATTTCTTCTCATAAAACCATACAGAAAAGAGACAGAATCACCAGGCAGGTGACAAAGGATGGATGGTGGTGCCCCCCACACGGGACTGCCCCAGCTCCGAGTCTCCCACCTCTCAGGTGCCATTTAGGGAAGGTGCTAGAGCAATGTTTGTTAAACTTTTTAAGACTGAGGAACACCAAACAATAATTTTTTTTATGAGGAACACCAAGGCTGAGAAAAAAAAAGTTGGGGGAAAAAGGTCGGGGGGAAAGTTACTGAGGAAAAAAAGGGTTGGGGGAAAGTTATTTAGAAAAAAAAGGTTGCCTTCCCCTTTAAGGGTGGCCATTTTGAATTCTGTTGTTCATGTGCCACGGAACACAGTTTAAGAAACACTGTGCGAGCGGTTGAAGCTTCCCCCCCACATTCAAATAGGAACATTGCTGCTTGTTCCCCTTCATCTGGGAATGAGGGGGAAATGCAGAGTTGATTACATTCCTGTGGCTGAGGAGAACAAGGGGCTGATGAACCTGGACCTGCCCCAGCAAGGGGACATGCACCCCTTCCCTGGCTGTGCCTGGTGGAGCTGCAGTGGTCATGGAGAAGCACTTCTCACTAGGCCCCAAGCTTCTGCAGTGAGAGAGGGCTGTGGTAGTCCTCTCTCCCCAGGGCAGCCTGCATACTGAACCCCTCATGCCCAGCCCCACCCCAGAGCAATGATTTAAATGAAGAAAAACAAAAATTAAGTTAAGGACTTCTTCTAAAGACCATATAAAACTCCTACTGAAGTCATTGGGAGCACAAAGCACCTCATAGGAATCCCCAATGTGTTGCAAGATCCAACCCTAAATGCCTAGACAGACACACAAAGAGACAGAATAAGTACTCAGAGTACAGTCGAATCAGATTCATTTTAAAGTAGAGTTAGTTTGGTATCAGTAATGAACAAGGTCTATAGAGTAAAATTCCATATTACGTGTGCCAAGCACTCAGGATTTATTTCCCTTTCTTTTGGCCTAAAATAGAAGAAATCAGTAGCGCTGGAATAAATTTTAGGGCAGGGGTTCTGAGTTATATCCCCACTCCTGCTTCTGTTCGTGCCACTCCAATGGCTGCCAACTCTCCCTGACCAGACCAACTGGATATCATTTGTGGCAATGGCTTCCAGTCCATTTGGACTGGGGGAGTTGGCAGCTGTAGGTCCTCACTGCCCTGGGCTGGGGCTGGGGCTGGGGCTGGGGCCGTGGCTGTAGCTGGGAGCAGCTTCTGGTTTAAGGGCCAGTGGACTGTAGAGCCCTCCAGGGCAGGGCCAGCAGAGCTCATGGGGCCAGTGGGCTTCAGGACTCTGGGGGGTTCCAGTGGGGCCAACAGAACCCCAGAAGCCTGGTAGGGCCCATAGGGGCCACCTGGAGGCTGGGACCTGGAGCTGGCAAAGCTGGTAGATAGTCAACAGTAGGACCAGCCCCTGGGCACAGGAAAGCTGGGTGAAAAATCTGGGCACCCCACTGCACCTCTACTTCCCATGCTTATGGAAGAAATCCAGGAATAGTTGTTGAACTTGTGAAATTTCCTCCACTGTAAATGGAAGAAATCTCTCAAGAAGATCTATATTCATGAGATGTCTGCCATCTTGGGTGACATGCAAACTGGATCCATACAAGAGGCTCCCTGTAGTTTTTGATCTGACACAGGCAAAATTAGAGTAGTTTCAAATTTGAGATTTCAGTTTCAGCCAGTCATGTTCCCCTAATACTGAAGACTGTGTACATCCTGTCTTCGTGGCAGTAAAATTGTACTTATTTCAGTTTATCATTTTTCATACTAACTGCAACTCAAAAGTTTTTATGGAGTTGAATAATCCATTTGTATAATTAAATAACAAAGGACTGTAGAAATTATAAAATGTAAGCAAAAGAAAAAAAGATGTTTTTGGACTAAACCTGTCATAAGAAGAGATTAGACACAGGATGACATATCTGACAGCTTTAAGAGGAAAGAGCTCTAACACTAAGGGCATGTCTATACCGGGGAATTATTTCAAAATAACTTCCCTGAATTTCAAAGTAACAAGGCAAGTGTCCACACTACCAAGCCTGTTACTTTGAAATAATGGGCTTTCTATTTCAAAATAACAACTACTGTCTGTGAAGAGGAATAAGCTTATTTCAAAATAGTTATTTCAGGAGTTATTATTTTGAAATAACTTATTTCAAAATAACCTGGTAGAGTAAACATAGCCTAAGAGCATCAGCAGAAAGACTGTGTTGTTGAAAAAACAGGCCCAAATTTTCCACTGAAAACCAGAGAAAAATGCTCTGACCTCATCCATAATACTACATAAATCCTATTAAATTAAAACAGATGTTTATGACATCTGTGACCACTGAGGTTTCTTTTGCATCTTGGGAAGTGCTGGGAGAACTAACACTTTGCATCTAGAGAACAGAATATTCCAGATTACTTCATAGAACTTTATAGAAATGCAGAATTCAAAGGCTCCTCAAGAAGCAATCAAATCCAGACCTCTGTTCTGAGGCAGAACCAAATAAACCTAGAACATCACAAGGGAATTCACTTGAGGAAGTTAATGCGTGGTTGCGCAGGTGGTGTCGGAGAGAGGGCTTTGGTTTTTTCGACCATGAGACTCTGTTCTGGGAACAAGGATTGTTAGGAAAAGATGGGATCCACCTAACCAAGAGAGGAAAGAGCATCTTTGTGGGCAGGTTTGCAAACCTAGTGAGGAGGCCTTTACATTAGGTTCGTTGGGGGACGATGACCAAAGCCCTGAGGTAAGTGAGGAAGTCGGATACCGGGAAGAAACACAAGGAGGAAAGAGCAATAAAGGAGGACCCCTGATTTGAATGGAAAGGGTAGGGCGATCAACTGGTTATCTAAGGTGTTTGTACACAAATGCAAGAAGCCTGGGAAACAAACAGGAAGATTTAGAAGCCCTGGCCCAGTCAAAGAACTGTGATTTGATTGGAATAATGGAGACTTGGTGGGATGACTTGCATGACTGGAGCACTGTCATGGAAGGATATAAACTGTTCAGGAAGAACAGGTGGGGAGAAAAGGAAGAAGAGTTGCATTGTATGTAAGAGAGCAGTATGATTGCTCAGAGTTCCAGTATATAGAGGGAGAAAAGCCTGTTGAGAGTCTATGGGTTAAGTTTAGAGGTGGAAGCAACAGGGGTGATGTTGTGGTTGGTGTCTGCTATAGACCACCGGATCAGGTGGATGAGGTAGATGAGGCTTTCTTCAGACAACTGAGAGAAGCTTCCAGATCACAGGCCCTGGTTCTCGTGGGGGACTTTAATCACCCTGACATCTGTTGCGAAACCAATACGGCAGTACACAGACAATCCAGGAAGTTTTTGGAGAATGTTGGGGATAACTTCTTGGTACAAGTGCTGAAGGAACCGACCAGGGGCCATGCGCAGCTTGACCTGCTGCTCAGAAACAGGGAGGAACTAGTAGGGGAAGTAGAGGTGGGTGACAACCTGGGAAGCAGTGATCATGAGATGGTAAATTTCAGGATCCTGACCAAAGGAAGAAAGGAGAGAAGCAAAATACACATCCTGGACTTCTGAAAAGCGGACTTTGATTCCCTCAGAGCGGGATGGGCAGGATTCCCTGGGATACTTACATGAAGGGGAAAGGAGTCCAGGAGAGCTGGCAGTATTTTAAAGAAGCCTTATTAAAGGCACAGGAAGAAACCATCCCGATGCGCAGCAAGAAAAGCAAACAGACGACCAGATTGGCTTACCCTGGTTCTGGATTTAATGTATCTGAGGGTTCTGAGGGAGTTAGCAAATGTCATTGCAGAGCCTTTGGCTATTATCTTTGAAAACTCGTGGAGATTGGGAGAAATCCCAGATGATTGAAAAAAGGCAAATGTAGTGCCCATATTTTAAAAAGGGAAGAAGGACGATCCACGGAACTATAGACCAGTCAGCCTTACCTCAGTCCCCGGAAAAATCATGAAGGGGATCCTCAAGGAATCCATTCTGAAGCACTTGGAAGAGGAGAAAGTGATCAGGAATAGTCAACATGGATTCACAAAGGGCAAGTCATGCTGACCAATCTGATTAGCTTCTATGATGAGGTAACTGGCTCTGTGGATATGGGAAAGTCAGTGGATGTGATAAACCTTGACTTTAGCAAAGCTTTTGATACGGTCTCCCACAGTATTCTTGCCAGCAAGTTAAGGGAGTATGGATTGGATAAATGGACTATAAGATGGATAGAAAGCTGGCTAGACTGTCGGGCCCAATGGGAAGTGATCAACAGCTTGATGTCAGGTTAGCAGTCGGTTTCTAGTGGAGTGCCCCAAGGATCGGTTCTAGGACCAGTTTTGTTCAATATCTTTATTAATGACCTGGATAAGGGGCTGGATTACAACCTCAGCAAATTTGCAGATAACACCAAGCTAGGGGGAGAGGGAGATATGCTGGAGGGCAGGAATAGAGTCCAGAGTGACCTGGACAGTTTAGAGGATTGGGCCAAAAGAAATCTGATGAGGTTCAACAAGGACAAGTGTAGAGTCCTGCACTTGGGACGGAAGAATCCCAAGCATTGTTACAGGCTGGGGACCGAATGGCTAAGTAGCAGTTCTGCAGAAAAGGACCTGGAGATTACAGTGGATGAAAAGCTGGATATGAATCAATAATGTGCCCTTGTAGCCAAGAAGGTGAATGGCATATTAGGATGCATTAGGAGGAGCATTGCCAGCAGATCTAGAGAAGTGATTATTCCCCTTTATTCGGCTCTGGTGAGGCCACATCTGGATTATAATGTCCAGTTCTTGGCCCCCCACTATAGAAAGGATGTGGACACACTGGAGATGCTTCAGCAGAGGGCGATCAAAATGATTAGGGGGCTGGAGCGCATGACCTATGAGGAGAGACTGAGGGATTTGGGTTTCTTTAGTCTGCAGAAGAGAAGAGTAAGGGGGGATTTGATAGCAGCCTTCAACTTCCTGAAGGGAGGTTCCAAAGAGTATGGAGAAAGGCTGATCACAGTAGTGATGGATGGCAGAATGAGGAGCAATGGTCTCAAGTTACAGTGAGGGAGGTCTAGGTTGGATATTAGGAAAAACTTTTTCACTAGGAGGTGAAGTACTGGAATGCGTTACCTAGGGAGGTGGTGGAATCTCCATTCCTAGAGGATTTTAAGTCTCGGCTTGACAAAGCCCTGGTTGGGTTGATTTAGTTGAGATTGGCCCTGCCTTGGGCAGGGGGCTGGACTTGATGATCTCTTGAGGTCTCTTCCAGCTCTATGATTCTATGATCCCTGACAAGTGTTGGTCCAATTTGTTTTTTAAAACCTTCACCTTCCTTTCTAAGGAAAATTTTTCTGGGATTTCCTTTGGCCAATACTGATCTTCAATTAGCCAAGAGAATTCACTATTGACCACAGTTCCCTTCCCTCACCAGTGTGTTCCATCTGCAGAATTCTCACCCACTAGTGGCCAGGACATTGGAAGCAGAAACTGACCCAGAGCCTTCCACATTAAAAGGTCTTTCACCACCCTGAAGCCATTGCTCCAGCCATAGGTATTGCTTTAATACTATAGCCTTGGAAATATCTAACCAGGTGAGCATCTATACTTGAAATCCATAAAATGGGAAAAGCTAATATAAAGACTATGAGCATTTTGGGACAAGTGTATTGAGACGTCCTGAGTGACAGGAAGAGATACACAGCAGGTACATTTGTCACTGAAAATTCACAGGTCTGTTTATTAATGGTTTATTATTAGCTTTTTTCAGAATTATCAGAGGTACATTCAGTAAATGGACTGAGTGCTTTTCTGAAAGTTAGCACATCAGTCTTTCATCTCCAGTTTAAAATTCAGAAAGTCCAAATTAGGCAGCAAACAGTAAAGCACCCTTGAGTACAATGTACATCACCAATATGTTCTAATGCACTTGTTGGCAAAGTGTCAGAATCAAGAATCTAAAAGTTTGGGCACAGGGGAGGCTGCCTTTGATGGAAGAAAATTCTGCTAATGTCAGAAAATAGAAGACCCAAAATAGAATGCATCAAAAAACATTGTAAAATAAATAAAACATGGTAATAAAAAATGAGAAATCTAACTGTGCCCTCCCACCCACCACAGAAAACCCTCTTAGTCATTGCCTTGCAGGTTGCTCCTATCTAGTGATACACTGGTTTATTCTATCACAAGTTTATAGAATTTAATAGCTATATCAGACATAGTAGCAATAGTTACAGAAGCAGTTTAGCAGACCAGACATGTGACCCAATATGCAAAGTATAGTTTAGGCTCAGTCAATGAAAAAATTTAAAGTGTGGGCTCAACCAAAATGATTCATCTCAATGTACTTAGACTTGGGTAAATTTGTCTTGGATCCAAACTTTTGGCTGGCCCTTAGCCCTACAAAGGGATGGATGACAGCCCCTGAACTTTATGATACTTTAGTTCTGGATCCTAGGTTTGAATCTTGGCCCATCTCTAATGTTTAAAATGTAACTAAATGTTTTGATGCACCATATTCCTCAACCAAATGAAAGTTAAAGTTAAGTTTTAGTTTCTCATTCCCCTAATATTCTCCCACTTTGGTCAAGAGAGCCCTAGCTTTCAATCCAGATTCTGTGGGCCAGATTTTCTCCAGCAGCCAGGCTGTCTTGAGAAGGAGATGGCATAGGCCCCAACACGAGCCCTGGAAAGAGTTGAAGCAACCACTTATTTAAGGTCTCTAATGGAAGGTCAAGCTTTGCTCTGCCACAACCACTCTGCCTTTCGCTGCATCTTTCTGCCCCAGCACGTCCTTTACATGGAGGGTGAGGGGAAGCCAGCAGAGAAGCTGCCTCTCCACTTGTATCCTAGTAGCCTGTTTCAGACAGATTCCAGCCCCTTTGTACCCCCTGAATGGTGCCGAGGCCCCAGGTCTCAGTAAATAATCTGAATCTGTGTCTCAGTCCATTTCTGCTCATTGTATACCATTCCATTCCTGAGTTACACAGCTTGTTTGAAAAGGGAGATAAAATGGTGGGGAAATTCTCCTAAATAAATTGCAATACTCTATCTAGTACTGTAAATGCAGGCTTGCTGACCACGGGGCAGACCAAATGCGCAGCTGCCTTGGGGACCGGAGAAACAAAAGGGCCAGGAGCTCCCAACCACCACCACTGCTACTAGGGCAGTGTGCTCTGGGCAGCGCTTCGGGCTCCCTGGGGGAGGCGTTGCACGGTACTGAGGGCTGCCTAGCCCCACCCCTTCCACCCAAAGCCCTGCCCCTTTTGGGGGCGTGCAGCAGGCCTCCCATCTTGCCCACAGCCCCAGCAAGGCTGTGGGACCTGCTGTGTAAAAGAATACTACACATGTTGAAGCTGAAACATAATGTTGTTGCCTGGGTTTTAAGATTTCTACTTAGAGAGTCTGTTTCCTCTGTGCCATGAAAATAGAGCACCTATCCCAGCTTTGATGTTTTAGCCTCAAGTCATCTTAAAAGTAAACATTTGGCAAGCCATAATATACAATAGCAACACACAACATATCTATGGGTGAGTGAACACTTTCCACAAATATATAGCTACCCATTGAGTAAAGGAAGTATTTGTCAATTCATATTTTTTGCAAGTATTGCCCATATCTCCATCAACTTGCTTTTGCTCTGTGATACCCAATAAGTTAAGTGCACTATTGTCAGAAAGCCTTTTCAAAGCATAGTCTTAAAACCAGCATAATTTGTGTCTGTCTAAGCCAACAAATAAATGTTGAAGCCAACATAAATATAAAGATCATATTTCCCTTTTTAGGTTTTTTTCCAGCTTTCCTCTAGCAAATGTTTGGCTCATGAGGTATAAGACTGATGTCTATATTGTCCGTCTGGCTATTCATGCATTTTCTCTGAATGGGATTTCTTTAGGCTATATCACCACATGGAGTGACAAAATGGAGGTTATGCCAAAGAACAGTTCTCCCATCACTTTACTGTGACGGCATGTAGAATGTTGTATGCATGATGGAATACACTTTCTCAAGGTGCTTGGGGGTGGTAGAAAAAGTGAAGGAATGCTTACTGCAGATAGACTCAGGAATAGAATCTAGGACTCTAACATAATATACCAATATCATAAATATTCAGCCATGCCACCTTCCACAATTAATGTACTTTCATTATCCTATCTCTAACCCCTAATCCACATTGTTTTCCTGGATGCAATCCAGGATTCCTGATCTCTGGTATTCATTTATTGTGCAGCAAACAGTTGTATATCGCCTACCAGGAAAGAATGTGGCAAGTTTTTCTTTAGTGGCTGAAATAAGTAGTTTGTAGCAATTACTTTGGTAAATCAAGTGACACAGATCTTTAACAGTGATCTGTGCACTAATGTGTTGCAGGCAGATGTGCCAATAAAAAAATGTTTACAATATAATATCGGCAAGTATTTGATGACATTTTTCATTATTTATCCAGCTTTACTGTGGGTCAGATTTCTTCCCCAAACATAGACTTGGTAGCCAATGTAATTTTATCCCAACTGGAAACTACAGCAGAAGCCATTGTTATTGGTGAATTCCAACAGTGTGAGTTAGAAGCTGGTACTAGAATGACAAGTGGACAAGACATAAAAAGGTTAATATAAAGATTTGCATCCTCATGCTCCACACTCTTCCATATCTTCAGCAACTACAATGCAACCTTCACATCTGACAGTATAATCAAGCATTAGTTCTTCTTTGGCTGAAGGCTGCAGAATGAACTTAGGTGACTTTCCAGCCCACAAATCTTCACTGTCAAGTCTCATTGCATATTTCTTTGAATCACGTTCACTACTTTGATGGTAATATGGATTTTTTTCCCTGTGGTGAAGGTTCATTTAGTGAGTCATTTTGCTCTCCTACGTAAAATAGCTTCAACTTTTTTTTTTGTAAATGCATAGATGATTAAATCACAAATAATTGCTACTCAAAAAGAACAGTACTTTAAATCTCTTAGACTTTCTGTCTTTCAAATCAAACAGAGTTCAGTGAATCATTAAGCAGTTCAGAGTATTAGGCATTTTTTGTTTTCTTTTTCCCCCCAAATGACTGAAATTTCTATTTCCTCCATTTTTGTTAGTTATTTTTTGCTCTAACTCATTATATACTCAACAGAATTAATTTTGTTGAGTACTCTAACTCTCATAGTATGGCATAAATTAATGATTAAATATGATGCACTCATAATGTGGCACTGTTTTCTATTTGTTAACTGAGAGCCAGGACACTTGGGTTTTGTTCCTGAGGCTGCCCCTGATTTGCTGACCTTGAGACAGCCGAGTAACCACTTCTTGCTTCAGTTTACTCATCTCCAAAAAATGGAAATAACTATGGAATCAGCACAAGGTATTCTGATTTATACATTGGTCACTGAGTCGTATTTGCTAGCTTTTAATTAGCTGTTTAATAAATATGCTTTTAAGTCTAAACATACAAACTCATTCCAAGTAAAGTACTATATCTTTAATTATTAAAGATACCTTGATTTAAAGGACATTATTACCATGCATTTTCAGCCTAGATTACTTTTATTTTTAAATTAAGTCTTGTATTCTATAAGGGTATGTCTACACTAGCTCGTTAATTCGAGCTAGGTAGGCAAATCAGGCAACCAGAGTTGCAAATGAATCCCGGGATTTAAATATCCCGGGCTTTATTTGCATGTTCCCGTCTGGCCGCCATTTTTAAATCCCCCTTAGTTCAAATGAACTGCCCACGGCTACACGCGGCAGTTTAATGTTAATCCGAACTAAGGCCTTAGTTCGGATTAACTGTCACTCCTCGTGGCGCTAATTCAAAATAGTGCTATTTCGAAATAACAGATGCCATTAAGATGCGGTTATTTCAAGAGAAAATACTTCTCTCAAAATAACTGGTAAACCTCATTGTATGAGGAATAAGGATTATTTCGAGATAAGGGTTTTCTTTCGAAATAACCACGTCTTAACAGTGTCTGTTATTTCGAAATAGCGCTATTTCAAAATAGTGCCAGAACGCGAATATGCAAATGAAGCGTGGGACATTTAAATCCCAGCTTCATTTGCAATTTCGAATGTCTTCATTTGCATCCCTTTCTCGAAAGAGGGTGCAAGTGTAGACATACCCTAAGGTGCTAGTAGACTATTTGTTGTTTAAGTTTTTCCTGTTACATACTCACTCGGCTACCCCTCTGAAGCTTTTGCACAACTGTTGTATAGCTACTGGTATTTCATAGGAAACATTTGCAATGCTTAATTAAAGCCAACGACAGACGCACCATCTTGAGAAGCCTTCAAGTGATCTTTCAAATATAATTACCTAAGAAATCCTCAGTCTGCTGATTTGTACAGAATGCTGTTTCCCTATGGCATTCTGACTGCAACTTTTGCACTTTCATGGGAACTGCTAAAGAATTAAAGAAAAGTCTCTGCTAAACTTCTGATAAATTGTTAACAATGAAACTGAAAAAGTCTCTCTTTTTGAAGCCTTTCTCATCTGACATACCATGCTGGTATGCATAATATTGCATAGATCCAATTATGTTGCATTTATGAAAGGCAGGTGGCATTTTCACAATGTCTTTACTTGTATGTTAACCAGAGAAGAGCTGGTATTGTAATAGCTGTCATCACCTGGATCAATCGGTCTTCAGCTATCATTAAGATTGCGCTGATCGCAACACGTCCACCATTCTTCTCTCACTCTTGCCCTTTCTTTTCCACGTTCGTCCAAAAAGTTTAACAATGTCATCGTCCCATCTTCTTGGATAGCTGTCATATCTTTAGTTTTCTCCCTATATCTCTGAAGTTAGTATTGCTTTTTATGATCAACACTGGCATGATTTTGCTTTCTTCTAATTAAACTACACAATATTCAATCCATTATCCAGAATTGCTACATTTCCCTAGACCCCAGGCAAAAGGTACTAACATCTGTCAAGGAATCAGAGACACACAGACATAAAAAATGACATTTTAAAAAAAACTGGCAGTGGTTTGTCTCACTTTTTTGTGAATGAAAGGGATCTAAGAGAGGATCTATATATGTGGCCCTATTCATCTTTACAGACATTTGGTTATGGTGTATGTGAGATTACAATTTAATGTTGCAGCTTTTTTGATTACTATAAAAGCCAATTCTGAATGAACAGATTTTATTGCATTGAGTGCAATGAAAGAATTTTCCTGCTGACCATTGCTCACTTTTTTACTTTGTCTTTTTTTTTTCTTTTAGTGTGGAGAACCACTATTTATCATATTCTGCTTGTCTCTAGACTGGATTGCCAGATTGAACAATCTTTTGCTTAGACTTTCCCAGTCTGTTGGGAAAGAATTTTACATATCTCCTGCAGGCATCTTGAAACCTGTTTTGGGCATCCTCTCTGTCTTTGGTTCTCCTCTAACTCAGCATATAAGATGTCTGTAGGAAATCTTCCATCTTCCATCCTATGCCCATGCCGTGACCAATGAAGATGGTTGTACTTGATAATAGCTGTTAGGCTAGGCTATTATCAGCTCAGGCTGGAGATTTGTGCCCTCATTAGCACTTCTTCATTGGTGATTTTATGTTGCCAGATGATAGCCAGAATAGATCTCAGGCACCAGAGATGGAAACCATTGAGTCTCTTTTCTTGCGTGCTATATGAAGTCATGTCTCACTGCCATAAAGGAGGATGCTGACTATACAAGCTTTATAAATCAAGATCTTAATCTTCATCGCAAGCTTCTTGTTCTTCCAGGCTTGTTTTGTGAGGTTGGTAGCTACCAAAGTTGGTAGCTGCCTTCCCAGTGTCCAACTCCTCATCCATTGACAACTTCTTAATAATAGTAGCCCCCAGGTAACAAAATGAGTCTATGGTTTGGAGATTAGTATCACATTCTGTGCCTTACCCCATTATCATTGTCTTTTTCACACTAATGAAGTTAATGGAGGCAATTTACAAGCTCTTGTAGGTGAACTTCACTATGAGAGACAAGAGCAGCATTATCAGCATAAAGGAATTCTATCAGAGCAACTTTTAAGATGACCTTAATGGAAGAGGAAATATAGTACAGGGGAAACATAGCTCACATTCTCTTTCCTCTGCTTTAATATGGAGTTAGAAAATACCTGAAGATTAAAAAAGAAGTCATTTGGTAAAATAGTAATAGAATCAAAAGGAGGAATGGTTCAGGAAACTAGTAAAAGGATATTTATCCTTCCATTGCTACGTTGCTACTTAGGTCAGAAATCTGTTGATTGTTTTATGGCTATGATGCATAACGATTGGGCTGGCAGAATCTGATAGTTTGTCATCAATGGGTGACTTTCTTCCACAAGGTAGTGCTTGGAACCTTGGTTGACAATGTCAGCAGAGAGGCCAAGGACTGTATACACAGAACCAATTTCCACGAGAGGAAACTTAACTTCAGTCATAGAAAAAAATCTCTTTATGTTGGGAGAATCTGGGAAAAGCAGAATTCCTCTTATAAAGAGATTTCACCATAACTTGAAGTGGCCCCAAGTCGCACTGGAAAGGGCGGGGCCTCAAAAGGAAGGGGCGGGGCCAGGATGCTTTGGACTTCCCCACGCCCAGACCATGATTGGTCTGGGGGTGGGGGAACACCTTTGTCCCCCCTTCCTACTAAGCACCCATGCCCCTGGTGGCGGGAAGAAATCAAGGCCTGCGGGTGGGGAGCACATGAAGCCTCCTCCCTCCCTGCCAGCAGCACGTGGTGCTTCAAAGCACCACGTGCTCCTGTTAGGCCAAAGGAAACTTTGTGCACTTCCCCCGCCCCCAGATCCTAATTGGCCTGGGGTCAGGGGAGTGTCAGGGCCTCTGTGGGCCAGATCAATCCACTTGGCGGGCCGGATCCGGCCTGTGGAGGCCTTTTTACCCACCCCTGATCTAAGGGCAGCTCCCCTATGTTGTATTTATTCTGTGCATAAACAGAAGACACAAGTTTCTCGAACCTTTGATCAAGATTGTACTAAACTTATTCAAAACATGTTCTGAGAAGGCAGAAGGAATTCACATTCTAGCAGTTAAAAAGAACTGATTCTACAGTTCCAACTCCCCAGACCACATGGCTTCTGCCCATCTTATATTCCTAGCTGTGCCAATTGCTTTTCATTCCGCCTACTCAGGTTGTGTTGGTTTCATTTTGTGTCAGTGAGAGGCACCATTCATACCAGTCATCAAGAAAGAGTGTAAAATAGAACTCATCTAAATTGCTGGACACAATCCACCTCTTGGCTCTGCTAAAATGCAGACTAGTTATTAATTATGCTGCATCAAATTAGGCTGCAGATGCTCATCAGAATTTTGATCTAGAAATAAATGAGTATTAAAACACAGGCTGGCTTGGCATTGGGGCTAAACACAATTTAGGGCCAAATTTTTAAAAGAACTCAATTCAGCTTCTAAATGTGTAACCAGAAAATTATTCCCTTCATCAGTAAGATATTATTAAATGAAGGTGCTAATGACAGCACTTTGCTACCTAACTCCCTCTTTTTAGGGCTGAATCATGTACCATAAATGTAAGAAGAAATCCTGGCTGTGCTGCAGTTAATGGGAATGTTAACATTGACTTCAGTGGGGTCAGGGTCACCCAATGTCTTTACCACCTGCAGTACAGGTGATTGCACATGAAGATGATTACAGGAACCAAGTTGTTGGAATAAAATTAGAGGCTGTTTTTAAAAGGGTGCCCCATAACACATCCCATGCCAAAGTACAAACCAGATTCATTGCTCACCTCCACTGCTATCCCCTAGAAGCACCAACACAAGGTGCTGCTTATGGGAATGATGTCATCAGGTCAACAACTCCAACATTTATTAATATTAATTATTATTATTATTAGCAACTAAGTGCCTTCCTCTTGACATCCCTTTGTGCTGTTCAAACACATGATGACTCCATTCCTGATGGTCCCTAAGATGAGCTGCTTTGTGGGAACTTTGGGGTTTATGATCTGTTCTTAATTTTGTTTTCATCTCTTTGGTTGACAATGGTACCTCATTAGTCTCATAGTCCCTGCTTTAGTGTCATGCCAGAGCCTTCTTTATCTGGCTTTTTTCTGCAACACGAACACAACACACCATGACTGGCAAATTCACACCATTTTACCTTGCTGTCCATTCCACTCCTGCAATTTTGTTCAAGATGAAAATACTTCTGTGCTCCCCACAAAGGAAGTTACAGCATTAGAAATATAATCAAATAACTTGTGTGAGCTCTAACATTTGGTTACAGATGAATGAAAGGCCATGGTCTAGCACTGAGACAAGAGGCACTTCTCTCAAACCTCGTCAAGCCCTCAAGATGGGAGGGGGAGTCAGGAATATAAATGTCCCACACTGCAGTAATGTATTGCCCCTTTCTCCTGTGTTTGGAGTTAGTACCTGATTCCTCCAAGGAACACAGAAGAAATCATTGGTCTGATACTGCTCTTCCACACAAGTGCAAAATGGGGCTAACTCCACTTCACTAAATTCAGTGTAATCTTGAGTGGAGACCCTTGTCTGAAATCAAGTGTCAGATTCTCTGTCACACATAGAAAGATTGATCCTCAGTATAAGAAATGGCAGGAGAGGACCACTGACCTTCCTTTGTTCTAGCTGCAACAAAGGCATTACCTGTCTGGCTTCATCACAACGAAAACCAACCTTTTGAGACAACAAAAGACAGAGTAGGAACTCACAGGCTCGGTAATGAATGTCCTCAGCACCCAGAGAAATCAATACCCAACCCACAGAGAAAAGTAACTTTTCAGATTTGCGGGACTCTTTAACAAAGGCACTTTTCTGCAGCCATGGGAGGGCTATCATTCTTACTCTCTCCTTTTTAAGAGTTTAGCAGTGAATTAGTGGGAAAGGGAGGAAAGTCCAGCTCATCTGCCACAAATGCCCTGTTTGCTGGGAGAGGGCGACTTCTGTGTGGGTGACAGCAGCACAGCCATTAAATGTGTTTCCTGTGTGTTCTTCGCTAAACCGTGAAAAACTACAAATTTCCTGCAGCTTTAACTGTTGTTTCCTATGCACACTAAGGTTTCAAAGATAACCACCTAAACAGCTCACAGAAGCATAGCACACTAGCTTCTTGAGAGCACTACTAAGCAATGTATTTCAAGGACTCCAAATAATGGATAAAAGATACAAGTAGGCCACACTTTAATGACCTGCTTGGTTGTGAAAGAAAACCTCATGAGGCCTGCAGACTAGTCACTCTTCTTAGCAGACATCAATTGAGGTTTTGCAGCATTAATTTCCTTCTGTGCAGCCCTTCCTGAACATCATCTTGCTTCCTGTACTTTGTTCTGGCTTGACCCTAATACGGTGTGGTCAGATATTTTTGTTTTGTTCATTATTTTGCACTAGGCTGGTTTATAAAAGCGATTCATGCAAGAATCCTAGTGACCTCCCAGCACAATGTATGTTTTATTAGATTCTGACTGGGAGGCTCACTGAACTGGTACATGTCTGATTCCACAGGGCTGCGACAATTAAAAGAACTGGGCTGCAGCACCTGCTGACTTTGCTGTGTTTGCTTTATAGTAACCAGGTGCCCTACAGAGTGCTATTCGTTTTAATTCTGCACCTGCACTTTGTTCTTTGACTTCCTTAAAGAGCAACTGATGAATAATGAAAATGGTTCTAAGCCCATATAATCTAATTTCTATCATTCAAATCCTGAAATATGTACTTATCTCATCCTGTCTTGACTTTTGAGACATCAACAGGAGTTATGCCTGGGTAAGAACTGAGTTAGCACTGTGTGAGGACCTTAGGTTTTGGACCAGAAAAAAAATTAAAATTCACAGGTGAGGTACTGTAAATAAGGGTATAATCATGTTGATTTCAGTAGAGTTTGGTGCTTCTGAAAATCTAGTAGGCAGCTATAAGCACCTAAATACCTTTACAAATCTGACCCTAATAGCTGATGTCACACAGAAAATCTGTAGCAGAGCAGTGAATTGGATTCTAGCCTCTTAAGCCCCAGGCTACAGCCCTAGCCAATGGACCATGCTTCTCAATATATGGCTGGATCAGCTCTCCATTACACCAGCATAAATTCAGAATAACCCCGCAGAAAACAATGGAGTTATTAGGATTTACCTTTGGGCAACAAAGATCTAGCTCATAATCATTTATCTATGAGACATACATTTGTTAGACTTCCCTGGATTGGTTCTAGGGTAAAACTGAGAGAAAATTTCAGTCATAGAAAAAAAATCTCTTTATGTTGGGAGAATCTAGGAAAAGCAGAATTCCTCTTATAAAGAGGTTTTGGGAAGTAAGCAAAGGAAGGATAAATACCCAGCTGAACTCCTACAAACACTAGGAAATCAGAGCAGCCTTTTGCAAATAAGAGAGACACAAACACTGAGATGTAGGAAGCTCAGAAAAAATACATTACAGAATCATGCAGACTACACCTCACTGATTCTCATCCAATTATGCAAATCTAAAGTGCAAGGTTTGACACCCAGGTGATAAAGAAAATGAATCCTGTATAATCCACTACTGAGTTTCACAGAAAGACGCAGCATGTGGATGTGGAAGAACAGCTTCCAGAAGATTTCTCTCTCCTACTGATATTCGGCATCATTTTCGAAGACAAATCCCCCTCATTTCTGGGTCTGAGTCCAGTATTATGGAACGACACACAAAAAAAGGCAAGGACAGTCTTCCTTCCTCCTCTAATTCTGAAGCTTTCCTAACATCTTCTTCGTGGGTCTAGAGTGAGGCAAGGCTTTGTTTGGTGTGTTATTAACAAGCAACCTTCTAAACCAGGCCCCCGTCAATTTCAACATAATGACTGAGAGGCAATTTGAGCAGCAACATGCCGGTACAGCTACCAGCAAGGCCAGCCAGCAATCCAGCTACAGAACCAGACGATCCTATTGCTAGAAGGAAATGCTGCATAATTACAGAATGCAGCTGGGTTCGGGAGCTATTGAAATAGCTCCACGAAGTGCACCAGAAAGAGAAGACGTTATCCTGGGTCAAATCCTTACTTGGGAAGAATCTTGGTGATTTCAACAGAAGTTTTACTTGGGTAAGAAATGGATTAAATCTTACTGAGAATTCTAGTATTGGGCCCAGTGGGTAAAACTCACCCCTAAGTTTAAGTAGGACTTTAAGTGGTGCATAAGCCCCATACTGGCCTTCTGTACAAGAAAGAATATCTCACAACATGCATAACTCACCCCTTAAGTCACACCACCAAGGAGTGTTGCTTTAAGCAATAAGAGATCACAGCACCTATAGTCCTCTTTGGCTAGTTAGTTCAGACCACATTTTGTTATCTGTCCCTGTGGTCAAACTGATCTCAAGAAAATAAAATCCCATCCTGGCTCTTTGCTCTTTTTTTTGTTTCCAGCATGACCAGAAATAGAATTTACTGAAGATTTCATGGAAAGCCTGTGGGTGATGGTATTCCCAGACAAATTTTTCAGCCCCAGGAATGTAGATATATTGTATTGTCCATACACAAAACAACAGCATAAACTTTTGCTCCAAATTACTTTTAGTTTCATTTAAGGAAAACAATAAAATAAGAGAGTGAAAGTGAAGGCTCCACAAGCAAGAGCGCAATGTGTGCAAAGGTTGAACCTCTCTAGTCTGGCACTCCCTGGTCCAGCAATATCCGAGGCCTGATATGATTCTAGTTAGCCAGATGTCCACTTAAAATGGGGTTGGCCAAGTTTCCCACAGCCCCATAAAGTTTGTTTACAGATACCAGTCCTGGCTCTCACGGTTCTCTGTTATTTAGCTGTAATTTACCCCTAAATGTCTTCTAAGAGCCCAGTAAGTAGTGGAAATGTTGGTGATGACGCTACACAATATTGACCTATGGTCTGGCAGATTCTCTGATTCAGCTCCAGTCAGCTCCCAAGAGTGCCAACTAGAGGGGTTCAACTGTATCTCACTCTGTAGAAGCTCCCATTCAATGCCTCTTTAAAGAGACAAGCAGAGACAGTGCTGCAAGGAGCAAAGTATCTACTCACAGAAAGTGATTCCAGATCCTGAGATGCAGGGTAATATTAATGCCAAAAATCCCATACTTCAATATGTCCATGAATTGTTTCTGGGGACATAGCCATGAACACTAGACACCATGAGTAGAGGACTTTTTTTTCCTCTGCCTTCTCATCTTCCTGACCAACTCCACCACCTACCCCAGCTCCTCCTCCACTGCTCCATGATTACATTGTCAGAGCCTAGTCATTTGAGCTGGTCTCTGGCATTGTGACAGACAACATCATGGCATATCATCCAGAGAGATTTAATGTAGTGGAAATTGAAAAGATGTGTATGGACAGGCTTGTCAAAAACTGCTAGTTCTTTTTTTACCTGAATTGTCTGTCATTCAGTGTATTGAAATTGCAGAGTCAGCAAATTGCCATTGTGATATGCAGAAGAACCCTGCTGAAAGAATGAGGAGATGCCAGGCTCCACATCCTCCCTCAAAACAGATTTTTACCAGATTTAATATCTGCCTCCTTTCCCCTTGTACATGGAACAAAGAAGAAAAGAAAGATTTAAGGCAAGTTGAAATAACAGTATTTATGTGACACAGGCAAAATGCCTCCAAATGAGCTCTTAAGTGTAACACCTGCCTGTGTAAAGGAGCGTGACAAATATAGCCAGTTGTAACATACAGATGCCAAGCTGGGTCACTAATTTGTATGATTTTTCAAGACACTAATTTGTACCGCCCCAGAGGAATAGTAGTCCCAGGCAATGAGGAGTAACAGTTAATTCGAGGGAAGGTTTTGGATTGGACTACCGCATCTACATGCAGCGAGTTAATTCAGGCTGCAGGCTTTTTAAAATGGCGACTGGCCACGAATATGCTAATCAAGTGCGGGATATGTAAATCCCGCACTTCGTTAGCAACTTCGGTATGCTTCATTTGCCTCCGTAGTTCGAACTAGGGGGCAAGTGTAGACATACCCTCCTTCCCATCTCCCCTCCCTATCTGCTCTCTGAGGGTATGTCTAGACTACATGCCTCTGCTGACAGAGGCATGTAGATTAGGCTACCCGGCATAGGAAAATGAAGCGGCGATTTAAATAAATGCTACTTCATTTAAATTAAAATGGCTGCCGCGCTTAGCCGATCAGCTGTTTGTCGGCTCAGCGCGCTAGTCTGGACGCTCCGCGGTTGACATCAAAGGCATTTGTTGACCGCCCTGGTATGCCTCGTGGGATGAGGTTTACCGGGGAGGTCGACAAATGCCTTTGATGTCGACCGCAGAGCGTCCAGACTAGCACGCTGAGCCGACAAGTGGCTGATCGGCTCAGTGTGGCAGCCATTTAAATTTAAATGAAGCGGCGATTATTTAAATCGCCGCTTCATTTTCCTATGCTGGGTAGCCTAATCTACATGCCTCTGTCAGCAGAGGCATGTAGTCTAGACATACCCTGAGTGTCTCTGTCTGAAGTAGTCAGCTCTGTTTGAAACTGCTTAGACAGCCTCTCCCATAGCCTGTCAGCTGTGCTCCCTGCCTGCCCAGGAGCTCTGAGCTTCTCAGTGGGGTTCAATCAATAGTGTGTGGTCATGCAGCTTATAGAGAATTTAGCTGCCGGCTGTCCCTGAGGGGAGCCTTTTAAACTAGCCCCAGCAGGTCCTTAATGGGCTGCAGGTGATCTGAATAGCCTGCTGCTTTTGGCAAGTTCCTAATTGGCCACAGGCTCATCCTGATTGCACTGTAGCAGCCCTGCCCTTTACTCAGGGAAGAGAAAAAACTGTTTACCCAGAAACCAGCATATCTACCTTCCATCAGACTACAGTAGCCAACTGGTCTGGGTCTGTCACAATACCCTCTAAGCCAGCATTAAAATGACTCTGTGAGTCAGAAATCCACATCTGGACTAGAGATGTTAAATATCAGTTAATTGAATAGTTGATTAACCTCATGAATTCGTATCGGTTAGTCAACTATTCTATAGTCCCCGGGGGGGTGGGACCAGCAGCCAGTGCAATCCGGCCCCACTCCCCAGGAGCCCCTTGACACTCCATGCTGCTGCCTCTGTATCAGGGGCGGCAGTGCAGGGTGCCAGTCAGGAGCTGGTGTGCGAGGGGAGCCAGTTTAAAAACCAGCTCTCCTCACGGACCGGCTGCCTGTTGCCCCGTGGCATGGGGTGGCAGCAGCCCCTGTCTGTGGGGAGGGGTCTGAGCTTCCAGACCCAGTACAAACCAGAATTGAGCCAGGATACCTGCCTGATAGGCTCCTCATACAATTTAAATGCACAGCCACAACGAGAGTAGGTACTGCACCCATCGCAAACCAGGACTGAGCCAGGTTTCTGGCCAGCCTGCTAAAAAAATTACTAGCGGAGAAGGAGGGAGGACTGCGTGTAGTCTATAGCATTAACTTATAAGCTTTTGCTTCTTGGTTAATCGACTATACTGTTACATCCCTAATCTGGACTGGTTCACAGCTCCAAACATTCTTCTGTAGGACATTTTCATTTTTTGCTTCCATGTGTTTTTTTTCTCTCCAGATTTTCATACTGGGTATAATAGCTCATCAAGGGTGAGTCTAGACTACAGGGTTTTGTCGACAAAAGAGGACTTTTGTCGACAAAACTATAGCTGCATCTACACTACCGCCGAGTTCTGTTGACAGTAAGTCAACAGAACGCAACAGTTTTGTCAACGACAGTAAACCTCATTCTGCGAGGAATAACGCCTTTTTTCGACAGAGTTATGTCGAAAAAAGGTGCTATTACATCCACACTGTGCTTTTTCACAAGAGAGCGTCTAGACTCTCTGTTGAAAAAGAGGCTTGCTTTGTCGACAGAACTGGCTGTCGTCTCGACGCTCTTTTTCGACAGAGGCCTGTAGTCTAGACGTACCCCTACTGATTTGTGTCTATCACTGGGCCTCCACCTAATGCTTTGATCAGACTGGTGGTGTGATGGGGTGAGGCAACCCCGTCACAATCCCCACCCAGGGGGGACGGACACGGGCGGGGGAAGCGCAGGTGCGGCACAGGCGGCGGCAAGCCGAACGCCGCCAGAGGCGCCCAGGGCAGATTTGCGCAGCACCGCCGCGCTACAGCTGGGAAGCGGGGCGGCAGACGAGCGGCCGCCTCGAGCACTGACATCATCTGACGTCGTCGGTGTGACGCAAAGGGGCAGGGCATGGGCACCAGCCGGACAGTCGGCGCGGGTGACGTCACCCGCGGAAGAGGGTAAAGAGGGGGGAGTGACACAAAGGGGGGGGGAAGCCAGAGCGACAGGTAATGGGGGGGAGGAGGCTGGCGTGATGAGAGCATGGGAGGGGACTCCTCTTGAGGAGGGTTGAAGAGCATGCCAGTGGCAGAGCTGATGGTGGCCCAGGGTTGGGTCGCGGAGCCTGAGAACAGGCGAGTTTAGGGGAAGGATCCCCACCTGTTACCGCTGGGAGTTCGACTCCCAGCATTAGGGCCCTGGGCAAGGGTCCGGGAGTGGGGGTGGGCCCAGACCCTCCCCTCTGCCACCTGGCGGCGGTTGTAGTCTCCCAGTAGGGGATGGAGACTCCATTTGACAATCCTGCTTTGTATAGAGGTCTCAGCCGGGAGCGTAGCCCGGGGCAACCCGGACGAGATAAATGGGTGATAACCTGAGCATAGCCAAATAAAACAGTATACTCGTAACAGGTGGGGTTTTCAGCATGACAGAAGAGAAGGAAGGTTGGCATGGGGAATGGCTGCCTGAGTGTTTCAAATTTCTTGTGGCTTTGTCTACCATAATAAAAAGAACAAGCCTTAGTCTCTAATTTGGGTAACAGCAACAGTGGGACCAAGCTGAGACCTCAGGTATTGTCTGTGTTATTGTTTCTGGCTCATTGAGATGCATCCAGTAGCAGGGGAACGACAGGATTGGTGGGTCCCTGGGCAATGTGAGTGGATGGCTCCGTGCTCCTGGAAGAGGTGGGGCCTGGGGCAGAAGGGGCAGGGCTGGGGGAGCACCACTCCTGCCAGCCCTCAGAGCCACCTGGAGCACATCGTGTGGCTATTTAAGGGCCTGGGGCTCTGGCCACTTCCACTGCTGCACTACTGGCAGCAGCCAAAGGAACCCCAGGCCTTTTAGAATCACCAGGACCCAAAGCAATTGCCCCCTTTGCTCCCCCCCCCCCCCCCGCCATTGGAAGCCTGCCCAGTACAACCTTGTTTGCTGTCAAACCAATAACTTCTCTCTGACATTGTCTGGAAAGCTAATAGATGTCAGACCAAAACCAAAACCAAAACCTATATGAGTTGATGAAACTTATTTTTTATTTATACTGGTTAATGATTTAAGCCTAGAACTTTTTGGATATGGTGGATAGGTCATCTATTAGCCCAAAGTAGCTAGAATTATATTGATCTAATTAATTTTAATTAGATAGGACTCTCGAAGTGTTGATGGGTTGGGTTTTTGTTTGCTTAGGATTTTTTGGGTAATTCATATCTGACATGGAATTTTTCAAAAGCCTCCCCCCTCCTCCCATTGTAATCAATTGAAGGAAACTCTGGGTGTGAACAAATACTCTCTAACTTCATTCTAATTGGAATCAGGATGGTCATCTGAATTGTGGGCCATCCTTATTTTTTATCTATTTGAAATTAGTTTCCAAACCATTTCTTTTAAAAAAAGAAAGAATTCCAGAATAAATATGTGCTTCAATTTTATTGCTATCCACAATGCATCAAGTCACTTGTAAAACATTCATCTTCCTTTCACATAAGATGCACATTCTTCACTATATTCCTTTCACCCCAGAACATGTGCATTGAGGGATAAATACCTTATGCAAACTAGGGAGGACTATTTTGTTAAATATTTAATGTATTAATAATCCATTATTACCTACTGTAACAAAAATATATAGAGAGAGAAACACAAATTATAGAAGTAGCCAGACACCAGTAAAATACAATAAGCACGGGCCTGTTTTAACAGTCTACTGGAAGCGATAAAAGAGTCCCTTCTAGGGCTCCACTTTCCTTTTTCAAATCCTTGTCCCACCAAGTGCAAAAATAAACCTTTGAATATTTTCCAGTAAAATTCTGAGAATCCAGAATTCTGAGTTGTGCTCAGCTCCAAATAGCTTCCCTTATCCATAATATTTTCCTTTTCAAAAATAGCAATTTTGCAGAAAATTACAGGTGTATTAAGGTTCAGACTAGATGTAATAACTGCAGCAGCAGAACTAGTGATGGGCAAATTTGAAAGCTTCCTGGTATTTGTTTTACTTAACTAGAAGAGTTCCTAAAATTTCACCTTTGGAATGACTTAGATTGGATGTTCATTAAAACTCCCTTTGGGGAAAAAAAAGTGCATTCTCAATAGCAATGTACCCTTTTTTTTGTTATTCATGATTAAATCGGGTAAACTTTATCTACCTTCCTTTTATAAAAACACCACACAATGCAGCTGCTTTATTTTTAAAGTGCCATTGTCTGCTGAGACCACATTTGCCTACCCTATTCATATGAAAATAAAGGAAGTTTGGGACTGGAAGCCATGATTCATGCTGTTAACAATATTGGGCTTAAGTAATGAGACCTTTAGATTTTCCTGTTCAGAGGAACAGAGAGGCTGGTGAAAAATCACTCTTCTTTAAATCTTTATAAACAGAGAAAAAGAATGCAATCCCTGGGAAGATATATAACTAGGCTTTCTCCAATATCCTATTTAAAGGCTACTTGTTCATGGGAATGAGACAATTTTGCAATTACAGTTACTATATCTGTAGAGAAACTGCTCTCCCAGGACTTAGGACTGGTTATTTTCTTTCTTTTTGAGACACCAAAGAAAATAATGTTCCCATAACCTGAATTGTGGCCTTTAAGAGACAAAAGGGGAAATGCACAATTATTTCATTTGCTTCTATGATGTTTTATTATGTCTCCATTAAAGGCATCTGACAGCTCCTTCCAATGGTACTATGATGCTTAACCTTTCCACACAGTACAAGTAAGGAGAAAGGAATGAAAACAAGGTTAAGAAGAAAATGTTGCAAGACCACTGGCTAGAGCCTTATAATAATTGTTTACTTCATAGCAAAATAATTGAATTTAAAGCCTTGTACTAAATCTGAGCTGCTGGCAAATTGACATAAAAAAGATCAAGAACTAACATGTAGCTTGCATTCCTATCTAGATACTTGAGTCTGACCAAACATTTAGATGAAAACTCAAGTTCAGTTGTCAAATTTGTCCCACCAGTCTTTTGCACTGTATAAATTTATCCATTTAGCAGATGTTCTAGCTTTTAATTCTTAATAGCTTTTCAAAGAACGCCCTTCAAAAGCAGGTTCATCTTAGCTGAAAAGACACAGGGTATGTCTACACTGCCACCCTAGTTCGAACTAGGGTGGCTAACGTAGGCATTCGAAGTTGCAAATGAAGCCCGGGATTTAAATATCCCGGGCTTCATTTGCATCTTGCCGGGTGGGCGCCATTTTTAAATGCCCTTAGTTTGAACTCCGTGCCCGTGGCTACACGTGGCATGGAGTAGGTAGTTCGAATTAGGATCTCTAATTCGAACTACCAGTATACCTCGTGGAACAAGGCGTGTAGCCGCAGGCACGGAGTTCGAACTAAGGGCATTTAAAAATGGCGCCCGCCCGGCAAGATGCAAATGAAGCCCGGGATATTTAAATCCCGGGCTTCATTTGCAACTTCGAATGCCTACATTAGCCACCCTAGTTCGAACTAGGGTGGCAGTGTAGACATACCCATACTGAGTCTTAGCTGCAGGAAACAAAGATAATCAAGCTAGAAAAGTGCTTCTTCTGAACCTACATTCAGCTTCAAATCTGTTGCCTTCTGAACCTTTTAGAATTTCATGCTGGAGGTTCTGAGTCAAAGGTTCGCAGCAAATAAGGTGGGAAGCAGCTTCCTTGTGATACACTTTCCCATTACTGTACATGAATGGGTTAAAATGAGCATGTTTGCCTTGCATGATAGTTTCACATTATCATCAGAAAAAAAATTATCTCAAAACTTACATCTAAGCTGTACACTCATCGCCTATACCCTCCCACCTTGTCAGTACCTGATGCATAGTGAATGCAATTTTAAATGTACCATGTCGCAGTTTACCCCTGTATTACATCACTGAATGACACATTAGAAAGAGAGTCAGAGGCAAAAGAGAGGCACTGAGGGAAAATTTGATAGAAGAAGTGACTCAGTAGCTTGGAAGACAAAGAAGGGGTAGGAATAAGAACAAATGAAAGATTAGCTGTGAAGAAACATTGTCCGGGGCAAAGAGGAGTCTGAGCTATAAAAGCAGTAGGTGGCCGTGAGCGATCAGAAAGCTATGTAGAGTAAAATGAGTCTATATGGAGTTTTGAAAACCAGTAGGAGAATTTAAATGAATGTACACAGTAAAATTTGAGATTGTGAAGAAGAGAATCAAATGCTATCACTGCAGAATATTAAGAAACCATTGCATAATGTTCTAACCCAATTGTCTGTTGATCCCGCCTTCTACATCTGAGTCGTTTACAAATATCAAATTGCCCCAGTGCTGCTTTACAACATTTACTGAATTTGAAATATGTAGTTGCCTGTCATGCTTAGATCTTGGAGATTTTTATAAGCATCTTGGAAACCTGGATGGAATTTTTTTGTTTAGTTCATACCCAAAAGCAGAACAAAGCCATAGGAAAGCATGCCTGTTTTATTTCAGCTGACAAGAAGCAGGACAAATTGTAATGTTTATATTCATCATTTGGTTTTACTAGCTTGTGTGGAGAGGAAGGTCCCTTTTCCCCTCTGGTTGGCTTCTATCAAATGCAGAGTACCTGGCTGTGAACAGCATGCACAGAAGAAAGGAAAGTTGCTTACAAATGATCTTCATGTTGATTTAATTTGAAGCTCTGGGCTTGTGTTTGCCTGCCTTTGTGTAACAAGCATCTATTGTAGCTCAGTGAGCTTTCTGATGCTCAGGGTTCTCAATGACCTTCAGGGGTATGATTAGTGCACTACTGACACAGAGAAAGGAAGCTCTAATTCCTCTCCTTCTTGGGGTATATGTACATTTCACACAGCAGTTTTCCATCCACTGTATTCTGAGAACTGAACAGGATAAAAAAGATTCTTCCTGAGCTGAGTCCATTCTTTCCCCTTCCAGATTAGCCACACCTTTCCTCTTCATTCTTCGATACATGACAGCTGAGTACTATAGGCTGATGAGCTACAACAGCCTCTGCTCCATAACCATTTAGCCTTTCCCTGTCCAAATCCAGACCTGAAAGTTTGGGTCTTGTCATTTCCTTGGCGGGTTCATGTCACAGTTGTGCAAGAGTATCACCAAACTCTCAGGTCTAGATTACACTAAAGGGGAAAGTCGACTTAAAATATGCAACACCAGACACATTAATTATGTAGCTGGAGTCAGAGTATCTTAAATCGTGTTTTGGCACTGTCCACATGGCAGGAGGTTGGCGGGAGCACACTCTCCCGTCAACTTCCCTTACCCCTCAGGAGGAGAAGGACTACCAGCGCCGATGGAAGTGCCCTCTCAGTTCGAATTAGCGTGTCTTCACTAGACCTGCTAATTCGAACCCCAGAAGATTGACTGTTGCAGCTTCGATCTTCTCTGTAGTGTAGACAAGCCCTAATGGATCACCTCGCCCATCACAAGAGATTTAGCCAAATCCATTCCAATTCTAAGTGATTTTGGGATGCTAAATGAACTGTTAACAGGATGCTTGAAATCCCACAGCAGTCAGGACCATTTAACATGCTTGGACCACCTCTGCATTCCTTTAAATAATTAGTAATTGAGTCTCAGCTGGACACAGACTCATCACAGTTCGCACTGAATCATAAAACTCCCAAATCTATCTCAATATTTTCCTGATTTTGAGGAAAGGCTATTGAAATGTTTCAATGCCATTTCAAGGCGGTGTAATAGTGCCACATGACAGTGTGGCCATACAGATGTGATAGCATCCTGATACATCAGTTTTGTCATCTCTAGGTAACATTGAATGCATGGAAGTGAATAGTTTCTGTCCACTTTCCGTCATACATACTCTTCTTCCTCTACACTCCTACACTGTTTATCAGGGTTTTCAAGGAAAATCATACTCTTTAAAGACTGTTTTGAAATTTCTCGAAAGGGTTCTTTGAATTCTTGTCAGACTCAGCCTTCCTGAACAATGGCAGAGTGGTAAAGTATCATTTTGTGCCTTTCATCATTTTTAAGGAACTATTAGTTTGGCTTCTTTCAGATTTTCTGAGTGATATGCAAACCAATGACTGTCTGGCCCCTTGTGGATTACAATTCATCATTAGCTATAGCAATAGACATCTGTTCAATTAGTGCCACTAAATGGGACAAACTACAAAGATTCCTCCTTCAAATGCAGCAGATTTTTATTACAGCCCAACAGTTTATAAAAATGACTAACATTAAAATTAACTCTTTTGCTAATTTCTGATAGCACAGTCTCTAAATCACCTGCATTATCAGAACTTTCATTCTCTCTGGAGTCTCGTTGTCACAACAACCATACATATGCAACTTGACCAGAAGATAAAATTGTGGCTTTACTGCTCCTCTGATAGTTATTTTAGATGGCTGAGGTACTGTACACCATAACAAGATGAGGCTTGTGGTAATTGCTATGCAGAAAGAGTTGCAAGCTTGTTTGCTACAGTTGCTATAGAGAAGATTCCTGTCATCACTTTTTCACACACATAAAACCATGGGGAAAATAAACCCTATATTAGAGCTCAAGCTTGTTTCCATGAAAGTCAAAGGCAAACTTCAGTGGGATTAAGATTGGGTTTACAAAAACAGAAGCCCTTTTTCTATTGCTTGCCACCCATGCACAGCATCTTAAACTAAGCAGATATAGCTCCCCCAGTGGGGGAAATGTTTTGGTGGCTTCCTCCCCTTCTTGTTCCCATTAGCGTGTGTAGGAAAAAGGGGGTATACTTAAGTGTACATTGCTACAGGGCTACTGTGGGCAGCATGGTGTAACATAGATGTCTCAGATGTCCCAGAGGCTGCTGTAAATTATGACCTGGATGAACCCAAGTTTGAGGGTACTCAGAGGGGTCTTAGCAACATTTGTATTTGATGGTTGTAATGGGACATGCATTTGCTATGTGAAAAATATGATTATGATATGAATATCACAGGACTAAAACATGCTTTGCACAAAAAACTTCATGTGACATATCACTGGAAAGGTTATAATCTTCTGAATGTTTATATACTATTTGTATGCATGTATCACTCCTGTATTTGAAGTTAGAAATATGAAATATAAATATGTGTTACTAATGTGGTCATGATAAGTGAGGGCCATCAGTAATGTTTAAGGAATGTACGGTCCCAATACTCAAAACAATGAAATGGACCCAGCTGGATGAGTGGAGCACATGACTTATGCAGAGAGGCTGAAGAATCTGGGGTTATTTAGTCTACAGAAGAGAAGAGTGAGGGGGGATTTAATATCAGCCTTCAACTATCTGAAGGGGGGTTCCAAAGAGGATGGAGAGAGGCTTTTCTCAGTGGTGACAGATGACAGAATGAGGAGCAATGGTCTCAAGTTGCAGTGGCAGAGGTCTAGGTTAGATATTAGGAAAAACTATTTCACTAGAAGGTGGAATGGGTTACCTAGGGAAGAGGTGGAATCTCCATCCCTAGAGGTTTTAAGTCCCAGCTTGACAAAGCCCTGGCTGGGATGATTTAGTTAGGGTTGGTCCCGCTTTGGGCAGAGGGGTTGGACCCGATGACCTCCTGATGTCTCTTCCAACCCTGTGATTCTATGATTCATCGATTTACATTGAGAAAGAGGGCAAATTTCATGAGCTTATCTATACAGATATCTATACAGTGTAAGATGGATTTATCTAGGGTTCAGCTCTCAGAGAGTCTGTGTACTTGAGTGCTGGAAAAAGGTCTCATGCTGTGTTGCTTACAGTGTGTCTCCCCAGCCCTGGGGGTGTGGCCGTGTCTCTGTGTCTGTGCTGATGAGGCTGGAGAACTGGGCTTAACAAGACAGGGTTACAGAGTGCCCACACGATCAGGGAAAGCAAAGTCAGGGGGTTTCTGCACATGAGGTAAAAGTCCCCAGGGGGTCCCGACCCAAAGGTATTTAAAATTAAAGGATTTTATTTAAATCAACAATTCCAGATTTGCTAGTAGAGATTGAGAGTCCTGCAGAATAAAATAATTTGTAGGACATTCTAAACAAGTTTCACACTCGTTTTAATGATTTTATTCTGCAATAATCAATTACAATGATAAATTCAGTGGAGGATAGTTATATCTGAGAGTAATTAGCAAAACTGACATGTAAAGACAGAGATCAGAGCTAGTTTACCACAGTGGGTAAAGACATAGTTAATACCTCATACCTTCCACATACATTTGTGCTTTTCTTATAAGAATTCTTGAAAAATATAAGTGTTTTAGGCATGAAAGAATTGGCTACTAGAGTTGAGAACATCTTAACAATTCAGGCAAAATTTGCAAAAATAAAGTCCTAAGTCCATAATATAGAAGCACAAAAGTGCAGCTGCTCTTCGTACATGTAATGGTGGTAAAGCATATATTATCACAGATACACTTTTCATAGATGGATCTAGGCTTATTCCTTTTAGAAATGTGACCACGTATATTGAAGTATCTCCTTCCAAGTCATTAAATGATTTCTATTGTGTTTATTTCATCTTTGATCATTATAATGGCTGAAAGGATTAACAGGATTTCAATAACAGTTATTTAAGAGATATTTAAGCAAGTAACAAATATTACTAAAACGAACATATGAGGGAAAGTTATCACTGGAAGGAGCAATGGTGAACAATGCATATGACAAATAATCCAGTGAATAACATTTTAAATATTACCAAAATCATTGGCTCATAATTTTCATGGGAGAGATTTGCATCTCAACCAGATTTCTGTCCACAGACATCTTCTTGGAGTGAGGTATATAGTGCAGAAACTACAAAACTTCAAAGTCCTAAATTTACAGTATTGTGGCCAGCCACTGTTAAATTTTAGATTCAGAGGTAATGTAAAGTTAGTTGAACCATTATGGATGATCTCCATTTCCCCAATTCTAGAGAAGGAGGACTTTGGTAACAGTCATTTCACCAGTAAGTAGCATTCAGTGTAAAAGCAGACGTCCTTATGAAAATGCAAATTGTAAATCAGGCAACAGAAAGAGAGGGACAGAAAATTCTTTCCTGTTGGTCTGATGAGGGAGACATCCTATTACAGACCTACATTCACTCAGTACATACTACTAGGAAAGGCTTTTAAAAATGCAAATATACATTTTTGTTTTCTTCTAAAGCTAACTGTACGGCATCCTACTCGGGGAAATTATTCAGCAGCCATCCCTGCCTGCCCTAACAGACTGTGAAAGATTTAGTCCAGACTTCTGTTCTGATCATGTCATGTCAGTTTTCTCCTGGCATGTGGGGGGCACAGAACAAGAAAGACAGATGCTTCAATCTTCCAACCAATTGTCACTTCATATATCCATCACTTCAGAGAATTGTGACTCTCTTCACTACAGCAAATGCTTAAAAAGCATTGATATTATTGATCCCCTGGTCATTGCTTGAAAAATAAATAATCATTATTCTCCCCCGTATGATTCCTTAATTTGTTGACTATGAATGAGGCCATAGGACAAAGGAACAAATGAGTAAGGTGCACTAAAAAAATCTTACTCTGCTTATCTATACATTTTCCCAGTTCAACTAGAAAGCAGTGCAATCTGACAAATGCACTTCATGGAAGGTGCAGTAAAACTAGGGGGACAAATGTGAATCATAGCCAAGATGCAATAAGCATAATACCTGCCTTTATGTTTGTCTATATACACAGCACTACACCAAGAGATATTTCTCTGTAGCGTATTTGTCTACTTTAACACAACATGAATTTCTGTGTCTGTGAGTTGAGATGGAAATAATGCAGACATTCTACACGCACACACGAATGGACAGAAAGAAGTTTCCATGGCAACAGAAATACCGTAAAAGCTATCTAAAGAAATCCTTAGGGCTGTGCACCAAATAGAAACATAACATGCTGAGTCCTAAATATAGCTACATTTTGGTACTGCTCATTGAGTCTTTACTTAGCTTCCACACGTCTCTGGAACAAATGCACCCAGCAAGACACACAAAGATGTTTTAAATATTTTAGAGTGTTTTGTTTTTAAATAGTGCAAGAATAAAGGGTGATGAGGGATCTTATTATAAACATCAGTACCCAGCACTTCACTGGAGAATCTTAGTACCTTTACCCATCTTTAAACTGAAGGTCTCCCTGATTACACAAGAAAGTGTCATTCCTAAGTAAGAGCTGATATAAAATATCAAAATACTACCCACGCTAAGCCCTGCCCATCAGGATTCACTTTGTTTGGGCATTAATTTTGAAAGTAGTGATGCTGGAAGATGTGTTACCATGTAATTAGAACTATATGGAACATCTGGGCTTGGTATCAGAGGGTTTCATGCCTGAGGAAAACAGAGCCTACACTGCTTCTTGGCTTTTACAGTGAAAGTTCTCATTGTGCATGATTTTGACATAAATCCATTGTTCAGATCACATGTGCTTTAAAATGTATCCAGCGTCATTGGAAATTAGGTCCAAGAATTTTCTAAATTGGTTCCATGCTCACAAAAAAGTTCCTGAACTTCAGAAAATCTTCTTGCTGAATTGTCCAAATTGCAGATTTGTAACAAATCAGAGATCAGGTGAGTTTCATGTGAATATTGCCTACTACATTCCATATATAATGCAAATATCATGGTTTGACTAGAACTATCTGTTTCCTTCATCCATAGAGAAATTTAGCTTTGGAGGGTATTATTGGTAGGGCACAATCCAAAGCTCTGTTTCTAGTCTTGCCACTTAGCTGCTTTGAAAAGTAACTTCTCCCTTCTATGACTCAGTTTCTTCATCTGTCAAATGGCTACAATTAAGCTTAGTATCCTTTGTAGCATGCATGGAGATATAAGAATTATATCTAAAGATATAAGTATTATTTAGGAGTTGTGACATTAATACAGGCTACTCAAGTGGTGTTCTTCATTCCAGACTTGATTCAGCTGCCATTGAAATCAATGGGAGTTTTGCTATTGACCTCAGTGGGAGAAAGATTGAGTCCAAAAATAGAGAACAAATGGGAGAATTTGCTTAGCAAAGTATTCCAAGGTCCAGACTTTGTAATGGTTATTGTATAGTAGGAAGGAGAGGAAAGAAGCAGACTGATGGCAAAAATATTGACAGTAAAAATATGTAGTGGAAAAATGCCTTGCAACAAAGAGAAGGTATCTTCAAATGGGACCTTCCAAGGACAGCCCCTAAGGAAATTGAAACAAATGTTAACTGAAAAAAGCTCCCATTCCCTTATGTTAAAGCAACAGTAGAATACGTCCAGCAACTAGGATATTCCCACATAGTAAGCCTCGACTAAGGGTGCAGATGCCTGACAAAAGATTCTAGCTGATAAACAGAGCACTAGAGCTTTTGCTAATTGTACAAAAGAAAGAAATATTTTCAACCAATTCCAGCACACAAGAAAAGAATTATTCATAATGTTAATAAAAACTTTTAGAAGTCACTTGAATCTAAACTTTTGTGAGGTGCTGAAGTCTGGATTCCTTTTGTTACATTCAACTTGAGTTTTACATATAAATGTTCAGTGAGACCATCATTATGTGTTACCATGTACAAAGAACAAAGAAATCAAAAAAGAGGGCCAGGAAAGATAAACAAGATTTTATAGACAAAAAGGAAACAGATACATAGCTCGCCACAGCACAACATAACATGAAGATGCTGTTGAATATCACTGGATTGGTGTGATGCAGAAGAGTAAATACCAACTGACCAACCCAAGATGAGGGTAATTTAACAATGAAGACTTTGGAACAATGAAATATATGGAGGCAGTATATTTTAGTCAACTACTGAATGAGGAAGGAGAAGATTTGGACATCAAATTAGGGCATAACACTGGAGTAGAATTAAAGAGGACAGTCAATTGGTTAAAAAATGGAAATGAACTGGGTCTGGACAACATCCTCTGATGGTCCCCCCACCCATGCTTTATGAAACATGCTTTATGAAATTGACTTATGAATATAAATATGCATAACTTACATTCATCTGAGGGGTTTTGGTCCCA
Source organism: Pelochelys cantorii (assembly GCA_032595735.1). Classification (NCBI taxonomy): domain Eukaryota; kingdom Metazoa; phylum Chordata; order Testudines; family Trionychidae; genus Pelochelys; species Pelochelys cantorii. The sequence goes on from CM064340.1 coordinate 22,831,626, forward strand.
TTTGGGGATTGATTTCCTGGGTGCTGTGCCCTAGAACTGCCCCCTCCCAGAGCTGACATAGTTCAGTGTCTGCATTGCTCTGCAGTGGGATGGTTACTCCAGTTCTGTGCCTTGTCTGAGGGAGACCAGAGGATCTGGCCCAGCAGGGCAGAGTGGTGGGAAGCCACAGAGAGCAAGAAGATGGGTGTCAGTGGCATGATCAGCACACCAGGGAACAATCTGAAGGAGTCTTCTGTGACCGCACCCCATCATACATCCCCATGGACATCTTTAAGGCAGACATGAAGAACACAATAGACCTTTTGGTTGGCCCTTACAAAAGACCAAAAAAAAACCCCCACCAACAACACTAAACAAGTGGGAAAATGGTCATACAGTGAAGCTGCCTAGGAAAGGAGACCTCAATCAGTGGAAAACATTCCCAGTAGCATTCTTGCATGCATCATCCTAGACAGATGAAAGAAAGCAGTAGATTCAAGGTTACAACAAGAACACAGAGGGTTCAGACAGGAGAAAACATGTATAGATCATATAGTAAGAGTATCATCACAGAAGTGTCAATCAAATAGCAATCCCCGAGCTCTGAATTTCAAAGATTTCCAAAAAGCTTTTGACACAGTAGATAAAAAGGTGTTATGGTAGTTGTTAGGCTGCTGTGGAATGGCCCAGAAATTGCTGAATATTTTCAGAGCTTCTAAGAAAATGGCATGTCCAGCAATACATAATAGCAAACTGACCAAGCTATTCCAGGTAACTACTGGCATCAGACAAGAGGTCCTATGTCACCTATGACCTTGCTAGAGTAATATGAGAGAATACTGAATAACAAAGAGGTATACAATAGACTTCCACACAGAGGCTAGAAGACCTTGAGTTTATAGTTGCTGTCAACCTGCTGTCCTATACCCACCAAGATATGCAAGCTGAGATATATGATCTCTAGATCTGTGCTTAGTTATCAGGGATGAAATCATGAGAATCAACATACAACTGGAAATAATAATAATACTTTTTGGGATTAACACTGAAGATGTACAACATTTCACATATCTTGGCAACACTGTAAGCAAAACAGGTGGAACAGATGAAGATGTTAAATCAAAACTAGCAAAAGTCAGAGATGCCTTGGCAATAATAAAGCCAATCTGGAGGAATAGAAACCTGGCCTGCCAGACTAAACTTCAGATGTTTAACATCAATGTAAAGCCTGTCTTAGTATACATCTCTAAAACACGGAGACTTATCAAGACCATATTATCTAAACTCCACATTTTAATGACAGCTGTCTTCATCAAATCATCAACATCAGTTGGCCAGAAAAAACCCACCATTAATGGATGGATAAAAGACGTGGTTAAAAGAGAAACTGATAACATGAAATTATGGAAAGAAAATAGAGATGGCTGGCTACACATGGAGAAAAGAATCAAACAATATAAGAAGATAGGCACTGGACTGGAAGAATCCGTAGAGCAAGAAGTGATGAGGTAAACCAAGTACTACTTGCGAGCACACAACTTAAGCACAACTGAACACTAAGACTGCAGCAAGAGATCACCAAATGAAGGCAGTGATGAAAGCCCCATATTCCACATGGAATAAAGAGGCGTAAATCAAGTCATGTATAACTGCTGCACCTAAAAATAACCAACTCTGCTTTGCTTGCATTTCCCACCACTGCCTTATTTATTAATTATTAACTATTTTATAGGTCCTGGTTCAGGAAAGCATCCTTCTTCAGGAAAGCACTTATGCAAGTGCTTAAGTCCATCATATTTAAATGCTTTCCTGAATCTGAGCCCCTACCAGGTCTGGAACCCCACTGTGTTAGTGGCTTTACAAATGTGGAGTAAAAGACAGTTATTGAATCCCAAGAAATTACATTCTAAGACACCTATCATGCACAGACATGTGAATCCTTAACATTATGCACTATGATTTCAACAAAGCTGTTACAATTTACACCAGTTGGGATTCTGGCCCTGTGAGTTTTCCATGTCCTTCACTGGGAATATTAATGACATGTGCACAGGTTTTTGTAGAATCAGAGCTTAAATAATCAAGACAGAAAAATAGAAATAAACAAAAAGTAATAATCAAACAATATACCATCATCATATGTATCATGACAAAAGGATAGATCAGATAATGCTACCATTTTAATGGATACTTTTCCCAAAATGTTTCTCTGGAGTAAACCCATTATAGCTACATGTGGGTTGAATAATGGTCATCAAGATCTGAATGTATGTAGTATGACACATGTTTGAATGACTCAGAACTGGTAATGCCTTGAATTCATTGCCTCATTTATGTTAAGTTTATATTTTCTTGTTAATTAAATATCAGTCAATTGCAATAATGTGGCATATTACTTATTTAGTGTGACATTGAGGCTTAGGGTAAAAAGCTTTAACATTACAAAATAATTTGGAGCCCCACCTAATTGCTTGTGTTTTTTCAGTTAATTGCACAAAAAGTAAAGATATTAAAATATTAATCAGTGTTTGTTTTTTTATTATTAATTAACATTGCAAAAATATATTTAAATAATCCCACAGTAACATAATAGAAGAACCTCTATCAGTAACTTGGTATTTGGAAAAGACATAATCCAAAGGATTCCATATGTATATTAATTGAGAGTACGTCTAAAACACGAAGAACACAATTTTTGTTTAATGTATTATTACAGTCCTGTGAATCACGTTGGTATTTCCCTCTGATGTACCATTGTAAGCCTTCAGTTAGATCTTTCTAGATGGGAAGAACTAGACAGAGAGTATCCATAATAATTTTTAATCTATTAAGGGAGCTCTATTGAGTGATGTGCAGAATTCTCTTCTATCTACCTTCAACTTTTTATGAACTACCTCTTCCCACGTTTAGCCCAAGAAATAACAAATTGGAGCCCCATTATGCTGTCTCCTGGACTCTTAGGCTATGTCTACGCAGCAGCATTATTTCGGAATAACTGATGTTATTCTGAAATAACATCGTCCACATCTACACACGTGCTGTTATTTCGACACAATGTTGAAATAATGTTGAGCTGGAGGACTGCTTACTCTGACTCCTGTAACCCTCATTGTACGAGGAGCAAGGGAAGTCAGGGGAAGAGTGCTCTATTTCAAAATAACTGCTATGTAGACAGCGCCAAAAGACAAAATAAGCTATTTCGACTTAAGCTACACAATTAGCGTAGCTTGAGTTGCGTAGCTTATTTTGAGATTAGCCCTACTGTGTAGATGTGCCCTTAACACTATTGTAATACTGCTACTAACAACAACAAAAACAACAATAATAGTAGTAGTAAATCTCAAGTACCTTACAGAGGACATGTTGTAAATAACCAGGCCAGTCCACGGTTTTTTTAATATTCTTGCTACTAAACTGGGTCATCATCATTCTGGGATATTAAAAATAGATTAAAATAAAGATTTTATGAAATGTTAGCAGAACGTCCCTGTTTTTTTTTTCTTATTCTTTTAAAGCCCCTTACATTCTGTCAAATTAGGTTGCTTTAACATTATCCAGAGGTCCAGGATTCATCATATTGGATGCAGGAACTAGAAGATGATAAATCTGTGGGTGGTTATCAGATTAATGTTGCAAAACCCGATACTCAAGGTTTTTCTCTACTAGCAATCTTATTTTAAATTATAGGGATCTATAAGCCACTTATTTCTGTCACCTAACAGTATAAAATGGTCTTTTTCAATGGCTGCATTAATATAACTTTAATCCTTGCTGTATCCTTTTTCAATCTCCTGACAAAGAAAACCCTCCTTTGCTTCATGTGTCAAGGCGCTGCTGCTCATAACAGCTGCAGAGCTTCTTTTTTCTTATGTGATTTTTAGCTTTTCCAATGCAGCCTGGAGGATTTTCTTTTCAAGTATCTGTCTCCTGAAGTTTTCTCAAATGATTAACTTCCTTACAGCACTGATTCAGTGAAATTACAAATCTATTTGTTTTAGGAGAAATTTCCCTTGATTTTTGGAAAGCAAATAGCTGGAGAGATGGATCAAACTATGAATGTAGGGTCTTACAGGAGTTCTGCTTACCCTGAAATGCAGCACTTAATATTAATGTACTGCAAACTTGGGGTTAGAGTGTAATAAGTAACATCTGCTTTCCTCCCCATGGCTGGAATTAGAATCTGGGCATAAAAGGTGGGGAAGGAGTGGGGGCATCATTTACCCCTACTTCTCTCCAAGGACAAATACAGCCTGTGACGGTCCAGTCCTTAATATCAGAGTATAACATCAGGCAATAAAAGAGAAAAATGTTAATAACAGCTTGATTACTTACCTTATTGCAACATAAAATAATACTAACTATTGTCATCAAGAATTATTATGCAGTTTTCAGAAGCCATTGTGAGATGGATATCCTGATGGCTCACAGTCTTAGAGACACTGTGCCTCTTGTTATTTTATTTTAGCAAATTTTATGCTAAAGAAAGAAGCCAGATAAATATCACTGAAGACTGAAATCTCTAATAGAGGGTACATCCACACAGCAGCATCACTTCAGAATAACTGACGTTATTTCAAAATAACGTCAAGCTGGAGAACTTCTTACTCTGCACCTGTAACACTCATTTCACAAGGAGTAAAGGAAGTGGAAGGAAGAGTGTTCTTCCTTTGACTATCTGCTGAGCAGACAGTGCAAAAAGACCAATTAAGCTATTTCAACTTCAGCTACACAATTGACATAGCTGAAGTTGTGTAGTTTAATTTGACTTTTGCCCTGCTCTGTAGACATACCCAGAGAGATTAGAGTTCAATTCCTTACTCTCCTATCTGACCTAGGATATGTCATTTACCCTCTCAATTCCTCCTCTGTAACATGGAGATAATAATTCTCCCTTTTCTCATGAGGGATTTTTGAGAATACATACATTAAAGATTGGCAGATGCTTAGTTACTATGGCAAGAGGGGCCACATAAGAGCCACCGATAGATATAGTGCTTGGCTGAGAGGGGTACTATAGACCAGTGGCCTCCAACCTTTCTACACCAAAGATCACTTTTTGAATTTAAGAGCAACCCAGAATCTACCCCGTCCCTTCCCAAGGCCCCAAGCCTTTCTCAACCCCCTGCCTACCCCACTCCCCTCCCTTGCTCACTCTCCCCCACCCTCACTTACTTTCATCTGGCTAGGCAAGGGGTTTAAGTGCAGGAGGAGATGAGGGTTGCAGGCTCTGGGAGGGAGTTTGGGTTCAGGAGGGGGCTCCCAGTGGGGCAGTGTTTTGGGGTGCAGGAGCAAGGAGTGCAAGCTCTAGGAGGAAGTTTGCCCTAGCCTGAAGCTACCTTCTGCACCCAGACTCACTCCAAGAGCCCATATCTTCACTCCCCAAAATTCTAGGAGCAGGAGGGGGCTCCAGGCTGGGGCAGAGTGTTGGGTGCAGGAGGGGGTGAGGACTGTGGGCTCTGAGAGGGAGTTTGGGTGCCAGCTCAGGGCTGGCACAGGGGTAGGATTGGGAAGCACTTACTAGATGTGGCCCCATGCTGCTCCTGGAAATGCTGGCTGGCTAAGTTCAGGTGCCCTCTGTGTGCAGCACCTGTATTGGGGGAAGCGGAAAGGAAGGGAGTCTCCATGTGATGCACTGCTGCCCTCCACCCACAAATGCTGCCCCCATTGGCCAGTTCCCCACCAACAGCAGCTGCTTAGACAATACTGGAGACAGAGGCAGCACAGAGCTGCCTCGCCCTCCTCCACCTCACACACACAGCAGCTGCAGAGGCTGCTTTCAGGAGCAAAGTGGGGCTGGGAAGGCAGAGAGCCTACCTGAGGATTGTAATCGACTGGCAGAAGCTCCAGGATATACCAGTCGCTTGTGATCGACAGGTTGGTAATCACAGCTATAGACTAAGAACAATAACTTACTCCATACTAGAAAATTTACCCTGCATTGCTCAGGTCCTCCAAGGGTGTGGGGGTGCAAGAGTCAGGCCAGGGGGCTGGGAGGTGTAGGAGGGACTCAGAGGAGATGGGGGGCTTAGGGAAGGGGGTGAGGATGGCCGGTGGCTGCTCCCTGGGTCAGCCTGGAGTAGCAGAGCCCACAAAGCCTGCCTGCTGGCTTTTCCCTGGGGCTGGCCTGGAACAGTGGGGGCTGCATGGCCCACCCACCAGCTTCTCCTCGGAGCAGCTGGGACCTTGCTGGGGACCGTGCTGGTCAGCTGACGGCTGCTCCCTGGGGCAGGCTGGGATGGTGGTGTCTATGCTGCCAGTCAACAGTTGCTCTCCAGGGCAGGACGCTTGTGCCCATCCTGTGGTTATTCTGGGCCTCGGGTATAACTGTCTCCCATGGTTTCTCCCCTCTGTGGTAATTTGTGAGTATAACTGTCCCTGCAATTACAGCCCTGCCTTTCTGTCTGATGAGAAATAATTACATTCCACACACATCCCACTGTCCTGGCACAAACAAATCCTGACCTTGCTTTAAGTTATGATAATAGGAAGCTACTTAGCAAATTTGGTGGTCCTAGTTCTTACCGTTTAGGAGTTCTTGAACAAACAGACTCACAGATGAGCAGACAGACACACAGGCAGACAGATGCACAAACTTTCTCGGTTGTATAGTAAATAAGCAACTAAAGAGTTTTTAGTCTGTATTAAAAGTACTAAGGAGAAAAAGTCTTATCCAAATAGAAATCTCCTGAGGTATTTAAAACATAGGACAACTTCTGCTTCAGCAAATCAGATAGCAATATGTCACTCATTACAACTAATGGAAAGCAGGACCAAAACCAGCAATAGTTAAAAAAAACAAACCCAAAAACAAATAAAAAAACCCTACCAAATATTGTTTGCCGTCTTAAAAAAAATAAGGGGTTTCTTATGACTTGATATTATGGCTTGAAGAGTTCTTGAAATGTAACACAATACCTCTAAATCCCCATATATTATGGAAATTATTTGCTCTCTCATTTCTTGATATTTTAGGTTCTATCACACCATTTGGATCTGCATGACAGCACATTTCAAAACCATCTGCTATACTTGCAGGTCAGGTAGGCATTCACATAATATAATTTGGTACCTCAATTAGAGTACACTTATTCTTTCCAACACTGCTGGGTTGGAATTTTATTGGTAGCCTTATTCTGATCTCACACACTCAGTGTGACTTCACTGATTTCTGTGGAGTTACTTCTGATTAACACTAGTGTGAGATCAGTATCAAACCCATGACCATGCCAATACATTGAAAAGACCCTTTACTTAGCTGTGTTAGCTGAACTGTCCATAAACTACGGAGCAATTAGAAATTAAACACAAAATGGTTTACAATTCTGTCCCATCCACATGGGTTTTCTGTGGAGTTCAATGAGAAAAAGCATTGGTGACTTACTATTTTTGACTTAACTACATCCTTTAAATATTCATCAAACCATTCCCACTTGCATACAGTAAATTGACTCAGCATGATGCACTTGTAAGCGTGTAATTCTCCTACAGAGGGGTAGGAGAAGATCTGCCCTTTTTACATGCAGAAATTGCATCTCTCAGAAAACACACAGAAAAACAAAAACAAGTTGTTAAGGTTCAATTCTGCAAAAGTGAATCCTGTATATAAGTTAACACTTCCAAGGATCACACGGCCAGCTTATAATCTTCCCATTTCTGTTACATGGTTTGCAATTACTTGCACTTCCCTTTAATGATAAATGAACTCTTATTATATACTGTAAAAACCCCTAGATATAACAACCTGCTGTGCCACATGGATGATGAGCTTCTATGTAGCAATCAAAGAATACCAATATTTAACTATGGTATGAACACTGTTAAGTGACTTGGTCAGAGCGGTAAAAGTACTGTATAACTAAGATGATTTATTAGAATTTGATTGAATTAAATTGTAGTGATCTAACTTACGAGAGGGCTGTTGGAAGAACAAAAAGAAGAGCGACATAATAGGTCCAAATATGTAACCTTCACTCCAAATTTGAGAGTCAAATTTGAAAGTGGGGAATGCTATCAGCTTCAGGGAGCCTTCAACAAAGAGGCAAGCCTTATTTTGTCAACCTGGAACCCTAGAAATTAAAAACAGCATAAAATTGTTAAAAAGGTTCCTCAGGAGATGGGGGGAGGATCAACTGTCAGAAGCTCTCCAGGAGACGAGCTGACAGAGGATGGATTGGCAGCAGCAGGGCTGACAGCCTTGCTGAGACCCTAGGCATGGCATGCAGGGTGGGGGAAGAGGGGCTTGCTCCCTGTCCCCAGAAGAGGAGGGGCCTTGGGTGAAAGGGGTGGGGCTACAGATAAGCAGACCTCAATGCTGCCCGGAGAATGATGTGCCTTCTGCAGGGAGCCCTCCGTGCAGCCTCGAGTGTGTAGTGTGGTGCTCTAAGAGCAATTTAATGGGCCCAGGGCTCTGGCCACTGCCACTGCTACAGTAGCGGTGTCCAGGAGTTCCAGGCTGTTTTGTATCACTCTGTCCCAGAGCACTTGTTCCCTTTGCCTCACCGCCCCCTCACCCTGCCCCCCATTGGCAAGCCAGCTTGGCAGAGGGAGTCTAAAGAAGTTGGTCATTCCCTAGATCCAGGGAATAATATGCCTATGGGGAATGCAAGCATTCCAGGTTTATTGTTTCTAAGATCTGTTTTCTTTTTACAAATAACACTTTAAGAATGTTTTTTGTTTACTCTAGTAACCACTGCTCGTTGCTCCCAGAAATAACAGATCTGCCAGGTCTGAGCCTAAGTCAAATATGCTGAGGCAATGACAGTAATTACTAATAGAGAGGTAGCCGTGTTAGTCTGATCTTGCTGAAACAAAAGGAAAAACTAGCATCTGATCTAAGGCACTGATCACAAGTTTAGGAGAGACAGCTGTGTTAGGGTACGTCTACACAGCAAAGTTATTTCGAAATAATAGCCCTTATTTAAAAATAACTTTCCTAGTGTCTACACAGCCAAACCGCTATTTCGAAATAAATTCAAAATAGAGGAGCACTTATTTCAAATTTGGTAAACCTCATTCTACAAGGAATAACGCCAAATTCGAAATAGCTATTTCGAAATAAGTGCTGTGTAGGCACTTATTTCGAAGTAGGGGGCCTCTAGACTTCCCAGGATGCCCTGGTGGCCACTCCAGCCTCAACCAAGAACATTTCTCTCCCTTCCCCCCACCCCCCCAGAACCCCATAAAGAGGTAGACTCTGGCCACAGTGCCTGTGCCAGCTCCAAGCCTGCCAGCCCAGAGCCAGCAGTCACTGCCCCGACCCAGTGGCCCCAAAACATGAGCCAGCAAGCCACTGGCAGCCAGCCCTCCACCACTCCCCAGGAGCAGTCTGCCAGCTCCCAGGAGCCTGACAGGGCCCGGAGAAAGCAGGCGCCTTCCTGGTCCAGGGTGGAGATGGACCTTATTCAGGTTTGGGGGGGATGCCCCCAACGTCCATGATCTCTGCACTAGATGGAGGAATGCAGCTGTCTATGGCAGGATAGCTGCCAGCCTGGCCACCAAAGGCCACATGCGAACCCAGGAACAGGTTTGCATGACAATCAAGTTGATCCGGTGAGACCCCCAACCCTGAGCCCTGAGTTTCCCCTCCCCCTTCTTTCCTTTGCTTCCCCCTTCCAGCTCCCTCCTCCCAGGTTTCCCCCTCCCCTCTCCCACCCTCTCTTCTCCCCTCTCCCTCCTCCTTTCCCCAGTCTCACCAGAGTTTCATTCCCTCCCCCCCCCCAGTTTTGTTAAATAAAGAGAGTTTGTGTTCATGAAAATACATGTATTTTATTTGACATCAGGAAGGGGGGTTAGGGAGGGGTAAGTGGAAGGACGTGAGGGAAGAATGAGGCACAAGCCCCCAGTGGAGCAGACCAGGGAGGCTCTTAGTGCTCCTCAGGGTGGAAACTCTCCCGCAGGGCCTCCTGGATACTGACAGCCCCCCGATGGACCTCCCAGATGGCAGCCTGCAGAAAGTGCAGCCAGGTTTGCAGCAACACATCCAGGAGAAGCATCAGAGTGCCCAGGGGCAGCTCTGGCTCCATGTTGCAGAGTGCTCTGGTGTCCTGAGTGAGGGCAACCAGAGCACGCAGAGACAAAATGCTTTGCTGTCCCTCAGCGAGGTAGGCAAGCAAGCAGGGAAACCTGAGAACTGGCTGTCTGGGGTGGGGTCCCTTTAAGCACAGACCTCAGATAGCCTCAGACAGCAGCCCCACACAGTAAGTCCTGACCTGGTGCCCTGCTGGAACTGGTTCCGGCCAGCCTTAAATGCAATTCAGAGTCCACTCAGTGTGGATGTGCTATTTTGAAATAGCAAAATGCTATTTTGAAATGTATTTTGTGTGCAGATGCGTTATTTCGAAATAACTATTTCAAAATAAGGTATTTTGAAATAACACTGTAGTGTAGACATACCCTTAGTCTGTTTCAGCAAAAACAACGGAGTCATGTGGCACCTTAAAGACTAACAAATGTATTAGGGCATTAGCTTTCGTGGTCTGCAGCTCACTTTATCAGATGCATGAAGTAGAAGTTTCAGTGTGGCAGGAATTTATACAGAGATGGGAGGGTGAATTCCAACTCAGCAGTTTCACGCTGTAGGCTAGTTTAGAGCTGGACTGTCTCCATACAAAGGAATAAATGGACACAAATCAGACATCTCAAGAATGGTAACACACAAAAGCCAGTAGGAGAGTGCTATAACCTCCCTGGATACACAGTTACAAACGTGAAGTTGCCAAATTTGAGCAAAAAACCTTCAAAAAAACAGACTGCAGCGTGAAATTGCTGAGCTGGAATTCATATGAAAATTTGACACCATCAGAATGGGTGTAAATAGGGCCTGGGAATGGCTAGCTTATTACAAAAAGTAATTTTCCCCTTTAGATATTCTCACCTTCTTATCAACTGTTGGAAGTGGGCCATATCCACCCTGATTAAATTAGCCTCGTCTCTATATAAATCTCATCTGTGTATATACCTCATCTCTGTATAAATGAGATATAACACTTCCATCTCTGCATAAATTCCTGCCAAACTTGAAGCTTCCACTTCGTGCATCTGATGAAGAGAGTGGTAGCCCACAAAAAAGCTCATCTCCTAATAAATTCATTAGTCTCTAAGGTGGCACCGGACTCCTCACTGTTTTTTCCAAGGGGCCATAACTGAAGACCTGATCTAGAAGTGGGAGAATTGCATGTTTCCATCCCAAGACAGGTGCTGGTCCGAGGATCAAGAGCAGTTTCATTCAAAGAGATGAAGAAAGGCCAAAGATTCCCAATAACTGTGACACAGGTGTAGCGGGGTAGCTGCCCCACTTTGGCATGGAAGGGCCTAGAGCAGGCTTGGAGTGGCAGCACAGAGCCCAGCTAATGGGAAAAGAGCTCATTAAGAGCCAATCAGGAAAGAACTTTCAGGAGCAGCCCAGAGCTAAAGGATTGCTCAGCAGAGCAGAAGGCAGTCTCTCCCTGACCTGCAGGGAGGAAGGACTGGTTGCCTAGGAAAGCACTTTTGACAGAGCAGTGCTGGGCAGGGCAGTAGGGCAGAGGAAGCTCTTGGATGACCACTGCCAGTCTGAGGGTCTTGCTGGAAAGGAATTGTTAAGGCTATGGGGGAAGTGGCCCAGGCAAATTGGTTGCACCCACTGGACAATGAGAGTGGTCAGTAACTGTGGGTCTCCCCGGAGGCGCTAGACCAGAGCCTGCAGATGGCCAATGAGGCAAGCAGGGGACAAAGAACTTCCAGTTCCCCAGAAGAGGGGCGACAGTGGGCTATGGCACAGCTGGAGGGCTATGTCCCAAGAAGTGTGCTGCAGTCTGGGAGCAATGTGGTTCCACATCCTGATGGTGGCGATGACAAAAGTGACAACAGGCAAGACACCATCCAAAGAGAGCACAATTCAACTGACCCCACTGAACTAATTCCCCAAGCGACCAGAAGGAGGCGCCATGATGGTGAGTCTAACCCTTTTACAATGGGTCACAACATTGTACAGATTACATAACACTCAGAGTGGAGGTTTCATAATTCACAAACACATTTTTTCTCAGATTTTTAACGATTTTTCCTTTGAGGCAAATTATTTAATCAAAAAGTGAAGCCTCTACACATGGCTTTGAAACACTGGACATCTGTTTTTATATTTAAAAATGGATTCAGTGTTGAAAGGTGCCACATTATGGTAGTGCAGTGGATTGAGCTCCTCTATTTATCCACAGAATAAGCACCTGCTGTGGAAGAGCCGGTGACTGCCTGAACATTCTGCTGAAGGGAGCACATCTAATGAGCTTATTCTTCATCTCTGCATGATCCTGGGCCTCTCTGCCATGGTTGTTAAAAAGAGAGTGCTAGTTATGACCAACTGTGATGAGGTTTTGAATGTGGACCCCTCTCCTATAACTTGGATTGAGACTATCAACTCTTTTCATCCATGTAGGCCACTAAACAGCCAGTAGGCTGCAATAAGTGATTTTTATTTACTATCAACCATAGCAGGCCTTTAGCAGGGGCAGGAGAACTGGAAGGGCCCAATATTTCATAATAAATTCTCTTAATAGCTTTCTTTTTTTATGGTCCATGTAAGAGTTTGGTCCCGCACCCTGTGTTTTTATTTGCACCCAGTGCCCTTAACTTTACAGTTTGACGGTCTTTTTGTTGTTTTACTTAGAAGATCGGGGTGTCCCTCTGCTGGGACTCAATTGACACAGCCTTCTATGGTGGTGGAGAGAGGGGGGTCCGGGCCCACCCTCACTCAAGGACCCCAGCCCAGGGCCCTAAGGAAGCAGACCGGTCTGGATCTGTTCTGGCTGGCAGGGCTTCCTGCCGAAATGCGCCAGCCCGCGGGCTCCACATATGCCCTGCCCTGGGCTGCTTCCTCTCCCCCTTGTCCTAAGTTCCTGCCTCTTGTGCCTTACCTACCTCCTCTTACCCCACCCCCCTTCTCTCGTCTCCTTACTTGAGGCTCCTGCATCCCTCCTCCCCAGTCCGTTCTCCTCCCTTTTACGGCGTTGGGCGGAGCCCACGTCACTGAGGACGTCCTCCCCCTCCGCTGATTGGACGCTGTGGGAGCACAGTGCACCTGCGCTCCCTCGCTCGTGGCCCCCCTCCCTCCTCCAGCACCGGCCTGCCCTTGTCTTCTCCCTCTCCCAGCTGTTTGGCGGTGTTTGAACATGCCGCGCATGTGCGCACCCCCGCTCGCCGCCCTCCATACCAGGCTGGCATGGGGTTTTTAAAGTGCGGGGTCGTGGCACCCCATCACAGTCCAGTTTGTTTCAATTTAAATGGCTAGTAAAATGTGAGGTTTTAAAGGAAATTGTACTAAAAGAGAGAAGGTTATTCAGCTATATGGGCCAGGGGTACCTTATGTGGATTCAGAAGCATCATTTTGTTCAAGAAACAGAGCAAGACTGTTTTACAAATAGTCTAGTTTTGGGGTGTATTTGGATAAGGAACATTATGAGCTTACTGCTCCTCATTCTCTCTCAGGCAAGAGCTATCATACCTCTTGGAAAATGTGAGCTGTGTGTTAAGTATGTGGGACTGTCTTTGTCCCCCTGATGGTGGGATCATTGGTATTCACTTTTATTATCCATCTGAGAAGCTTTGCAAGTACAGGACGTCCCTGCTATAAGTCGACCCAGTATCTATCCAATCCGCACTGAAGTAATTGACACTTGTAGGAACTGATGCGTTATAAGTCCTCACATTCCCCGCTCTTATGTCATGCAAAAAAAACCCCCAATTTGTGCAAATGGAAGTCAGCCGTGGGAAAAAAAATTCCCCGCTTTAAGTTGTTTTGCTATTTGTCCAAGTTTTTTGGACTGTATCTAGGACTTATAGTGAGGAGTGCCTGTATTATATAGGTGGCGGTAACCAGTGTTCCCTGTAATCTGTGAACTTATGTGGATGCTCAGGAGAAATTCAAATGCTGCCCAGATGATTAGCAGAATGTGGGTTGTGCCCACGAAAGCTCGTGATACCATCTATATGTTTTGTTAGTCTTTAAAGTGCTACTAGACTGTTTGTTGTTTTTTAAGTTTTTCCTGTTACAGACTAACTCGGCTACCCCTCTGAAGCTTTTGAACTAGTTTTTTTGTTTGTTTGTTTGTTTGTTTCTGCTCGTGATGCACATTCACACATGCTTTGGTGCACATAAAAATTTATTACGCACATGGATGGAAAAGATTAGAGTGAACATTGGTGGTAACTAGTGGCATTTAAAAAAAATTTTACTTACATCTTTTCATTATTTCCAGAGCCCAATTAGGAATTTCCTTCATGTGTGAGTCTCAAAGGGATAGCTGTATTAGTCTGTGACTTTAAAATCAATGAGCAGCCACAGGACTACTCGTTGTTCTTCATGTATGAGGTGATGTTACATATGACAATTACAAAATAAAGGAAGAACTGGCATAAAATTAACCCGTTTTGTCTTGAGGATTTTTTGGTCCCCTTTGATATCTGTGAGACAAAATAAAACAATCCTTGAATACAACTGTATTTAGGATATATCTATCTACCACTTGGAGCAAATTCATACTGATTATTGCGCAAATTTGTGACATAAGCAACCATTACAAAATGAAAAAGCTTTAAAGAAGGGAGAACTCAAAAGCAGAGTTTTTCATCAGGTGCCTCCCTAATCTTTAAAAGAACAATGTTCTTACTAGTCAAGACCACCCCAGACGTTTACCATAATCTTTAATTCTTTGCACCTTGTTTTTATTTTCTTGTAGCATAGCTGTTCATTAGATAAAATGGTATTTCCTAAAGATTTTTTTTCCCATAGGGTACGTCTAGACTACAGGCTTTTGTTGACAGAGGCTTTGTCGACAGATACTGTCAACAAAGCCTCTGTTGACAAAGAGCGTCTAGACTACAGCCAGTTCTGTCGACAAAGCAAGCTGCTTTTTCGACGGAGTCTAGACGCTCTCTTTAGCACAGTGTGGATGCAATAGCGCCTTTTTTCGACATAACTCTCGAAAAAAGGCATTATTCCTCGTAGAATGAGGTTTGCCGCCATCAGCAAAACTGCTGCATTCTGTCGACTTACTGTCGACAGAATTCGGCGGTAGTGTAGATGCAGGTATAGTTTTGTCGACAAAAGTCCACTTTTGTCAACAAAACCCTGTAGTCTAGACACACCCATAGGGACTAAAAATTATGGCTTGATGTTTCCCCTCGTATTCAAGAGACTTTTACCCAGATGTGACGCTAATAAATTGACTATAATTACTCCAATTAAAGCCAGTAAGAGGAGAAACTCTGTGTAGCTGTTTGCTTGCTTTCTCCCCCTTCTTCCTCCAAGATCTTAAATCTTAGTCTGGTTTAAAAACAAACTCACAGTGAACAACAGCAAAAATTGTGAACGTGGATGTGACTGAGGGATTCTATTTATATTTGTGCAGCAAGATGAGAAGCTGGTATATAAGGGTATGTCTAAACTACATGGCTCCGTCGACGGAGCCATGTAGATTAGTTTACACGAAAAAGGGAAATGAAGCTGCAATTCAAATAATCGCCGCTTCATTTAAATCAAAATGGCCACCGCGCTGTGCCGATCAGCTGATTGTCGGCACAGCGCGGCAATCTAGACAGGGATCTGCCGACCCCAGAACCCTTCTTCAGCAGATCCTGTAAGCCTCGTGAAGAGGATCTGCCGACAAAGGGCTTTGGGGTTGGCAGATCCCCGTCTAGACTGCCGCGCTGTGCCAACAATCAGCTGATCAGCACAGCGCGGCGGCCATTTTGATTTAAATGAAGCGGCGATTATTTAAATCGCAGCTTCATTTCCCTTTGCCGTCCTGCCTAATCTACATGGCTCCGTCGACGGAGCCATGTAGTCTAGACACACCCTAAAAGCGGACCACATTGTAAACTATTACTACCAAGAAAGACTTGCATTTATTTCAGTGGGCTGCAGAAGGCCCTAAAACAAGGACAATGTCAAGCTAAAAGAAGTTTGTTTGAAAACATTCAGAGTAACTGAAAAAATGAGAGGGGACAAGTTGAATTCAGTTCTAAAGACTGTAGTTGCTGCTCTTCTGCCTACAATACAGATAAAAAAAGCCATTTATGAGACTCAAATGATGAATCAGATAGCAATAGCTCAAAATGACATCTTGATAGTGAGGATTTTTCAGAAAGTACAAACAAGTAGCAGTGACTGATGATCATCCAGTTTCTTACTGAATTACAAAGAAGCACTGAAACCAACAGCTCTAGAAATGTGCACCAAAGATCTGAAAGCAGAACCAAAATATATGTGCAAATGCCAAATGTGAATGCTGTTGAACTTCACAACTTAGATTTAAATGCAGGATTAGTAATTTGGCTAGCCACCAGGTAGTTTTCTGGTCCACTAAAGAAAGCAATGATATACCTGGGGAAAGGCAGGTATATGAGAATTATATTAATAAATATTTTGGGAGATGTCACTAGGACAGTAGAGGAAGGGAAATTAAATTAATTTAGTAGGAGAAGTACTGTTGCATTTATGTTTAAAAAACAGAGATCAGGACTGAATTGTGCTAGGTGCTGGATATACAAAAAAACCTAAAAAGGTAACAAATACCTGATTGTGAATAATTCTCAAAGAGACATGCATATTTTCAAGGTTCTCTGATTTTCCAAGCTCAGTACCCACTGCTAATTATTTGCATTTCTATAGTGAATCTGAAAATTCTTTGTGGCCATTAATAAGCCATTGTTTTCCATTTGTTTTGTACTGCAATGATCTGTCTGGGACTGGAAGTGATGGAATATTGAGAGAGAGAGACTGTTCATGCAGGATTTCCAATTACTTTGGAAGCAGGAACTGCAAGAAATCTCTCAAGTCAGCTCTTGAAACATTTCAAGCTATATCTGGAAAGCCCCAGTGGTTTGGATCATAGAATCATAGTGTTGGAAGAGACCTCAGGAGGTCACTTACCCAAAGCAGGCCCAACCCCAACTAAATCAACCCAGCCAGGGCTTTGTCAAGCCAGGACTTAAAAACATCTAGGGATGGAAATTCCACCACCTTCCTAGGTAACCCGTTCCAATGCCTCACCACCCTCCTAGTGAAATAATTTTTCCTAATATCCAAACTAGACCTCCTCCAATAGAACCCAGTCTCCTGAGTCCCCAACTAGTGCTTTATCTGCTATGCCACATTGCCTCTCTCCCCTCTTCTCAAGGCAAGCATGTTAAACCTGTGACTTCTGGGGCTCTATTAAACTTATTGGAATGATTTCCACTCACATGTACTTTGCTGCACAGTAAATTGCTGGGAAGACATTAAGAGGAACAAATGTTGAGATTGCCACTCAGGAGTTATTATTCAACCATATTAAGAAAATTATCATCTTTTCAAGTTCCTATCCAGGTGGTTCATTCTGCACAGGGAGTATTCTCAAGTGCATTCTGAGTATTCCTAATTGCATGAACAAAATGAGAATGCTGCTATATATTTTCCCACGACACTTCAATTGTATGCAATGTGATTGTATCTGTGTTGGTCCTAGGATATTAGGAAGGTAAGGTGGGTCACGCAATATCTTTTGTTTGATCAATTTCTGTTGGTGACAAGACAAGCTTTCAAGCGATACAGACTTATATCCAATAAATGATAATCCTTCAGCCACTTTGACTTCAACACCTCAGCTGATATTTTCAAATAATTATCATCACAGTTGTGCCAGCAAATGATGAGCCTGTACTAGCAACATGCAGTGGTGTTCTTAAGCATCAGTTTGTATGCACAACAACCTGTTTGGTTTGAAAATGGCATGTTGCATCAATAATTGCAAAGTATATCCGTGAACAAATTAATCGTTGCTAATTTGCCTTTATAACTACAGGATGTAACTCAGAGAGGACTGGAACAGAAAACAAATCCTGCACCTTTTATAATATGTAAGTGTTGTCATAGATGTTTCTGTACAAGGCTGTACACAACCTAGCCAAATAAACTTCTTTAATCAAATGTACAGTGAAGCTGAACTAATTCAGAACTCTCTTACATTGTATTTAGACAGCACTGAATTCCTGGCATGTAGCATTCCTTCTATGAGCAATTTCTGTGTAGGTATTTTGCAATTTGTGTCTTTATCTCTTCTAGATAAAATGTGATTGGATAAGTTTGTTGAGCAGAAAAGATCAGAATGCATTAAGGAACAGAAAATGCAAATATCATGGAACAAAAAATTTCCGATTCAGCCCAAATTAAAGAGACACTGAAAGATTAGAGAAAACTGATAAAGAAAGAGTGAACTTTACCAAGGAAAAAGCTTAGGGCTAAATCCTCTTCGGTGCCACACTCAACATATCACAGACAAAGTAAAAGGGAAGGGGGCAGGTGGACTAAAACATCATTGTGCTCCCTGCATCGTGGGGTGCCACAATTCCACATCAAAAAAGGGTATTTCGATGTGTTAGCAGCCAGTTAGAACCACAAATGGTCATTTGTGTATGAACAATTACTAGACAAAGACACACAAAGCTTTGAAAAAGTGGACTAAAGTCCCTTATGATTATAGCTAGAGCAGGTCAGGAATTTTTTGACAAAATATTTCTTTCACCCCAAAAAGGCTGATTTGTTGAAACAAAAACGGTTCATGAATCAGCATCAGGTAGACAAATATCCTACATTTAAAAAAATAGTTGAAATGGTCTTGAAATTTACATTACTTGAATGTATGCTGGCAAATAATGTGCCGCAGTTTTGAAAAAAGCTAATATTCTAGGGTAAGCTAACAGGGGCATTCTATGTAAGATACAAAAGGGAACTACCCCCCTGAACTCAGCACCAGTGAGGCCTAACTGTATTAGGGTGTGTCTAGACTACAGGGATTTTTTGAAAAAAGTGGCCTTTTTTCAAAAAATCTTTACCTGTGTCTAGACTGCAGCTGTGTTCTTTCGAAAGTAAATCCAAAGAATGCAGCAGTTTTTTCGACCACGGAAAACCTTGTTTTACGAGGAATAACGCCTTTTTTCCAAAGTGCTCTTTCGAAAAAAGGTGTTATGTAATGCAAACTGTGCTTTTTAGAAAGAGAGCATCCAGACTGCCTGCGTGCTCTCGAAAAAGCGGCTTTCTTTTTCGAAAGTACTGGTTATAGTCTAGATGCTCTTTTTCGAAAGTGGCTTTTTCGAAAGATACTTTTGAAAAAACCTCTTTTGAAAGAGGCTTGCAGTCTAGAAGTAGCCTTAGTGTGCCCAATTTGGCACACCACACTTTAAGAAAGAATGTGGACAAATTTGAGAAAAGGGAGAGCTACAAAAATGGTAGGAAATGTTCAAAAAAAGCCAGTGTTGTCTTCAAGTCATCATTGTCAAGTCCAAGTCGAGTCTCAAGTCACTACAGTTCAAGTCTCAAGTCGAGTCTCGAGTCCCTAAAGTCACTTTCGAGTCAAGTCCCAAATCGAGTCTCAAGTCTTAATTTAAAAAATGTCAAGTCACTTTTGTACAAGCCATCAATATCAGCATTTTCAGACAATTTTTTCACCAAGTCGATTTAACAAAATTAGCAAGTCTCAAGTCGAGTCTCAAGTCACAAACAATGAACCCGAGTCGAGTCTTAAGTCGAGTCACCTAGGCGACTTAAGTCGGACTCGAGTTCAAGTCATGGGACTCGAGTCAACAACTCTGAAAAAAACCCTGCACATATTTAGTTTTGAGAAAAAGCAATCTGAGGGACGACAGTCTCCAAATACATTAAGGCAGGGGTGGGGAACCTTTTGGGGGTTTGGGGCCGCTGCCCCACAGAAAAATCAGTCAGGGGCTGCACATAAATAAGAAGCAAGAAAAGAATACAAAAAACAAACAAAGAAAAACAAAAAAAAAACCCCAAACCCTCACTGATGTAGCCCCCAGCTGAGAAGGAGAAAGACACTCCCCACATTCCCCTCATGCACCAGAGCCTAAAGAGGGCCAGGCTAGCAGATTTTGTGTGCTTCGGCCCCTCAGGAGTGGTGGGGGAGCTGAACCACCAACACTGGCTCCTCAATGCTGGGGGAGTAGCCTTAAGCCTCAGGGACTGGATCCAGGCAAGCTGGGGGCCACACTGGCCCACATTGGCCCCTGGCCCTGCATTAAGGACTCCATGTCCACTGCAGTTGGATAAGAAGTAATGGGCCTAATTTTTTTTACACTAAAGGCAACTTAGGTTAGATATTAAGAAAAACTTTTTTTTTACAGTAAAGGCAACTTAGGTTAGATATTAAGAAAAACTTACTAACTATAAGGCTAGTTAAGTTCTGGAATTATTTTCTAAGGGAGATTGTGGAATCCATCTTTGGAGGCTTTTTAAAAACAGCCTGTAAAGGATAAACATCTGCAAAGGAAAGTCTAGAGGTTTAGAGTGCAGGGGACTGGGTTACATGACTTCTCAAGGTCCCCTCCAGACCTACATTTCTTTGATTCTAATCAAACCAAAATAGGAAAAGAAAGTGGGTTACAAAAAAAAGAGTCAATATTTTAAAAAAATGAAGAGAGGTTTTGGGGACCCAGATTGGATTGGTTTTGGGGATGGGGGCACTGGAAGTTTGGAGATTTCAGCTTTTGACATGAGAAAAATTTTGAAACTCTTAAAAATAGTTGATGATAGGAAAACCATTTATTGGCCACCTGTGATTATATCATCTGAGCCTTGTCTACTAGGGATGTTAGATATCATGTAATTGATTAGTTGTGTAACTGCATGAAATCTTAATGGTTACATGACTATTCGATAGTCCTTGGGGGCCAGGCTGGCAGCCCATGCACTCCCAGCCCCACTCACAGGGAACCCCCTGCCACTCTGCGCCGCTGCCTCTTTATCCGAGGCAGCAGCTCAGGGTGACAGGTGGGAGCCAGTCTGACAGGGGAGCCAGTTTGAAAACCAGCTCCCCAAGTAGACTGGTTCCCACCTACCTCCCTGCGCTGCTGCTTCTAATACAGAGGCAGCAGAACAGGGTGGCAGCAGCCCTTAACTGCAGTGGGTCCAAGCTCCCCATGGACAATGTGGATGGCTCCAAAATTGGATTTAAGATACTTCAATTCAAGCTATGCAATTAATGTAGCTGGAGTTGCATATCTTAATTCAAACTTTTCCTCTAGCGTAGACCTAGCCCTGGTGATTTCAGTTCCCAACCTAACATTTTTCCTTCTCTCTCTGACCCAATCCTGAATGTCTGTGGTTTGCATCCACAGCAATTTCTCCTTTGTATTCTATCCTAAGTCTTTTGTCCTACTTTGCCAGAAAAGCTCCATTTCAGCTGAGATGGTTTTATCCTCAGAATCAAAGAGCTTCTCATCCCACACTTCTACATCTCTCCCAAACAGTTTACAGAAGCACAAGGTTGCAGCATCTTCAGTATACCCTTACAGTAATGCAATATATTTACAAAGGGTTGAGCACCAACACTTCAATGCATTCAGCTGACATTTCGATTTGGTCTTTGATGTGTCTTGAAAATCTGGAATAGCAAGAATGGCAAAAATAAAATAAAAAGGTTTTATTGTATTCTAAAGTAGTTTTCTGTAAGTGATTCCTACCGAGAGATTTTTAGAGACTGTAAATACTGTTATACAACTTGTATTGATTTTCTCCCTGTACGCTTATACTCAACAGCTGATACTGCATTTTTGTTTTCTTAAGATTTTTATTACTACTTTATTTTTTCATCTGAGGCCATAATAGGGTCCATGGGATGAATGACACGGAGCCTCAGTTAAATTAGAGCCCTTTTATGTTGCTCTGGAAGTGTATAGCAATCTTTGAAGGTTTGTTTAAATTAAAAGTACTGATCAAGAGGTGCAAAGAGGCCTCAGTACAAAAAAGAATAAAGCCCACATCTTCCAAAAGGAGTCTTGAGTTGTCACACCAAAAATTAGACTATTTCTCTGCTAGCTTGGCATCATGAATTGTTTTAGGAATCAAAGCATGGGAAACCACAGTGGCTTTATACCAACCTCTTACTACTGGAGGCCTTGGGTCAAAGCCTAGGCCACATTGTGGGGTGTTATTTGTAGGCATCTTTGGGTCCATCTAGTAGAGTGCTGGTAGAGACTATGATGCACGTGGAAAACTCCAAAACCACAAGTTTGCAGGTCTGCACTGACAAAGATAGCCAAGCGCTCAAAAACAGCTGCTTATATGATAACAAAGGTCATGACAGTGTAACCCAAAACAGGAGTGGAGTATTTAGAAGGGAATGGGTAACAGAAGATAGATCACTTGGTGATTACCTGGTCTGTTGTTTCTCTCTGCAGCACCTGGCATTGGCCACTGTCAGCAGACAGGATATGGGCTAGCTGGACCTTCCATCTGACCCAGTATGGCTGTTCAAAGCGATGGGGACTGGCTGAGGAGCCTACCCACTTTGGTAAATGGGTAGTAGAACGAGGTCTGTGCCCATGGGGACAGGAAGCATTCCAAAGGCAACAGACATGGGAGGAGCTCAGCAATCACCCGCTATTCAGCGCTGGATGGATACGGTCCTGGGGTTGCAGGCACTTTGGCCAAAAGAAGTGAGTAATAGTACAGACATTGGTTAAGAAACTAGAGGTCCTTTGGGAGGTGCATGGGAGGCATTCGTGTGTGTGAACCAGTATGTAACTATAGCCTCTTCTTCTCCTTCTTCCTTTCAGTCAGCTGTTTTCCACCCTCTTTCCTCCCTTTTCACACTCATTTTCTGCTGTATAATGAAGGGTACTTTGCATACTTCTGTGAAAAAAAATTGAACAAAGCATGATGAAGATCTGCTGGATTCCATTACAATTTTTTGGAGTAAAACATCCATGGGCAAATGTGGAGCAAGAGTGGCAAGTTGTTTGGGCCTCGGGGGTCCATACTCCACCTGTGTCACAGTCCTGGGGCCTGGCTCCACCAATGTCAGGGCCAGGTCTCTCCCCTGCCCCATCTGCCTCCCTTGGAGCACCTGCTGACCCTTGCATGCCTCCCCTGGCTTCCCTAACTGATCTGTGCCCAGCGGGTGGCTGGTCCCAGGCCCCCTCAGCTCCCTTGCTGGCTGCAGCCACTGCAGCCTGACTATGAGGGAGTAGCCCCATAGCAGGCTGACTGTTGTGTCCGCTGAGGGAGGAGAGGAGGTGCATGGCAGACCCCACCTCCCAGCAGGCAACTCCAAGTGGACCCCTTCTGGGGCTTGGGTGAGTAGTGGGAGGGGGAGTCCTTCATTCTGACCCAACCTCAAAGCATCCTGCTAGCTGCACTCCAAACTTTGAGCTCCTCATCCCCAGGCATGCCCCACCCCAGAACCTGCACCTCCAATCAGAACCCTTATCTCCTCAACCCCAGCCTTCTACCGTAGGCCTGAGCTCCTGCCTCACACCAAACCCCTCATTCCCAGCCTCACCTCAGAGCCACAGCTGTCACCCTGACCCTTACAAAGCAGGTGTGTGTGGAGGTAGGACTCAATCCCATTCTGGGCATCACCAGCAACTATACAAACCTGTCAGCCCTGCGATGAAGACAACTGACCACTGCCTGTAGAATAGATCCAAGGTAAAGACAACACAGGATAAGGCAGCTGTGGCATATGAATTATACATGGTGGCTAAGTGACTTTGGCAGGAATTAGTACAAGAGAGTTTAAAGGAAAGATCATGGCAGGGAGTTGTGGAAAGGTTAAAAAGTAACAGTTGTGGGAGAATAATTTGTGACTTATGTAAGAAATAATTAATGTTATGTAGGTATGTTAGGTTTTAAGGATCTACACCAACACTCTTGGTTAGTAAAATCTTGGTTGGGGGTTTCAGATAAATTGGGTTGGTTTTGTGACATTTTAGTGGCATTGTTTTTTTAAGGGAACAGTGCCACTGAAACTCTATTTAACCCCATTTGAGCCTCTGATTCAAGGCTGAGGCACTGACAGTTCCTTGTGCCAGTCACAAGCAGTTTGCGTGCTGAGACCTTAGCATATAGCATTTAACCCTTTGGATTCTTACTGGTTTAACGAGGCCCTGGCTGAGCAGCCAGAATTGTGGTCGGAAGAGAGATTCTGGATCCCTTTGGTAATAGATAGCTGCTAAAACTCAAGAGGGGGACAAACATTAAAATAGCATGCCTCTGACTGAGGCAAGGGTTGGGGTAAAATGTACAAAGAATTAATGTCAGAAAACAGTGGGCCTTAAGGTGGCTCTGAATAGTCAGACTGCCACAATGTTAAATCTTGGGAAAAATGCAAATGAGAGACCCCTGCAACAATGTATAATATGTATGATTTTGGGAGTTAAAATGTAAGCATGATAGAAATAAGTCTCATGTTGAAAGGTCTCACAGGAATGCAGCCCCTCAGATATTACCCATAAATAAACTTCAGTCTTGGCACTGCAGAAATACTATTGCAAACCTTGTTTTACAGCGGGGAAACCATGGTACACCACCTCATAAATTAACAAAGACAATATGGAGGTAATTCTTCAGCTTTTTTGCAATCAGCTAGGAGATCTGTGAAAGGAAAGGTATCTTTAAGCAATCATTTGTCCACACTGGGGGTAAGAGGGAGTCTGGGAAATGTTTATTTCTTTTTCCAATACTCTACAGGCAAGTTGACACCAGCAGAAGAGCAACCCAGAACACCATTGGTGTACTGTTGCAATGAAGATTGTGTTTTGTGTTGTTTGCCTTATCACTGTTACATTGGTGATTATTGTACAAGGAGGCTTAACACATATAGCAAGCAAATGGTATGACCCTGCCTGGGAAGTACAGAGTATCCAAGATGGGAAATATAATTTGGAATGAAGGCCCAGCCTGCTGCTATTTGGCACAGAAAATACAGGGCAGAAATGGGCTCATTGTATACAAATAAAAAGGTACAAATTGGAGGAGAGGGGGGTAAAAGGAGGATGTATTAATCATGTTACATGCATCTTGCAGGTGGGCATACAAAGGAAAAACCAAGGATTCCCTGACCTTGAATGGAGTGATTGGTATTGCTAATCACAATTGCCTTTGCAGAATGAATCCTCAGGACCCTCATGGCAACCTTGGCTGTAAAAGGATCGGGAAGTGGGACCTGTACCACACATTTCATCCACTCAGGAAGAGGTCAGAACTACTTTACTGACTTTCAGGACTTTGTCTGATGTCCAAAATCCACTCAGGAGCAATCAAGTAAACTCCCGTGTTCTGCTACCTTACCACCATGAAATGAAATGAAATGTGGACCTCAAAGGACATTTTATGGGCCAATCCACAACCAATAACACTGCTCTACAGCCAAAATGCTTCTGAAATAAATGTAGTCAAACTTTACTAATTCTGGGTCACTGAGAACAAAAATGATGCTTAAAATTGTTGCTTGGCTCTAGTTTTCAAGATATGCTATTGGGTCAGTATATATGACCCTTGACTTGGGAATGGCGGAGGATAAGTGAGTTATAAAGGGAAGGGATCTCAATTTAAACCAGAAATGACTAAAATACATCTTTGACTGGATCTATGAATAAATCTATGACTGGGTTTGGACAGTACTTGCTTTTTAGGCAAAACAATGAATGATGCAATCTGAAGCTGGTATTGCATCATACATGATATGAATTGCATCATGTTATTCCTAGAAGTCATGGCTGATGCAATCATAACGAAGCTTACATCACTCTGCTGAACAAATTGCCCTATATCAGCTCTAGAAATCATACAGTGTCGTGCTCTCTTATTTGTCAGTGTTTGATTTTGCAAAGGGACACATTTCTGTTTAGCCAAAGTGAGCAGAGATGCCTCATACTTGTGTGAACAGTGCAGATAACTTCTGCTATGTTTGTGGTGAAGTGACTTTTGCATCACAAAAGCACAGTATAACCACTATGGTTAAGAAAGCCTATCACCTTTATTTTGGCTGCAAAATTGGAGATCAGGACAAGAGGTGGGCCCCACACATATGCTGCAACACTTGTGCAACAAATCTTCGCCAGTGGTTGAACAGGAAAAGGAAATCTATGCCTTTTGCAGTGCCAATGATTTGGAGAGAACCAACAGATCATACCAGCAATTGTTACTTCTGCATGGTGCCTCCAGTTGGGAAAGGTGTGTCAAAGAAGAAAAAGTGGACTGTGCATTATCCAAACATTCCATCAGCTATACGCCCAGTACCCCACAGAGAAGGACTGCCGGTTCCTGATGCACCAGAATCATTCTCACTTGAGTCAGATGAGGAAGAGGGAGAGGATGAAACTTCTGGTCCTGAACCATCAATGTCACAGGACCCACATTTTCTCCCATCCTCCTCCTCTGAACCACACCTCATAACACAAGATGAACTGAATGACCTTGTCAGGGATTTGGAACTACCCAAGAGTAAGGCAGAGCTGTTGGGCTCCAGACTACAGCAGTGGAATCTCCTCGCAGGTGATGTTAGGGTTTCCATGTTCTGTGACCGTCAAGAGGATCTTGTCACATTCTTCTTCATGGAAGGTGATCTTGTAACCTGCAACAACATCGATGGTGTGATGGCAGCCCTCAACATCGTTCACGATCCAGATGAGTGGAGACTGTTCATTGATTCATCGAAGACGAGTCTTAAAGCTGTTTTGCTGCATAATGGCAATGTTTTGCCATCAATTCCAGTTGGTCATGCAGTCCATATGAAGGAAACCTATGACAACATGAGACAACTTTTGAGGTGCATAAACTATGACCAACATCAGTGGCAGCTTTGTGGCGATTTGAAGGTTGTTGCTCTCTTGCTTGGTCTGCAGACTGGATACACAAAGTACTGCTGTTTTCTCTGTGAATGGGATAGTTGTGCAAGAGATTCCCACTACATCAAGATAGATTGGCCACTCCGACAGTCATTGGAGCCTGGGAGGAAAAGTGTTCAGCATCCACCACTTGTTGAATCAAGGAAGATTTTGTTACCACCCTACACATCAAGCTGGGTGTGATGAAGAACTTTGTCAAGGCCATGGACAAAACACAAGCAGCTTTCAAGTACCTCCGTGGAAAATTTCCAAGGTTAAGTGAAGCTAAGATAAAGGAAGGTGTCTTTGTTGGTCCTCAGATTTGTGAACTTCTTCAAGATGATGCATTTGACCATGCACTGCGTGGCAAGGAAAAGACGGCATAGAAAGCCTTCCAGTTAGTGGCAATAAATTTTCTCGGAAACAACAAGGCAGACAACTACAGGTTGTTGGTGGAAAACCTCCTCAAGGCATACAAAAGCCTTGGTTGCAACATGTCACTAAAGAGACATTTTTTGCACTCTCATCTACATTTTTTTTTCCACTGAACTGCGGAGCAGTGAGCGACGAGCACGGCGAGCGATTTCACCAGGACATTGCAACAATGGAGAAACGCTATCAGGGCAAATGGAGCCCATCAATGCTTGCAGACTATTGCTGGACAGTGACAAGAGATGCTCCATTTAATGAATACAAGAGACAAGCCAAGAAGCGCCGAGTAGACACTGAATAGGACTAAACTATGTACATAATAGTTTTTTGCCTTTTGTTTCATAATAAATTTTATTTATATAACCCTTTTGCTGATTTTTAAAGTGTTACATAAACAGGACAGGTGAAATATTATCATGTAAAGCAACCATAAACACATGAAAAGACCTAGGTTTACAATTTATGATTAAAACTCTACCATCTACACAATATACATAGACGTAAAATGTAAAAACTTACATATCTTGGAAACAGTAGCCAATCAGTTGTTTTAATTGTCATATTTGAATTCAGCACATCAAAATACATAATAAATAGCACATTTTATCTCTGAAGCAGACGACTTCTAAAAAATTGTAGACCAGTGTAATCTGCCTGGGAATGGGACCAGGGCATTGGCCCTTAAGAAGAATATCAGAGTGGCTGGGTGAACAGAACAACAATACCTACCGAAACAGTGAAAATGGGAGTGATCCCACTGGATGATTGGAGGAGAGATGGTAGAAGCGCTGATCGGAGGTTTGGATAGAGAATCAAGGCTGGATCAAAGAGGATTTTAACCTTACCTAAAATCAAAGGGGAACTATCTGGGCTAGGGAAGGGGAAAACATCTCCATTCAGTGTTTGGGGTCATGTTGTGGGGTAGTGGAGACTAGGTTTATATTAGTCCTCAAACCCCAGCAGGGCAACTAGACATGGGCCAACAGCGTGCCCTGGTGGCTACTGGGGGAAGGTAAACAGGTGATTGACATTAACGCAACACCCATGAGGGCAGAGGTGCACCTCAGGACTGGGCTATTGGGCATGTCCCTGCTCAAGTGGTCTATGAGTGCAACACTGAGTAAGCAAAAATGGCACTAAGCCAGCAAAAATAGTTGAAAAACACAAGCACCACAGTGCACGGAGGTAGAAAAAATACCTTCCCATGTTCATTATCAGCCAAGCTATGTTATTAGCTATGACGAAAAGATATTATCCAATTCCGCCATGTGCATTCAACTTTTAGAACTATTAAATAAAATTGATGCTTTAAGAATGAGTGAACACCCAGGGCTTTTTCTTCATTTCAAATGCTTTCTGAATTAAACTGACCTCCAAGTTACTGTGCTTTAGAAGCTCAAAGTGATGGAATCCTGCTGATCCTTTCTGATTTCAATCCCTAAAGGTATGCACTTTTCTTATTTAAATAATGGCTGCCTGGCACTTCTTTGATTTCCAGAACTTTTCACCTTCCCACAGTCTTCATACTGGAAGCAATAAAGGCATTTCTTATCCTTATAATTAACAGCATGCTCTAACAGTGATAAGAGGGTAGTTTTTACTAACTCACTCCTTTGCCAGAGGAGAAAAGAACTAAAATAAAAAGCTTCTTGAGAGAGAGAGAGAGAGAGAGAGAGAAAAGAAGTTTAAAAAATGCAATTAAAGTACAAATATAAACTCTTAGTGCAATGCATTATCTAATTACTCCTTACCATACAGATTTTATATACCCAGTAAAATGTCCTGAGCATTAAAGATTTTTTAGGTACTGTGCTTCAGAGCACTTGTTCTGATCAAAAGGTTATTCCACTATTTTCTGGCCCACCCCACACGTAGTCCAAGTCTGTAGACCCAAGTTCTGAAATTCACTATCCCTGAGATTATTTTCAGTACAAAACATCTGTAACTGACACATTCGTGAACATCTCTCCGCAAAGGAAAAATGGTTGTGTAGAATATGTCGTGGTTACCATAGTATCTTTAACAATGGGAAGGCAGGTGGGATGAGTGTTGCCTGGCCAGACTGAAAAGATTTTGAATACCCCCCTTTCCCTGTTATTAAGATAACTATTACTTACACAGCTAGCCTAATGATAAAGAGCCATTAATAATGGGTTCTCAAGAAAAGTTACAGTACTTGGCAAGGGCTGATTTCCCACAACAAGATGCTTTTAATTTTAAATATGGGCTTTAGATGCAAGAAAGCACACAGTCCCCAGGCTCAGCTGTTTTGCAACCACTGCAAATTAAACAGCTGGAGCTAAGCATTTTATGACTACAGTCAGGCAATCTTTCCATTTTAGGGCAATTGGGGAATATCGGTGGTTGCACCTGCTGTGTATGCATACACTCAAATTTGCTCATGCAAAATGAAGGCTTATATGCTCAATTATCCAGGATCTATGCCAAATACTGGTTCTGTGCATGCAAATGAGCATTTCCGCAAATGCTGTGGATATATTTTTGGAGAACTTTTACTCATGAAGGTACTAATGTTTGATGTAGTGTGACGAATGAGAATGCTGTACTCTACAGTGCAAGCTATTGTTGTTTGGGATAGATTAGAGTGGGCAATAAGCAGCATACAGGCCAAATGCGGTTTGCCAGGCTGAGCCCCTTGCTGGTTGGCAGACACTATATTTACTGAGCGTCTGTAGGTACAGCCACTCGCAGCTTCCGTTGGCCATGGTTAATCATTCCCGGCCAATGGAAGCTGCAGGAAGCAGTGGACCGGCCTGTGTTACTTCCCTCGCCTTCCATTGGCCAGGAACAGTGAACCACAGCCAAGGGGAGCTGAGAGTGGCCATACCTGCAGACGCTCAGGGAAATAAAGCATCTGGTGGCTCACCACAGGCTAACCCTAGTGAATGGCATCCGGCCTGTGGGCCGCTTAGTGCTTACCATTGGGATAGATGCACAGCTTGCTCTTACTACACCTTGAAAAATGAACATACAGATCATAGTATCATAGGGATGGAAGAGACCTCAGGAGACCAAAGCCAAACCAACTCCAACTGAATCATCCCAGTGAAGAGGCTACATATTCAGAGTTAGATGTACCTGACAGTATTCACAGGTAAGTATGATTCATGCTGCAGATATGTGATATGCACACACTGATTGGGCAGATTTCACCAGTTACATACCATGCACAAATCATGTATGTATAAAGGCCACATTTGCATATTGCACACTAGTATTTTCATGCGTATTTTATGTGTGTGCAAATATACCCCTACAATTGTAAATACCTCTTCTTGAAAAACTGGTCCCAATTTACTACACAGTCCAAAAAATCCCAACCAACCAACCAGACAGACAAAAACTGACAGTTTCCAAGCCAGTTCTAACTGTAGGGAGGCCAGGCTGTGAAAAGAGAGAAAACAGGATGTGAACAGAAATAATTTAATCTCCCTTGCACATCCATTTGTATCCTCAACAAGCTAATAAATGTTACTAACTAATTTTTTGAAAACACACACAAAATCGGGCTGCTTGCTGGGAGCCAATTTTTTGTTGCTTTTTATCTTTCAGTTCAGTAGGCTGGGTTTCTCATTTTGTCTCACATTTATAATTAATACATTTTAATAAAAGAATTCACTGGTAGCAAATACTTTCGCTCTGAAGGTTCAGTTCTTGCATTTAAAGCCATCATGATCAACATGAAAAGGTTTCAGAGGCTGAGCTACAATAAGTCTGGAGAAACCTGAATCCTTATGGAAAAGCTTGTGAACTTTGCTGTGTCCCCAACTCTTCTCAGCCTAACCCTAATACCTCCATTTCCCTTCTTCTTCCCAATACTCTAGGTTTTCATTCTTCAGAGCAGAGGTGCTAGAATGAGGGGTGCTGCTGTACCCCCTGGCTTGGAGAAGTAAGAACAACCAGATATATGGTTTTCACCCTCAGCACACCCACTATCAAAATTGTTCCCGCACCACTGCTCCTGAGGCCATCTCCTTTCTGTGATCCATGACAGATCCCCTCACAGGGATAAAGAAAAATAAGTGAATTTTAAAACCACTGCCATATTGGATACTTATGGTCTGCTGCCTCCTGTAGAAAAAAAATGGGAAAAGCTACTATAAAAAGAAAGTCCACTGATGATCCAATTTCACACTTGCAATTTGAAACCTCAGACAACCAGCAAAGGCCCTCTTACCACCATCAGCAAATTGCTCAATACATGCTGTAAAAGGGTGAAATCAGCTGTATTTTTACTAAGTTATATATAGCAAACTGCCTTCCAGAGAATGATCTGATGCTGAGTCAAGTACATGATTTTAAAGTTCAGAGCATAAGCATGCTGCACAGGTGCCCTTCAGCCACCTGAAGTGCTAGCACAGCTTTCCACTTTGTCTGCATCAATTTTAACTGCTTGTGGAGGCTACCATCAATATACTCTGTGTGTTCAGCATGTTCAGAAACAGGTTCCTAAAATATCTGAACCCATCCTGGTGAAGTATTGAGTACCCTCATATTTCATAGGAGCTCAGCAACTTACAAGATCTGGCTCCTGGTTTTCCTTTATGAGCCATTCATAGGAAACTAGAACTGGAAGGGACCTCAAGAGGTCACCAAGTCTACCACTAAATGGGAATGCTTTACATTGCCCACCGCTGAATGGAAATGCATTATACATTGCCCACCGCAGAAGGCAAATGCATTATATTCATTGAATTCTTCTCCCTGAAGGTCCTCCATCAGACCAAGTGGTCTGTCATCCATTAACATTCCATTGAAATCTCTGGCTTATCATTGGAACATGCCTGGCACATTCATCAATACAGCAGGTGAGTTCTAACTTGGAGATAAATTCCCAGCAAGTACAAAGCTCATTCAAAATACAGTATCATGTTCGCCAGCTGTCTGACACAGAGGTGTGATCATGTTATATCTGCTCAGAGTTCTTTACATTGGCTGTCACAAAGTAGCAGATTGATTTTAAGCTGGCACTGCTGTTTTTAAAGCCTGTAAATAGTTCTGGCTCTGACTCCAGTTGGAACTTCCTGCACTGAGCCTTGTTATATTGGAGAGCTGTGTTTAGATTCCTCTAAAAGAAGCAGTACAGGACTCATAGCCCAGGGCACGGGGACTAAAATGGCTTTAACCCAATTTTGTGTCCTATCTGTCCATGTCTTTTTCAGGATGCCCCTGATATATGCAGCACTGACTGGAACTGCTGCAATGCAGCATGCTATAGTTCTGACCCAATACACCCACCTCCAGGCAACATGGTCTTTACCCCCGGAACTTGCAAAGGAACCCTTAGGAATCAGTTTTACAACTATCTTCCATGGGATTTTCAGTCTAGCTGGATGCCAAGCTTTAAATTAAGGCTCCCTTTGGTCAATCTGGCTTTTGGTAAAGGGGCCAAAGCAGAATTTAAGATCTTAAACCAAATTCTTGTGGTTATACAATCTGGGCATGTGGACTGCAGGTTAATGGACTGAGTTAATTTGTGGACAGATAGTATCTTCTGCTACTTCAGTTTATTTCTGAGCAAATTTTTGCTCTAGGCCAGTGGTGGGAAATAAGCAGCCCACAGGCTGGATGCAGTTCACTACGGTTAGCCATTAGAGGGCCCACCAGGGGCTTTATTTCCCTGAGTGTTTGCAGGTATGGCTGCTAGCAATTCCTATTGGCTGCAGTTCACCATTCTCAACCAATGGGAGCTACGGGAAGCAGTGGCCCAGCCTGTTGTGCCTCCCGCAGCTCCCACTGGCTGGGAGCAGGGAACCGCAGCCAATGGGAGCAGCAAGCAGCTGTTCCTGTGGAAACACAGGCAAATAAAACATCTGGTGGCCTGCCAGTGGCGAACCTTGGCAAACCATGTCTGGGCCATGGGCTACTTATTGCCCACCATTGCTCTAGAACCATTCTGACTAAATAAAAACACCTATCGTTTTGATCAAAAGCAAAGTGGTAACGGAGGACAGAAAAACTTAAGGAGCAATATTCAATTTGCAGAGACTCTGCCCACTAAAAAAGTTGTAGACAGACCAATAATTGCAAATGTGGGCACTCGAGCAACAGATGCTACAAACTAGAAATGAATCAGCCAGATTCAGATTCTGAAGATCCCAAAGTTAACATCTGTGGAGAACCATGGCATCCAGGGAGAACCAATACTTAGGATGGGTCTGGCTTCAAACTACAGAATTAGACTAATATCCAGATACAGGCCGTCCATGCTATAAGTCCAAGATATGTTCCAAAAAACTTGGATTTATAGCGAAACAACTTAAAGCAGACAATTTTTTCCCCTTGGCTGACTTCGATTTGTGCAAATTGTGCGGTTTTGGGGGTTGGTGTGACTTAAGAATGGGAAATGGGAGGACTTACAATGCATCAGTTCCTACAAACATCAACGACTTTAGTGCAGAATGGATGTATACTGGGGTGACTTATAGATGTGATGCCCGGTACTGAAATCCCAAAAATCCTGGGGGAGATTTTGATTAAGGGTTTGGTGCGGGCTCATCTTCTTACAGTCAAAGAATACTAATGATTGGCAGTAGTGAACTTTCAAATTCTCCAGATGCCCTGTTTCTGTGTAGTCACATGGTGACTAAAGATGAGTACATTTCATCTTGTCTGAAATCACAGCCAAAGCTTACATTAAATTGATCCAAACTTCCCAGATCTAGAAAGTGAACTGGAAGTCTTTTTAGATTTCCAGTACTGCCTTGTGTGTCTATGTCCATAATCCTGTGAAAATGGCCTTGTGATATTTTGATTATTTTGCTTCTCTTCCTTGATGAATCCGGGAAATGGAAAGGGGGGGTATGTACAAAGGATTAGACAAGGCCGAGAAATGCAACATAGTTCATAGTGAAGATTTGGACTGGTTGTTATTTGATCAGAACTGATACATCTGTCCTAGTAGTGACATGTTGGGATCTGTACTATATGATGGGGCATGACTGCAAAGCTATCTTGTAATTCAATTATGCGCTTGTCACATTCGTGTGAAAGCAGCTAATTTATTATTTGTATGTGCAGCTTATTTTTTGTGGGATGCAGTGTGAACATTTTCTTTAATTAAGAAGATGTCCAGCCTACTGTGGTTAATTAGGTGACCATAAAAACCTAATAGCCTGGCCTCAAATTTGAATTATAATACACATGACTTGTTTTGATTCATCTAACTGCAATCTGAAAATGGATTTGACAATGAGTCAGTTTTTGGATAGACTACCTGGAGACATAATTAATAAGTCAATACACAGTGTGCTATGTACACCACCTCCTGCTATGGACCTCTGACCCACCAGTTAAGAAATGGGAACAATAAATGCCGGCTTTTGGATTTTATCCTGTTCTTGTCTGCTTTTGGGACCCAACTCCTTGAAGACTTTGTAATAACTGATACTTTGCTTAGACATTCTACATAAGAAAATACCTATGTCTGAATTACAACTCTAATGCCCCTTCTCATACCAGATTTTATTAAAGGATTCCTCTTTTGTCTATTTCAGGTAATAATGATCAGCCTGATTCTAAAAACACAGGGAATCCTTATACATGTGGGCATTCCAATTGATCTTCATCTGACTGCTCATGTGAGGAAGAGTTTTACAAGGCAATTATACTCAGCTCTTCACCACACTTCATCTCATTTAGAAACGTCAATGTTTTATTCTCTCCTAATTAATTATGCCTTTGTTTTATGTTATTTAATACAATACCTTTAAACTTGGGTATTTGAAGTCAGTGCCTGATGGCTGATATTAAAGATTAACAGGAAATGTTTATAGGCTTCATATCTGATCCTGCCTTCAGTGCCCAGAGTATTTCTTGATCTTCTTTCTCCTTTTAACAGGAGGTGATGCTTTCAGCAGAGCTCTGAATAATGATACGTGGAATTGGCATGAATAAGGAGCATGATGTGGTTATGCTAAAGAAAACTGTTTTCTTGTTGTAAAATATAATTGTGTCTAGGCAGAAAATGAGAACTGTGTTTTGTGAAAAATTCTGAGGATTCAACATTTATTTTAATTCCCTATAGCTATGGAAACAAAGCTCTTTCAATTTTTTCACAACGAAGAGCGAGACCTTCTCTCCATAGAAAATAGTCAATAGTGAGGGGGTTAGGATATTTGCTTAAGATACAAAAAACCCAGACTAGGTTTGAGTCCTTGTTCTGTAATATTGGTCTCGCTATCTCTTCTGTTGGAACTGTTACATCTGATATACTAAAATAAATATTCACTGGGCCAGAGAGAGAGATTAAGAGAAGGAACTTGAAAACCTCTCCAAGCTAGGAGAGTGACAGTTTTTCAAAGCAAAGGTTGCCAGACTTTTTTTAACATGGACTAACAATATATTTTCCCCTATTCTTTTTTTAAAAATTACCTTCATGTTCTGACTGACATTTTCCACAACAAGTTAGCCTGAAGAAGACATGGACACTTTCAGCCCAATCCATTTAAGTTTGATCAAAAGCAAATAGTAAAGAGGCTCTTACAATGGGAAGTGTTGGGCACCTTGATAATAGCTCCTCCACCTTTTACACTCACACACATAGGGTATGGCTACACTACAGAGAAGATGGAAGCTGCCACTGTCTATCTTTTAGGGTTCAAATTAACGGGTCTAATGAAGACACGCTAATTCAAACTGAGAGGGTGCTCTGGTCAATGCCAGTAGTCCTGCTTCCATGAGGAGCAAGGAAGTCGAAGGGAGAATGTGGACAGTGCCAAAAGCTAAGTTAAGGTACTTCGACTTCAGCTATACAATTAACATAGCTGAAGTTGCATATCTTAATTCAACCTTATCCCGTAGTGTAGACATGCCCTATACAGAGAGAGAAAGAGAGAGAGAGATTACTTTTCCTCTAAAAACAGAATTTACAAGCTAACAATTAAGACCATTAAATATTGGGAAAAATTAAGATAATATCTTAACATTTTAATACCACCTAGTATCAGTGGTACTGATTGACAAAAGTTCAATTAAGGTATTTCTTTTTAATGTATATTCAAGAGTTTCATTTATTTTGCTATTATATATGTACAAAAAAAATCCTCCACAAAATCTGTTGTTATTCCTGCAATGGTTAGTGAATACGCTTCAAATAAAAACCCATTATAGTTGAGCACTGAAATATTTGTGTTTTCCAGGTAGTCCCCCATTTTCAAATAGCAGTTGGTACTTGTTCCATCTTTTGAGCTGGTGTGCAAATGGTGACATGTTCTTGCAAATTGCATCCCTTAAGACATAAAACCTAAAGGATTTACATAAGGGACCCTTTTCATCTTAACTGCTGCCTGATACCAGTTGCTACACAAGTTATATTGTGCAGTCTTGTTCTGTGGTTAGCATTCTTTCCTTTTATGCTGCTACTGCGCTGTTACAAATCTGCCAGTTAAGCTCTATGCATCTCCAGAACATATTGTCTGGAATGAAACAACCAATTATTTCTTCAGGTTTTGTGGCATAATATCCTAGGAAACCAGCAATTACAGAATCAAAGTGGCATCAAATGGCGTAGAAAGGAGTTAGCATGTATTATTCCTTAAATAGCAGTTACATGAACTCATAATAAATGGGTATTAAGTGCTAAATGTATGATAAGTAATTTCTGACAATGCAATTATCCAAACAGAAGAAGAAAAAGCTGCAAGAACGCATTGTCAAAATCATTTGTGAAAAGTCTACTTGGTTAGGTTAAAATACTGTAGGCTTGTTTCTGTGCAGGAACCCACTGGAAACAAAATAACACAAGTACATGTGTACAAGTCAAAAAGCACATTGTCCAGACTCCCAATAGGCCTCATCTAGTAAATGTCACCAGTTGTTTTGAACCCTGCCTGTGGCTGAAACCTTAATTTGTCCAGAGTGGGAAGAGGTAGCAGGATGTCATTTTAGTCTATGAACATGTTAAGTAAGGGGAAAAAGTCATTGAAAGGAAGCACAGAATGAAATCAAAGAAACTGTGTGGACTGGGATTATTTGGATTAAAAGATTAGGGGTTTCCAAGGTTGCTAGTGAGGTTACACAGTTTCCATAGCAACAAACCAGAAATGTCTTGAAATTGGCAGAAATGTTTATATATGGACCAACAGTAATGTGATGTCATAGAACCATAGATCTGTTTGGACATCTTTGAGGGGACGCAATAGCTAGTGCTTTGGGACATTTTCTTTTCTAGAGACCACCTGGTAACTTGTTTGGCATAGCAGAAGAAATTCTCATCATTATCACAAGTCATGGGCCCCTTACCCTGGCCCTGAAAGATATCTGAACCAACCAGGCTGTTCGGGGATTTAGATGACATCACCAGTTCTAAGGCTGTGTTCTAAGCAACCCCTGACATGGTTCCTAAGGTTCCTACTATTCCCCTTCTCCCATACCAATCCTCTGCACCTTCCATAGCATGTCAATTTTCACCTCTGCCTTAATTCTTTTCTCTCTTTCCTGTCTCTCTTTTTGCTTTATGTTTAATAAGAATCCAGGACAGCCAGCCAGATGTAGTATAACACTGAAATGCTGTGCGGTGAACAGACTGGCAAACTAATTGTGATTCCTCATCAGCCCAGCCTCATTAAAAATCATTGCCTTCCATAGACTGTCAAGAGGAATATAAAGGCAATCTAGCCAAATGCTTGCCTGAGAGGGGAAGTAAAGCTAGTTTTCAGAAGGTGATAACTGGGTCATATGCCCTATGCTGTGCATGTTTTCCTCCAGCATCCTAACTATAATCATGAAAAAAAGAAATTCGACTAATGTATATTTTTCCCGTTTCCCACTCTTCCCCATTGTGTGCACATACATGTCTTGTTTCCATTTAACTAGCAAAATACATGTCTGTCCCAAGCAGAGCTTGCTCTACCAGGAAAGGAAGACATGCAAAAGTCTCAACATCTGTTTGAGGCCTTACCTTGATCTAATGCATTTGGAAAGCTCTAAGAAACTGTGGAGATGAATGCTATAAAACCCCTTAATCAGAGACAGACAGACAACAAAATAATTGGATGGCAACATCGACAATACAGGCAACAGCTTCATATTTGTGAGTTGTATAATGACATTCATATTCTTGGTTCTTAAACTTAATAACACTAATTATATTTGAGGAAGAGTTTCTCCTTTCATTCCTGTTGAAAACAAAATTCTAAAATCTAAAAGTGAGACTGTTCCAACCTTATTGAAGATCTGAACAGAGAAGGATGCCATATTCATTTTTTTATAGATGTCTCATTTAGAACAGTTCAGAGCATTCTAGTAATAATGTCAGCTCATATCCCACATTTCAATATTTCCAGCTGCAGAATCACATATTCCTTAAATCCAGGTCAGAGCAATTCACTCATCCTCCAGAGAAGACTGACAGCTTCATCTTGGGCAAAGAGACTATGAAGGGATTCTTATTCTAAGTATATTAATATCTTAGAAAAAAATCTCTAAAGAGAAGACTACCAAAATATCTGGAGTACTGGGAGGGTATGTCTATGCAGCAACATTATTTCAAAATAACTAGTGTTATTTCAAAATAACTTAGTCCATATCTACAGGGCAGGCAGTTATTTCGAAATAACGTTGAAATGCTGTCAAGCTGGAGGACTTCTTACTCCGACTCCTGTAGCCCTCATTGTACGAGGAGTAAGGGAAGTCGGAGGAAAAGTGCTCTATTTCGAAATAAGTGCTGTGTAGACACTCCCAATTTTGAAATAAGCTATTTTGAAATAAGCTACACAATTGACGGAGCTCAGTTTGTGTAGCTTATTTCAAGTTAAGTCCTGCTGTGTAGATGCACCCAGAAAGAACTCTTCAATTAAATTTCTAGCTGCAGTAATACCTGGAACCATATGTTCAAATACTCAGTCTCTCTAATGAGTTCAAAGATAGAGCTTTATAATGAAGGATTTCTCATCTCCAAAACAAATACTAACCTTTGCCTGAGATCTCCCCATCTTCTGAAATCTTCCAATACATTCAGGTCACAATTCATAACACTGGGGTGGGCAATAAAATGGTGGCAGTTCACCAGGGCTAGCTCCTGGTGGACTGCCACCGCTATATTTACCTGCACCTTTGCAGGTACTGGCGAACACAGCTCTCACTGACCACGGATCACCATTGGGAGCAGTGGGAGTCAGCACAGAATAGGACAACACTTCCTGCAGCTCCCATTGACTGGGAATGGCAATCTGTGGACAACGGGAGCTGTGATCACCCATATGTGTGAAAGCACAGGTAAATATAGGGGCTAACCCTCATGAAGCAGATCTGGCCCTCAGGCCAGTATTTTCCCACTTCTGCACAACATCTCTTGCTATTCTGGTCCTGATCCTTTCCTTGGCTTTTCCCATAGTCATCCATACTGACTTTTTATCCCAGTCTCTCAAGAATCCTGCCCATTATGGTAGAAGGTGTCAAATTCAGGAACAGTTTTTGGGATGCGACCTAAGCCAAGAATTGCAGTAGATTAGTAAAATAAGATTGTATCTAGAAATCTGGATTTAAATCCTGTTTAAGACCCCCAATTCAATCCTCCCTTAAGCATAGGTTTAGTCCTTTCAATCTCAATAGAACTACTCAGATGCTTACCATTAGATGTGTGCAAGTACTTTCCTGAATTGTGTCAGAAATAAAATTGCATTGGGTGACTTCATCCTCATTCCTGAGGAAATTGGCTCCTATCACAAAACCATCAAAACTCAATGTGGAATGACTGCTCAGAAACAAACAGCAAATGGCCAAGAAGCGGGGCAGTAGGTGAGGTGCCAGTGTGCATTGACAAGGTAGTTTGCAGGAAGCTTGCAAAACATCTGGCTATAGATCCCACTTCCAGGTACAACATGTAGAAGATAAATTATTATGAAGAAGTAACACCAATGTTTGTATAATATAAAAACTGAATTGAAGAATTCCTGAGCTAAAAGCCATCATTGTCACTGTGCTGTATGGTGTGGAGCGCCTGGATCTTTGAATATAAAAGGGACTGGCAGCTCATGTACTCATCTGAGGCATTATGAAATATCAGTTCAACAAAAAAATCTGGGAAATCTTTCAGCTGCATCCCCATCCAGAAATGTCTAAAACAACTCTTAAAAACAACAAAAATATCATGGTATGGTAAAATGTAACTACTTTTTGTTTCCATTTTTAATTGTTTTAATTGTGACTCCCAACAAGTTCGACTGAATGAAACAGCCAAGCAAACCAAAACCTAAACAACCAACGAGCATGGAGTCTAGGAGCCAAGGATTTTTTTTTCTTTTTTAATCCTTCTCTCTGGGGTCTACCTGTGTTGGAGAATGCATCAGAAGATTCCTCTTTTATTTCTGAGGCAGGGAACAATGTTTTGTGATTAAAATGGGACAGATGGAGAATTAGGAAATGTGGGCTCTGTTTCTAATTCTGTTACTGTGTGACTTTGGGCAAGCCACTTAGGACTTGTCTATACTGGCAAGGAAAAGTGCCTTTTGGTGAGAAAACTGTGTAAGTTTTCAAACTACAATGTGACTTTTGTTGGGACAAACACCCATTTTCATTGACAAAAAACTTCCAGCTCCATAAAGGATTTCTGACTTTTCCCCTTCCTGTGTTGTCAACAAACATTCATTGTAGACTCGTCGATGCATTTTGTTGCTGATTCTGTCCTCCAGGAAGTGGCCCACAATTCCCAACAAGCTACTATCATCAGCAGTTTGAACTCTGCTGCACTGCAGTTAAGTGACCAGGTACCTGCTCCGCCCTTTTGCAATGCATGAGGTCTGATGCAGTGGATGAGGTACACCACACAGGGTCGACCTTACAAATCCAGGTTCCCTATGCAGTCCTGAACCCTCCTGTGGGCCATCTCAGCAGGCAGTGGTCTCATGGTGTCTTATCTTATCAGGGGCCCATGCCTGTCCATTGCATCAAATGTTCCCCCACTTGACCCCCACTGCAAAGATGGATCTGATCAGTGTATGGGAAGAAGAGTCTATCAAGTCATAGCTGAGAGTGACCCATGGGAACTGGAACATGTATGGGCACATTTCTCAATCCTTCTGTGAAAAGGGATATAAGCAGGATATGCTGAAGTCCAAAGTGAAGATTAAAGAACTCAGATAAGCCTATCATAAGGCCTGTGAAGTGAACTAAGGCTCTGATGGTTCATGAGATCTGGGTTTTTTTTCTATAAAGAACTGGTTTCAATTTTTGGTCGTGCCCCTGCCCCTCCATTGCCAAGAGCCATGTGGATACTTCAAAGGGCATGGAGGCAGTTCACAGAGGACCTAACCTGGAGGGTGAAACAGTAGCTGAAGAGGTTAGGTAGATGAGGACCAGAGGCTTCCTCCCAGTGTTGCAGAGTGTGTCTGGGAGCCTGGAACTCCACGCCTGAGGTGCATAGTCAGTCTGAGGGGACCAGGAAGCCAAGGATGGGAGACAGGGTAAGTGGCTGTAGCTTGTGGAGTGCAGGGTTGAGGGCATGGAAAAGCGGGAGGCTGGCTGTGTTTCTGTGAGCTGCACATGTCCCTGTGAGGCTGATCGATAAGGCTAAACAGGATGTTGATGCTCATTGTGATCTCAGTAGACTCCTGCAGAGAGAGGCTGTCAAAACAGATTCCATGGTAGTACAGCTTTGTCCCCTCCCACATTGCAGGATGCTAGCCTGTACTATTCAGCTACCACTTGTGCAGGAACCAAAGTGGAACATAACTGGGCTGCATAGGGAACAGAGTGAAAGCCAGAAACCTAGAGATTTTGTGTCCGGGTTTCCCTCCTTACCCTCACTAGGGAGATGCCTGCCTTCTAGGAAATCCAAGTACCTGCCCACTTCTAAAGTCCCCTCCCCCACTCTTACAGACAGGATCACTGGACCCAGGTTCCAAGTGATTATGGGGTACAACCAGTGGGTTTTTTGTGAAAAAAGAAAAAAAGTGCCAGTACTGCAGGGGAAAGTTGTTGAGCTCTGACTGGAGGTGCTGGTACTGCGTCCGGAGATGCCGGTACTGCATACCAGGCAGTATCGTCACAAAAAAAGGACACAACTAATGAAAAACGGGTTGGGGTGCAGGTCAGAGGTTCAAAACAAGTGATCCAGAGGGGGGCACTGAGCAGAGAACCCCAGACAGTGCCCACTGCTCCTCAAAGTTGTCTACGGAGCCAATGGATGCCACCCAGGGGAACTCTGCCTAGATGCGTGAGATCAGGGAGGAGTGGAAATAGGCCCCACAGTCACAGAGAAACCCCTATCCAACATCCTCCTCCTGGTGTGATGGAGTGTCAGGAGGAGATTGATGAGGAGGTCCCGTGACTTCATGGGGCCACAGATAAGGTGTGTAAGAATAAAGAGCTGTGGGGAAAAGTGCAACCA
This sequence comes from Pelochelys cantorii, assembly GCA_032595735.1. Lineage (NCBI taxonomy): Eukaryota > Metazoa > Chordata > Testudines > Trionychidae > Pelochelys > Pelochelys cantorii. The sequence continues at coordinate 22,874,023 of CM064340.1, forward strand.
GAAGATGCCTGCAAGGGTGATACCTGCCTGTGGAGAAGTATGGTAGGATAGAACTGTGTTCCTGCAAAGGGACTTTTCTAGCCCCAGCTGCAATTTCTTTTGCATGAACAGCTGCCACCACCTCCAGCCTTTCACTCACCATGATTATGGTACTTACCAAAATGCATTCCTGCCATGGTTCAGTGGAAAAGTGAGTTGTTTAGTACTGTGACTTGTGACCACTGTGACTTGAGCTAGGTTAGCTGGAGTGGAGAAACTTGGGAGTACTAACTCAGGCTAAGTTAGTGAAGACAAGCCCCTTGGTATAGGAATACCAACTTAAATGCTGTTAACAATTGGGCCAAATCTTGACCCCCTCTGAAATCTATGGTAAAACCCATTTAGTTCAACTGGTGTAAGAGCTGGCCTATTGAGAGAAGGAATTGCCTGGCAGATGTCTGTCCAGATCACCCCCATCATCTGTGATAATAGTTTAGGCTTCTGTTTTGCTTTTATTTTTTTCCATTGACACCTTTATCTAGTAATTAAAGATGTAAATCTGTGTACTAACCTTGGATCAAGGGAAATCCGGGACTGGAAAATTGCCGTATAGTGTGTGAAGAGGCACTGGGAACAGAAGTGGAATTATAATGATTGATTTGCAATAACAAATCTGTATGAGGGAAGCTTGCATTGTGCTTGTTCACGCTGTGCCTGGCTCTAACCAGAGCTATGGCCTCTCCTCTTTCATAGCATTAAAATCACTCCCAGATTTTAAGAATGAACACTCACAGTGCCCAGCAAATGCATATTCTCCTGGTTACTCTCCTTTGGTGACAAATGCAGTGTCAAATGCTAGTCATTTGGGGAGGGAATCATGAGGGTTGAAAGAGCTGGCCCTCTGTGGATTGCTGTCAGGCACAATTGGCTTTTTTGCGGTCCCCGTGGATATGGGTAATAACTCAGAACAGTTGTGATTGAAAACTGAAAGCATGAAGTAATTGCTGGAAATACTGTATGATGAGTCTGGCCTTCTTTAGACAAGAATCTGGGACATGAAAAGAGCTATAATAGTTTTGAGGACTGAAGCTTCTGCTCTGACTTATAGCCAGTCTGCTTGTGCCAGGGAGAGTGGGAGCTGCTCCACACAAGTGGCATGTCTTCCATAGCACCCAGAGGAATGCTTTCACTGTCAGACCCGTTTGGTTTCTAAAACAGCTGGGTAACTGTGCTGATTTGGAATGAAGGGTATAGGCTCATGGCCCAGCCTCCTCCCAGTCTCACCCCCTGCTCTCAGGGGAATGCAGGGTCTGAAGTCCTGGCTAACCCCTCCATAGGGTTCTTATGACATCACACTCCCTGGCACACCCACACAAAGGCCTAGACGCATTCTGACCCAGTAGGAATTCAATCAAGCATTCCCACAATATGTGGAAACACAACAGAACTCAGCAGGAATAGAAGACCTTCTTTTCCTCCATGTAAACTTCTCATGAGTAACTTTCCCAGATCCACTTGTGCAAATAGATAATGGATTCTACATGAGCACTATTCCTGTCAGGTCATTTGATCTTATTGGCCTAGCTTTATGGGAAGAGACTTCTACAGAAGGTAGCATGATGCCACAAATCAATTATAAAATCAAATGTTTAGGGAGCTGGAACAAAACCTAGAGTTGTACCATGAAAACCATTTTTTCATACTATTTCTAAAATACCTAGGACTTCCTGCAACACAAGCCCTGAGACTAAACAGATTATATAATAAGTTTTTCAGTGGAAATTCACAAAGCTGTCAGAATGTATATTCATTACAGATTTTGAAATCAACAAACAAACAAAAGTGAGTTGAGTTAATTGATTTAATTAATTGTCCATATGGCAGGTAATTGTTATGGAGAATATTTCTTTTAGATAATGAAAATGAATGTTCTTTATTTGTATTTCTTTGTATGGTAAACAGAGACAAAGATGTTCTTGGCAGATTTCCTGAATTAAGGGTAGAGTATGTGTTACCTACATGCCCACTGCACAATAGATAAGCATTAGGGAATACTTTATGCAGTTTGAAAAATTATATATGTGTGTGTGTTTATATACACACACACACTCACACACTTGAAATTAATAATTAATAATGCTGCCACGGCATTTCAAAGGGGCAGCACCGCATAGCTTATCCCGGGCTCCTTGCGGCACTGCCCCTTTGAAACGCCCCCATGGCATTTCAAAGGGGCACTGCATGGAGCCCCCTTTTGAAACGCAGCTACCACATGGAGCACGGGACTCCGGGCTCTGTGCATCACTGCTGCTTTGAAGTAGCCCCTTCTTCCCCCCCCCCTTGCTGCCTCTGTTATAGAGGCAGCAAGGGGGGGAAGCAACTGGTCGACTATCCTGTCGACTATCCAATAAGCATTTGCTTATCGGAAAGTCGACTAGTCCTTCACATTCCTAGTTTGGATAATGAACTGTTTGCGGTGTCTACATCCTGTTTTGAGGAGTGAGAAACTTGTCTTCTCCGGCGTACTTTGTTGGAACATGAGATCTACGTCCTTCGGAGCAAATGAAATCTTTTTCAATTTATTTCATTGGTGATTCTCTTTATCACTTGCCAGATATGGAAATATATGCAAGTGTATTCAAAGCTATAATTTACAGTACAACATTGCCCTTCAGAAGAAGTGAATTGAATGTGCCTTTCCAGAATAACATTATCTTCATATCATTCTTCCAATACTTACTCGTTACTAAACAAGTATTTGGAATCACAACTTGTGATTGAAATTACTATGGAAGGAAGAAACACCATTGCCCTTAGAGAATGGAGAAATGTTCTTCAAAGCATCTGCTCCAAGGACTATCACACCAAAATAATGAATAAAATAGAGCAGCACATAGAGTCGACCCCATCCAAAAAGTTTAGATGACAATGATAGATTGGACATTCAGCAATGGGGATCATCTTTCAATATATCAGTTGTGATCTATTTGGTATGAGGTGATTTTTTCAACTGAACAGTTCCAGTCACATCCTACAGGCATAGTTAAATACTGCATACATAGGCAATGCATACTAACTCACTCAGTTGTGTACTAATATAGGCAAATAGTTCCCCACCACCATTGTAATAGCTATAAAGCTGATTTTAGTACATGGAAATACAAAATAAAGCCCATCACAAATAACAAAGTTGGTACATTCCAAGCGACCAAGAGATTTGAATATTTTGGGTCAGATCTTCTCATGTGGGATGGTTGAGCAATTTTCCCTGTACTGCTGGTGTAATGTGACTACAAAGATGGTTAAATAATGACAAACTAAATGGCTTCAGTAGAATGAAGCATTATTCTCCTGAAGAATTTTTTTAAAAAGAAGAGAAACATTTACAAGAGGCACATTTTACTTGCTTCAGAAGCTTACTGTGCTTGTCAGGAGCACTGTTGAATTGGCGGCTTTCCCACTTGGCCAAACATCTCTGTTTATCTGGCCCTTTTAGTACCCTGTCCTTTCTTATCTCTTTCTTCCCAACTACTGTTGTTTCTCTTTTTCCCATTTATGTGCCCCCCAAACACTGTGAGAGGGAGGGGTAAGGGTCTAACAAGTGTTTAGCAACCATTGGTGCTAACCCATCCATTGGATGGTTTGGCACAAGGCAACTGCCCAACGTCCCACGCTTTGGGGGGCCCACTGGGAAAGCCTGGGAGACTAGTGGGCAGCCTGGCACTAGCAGCAGGGTTTGGACCCATTCCTGCACTCGGCAGCAGGAAGCAAAGACCCAGCTCCAGCCCACTCTTCTCTCCCAGCTCCTAGCCACATTACTCAGGGGAGGGTCATGGGGAAAGAGGTGGGACTGCCCCCCCGTTGGAGGTGGGAAACTTACTGATGCAGCTGGAAGTCAGGCAAGTGGAGCAGGCTGGGATGGGCTGCTCTGCTTCCCACCACTGCCAGTGAGTATGGGGAGCCTGACCCCTGATGCCAGCTCCAGGCCATCTCCCTCACCTCAGTTCCCTGAGCTGCATTGCTCAGGAAGCTTGGAGGGAATAGGTGAAATGGGGGCAGGGTGGGGGAGAAGCAGGGGAGGGAAAAGGCTGGGCAGGGGTAGAGTCAGGATGGTCTTGGGGAAAAGGGGGCAGGAGGGAACAGGTGCAGCCTAGAGGTTGTCCCAGGCCCCACACACTCTCAGAGGTGGCCTCCCCCAGGCTAGGGGTGGTGCAGGAAGGAGTCACATGGATGAGCGGTCACACAGCTGGTTCCCCCCCTCTCCCTATCTCCTTCCCCAGGAGTTGCCACTGAAACCCAAGATCAGTTGCAGGGAAAAATGAGCACAATTGAGTGCAAGCTGGTGGGCTTTGGCTGAACTGCCATGTTTTTATCCACTGTTGCAACCTCATTCGGTTGCCCTAAATATGGCAACCTAACACGTTTTCCCAGAGTAAACTGGTATAGTTGCCTTAAAACAATGAAAACTGCATCAATAAGGAGCCAGTTCAGTGAAGTACTTAAGCATAAATTTCACTTTAACTGCATGCCCGAGCCCATCCCTATTCAACAAAGCATATAGGCACATGTCTACTTGCCATAGAGGTAATAAGACTCAGGGTACGTCTACAAAGCAGCGTTATTTTGGAATAACTGAGTGTGCATCTACACAGAAAGCTGTTATTTCGAATTAATGTGGAGCTGGAGGACTTCTTACTTAGACTACTGTAACCCTCATTTCACAAGGGCTGTGTCTAGACTGGTGCGATCTTGCGTCAGAGCTATGCAAATGAGGCTCAGCGTGGAATATCGCCAAGCCTCATTTGCATAACTAATAAGCCGCCATTTTTGCGGAAGAGGCTCTTGCACAAGATGGAGCTGTCTACACTGCCCCGTCTTGCGCAAGAAAAACCCTCTTGCGCAAAGCCGTTATGTTGATTATTTTCAGGCATAACGGCTTTGCACAAGAGGGTTTTTCTTGCACAAGAAGGGGCAGTGTAGACAGCTCCGTCTTGCACAAGAGCCTCTTCCGCAAAAATGGCAGCTCATTAGTTATGCAATTGAGGCTTGGCGATATTCCACGCTGAGCCTCATTTGCATAGCTCTGGTGCAAGATCACGCCAGTCTAGACACAGACAAGGAGTACAGGAAGTCAAAGGAAGAGAGTTCTTCCTTCAACTTCCTACTGTGTAGACAGCATCAAAAGCCGAATTAAGCTATTTTGACTTCAAAACTACGCAGTTGACATAGCTGAAGTTCTGTATCTTAATTTGACTTTTGCCCTGTAGTGTAGACATGCTCTCAGTGTTTACATGTTCTTTAGAATTTTGTTGAACTGGGGTTTTATCCACACAGCTTCCTTTATCCACATGATGTAAACTTTGCAAACATGAACAAATACATAGAACTGTTAATAAAATATAGTCTAATTAACAACATGTCGGTGTTTATTTTACTTTTATAAAAAATATAATAGGAGCACTTTTTCTCTATTCGTTTATATACAGAGAACAGAATTAGATAGAAAAACCAGTACTTTTTGGCAATACTGATTTTCTAAGTATGTCTGTTAATTTTTGATCCTGGAAATTTTCTCCTAATCATGTGTTTGTCTATCACCAGAAGCTATTATTTATGTGTGTAGCATTCTATATTTAAGCACATGATAAGTGTTTTCAAAGCTACCATGACAAGTGTTGATAGACTTACTTGCTGTTTGTTTCCCATACATTAGCTTTATTCTTTAATGCGTTTATCTAATTTGAATATGAATCATACCTTCCTGCAGCAACCAAATCTCCATAACAAAGCTCAGAACTCCATTATAAGCTCTTGACATTTCCTTTTGTTTTACTGGCAGGGCTTTACAGCAGTATAAATTACTTGTTCTTTAATGTGGTGCTCTCATAGTTCTTTATCAACCCTTGCTGAAACAATAAACCTAACTGTAATATATAAAGGGTATTTCTCCATAAACCTCTGTCTGCATGAGTTATTTAGGAACATTGCCCATGATCCAGCTGACAAAGTCATTTCAGCTCATTAGTAAAGAAACGCAGATTACATCAGTGTCATTGAGATCACTGGAGTTCTTTTATAGTTTCCTTTATTAAAACAAAATATGAAGGATCATGTTCTGATTTTCCTTTCACCAAAATAAAAGAACAGCTCCAATGACTTTAGTGGGTTTATCCTCGTGAAATCAGAATTTGGCCCAAAAGGTGGTAAAATTTCAAATAATATATTTGTCACAGTCACGGAATAATATTCAATTGTAATGGAATCAATTGTATGAGAATGGCATTTTATATTTCCTAAAAAAACTTATCCTCAAGCAGGATTAAAGTGAACTGTCTAAATGTAAGTTACTGCTTAAACTCTGGTAGACATTATGTTTTATTTGATTTCATGGAGAGAGGCATTAGCTGTCCTGTCTTTGGAAATTAATGTTTCATAAAGATAATACAGATTGTGTCTTGTTTTAAAAATTACAGAGCACTGAATAACATTCTTTAATAATTCATTGCAAATGAATAAGGGTCAATCATATATCAACCATAGTATCTATTTAATGATTATAAAGTCAGAAGGAATAGTAAAGAGCCTCAATGCAATTATTGAAAATATTACCTTATCTTTCCCTATACACGATTCCCCTTTTTTCTCTCCAGAATCTTTTTTAAAAGAGAGGCCATTTTATCACTGTTTCCTGTTATATGGGCTGATAGTACCCACAACTGGGGCCAGTTCTTGAAACAATCACAGTGTGTTGCCCATAAGTGTCACAATATACTGCTGGGTCCTGGGCACCTGAAAAATCTCGCTGTTCCTTAGGGCTTGTCTATACTGACAAGTTTTGTACGGGAAAAGTGCATTTTGTCAACACAAATGCAGGAGTGCGCACACTGCAACACAACTTGTCACAAAAAAAAAATCAACAAAAAACTTCCAGCTCCACAAGAGACTTTTGTCTTTTCCCCTCTTTGTGTTGTCAACAAACACACAGTGTTCAGTGCGGACACCTCTGAGTTTTTTGTGGATGGTTCTTACCTCTCGGAAGTGGCCCACAATTCTCAAGCTACTACTCTGCTCATCAATTTGAACTCAGCTGCCCTGCAGGCAGGTGACCAGCTACACACGTATGCTCTTGCAAGCTTGCAAAGGATAAGGAAGCGCCTTCAGAGAAAGAGGGAGGATTTGTTTCACAAAATGTTAAATCAATCAGCGAGTGAGTGCAGATGTCAGGAATGGTGTTTGGAAAAGAAGCTAATCAACTACAGGGACAACCAGGCCTCAGCCTGGCAGGAACACATGCTCAGGGTCATGGAGGAACAGACTGAGATCCTAAAGTGCTTGGTAAAGCAGCACAGTGAGCCAACATGGGTCCCATCCCCCCAGCAAATTCAAAATTCGGTGTCCAGAAACTCCCCCCTCTACACCCTCACATTCCTGCTCCTTCTCTGGGAGTCCAAATTTTCCTATACACTCCACCCTCTCTCCCAATTTTGATTATGATGCCTGTGTCTACACATATCTGTGAGTTATAACCCTTTGCCAGGACCCCCCTTCGCAGCTGGGAGGGCTGTGTTAGCGTGTTTCAGTGCACTGCATTCTAATGACTAACGGCCCACTTTCAGAGTGGTTACGCACTTTTATTTCCTGTTTAACAATGTCACAGACCAGTTACTGCGAGCCCAGGTGCAGGCATTAAAGGCATGTTCATGAATATCTATTGCACTGCGTGAGGAGGGGGGAAGCATGTGGAAGCAACAGGGGTCTATTTCAGTGGCCCTCATCTGAAGTCTCCCTCATATTGAAAGCAGCCCTTTAAGCTCCTCTAACAGTTCTGGTATCTGGCTGCTCAAACTCTGCAGCCAAGCACTGTACCTCGGAGAAAACAATTCCCCCTTAGATTCACACACATGTATGCAAAGGGCAACAAACCATGGGACTACTGTCCTCAGTGAAGTCTAGCTAGCCCTAGAGACACCTCCATCATGCCTTCAATCTCCCAAAGGTGCATTGGACCCCACACTCAGCCTGTTGTTAAAATGCTCCTTACTTCTGTCCAGGTGCCCCATTTATGGCTTTATGAGCCAGGGCTGCAAGGGGTAAGGATCACAATGGGCATTGCCACATCCCCCACTGTAATCGTGTGGTCAGGAAAGGAAGTTCCGTGCCTGCAACTTTCTGGACAGGACAATGTTCCTAAAGATGCCCCCACTGTTTCCCACCACTGCCCTGCCCTCTCCTCCCCAAGGCATCCCGTCCTCAAGGGAGCAGCCTCAGAAATCACTGGGGGGGGGGATGCCATGCAGCAGCAGCGGCAGTTGAGCCCCCCTGCACTCCCCAGGTAGCAGGAAGGGGCGGGACTTGGGGAATGGTAATGGACAGCTTCCCCCTTTTCCAGTCCACCGGGACTCCCAGGCCAGATTGCACATTTGCTCTGGCTAATGGGTCTGCTCACATGAGTAGATTATAACTGAGTCCAATGGTAAGACACTGGCTCAGTGCAGTCAGAATTTCATTGTAAGCCTCTCTTTCCAGCTACAAACCACACTAGCCATATTTGCACCTGAAAACAAAGAACTGCAGGCACAAATTTGATTATTTGAACTTTTAAGTACCTCATCTGTGCCCATAGTTGAGTTATTGGTGCAAAGTATACATATACACTTTGTGGGTGCAAATTGCTTATATGTTGCTCTGATGCCTCTTATTGCTAAAGAACTGTCCAGTTCAAAATTCACCCACCATTGCTACTGAGAAACTTCCAACAAAAATCACCTCCTGACATGCCACTTGGCAACAGTTCAAACACCTGTCTCTCTTTGGGGAACACTGTCTGATAAACAGACTGCTGCCAGAGCCGATGGAAACCTGGCCAGCAACCAGTGTTGTTACTTATGTGGGAGAGCTATGGGACAAACTGAAGAATTGTACATTTCTTCCTTAGGATCCATCAAATTAGAACTACCAAATCTCGATGTGTATATCTCCATCTGTGTAGGCAGTGTTGTTGTAGCTGGTTGGTCTCACAGTATTAGAGAGACAAGGCAGGTGAAGTCATATCTTTTATTGCATCAATTGACACTGGTGAGAGAGACAAGCTTTTGAGCTCACACAGAGCTCTTCTGCAGGTCAGGCCTGAAGTCGGTCCAGCAAAAAGTATCACCTCACCTATCTTGTCTCTCCTTTATCTATATATGCACACACACTTATCAAATTTTGAAATGCATATTTTATACATAGATAATAAAGCTTCATACATGGCTATTGAGAACTCACTCCTCAGCATGACAGTCCAATATGTTAGGCTCATTCCCCTCAGCAATATTCAGGGCACCATGGTGTGGGGGAGGAAGAGATGGCTTTCTGATACCTTTTCATCACACCAATCTAGGTGGGCTGGAACCATGATCCTGCCCTGCTGCCCTTCCTCACCCCCAGCCCACGTGGGAAATATTCTCTATTGCATGCATGGAAGGGAGTGGTGGAAGGGGAAAAGAAGAGTAGCTGTTGCACCCAGTATCAGTTAAGACAACTTTATATGGACTTAAAAGGTGCAGGAATCTGGCAGATTATCATTAAGTGCCCCATGAAAGTCTAGTGAAGTCCCACCATGCAAAAATCTTGCAGGAGTCATTCCTTTTACATTACCAGCTGACTAGTGCATCATCTTCAAGACATGGTTTGTTTCCTAGAGGTTGTTAAGTCTCAGCTTGAAAAAGCCCTGGCTGGGATGATTTAGTTGGGATTGGTCCTGCTTTGGGCAGGGGGCTGGACTCGATGATCTCCTGAGGTCTCTTCCAGCTCTATGATTCTATGAATCTGAATAGCTGTTTTGCAAATAAATTCTGTACAAAAATACATTTGTCATTTTGAATGTGCTGATTAAATGAACCAATAAAAGCACGAGAAACAATGGTGAAAATTCATAAATCCCATACTGATTTAGCCAATGCCAACCTCTTGCTGACAATGTGAGGAACACCATCAATATACATCCCGGGAGGTGAAAAGTTTAGTGCAGTTAATTCAGTACCAATTATTCCTACAGCCTAACTCTGACAGGGAATTGACACCAGTACCAATGTGAGCTGTGATTTATTGAGCTCAAAGAATACCTCTAGGACTAGGTCATTTACACTGGCAGGGAGAGAGAAGAGGAGGGGGGGAAGGGAAGGGAAGGAGCTTCATTTATGCTTTGAGAGACTGAAGAGAAGTCCATGCAACACCTTGGATTCATACAACACAAAGTATATTTACACCCTGACATGTTGATACAGAATTCTCTCTTGTTCACTGAATGGATGTTCTCAGTAGCAACACAATGCTAGCTTCACTCAGTTACATCTTCTCTCTCAAAATTATTTCTCTGAACAGAATTCAAAATTAGCCCAAACCTGACACAGCATAGAAGCCATTGCAGCTTAACAGAAAGTAAAGGAGCTATGCCTACTTTTGACATGGGGAAGATGTGAAGCACTGAAGGTAAAGAGAATCTGTCTGGATCTGAAATGATTAGGAGTCAGTTTGGGAGACAGTCAAAAGTGTGATCTAATTTCTGTATAATTCGAACCAGACCACTCACCCTCAGGGTATGTCTACACTGCAGTTAGATACCTGCTGGTGGCCCTGCCAGCTGACTCAGGCTTGCAGGGCTCCGGGCAAAGGAGCTGTTTAATTGCAATGTAGCCATTCAGGCTTGAGCTGCCGCCTGAGTTTTGGGACCCTCCCACCATGCAAGGTCCTAAATCCTGGACTCCCGCCCAAACCCACTGCATTTAAACAGCTCCTTTGCCTAAGCCCTGTGAGCCTGAGTCAGCTGGCATGGATCAGCTGCAGATGCCTAACTGCAATGTAGATATACTCTTAGACCAGGACTGGGTAAAATACAGCCCATGGGACAGATCTGGCCTGCTAAAGCCACCAGATACGGCCTGTGGCCATAGCTGGGAGCCTCAGGGAGGCTCCCTGCCTGCTCTGGCCCCCTCATGCCACTCAGCATAGCAGCTGCAGGGCTCTGTTTTTCTTTGAACAGCTGCAAGCCTGGGGGAGGAGGGAGAGGCTTCACGTGGTGCCCCTGCCCCCAGTGCAATCCCATGAGCCGGTTTCTGACCAATGGAAGCTGCCTGTTTGAAGGCAGCTGCACACCTGAAGAAAAGGCAGCGTGCAATGCACCCTTCCCCTCCCTCCCCTCAAGTTCCCAACTATTCACAGACCCACATGGCCCCTGCAGCTGGTACAGGGATGGGCCAGACAGGGAGCCCGCCTGAGAAACCTCCTCAGGTAAGTCTCCCTCCTCCCAACCCTCTGCCCTCCCCCCCATTCCTGCCCTCTCCCGCACATAATCCAAACCCTTTGCCCCTTCCTGCACCCATACCCCGTCCTAGACGCTGCACTCCAAACCCCTGTCCCAGGTCACAATCCCCTCCTGTCCTAGGTCACAGCCCAAATTCCTGCATTCTCTCCTGAATCCCACCCCCTACCTCAGGTCACAACCACCTTCTTCACACAAATTCCCACCCAGATCCCACTCCCCTTACCCCACATAAATCCCTCTTACTGTGTATAAAAATTTTACACAAAGCTAATAAGTTTGCTCTCTTTATCAGTGGAAGAGAGATATGCCCAGTGGTTGCTCCCCACTGGGAACAATTATTTACACTGGACTTGATAACAAACAAAAGTGTTTTATTTAAATGTAAAAAATAGGATTTAACTGATTGCAAATGAAAACAGGCAGATCAAAGTAAGTTAGGGTGCATTTACACAGCACCCTAAACTCCAGATATGATATGCAATTTGTGCTATGCAAATTGCGTATCTTATTTTGAATCTATTTTGAAATAGTTCATTTTGAAATTTGGTGCATCTACACAGCACCAAATTTTGAAATAATGCCCTGTTTCAAGACATCCCTTAACCCTCGTGGAACGAGGGCTACAGGGATGCCGAAATAGCACACCCGTTATTTCAAAAAATATTTCGAAATAATGGGCAGATTGTTAAGATGCGGGGTAGCTATTTCGGGGTACTTCTGGTATCCCGAAATAGCTACACAGTGTAGACATACTCTTCCTAAGCCGAAATAGAATTAACTGGCATGTTTTATTTAATACAATAAGAAACTTGTTACATACAATTTCTTTCCCTAACAATTGTTCTAATTAACTCTTTCACAAGCAACACAGCCTCATAGCTTGGGTCCAATCCTTCCCCCTGTTCAGTCTTAAATGTTTCCAGCACACATCTTAGATGATAAAAGTGGGTGTCCTGTTGTCTGTCCATCCCCTATTATTTGGTTTCCCTTCTTTATATCCCTTTTGCCCAAGATGGGAATTCTTTGTGCTCAGTTCAAATTTTTTTCCCTTGAGTGGAAAAGTACAAGATCCAAAATGGGTTCCAGCATCAGGTGACCTGGCCACATGTCTTTGTAGGACCAACCACAATTTGGATTTACAGGAAAAACAAAATCATTCACAGGTCATTGACTTGATTATCCAGCCATTAAGTTTATAAAACATCACTAATATCTTTTACTTGAATTCCTGGATTAATAAAACAGGTTTCCACTTAATATTTCTAACTTCACATATAAGAAAGATAATGCACAGAAATAGGATATATGGATTCAGTGGATTATACTTTTAAAAAGACATGTTACATTACCCATTTTTCATAAAGCAATTTTGAGTTCTGTATATTCATATTCATAAGCCAATTTTCATAAAGCATGGGGGGCAGGCTTCCACTACAACAGAAATGACAAAGCCCCTCAAATCTTGGCCTCAGATAATTTTTTGCTGTATAAAATGAGGTGTGGGAACAAGCTTTTCTTCTGTATCATTCTTATATCCACTAAAATGGATGGCCTATTCAGTTCAGTGAACTTTTTTCTGATTATTAACTTCAGTGTGCGATTTAAGTATCTCTATCAACTTGTGGCAGCAGGTTTAATTTTTTTTCCCTTTCTGATTGACTTTTTGTGTAGAAATGTAATGTAATTTACCCTAAATGAGGCTTTAAAAAGGGAAAAAAAGATCAAAATCAGAACAAAATATTTCAAAATTATATTTAAAAACCAGTATTTCAGCTGACACAAACCATAGCTAATAAATTCCTGTTAGCATAGGTAGGTAACCACTTTTCTCAGGTACAAAGGTACTTCAAATTTTAAAAATCCATCAAGCTTATTTTTAGTGAATACCACAGGGCTTCTTGGACACTAATATACCTAGATTTGGAATTTTGTAAGTTGCTATGGTTTCAATATTCTCATCTTCTCTGAAAGTCATTAACATTCCATTGCTGTACTCCGACTTATTTCATTTGCACAACCGAACCCTCTTTTTTATAAAGTCAGTACAATAGTACTCACACATGAAACCATGTGAGCGGGGCAAATACCACAGCCCGGAACAACACTGGCAATGGAATAGTAAAATATTGATAATGCCAAGTTAGTTCAGGCTTGGATTTACTGTACGTTTTTCTTGTGCTGTAACATGAGAAGATCTATCGTGAAGGAAAAGCATGGAGTCCTGCAGAGGGTCTTTTATAAAGACAAATTCTAAAAGTAGTACAAAATGGGTTTCTAGAATCTTGTTTAACAGAAACATTTACAAGGAGCAGAGAAGTATTTAAAAAATGATTTGCCCCCTTATCTGAAGACTCTATATTGGAATTAGGACTGAACAGGAAACGTTTTTTTTCTGTTTGCTGAAAAATTGATATTTAAAAAGTTTTTCCCATCCCAAATTGGGACAAAAAGTCAAAAATCTGAAAAAAAAAATTGCAAACTGACAAACCAAAAAAAATGTTGGTTCATGCCTGTAATATTGTGCCCCCGTATTTCTATGGAATATGTTTTTGAAAATAAATATGCATAACTCGAATATGCTGTATACAAAATGAAACATGTAACTTATCATTGAAGATCTTATAATCTCCTGAATGTGTATATTCTATTTATGTGCATGTATCATTCCTCTATTAGAAGTCAGAACTATGACATATAAACCCATTAATCTAGGTATGCTAGTGAAAGCCATTAGCAATACTCAAGGAATGTAATGGTTGATACTCAGGACAGGGATCTGTAAACAGTCTTATTTTCCCAGTTGGTCCTGGACTGTGGCTGGTTCTGCTAAGACATGTGGCCAGGTCACCTGATGCTGGAACCAATTTTGAATATGGTACTTTGCCATGGGGGTATGAAAAGAGTGAAGCTGAACACAAAAGATTCCTGCTATAATATCTATTTATAGGCAGGGAACTGGACAATGAGGAGGTGGGCAGTTGCAAGACATAAGATAACCCACTGCTTACCACCAAGATGACTGCTGGAAACATCTGAGACTCAACATGGGGAACGATCAAGCCCAAGCTAGGAGGCTTCCGAGCTTCTGAGAGAAGATCATTAAAATCATTATTGTTAGGGTAAGGAACTGCATATAACAAGTTTCTTAAAATATGAAGCTTGGCTGGCATGTTTTGTTTTATTTTAGCTTAGTAACCCACTTAAATCCTACTCTTTATACTTAATAAAATCACTTTTGTTTGCCATTAAACTCAATGTCAATAATTGTTACCTAATTGGCCAACAGCTGTGCATATCTTGCTTTCACTGATAAAGGTGGTGAACTTATAAGCTTGATGTGTGTAAAACTTTTATACAGAGTAAGACAGATTTATTTGGGGTTTTGATCCCACTGGTTGCTGTGTAAAGTTCCTGGGACTGAGCCTTCCAAGTGTCACTGTGCTGTGGCTGTAACCCCAATTCTCTGTCTTTGCTGGGTGAGACTCAGCAGCAGTAGAGTTGGGGTACCCCAGAGGGCAGGTAGGTGGGCTCAGTGGTATGGTCAGTCCATGAAGTGATGGTCTCAGAGGATTTCTGTGACCCAATCTCTCACAGTGTGACTTGAAAATTTGTTGTTGTTTATCAATATAATTTTTGAAATATTTTGTCCTGATTTTGGCTTTTTTTCCCTTCTTAAACCATTTTTAGTGTGAATTACATTTCTAAACTAAAAATCAATTTGAAATAAAAAAATGAGTCTTTTTGTTTCAAAATGTTGAAACTAAGGCTGTCAATTGACTTGCATTAACACCGCGATTAACTCAGGACAGGATTAACGCGTTAAAAAAATAGACATGTTAAATCGCAGGCGTTAATGCTGTGCTGCCTCTTTGAAGTGCCGCTCCAGCACTTCAAAGGGGCTTTGCAATGCAGAGCCAGGGATCAGTCCCCAGGTGATACCCAGCTCCACTTGCGCTGGTCTTTGGAGTGCCGCTCTGGAGCCTTCTGGGGATTCTAGCTGACCCCGGGCTTCATGCAACTCTGCCCTGTTGAAACGCCGCTGCAGCATTTCAAAGGGGAGTTGCACGCAATTAATCACAATTAAATTTTTAATCGTACGATTAATCATGATTTAAATTTTTAATCACTTGACAGCCCTAGTTGAAACAGGACATTTTAGCAATTTCAAAAGTTCTATTTTTTCTTGGCAATTGGTTTTTGAGTCTGGAAATTGGTTGAAACTGACCCATTCCCACAAGTTGTGTCAGTTTCTACAATGCAGCTTTTTTCAGTGACAAAACATTTTTTAATCAAACAATTCCTCACCAGCTCTAGTCCAAGTGGCTCATATTTGCCACCAAAAACAAATCAGCTTTTTGAAGCCCACCTCTGGGTCACCTAAAGATATCTTCATTAGAAAGTCAGGAGACCTTGGGATGTTGAGAAAAAGAAGCAAACCCTACACTCTAGCTGTGCCCTTGTTGGGTAACTCAGAAAGTATAACTAAGCACATATTGTTCTCTCCATTGAGAAGCAGACTTAGAAAAATCCCATAAAGTGTCTGTGATGCATTGGATAGTCCCTCTGATCATAGTTTGTGATTTATCTGTTGACCATAGTGCTTGTCACCCCCTTAAATCAAAACACTCCCTGTTGATTTTCCATAATAAATCTCTTATGGCCACCCAGACAGTCAAGCTAACTGAGTTTAACAGTGAATCATAGAATACTAGAACTGGAAGGGAGCTTGAGAGATCATCAAGTCCAGTCCCCTGCCATCATGGCAGGCCCAACCACCATCTAGATCATCCCCGGTAGATGTCTATACAGCCTGCTCTTAAATACCTCCAGTGATGGAGATTCCACAACCTCCGTGGGCAACTTATTCCAGTGTTTAATCACCCTGACAGTTAGGAAGTTTTTCCTAATGGCCAACCTAAACCTCCCTTGCTGCAGTTTAAGCCCATTGCTTCTTGTCCTATCCTCAGAGGCCATGGAGAACAAGTTTTCTCCCTCCTCCTTGTAATACCCTTTTAGATACTTGAAAACTGCTATATGTCCCCTCTCAGTCTTCTCTTTTCTAAACTAAACAAGTCCAGTTCTTTCAATCTTCCCTCATAGGTCATGTTTTCTAGTCCTTTTGTCATTTTTGTTGCTCTTCTCTGAACCTTCTCTAATTTTTCCACATCTTTCTTGAACTGTGGTGCCCAGAACTGGACACAATACTCCAACTGAGGCCTAATCAGTACAGAGTAGTGTGGAAGAATGACTTCTCATGTCTTGCTCACAACACTCCTGTTAATGCATCACAGAATCATGTTTGCTTTTTTTGCACCATGTCACGCTGTTGACTCATATTTAGCATGTGGTCCACTACGACCCTAGATCCCTTTCTGCAGTATTCCTTTCTAGACAGTCACTTCCCATTCTGTATGTGAACATGTCATAAAACATTGAGGAAAAAAGTCATTGAATGTTATAGTTACAGAACAAGCTGCACCTCTGTCCCGATCCTGGTTTCTCTGGGTAAGGCTACACTAGCTCGTTAGTTCGAGCTAGGTAGTCTAATGAGGGCAACCGGAGTTGCAAATGAAGCCCGGGATTTAAATATCCCGGGCTTCATTTGCATCTTCCCGGGCGCCGCCATTTTTAAATCCCCCTTAGTCCGAACTCCGTGCCCGCAGCTACACGCGGCACGGACTAGGTAGTTCGAATTAAAGATCCTAATTCCAACTACCGTTACCCTTCATTGCAGGAGGGGTAACGGTAGTTGGAATTAGGATCTTTAATTCGAACTACTTAGTCCGTGCCGCGTGTAGCCGCGGGCACGGAGTTCAGACTAAGGGGGATTTAAAAATGGCGGCGCCCGGGAAGATGCAAATGAAGCCCGGGATATTTAAATCCCGGGCTTCATTTGCAACTCCGGTTGCCCTCATTAGACTACCTAGCTCGAACTTACGAGCTAGTGTAGCCTTACCCTCTGAGTGCACCTCCTCAGGTTTCAGATCACATGCATTTGGCTCTCCTGATGTGGAATTATGTGATTCTGTCATTGGTGGGCCAGGCCTGGCCTACTGGACCATATGTTTCAACTGTATTTCCAAAGCAGGTGTGACTGAGTTTAGTACCTGAGGTATTTCCCCTAGGGAGTCTGTGACCAGTGGTGGAAAATAGTAATGAGTAGGAAAAAAAAAAAAAAAAGAGGAAAAGGGAATTTAAAACCAACATCCTGTATATGTCTATATTATTCTGATGGGAACCAAGAAAGGCCTAATTTCTTCAGACAGCTCAGAGGATGTCTGCATGTATCAGTCTGCTCCTTCAAACAGCTCCCTAACAACAGCCTCACATCTGGACAGAGAGTGTGGGGTTTTAATGGTGTATAGTCCCTTTGATCTACTGGCTACCAGCATTGGCAAACAAGCAATTTCTCTTAACTAGATCCCAGAGAGAGGGTCTTCACAACTCAGACACTTCCTGTTAATCACCGTGAAGCTGTGTGCTTGTGTGGCTGCTCAGGAGAGATTCCAGTGCTGCCCAGTTGATTAGCAGAGCACTCACCACTAGGTTTTTGTTTATCCTGGTGGTACACATCCCCACATGCCTCAGTGCATGTAACAAAATTTATTCTGTACATGAACAGAAAAAATCCGCACAAGGAGGAGGTTTGTCTGAAACTATTATTTTGCTTCATGCTTGTTTTCCCAAGAGCCTGCTCCTAAATTAAACCAGCATATTCATACAGCTAACATTCCAATAACTATGTCACATACAGTGATAATAAATTATTCCAGAGCAGCCCCACATCCATCACAGCATGTAACTGCTAAGAGCTCCTTCCAAAGCAAATGACTCTTAAACATCCCAGCACCCTCTAACTAGCCAGACAGCCTATGCTTGTCACCTCGGTATTGGAGTGCCTTTCAAAAAAAATTATGTACAGCCAACTAAATGTTTATTTCTCTCTTCCTGATCATGCCAACTAACATTCCGGTGGGAGGGAGGGTTAAGTTGTTGGTGCCTAAAAGATTAGCTAATGAAGGAGGTTTACAGATAAGAGAGCAACTTTTAAGCTTTTCATTCAAGTGATTTCCATTCCATGCCTGAAACTAATTTAACAAAGATGTACTGAACTGTCTAATCAAGTATGACATCTTTATTATACTAATGAAGACTTAGGAGAGGCATTTAGTATACAAATCTATGGTTACATTGGGAGGCAGCACAGCTTAGTGAATGGTGGACTGGACTGGACTGAGAATCAGAAAGCCAGAGTGTGATCCCTGATTCTACCACAGATCTGATCTCCGATCTTGGGCATTTCATCACTCTGTATGTTTATTTTTCTTCTCCCCTCCCCCTTTTTCTGTCTCAGCTATTTAATTTCTGCTCTTTGGGTAAGGTTGGTGTTACAGCTTTCTGCACAGTGCCTAGCACAATGGAGCTAGACTCCCACTTGGAGCTACTAGACTGTACCATGATACAAATAAACACCAATATTTTACATTTTACATGATCTGATCTCCTGCATCTCAGATGGTTTCACTTTAGGCTTCCTTCTCTGTTCCCTTTACAGTCTCTCTGCATAACCTCCCCCACCCATACAATTTCAAAGTCACTGATGTCTCTCTCAACTTCTGACCTGTCTCCATCCAGTGCTGCATCTCTGCCTGTCTCTCTGAGATCTACTTTTCACCACGTGTTAATTTAAAGTTAATGTGGCCAAAATTGAATTTCTGATCTGCTCCCGGCAGGTGCGTATCCTTCCTCAGACCTGAAAATACCACAAACCTCCCTGCCACTCATGCTTCTGGGGAGTTATTTTGAACTTTTCTCTCTCTTTTTTGTCTACTACATCCATGCTGTGTTTTGCTGCTGCTACTTCCTTCATAATTTTTCTAAGGTCAATCTTTTCAGACACTCATTTCCTGCCATGTTCTGTTTCCATCCTAACGTGTATATCACCCCTCTCCACTCTGTTCAAACTTCTGCTGCTAAGATCATCTTCATCATGGCTCTCACTGTTTTCCTTCCCTCTTTGAGTCCATCACTTCATCAAAGTCAATCTTCTAGTCCTCACTTTCACAGCTCCACCCCTTTCCACTTGCTCACTCTTGTATCTTATCAGGAGCCCTGTAAGGCTATGTCTAGACTTCAGGCTTCTTTCAAAAGAAGTTTTTCTGGAAGAGATCTTCCGAAAAAATTTCTTCCGAAAGAGCATGGATGCTATCTCACATTTAATCTGTGATTACTATAGATGGAATGGCCACTAGGGGACCTGTGCTTTTTCCTCTTTCCTCTTCTTTCGAAAGAACTCCCTCTTCCCCGTCCACACATGCCTTTTTCCAAAAGAGCTCTTTCAGAAAAAGGCTTCTTCCTCATAGAAGGAAGTTTACCAATGTTGGAAAAACCCCTCTGTTCTTTTGATTTTTTTTCAAAAGAATGTGATTGCAGTGTGGATGTAAGTGAAGTTTTTCAGGAAAACGACCTTTTTTGGAAAAATTGTAGTGTAGACATATCCAGATACTTACTGTTATGGAAGCAAAATATCACAGGGTCTGTTCATCCCATTATGTTGAATTTCCTGTAAGCTTGAAATACTATGAAGAAACTAGATCTTGCTTTGATCCAGCTCCAAAAACAACTCTTCGAAACAAAACACCCATGAAAAAACACAAACATAAATGCTGAAAGAGTTGAGCTTATTCCCATTTACCCAGATGTAAAGACACATGAATTCACAATCCTCCTGAAAGAACACCTCACCTCAAAATTCCACACCTCACTGGCACTGTATCATGTCTAGCAAGAGAAACACTGTATGGGAATGTTTGTATGCAATACCTTTGAATACTGACACTTGTCAGCCCCTCTGGCAACACTTCGGAAGCTAGAAAAGGGTTTAGACAAAAGCATAGGGGGAATACATGATACAAGAAGTATATGGCAATCACTTCTCCTGTTTACATAAATAACTTACAACCTCCCTGCATTTCTTTCCGAACTGACCTGGTTTGTGTTGTGTTGTACTTCCATGGATGTTCCTCTGATCTAACTGGATTACATTCTCAGTCCCAAACAGGAGGAGTAGAAACTGGTACCTTGTCCTCTGTATGGAAAACATCTCAGCAAGAATAGAATCAAAGGAGCCAATTCTTGTATCTCCCTTTCCAGAGCCCCCCTGCACAGGGAATGTATCAAGATAAATATGGTGGGCAAGGTGAGAGGCCAGAGCATGACCAAAGCCAGTTGGCAGAGTTTAGAGCAGTCTCCAAGGTTCCGTAACCTGCATCAGAAGCCAGACCTTGGCAAAGACTCAGAGAGCCCAGTTAGCTCTCTGACACTCCCCCTTCTCTTCACCCAGAACAAATGGAACCCAGCAGAGTATCTGCCTAGTAAACGTGCAAATGAGTGTGCTTAGATCCCAAGGTGTCAGGCATGTGGTGCATGTATCTCTCTCTATGAGTACATCTGCACTGCAGGCTAAAGTCAAGTTAAGATATGCAACTTCAGCTTCGTTAATTGCGTAGCTGAAATCAAAGTACCTTAATTCAGCTTTAGGCACTGTCTGCACAGCAGGAAGTCAAAGGAAGAACAATCTGCCTTCGACATCCCTTACTCCTCATGAAATGAGGGTTATAGGAGTCTGAGTGAGAAGCCCGTTATTTCAAAATTATTTTGAAATGACAGGCTTGCGGTGTAGATGCACACTCTGTTATTTCAAAATAAGCATGCATTGTGTACATAGCCTATATATATATATATCTGAACATGTCATGTTAGTGTCAGTGACATTGTTTATTAGCATCCAGGATCAAGCAGCAGAGAGAAAATCGGCATGTGATGACTCGCTAATAACATTGGCTCGCACTGGCTTATTTTGATGTGCTGTCCATTTAATTGTCCACCTGCCTGCCATTGTTCTTTCTACATCAAAGTCATTTTAATTGTTTTCTGAGATAAATAGAGAGACACCATAACTTCTGGATGTGGCAAGGCTGTTTCTTCTGTCATTAGTCTCCTAATTAGCTGTAAATGTTAGTAATTGCTTTTTCTGATGATTAAATTATAATTGAATTCTATAGCTGGCCACAGTAGATTCAAGACTTTATAAAGTATTCTGTGAATTAATACCTTTATAATTGCTCTTCAGCAAATAGTGTACTCCACTGCTCAGAGAAATATATAGGCTGGTATTCTTATTAACTGGGGACAGGTTACAATACCCTGTTCATACTGAAGCCAGGACTACATTTACCCCGAGATCGATGCTTCGGAAATCAATCTTCCAGGGTTTGATTTAACAGGTCTAGTAAGGACCCACTAAATTGACCACTGATAGCGCCCCCATTGACCCTGGTACTCCCTGGGTCATGAGGACTATGGGCAGATGGTAGGAGAGTTTCTCTCTTTGACCTCCCACAATGGGGCTGCTGCAGAAATTTGATTTAAAGTACATCAACTCCAGCTATGCTATTTACGTAGCTCAAGTTGCGTATATTAGGTTGACTCTCTCGTATAATGTAGACCTGGCCTGAGTAATACCTGATGCCAAAAGAAATTCTGTCAAAGTCAATGAGGCTATATGTGGAGTAAGACAAATCACCTTATGAGTAAGGGTTTCGCTATCTTGCCCTCAACTTGCATGAATTCTGTCGAGCAACTCTTACAGGATGTCCCATTATATGACAAGGCCAAAGCTGCTCTGCTTTTGGCCTCAGCCCCTTGGCATTATTTGCTTGTTAGAAATACAAGAAAAAATTACTGTAAGATGTATTTAGATTATAAACTCTCCGGGAGATGGATCATCCTTTTGTTCTGTATTTGTATAGTACCTAATGCAATGAGGTCTTGATCAATGACTAGAGATCCTAGATCAGGGGTAGGCAAGATGCAGCTAGTGGACCAGATCCAGCCCGCCTGCAGCCATCTCACTGGTACCCTTACTACAAAGCAGGAGCAGCCACTTTAAAAAGCAGGCTTCTAATTGCTCTGCAAGCTGGGCAGGGAGGAGAAAGCTTCCTGCACTGTCCCTGTCCCCTAGCAAAATCCCCAAGCTCCCATTGGCCAGTTTCTGGCCAATAGGAGGTGAGAAATTTTGCTGACAGCAGGAGCAGTGAATGAAGCCTCCTCAGTCCCTCCCTCTGCTGGAGCAGAGTCACATGGATCAGCCACAGCAGAGAGTCTGCAGAGCTGCTGGCTGGGAGCCACTTAGGTAAACACTTCCCAGCCAGAGCCTGCTTCTGGCACCCCACCCCCTCTTCTGTCCAGCTACCTGCCTTCCCCACCTCTTCCAGATCACAACTTCCTCCCAGACCTTCAACCATCTCTTACACCCCTCCCTCAAGCCAGAATCCTCTCCTGCACCCATAACCACTCTTTGACCCTGAACTCCAACCCCGTTTCCCAGATTATACCCCCCCCTTCACCAAAACTCCCTCTCAGACCCCACACGCCCTCCTACACCCCAGTCCTGTAGCCCAAGCTCCCTTCTATACTCCACCCACTGTCCCAGACTCCATGCCCCCTCCACGGAATTGCAGCCCTTGACCACTTACCAAAATCTTGGAGTGCCCCCCCCCCATTAAAAATTATTGCCTACTCCATCCTAGATAGTTCTGCAACACAAAAATTAAAAAATAGTTCATTTGCATTTTAAATACTGTGAATGCACTTCAGGAGTAATTGCAGCCCCTTCTTTGTTTTTCAGAACAGTGATCTGAGTAAAATTTTGTAGATGAGAATATTTACAGGAAGGTTGTTTATTTGTATGGATTTTTTTTCTAGGAGCATTTACACAGAAGTCTTGAATGCTCTTTGTGGATTTTGGAGATACATTTATGTTCCCAGTCTAATGTGATCTTTCCTAAATTATGAATTATCCATCTCGCTGCCCTGATCCCCACCTCCAAATTACCAGTGGCCTACAGCAGATCAAGAGCATTTAATGAACCTGGTGGTCATTTCAACTGAGCTAAGCTTTAGAGAAGTCTTGGGCACATGGGCTGGCATGGAAGCCAGATGCATGAGACTGTAACCGTAAAAGTTCTAGTGCTGCTGTTTATGGTATAATGTAGGTCTCCATGGATATTAAGAAATGCAGATGATTAATCTCAAATTTAAATTATGGGACACTTGATTTTATTAATAACTTGGGAAATGCTGATTTTTGACTTGCATAACATCATTCTTTTTGTTGTTCTTTAACTGAAATACTAATGTAATTAAAACTAAGCAAAAACTTATTTAATGGCTCTTTAATACACTGAGAACATAGGGTCAGATAATTAACATTAGCTAAGCAGTAATGCTCAAGAAATGAGCCAGGAGAGGAGAGGGGGGCCTAAAGTCATATCTTGCATGCCCCCCCTAATACAGCTAGTTATGCCCCCTGCCTGCAGACAAAGTATGCAAACTCAAAGAATGCCACCCCCCAAATGAACATGTTTAAATAAATACCTGGAGTCATACCCCTGCTCTCTCTCACCTACCTGCTTGAAGCAGAAACAAAGGGCTGGCTGGGTATGGATTACATGGGGACTAAAATGGTGTTCTGTTGCTTCCAGTTGTTTACCAGCCTCACTCACCTGTACCCATCTTGCAAACAATAGCAATTATGATATCACAAAGGGCAGCTGGAGCTACTGCTCCTTTCTGCCTGACAACCCAGTTCTGTATAAATGCTTGCTGTCATTAGAACTCTGACTGCTTCTCTTTGGCAGGTGATGATAATATAACAGGCATTGCCGGCTCCTTAACCTAACTGTTTTATTGCTGTTGACTCTCTCTTGTTGTGCTTTGATTCCCTTTTCAGGGAGTCACTTACAGCAAGGCAGGTAGAGAAATTACACTCACCCCTGCAAATGCTTTATACTGATTTAATATATTCATTGGCTGACATGTGTTGCTTACATGTGTTGTGCCACTTCCAGAGACAATTTATAACAGTGCCAGGTAGAGAGGATGTCAGCCTGAGGATGCAGCTGGAGAGTGTGGCAGAGTGCCTGAGCTACTAGGGTTAATGTACCTACTCCTCCTGGAACCTCAAGTTCTAATATGGGCAGCAGAGACAACCCAGATAAATTGGTAGCACCAGCTCTCTGGCTCTGTGATGCTTTCTTTGCACTATTCTGGAGACAAAAATTAGGCGTAACCTCAGTGGGCTGCTGGGGTTTTTCCAGTGTAAAGTGGACCCAGAGAGCTCTAAAACATAGGTGACATGTCTGGAATACATGCCCTACCAGCATAACAGCTCCTAAGACAGAGCTACAAGCCAGCAAAACTTAGAGCTACCATTAGGCTAGTCAGAGTTGTGCCAGGAACTGGCAGATCAGGTGTCTGCAGGGTGGAAAAAGAAGCAAAAAGCCACACAGTGCCTCACTCTCTCTCATGTGCCGAGCACTGCTTTGGTGCACCTCTGTCCATTCATCGTAGAAAAAATTAGTCCCTTTCCGTCTGCTGTGCGGATTCTTTCAAACTTAGAAACCAAGGTGCTATCTTGTGTGTAAGGACTTAAAGACCACACGGAACTTTTCATACAAGCAAGGGTTTGCTCCAGTGTCCTTGGCTATGTGTTTTCCCTTCCAATACTTGCTTTGCAATTCAGTGTGCTATGAACCCACAGTTCAGTTGTTTGATTACCTCCATCCCCATGAGGATATGTGACAGCAATGGGACATTTCCTTTACACATGTAGATCCTTCCTTTGGCATCCTTTCAGATAAAAAGAACTATAAATGTATTTCTGTTACACTGGTGTAAATCAAGAGGTTAACTGAGTTATACGTATGCAAAATGGGCTTAAGAAGAGGACTATTATCATCTTCTCTGGCAGTATAAAGTCTGGCTTCATGCTGCAGGAAGACAGGAACAAATCAAGCTGAGTTTGTAAACATTTTAATAGCATCCATTGACATTTCCAGGCCTGAGGTGGAACCTAGATATGAATCAACAGTGTGCCCTTGTAGCCAAGAAGGGGAGTGGCTTATTAGGGTGCATTAGGAGGAGCATTTCCAGCAGATCTAGGGCAGTGATTATTCCCCTTTATTCAGCTCTGGTGAGGCCACATCTGGAGTACTGTGTCCAGTTCTGGGCCCCCCCCACTATAGAAATGATGTGGATGCATTGAAGAGGGTCCAGCAGAGGGCAACCAAAATGATTAGGGGGCTGGAGCACATGACCTATGAAGAGAGGCTGAGGGATTTGGACTTATTTAGTCTGCAGAAGAGAAGAGTGAGGGGGGATTTGATAGCAGCTTTCAACTTCCTGAAGGGAGGTTCCAAAGAGGATGGAGAAAGGCTGTTCACAGTAGTGATGTATGGCAGAACATGGAGCAATGGTCTCAAGTTACAGTGGGGGAGGTCTAGGTTGGATATTAGGAAAAACTATTTCACTAGGAGGGTGGTGAAGCACTGGAATGGGTTACCTAGGGAGGTGGTGGAATCTCCATCCCTCGGGGTTTTTAAGTCCTGGCTTGACAAAGCCCTGGCTGAGATGATTTAGTTGGGATTGGTCCTGCTTTGGGCAAGGAGCTGGACTCGATGACTTCCTGAGGTCTCTTCCCGCCCTAGGATTATATGATTCTATGACAGTCGAAGTGCTTGGTACAGCAGATCTGACTGTGCCGTAGAGCGCAGCACCAGAGATGGTGCCAGAGCCAGTGCTGGAGGGGCCGGTGCCGAGGTCCCTTTATGGCTGGACCGAGTTCTGTCCGCCAGTGCCAGGGCCTTAGTGTGGGTCGCACGAGGGTCCTGGAGGCACCCTGGGCCTGAAGGTGAGGCTGGTGAGAAAGTCAGTTCAATGAGCTCCCTAGCAGTCTCAAAAGCCTGGGGTCGGGGGCTGATCTACTTCAGCCAAATCATCCTCCTGGTTCAGGTCCTGAGCTGGGCTTCACTGCTGCCAGGAGGGCACAGGAGCTGAGGCCATGAGCCCTGAGACCAACACAGCCAAGTGTCACACCTGGCGATACACTCTGGGCTTATAGCATGATGGAGACCTGCCCCTGCTGGGTCTCTGTTTCTTCTGTGGCACCAGAGATTGAGACCGGTGCTGAGTGGCAATGTGTCTCACCACCGGGACCTCCCGTACCGATGCCGGCACACTCTGGGTGGTTGGTGCCGAGTCGGCAGCCGGTGCCAGGTGACTCCATTAGGAGAATCTTAAGCCACGAATCCCTCTCCCTCTTGGTGCAGGGTCTGAAACTGCAGCAGATCTTACAGTTGACCAAAAGGCGCACTTCTCCCAGGCACTTAAGGCAAGCATCATGTGGGTTGCCACAGGGCATGGGCTTAAGGCACTTAGAGCAAGGTTCAAAGCGCTGGGGCCTCGGCATGCCCTGACGTGAGGGACAAGGGGATGCAAGTGCGACCCCTTAACTATTTACACTGCTCACAACTAACTAACTTCTTAAAACTAAGGCTAACATGACAACTATAACTATAACAATTTGAACAACAAAGACCGCTGAGGTGCACTTGCAAAGTGAGCAAGGAGCATTCCGACATCTGTCAGCGGCAATAAGGAAGAACTGAAAGGGTGGAGGCCCAGCAGGGGTATATATGCCTGCCTATGCAGGCGCCACTACAGGCGGCTCCTCTGCTGGCCCAATGGGTACCACTGAGGGAAAAACCTTCCGACAATCCGTGCACGCAATGCACATGCACCTACATGGAATGGACGTGAGCAATCACTCGAAGAAGAACCTAAGGCTGGGGGAGGCAGGCTCCCAGCCCCACCTGTTCTGCCCAAGGCCCCACCTCTGCCACCCAGGCTCCTTTGGAAGCCAAATGCTCTTCCCTCTGTAGGGGCAGGCCACCCCTCCCCCAGCAGGTGGTACATGGCTCCAGCCTTCCCCAACCCTGGCTGGAGCGCAGCGTGTGGTCTGAGTCTTCACAGCCCCTGGAAAGCTAGCTGCAGGACCCCAGCTTCAGTGAGCCTGAGTCCCAGACAGCCCTGGGGAGATGTACCGGAGGGGGGGGAGGGGATGGGCAGAGCCTAGCTTGCAGTTTGAGAAGTCACTGCCTTCCCCTGCTTATTATACCTGCTGCCTATGCTCAGCAAACAGCAAACATTCCTCTGTGCCTCTGTTTAAAAGGAATAAAAAGTCAAGGCTAAGCCCATTATCAATAAGTTGTTTAGGTGTTTGATGTTACTGCATCTGGAGCACCAGCCACTGAATACTGAAACAGCCCTTTTCAACTCTTAAAGCAGCTGTTTATTTTGTGTTTTAGCCTTGCATAGCCTATTAAGCCCTTTTGGAAGTGCTAAGTGATCACCTACTTCTGACCCTGGCTGGGGGGGTGTGAGAAGTGCATGTGTGCCTGGAGCGTTGCCGTTCCACTGCTTTGAAACAGCTACACTCGTGCTTTCAGAAGTGCCTGTTCATCCAACGCACTCGTACTGCAGCAGAGCCTATTGAATAGACGTGCTTTATTGATACCATTATGCCCCTCTGATTAGTCAGTGAGGACAACTTTGACACCCCTCTTGTTCACTTCTTTCACAGCACCAGTCACATGTGGTGCTGACCTCACCTTTAGACCCATGTCTGCTGTGATGCCTACAGGAATGGAGACAGCTAATAGTGACTAGATAAAGGACCAGCCAGGGAGAGATGACATTTGTTTATATGTGCAAGCTTTTTGTCTACACTGATTATATGTCCCACATTTTCTGGGACAGTCCCTATTTTTAATATTCTGTCCCAGTGTCCCCACCCAGTAATGAAATGTCTCAGATTTAAAGGCCCATATTTAGGGGGAGCACGGTGCAAACACACTCTCCCCAATGGTCTTCCCATTCCGCGTGAGCAGTGCCACTCCTGTGGGCTAGCAGTACCTGTCCCCCGCAAAGCCCGAGTGCACCCCGCACTGCGCTCACCAACACCTCAGTCTCCTGCACCCGCTTCCCTAAATCTAGGGATGGCGCAGACACCATGGGAACAGCTCCTCGCTGGGGGGGGGGGTAAGACACTGTGACATCAACATGTTTGAAAGAGGTAATGTGCCAGTCAAAGGACAAGGGATAAAGTCCCACCCTTTTCTATGGGTGGGGCCATTAACTAGAAAAGGTATCTGGCATGTGCAGCCTCACTCTAAGCTGTGCCAAGCCACTGGGGACTGGGGCATGCAAGTGTGCGCACTACAGTGCCCTTCCGCTAGGAGCAGGGGCTGTGTGGGGTGCCTTTGGCACTTGTGGGGTGGGCACTGCGTGGCATTAGACACATGCACATTTAGCACAGGGCTTGCGCTAAGGGTGATTGTTGCGTGCCCCAATCGGGACGGGAGTTTTCATTTCCTTTTATTAAAAATGGGGGTCAGGGCCTGCACAGAATGGGGTGGAGGAAGAAGCCTGAAAATGTCCTCAGACGCACACTGCAAGGCAACCCCCTGGTCAGACACCTTACTTCAAGCCCCCACCTTTACCATCCCTTCTAGCCAGACACCCTCCCTACTGTCCAAACTCTGCACCCTCCCTCCTGGCCAGACAACTTAGTTCCAGTCTGCTTCTGCCACCAAGACCTCACAATCTCTCCCACTTCTGCACCCCACTTCCATCCCAGATCCTGCACCCCATCCGTATCCCATTCGCTGGCAGCCCTGTCCCACACACTAAATCCCTAATTTTTGTCCCAACCCCAGAGCCTACAGGGGTCCATAAAATCCACTAACTCCAGAATCCCAGAAAAGTAAATCTGGCCTATGGGAAGCCCTGAACCTCAGTCCTCCCTGTCCCTTCCCCTCACCCTGCAGGACTGGAGCAACAGAGGAGTGAGGTGTCTCAGTTGGGGGCATCAGAGAGGGTTGGGGGTTTTTGGAGGAGTTTTTTTGCTTTCTTACTCAACTGAGTTTTCTGTGGGTCAATGGCCCCCAACTCAGAAAAAGGTTCCTCCACCCCTGCCATAAATAAAGAAAACATTGAAACCTTGTGTGTTGGACATAAATTAATATTTTACTTTATTTAAAATGAAGTTTGATAAACTAACACGAGAAAGTTAAAATGCTTAATCTGTTTAATAATTTAAATTAAACTGTTCTCCCGAGTTGCAGCACAAGCAAAATGGCTTGGGCGTAATTATCGGTGAGTTTCCATTAGCAACTGGCCGTCCGCAGAAAGGTTTACATTGAGCCAGGTGGTTCATGGGCCAAGAAATTTGAGAACCACTGAAATAGAGGCATCCTGGCCTCTCCCCCTGAGAGATCGCCCCAGGCTCCCTGCTGCTCCACAAGAGTCCACAGAGAGATTGGGTCTGTTACCATGGTGGTGAAAGTACTGTGTCTCTCCAGTGTGGATGATGGACAGACTCTTTGTTAGTCTTTCTCATCCAAACAGTTGATGATTTAAACAGTGTGTTAAGATACCACATGAAGACACTTGGTGCATCCACAGAGAAGCAGGATGTATCTGTCCCTCTCCAGATAGAGTTGTCGTGATTTCTATGTGTTGGTAAATGAGCCCTTCTGGAGCTCTGTGAAGAGATGAGATGTTTTGACTTCCAGTTTCAAGGGATTTGTTCTTCTGTCTTCGGGCTACATGTTGCCGAGGCCTGAATGGAGTTAACTGTGACAACAAATTTCTGAGTTACTCTGACACACAAAGTGAAGCCTGTGCTAAAGACCCTATGTCCAGTGAGAGAAAGTGCTGCTATCAGAAGAAGTCAATTAAAAGTCTCTCCAATTTTCTTCAGAGATTGCCTCTACCAGGCACTGAGGCTTTTACTGATTGGTCCCTTCTTATATTTTTGAAGGGTGATTAAATGGATCTTCTTGGGTAATGTCAACAGATTGCTTTGGGCCCAATCCTAGCTTAAAGTTTAAATTGGATCAGCCCCTTCATAAGCAGGGTGGGAAGTGGTGTCACTTGGCAATTATTATTAGGTATTATTTATATAATATAGGCCTTCGTGGTATTGACATGTATGTTTCTCAGTTGCTTTACATATAACATAGCCCATTGACTCCATGGGAAATGTACCTTTCAAGCAGTGGTGGTGAGGGTTTGTGACATGATCTTCTCCACCCTGTAATTGTCATGGTTAGTTCAGTATTGTCATTATGGCTTGTGGAGACAGAGGGCACTAGATAGTTTTGCAGTAACTTCAAAAAATGCAGTTGCAGTACATCTCATTAGGCATGCAAACTCCCATTTATCAGTTAACTGATGAATGTTAGGTCACACCGGGGCTGCTGCCAGCTCCCAGCTCCCTCCGGAACAGCCCGTGTCCCAAGCAGGCTGGACTCCCCACAGAGAGAGGCTGCTCCGAACACTGGCACAGTTCCTGCCTGTGGGACCCCCAGAACAAGAGCAACCCCTCTTCTCCAGCAGGCCCTCTGCGGGGATGAGACAGCCCTCTGCCCACAGCAGGTGGGTAGCTGCTCCAACCCCTCTGATTACCAGTTAATTGGAACCAGTAAGCATCATCCATTAAGAGGACTAAGGAAGTTGTCCCATGAAATTGTGGGATAGTTCTGGATGACTCAGGCCCTGAGTCAAATGGGGTTGCATCTACACTGCAAAGTAATAGGTCTCAGATCCTGGATCTCATCTTGAATTGAAGTTGGACCCCTAGTGCTGCAGTGGCATGAGACCCTAAGTCTGGGGCCTGGGTTAATGCAATTGCAGTATAGTTGCATGGAAGGTTCCTAGGGGGCTCAAACCCATCCCAATTGGTAGAGGATAGTGGAAGGAGTTATTAGAGGGGACACGGCAGCCTTTTACTTCTGGTCATGTGTCCATCTTGACCCTGGAAGTACTACCCCAGAGGCAGGATTTCCCATGGCAGTTGGGCAGGGCCTAAGGGGTCAGGGGTGTGGCTAATGTGTCCCCATTTTTGGTTCAGAAAATATGGTCACTGTATTTATGTCTCTTCCTCTCCATTACTTGCTTGTCTTCCCATACTGGGAACTCTTCAAAGCAGTTAAGATTAAAGAGCACCTAGTACACGATCCGATATAATTCCTATTATGATTAGTGACAACTGCTATTCCCAGTCCAAAACCAAACTACAGTGAAGTCCGGATTATCCGACCTTCACTTATCCAACCTTCCGATTTATCTGACACAGCCATTCGACGTGCTATTTACGCATCCATGCGTCACATACCACCATGGCCATAACTTCATTTGTTCGTTTGCGCCAGTGATTTATGTTTGTGCTGTGATTGTGTTTCATTTTTCCAATTGCATTTTCCCCTTAGTGTAATATAATTTTATTGTTTGAGGAACATGGTATGTGAAAAGAGAAAAAAAGTGGTTCTTTCCATTGAACAAAAACTTGAAGCGTTAAAGAGAATAGACAAAGGTGAGTCCATGCTAAAAATTGCATCTGCACTCAGTGTGGGGCGAGTTACAGTTGGTGACTGGAAGAGGAAAAGAAGTGAGTTAGAAAAGTGGTGCTCTGATCGACCCTCAATTGCAGGACTGAAGGACAGAAAAACAATGAAAAAATGTGAGTGAAGCTTTGTTCTTATGGTTCACACAGCAAAGGGATAAGGGCGTGCCTATCACAGGCCCGATTCTGCAAGAGAAAGCTCTGAGTTTCCAAAAGGAATTTAATGAAGGGGAACCTGATTTCACGGCTAGTGTAGGCTGGCTTGATCGCTGGAAAAAACGATACAGGTTAAGGCAGCTCAGTATATGTGGCAAAAAATTATCGGCAAATCAGGAAGGGTTTCTGAAATTTAAAGCAAATTTTCATTGTCTCATTGAAAATGAAGGATTATCATGTGAGCAGATATATAACTGCTATGAGACAGGCTTAAACTACAAAATGCTGCCTTCAAAAACTCTAGCTTCCTGGGCTGAAGCTTCAGCTCCTGGGTATAAACGAAGTAAAGAAAGAGTGACGATTCTAGCCTGTAATAACGCTACTGGTAACCACAAACTAAGACTCACATTTATTGGAAAGTCAAAAAAACCACGAGCTTTCAAAAACATATCACCTAGTGCTCTACCAGTTTCGTACAGGAATCAGAGGAATGCATGGATGGATTCAGCAATTTTCCGAGGCTGGTTTTTCAATGAATTTCTTTCTTCAGTTGAACAATTTTTTAATTCAATAAACCTACCAAGGAAAGCAATCCTTGTCATTGATAATGCGCCATCTCATCCTCATGAGGATGAACTGCTCAGTGGGGACATTAGAGTGATTTTTCTTCCTCCTAATATCACCTCGTTGTGTCAGCCTATGGACCAGGGTGTGCTTGAAGCATTAAAGAAAAAATATCATCGTAAGCTTTTAACTACGCTCATTGAGGCGATAGACAATGGAAATGATATGCTAGATAAGCTAAGGACAGTGAACATAAAAGATGTTATTTATTGGATCGCACAATCATGGGAAGAGATTGAACCACAAACTCTGGCAAGATCATGGAGAAAGTTAATTCCGAATGACGAAAACACACAAGAAATGATGCAAGAAAATTGTGATAACCTGCTACCTTTGTTACAACAAATTCCAGGCTGTGAGAAGGTGAATGACGATGATATACAGGAATGGATGGAGAAAGATGAGCAACAGGAACGGACTGACCGCGACATAATAGCTCTGGTGAATCGGGATGACAATGACAATGAAGATGATGAAGATACAAATGACAATGACAAAACAGAGAGAATTAGTCATAGCGAAGGGGTCAAGGCTCTCAAGGAGGCACTGGCTTACGTTGAACAACAAGGGGAGGCAACTGCTAGTGATGTTATGTTATTGAGATGCTGGCACAACCTCGCCTCAAGGAAGAGAAACAAAGCTGGGAACCAAACTTCAATCACTAATTTTTTTAAACAATAACTTTAGCGTTTTGCCTTACTGCATACTAAATGTTCTGTACTCTATTATGTTAGTTATTCTGTTATTATGTTAGTTGTTCTGTAGAATAATATTCTGTTATTACAGTATGTTAGTTGTTCTGTAGAATAATAAGTAATAAACCTGATTTCATACCAGTTTCCGTTTTATCCGACATTCTCATTAATCCGACCACCCCTTGCTCCCGTTTACGTTGGATAATTGGGACTCTACTGTACAACAAAAACCAAACCAGCAAACAAATAACCCCACAAAGCAGCAGCAACATCCAGAGAGTATTTAGGCATAATGTAATTTAAAGTAAAAATATTAACTCAGTTACCCAGAACCAAGAACAGTAAACTTAGGAAATTCAGAATTAAGGTTACACTCAAAAGAAAGCCATATGACCAGTCAAGGCACCTAAAATAATCTTAACCCTTTGTTGACATGCGGTAATCATACATTTATGAGGGGTTAGCATCTGTGGTCCTAGGTTACATTAAAGTGATTTTTAAAGATGCATTAGATTATGTTTTCATATTTTTGTTGTTGGGTACCTTAACTCATGTTTCTTTTCTTTTGTTTTTTAACTTTAGCCACAGGGCTAGTTGAACGTGCACCAACTTAGAGAGTCTGTTAGGACTGCTCAGGGTCACCGAGTGCATTGTACTTCAGCTCTGTCCATCTACAAACCCTATGTCAGAGAACAGGGAGGAGGGTGGCATCCAGCCACCTATTTTTAGCTTTATCCAAGTCAGGTGATTCACCATGCAGCTGTAATCTTCAGATGGCTTTATGGGGCTGGTATAAAATCCCCTTGTACAATTCTGACATCACAAAGAGACTTAGCAGGTGCTAAAGAGCTGATTCATAGATTTCATGGGACTCCAGGTGAATGCTGTTCTCATGAGTAAGAACTGAAGGATCAGACTCTAAAGCTGGGATTACAGACTCAACAGCTGGGCATTAGTTCTAAATGTTGTATCCCATTACCAAGAGCTTGGGTTTCATCTTCTGATAGCCAGTCACTATTAGCTAACTATATCCTTGTCCTACCTAAATCATTGTCTTAAAGTTCCTTAACTGGCAGGCTGTGGCAAGGGTAACACCAGAAATGTCAATTTCCAAAGAGAAAACATTGGATGGCTTCTTACCTTTTAGAAGGGAAACTGGTCAACACCTGAGAGAGGTGGAATCAAAAACTGCTGTCAGAGGACTACATTCCATGGTCCTCACTCAGCACCAGCTTAAATAAGAACTGCTGGTTTCGGCCCAGTGCCTCGTACAACCGTTGTTGATGCTTTAGCTCACCTCTGACAAGAGGCAAAGTAGAACTGGGTCTGTTGCTTTTAGCCCACATGCAGTCACTATAGACCATAGCATGGGCTTGGAGGAAAACCACAAAGCTTTTCATCAGAGCACATTCTCAGCCCTGTTCCACCCATTTTGTGTCACTGAGGCAGCATAAAGGGAGAGAAGATTCTCAGTATCCACTCTGCTGGACACACTCCCAGTATGTGGGAGACCCTAAGCTGGGACAAATCCGGCAGACTAGGCTCCTACTCTTTGCCCCAACAAGTTCTGTTGCAGGGGGAAGGGTGTGCAGGGAGATCCATGCATGGAGAGTGACTGAAGCTAAAAGTGCTCAGTCAATTCACAATTGCCATATGGTCTCTCTCGGCTGCTTTAACCTGTGACTGGGGCTGGAGCCAGTCAGAGGATCAAGGAGCTATAACCCTCCTACCTATCCACCTACCCACACTCTTCTGTCTTCAACATAAGCTAGATGCAGCAGAAAAGCTGATCCATCAGATCTCTGCACAATTTTTATTAATTAGGACATTCTTTCAGCTATGCATGATTTTGTTGCTGTGGAGCAAGAAAGAGACTTCTGCTCTAAAGGCTTGCTTGCCAGCTGCTCCATGCACTTTCCCTGATACAGTTACAGAGGACTAAGGAAACAGCTACAAGATTATCATGATTTGATTTCCCGAGTGTTTGGTGGGTTTTTTTAATGTAAACAATGAATTTTATTCAAAACAAGACAAAAGACAGCCCCACATTGCAGCTTGTGAAACCTGGGACTTATTTGCACTGGAAATGAATGAGTAGTTCTAGTAGCAGCAGATAATCACAGGGAAAGAGAAATTACTTTCAGCAGAATAATTAAAGATCAGTCATTACATAATTGCAGAACAGCGTTCAATAGGCTCAGAAGGAGGAACTAAACCTTCCACTTTGTTAATTAAATACTATCTGACTAGCTTGAATGCTTTAATATTTCCAGTGGTTTGTAATGGGGTTAGGAATAACCAAACATTTTTCATCATATGGAGCACCACAATAAAAACTCTCCTGTGACCATATCTGGTGAATTAGATCTTTGCTGCACATAAGGCTGACAGGAGGGTGCAGAGAGTCCTTTTACTTAGTAGCTAGAATGAGAGTGAGCATAAGAAAGATCTGTCCAGTATCAGTCCAACTTAAAGGAAATCATATTCTAGGCCCAGTTCATCTCTGATATAACTCTATTGACTTCAGCAGCAGAGATCTGCACGAGCAGATTTTGCTTGCAGAGGAATATTGAGAGAAGGGGAGGATTGAAACGATCCTGTACTTCCAACCATTCGTTTTGACAGTACAGTACTAAGTAAACAGGTTTTAATTTGTTTGAAAGAAACTTATTAAAGTTAGTAAATGATCAGCAGCAGACCCAGCTTTCGGGTGTAATTTTTGCTGCTTATGCAGTGCAGCAGCCTGTTCATTAGGTAGTTATGCAAATAATTATTTTTAAAATATCTGGTATACAAAAGCTGACACATTACTGGCATAGTCAATGTTACACGCAGTGGAGCTGCAGAACACAATGCCATTTTACCGAAAATAAATGAAGCAAAAAGGGGTTTTTCACTACAAGAAATCTCACTAATAAGTAGAAGTATGAAAAATATCCTTAACAAAATGCAAAACATTTTTTTAAATGGCATTTCATCATGAACTTGAAATAGAGCATGGAACATGCACAGTGTCATTTTATTCAGAACATAGACTCACAAAAATGATAACAATTCAAACAAACTTTCTAAATCTTGTTCTCATTAGTATGAGTCAAAAATCTCAGTGGAGACCTAATGACATGTAATTTTCTTTTAATGACCCTAATAGAAGTGGGGGTTTTTTTGTTTTAACTTTAACTAAAGAATCATGATCCCTGTATATTTTACCCAGTATTAAATATTTAACACCTTACAAGTTATTCTTTAAAAAAAAGCTGGAATCCAAGCAGATGGTGAAATTCGCTAGAAAAAATTAAAAATCTTCTACAAGATCAGGACAACTGTAGACAAATTCTGGCAACGAATGTTGCTTTCTTGCTGTTATATTATAACCTCAAAACAAACTGAACCAAAACAACAATAAAAGAGTTTGTCAGAAAGTGGATTTTCCATTTTAATGATCAGTTTGCTGCTGTCATCTGTACCTGGCTCATCAAGGAATATGGACCTTCAGTGGTGTCTCATACATCCAGTATAGCAGGTCTGTGGTGCTGGTGTTCATAATAATGATACAAAAGCCACAACAAAGACCAGCAGTGGTTAATGGGCTTGTTAACCTCACAACTTCTTAATAAATAATATTAATAATAATTAATAACTAATACATATCCAAGGCATAATCCTTTCAAAAAATCTGTTTAGTGGCATTACCCTGTTTTCTCTGGCAACTACCTTCACATTTAGCTTTACAACTTCACCACCTAGTGGAAGAGATGGTATTTTCTTTCAGATTACAAAATAGGAGTTTGGGGGATCTTGTACTAAGTAAACTCAGTATCCTCAGAGTTGAATGGAGAAAAATAACCACGTGCAAAGTTACTGTGTCCTAATTTCTATTTCCATACTGTGGTATTTTGATAATATTTGGTGAGAGTGTTTAACACTCTATGAGACATGCAGGAGCAACAGAGCACTAAAGCATATAAAGGGATATTGCAGGTAGAGAGACACTGCAATTCACATTCTGTACCCATTCCAAATGGGAGGAAAGAAAGTTATTAAAGAATTAGAAGAAGTGTGCCTGGATGTCCTAGGTATTTCAGGAAAATACATTTCTGTAACTAAGCAAGGCTGCTTTTCTCGTCAGAAATTTCTCCTCTTGTGTTTTCTCTGGCTGTTTGGTATGAATGTACTGGGGGGAAAAATCTGAACCTTAACATGGTTTCTGAAGAGCTGAGAATTCCTCTGTGTAGGTGCAAATTATGGCATATACATCCCTGAGTCCTCCCAGACTGTGTCATTGTATGACCAAATGAGAAGGGGAAATCAGGAAACTGGGTTTATTCCACCCTTCTGTTCTCAGATCCTAAGGCTTGCTGGGAGCCAGTTTGGACATGCTATGAAACTTGTGCCAACCAAAATAGTCCTCTGGGGATGTTAAACAAGCTGGGGACCACTCAAGTGCAAGGCACCTTTTCCACGCCTCCTGTCGCCTATGCCGGACAGCAACAAGGGGACAGGAAGAAGATGGCATAGAGCCATTAGGGGCAGCTTTCCACTTAATATGCAGCAGAGGATCTGGTCTCTGAGTTGAAAGACTGTTGCATAAATTTTATAATATGAAAGGAACCTTTTTTGGGTTTTGTTCCTCTGTGTGAATTCATGCATGCATGATGGAAATGCAGGTGCCATCTGAGACAAACTTTCCACCCGTGACACAGTTTTCTCTGGCAAAACTGGAGGAAAATCCTCTCCCCTCCTAGGAAAACTCAGTTCTGCAGAAATCCACAAATGTTTCCATGCCCCCACACAACAAGTGAGTCCTTAACTTAATCCAGAATAACTGTCTTTTTGTCATATCTATAAATACAAGTAAACAATAAAAGTCAGTGCTAGTCAAAACCTGGAGAGAGAGTTCCATGGAAAATAAGTGCTAGAAGAAATGATATTTGGTGATTAACAGTGCTGAACTGATGATCCAGTATAGTGCTAAAAGACTACTTTATTCCTCCTCCCTTTGAAGAGAAGGTATGTTGAGATGCAGTTACAAATTTCAAGATAGTTTCCCTTTAAGAACAACGTTGTTTACAGTGATGTCTTGGCTGAATACTGACAGATACTTACAGGCTACCTGCCTA
Source organism: Pelochelys cantorii (assembly GCA_032595735.1). NCBI lineage: Eukaryota > Metazoa > Chordata > Testudines > Trionychidae > Pelochelys > Pelochelys cantorii. The sequence continues at coordinate 22,912,210 of CM064340.1, forward strand.
ACATTCCAACTGTTGTTCTGTTACAGAGATCATTCTTTGCTTTTTGTTTGAAGTGAGGTGCAGAATTTCAGTGTGTGCATTGCTGTTCAAAGACTGCTGCCTTCTACACAGAAAGCAGCCACATTTCAGTGTACTGGGTAAAGTAATTCTAATTATATCATCATATTCAATATTGTCATCATTAATCAGATGAAGGGGAAAGCCTCAGCTAGAAAATGATTTGGAAATACTATGTTTCATGACAGTTTTGAGAGAAATTAATCATTTTAGTAGGTAAAAAATTTCCACTGATATATTGATAACCAAAACCTGATTTTTTTTTCATTTTCCTAGAAAAAATGGAAAATTTCAAAAGCAATGAAAAATTTCTGCAAAAACTTTTATTTACAAAAACGGCTTATTTTCATTAAAAGACAACATGAAAATGTCAACCAGGTCTAGCCCGACAAATGTGTCTGTGAATATTTACACACATGAAAATTTGATTAAAACTTTTTCCATTTGCATTTACTTGACACAAACATTTTAGGGGCAGAGTTTACTGGCAGAACAGTTTGCAGAAACCATGAATTTAAAACTAAATATTCTAAATTTAACAAAACAGAACTTGGGTGAGATAGTATCATTAGTATGAATGTAGAAACATTTCCACAAGAGATCTTGACACTTTGTTTGCTGGGAGCCTAGCCTAAAACACCCACTTTATTTAACTCTTTATGCTGACAAACTGCTCCCACCCTATCCCAGTCCCCTTTTGATGGCCCATAACATTCCTCTTTTCTGTCCTATTACAAGATGAACCTCTCTAAACCAGGACTCTCTGGTGTATCACATCCATGGTCTGTCCTGACCATGAATGTTCCTGGACCAGAGAATCCAGGTGGAGGGCTGGCGGTAGGAGCCCTGTGGAGCCCAGGAGCCCAGCAGGCCAGCAGCCGAGAACGCTGCTGTGGGTTGCCAGCTGGGCTGGAGGCAGGGCAGCAAGAATGCCAGCAGGCTCCAATGAGGCTCGGCACCCCGGTGCAGCAGCAGGCTACAAGCAGGGCAGCAAGACTGGCAAAGCAGTGGGGCCAGTAGTACGGGGGGAGCCAGCAGGGAGACCTGTAGCAGGGCCAAGCTGGGAGGTCAGTGGCAGCGGGGCCAGAAATGACCTCCCTTGGTCCAGCAAAATCCCTCATTTGGGACTGCTGAGATCCTGAGAGTGCGGGACCAGGGAAGTCCAACCTGTATAACCATTTTTGTATATTACTATAACACCTATGTGCCCCAGTCATGGATCAGGACCTCATTGCACAAGATGCTGTTCAGGCACAGAATAAAAAAAACAGACGCTGTGCCCAAGAACTAGCATGCCTTCTAATATTCAATATTAGAGACCATATCCATTTTATAACCCCCCCCCAAAAACCATTTTATATAAGACCTGGGCCATGTCTGATGTTGTATTTGGCACTACTCAGGTGGCTGATAAACCTGGCATATACTCAGCTATCATTGCTCCTAAAGAGGAGTTTCAGTAGCTGGGGGAGGGCCAATCTGGTCATGCTCTTTTCTTTTGGACACAACTCTGTATTGGATTCCAAGAAAAGGGGATGGCATCAGAACTGCTACTGAAGATCCACATAAAACTGCGGGGGTGGTGGTGGGGATCCTCCACTGGTTGGTGAATCAGACATTAAGGCTATGTCTACACTGCGCCTGTTTTGTGCAAAAAAATATGCAAATGAGGCGAAGCATGGAATATCACTGTGCCTCATTTGCATAATTAATGAGGCTCCGTTTTTGCACAAGAGGCTTTTGTGCAAAAAGGAGCCATCTACATAGCTCCTTTTTGTGCAAAAACCCCCTCTTGTACAAGAGCCATTCTTCCGTACTTTTTTCAGGAAGAACGGCTCTTGCGCAAGAGGGGGTTTTTGGCCAAAAACGGAACCTCATTAATTATGCAAATGAGGCGTGACAATATTCCAAGCTTTGTCTCATTTGTATATTCTTTGCACAAAACGGGTGCAGTGCAGACATAGCCTAAAGCTATTTAGTACTGTTTGGTGTAGTACAAAGCAACCATAGCTGGGTCTAGGAAATGACCTTGTAGCTTTGTATAGGAGCATCATGCACTAAAGCTGCAGTCGTTGGGAGTTTCAGCTTTTGAGCACACACAGAGAGTTGCTGACATCGCCTTCACTTTTCTCTTTATTTTTCAGACCCCGTAGACATTCCACATATTAAGTGTGCTTGAATGTTTTCTGATTCTCTATGGCAGACAGCTTAAATAAGACTAACGTACATCCGGGCATATACTTGCTTACTAATATGTATTGATGAACCATTTATTTTTTTCCTTGTTCTCCCTGACAGTTCTATAGTTTGTTACCTTTCAAACAGAGCACTCAGGCTCTGTCTACACTGCCAGGTTATTTCGAAATACGTTATACTCCCAAGACACACAGGGCCAGGGGCGGGTACAATCCGAGTAATGGGGGTGCTGAGAGCCATTGGCCCACACTGGAAAGCTGTAAACACTGTAAATAATGGAAACCACTTCAAAGCAGGGGATGCAGCAGGATCCCCATTTCCAGCACCTAGGCACAGACTGCATGCGGAGGGGAACAGGCACTGGCCAGTGGGTCCTACTAATGCGCTCGGTCATGTCCTTAACTTAGCCTCAGAGACTGCTAATTAGAGCCAACCCATCCCCCCTTCAGCAGCCAGTCCATAACAGGCCCAGCCACACCAGACCTGGCCCACACTGCCTCTCCTATTGCTAGCCTGGCAGAGCTCCCCACTCATTGCTAGCCTGGCCCAGCAGAGGTTCCCCCCATTGCTAACTGGCTCAGCAGAGTTTCCCCCTATCACTAGCCTGGCCTGACAGAGCCCCCTTCCCCCATGCTAGCCTGGCCCAGCAGAGCTCCCCCCCCCATTGCTAGCCTGTCCCAAGCCTGCCTGTCCCACCCCACATCAGTGACATAGCAGCCACCAGCCCGCTCCAAGCCCCATCAGTCACCTGGCCCAGCCTGCTCCACCCCCAGCGAGCCCAGCCCGGTGGCCCCATGTGCAGTATCCCTGGCTCCAGGCTGGCAGTAGCATGGTTGAAAATGGCCCAACAAGTGCCATCACAGGTGCTAGAGACCAGGCCAGACCAGGCACTAGCAGCTGCAGGCTCTCATGGTGCCTAGAGTGGGAAAGCCGCTTTCTCTCTCCTGCCCTCCATCCCTCCACGGTCTGGAGTGTATTTCAGGGAGGGAGACACTGGAGGTGTAAGGGGGACCTTGCACTGTGGTCTGGGGCTATGAGCTGATGAAGAGCCGAGAACCAGGGCTGGGGGGGAACGTTAGGAGCTCATCTCTGTGGGATCCCCGAGATCCAACCTCACTGGGCGGATGCAAGTTGGGCAAGGAAGTGAATCAGGCCCGGGCGGGTCTGTGGGATGGGCCCCCACACAGGGTGTCTCTGAGCCCCCCAAAACACAGGGCGTGAGGTGGCATCCCCAATTCCTCTTACGGATGGGATGGCTCTGAGAACAGTCAGATGTTTCTATGCTAATGTAACTGTTTGGATTATAATGGATCTTGTTGGTGAGGAGATTTTAGAAAAATGTTGTACAGCTACACAAGGGAGAAAAGGAGGGGAGACTGTTGGTTTGTCTGAAGTACAGCACCTCCTGTCTTGAATGTTAAACACACTCAGCATAGAACTTAGTTTTTGAGTTTTCTGCTCACATTTCAAGACGAATCTATTTGCATTTTAAATTAAACCATAAAGATGTGCCAAAAAGTACAATTAAAGTTCCTGTGAGACATCTCAACAGCAAAATTAACAAGTCCCAGTCCCACTGCACAAGGAGCAGCTTTTCATAGGAGAGCAGCCAGCCTATGTATGTGGATGCTGTGGAGTAGTGGGAATGGAACACTTTTCCTCCTTTTTTTTTCCCCAAAAAGTGAAGTAACCATATTCCTATTTAATAATGAGATTGAATTAATTTCTAAAACTCCAACTTTATTTACCTGTTAAAAAATCACAGGAAATCTGATCTGGGATCCTTTAAAATAGTTTTTAGGAGACCAATGGCCGGTTAAAATGGGGGCACCAATGTATGGACATGCTAACAATAAAAAAAGATTTTTTATATACATATTGGTGCAAGAATGGCCTCACTTACTACTGAAATACAGCTACCTCTCCAGTGGAATGAAACTGATGCTTAATAACTAAAAATGGTCAAAAATGCTGAATGTTTTCCAGAAAGTTCTCTTCTGAAATATAAAAAATTCCTAAATTTTTTACTAGCTCAAATTCACACAACAAATCCTCACAATAGCCCCTCAAATCCACACAACAGAGCAATAGGAAGTTACCTTCTGAATGGGAAGCTAAGATAAGCATTATATCCAACTAGAAATAAGGGGAATTTACGTTGGGAGAATGGAAGTAATTCTAACCAGAATTGCAATAGAACACTGGAATGAACAACCTGGTACTGCAAAACATATCATGGGATCCGTTTCAAGAGGTGTGGAAAATAAGTTCAGGAATAGAAGTCATTTATAGAATGCAGATTCAAGTTACTTCTCTGGGGCTATGTCTACACTACAAGGTTTTTGCACAAAAACGGCTGGTTTTGTGCAAAAACTGGCAGAGCGTCCACACCTTTTGTGCAAAAAAAAAAAAAAAATACAGTAAATTGACAGGACAGAGGGCTTTTGCTGGTAGAGTTATTCCTCTCCCCATGAGGAATAACTCCTTTTTGTGCTACAGCTCTTGCACAAAAAGGCATGTGTGGATGCTCCGCAGGGGTTTCTTGCGCAAAAAGAGCCTGTCAGAAAAAACACAAGTGCTCTGATGGCCATTCTGTTAAAGGCAATCAGAGCTTTCTTGCGCAAGAGCGTCCATGCAGTGTGAACACTCTTGCGCAAAAGCATATCGATTTTGTGATGTGCTTTTGAGGTGTGGATGCGCTTTTGCACAAGAAGTTTTTGCAGAAGAGCTCTTCCGCAAAAAGCTTCTTGTGCAAAAACCCTGCAGTGTAGACAAAACCTGGGTGAAAAATTCATCCAGTTGATATCTAGGTTGCAATTCTTGCTTCTTTTTAATATTGAGACAAGGTACATGACCATTATCGTTTTTTATTAAGTTAGAGCACTCAGATCCTAAAATATACCTTCACTGTGCACAAATATAAAGGAATTTAAAAGTGGAGAAAGCTTTGTAGTACACACACATACAGCTTTGTGTGCGTTCATGCATATACATTGTCCTCTAAAATTATTTATTTTTAACATGGATTAGCTTTGATTTATTGTTTGTACCTATGGTGAATCCTGTGTGTGATGTCTAAGATCTAGTTTGTGATGCTTCTATAAAGGAGGAGCAGTGTGATCCGATAGTTGGGCCCGGAACTGAGAGTCAAAAGGACCTGTGTTTCTTGGCTTTGCCACTGATGGATTGTGCAACCTTCACATCATCTGTGTTTCAGTTTCTTCTTCTTTGTCAAGCAGTTTTCAGGGCTTCTGATGAAAGTGCTAAATAAATGTTATTACCCTACAAACGCCTCTACAATTGACAGCTAAGGGTTGTGCAATACAGCTGCCATTTCCATGATCTCTCATATAATTCCATCAAACCATCTGTGAAATATACTTTACAGTCCAGCTTAAAGTGTGACTATCAGTTGAGGCCTCAATAACAGAAAGACATTGAGGTTGTTAGTGAACTTTGGTTAATAAACAATGCAATCAGAGAGACTAACAAATTACAAGGAAAACCAAAGCCCACAAAATCAGGAAAAAAATAATCTGTCTATGCCCCAGCCACTAATCTGTGCTGGTATAACAGATCTTAGGTGCATTTAGGATCAAGGCAGCATTTCTGACGGATGAAGGTTAGAAAACATAGTTAGGATTTTTGTGATGCAAACAGCTAGGAAATGGATGCAGACTACCATCTTCACGAAGGGCAAGTCATGCCTGACCAATCTGATTAGCTTCTATGATGAGGTAACTGGCTCTGTGGATATGGGAAAGTCAGTGGATATGATAAATCTTGACTTTAGCAAAGCTTTTGATACAGTCTCCCACAATATTCTTGCCAGCAAGTTAAGGGAGTATGGATTGGATAAATGGACGGTAAGATGGATAGAAAGCTGGCTAGACTGTCGGGGCCAACGGGTAGTGATCAACGGCTCGATGTCAGGTTGGCGGTCGGTTTCCAGAGGAGTGCCCCAAGGATCAGTTCTTGGACCGGTTTTGTTCAACATCTTTATTAATGACCTAGATGAGGGGATGTATTGCACCCTCAGCAAGTTGCAGATGACACTAAGCTAGGGGGAAAGGTAGATACGCTGGAGGGCAGGGTCCAGAGTGACCTGGACAGATTAGAGGATTGGGCCAAAAGAAATCTGATGAGGTTCAACAAGGACAAGTGTAGAGTCCTGCACTTGGGACGGAAGAATCCCAAGCATTGTTACAGGCTGGGGACTGAATGGCTCAGTACCAGTTCAGCAGAAAAGGACCTGGGGATTACAGTGGATGAAAAGCTGGATATGAGTCAACAGTGTGCCCTTGTCGCCAAGAAGGCTAATGGCATATTAGGGTGCATTAGGAGGAGCATTGCCAGCAGATCCAGAGAAGTGATTATTCCCCTTTATTCGGTTCTGGTGAGGCCACATCTGGAATATTGTGACCAGTTCTGGGCCCCCCAGTATAGAAGGGATGTGGATGTATTGGAGAGGGTTCAGCGGAGGGCGACCAAAATGATTAGGGGGCTGGAGCACATGACTTATGAAGAGAGACTGAGGGATTTGGATTTGTTTAGTCTGCAGAAGAGAAGAGTAAGGGGGGATTTGATAGCAACCTTCAGCTTCCTGAAGGGAGGCTCCAAAGAGGATGGAGAAAGGCTGTTCACAGTAGTGACGGATGGCAGAACAAGGAGCAATGGTCTCAAGTTACAGTGGCAGAGGTGTAGGTTGGATATTAGGAAAAACTATTTCACTAGGAGGGTGGTGAAGTACTGGAATGGGTTACCTAGGGAGGTGGTGGAATCTCCATCCCTAGAGGTGTTTAAGTCTCGGCTTGACAAAGCCCTGGCTGGGTTGATTTAGTTGGGAATGGTCCAACAGGGGGCTGGACTTGATGACCTCCTGAGGTCTCTTCCAGCTCTATGATTCTATGATTCTACCAACTTGTTTCACCTGTGTCAATAAAAGCCATGAAAAGGTAATGTGTGGACATTAAGACACAAAAAAAACTACTTAAGAGGAACATTTCACCACTGTCCATATAAACTGGATTTAGATCAATGATTAAGAGGCAAGAGGATCTGAATTCTATTTCCAACCACTGAACCACTTAGAACCACACATTTTTGAAGGATGTTTTCTTTTGCAAACTGCTTAATTCATCAGAGGAGGGGTGGAGAACCTAAGGTTTGCCTGGATCCAGTCCCTCGAGGCTCAGGGCTCCCACTCAGCCCTGGGGCTGGAGCACACAAAATCTACTACCCTGGGCCTGGCTGATTTTTCTGTGGGTCAGCAGCCCCCGCTCAAAAAAGGTTCCCCACCCCTGCATTAGAGTATGATTTTTCTCTTTTGGAATTCTAAATAATAAAGATACTGGAACTAGTCAGTGTCCTGAATTCTGCTGAAAATACTGCAGTGTCTTTTGAGGTATTTCTTTTATCAAAGAATAAGGACTGTTCACATCAGAGTCTCTGAATCAAATTCTAGAAACAGATTGGGATTTGGTCCTGCTTTTTTTTATCAGAATCAAAGGAGATGGAAGTTGGCAGTGTTCTCTGACTGCTCCAGCTCACGCAGCTCCATTTTACCTCAGCTCTACCTTTATCGCACTTTTTCAGGAGGTTTTAAATACACGGAATGTGTCCTATTATAATAAAAACACTCACCCTTACTTAAATTCAGTATAAAAACAGCAGGTCTGATTGTTATTTCACTTACACTGCTGAAATTCCCCTAAAGTCAATGGAAAGACACTGGTTTAAAATTGGTGTGAGACCAGACTCAGCCCCATGTACTGAGCTGTGTGGGTCTGAAATACTCTTCTCCATAAATGATTATAACTAAATCATGCTATGTATAAGTAGAATATCCTATATTTTCATATGGTAGCTTAGGGCTCTATAATGCTCTATATACAATAGATATAATTTCGTAGGCAAATATCTGCTTAAGCATTCAGATATTAACTTTGTAGGCAACGGGTGATTTGCAATTTTATGAAGAAAAATAGCACATAGGCTCAGACATGTATTTTCAAGGACTTAGAGCAGGTGGTTTTTAATATTTAATTCTCAGCTTAATGGTTTTTAATTTGATACAGAAAAAGTATTTTCTCTTTCTTGCCATGCTTTCTCCCATTCAATGCATTTCTGATATGATCCTTAAATCAGCCAAGCAATCCAAACAAGCAGCAATCTTTTATTTGAATTGTGCACCTCGATGGATCACTTGAGATATTAACAAGGCTGACAAAAGGATGTTGGAATCGTATCTTTTTCATAAAGGCTTAATGATCACTTCATACAGAACTAAGGTCAGCAAAAAGATGAATTGCTAGTGAGATTAAAGCCACTGAAGTAGCAGACGTGCTAGCAGTCTGTATTTGTTTGGTTGAAGAGCTTCAGGATGAAGTAAGTGTATCTGAGGAAACGTAGGATTTTGCTTACTTGCATCATTGCTGAAAGAAAACACAATCGACATAGCTAGCAGAGAGAGAAACACAATCGTTGTAAAAATAAACTGACCGTTAGTCATACTTCTCTGTAACATAAATGATTCTCGGATTAATGGTTAGCTGTTCTTCCTCTTCTCTCCCTTCTGTTTTCCTTCTTTTCCCCAGTTTTCTTCTTGTTGCCTTCTTAAGGTGTTATTCCTTCAGAAGGCTTCAGTGCATGATATGGGCAAGTGTGACAAGGACATTCCATCCAGTGGAGAGCAGTGTTTGGGACAGCAAGAGAGCAGACAAACTTAGCATATTCTATAGTTAGAGAGTAAGCCTTTGCTCTCTGGACCACATATATACTACGACAACAAACACCATAAAGCAAATCACATCTGCTAGGTTAAGTAAACTGATTGTCATAAGGATCTGTAAGGAATGACCCTTTCATATATAGCATTGCCTAACTGGTCAGGTGCATTAATGGGGTGGACAACTTCCTCCAGGAAATCAGAGATCAGACGCTGTGATACAAAGTACAGTAGACTGGAAGGACTAATTTTCTAGTTGGGTATGGTAATTCACTGTTCCAAAGGCTATGTCCACACAGCAATGTTATTTTGGAATAATTGCTGTTATTCCAAAATAACATAGTCCATGTCCACACAACAAGCAGTTATTTTGACATAATGTCGACATAATGTTGAGCTAGAGGAGTTCTTACTCCGACTCCTGTAACCTTCATTGTACAAGGAGTAAGAAAAATTAGAGGAAGAGTGCTCTTTCTTGGACTTCCTGCTGTGTGGACAGTGCCAAAAAACAAAATAAGCTATTTCAACTTAAGCTACGCAATTGACATAGCTCAAGTTGTGTAGCTTATTTTGGCTTTAGCCCTGCTGTGTAGACATGCCCTAAATAAAAAAGCAGTTGATAACAGTTAATGAAAGATTTGCTCTAAGGGTTAAGTAGATATTAACTGCTCTCTTATTTTATCATACATTTAGTTCCTAAAATTAGTAGTGAATTTAACTCTGCACTTGCACAGTTCATTGGTCACAAAACCAGTCTGAAATCTTCAGGATACCAGCAGAAGCAAAGAACATTTAAATGTGATTGTACTATCACTGTGATGAGCAGCAAACTTGAGTTAAAGATTTCATACTGTTCCTTGATGCATGCATGCATAAATACAGCATATAGCATAGCAAGCCATTTATATAATAACTGTATTTAAATATGAAAAGGACAAGGTGGATGAGGCAATATCTTTTATTGGACAAACTTCTGTTGGTGAGAGAGAAACTCCCAAGTTCTTCTTCAGATGTGGGAAAATAGAGTATCACAGCTAAATACAAGATCAAACAGCTAGTTTAGCATAAATAGTTAGTGCAATCTGTTTGATTTTGTATTTAGCTGTGACACTGAGTATCTTACCCAGACCTGAAGAACTCTGCATAGCTCAAAAGCTTATCTCTCTCACCAACAGATGTGGGTCCAATAAACGATATTACCTCACCTATCTTGTGCCTCTAATATTCTGAATCCAACAAGGTTGTAACACCACTTCACATTTCACCATGAGAAAACATTTTATTTTCCTCTTGTGTTTAATTGTATAAAATAATTATCCCTGATTTCAGAAAAATGCATATATGTATGAGGCTTGGGTTGTGATTTGAAATCAGTTAGGTTCTTAGCAAACTGAAACACAACAGGTTGGACATCCCTGGTCCAGCACTGTCGGAACCCAGGCAGTCCCGAACCAGGGAGTTCGCCGGACCACGGTAGGTCACTGCTCCCCTCCTGGCTGCCCCACTCCCAAGATCCAGAGGTTCCTGGGTTCCCCTGCCGGGGCCACCTGAACGCCCGCCAGCCCACTCAGACAACAACGCCCCCCTGCCACTGGGGATTCCCTGGGGCTCCCTGGCCAAGGCTCACTTGCTGCTGCCCAGCCCCACTGCCGCTGGGAGCTCTCTGGCCACCTGGCCCTGATACCTCGGGGGAGTTCTCCAGCCGGGGCCGCCTGGCCCGCTGCCACTGGGGGTTTCCCAGGGTTCCCTAGCTGGGGCCTCCCAGCCACCACCAGCCTCACTGCCAGGGCCAGTCTTGCTCCCACCAGGGGTGCCTGACCACCTCTTGGCCCTGCTGCTGCAAGGGGTTCCCTAGGTGGGGCAGGGACTCCCCATTTGCTGCCTGGTCCTGCTGATCCTGGGGGTTCTCTGGCCAGGGCAGGGGTTACTCATCCTTTCCTGGTCTTGCTGATGCTGGGGGTTCTCCAGCTGGGCTGGGATTCCCCAGCCTGGCCCAGCCACTGCTGGCCCAGTCAGAGCTCCCCAGACCTGCATTCTCCTGGCTGGCTCCTGTTTTCCATCTCTAGGGCTCTTTGCTCCAGCAACATCCATGGCCCTGCCAGATCACGGATGTTGCCGGACCAGAGAACCCTGGATTTGGGAGGTTAAACCTGTAGAAGGAAAGTAGGAAAGGTGAAACTGGAAATAAATTGGATATTGCACTTGCTAGGGACTTTCAGCAATGAATCTCTGGGGGAGGTCATCCTAATCACACCTTTCCAAGTTTCTGCTTTTTATGCCTAAGTAGAGGAAAATTTCCAGGATGATATTTCACAGCATTCAATTACAGCTTTTTTAGTCAATTAAAATACCTTTCTATATAATCTTCCTTTTCATCAACAAACACAAGTGGACATAAACCTTTGCTTAAATGCCTCTGAACCATAAAATGGCTTTATCAGACAAGTGTTTAGCTTTAACATTTGGGTGTCAGCTAGAGGCCAACATATTTGAAAACAATTGACTCATTCTTTTCTTTCTATGCAGAAGTGGAACAGCTAGTTTTTCCATTATTTAGGGCAAACTGAAACTGAACATATAATCCATCAAGTTGCAAATCATGTGAACTTTAACTTTAACACTATCCTCTCTGGCCTCATTCACACACATCCAAATTCTGAGGTTTTACTCAGTGCTAATGCACCCAGGACCCCCAGTGGGTCAAGCATACAGCTTTTGACTCGTTTCACATGCTGTCTTTACGTAGGCAAGAATCCTTCTCACGCGTGAAATTCTGGCTCTGTTGGAGTCACCCAATATCTTCACTGTTATTCTCTCTAATCTCATTCACATAGGCTATGTCTACACTACAGAGGGTTTTTTTCAGAAAAACGGCCATTTTTCTGAAGCAACTTCACTTACGTCCACACTGCAATCGCGTTCTTTCAAAAAAAATCAAAAGAACAGAGGGGGTTTTCTGACATTAGTAAACCTCTTTCTACAAGGAAGAAGCCTTTTTCAGAGAGAGCTCTTTGGAAAAAGGTGTGTGTGGATGGGGAAGAGGGCATTCTTTTGGAAGAAGAGGAAAGAGGAAAAAGCACAGGTGCCCTAGTGGCCACTCCATCCATAGTAATCACAGCTTAAATGCGAGATAGTGTCCATTCAGTGTGGACGCTATCTTTCAAAAAAGCAGATCGCTTTTCTGATGCTCTTTGGCATGGACGCTAACGTGGACGCTCTCTTTCAGAAGAAGTTTTTTTGGAAGATCTCTTCCGGAAAAGCTTCTTCTGAAAGAAACCTGCAGTCTAGACGTAGCCATGGAGTAAAATCTTGAGATCATGGTTCAGTCTGTATTCAGTCTTTACACAGGCAAACCTGAGAACTGAATCAAAACTAATGAATAACATTAGGCAATAGAATTTTGATGTAAAGTGCCAGAAGATGGACTGATCACAGAGCCAGGCAGGGTTTTAATTTTAATGTATAAGTGTCACTGTCTTTCTGTCTTTGGTTGATGAACACGGAGAGGGTCCAATATCCCTTGAAGGTCCCTCACATTCCACATTCAGTTCCCACCTTTCTTCCAACATGAATGGGCAGAATTTGCACATCGATAGAAGAGAGATATCCACAACCTACTGTGCCCTGGTGGTACATCCATTCTTTTTCACTTCGGGGAACAGAATCCAAATACCATGTCTCTCATTCATCTAAGTTTAAAGAACAAAACAGCTGATCTGTACATTGTTAAACTGGGGGAAAGGGGAGCTAGATCCTCAGCTGTCATGCAAATCTATATAGTTCCACTGACTTCAACAGAGCTCCACTGATTTACTCCAACTGGTCTATAATTTGTGCCATAAAAAAACCTTGCACCAACAGTTTATGCCTTAAGATTTCAGATCTGTGACTCTGAAAGCAGAATAACAGGAGTTGCATAATCCTCACAAGAATACCTTTAGGCATGCAACAAACATCCAGTGAGGAATTCACAGCCTTTATTAATAAGTGGTTCATTTTTTTCATCCAGTGTACATTGACCAGATGTTTTGGTCAAACTGTGATAGCTCTATATTCTGAAACAGGCTGCCTTTAGCCTCCTGATCATTCCACTGAGCCAACCATCTGCTCCACAGATTCCCCCCTCTGCTCTTTGTCTATGCAAACTCCCATTAGTTTTCTGTTACTATGCACCTCAAGCCTAATGAGCATACTTTAATTTCATCCACTTTAGAAAACAGGAAGGTAGACAGGATTGGTGTTCGCTGATGGAACTTCAGGGAAACAGCACAGATGCTCTCCTAAAGTGCCAGGGAGACATCTGTGTTTTATTTTTTCCCACTAGGCACTTTTGCACCTTAGCCCCACTCACAGAAACCAATGAAAAGCAGAGCAGCTTGCTCTCCTCTAAAATAGGAAATGCTCCAGAGAATGCTCTATATGGCATAAATCTCATTGCACTTTAATTAAGGGCACCAAGATCATGGGGGAAGGGAAACTTGAGCTATCAATCTCTAGATTTATTCATCTAAAAACTGACAGCATGGGGTCCTCAGTAAAGGACCCTCAACTTTAGAATTTGTTCTGACAGAGCCTGAATTAATTTGCCCTGCAGGTCATGTTGCAAGTTTTGCTGTTCCAGAAGGAGTGGTTGGTGAGATGTTCAACAAATGGACACTTGTGTTTTTGAACTGGACAGTGGGAGGCTATTATCAGAGAATCATAGAATACTAGAACCTTGAGGGGACCTTGAGAGGTCATCCAGTCCAGTCCCCTGCCCTCACGGCTGGACCAAGCACCATCTAGATCATCCCTGATAGATGTTTAGCTAACCTGCTCTTAAATATCTCCAGTGATGGAGATTCCACAACCTCCTTAGGCAATTAATTCCAGTGCTTAACCACCCTGACAGTTAGGAATTTTTTTCTATTGTCCAACCTAAACCTCCCTTACTGGAATTTAAGTCTATTGCTTCTTGTCCTATCATCAAAGGTCAAAGAAAACAATTTTTCTCCCTTCTGCTGGTAACACCCTTTTAGGTACAGGCTGAACCTCCCAAATCTGGGACTGTCTGGTCTGGCAATATCCATGGTCTGGCAGGGTGATGGATGTTGCTGGACCAAAGAACCCTGGAGGTGGGAGTAGGAGCCATCTGAGAGGATGCAGGGCTGAGGAGCCCCAGGTGGGCCAGCAGAGGCTGGACCAGCCAGCAGCCAGAGGAGCTCCCACCCTAGCCAAGGAACCCCTGGTGTCAGCTGGGTCAGGTGGCAGGGAATCCCAGCCCCAGCTGAGGAACCCCAGCTGCAGCAGGGCTTCTGGTGTCTGGGTGGCCCTGGCTGGTAACCCCAGGATAACCCTGATGGCAGAGGGGCCGGATTGGGCAGCCACAGCTTGGGAACCCCAGGGAGTTCCCAGCAGCAGCAGCGGTGTGGTGTGGCCAGGTGATCCCAGCCATGGAACCCCCAGCAGCAGGGGGGCTGGCGGCAGCTGGGTGGCCCCAGCCTACGAACCCTGGGGAACACCATGTGGCAGCATGGCTGGCAGTGGCTAGGCTGTCCCGGCCAAGAACTCTGGGAGACCTTGGAGCAGAGTGTGCACAGCAGGATGGGGAGCCTGTGCCAGGGGAGCACTGACCTGGTTCAGGACAGCTCAGATCCTGTGGGTGCCAGAACTGGGAGATCCAACCTGTACTTGAAAACTGCTAGCATGTCCCCTCTCAGTCTTCTTTTTTCCAAACTAAACAAGCCCAGTTCTTTCAGTCTTCCCTTTAATCAATTTTGTTGCTCTTCTCTGGAACCTCTCCAATTTTTCCACATCTTTCTTGAAAAGCGGTGCCCAGAACTGGACACAATAGTCCAATTGAGGCCTAATCAGTGCAGAGTAGAGGGGAAGAATGACTTCTCATGTCTTGCTCACGACACTCCTGTTAATTATATGCAATGTGCTTGAAGGTGGATTTTTTCATAGTTTTTATACACGTTTCAAGATTAAAAACATCAATAAAGTATTTGAGGGAGAAATTACCTGAAATATGCACAGAATGGGTTTGTGCACAAAACCATGTTATGAGAATCCCTCCTTTGCTCACCATTTTGAAAATGGACTGCTGACTGACTCTCACAAAGAAATACAGCCCCAGTATGATTTACAGAGAGGAAGGTAAGTTCTAAAAAGCTGCATGAAGGAGAAGGAAGGTTGTAATGCCCCTCTTGTTATTCCTGACCAGGATTTCAGAACAATCAAAGAAGAGTATCCAACCCAGATTTTACAACGAGTCTGGTGCAAACTGAAAAGGGACCGTAGCATTGTATTCTGGCCCCAGTGAACATTTTGCTACTGACTTCAGTGGGACCAGAATTTAACTCTAGATTTTAAGTCAGTGCCATGTAAATGCTTATGCGATGCCAACATGATCAATGAAGATTGTAATTTACATGCCTCCCTAGCAAGTCTCATACCTCTGATTTAAGGAATTCCCCTTTAACCAGGGATATAATAGTCATCACTGTATAGTGGCATAAATTTAACCAGAGGCATCCAGAGCATTCATTGTTACACACACAACCTTTAAATAATTGACTGAAAGTCTGGCAATGTTGAATAATCAATCAAAACTTCTGACTTCTTTTGCAATTAACAACGTACATTTCATTGCATATTTTTTTTCTTCAAGTCACTAACCTTGTCTGTAAAAAATGTCTATGTTGCAACTCACTATTTCAATACTATTGTTGACAATGCTGTAGCCCT
Source organism: Pelochelys cantorii (assembly GCA_032595735.1). NCBI lineage: Eukaryota > Metazoa > Chordata > Testudines > Trionychidae > Pelochelys > Pelochelys cantorii. The sequence goes on from CM064340.1 coordinate 22,927,919, forward strand.
GTAGATTATTACTTTTAATTATCAGGAAGTGCATGGGGAGGAATGAAATTAGGTTGTTCAGTTTCATTACAGTCATGGCATAGTGGGAGCTAAGTGTCAATAAATTACCATTCTTCTTATTAAACAACTCCTCTCTGTATTAACTAAATTACATAGACTGCGTCACCAGGAAAACAAAAGGTGACTTGCACATTAATAAAGGGGCATAACAGCATTGTCACTGCAAGGTCGCTGAGAAAAATGTTAATCATCTCCTCATACAGCATTACTGCTGGCATATTTTATTTTCATCCTGAAATGAGCCACTCACATTTAACCTCCTTGACAGTTTAAACTGAAAAAAAAAAGGAAAATCCAATGCAACTCAATGCTCCTTCTGTAAACTGTTGATTGAAATCATCTAGCTTCAAACTAATGAAAAGTTACAGTCCCTGATTGTGATCTCTGTCCACATTAGACAGGTATCACGTGATTTTAAACAACTCTTCAAGGGGCTAGAAATGCAATTTTTTCCCCTAAAATGTATTTGACTTTTCAAGTGCACCCGGGCAGGGCTTCTGATAAGCCCTAGTTCTTGCCATGACAGTTGTGGGTGGTGCCAACATGAACAGAAGGAAAGATGGAAAATTCAGGACAGTACAATTGTATCTTCAAGGAGCTGGTCCCAGTTCCTACTGAACTGAAGCCAATGGTAAACTTCTGATGGTGTCAGCAGGAGCAGGATTGTGGCATAAGGTTAGAAATTACATTGAGAAGCTTGGGATTGGTTCTAGGGGATTTTGCATTCATGTAGTTAAGTCCTTTAAAGTATGGAAGAAGCAATTATTCACAGATGCAAAATATCATCAGCAAAGCCACCGAGTGATGGTGGGGTCTCCAATGTTGACAGTTCTCTTTATTAATCTAACTAACTAAATACATTTAGAAGCTTCAGGGGGTAGCCGAGTTAGTCTGTACAGGTAAACTGAAAAAACAACAAATATTCTGGTAGCACTTTATAGACTAACAAAACATATACATGTTTTGTTAGTCTATAAAGTGCTTCCAGATTATTTGTTGTTTTTTCAGTGTATAAATACATTTAAACCCTCACTCGTGTGAATAATCCTTCCCCATGAGAGGTTCCATTAAAGTCTATAGAACTACTTGTAGTGTCTAGAGGACAGATTTGTAAAGGTATTTAGGCACCTAAAGATGCACATAGGCACTGAGTAGGCTTTTCAAAAAAGTCTAGGTACAAATGGCACCTCTCTGCAGTGTTTGTCACTTCTGAAAATCCAGCCTTATAGAATTAAGTCTATGTAACAGCTCATAAGAGAAAAAATTTATTCACCCAAGCAAGGATTTGCAGGATTGGGGCCATACTTTGGTATATATGCTATGTATTTTAATACACACATCTTTTATTTAATTGTATATATTACTTTGTGGAATGTAACAGTCCAAAGGTATATGTGAGTATTAGTCTACATGACATTTTAAAAAACATGTTTACTTCCCCTGCCTTCAATGACATAGCCAATGAAAAGGAGGAAGCTTCTTGAAATATTTGAGCATAATGTTTCTCCTCTTTAAAAACCTATGTTAACCATGATCAATTTGAAACAGAACAATGTATTTGTAAAATGAATTATAAATAAGCTAGAAGAAGAGCAAAATTAACCAGCTCATATGAAGAGGAATTGTTTCTGGAGCTGAATCTTGAGAAATCAAAAATGATACTTAATAAATCAATGCCGATTATAAATGACTTTTAATTTTCTCAGTAACATACTATTAATCAATTTAATTGCAAGTCCAACAGTGAGTAATATAGAAGCATCACTTGTGGTGGCTTGGTGAGTCAAATAAGTCTTTTGCCTTTGTTCACAGCCTATTTCAGACATCACATGAAATTATTTGATTATGTCATCCTACTCTCTCTTGATGCAAAGCACAAATAACACCAACAAATTTGGCAAGATTGCCTGGGGAAAAAAAAGTCTAAGGGTATGTCTACACTCGCACTTGATCTACAGAACTTTTGTTGTTTGTGGGTGCATAACCCCCCCCTCATCCCGTGAATGACAAAATTTTTCCAGAGCAAGTGAAAGTGGACGCTGCTTTGTCAGCGTACGTGCTGTCCTGCTGACAAAGTGAACCCCACTCATTGGAGTTGGAAATATTTTGTCAGCAAAAGTGTCAACAAACAGCATTCACACAAGCTTTTAACTACAAGGTGGTGTTGACACTGTCTTGTCCCTAAAAGCTGTGTAGTGTAGAGTGTGGAGTTCTAGGGGTAAAGGTTGAGGTAAGTCAGGCAGAACTGCACATAGGAAGCTTGTGAAGTGTTAGCAAGGGCTACTGACACCATTTATTCTTCCATCCACAATTCCTACAGCAAAGCTAGAAACTTTTGCAGAATGCATTGAGAATTTTGAAGACTGACTCTATGTGATTGCTTTTCATCATTTGCCTCTCCCAGCCAATGAATATTTAGGGGATCAAAACTATGTTATAGTGGCTCTGATACAGAGTGGTGCAGAGCTGCACTCCCTGAAGTGGCTCCGGAAATTAGAAGCATAATTAAGGATTTCCATTTACAAGGGAAATATGCCTGTTCCACAGGCCTTCAAGGACTGTAGCACAATTCCCCCTCCTGCATGCCTGGACAGCTTTGGTGACTATTGCACAAGAAGGGAGGGGCCTTAGCCCTGCCTTCTTTGGATTTCATGGCACCCAAGAAAGAGTAAGTCCCTGCACTTGGGAAGTGCAAAGCCAAAATGGAGGAGATGAGTGTGTTAGGTAAGTATCCACATAAGTCATTATGCATTAACACTTAATTACATCTCAAAAAACTGTGCTTACAATGTGTTGTAAGTAATGTAGCACCTCGCACATAAGTTAAAATGAGACTGGATAAAGCACTGGATAGTATATTGTTTGAAGAAATTCTGCCCTAGCAGAAGGATGGGCTACTGCACAGAATGGTTCTTTTCCATCTCACTATGCAGAACCACTGGTATGTATGGCACTGATTGTAGGGAAGGGTGTGTGTGCAAGTATGTGTGTGCATAAATATATATATATATCTCTTATGAAGCTCGCGCATAGAGAATATCACATGGCATTTCTGCATAGAAATGATCAATTTTTGGCTGAAAAATGTTGATTTTTTTTTTTCTGAAAAATCAACATTTTCCATGGAAATAATCCCTATATTCCAACCAATCCCAATACATTAGACTTCAAGGGTGTGTGCATGTGTGCATACCTGCACACGTGTGTAAGTAACCATCAGATTCAAGCCCTGACAGAGAAAAAAATGTAAGGCATCAGAAAGGCAGAAAATACATGGCATCAACAGCAAAATAGATGTTTCATAATCCAGGATAACATATCCAAAACACCTGAAAAAGGCCCATATAATTGCCTTAAGAAACAAGCACGGTCTCCTCTCAAATTTGTTTAATTCATTAACTTGCAACATACCTCAGAATGAAATGTAAAAACACTTCTAATCTCCCTGCAGATTATAATAAAGCTTCATTGACAGGGAAGAAAATTATTTTCCATGCTAGGCACAAAAGTTCATCTTTGAAACAGGGGCGCCATTTCGGATATGTGGGGGGGACAGCAGCCGTGAAGGGAGCTCACCTGCCAGGTGTGAGAGGAATGCACAGAATGCAAGCACTTTCCCCTCACTCCCTTAACATCTGGGGAACGGGATGAAAAGCTAGCCGCGTCGTGAAGCACATAGCTGCTGCCCCCTAGACACCCGAAATGGTGCCCTTGCTTTGAAATCAGCTCATGATGAAGCATCTGTAGAGTAGATAGGCTACTCACATAGAAAGAAAGTTGTCTCTTGGAATAAGTCACAGTAAAATGAATACATTACAGCATAACCAGAGTTAGTGTAATTCTCATTTTCTTATCATTTAAGGGGGCAACCTACATTCAAACAAGTGTCATCCAAAGTTCAACAATTAAAATGCTGAACATGCTAAGCAGTCTGTGGTTTAAGACCTTCATGAAACACATACAGAGAAAGATGCTTGCTCTTACTGTATTTGAGCCAGCATAATTAGTATAAAGATAATTACTGGCCATTTTTCTTCTGCATTAATTCAGTTGATGAGAAGACAAATAATACAGCTTTGCAAAGCAATGGGTATAAAATTCAAATCCGATGGACTTAAATCATTGGGTGACTGATCATATACAACCTTTCTTTTTAAAATCCATGCAATAGGTATTTATTGTAGATTGACATTCAACATGACTGGAAAGCAACAAACATTTTTAATGTGAGCTCCTGTCTCCATTTTAATATCACAGAGATTTCAGTTAGAAATGGTCCTGTCTGAAGCACTGCAGTTATTACTAATACTCCCTGGCTTTTGTGGAGTCTGAATTGCCACTCAACTCAGCCTTGGTATCTTTTTAGGAAGCAGCAGGGAGAGGATGGCATCAAGTGGTACCTGACTTATCCCAGAAGCAAGTTTTTCATACAGATCCAGCTTGCACAGTTAGTTCTTGTTGCATCTGGATCTGAACTTCGCCTAGATAAAAATGTGAAAATACCTGGACTTTTTGTTGTTTTGTTAAGGAGAGAGAGGAAGGAAAATTATTTGGATTCCAGAACCAGAGCTGTAACAATCCCTGCAATTTTGAGTATTATGAGGAACCACGCAGGCCCCACCTGGACAGATCCACCACCCACGTAGGTCCAACTACGCACTGCTCCCACTCCCCTTTGGAGTCTTTAGGGAGTAGCACTGGTAGTAGTCAGCTTTGACAATTTCCAAAAGTAAGAATCCCATTGATTTTAATGGGAATTGTGGGCGGTCATGGGGAAGAGGTTAGTTTACAGATATTGTTAGAACAATCTGATACAAGTGAACATTTCTTTAGAAAAAGTTGATTTTCTACTTTCCATATAAAACTTTTTGAATTGGTGTTTCACAAACAAACAGAACTATAGCAAGAATCTCCAAAGAATACCTTTGATTGAAAAGCATAGAAACATGGTAGAGGGAATGGGAAATCTCCTCTAATGGAGCCAAGGGCTTGGACCAATACCCACTGAGAATGACAGAAAGGACTCCCCTTGCTCCCATGGCTCATAAAGCCCTACTTGGGCAGCCTGAATCCCAGAAAGGAGGAGTTCAATAACAGGCTGAGCAGGTGCCGAATGGTGGTGGAATGTGCCTTTGGTTGTTTAAAGGGTAGGTTCATGAGTCTCCTAACTTGGCTGGACCTTAGCAAATGCAACATTCCCTTTGTGGTGGCACCCTGTTGTGTGCTCCATAATCTGTGTGAGAGCAAGAGGGAAACTTACCTGGCAGGATGGGGGACACTGGATAAGACTCATAAGATTCAAACATATATTCTCAAACACTGAAGGATGCCAGAGGGCATGACCACTCTAGCCTCATAATACTAAATGGGAGGAAGGTCTTTGTTAGTGTTAGGTGGGAAGCAGGGTCCCAGTATGGAAAAAGTTGAGAATCCCTGGGCTAGAAAATTCAAGTCTATAATTTCTTTCCCACTTTAATTTCAGGATTTAGCTGTGCTTTGCAAACATTAAGTAATTTAAGCCTCAGGGCACCCTTTAAGGTAGATTTTATTCCCCCCCCCCCATTTTGTAGATTGGGAAACAATGGCAAACACAAGTTAAATGTCTTGCTCAAGCTAACACTAGGTCAGAGAAAGTTGTAGTCACTCACTCTTATTCCTACATAAGACTTCCTCCCAACTAACACTTCATTTTGCTGTGATATGGACTAGGTTAGGGAAGCAGCCATGCATCGGGTCTGCAACATTAAGTATCACCATTGGTGGATGAAATATTGGCTTTATAAAGTTATGTATATTTCAAAAGCACTTTGCATCAGATCTACAAGCAGAAATGAATCCAAGATACTATAGTATAGTGAACAAATAGATTTGTATAGGAACAGTAAGTGGTTAACATCTCCTTTGAACTATGTTGAGAGACAAAAAGTCTGAAAAAAAAAACCCAAACATTTCCTACAGTGCATATTGGATAATATATGGCTATAGGCCAAGAAAAAGTCAAGTCAATTTCTCTGTTTTATCAAATGAATAATATCCAGGTGTAACAGAAGGAGCAGTCAAGAGAAACAGGAAGTAGTTCAAATAACAAGCTAAAGGCAGAAATGAAAATGTCAGGAGATTTTGAGTCTCATGGTGAATGCAGAAATCATGTTCAGAAATATGGTCTAGATTTATTTAATTGGTTCCCCAACCTGGAATAAGATTTTTGATGATGAATACAACTGATGGTACATTTAGAAATGTAACATTTAACAATGTGCACACTTTATCATGAACCTTTTCTCTTTCTTTTCCCTTTAATATTACTGTGGATATCTAATAACGAACCAGACTTTAAGAAGGCTGAATATCTAAATTTTCACAACACAGATCACTCCCGCTCTTCAAGAAGTAAAACAAACATTGGGTCCAGATTTCCAAGCAGCGACTGCTGGTTTTGCACCCATAATTACTTGAAGATGCAAGTTAGATCATTTAGACTCATCACACCACATAACCCTTGTTATCACTCGCCCTCCGCATTGGAATGTAACACTACCATCTTTGAATGTGTGTATATATCCCTGGCAAACTGAAGCTTCCACTTCAGGCATCTGACAAAGTAGGCTCCATCCCAGGAAAGCTTATGCTCAAATAAATTTGTTAGTCTTTAAGGTGCCACAGGATGCCTCGCATAAGAACAATGATTTACATGTGCAGCCACATAACTTAATGACTTGTCAATTCTTCGGGGGACAAAGGTACATGAGAGTATAGCTTGGACTATCTGAACATTCTGCCTCTCAGTAGAAGATTCTTGCATGACAGCAGAACAGCATACAGGAGTTCTCACAAGCCTCTTCCCAATATTTTATTTCTCAGATGGGTGTCAGTTTTAAAATGCTTTTGTTTCAAGTCCAGTCAATAGGTTTAACTTTACCAATCCTTACTTCTCAGAATCCTCTAATCTTTGTTTGTGCTAACTCTCCTCTCTCACCTCAGATGTTCTTAATAATGCCAAGAATCTCAAAAGCCCATAAATCCACTGGAAAATTATCCGAGATGCAGGTAGTCAACACCTCTGAAAAATGTTTTTGCTTGAAATCCAGCTTTTGCTAAGCAGCAGCCAGTTTTACCAGATAATTAATTTTAAAAAATGTAGGTGCCTGGGAACCTTTCATGGGGTGTATCTAGACTACATGGCTCCATCTACGGAGCCATGTAAACTAGTTTACCCTACATAACCAATGAAGCGGGGATTTAAATAATCCCCACATCATTAAAATAAAAATGGCCGCCGTGCTGTGCCGACAATCAGCTGATCCAGCACAGCGCGGCAGTCTAGACGCTCGCCTTTGTCGACCGCTCCTGTAAACCTCGTTTCACGAGACACACCCATGGAGCCTAAAATTAATTCTAAATCTCACACAGTTAACCTAGCTAGAATTACTAAGGAAAGCAAATGTACCAAGGCAGGAAAAGAGACACATTTGCAACAATTATTGATCAGATATCATCTGCCGAAATCCTGCTTCCACAACTTGCCTTGTTTATAACAGGAGCCAGCTGTTTTTCCTTCTTTCTTATGATGTATTTAGACCTACTGACTTGACAAGTTACATTCCTACGTGGTTTGTAGTTTAATTTATCCATGTTCTTCATGATTTTTCTGTTTTTGGTAGAATGGATGGGCAGATGCACAGAAGTTGCTTGCGTACTATGTAAAATTTCCCACTACTCTGTTAAGTATCAGAATACAAGCATGTATGTTGTGGATAATTCAGTAAAAGCCCCCAAAGTAAGCCTTATTCATTAAAACTTAAGTCTAAAAGGGAGCATTCAAAGCAACACAATGTAAAATCTCCTCCTCCTGTGACTCACACTGTGGAACCCTTCATATTCAATTTAATTGGGAACCAGGAGTATTATTCACTATAGGATCAATCATAGAATCATAGAAAACTAGGACTAGAAGGGACCTCGAGAGGTCATCGAGTCCAGTCCCCTGCCCTCATGGCAGGACCAAATACTGTCTAGACCATCCCTGATAGACATTTATCTAACCTACTCTTAAATATCTCCAGAGATGGAGATTCCACAACCTCCCTGGGCAATTTATTCCAGTGTTTGACTACCCTGACAGTTAGGAAATTTTTCCTAATGTCCAAACTAAATCTCCCTTGTTGCAGTTTAAGCCCATTGCTTCTTGTTCTATCCTCAGAGGCCAAGATGAACAAGTTTTCTCCCTCCTCCTTATGACAACCTTTTAGTTACCTGAAAACTGCTATCATGTCCCCCCTCAATCTTCTCTTTTGTAAACTAAACAAACCTAATTCTTTCAGCCTTCCTTCATAGATCATGTTCTCTAGACCTTTAATCATTCTTGTTGCTCTTCTCTGGACCCTCTCCAATTTCTCCACATCCTTCTTGAAATGCGGTGCCCAGAACTGGACACAATACTCCAACTGAGGCCTAACCAGCGCAGAGTAGAGCGGAAGAATGACTTCTCATGTCTTGCTCACAACACACCTATTAATGCATCCCAGAATCATGTTTGCTTTTTTTGCAACAGCATCACACTGCTGACTCATATTCAGCTTGTGGTCCACTATAACCCCTAAATCCCTTTCTGCCGTACTCCTTCCTAGACAGTCACTTCCCATTCTGTATGTGTGAAACTGATTGTTCCTTCCTAAGTGGAGCACTTTGAATTTGTCTTTATTAAACTTCATCCTGTTTACCTCAGACCATTTCTCCAATTTGTCCAGATCATTTTGAATTATGACCCTATCCTCCAGATTAGTCACAACCCCTCCTAGCTTGGTATCATCTGCAAACTTAATAAGCGTACTTTCTATGCCAATATCTAAATCGTTGATGAAGATATTGAAGAGAGCCGGTCCCAAAATAGACCCCTGCGGAACCCCACTTGTTATACCTTTCCAGCAGGATTGTGAACCATTAATAACTACTCTCTGAGTACGGTTATCCAGCCAGTTATGCACCCACCTTATAGTAGCCCCATCTAAGTTGTATTTGCCTAGTTTATTGATAAGAATATCATGCGAGACCGTATCAAATGCCTTACTAAAGTCTAGGTATACCACATCCACCACTTCTCCCTTATCCACAAAACTCATTATCCTATCAAAGAAAGTTATCAGATTGGTTTGACATGATTTCTGTCAGATAATCATGTCAAACAAAACAGATAAGCTCTGTTTTCACTGAGAAGAGAAAAAAGCGATAAAAGGACATAACAGAACAAACTATATCAATGCAAATACCCGAATAATGCAGAAACCATAACAGAAAACTTCAGAGTGTGGGTGGGTAAAAAATATCAGACTATGCTATGGAATATTGCTTTTATCAGACTAGCATGGGGATTAGAGGGATGTGTTTTTAACATATTTAATTTAAACAGACCAATTGTGAGAAGTGGGTCTGAAAAGCTGGTTCCTGAACTTCTTTTCCCTATCCTGACAGACACCGATATAAATGCTGAATTTGGCAATGGGAACTCAGTCTGTCTCCTAGGGGCTACATCTAGACTATGGGTTTTTTCCGGGACACCTCCGGTATCCCAGAAAAATTCCATCGCGTCCAGGGAATGCATCTGCTCTTCCCCTCTTTTTTTGTGGAAGAACAGACACACTCTTTTGGAAGCCCTGTCTTCCTCCTTCCACGGGGAAGAAGGGCTCTTCCGAAAGAGGAGGATTTTCCAAAATTTGGCCCATTGTAGATGGGCCAAATTTTGAAAAAGCCTCTTCTGAAAAAACTGTCAGAAAAAGGTACGCCAGTTGCGGAGCGCAATTTGTATACCTTTTTCCAATAGATCATTGTGGTCTAGACATGGCCAGGGTTTGGTTTGGGAGGGGCCAGATAACATACTCCATCCCAGTTAAAATGAGTAACAAAAGGCAAGGACAAGGGCTCTGAGAAATTAAATCTCAATTATCTGCTATTCCTAAATGCTTCCTGTTACAACAATTTGTAAATACTTACAGCAAATTGACATACTTAATTAACTTCTTTAGCAATATTTTCCAGATGTTAGGGGTTTTGTTAGCCACTGCCCAAGACAGATGTTTTCCATATTTAATCATATGGCTCAGGCAATCTCTCAGAATCATGAACAGACCTATATAGGCTATGAAACCTCAGCACCTCCAAGCAAGTAATATATTGCATTGTTTCTTGTGTCACGTACAGATCTTCAGAAAATTACTTATGTTTTCCAGTGAAATCTTATACAGAGTATGACTATGACTGTGGAACTGGATATCTTATTGGCTGGTACAGTTAGCGAACCAAAGGCTTAAAGTTCCACCCTGGTCCACTGCAGTCAGTGACAGAAGCCCCATTCACTCAAATGTGCATCATTGTACAACAATTAGAGGCCTTAAAGGCTGACCTTGTCTATACTGCAATGTAAACCCTGGTTTAGCAGAAGTTGGGTTAACAGATCCTGGGTTTGTTAACATTGTATTTAAGTGTCTGCATTCATTGTCAACCCCAAATTAGGGACTGCTGAACTCTGGGTCCCAACCTGAGACTCCAGGGTCTACACTGCATTATGCAGGCCTGAAATCATAAACCATACCCAAACTTCCTAGCAATCTCCCAAAATAAGGCCTCTTCAGCCTTTTGGTCATGGTGCAATATGGGAAAACTTGACTATACGGAGGACAAAGGAAGTTGTTCTATGAGGTTATGGGATATTTTTGGCGGACTCCCAGGCCCATGCTCAGTGGTGTTGTGTCTACACTGATAAGCAATAGGGCTTGAACCATGGATCTCAGCTTAACTGAGGTTCAGATCCACTGGCGATGCATGAGGGAGGTCTGAGAGTCCACGTGCCCTGCCAAACACCACAGGCAGAAGGGACCAGAGCCTCTGGGTGGTCAGGGAGACTAGCAGAGGGGCCTGGCACTCACAGAAGGAGTCGGGTCCCCCCGCACTCACCAGCAGCCCAGGGGGGAAGTGGAGCAACACAGCTCCATTCCCTGACTGCTGGCACATCACTTGAGGGGAGGGGTGGAACTGCTCCCCCCCCAACTCACTGGTGGGAAACAGAGCAATGTGGCTGGCAGTGGTGGGAAACATCACTCCACTTCCCACTCCCACTGCTAGCGAGTGGAGGGGCAGAGCCCTGCTGCAGGTGCCAGGCCACATCACTGAAGAAGGGGACTTGAGGGAAGAGGCGGGCCAGGGGCAGAGCAGGGTGGAGGTGGAGGAGGGGCAGGGCAGAAGGATGTTGTCCCGGTCCTCCCCCAGGCTGCGGGGGAAGGTGTGATGTATAAGAGTAGTCACACGGCTAGTGCCTTCTTTTCATCCTTCACTAGTCACCCCTGCCCAGACCATTCACCCCTGCATTCGTGCAATTTGTATTTAGACAGAAGGGGAGATAGGTTTGTGCCTGAGTTTGAACCCTAGGTTTACACTGCTGTGGAGATATAAAGGAATGAACTTAACACAGTATTTCCATTTGGATTCTGCCCTGGTTTCTTTGTGCTGTGTGCTGTGTGTATTGCTTTGAACCAATACAAAGGGTCCAGAGATTTTATCTTCTGCTAGTAAATATAATACTTATGAGAGACCCCTGACGGAAAGCTTCTGAACAGACACTAGTTTTAGTCTATTGTACAGGATGTCCCCGCTATACATCCAAGATACATTCCAAAAAATGTGGATGTATAGTGAAACAATGTCAAGCAGGGAATTTTCTTCCCACAGCTGACTTCTGTTTGCGCAAATCGGCCTTTTTTTTTTTTTATGCAACATGAGAGTGGGGAATGGGAGGACTTATAATGCAACAGTTCCTACACATGTCAACGACTGTAGTGTGGAACCGATGCATACCAAGGCGATGTAGAGCAGGGTGCCCTGTAACTCCATTGGCTTGCAGGATGTAATCTAGTATATTCCAATGTAAGCAAGATCAGAATTCAGCACAAAGATTTCCATGCGAAAAAGAATTTGTTGGCTGTTGACAAAGAGCGCTCATTGGCATGAGTTCCAACTGTATCCAGCCATCTTTATGTCCAGATAGCAAAACAAATGTATCAAAACATTCGAGCAAATATTTTACAGAACTATCCCGGTTTGTGACAGGTATCAGAATGTCAGTAACATGCAAGCAAAGTTTATGCCTTGTTCCTGCTTGAAAAAGACCATGTGACTCTCTTGCTTAATATGGGGATAAAATATTTACGGGGATAAAAGTTCCAAAGCCACAGTAAATAACAATGGAGTTAAGGGGCATCCATTCCCCATAACTTGTTAACAGAGGTAGGTTGCTTTCCTCATCCATCATACAGATTGCATCACAACCTTCTTTGAAACATTCTACTGATCTCCCTTGGCCCATCATATCGAGTTTAGACCCATCACATGTAAGGCCCATGCAGTTTATGCATCAGATCTTGTATTATACAGTGTTCCTCTCCCCTTCATTGTACTTTTTTCACTGACTCTAGGATGCCAATCTAATCACTCTTTCATTTATTTCCCCTGTCTCTTCTTTGTGCCTTCTTTAATAGTGTGACCCCACACACCATGTAAGCGTAAACTATACTAGGAATTTATTTCAAAATTACTAAATTCAACTTAACTCCCAATTTAACAAATCCAAACTAACACGTCCACACTACGGGGAAGCCTCGAACTTAGTCTGAGACTGGCTCCCATACTGCGTATGCGCTACCTTGAACTTCGAGCCCCAGGAAGCTCTGGGGAGTAATTAGTTCAAGTTAATCTAGGGAGTTATTAGTTCAAATTAGTGGCACCGGAGCATCCACACTACCATTATTTTGAAATAACTATTTGGGAATTAGCATTATTCCTGATGATAAGCAGGAGTACAGATTTTGAGTTCTGTGGCCCGTTATTTCAAAATAGCGGGTTTGATAGTGTGGATGCTCTGCTTATAAATTTGACTTGAGGGGAGGGGGAAGTAGACCAGGGCTACCATTTTTTCCAAGTCTGTCATAGCTCCCCTCTTGTCTACATGAGGAATAAGAGACTGCTACTATTACTAGCTAATGGAGTTATTCCTTTATTTCAAATATCAGTGGCACTTGACTTTTAGTCCAGAAGACTCGGAGTTCAATCTTCTCTAATGATCCATGCTGCAGAGTCATTATCTATCTAACCCAAGTGCACCAGATCTACATAATTTACTCATTCAAATCCCTTTTTAAAAGCTCATTCCTCCCACAAACTCCACAAAAATGTAATTGTTGGTATATTAAAAAGTAAATATGCTCTAAAAGTTACTCCTCTGTCTGACCCAGTGCATCTTTTCTTCCCTCTGTTTTATAGTTTGTAGGTCTCCTGGAGCAAGAACTATCTGTGTGTGTGTTACACAGCACCAAGCACAGCCAGCAATAGTAGGGAAAGTATAAATGACCCAAAATTATGGTGATGAGTGTATGGTACCATTGATTTTCATATTTATGTTCATATATGCAGGATGTTTTATAGCTTTTATTTCATGAAAAAATTTCTAAAATTTTAAACCTTTTTTTTTTTTTTTTTTTTGGCTGTTGCTTTCAAATTTTTTGTTATAAATTTTACTTCTGCGGAGTTCTACCAAATCTACAAAAATAGTGAAAGCAGAAGTACAGCAAAAAGTGAAGTTTTGATATACATTATTTGATAAAAATCATTTAAATAGAGAATGGGTCAACACAACACCCTTTAGCATGCTCCTTCTTCTTTAATGGAATCTCATTAAATTGCAGCCTGGAAAGATGAAGATTTTAAGCTGAGTAAGAATGCAAAAGTTCCTGTTGAGTTTGATGCAATCTCTTAAATTGGCATTTGAAGAGAGTGACACACAGATGCAAAAAAACCCATTTATTTTACTTTAATAAAAAAATCTCACATAGAAATCTAAGGAACTAAAATCTAGAGGGAGACTATTAAATGTATAGATTTTGCTTTTGAAAGCTTCTTTTTCTCAACTAAAGCTGCTAGCAACTAGCAAAAATATAAAATACAAACCCTGGCCTCATCTTTCCCTGAAAGATTTTAGTGCATTTCAAAGGCATTGCCATTTTCCAAACAAAAAGTGAACTCCTCCACTTCATCTTGGTAAAAATGATTAATAAAATCTGCAAGCTAATGATATGCAAATTACTTCATTTTCAATCTTTTCTTGGGCCCCATGTTCTACATATATCTAGAAAACAGAGTCCTAGCCTAATTCTCTTTCTTTTGGTTAAATACATATTTTTTCTTGGGTACCTTACCTTAACTAGAAGATTTACGGAGAATTGCTTGGGTCCTTAGCTCAATTAGGTTTTTTTTTTTTCATTTAAATCAGTGGTTCCAAATCTTTTCAAGCATACCCTTTTCAATCTATTGAAATTTCATGGACCCCCCAAACAATATAGCTGTTTTCAAACATTCTATTACTTGGTAATCATTTGAAATAGATAATAGTTCATGAAGTTCAAGGGCAGAACTTCGGGTGGGTAGGGGGGCAAGAGCAGAACTTCAGGAGCATGGGGGGGAGGGGAAGGGGCAGCAGCCGTGGGAATCGGGTCATGGCTTACTTTTGATCCCATTCCCTGGACACTAAGGGAGCAAGGGGAAATTGCTTGAATGCTGTGCATGCCTCTCATACATCAGCCAGGCACGAGAGGCATGCACAGCATGCAAGCGCTTTCCCCACGCTCCCTTAGCATCCCAGATGGGGGGTGAGGGGGAGAATGAGATCAAAAGCAAGTCGCATCCCAGCGTGCAAGGGTGCGGGGGGGGGGGGAGAGAAGAAAAGGAAAAGAAAAGCTGATCTTTACTTTTAAATTTCTGCAGGCCCCCTGCAGTGCCCTCGCAGACCCCAGAGGTCTGCAGACCATAGGCTGGGGACCACTCATTTAAATCATTGCTCTTGAGTGGGTCTGGGGATGGAGGGGTCAATATGCAGGCTTCTCCAGGGAGTAAGGATGACCTCAGCCTTCTCTCACCACAGCAGCTTGGGGCCAGGTGAGAAGTGCTTCTCCATGACTGCTGCATTTCCAGCGGGCACAGCCATGGGAGGGACGCATGTCCCCTCACTAGGGCAGGTCCAGGTTTGTCTGCCTCTGCACTTCCCAGCCAGATTGATGAATGGAGCAAACTGCACTTTCTCCTCGCGCCGTGATGAAGGGGAACAGCCAGAAATATTCTCATATCAATGGGGGGAGACTGCAGTTTCCCTACCACCATCCTGTAAAGCAGGGGTGGGCAAAAGGACCTCTGCGGGCCAGATCCGGCCCACAGAGGCCCTGCTGCTCCTCCACCCCCAGGCCAATTAGAGCCCGGGGGCAGGGGAGTGCCCGAAGCCTTCTCCACTCTGCCCCCGCCCTGCGAGCAGCGTGCGGCACTTCAAAGCGCAGCATGGTGCTCGCAGAGCAGGGGCAGAGTGGAGGAAGCTTCGCATACTCCCCAACCCCCAGGCCTTAATTGGCGCTTAATTGAAGCACCACGCGTGCTCGCAGGGCAGGGGGGAGAGGGGAGAAGGCTTTGCGCACTCCCCCGCCCCCAAGCCAATCAGGGCCTGAGGGCGGGAGAGCTGCATGAAGCTTCCTTCGCCCTGCCCCAGCCCTCCGAGGAGCCTGCAGCACCTTGCAGGTCGGGAGGAGGTTTCCCTCACTCCCTCGCCCCCAGGCTCTGATTGGCCTGGGCGTGGGGGAGCGTGCCAAGCCTCTTCCAGGGCATGGGTGCCTAGTGGGAAGGGGGGCCAAAGGGGCTCCCCCACCCCCAGACCAATTATGGTCTGGGGGTGGGGTAGCCCCACCCCTTCCTGTTTAGGCCCCACCCCTTCCAGGGTGGCCCAGGGCTACTTCAAAAATTTTTGAAATGACCCCAGGCAAAAATTATTGCCCACCCCTGCTCTAAAGGGCTCCTGGAGTGTTGGAGGCTTGGGGCTGGGACAATCCTGGATTAAAGGAGCACACTTCCAGCCAGGCCCTTTCACCTCCGTGTGGTTTTATGCATCCCTGTAACCTTCTTCCATCCCCCTCCCCACACAACCAAACCCTGATCTTGTTTTAAGTTATGGTAAGAATTATACAAATTTGGTGGTCCCAGCTCTTACCATTTAGGAGGAGTTCTTGAACAAACAGACAGACAGACTTGTTCATTTGCTCACAGACAAACTCTCTCAAATATATAGTAACTAGTCAGATTTTATTTCCCTGCATCTCTCTGAAACACTTCTAGGGTAAATTTGCTCACGTACGAGGAATGATGTAGTGATTAACCTGGTATGGGATATAATGTCCAACTCCCTTAATAAATCATTATAACTGATGAAGCAACTGTCATTCCTGAGATTGATAGAAATTGTATTAACTATAATTACAGCTACTTAGAGTAACAAGAGTAATGTTAAGCAGCTTCACAAGATATAATAAGAGATTAAGATTTGGAACAAAAATTAGCCTGAAGCCCCAGATCAGTAACAAAAGCTATTTGTAGATTTAGGTGTTATAATAAATAAAATAAATTTTAAATCAAAGTATTTCCAAATGCTGTTCTCTTCCTTCCAAGATGTTTGTTGTGACTTCCCCTGGGAACAAATACCACTGGTGGCAACAGAAGTATCAAACTGCAGTCTCAGGAATGTGTTAACTCATTGCAATTGTTTCCTACCTAAGATGGAGGTACTGGTGAAATACATCAGCTCGTCTGGCCCAGGCCTGCCAACAGGAAGGAATGGGAGAGGGCCAAGGGAGCAATCGCTTGGGGGCCTGGCAATTTAAAAGGGCCCAAGGGCTCTGGTCGCTGCTGCAATAGATTTGCCAAAAAGCATCTCTTGATTGAAAGATGCTTTTGATATGTCCCATGCAGGTTCCAGGGAAGGGTTAATTGGCCCTGGAACCTGCATGGGATATATCAAAAGCATCTTTCAATCAAGGGGCATTGCTGTGGCTTTCCCTAAAGCAGGCAAGTTGAGCTGGGGAAGGAAGGGGAGGGAAGAAGGACAGGGCTGGGTCGGCCCAGGGCTCCTCTGGAGGCTTGGGGGTGTTTGGGTCTTCTTCAGGTGTGAGAGATTGTGGCCCCAGGCGAGAGGGAGAGGAAGGTTGATTTCTGCCCTGGGGCCCTGAATTCCTATTGATGGACCTGGTCTGATCCAAGACATAACTCTCAGATGCAGAGACTGCATTTTGAGATGTAGGGTCCCAGATGTGGAACACCTTACCAGTTTCTTCATTATTCCTTCATTTACTTTAGCTAGGGATGGGCCAAACCAAGAACTCTATCTGAACTCACTGGCCTGCACTGCAAACAAGAAAGGGCTTAGATCCAAACCATCCTTCTTCTTTTGGGAGTTTGGAAAACAAAATGATCCAAATTCTCCCTGATCTATCTCTGTATCACGGACTCTGCAGTCAACTACACATGTAATACTAGTGCCTTCTACAGCACATTTTTTTAAAATAATAGGATGCCCATCTACAATATCTCACTTTACATGTACATGTTTTCAGCCCTGGGACCTCATCAGAGCCTATGAACTAAGCAGGATCAGGCATGTACAGTAGTTAGATAGGAAACCTCACCTTGATATGCAGTTGCTGTTAAGAGGTATTGTTAGCTACTGAGGACTATGTCTATACTACGCAGTTTATGCCACTAAAAAGCACGCAGCGTAGTTGCTGTTTGTCATCTCTTCTGCCAACAACACACTCCCACACCCACCAAGCAGTGTTAGTTTTGTCCGCAGCACAAGAGTGCTCCTGCTGACAAAGCCCTGTTCATACCGGCACTTGTCGCCGGCAAAACTTTTGTCTTTTGGGGGTGGAAGGATTCATGCTTTAACATTTTGTTGTTCAGTTGCCAGTGAAATACGAGAAGAGTGCACTCTTCCCTTTAACTCTGTATTGAAGTGCCTCAGCACGGTGTAAGGTTATGATGCTGTTGGTATTCGAAGTTACTGTGTTATCTGTCACGTGATGCCTTTAAGTGAGATCCTGGCAACCTGTGATCACTAATCATTCCCATATGCCTTTGCAAATACAGGTTGAACCTCCCTGGTATGGCACCCTTGGGATAGGGGAACTGGGAGGCGGAGCAGGGGGTGTGGGATTGAGGCCACAGGTGCTGGGGTATTGGAGACACCGGAACTGGAGGGTGATCAGAGCAGGGGGCAAGGGGCTGGGGGATTCAACTGTTGAGACTGGGAGGAAGAGCGGGGAACTAGTAGATTTGGCCACCAAGGCCAGGAGGTGGAGCCAGAGGGCTGAAGTTTGGGCTTCCGGGGCCAGGAGGCGGAGCAGTAATTGGGGGGTTGTGGTTGCTTGATCTGGCACTGCCCTTGGCCAGCACTAGGCATAAGCAGCATATGGCATTACTTAATTTGGGATACAGTGGTGCCCCAAATTTAGTAGTGCCCTATGCAGCTGCATATTTTGCATAAGCCGAAGGACAGCGCTATTAGCTACTACCTCTTGAGGAGATAGATTACCTGTACCAATCGTAGAACACCGCCCATCAGTGTAGGTAGCATATACACAGAAGCACAGCAGCAGCTCAGCTGTTTTGAGTGTAGGCATGGCCTGAGTGAAAAAGACAGGCTTCAGCAGCAGCTGAACATGTGTGGATAACCCTGGATTCAAGGTGGGTGGGGAGAGATTTCTTTGTAACAGGGTGCATGCACAAAATAATATTCTTAGTACTGTGAGCAAAATAAATTGTTTGCTGCTATATGAATCCCTCTGTGTTCAGAGACACAGGACTATATGCTCTTTGTAAATAAACACAAAAGCATCAAAGGAATGCCTACATCACCAATTTCCCCCAGCTGGAACACTGACAGCACCCAAACTTTGACAAGTGACTTGAGTCTAAAAAGGGGCAACAATATTATAGGTTGAACTTCTCTTAACTGGGACTCTCTGGTCCGGCAACAACCAGGGATGTTCCAGGACCAGAGAGTTCAGTGGAAGGCTGCTGGCTGAGAACCCTGCAATGGGGCTGAAGCCCAATAGCGGGGCTGCCCTGTGGCAGTGAAACCGGGAGCCCAGCAGCAGGGCTGACTCTCGGTAGCAACACCGCAGGGGGCAGGACAGGAGGCAGTGGGGCTGCCTGGGGGGCTGGAGCCCAGCAGTGGGGCTGACTCTCGGTAGCAACACCGCAGGCGGCAGGACAGGAGGCAGTGGGGCTGCCTAGGGGGCTGGAGCCCAGCAGTGGGGCTGCTGCCCAGACCGTCAAAATTAGGAGGCAGTGGGGTTTCCCCATGAGGTTGGGAGCCTGATGGCAGGGCTGCCTGGTGGCGGGACCATGAACCCAGGAGTGGGGCTGCCCAGCAGCGCAGCAAAGAGCTCAGCAGCCTGCTGCTGCCTGGCAGCGCAACTGGACCCCAGCTCAACTGGACCTGGGAGCCCGGCAGTAGGGCTGTGCTTGCAGCAGTGGGGCTGCCATGGTGGGGCTGAGAGCCTTGAGCTGAGGGTCATCTGGGAGACAGGCAGCAAGGCCATGGCTGTGGGGGAGAAGAGGGCGATTGCAGAGGAGTCCCAGAAATGACCTTCCTTGGTCCAGCAAAATCCCTCATTCGTGGCCTGTGAGGTCCCGAGGGTGCCGAACCAGGAAGATCCAACCTGTATTACATTTTTAAAGACCTGCTGATGCCATCTACTGCTCTTTACAGTGAACTTCATCTACAATAAAAAAAAAAGACACGTTTCTCAATCTATTGTTTACAGCCAAGCCCTAAGATACAACCGGATTTGCTCCAATCCCACAGACAGAGACAAACACCTACAGGATCTATATAGAGCATTCTTAAAACTGAAATACCCACCGGAAGAAGTGAAAAAAACAGATTGACAGAGCCAGAAGAGTACCCAGACATGAACTACTTCAAGACAGGCCAAGAAGAGAAAACAACAGAATTCCACTTGTAGCCCACAACTTAAACCCCTCCAACACATTATCAACAATCTACAACCTATCCTGGAAAATGACCCCTCACTCTCACAGGCCTTGGGGGAAAGGCCAATCCTCGCCTACAGACAACCCCCTAACCTCAAACAAATTATTTCCAGTAACCACACAACACATCTCCATCATAATCATACAGGAACCCACCTCTGCAATCAGCCTCGGTGCCAGCTCTGCCCACACATCTACACAAGCGATTTCATCACTGAACCCAACCACATCAGCCACTACATCAGGGGCTCATTTAACTGCACGTCCACTAATGTGATCTATGCCATCAAATGCCAGCAATGCCCCCACTGCCATGTATATTGGCCAAACTGGACCATCTCTACAGGAAAGAATTAATGGACACAAATCAGATATCCAAAAAGGCAACACACAGAAACCTGTTGGAGAACACTTTAACTTGCCTGAGCACTCATTAATGGATCTCAAAGTCACTGTGTTGTTTCAGGCCAATACCACAAGCCAAATACACAGGGAAGCGTTGGAACTTAACTTCATTTACAAGTTTGATCCCTATCAGAGAGGAATGAATGAATAAATATATTGACTGGCTTGCACACTACCTTCCACATCCTAATGACTTAACCAACCAACCAAACAATGGGTACTTATAGAGGTACAAATTGTTCTTATCAGCCTCTTGTAACTTGAACAATTTAATTCGCTATTGTTTTCTTGTTGTTTCCTTCCCTCATTTATTCTTGGATCTGGACTTTTAATACTTCAGTCATCTGAAGAAGTGGGTTGTGCCCACAAAAGCTCATACCACCATCTACATGTTTTATTAGTCTATAAGGTGCTGCTAGACTATTAGTTGTTTTTTTAAGTTTTTTCAGTTACAGACTAACTTGGCTACCCCTCTGAAGCTTTTCATCTACAATGACACTAAAGTATGTTTTTAGAAGACTGGAGGCTTCCCTGTTTGTGGGAACAATTTGCATCTGCTTTTTGCACCAACAAAAAGAATTAGGGTTCAAAGCTGAGTATATGAACTTCTCACCTCCTGACTTGCACCTGCTATTTAGCACTAGGAATATGTGCTTTGAGCTTTAGGAAAATGCAGGTGCAAACCATGCCTGCAAAAAGAAGGATGCTCACCTGAAAATTTATCCTTAAAATAATAGACCCTGCAGGACTGCTGCTTTTCTCTAAGACATTCGTGCGTTTGCTCTACTTCATTTCATTTTAACCCCAGTCAGAAAAAACAAACAACCCCTCAGTAATGAAGAATCAATATATACACAGACAGCACTGCTGTTAACCCTCCAGGTATGCTCACTTACATGATGAGGGTGGATCAGAATCAGGCTCTTATATCTGTAGGTCTGATACCCCACTCACTTTCCCGAGTACAGCTTTGGTCACTGTAAGAGGTGGGAAAGGAGGAACTGACTAACAAATATCAGACAGGGTCAGATGCGATGCGATGTGTGCAGGAAGCATAACCTGAGGGGATGCAGGGACAGGTGTCATTAAGCTACATGGGAAGGTAGTTTTAAAAAGACACAGACACTTAACAGAACCAATTGATAGCACTCCATTTTGGGCTCCTGTGAGGCCCAAAATGGCCCCCACTATTATTAAGGCAGACAGGAGAACTGCTCCAGTGATTTTCTCCCCAGTGTTGCCTAGGGCCTGTGGCACAACCAGCAGGGCCACAATAGCATCCTCCCCTAGTGCCACCCCAGTGGACTCCCTGTAGGCTTGCAGGGAGGCCAATGTATGCCCACCTATAGCAACTCAGTCAGCACAATATCTGTGTTGGATGAATTCTCCCCTCACCCCTTTCAAGCTGTTTACCTCGTCTGTCCATTGCGGGAAGGGGGATGAATCCCTCTCACTATAGTTTAGAAAGGAAAGAATGAAGAGTTCAGTGGCTGTTTGCATTTGCGATTTAAATCCCATCTCTTATTCTTTGACATGGATTAGGTGTACACAGTGATAAGGGAATCCATATTGGAGAGACAAGAACAGAAAGAGACTTCTGTGAACACACCAAAATTATTTCACCTTTATTCATATTAAAGCCATGTTAGGTAGACTGTAGTGGAAATTGCCTTATGAATCTTCCCTACAGACATGAACATTCCTATTTGTTTTCAGTCCTCCGTGCAATACTCACAACATCTCTTGCTCCAACAAAGTAGGTCCAGGAAATCCAGCTTCCCAAGCCTAGATATGGACTCTGGGCCTGATCCAAACCCCATGGAAGTTAGTGAGACCTTAAGTACATGGAGAATGGGATGGTGAAGCTCCTTTCCTTATTTAATGGCATGAATCTTCTTGGTAAGTGGTGCTAATAGGCTCTCGGCTGAAAAAATTGGTTAGGGCCCTCATAATAGCTGTTAGGAGTTAGGTTTGGAGGGAAGACTCTGTCACTTACTGAGGATGCAGAGCGTCTCCACATTCTGGGAGGTTATGTTTTCATGAAGGAAAACTCCCTCTACCTATACTGAAGAATGAGAGTCCCCAGCTGACCCACACTGGTAGGAAAAAATAATAAATACCAGAGAGATGCTTAGCTGGCTAATATAATTTTGCAATAGGCGCTGTTCAGCATGAATCTGGAAGTACAGAGGGGCTGTGTAGCAGCTGCACCCCAACTCTGCCAAAATTCCTGACACACCCACGCAGCACCCTGGGATGTCGGGGAATAGAACTATAACCAGGCCCTTTGCCTGTTTCTTCCCTCCCATTTCAGACACCCAGCACAGAAAGGAGCAGGAGCCATATTCTCAGTCAGGATTCTGAATATCTCCATCCCTGAATACATATGTAAGGGAATGGTGGGGGCCACCCTGTATCTCCCTTTTATGCTCATCCACGCAGGAGTGGGACAGTCAGCTCTTATACTTGTGAGCCTGATACCCTAAATGAGTTCTGTGAATGTCTGTCTCTTGCATTTACATACCCTGCCTGAGGATCATCAAACACTGCCTAAAGTAAGGGCTTTCAAATGAACAAGGGAATTTGAAACAAATGACATCAATTATCCATTGTTGACATAGCCACTCCACCCCCAGTCTCCCACTGAGCTGCCTCAGGTGGGCAGCATTATGTTGGGAATATGTTAACCTATAAACAGCACATTAGATAATTGAGCTGTGGTAAATTAATCCCAGAGCAAAACAAGCAATCAGTCTCTGAATCAATAACATTTAAACTAAATTCTAGTGTGTTAATAACTGTGCAACTGAAACACCCTCTAGTGGCTAATTGTCTTTCTTTTCGTATAGTAGCACACTTTTTGCTAAATCTTCCAATAACTTTATCTGCCCTGGGCAGGTTTTTGTGCTGTTCCACTGGGACCATTTATTATGTGTTGTCATACTTGGTTTGTTCTACTCCTCTGTAGTGATTTTATGAATGGAAATCCTGACTAACCTTCCCTTCCTCTGAGATTTGGTGCTGCTGAAAAGCAAATGCCACAATTCTTGAGCAGGCAAATCAGCTATTGACATAAGTGGAAGTTTTACTTTCCAAAACTGCAGGATCACACCTTATTCAAATAGCCTGAGCTGCCTTTCACAGCCACTCAAAAACAGGGAGCCAAAACCTTAGAGAAGCATTCACCTATGTCCTAACAATCCAAGCCTTTGGACTGACCAACTGCAGAGTCAGATGCAAATTTTTCAGCTAGGCCATTTAAATATAAACAGCTCCTCCTTACATTTAAATAATTCACACTTTGCCCACCATTGCTCCCTAACCATTTAAATTGGGTCTGTTCCCTGTGGGTTGTGCTATCTCTAATGCAAGCTGCTCTGATTATTTGAAAATGTGCAGGTAGCCTCAAGTATCAGGTTGTTCCACAGTCAGTAAGAAGCATTCTTAATCAGTGCCAGGCATTGGGACTTCCCTTAAATTGAATATCCAAAGTGCTTCCCATGCCTGAGAATGCACCCTGCTCTCCTACCTATGTCTTCACCTTCCTCCAGGAAATGGTTGCTCTTTGCACGTAGACAGTGTGCATATATTACCCCTTATGGAAGCAATCCACAGAATACTATAGAAGCTATGCTGAAAGCATATTGGAGTTAATAAGGAATTACATCTGTGCACAATTGGTGCCTTAGTTCCATAAGCTGCTCAGAAACACCCAGAGACAATCTATTTAGGGATGAGGAGACCCTTTTCTGGGTTGACACCCCAAAAGCCAGCACCTAGCAAGACTTTCTTCAAAAAGGCCCTTTGTGCTGCTCACTCAAAAGACTTGGCTCAACAAGAAATAACCCACAGGCCAAACTAAATACAGCTTAACCTCCCTCCCAAAAGTGCTTCTCTTTACAGAAGCAGCCAGTTAGCCTCTTTATATCTGTGACTTATAATTGGCTCCAGCTGCTCCAAATTCCATCCTCTTGAGCACCTTCTCCTCTGGGTCCTAGAGTCCCACTGTCGATGGAGGTATTAACCCAGTGGTCTCCAACTTTTTTAAGCACAAGATCACTTTTTGAATTAAGTGCAATCCAAGATCTACCTCAAACCCAAATACCCTTGCCCCACCTCTTTCATGCCTCTTCTCCCAGGTCCCTCCCTGCTCGCTCCATCCTTCCTCCCTCCCCCATCCTCCCTCCCTTTCACCAGGCTGGGGCAGAGGGT